>OX376708.1:0-1466015 GCA_947389935.1 Agrilus cyanescens | reverse complement strand
ATGTGAGTACAATAGTAAAACCACAAATTCACCTCGGCAACTGATAACCAATAACTAATAAACTAAACTAAACTAAATTATTGTAAATTAAACTGGTAGTGCATGAAAGGTACTTCACAAGCCCTAGCGGGACTAACTTTCTAAAATCGGTCAAGAACTGCAAAAGGAACTGTTGTCGAAATTTTTATCTAGTTGCTTTTATCGTTCTTGGATGGACTAGAAACCCTTTGGCCACTCACCAATGAGAATTTTGAAAATGGGGATGACCCCCCACCACCATCATCCCCAAACTTTGCTACCGTAAATGTCAGAATATTCATATTTTATACTATTGCGGTTTTCTTCTTCTAGTTATGGTCAGTTTACAGTTATAACGGCTCACCTACTAGGTACCCCTTGCAAGAAACTGTTATACCTGCAAAGTTTATAGACGGTACCGCTCATAAACAGGGTTGTAAAACACCAAATACCACCTCAAAAAAAAAATTGTACACAGATTTTTTTTCTATACACATTATATTTTAGAAAATATTTAATATAGGGGGTGTCAATTTTCAATTTATAAATTAATATTTAGTTTTAGAAAAAATTATTGTTTAATTTTCTGTAATTTTTAATACACCGGCGTTCCAAATTGCCTTGTCTCGTTGGCGCCTTTTTGTCGTCAAACTGGACGCCGCACCGGTATAATAAAAAAACGATTTAGAATTTTTTGTGACAAGATCTATTTCTAATTATTGATATTTTTTAATGATAATCATTTTGTTTAATAATAGTTACGTAAAAATTTCCAAGTACCTACTCTCTGTCGCGAAAAAAGCGCACGAATAATATTTAATTAGTAATTAAAAGAAGATTACAATAATAATTAGGGGCTTAGCCTTCGAATAACAATTACAGTTTAAATATGTAATTAAAAGCAGTTTCGGCTTTATTGTTTCAAGTTCAAAAGGCAGGCAAAGAAAATATTGTACAACAAAATAATATCGATAACGATTTTACGTAATATAATTCGACATTCCTTCTGAAAAAGAAAGTGCAGGAAGGCATTAATTTTTGTATGTATTTGGAAGTCTTTTTCAACAAGGTTATTTACAAATGCTTTTAATTTTTTTTTTTTTCTATAATAAAATTGTTCCAACAAGATATCATGTAAATGTAAAGTAAGAAGTAAGTAAAATTGCCAAAATTAACCATTTTCAAGTAACAAGTTAGGACCACCTTGTTGCAATGCAACTTCTTAAAGGATTAGCCAACTTTAAGCTCCTTTGAGCAACGGTTCTTCTAAGAAAAGACGTTATGTCTATTATCTACACAGCTTCTTATTTAGTTGATGTCGTCTGACCCTTGCCAGATGCAATATTGATAACATTTGCACAAAAGTAACCCTCTAAAATAAAAGTTAACAATAGCAGGTAATATTTAAGACTAATTTCAATCCTTGTACCTAATGGTTTTATTTTGCAGAAATTGTCCTGTGTGAATTTTATATCTAAAAGTTACAACAAATCAACCCTGGCGGTAGCCTTCATTATAATTCAGGAAAATAATCAATTTATCTCTGTGCTAAACGAAAGGGGTGATTGTCCATTTTGCTTTTATGTCCAGATTTGCGGAAGAGGAAGGGTACCTACTACCGTTCCTGAGTGACACACACTGGCGTGTCGTATCTTTATTTCCACGTAATGCCAAATTTTATACCGACCCAAGGGTTTATAGTAAATTCCTCCCTTTGCTGGGATATTTGCAACACACAAAATTTATAATTATGTATTGTTGATCGTAACTTTAGATGTCGTTTACTAACGCTTTTTGTCCTCAACGTTTCGTTTCTCTTAAAGAGATCATCCATGGAATATGTATCGGAAAAGTCTCCATATGTAACGACTAAACGCTTTTGTAAAGGCCTCAGAAAATTCTAAATAAAAAAATAATTTAGGCAACAACATTCAACAAATTATAAAAAAGTCACCAATTAAAATAAAATAGTGTTGGGTGGAAAATACTTTCCCTGGTGGAGGCCGTTGTACAAGTGGATGACTAAGGGTGTTTGGGGGGTTCGATATACGTACATTTGCACCATGTACGTGTTCATTTTGCCAGTTTCACCCTTCAATTCGTCCCTCGTCAATTTTTGAACGTTGCAAACGGTACTTTTGCAAAATGCCAAGTAATCCCTGACCTATTTACATTTTATAACTGTACATAATGTTTTCGCTTTGGGGTTCAGGTATTTTTGGAGTGACGAGCAGGTAAAGAGAAAGTTTGTGCGAATTTTTCTTCCAAGAAAAGTTAGGACAAAGACTTTGAATTTGCATATAACGGTAATATTGTACGCAAAAGTTTTGTCCTTTGTAACGGTACCTGCTGCAATTTGCATTAAGGGACGTAACTGTTCGAGTTGTAAAAATAGTTCAATTGGGGACTGTGTAACTATGTATAGATATTTTAAATTTATGTTTTCATGTAGATAGAACTTTTTTTCATTAAATACGAGGAAAAAAGATACCACCCTCTGTGTACAAATAATAATTATATAAATTTCAGATAATTATATCATTAGGGAATTTTAGAGATATTTTCTTAAGGCCTTAGGGGTTACAATAGTATACCGGATTTCCCATATAACATTTACGTAATATAAATATAAATGATTTATCTTGAACAACTAACAACCCCCATTTACTGATTGTGTTTATAGCTACGATTAACGCAGGTCAAGTTGTAAATTTATCACTGATAAAGATTCTTGATAGAATGTAGATTGTAATACACCACAGACTACGGGGTGCCAAAGACTAACACGAATTCTATTAAATTTTATTATATTTAAACAATTTTATAGTCTTCGGAAGTTAGTTCAGTGATTGTCCATTATGCTAGAAATGTTTAATTAAATAAGTAATTTATTATTATTCGTGATAACTGGTAGGTACCTAATTTGTCTAATTTATTATGACAAATAAAAGATAAACTATCGGTTTATTTTAAAGTTCATCTTTGTACGAAATGGAGCAGGAAATTGATTTAATTATTTAATTTAATTATTTTTATTTAATTTTTAACACCAAAATCAAATACTGACTTTGAATTACAAATAAAAAATTAGTGTGTAGCTATTTTCCCATCTTATAACCATTTATGGTGACTGGTTCTTCTCTTTTATCGTTAATATTGGACAAACTTGGTCCAGTTGTCAATCTCTATTGTGGAAGCAAATTTGCACTGTGCCATTCATATTTCGAAAATATCATAAAGCCTGGCGAATATTTCACATAAACCCTTTTGAAGCAGATGTTTGCGGCGGTGTAGATGTAGATGTAGGTCAGTGGAGCTACAACCCTTAGGTAGCCTTGCACTAAGGTCGACAATATTGTAACAGGAAATCCTGAATACAGTTATTGCACTGGACATTTGACACAGACATCAATCATATAGTCCTCGTACAAAAGATGTTAAGTAAAAGTAAGTAAAGGCTAGTTTGAGGTTTTTTCATGTCAATTCCTTCTATAAGCACATATTTGTAAAGGCTGGCCAGTTTGACAAGTGGCAAAAGGACACAAGGGAAAAGAAAATATGTTTCTATGTATTAATAGACGAAATTTGAAGGTAAAGAGGTGGGATTAACATGTAGGTACAATTTTGATTCTCATGACACGTATTCGATCAAAAGTTATTATTCACATTTATAGTCTATTGAGATTTAATAAAGTTATAACTAATGATGTGGAATGTGAAAAGTTTTGAGACATGTCAAGATTTTTATAATTTCATTTTTTCGTAAAAGTTGAATTTATAGTCTTTTAGTCTAGACAACAAACTAATTAGTGTTGTTCCTATAATTTATAAGAAAATAACGAAATAGTCCCACAAGGAGTATAATCTAATCTGCAAAGGTCTTTTAAGAATTCGTCAAATTGTCTCTTTATTTAATATTTGAACATCTTGTCTCAAAATTTTGACATAAAAGAACGTAATAGCTATTTTTATGGTTCCATACCTCTCTATTGTAAAATTTTGTTATGATTTTTTTCCTCTTTTGCAGTTATTTGATGGCAAATAATAAAATTAAAATTTTGGGTCGTTTAAAGTAACGTTACAAAATTAAATAACAGTTTGTCGGTTCCTTTATAACGTAATTCTACCCAATCTTATAGACGAAATTGTAAAACTTTTTAAACAGACGGTAGTAGGTACCTGCTATTATTTTGCGAGCTTTCAAAAAAGATTTTATTGCTTTGCCCGGTAACGGGCAACGTAGTAAAAAGTGGGCTGTACATTTCTTAGAATTGCACAGGTCCTGTTAGAAAGTTTATTGCTTTTTGAAAGTGGTACCTTTTTTTATTGTCAATAGTGTTTTAAATAACATTGTATACGTACAATGGTAACTGCCCCCAGTAGTCTTCGATTTAAACGATGAAAAAGGAGTAATATATTAGGGGTGACTCTTGACGCTTAAAAGAAAAAAAAAATGCTGACTTTTTTGTTCACTTTTTGGTATTTACGATACAAGAAATGTTCAAAATCAGGACTATAAGTATATAACATTTTACCGTTTGATTTTATCATATTTTGCAAAGTATTTTAAATAGGAAAAGCCAGGTGCCACGCGCGTAAAAGGGTTGTCCGCTCCCACACACATATCTAAATAAAACCCTCGCTAATACCGTGTCAACAGTTACGAATGTCACTTTTGTGGCGGTACGCTGCGATGGCCCTTTTCGTCATCCCTTTGCGGTCTTTCAAGTATGCATCTTAAGCCACCGAGAACACGATGCATCCCGTTATACCTGCAGATTTTATTTATTCCTGTGCGAATTTGTTTGCTCTGGTTACCTTCTTAAATAAACTTGTCATTTTCAAGTCTATCCCTAGGAATTAATACATAGGATGGTAATGTCCATTTGTGGAGGCAAGGGTGAAAAAACTTTTTATTTAAAACATTTGGTTGATAGCAGTAAATTTTTGCAGTTCTATGTGCTTTATTTTATATGATCACCATGTATATTCGTAAAAATTTCAGAAAAAAAATAGACCAAAAAAATATATTGATATTAAAGGGGGATGAATTATAGTGATTACAATTGGGGTAAAAGAATTAGCTATGGCTTTTAAATTTATGTTAAAAATTATATTTACTTACCTATTTTGGCTTCAGGTTACTATAATATATATCTTTACTTACCATATTTCGAAAAAAAAAACACATTAAGTAAATAAAAAAAAATTTAGGAAAGAAAAATTTATTGCTTATATAAATTTAATACACTAAAATGCATATCTCATAAAATTATTATTTTTTTGGTATAACATGTCCTAAGTCGTATTTCCCACGTACGCATTTAATTCTAACACCGGGGGTGTCCTGGAGCCTTCCCACGCGACAAAGGACAATGTTGTGTTCTTGTAAATTATGTCCTATGCCGGGTACGTAAGCAACCATTTCTTTTCCATTTGTTAGACGAACAAGAACGCATTTACGGTTTGCTGAATTTGGTTTTTTCGGTTTTCTAATGAGAGTTTTGAGTACTACCCCCTTCATGAAGGGGTTACCGTCGAGGGGGCGTCTAGGGTTTCGCTTTTTAATGTGCGGCCCTGTTCTATGCATTTGATTAAGGGATGCCATTGTTCTTTCTACAAAAAAATAGAGTAGTAGTTTTTTAATTGCTTGTAAACTACTCAGAAAATTATATTTTTTGTGTGAAATTTTTTGAAAATTTTAGAAAATGATTTCGTTTTTTTTTGTGAGTACTTTTGAAAATGTGTGTGGTCATAATCTTTTGACGGCAATGTTAGGGGATGGTGTTGTGCGATGGTGGCCAGATATGGCTTAATCTCTGAGGACGCATTTTCTCATTTCCTGGTGCAATATAGCGTGATGTGAGTTCAAATTGGTGATGTATTGTGATTTTGCGCTATTCATCTGTCACTGCTGGACAATGTCCAAAATACGTCACCTGCCACTGGTCAACCCTTGCCATACATGACCATAGTGTTGACCAGTTAGTTTGTATTAAATGTGCGTATCTTTATTCTGCATCTAACTCGCTTTGAACGAAACGGATTAAGTTTATGAGAAAGGGCGGTTGATATTGATTTTGCTTGCAACTTTATTTTGACAATATGAAATTGATTTTTTAATAATACAACGATTTATTTAGATTTTAAACAAAAATAGCAACATTTCAGAAGAATAACGATTTGTTAATTTTTTTCACTATCAAAAAAAGGATTAAAAAACAAGTTTTTTTAAATAACTCGAAAAACTGTTCAGGATTAAAAGCTGATATTTAGGGCGAATTAATTTTATTTAATACAAAAAGATCCTCCTCATATGTTTTGAAAAATAACTGTTTATTATTTTTTTAAACTTGAAACAATTGTCTTAAATCATCATATAATGTTTTTACAACTTATTTTAGGTGTTTTATAGTTTTCAGACTAATTGTTTCTGAATAATAGCATTATTTAAACTATTATAAAAATACAGTATCTACGATAATGCTTTTACTAGGACTTAGTAATAATAGTGTATTAATTATTTTCTGGATTTAAAATTGATTATTTAATGTACTAACTATTATTACTTTTGTATTATCTTAAAAACACATAAATAGTAGGTAATTTTATGAAGAAAATGCTTCTCAAATATAGAATATGACTATTAAGGTATATAAATAATTATAAACAGTGGCATTAATTAATAATTAAGTAGTACTTCTCACAAAATATCATTCAACTTTATTAGATAATGGGAATGCTTCAACTTTAAATATAAGTTTTACGAAAGTACGGATCATAGTATGGTTATCACAAAGGCAGTAATTTTGAAATTATTTGTTTCTTATTTTATTTAAATTAACGTACCTTGAATTAGATAGCTGGAAGTTGAAAGAAAAGGCTTGATTTCAGGTATTAGGCTACTCCTGAAATTAGGTAATTTTGCCAAACCTGAGGCGAAACCAGTTAAACATTGTTTAAGAATGTTCATTTTGTTAATTTAACACTAATTCACAGCTGAATTAATAATTTTTAGCACTTTTTTACGTTAATATATTAGTGAAAACACTTGTCAAAATTTGAGGTTATATCCGTCTCTTCTTTTTTCTATCCACCAGTAGTAGCTGTTGAAACAACTCGATTTATTCAGCCACGTAAGAATTGAGAAACTCGCTATTCCACCAAACATGAAAAGATCGACGATAAATTTTTAAACTTTCAAATCGCAAACAAGTACAAAAAAATTAAAGATATGTGGAGAAAAGTAGTTACATTTGTGAGCCAGATTGTACATTTTTAATTGAGTTATTTGTTTTGAACACATAAATTGGTTTTTTAAACCCGTAACATTCAAATCGATTTGATACAGTTGTAAATGTCTAAAATTTGAAAAAGTATAAAAATTGGAAATCAATCTGATTTTTAGTGCATGGAAATTAAAAATGCTTATTTAAGCATAATAAACAATATGTTACGTGTGCAGTTAATCTCTTAACATTAGAAAATAAAGATAAAACAACAGAATTCACAAAATAAAAATACATACTACAGTAATTTATTAAAAGGGCAATAATAAAATTAATGAGTTATTGTATTTATGAAAATATAGGTAAGATATTTTAAATCTTTCGCAGTTTATTGTAAAATTCTTTGTAACTTTTTTTTATTTTTAAATTTGTTTCAATTTAAACGTACGATATGGAATATTAACTAATGATTCGATTTATTTACTGATCAGTAAAAAATTGTTTAATCCACACCGCAGTTGTTTCCCTTTATTTAAAATTTGTTTTCTTTTATGTGGGCTGTTCTTCCTACACTTTTATGGCAACTATAAACTACTAATTACAGGCTAATTTCTTCATTTGAATATTATAACTAGAAATGAATTCTTCAAAAATTCTTCAGGTAAGAAAGAAATTTGATTATATTATAATTGTGCATCAAAAAATCATTTGGTGTATCTATCAGTTTTTATCAGCGATTTTTTTAACATTTCATAACTTAAAGATGTAAATATTTTTCCTTTAAATCGTAGCAATATTAATTGAAGTACGTCTATGTGTGATGTTTAAATAGGTTGCAAACTTTTGTAATTAACTAAAAAAATATTAAATAATATTTAATTATATTTTACATTAATTTACATAATTTAAAATTATATTAGGTACCCACATAAAATATTTTTATAATAAACCCTTCTATAAAATTAATTCATAATTCATGTACCAATTGAAAAACGAACACTTTTAGATATTTTTCATTCCCATAACAAATTACCACTTTCACGCTCTTTTGAGTAGGATTCAGTATATTATTCTATAAGCAATATTAAATAATCTGAAATATAAAATTAAAATTACAGGTGATTTTCTTAATACACCTGCTGTACGTCTCATTTTCGTACAGTTTTACAATTGTTTGGATACGTGGTATTCCCTTCAGAACCATGACATCTTATAATAAGGAACCCTATACCATTAACAATTATATGAAAGTTACAGGGAGGTATGTTCCTCCCACAAGTCCCACTTTTTTTTATTATCATTATTATCCGAAACTATCGCAAAAACAACCAGTTACAAAGGGCTTTTATGCAAATTTGAAGTTACCGATAATAAATGTAATCCAAAAGCCACGTGCTCCAAGTTGTTCGGGAAGGAACAGCATTTTTGCGAAACGTTGGACAATATGGCCCAATCGCTGGAATAATTAATGGTATGACAATGGATTGCATGGGGGAAATTAAACTATATATGTATTTGTAGCATTAGTTCGTTATTTGTGTGAGATTAATTCTATGATGATGCTTATTTTTTAAATAAAGTTAAAGTACAATTTATTATTTTGAATTATTTATATTCTTTAAAAGTCAAATTTAAAAAAAAAATTAAAATCGTTCTTTCAAAAAAAAAAAAATAAAAATATTTTGTGTATGACTCTCGGCTTAGAAAAGACATATCTTAATTTAACATAAAAAGCATGTAATTCTGCTTTAGAGTATTTTTTTCGAGCTCAAAATGGGCTATAAGAGACCCTCATCACGTTATTTTTCTTTGGCCTGGTATTAGAAGAATGAACTTGCTTGTACCTGCTCAGGTAGAGATTTTTGAAACAAAATTTTATTTTAAATTCCAAAAGAATCAAAATAGGATATCGAAAATCAAAATTAGGGTCTCTTAAATATGTAACTAATTTATGTTTAATTTTCACTATTTCTACCCTCTAATCTAAAGTTATTCGAACAGATAAAAGTTTATTTATTTATTTTTAAAAATTGAGGTCCAAAAAATCCTCACATAATACGTTTTGACTTTATTTAAAATTGTAAAAAAGACCATCATAAATTAATTTCATTTTTTTAACATTTTCTTTCACAATAATATCGATTGTTAATAAACACATCATTCGAAATGATTGACTAACACAAATTTAAAATCACATCAATGCTGAATTTCTTATCAAATCAAATTAAACGCTGAATTACAACGATAAAAATCAAGATCGAAGTTATGTTAATTAAAAACGAAATTGGATTGGTACTATTGCAACCCACCTGGCTTTTGCTGGTGTTTAAATAGTTTTCAGAATTTTTTCTTTTAATTTATTTGATACGTAGATCGAACAGTTAAAAATTCTCTTCAGCATGTACTTCACCATAAGTTTTAAGGTAAAAATTCAATTTCATTTTATTCAAAAAAAAAAAACTTTGTTTCAATCTGAAATATTTAATCCAACAATTTTTTGTTGTACCTGTTATTTCTTAGTATGTACAAATGTTTGTGCTAATTATAAACAGGATTATTGAATTTTGTTAAATTGTAATTTAAAAAAATCAAAGCTTTATCTGTTAAATAATCTTTGCTTTCTATTGTGGCGTGTGTAGGAAATGTAGAAAAGCTAATTGGATTTGTTATCCTTATTTTCAACTGATTTATATACATTTGTCGATATGTAGTTGTATACAAAAAAATTGTTTTATATTCAGTAGAACAAAATTTTAAAAAATCATGTCGGTATGTTGTAATATTTATGTATGTTTTAGCGAAAGTTAATTGTATGTTCTGATGGCGTATGTTGAAGGAATAGCGTCAAGTTTTGATCCGGTCACAGGCTCACAATAAATTAGAACGGAAATGTTTCTAAAGTCACACACATAGTTAGAAAAAAATAAAGAAATAATTTCCTTCCACATATTAAGCATATTTTACAGATATTTGTTCCAAAAATTGTTGCTTAGGAGGCACTTGGTGGTAGTAAAACATTTTATTAAAAGAGTAGAAAACCACAAATATATTTAGAAGGAAATACGTAGTGTTTTAACTACCCTTGTCGTACTTTTGGTCCTGTAAAAAAATAATTTACAGGTTTTGGTACTAACTATTTGTTGCCTTAGTCAAAAAGTTGTGTCATCTCCACTTGAATATGATCAGGAATCACAACCATGGAACTATGATCAATTAAAAGAGACGCAGGGTGAATCTAACGTGCAGGATTCCCCTACAGTCTATGATTACAATCAGGATTCTCCTCCAGTGTATGATTCTGATCCTCAACCACCTTCAAATAATGGTTATGGGTATAATAAAGCACCAAATAATGACTATGAGTATGGTGTGCCTGCTGACAATAGTGGCAGTTTAGGGGGTGGCTACTGAAGTTTTTATTTTACTGATTAATTTATTAGATTAGTACTTAACAAAAAAAATATCAATAAGTAAATGAAAATTGCTACAGTTTTACAATTTTGGATCCCGTTTTTATGTCATCATTATTACTGAAAGATATGGGGTAGCGACTTGTTTTTCTGGTTAATTTTGTATTATGCTTAATAAACTAATTGCTTTTTTTTGATCAAAGGGTTGTGGAAGGTAATAAACTGTGATACATGATATCTCTGATTTCTTCTTATTTTTCTAATAAAATAAGAAAAGCTCCCTAATCCTAAATGGTTTCAAAAAAGGTCTCATTTTTGTTGGAAGCTAAAATTGAAACTCAAAATTTTAAATTAGAAATTCTGGTTTATTTTCGACAATTTCTTTCTCCTTGAGGTCGTTGAATGTTAAAAATAAAGTCTAAAACCTTTACTGAAGTACCGATAGGCTTTCTAATGATTTTTTTTTTAAAAATTTGAGTTGTAATTTCACAGTACAGTTGGGCAATTAAAATTTTGGGTTTCTATGCAGTGGAAAGTCTAAAGATGTCTTAGAGACAATCGTTTTTATTACCTACAAGGCTCAAGGGATGAACTAGCATCCTTCGGGAATCCTGGGATCGATCTGAGTAATAAATGTTCACAAAACTTAAGGGTTGCACCCCTTGGAAATGGTTTGTGTGTACGCCTATGGTTGGGTTTTTTTGATATACTTACGTGATATAATTTTTATTTTTACTAATTGAAAATACATTTACGATGACTTCTTTATAATTTACATAAAAACAAAATAAAATACAGCGTTGATACGAAAAGAAAAATATTATTAATTGATACCGCGTTGGATTTTCTTTTTGTTTTTCATTAATTTTATAAATTAGCATTTTGCGTAACTCGCATATTACTTGAGTTACACTAGGTTTGCATGTGTTATGTTTGAACGCATCGAGAACTCTTGAGAATACAAGTTGCAATTATTCAATCTTTTATAATGTGTGTTTGTTGAAAAGTGAACTAATTAAAGTATTTAGGATGATGGTGATACCTTGAACAATTTTCTTAGCCATTGTTACACGTTCGGAATAATATTTCACGGTTGGACGGCTTTTTGCATGTTTTATTATTGTTTTTTTGACTTCAACAGAAGTTTTTATTTTACATTATACTTTTTACAGTACTTCACATAGTCAACGACAACAGTGGCTTTTATTTTTTACAAAAAAAAAATTAACTACATATATCAACCTGAATAAACAACTTGAAATTTAGAGCAATGTTACAGACTAATGTTTCCATTACGCAAAATAACAAAACATTCTTGTCTTTGTTTAGAAAATGTAATTAAATGTTGAAATTTTTATCTTCAAAGTGAGGACAGCTTCACATGAATCTCATAAAATTTCTGGAGGTTAAAAATAATAACACTTAAGTAACTAACATTTTTGGTTCTTACCAGAAAATTTTTGAATAAAATTAGAAAAATAAATGCAACTAATTGAACTTCATTTTTTTTTATCTTGTAATCAAATTAAATCATTTATAAAACAAAACTTATTTCATTAAAAAAAATATTGGTGTTTCAAATAAAAATAATAAATTTTGAAAATTCTGCAACCCCCACACGAACAATTTTCTGTCCTTCTCAGCATGACGATAAGTTTTTTTTTGTATTCACGTATTCAAATTTCCATTTTATGCATCAACAGTTTAAATCATTGTCACCCAGGATTGTTGTGGAAATTGTAGAGGTCAATTTCTGTGTAGTTAAGGTCAACAATTACATCTGTTGTTCATAAAAATGCTTTTATCATCTCCATTAAATACCTTTCTTTGGATACCTTATATAACACGTTTAATCCAAATTGTGTAACATTACAGGTATTTTACGTTTTAGAAGAAAGTTAAAAAAAAAAAAGAAAAGTTGTATGTTTAATGGTCTCCCTCCTCCTCATCTTTTGGGGTCTTTTGATAAAACTTTAGGATTTTTTTTCCACAATTTGAGTGGGCTATTTATTGTGTTACGTAAGACCATTGAGTTTGATCTGTATCTTAAATTGGTTGGAGACATTATTTGACAAATTAATTTACTTGGTCTTTATCGAAACGTAGAATCTTTTTTTTTTCTGATTGTGAGCAATAATTGCGAAACAGTGATACATCTTTTACTATTTTTTAATGAGTTAATCTTGGTATGGGTGTAGTAACATCTAGGTATGGTAATTATTAATACATAGTGCATTTTCTTTGCTATAAAAAAAAAAACCGATAAGAGTTGTGGGAACTGTCGGTTCAGTCTAACGATGCCTGTGTAAGGATATTATGCAAGAGCACTTAGTAATAGGTACATAAGTAATTTTTCATTGACCTAAAGATCGAAATGTAGATTGCATTTGAAAATGGTAGGTTAATTTTCAGTGTGACATTGCAATTAATTGATAGATAAGTTAATTATTAATGTAAAATCACTCTTACGTCCGTACGTTACGTAGGCAGGTTCTGCTTTATTGTTTGATTAGTTTCAGTCATTTTTAATTATTTTTTAAAAAAAAATTGTTTTTTGCACAAACGAAATATATAAATTTTAGCAACATGTAAATATTTAAAACTATTTTGGAATAGGTATTGAATATTATTATTCATTTATTTTTTTTAAAATATTTTTTGTTTTTATGAGAGGTGTTAATAGGGGTCACCTTTTTGCCATCATTTACCGGAAATAACATGTTGTTCATAATGATGGGGTGCTTTGAAGGACTCTATTATGAATAATATACATGAGTTAAAAAAACAGATCAAAAATAATCAGAACGATGTTGCCTATAGCAATAGGCAAATAGTTAATTATAAAATTTAATTGGAGTAATTACCCTGACCTTCGTATTCTATAAACAAGTTACGCAGTTCTAATATTCAATCGATACCTTTTTTTTTAATTATTATTAAAAGTTTTAGAGCAAGGTGTTTTATTTATTATTGTACGATCTTGATTGCAAAATAGCAACGTGAGAAATAAAAAAAAACAATTAATGCCTTTTTTTTATTGTAAATTTTATTTAGGGAAAAAAGTGTAGCTGTAATTTTAATGGTTACGTATAACCTCAAGTATGTGTAATTTTACCATGAACAAACTAAAGTGTAATAAAATAAGTATACTGTGTGTACAAATAGTAAAAAGTACGGAAAATTTCATGTAACCAATTAAATATATTTCCTAATTAGTACAAATACAACTTTGGTGTCGAAATATATATGTATTTAAAAAATTAGGGGAAGCCCCATAGTGACGAAAGTAACTAAAATATTAATAAAACAGATTTTAATTAATATTTTAATTATCTTCATTTGTTTCTAATGATTATGAATCAAAATAAAATTTTTGCTGAACTCTGAATTCAACGGATAATTATTAAAAGCTTAAAACAATTACTCATAGAAAATATTCTATAGAATTGCTGTCTGTAGAGTGTATTTTCCTATGAGTTTTAGTTTTCTTTTTCGTTAATTAATATTTTATAGATTAATTGTTAATAGATGCAGGTAAAATAAATAAAAAATACAGTAATGTATGTGCATGTGCGGTGTACGTAATTAACGCCTATCTCTTATATAAATTGCGCTTCATATACAACAAAACTTCCTCATACTGCGAACCGATGAAATAGAACAAATATGAAAAAAGAAAATATGAAAAAGAAACCAGAACAGTAGCAATTCAATTTATTATGTAATTAAGTAAATTGATAAATATTTATAACATACTATGGGGATTTTCAGATGAAAGTTTATTTTATTGCAAAAGAACTGATGCAAATATAATATTTATGAGTAATTATATGAAAAACGAATTATTATTGAATTTTAATCAGACTTTTTGATCGAGTTTTAGCCTCATTAAATTTGAATTTTATAAGATTCCATAAAAAATATATTTTTTTATTTTAAATAAATCTTTCTAGTTAAGATTATTAAATTATTTAAGTGTCTTTCTATTAATTACCTTAAGACGACATTGGAAGATATTTTTCGGAAATAATTTGCAATATTAATTGCTTATTTCCAGCGGAATTTTTAAATTTTATTTTATTTTGACTGACGCACTCATTAAGCATAATATTTCCTAATTACAGCACCACACTTTTAGTGTTCAGTGTTCCAAGACAAAGCGTGGCCCCTCCCTGGAGGCTATATACTTACAAATAAATATGTTGTAATTTTTTTTTAAATCTGGCTGTATACTAACTTCCGATATTTGCGTGTTTTGTGTTAAACAGACGATTGAGGTTGACAAATTCCTTTAATGACTATCTGAGCACGCGACCTGTAACTATTATAAAACAATAACTTCTTTCCAACCTTCTGCTCATTTTGCAATCACCTCCAAGATGTTTATGTATTAGGGAGGGGTGCCGATCATAAGGGAAACATGAGTATAAATAATCTCTTACCTCGTCACTAGACGTATACCAAGTTAAGTGTTTACTGTGAAAACAACTTGAAAGGATCCTTTAAGAAAATCGTCAAAATGAAAACTTTTGTAAGTACATTCTATTATACCATTTTGAATTTTTTTTATTAATTATATACAATTAAAAATTTTATTAACCAGTCATAATTTTGTGCTAAATTTTTATTAATTTGTTTGTAAATAATTGCAAAATTAATTTTAAACAAAACTAATTGTATTAAAAAGCTCCTAGTTCACATGAGCTTTTCCTAATTGAATTAAATTATTGGACAAATACAAAAAAGTTAATTAATTTTTTTAAATTTATTTTATTATTTATTTATTTAGGCAGTGTTCGCACTTTTCTTGGTGGCAGCTGTAGTAGCCCAACAGGCTCAGCAGGAAGCCCAACAAAGCGAAGTTGAAAATGCTCCTCAAGAATCACGAAGAATTACTAAAAGAGGTATTTTGGGTTATGGAGGCTACGGAGGATACGGCGGATATGGAGGATATGGTGGCTATGGAGGGTATGGAGGATATGGCCATGGCTATCCCGCATATTCTTCTGTTAAGATTATCAAACCTTATTACGGAGGATATGGCGGATACGGAGGATATGGGGGCCACTATGGTGGATACTCCAAGCCATACTATGGAGGATACGGAGGAATTGGACTTGGCTATGGAGGTTATTGGTGATAAAATTTACACACGTATATCTAATTCTTAATTTTACGTCTCATTTTTTTCACTTGAATTAATGTCACTGTAAACTAAGCGATTTATTTGTGTTCATTGTATATAAACTTTTTAACATTTATCTAAATAATAAATATGTACTTTACTTTCTTGTTACAAATTGTTTTACTTACCAAAAAAATTGGGTTGGAGTAACTTTTGATTTTGACAGTGGAGTTGTTTTAAAAAGCCTTTTTTTTTTGGCTTTTGTTAAAACAACTTCCTGAAAAGATGAATGAGTATCTGAAACGTATTTTTCTATACCATTGATCGTGAGTTAATGTTCAGGGGTCACCGTCTATCTGTCTCAAAACAAACGTTTAACAGGAGGAAGTAATTAAAGCATACGTTTAGAATCGGTGGAGTCCCTTTTGTATTTGAATTAAACTATACCTTTTAGAGGTTTAATAGAACATTTGTGTATGTAATTAAAAAGCTCATTTGTTGTGGCTGCATATATTAACAGCATTTAATTTTGCACCGATGGTAAAAACTGATTTGTGATCTGGATGATACAAAGTACCACATTAAAATGAAATACCTGGTAAGTTGAATGAAAACTTTGAAAATCATTGATTAATTGTAAATATTATCCCAAATAAAAGAGGAATCAGAAAGTAAAATTTTTGAAATTGAAACTTTTTTGAACTTACAAATTTCAGGTTTTAACGTTTTTCCTTATTTGCTGTTTAACAAAAGTAATAGAAGGAAAAAGTATACCACTTACCAGTAAAGAGGTGTTAGAACAGCAAGCTTCCAATAAACCCAAACATGTAGTAAAAAGGGGTATAGGGTATGGTCTTGGTTATGGCGGTTACCCCATGACGTACTCATATTATATGCCATACTATTATTATAGCGGATATTACGATGTCTATGACTACAGTTATAGTTACAATTATCCACAATATGGTGGTTTCTTCTGGTAAAAGAAAAACACGGCTTTTTTTTACTGTATCTTTGTAGTAATTTTAATTTTGGGTAGAGAAACTATTGTTAATATTTTATGCAATTTAAATTGGATGGAATGTGGAAAGTAGTTTTAAAATAAAAAAAATTTCTAAGTTTTTTATTTGTTATAGAAACAAAGTTATTTTACAGACTACCTGTACTATGTACTTTTTTTAATTGTAGATACATACTACATGAATAAAAACAGTATAAAATGCATTAATATGTTTTATTTTTTAATCAGTTCCTATTTAATTAGATAATATAATGAGTGCAACACTTTTTTTAAATTAAAATACATAGTAATTAAAATATATTTAAATGAATTTATTTTTTAATTTACTTACACTTATTATATATAGAAAAAAAATAACAAATACCTAATTGAGTGTATTTAATCGTAACATGAATAGAAAATAATTTGACAAAATATTACTCCTAATTTTTTATTTATTTAATCTAGACAAATACATTTTTTTAAATTTCTTCTCTCCAAAGGCATCTAAAACACTTAAAAAATCATTCTATTTTGTTTGCTTTAATTTTATTTTCACCTTATTTAACATTAATTAAAAAAATAACCAAATAAACACAAAACTCTTATGTATGTAATACTAATTTGTTTCTTTTTTTTTTTTCAGATAAATATTCAGATGATGGTGAGTGCTATTTCTATATTTATTTAATAATCATTAAAATTTAGTGAATTAATTTAAGGCAAACCTTAAATTTTTATTTAATTAAAGTACATACTTATTTAAATAATTTAATTTTTTAGTCTTTTAATTTGTTCAGGTAATGTTTAAATGGAATTTAGTAATATAAGGGTTTGATAATTATTTAAACTATTTTATCTCGTGTAGTTTTTAAATATGTATTTATAACTTGTCACATAGAAATGGCACTTGAGATAGTGTTAAGATAGCCCTTGAGATTTGTCAAAAAATTTTTTAAAGTGCTGAAGGAATAATTACAATTTTTGTTTTATTGTGAATTTTATCAAAAAATAATCAATAATCAAAAGACGAATTCAAGTGTTCAAATTTATTATTGTTTCTTCTTGGAGAATGACTGCGCTGAGTTAACTCACTTCGAGTGGAGTGATCCCTCTGTATGGCGCCTTTTTAAAATGATATCAAGATTTAATCACTCTATACAGGTTTTTAATTAATTTTTTTTAGACAACAAAAGTGGTTGTAAAAGTATTATTGACTTACCCCTGTATATGATGTAGATATTTGGACTGCGTCTCCAAAAATATCCACCAAAATCTCGCAGTTGAAATGTTAAAAAAAAAAGGAAAAAATATATTAGTGTACGTTTGCACAGAATTACAGCTTACCCTTGCTGAAATAATTACGAAATTTTTTTAGTTAAAATATGATAACAATCCACCACCGTAACATGAATCTATTTACAAAAAAACAACTACTACTACTTATACAGGATACAGAGTGTTCTACAATCTCAATTTTAATGATAAGAAAATTAAACTTGATCTACTAGTTACTACTAATGATTTAAACGTATCCATATTTAAATATAATTTCGAAATTTAAATAAGGTCCACTCTAGAACACACTGTATTATATGTACTTATGTATAAATCTACGTTTCTTACAGTACCTTATTTAACTAAACCAAAAAAATTAAAACGTTTTTTATGACATTCCAAACAAAAATGAAACTGACGACAATTATCCTTATCAAATTTTCGAGGGGTGAATTCGAACTTCTGATATTTTCATAAAAAACGTTTTCACTCCAGATGAGTCCATAAAAAACGATTTAATTAAGCTAAGAAATACAATTTTTATAAAGGCATAAAAGTATTCTTCACAAGAACCAGACAATAAAACCAACCTTTACAAAATTTAAGAATCTTACTTTAACTGCGTAAATACTACCTAAATATATGTGAAAGTGACTTTTTTACGTGTATCAATTTTTTGTTTTCAAACCATTTAAATAACGAAATAATTAAATAAAATTTACTAACGTACACCTAAACAATTTTTTATAATATGTTTAAAAAATTTGCTTTTATGTACACGATCAATCTGAAATTTAAGTAAGAAAAATTTTCGAGAATTTTCTTCATAAAAAGAATGTTTGGATGTACCTGTTCACTACTCCTTATCCTACAAACACAAGAAAAATGGCCACATGACAAAAAACAAGGTAAACTTACCCGCGTTTAGTACCTACCTATGTTTTTATTTCTCAAAATTTCGTAAATCACGTCATCGGTTCGAATTATTTCCGGGGTACCCTTTATTGTGTCCTTTTTCATGTACAGGATGCTTGCTAAATCATCACAAATACAAACCTGCAGTAAAATAGGTCAAATAGGGTCCGAAAATTTTATACTGACGTTTATTTTCAAACACCCTGTAATACGTTCTGTTCGATTATAATTTGATATACAGGGTGTACATAAGGGTCGCTGTTAATAAGGGAAAATTTTAGTTTATCGTTCGCAAATATTTAATGTCAAAGTCTTAAGTAATTCTTTTGACTTTAACAGAAATAATTGATTTTAGAAAATTATATAAAATTACTTATTGCCACATGTAGGGGTGGGAATTAAAAAACTTAGCAGGTAGACAGAGGAATGATAAACAATTTCGCTTTAATAAACTGATAACAGCCACCCTAGTGCACAAAAAAATTACGTTTCTGAGAAAAATCCAAATTTTTATAATATACTTTACCTTGAGGTAATTTACAGTCAGAGAAAATAGTGTCAGGTGGAAGAGAAAATATGGAAAATCTTCCATAGGTACTTGTACATACACTACAACGCTGAGTACGTATAATTTTAAACAGAAAAACAAACTGCAGTTTCAAAACATAAGTGATGTGTATATGTGTTTTGAATATTGGCTAATTAATGGCTATTATAAGTTAATTTTAAAGAAAATTAGCTACTGTTTGCAAATAAAAGGTGTTATCTAGTAGTTGAGAATAATAGATTATTTAAAATCTGCGTTTGGATAGGTATAGGAAATGGAAATTATTGAAATTAAAACAAAAACGAGGATGATGTCAAAGCTTTATTATAAAATATAATAATTGTTTTGTTAAACTGTATCATTTTCAGTGTAAAGATATATTTTCTATTTTCAATTGTTAGTTAATAATTGTGTTGTATGTTGATGAATCTCGTGAAACTGTAAAATGTTTTTTCAGATAAGTTTCCATAAATATAATCTTTCACTTCAAAAAGACTCCAGGATTACTGAAGGATATTTTAATATCATGTTTTAAACAAAGTTCGAAAGTTTATTTTTGTTATTTCTTCAAACTTTCGAATGAAGACTTTGTTAGCAATCTTTGAGATTGATTCTTACCCTTTAGTTTCCTCCTGACACTATTTGCTGCACATTCTCTTAAGATTTACGTAAAATGTCAAGCACAAAAAGATAGGTATGTAGGTAACTGCAAGGGGATGAAGTCCGTTTAGGATGATTAAAAAAAAAAAGAGACAGTCGTATTTGAAATGATTTATTAATTAGTATGATAAATAATAAACAAAAATATATTTACAGGTTTATTCGCAAATAGAATAGATACACGTGTATAAGTAGAAAAAAGTCGAATCACATAAATAAAATGCATTACATCGGACAGTCTTTGATTCGAACAGGCAGTAACATCTATTTGAAAACCATTCTGTTTAATTCTTAACCGCATTAATAATAATAATTAATTAATTAATTATTTAATGATAATAATAATAATAACTTAAATACCTGGTGAACTAAAAAAAACTATTTTATGATCGATGAGGTAGAATTTGTCTCCAATTTAACCGAGTTCACTAGTGCAATACAAATAAAAATTAAAAAACAAAAATAAACGATAGGGGTAATTCAATTAAAAATCAAAACACTTAAATTTTATAAGCAGTTGTATTTACAATTAATTATATTTAGAATAAGTGAACACTAATTGGAAATAGTTATTCATTAATAATAATCATAATTCTTAATCTTCCGTTCCCTTTTCTGTGGCATCACAGAACAAAAAACTCTACTAGTAGCACTCAATACATTAATTAATATTTTATTTATTAGCTACAGTTCATGCTTTCCAAACCATCGACCACGAGAAAAACCAGTCGATCGTTTTACAAAGTTATATTTTTTTTTATCAATTGGACGAAACCTGTGCACCAACAAGGCAACCAACGAAGACCATTAAAATGGTATTTTCTAATTTTGATACGTTACTGAAATGATGATAATAATTGCAGGAGAAATAAGAAGAAACTTCTTACTCAAACTTTAAAATAAAGAACATTTTCTATGAGTATAAGAGTCAATGTGCAGCTTAATGAGTGAGCTTTTTACCTAAAATGTGAAATAATTTTTAATATTAATGTTAGTTGGAATAATAATGTTATCTTCAAAGAAGAAAACATTATTGAGATCACACTTTGGCATAGGGGCTGCACATTGTCAAGTTTTTTTGCCTTGAAAGTGGACAGATCCGTAACTTAAAATTTAAACACCAATTAGGATAGTAGATATTAGTTTTTGATCGTGATTAGACAACATTTTCAAAAGCGTTACGATACATAATGTTCGTTCCTTCAATAAAATATCTAGGTCAAATGCTAACACTTATCATCAAACAATCATAAACTGAGTAAATTTTACCAGCAACAGTGCTCTTATTATTTTTTTTCTGTCCCCCTTTTTATAGAAAATCTTCGTAGGTATTTATTTTCTTTCGCGCACGAGTTGTCGGGTATAATTTCTCATTTTTGCCATCGTATTTTAAACTATTCATCTACTTATAAATTTTACGATAATATATATTTAAAATTTGAAAGTGGATATAACTCTGTATCATTTTTTTCTCCTCGTATAACACATTACATCTAGACGATTACTTTGCCTTTACAAATACTGTCAACTCTAATTAATCGCGACGAAAAAATAAAAAACGAAAGAATATTAATTAGTTCTTGAACACAACTTGAATGACTTATCCATTAATTTGATATAAATTTCAACAGTCTTCTAATTTTGAAAATTACCTAAAGGGCATAACATAACCGGATGAAGCATGACAAAACGACCCTTAACATAATTTATTTTTCTATTCATAATGCCTTTTATTACTAGAAACATTTTTTCTGCTAAGTTTTAGTTCTGTAGCTTCTCCCTAGTTTCGGAGTAAAAATTAAAATAAAAATTTCAAAACTTTAGATACCTTTTTTTTTAATTTATTACTCTGAAACTAAGTGCCCTACAGCACTAAAATTATGCATAAATGTTTCTGTCACTAAAGCATTATAAAATAGACAAATTATCAGTTTTATATTAAGGGCCATTTTCGTGTACTTATGCCCTTACTATTTAAACTTAAACGATCAATGTTACGTTAATTTTTGTTGTTTTATTATTAACTTCCGGTATGCATTTTATGTATTTTTATCACGTATCAAAATTAAATATATATTTTTCTGCCTTTACTTTTTCTATTGCATTTTGCATATTTATTTTTTACATGTATGTATATTGTACGAGTTTTTTTAGTTGCAATTACGGAATATATACTAAATGTATAAAATTACTGCTGTTGAACACCTAAAATTGTCATTAAATGCTAATCTGTATGTATTTACATCGTGTAATAGAAATTAGTATGCCTATTAATTAATTTATGATGAATATAAAACGTAGACCGACTAACGAAGCCCTAAAATTTACTTTTCCTTAAAATTAAATTTGATTTGTACCAAGTCGAAAAGTTTTTAAATTTTACTTTCTTTTTAAAGCTAAAAAAACATCAAATATTTATTCACTACTTCAGTCATGACGTGTCTTCTAAATTAAATAATAGAATATTAATTATGAATGGATCAGTCTATTTTTATGGTTTTCCTTTCGAAAAAAAATAAAAAACAAATGAGCAAATTAAGTGTTGTATTCTAACAACGATACGATGATTGATTATAAAAATGACAATGATAATGATAACTTTGGATGATGAAAGAATAATTTCGCTAGAAAAAATATACATTTACATTATTAAGTACCGCTAACGTCCACTTGTGGCGTGTAAATATAAAAAGTATGAGCTTCTTATAGACGCACATTTAGCGTCTACAAGTTCTGAACACTCTGTACCACAAAAATTACCAATTAACGAAAAACTAACCGTAAACACGAAATACGCGACGAGAGATCATTTCAAAATAATTATCTAGAATGAATAGATATTAAAATAATAACAAACAAAACTTTGCATGATGAATTACGAAATTTTTCACTTTGACTGACCAGTAAATGTCGTATAATAATAAAATAAGTAAAAAAATGGCACCGAAATTTTAGCTTGCATGATACTGGAGCTCTTTTATTTATTTCCTAGTTCTTTTTTCACTTTCTTAAGTAGTAATAAGCACTGTTCGTGGCAGTAACTTGGCAGTGTAATTTTTCTTACATCACTACCGTTATTACAAATTAAATTTATTAGAACACATTTAGTATCTACACAAAAATCACACATATTTTTAAATAAAATAGCAATTTCGTAAACTCCAAATTGACTTCTCTTACTTAGTCTACACGTGCCCGAAAGCATGTCTTTAGTTGTAAGATTTAAGTCAATTTCAATTTACTAAATTACACTTATGTTATCAATAGCAACTGAAACAATAATAAGTAACTTGAAATTCAAAACCGCAACAAGCTTTGCATTTTCAATGTGGAAGCCAATTTTTAGTATTTTGAAAATATTTTCAAACAGTATTTTGATCGTTAGATAGTTGTAGATTTCAGTGCTTCATTTTCTCTATTATTGGTGTATTTAGACTACGGTGATGCCCCAATTTTCACATTATCGTGAAAATCCACATACTTTTCAAATGAGGAACTGAAATCTACGACTATATAAGTTTTAAAAAAATGTCTCAATCCTCTAATTAATTATAGCATTTGTTTCAGAAATTTGGATTATTGTATGTGTATGCAGCCCTAAAGTGAGGGGCGAGTGGAGCCCGAAAAGCGACTGCAGGATGGACTATAGAGCCACCCTCAGCTTTTAAAAATAATAATCAACATTTTCGAGGTAATTTTAAATTTCAAGTTACATGAAAAAAATAATTATAAGAACACATAACGAGGAATGTCGTTTCCGATTTTTTTTTGATGGTTTTTTTGGCGTCCGCTTTCTCGTAAATTACTTATTTTACGTTGATAATGATCGACGAAAAATGACTTGCAATTACAATCAAGATGACGTTGATGATAATGATATTAATTACTAAATGATTACAATAACTTAAAATACGTAACTGCTCGCCGCAAAATTACGATCAAAAAATGAGACGAAACGAATAAAAGCAAAACATGACCTCCCAACGAGAAAATGAAAAAAAAAAAAAAAATTCACGAACTAACGTATTAAAAAATTTAGCTAGTCTATTCTAATAACTAGAATTTAACCAGTGACATGGCAGTGTCTGAGGGCTGGTTGCAAACTATCAAACAAGTTCCCGAACGGAACTTTGCTTACGTTTTACTTACATTACAATACATACTGTGACTGTACAAAGTGAAAGACAGACCGACTTTACAATCATTAATGCCAAATATACACACTATGCGCTTATTTCTTACTTTACCTTATCATACAATATATGTATGTACCTAATAATCCCCTATCTTTCTTCTGTAATTTTTGTTAACTAATAATTCATATCCTCTTGTCTTCTTCTTCTTGTAATTTTTACAAAACTCTGTGATGTGTTCAATTTTTATTTTGCGTTTGCGTTTGCTTTTGCTCGAACAGATCACAAAGTCGAAGAATTGTTGCTTGTTTATCACGTAGTCTTTTTGGTGGGTTTGCGCTGATGCTTGAGCCTTGGCTGACTATTTCGAAGCGAAGGGAACAAAACCGGATTTAAATTATCCACCGATGACGGCTCCAGTGATCGGATCGAAACCGTTTTCGACGAGCTATATTCGTTTTCATTAACCCACTCATCTGGAGTACTGCAAAAGACGTGTACCGTTTTTTTAATTCGATGAAATTTCTATTATTAATCGAAATATTAATTAAAAATTTAGGCACCTTCCCAGTATTTTTTTTACTAGATTCAAATAATTAATAAGTAATTAATTTTATTTCTCAATTGTACGTCTTCTATGATGTTGATGAATTTGAAGTACACTTCTTGTGCCTCAGCGTTTATTTATATATGTATACATAACAACAATGAGCTAAATTTATTAATTTTTGCTTTCAAGCTACGCAATAAAAACTGCAAAATGTGATAACAGTACGTCAATTAATAAAATTGATTTTTGATAAAAACGACATTTTCACATTCGAGTTGATATTTCACAAATTTCATAAACAGCAAATAAATACATATAAGGGTAGTACTTACATGTCAGCAGGGTGCCATTTGACCAGAAGTTGTTTCTGTCCGTTCTTCTGCACCCTTTTTGCGAGCACCTGTCCTCGAAGCATCATAACATCCCCTGAGACACCCTCTATCTGCCCTATCGTTCGCTTTTCGGTCATTTTCAACAGACGGTCCTGAAGTCCTTCCATGATTCCCGAATCGAAAAAATCGAACATGCGCGCTGTAATAAACAAAAAAAAATTAATTCATTTTCAAAAAACTTTCTGGCGTCAGTTTATTACCTGACCAGGGCTGTCTTCTGAATCGGATCTTCTTTCCATTCCTCTTGAACAATTTCACCGAACCATTTTCCACGCTCTTCTTCGCACTACCATTCTGAGATCCATCGCTACTGAAATGGTTGTTTACATGACGTTCCAACGAAATCTGCAACGAATATAAAAAATATTGAACAAATTATTAATATATATATTTTTTTTTTCAGTAACTCACTTGTGAGTTGAATCGCATTCCACATCCTTCGACTATACACCGGAAAGGTTTGGTACCAGCATGGGCAAGAACATGGCGTTCCAACCATGACCGGGAACAAGAAGTGCGACCGTGTACCTTACACCCATTCCATAAACACACGTACGTTTCTTGTGTTGCTTGGGATATCACATGTCTTACCTGATTGTGGAAGAAAAATACTATAATTAACCCCATTCTAAATAACTTAATAAACACTTAACGCAAAAAAAAAATTTCGAAAGAGATTTAATGGTACATAGTACCAGTAACCAGTTAATTAATTAATTGTAAGCAAATAAATTTCTTTTCGAAAAATTCTAATCGCTAAATAATTAAACAAATAATGTTACACAAACTTAAATAAATTAGGAATTTATTAACGTAATAAAAAGAAACATTTCTTTTTTTTTTTAATTAAAAATTAAATGAAAGTATTTGTTAATGGCTTGGCAAATGGTTTTACATACCAGTAAGATGATGTCTTTACCTGGTAAACCTCCTCATAGGTACAAGGGTGTTCATACTTATCCGTTTTTAAATGTTGACAATCATGAACTTGATAATATTAACAAAATATCGTGGTAAGTACAAAAATTAACAATTCTTTACATATCCAAGTTGTCTTGCATTTCACAATTTAATGTATAGATATATTTAACAACGATTTTTTTTATAAAGGGTCGGTCACCACTAATATTATAAACTACATAACGTTTTTGTCTATTAATTTACGATTTTGTAAGTAAGTAGGAACTTAGTCGTCTTATTTAGATTTTGTTATGTAGGCAAATAGTTTATTTATTTAATAGTTAGCATTATTAAATTGTTATTTTTATTACTAAATTTTCTCAAATTCATTGTAGTATATATCGTACCTATATTTATCTACCTATTTATGTGTATCTACTTATATAATATTGTAGTCTAATGTATGTATGTATGTATTATGTTCTTTTTTTTTAAATGAATGATAAATAAAATAAGTTTTGTATGAATACATACTTAGTTTCATTCACTACATGTACCTACAATCATAATAAATATAATAACCTGACATCTAAGTGTCGATCAATTAATGTAACACAATATTGGATAATACAGTTTACTAAAATGACAATAATATATTTCAAACAAATTTTTGAAAGATTGTTGGTAAAGAAAACTGTTTCTAAATTTTGAAGCTTTAACTATTGAAATATAGATGGCGCTGTTATTGAAGTCTAGCTGGCAATGAAAATCTAGATATTGAGGAGTCTAAGAAGCTTATATAGGGTCTGGGGGTGGGCTTCCATTGGCCCCTTTTTATGAAATTAATAAATACACAAAGTAAAAAAAATTAAAAAAGAACAAAAGATATTGTCAAAAACTTTAACATAAACTATTTGCCACATTCGTAATTTTTTACTGCAAAAAGATACTTTGCAGAAAACTTTCAAGTCCTGAATAGAGGGTAAGACACCCTTAGCAAAAAATTACTTCACAGCTTTGTTCTTGAGCTCTAGACAAAACTATTAAAATTTGACAATCGTACTTTGCAATCTACACGAGTTACAACACTTGCAAGTTTAACTGTGAGAAATTCAAATTTTTCAAGTCCTCAAAGTAGGGTTAAACTCACCCCTAGCAAAAAATTGTTTCATACGTTTTGTTCTTGAGCTCTCGAGACAAAACTATTAAAATTTGACAATCGTACTTTGAAATCTACACGAGTTATAACACTTGCAAGTTTAACTGTGAGAAATTGAAATTTTTCAAGTCCTCAAAGTAGGGTTAAACTCACCCCTAGCAAAAAATTGTTTCATACGTTTTGTTCTTGAGCTCTCGAGACAAAACTATTAAAATTTGACAATCGTACTTTGAAAAATACACGAGTTATAACACTTGCAAGTTTAACTGTGAGAAATTGAAATTTTTCAAGTCCTCAAAGTAGGGTAAAACTCACCCCTAGCAAAAAATTATGTCATACGTTTTGTTCTTGAGCTCTTGAGACAAAACTATTAAAATTTGACAGTGGTACTTTGAAATCTACACGAGTTACAACACTTATAAGTTTAACTGTGAGAAAATGAAATTTTTCAAGTCCTCAAAGTAGGGTTAAACTCACCCCTAGCAAAAAATTGTTTCATACGTTTTGTTCTTGAGCTCTCGAGACAAAACTATTAAAATTTGACAATCGTACTTTGAAATCTACACAAGTTACAATACTTGCAAGTTTAACTGTTAGAAATTGAAATTTTTCAAGTCCTCAAAGTAGGGTAAAACTCACCCCTAGCAAAAAATTATGTCATACGTTTTGTTCTTGAGCTCTTGAGACAAAACTATTAAAATTTGACAGTGGTACTTTGAAATCTACACGAGTTACAACACTTATAAGTTTAACTGTGAGAAAATGAAATTTTTCAAGTCCTCAAAGTAGGGTTAAACTCACCCCTAGCAAAAAATTGTTTCATACGTTTTGTTCTTGAGCTCTCGAGACAAAACTATTAAAATTTGACAATCGTACTTTGAAATCTACACGAGTTATAACACTTGCAAGTTTAACTGTGAGAAATTGAAATTTTTCAAGTCCTCAAAGTAGGGTTAAACTCACCCCTAGCAAAAAATTGTTTCATACGTTTTGTTCTTGAGCTCTCGAGACAAAACTATTAAAATTTGACAATCGTACTTTGAAAAATACACGAGTTATAACACTTGCAAGTTTAACTGTGAGAAATTGAAATTTTTCAAGTCCTCAAAGTAGGGTAAAACTCACCCCTAGCAAAAAATTATGTCATACGTTTTGTTCTTGAGCTCTTGAGACAAAACTATTAAAATTTGACAGTGGTACTTTGAAATCTACACGAGTTACAACACTTATAAGTTTAACTGTGAGAAAATGAAATTTTTCAAGTCCTCAAAGTAGGGTTAAACTCACCCCTAGCAAAAAATTGTTTCATACGTTTTGTTCTTGAGCTCTCGAGACAAAACTATTAAAATTTGACAATCGTACTTTGAAATCTACACGAGTTATAACACTTGCAAGTTTAACTGTGAGAAATTGAAATTTTTCAAGTCCTCAAAGTAGGGTTAAACTCACCCCTAGCAAAAAATTGTTTCATACGTTTTGTTCTTGAGCTCTCGAGACAAAACTATTAAAATTTGACAATCGTACTTTGAAAAATACACGAGTTATAACACTTGCAAGTTTAACTGTGAGAAATTGAAATTTTTCAAGTCCTCAAAGTAGGGTAAAACTCACCCCTAGCAAAAAATTATGTCATACGTTTTGTTCTTGAGCTCTTGAGACAAAACTATTAAAATTTGACAGTGGTACTTTGAAATCTACACGAGTTACAACACTTATAAGTTTAACTGTGAGAAAATGAAATTTTTCAAGTCCTCAAAGTAGGGTTAAACTCACCCCTAGCAAAAAATTGTTTCATACGTTTTGTTCTTGAGCTCTCGAGACAAAACTATTAAAATTTGACAATCGTACTTTGAAATCTACACAAGTTACAATACTTGCAAGTTTAACTGTTAGAAATTGAAATTTTTCAAGTCCTCAAAGTAGGGTAAAACTCCCCCTAGCAAAAAATTATTTCATACGTTTTGTTCTTGAGCTCTTGAGACAAAACTATTAAAATTTGACAGTGGTACTTTGAAATCTACACGAGTTACAACACTTGCAAGTTTAACTGTGAGAAATTGAAATTTTTCAAGTCCTCAAAGTAGGGTAAAACTCACCCCTAGCAAAAAATTATTTCATACGTTTTGTTCTTGAGCTCTTGAGACAAAACTATTAAAATTTGACAGTGGTACTTTGAAATCTACACGAGTTACAACACTTGCAAGTTTAACTGTGAGAAATTGAAATTTTTCAAGTCCTCAAAGTAGGGTAAAACTCACCCCTAGCAAAAAATTATGTCATACGTTTTGTTCTTGAGCTCTTGAGACAAAACTATTAAAATTTGACAGTGGTACTTTGAAATCTACACGAGGTACAACACTTATAAGTTTAACTGTGAGAAAATGAAATTTTTCAAGTCCTCAAAGTAGGGTTAAACTCACCCCTAGCAAAAAATTATGTCATACGTTTTGTTCTTGAGCTCTTGAGACAAAACTATTAAAATTTGACAGTGGTAATTTGAAATCTACACGAGTTACAACACTTGCAAGTTTAACTGTGAGAAATTGAAATTTTTCAAGTCCTCAAAGTAGGGTTAAACTCACCCCTAGCAAAAAATTGTTTCATACGTTTTGTTCTTGAGCTCTCGAGACAAAACTATTAAAATTTGACAATCGTACTTTGAAAAATACACGAGTTATAACACTTGCAAGTTTAACTGTGAGAAATTGAAATTTTTCAAGTCCTCAAAGTAGGGTAAAACTCACCCCTAGCAAAAAATTATTTCATACGTTTTGTTCTTGAGCTCTTGAGACAAAACTATTAAAATTTGACAGTGGTACTTTGAAATCTACACGAGTTACAACACTTGCAAGTTTAACTGTGAGAAATTGAAATTTTTCAAGTTCTCAAAGTAGGGTTAAACTCACCCCTAGCAAAAAATTGTTTCATACGTTTTGTTCTTGAGCTCTCGAGACAAAACTATTAAAATTTGACAGTGGTACTTTGAAATCTACACGAGTTACAACACTTGCAAGTTTAACTGTGAGAAATTGAAATTTTTCAAGTCCTCAAAGTAGGGTAAAACTCACCCCTAGCAAAAAATTATGTCATACGTTTTGTTCTTGAGCTCTTGAGACAAAACTATTAAAATTTGACAGTGGTACTTTGAAATCTACACGAGTTACAACACTTATAAGTTTAACTGTGAGAAAATGAAATTTTTCAAGTCCTCAAAGTAGGGTTAAACTCACCCCTAGCAAAAAATTGTTTCATACGTTTTGTTCTTGAGCTCTCGAGACAAAACTATTAAAATTTGACAATCGTACTTTGAAATCTACACAAGTTACAATACTTGCAAGTTTAACTGTTAGAAATTGAAATTTTTCAAGTCCTCAAAGTAGGGTAAAACTCCCCCTAGCAAAAAATTATTTCATACGTTTTGTTCTTGAGCTCTTGAGACAAAACTATTAAAATTTGACAGTGGTACTTTGAAATCTACACGAGTTACAACACTTGCAAGTTTAACTGTGAGAAATTGAAATTTTTCAAGTTCTCAAAGTAGGGTAAAACTCACCCCTAGCAAAAAATTATTTCATACGTTTTGTTCTTGAGCTCTTGAGACAAAACTATTAAAATTTGACAGTGGTACTTTGAAATCTACACGAGTTACAACACTTGCAAGTTTAACTGTGAGAAATTGAAATTTTTCAAGTCCTCAAAGTAGGGTAAAACTCACCCCTAGCAAAAAATTATTTCATACGTTTTGTTCTTGAGCTCTTGAGACAAAACTATTAAAATTTGACAGTGGTACTTTGAAATCTACACGAGTTACAACACTTATAAGTTTAACTGTGAGAAAATGAAATTTTTCAAGTCCTCAAAGTAGGGTTAAACTCACCCCTAGCAAAAAATTATGTCATACGTTTTGTTCTTGAGCTCTTGAGACAAAACTATTAAAATTTGACAGTGGTAATTTGAAATCTACACGAGTTACAACACTTGCAAGTTTAACTGTGAGAAATTGAAATTTTTCAAGTCCTCAAAGTAGGGTAAAACTCACCCCTAGCAAAAAATTATTTCATACGTTTTGTTCTTGAGCTCTTGAGACAAAACTATTAAAATTTGACAGTGGTACTTTGAAATCTACACGAGTTACAACACTTGCAAGTTTAACTGTGAGAAATTGAAATTTTTCAAGTCCTCAAAGTAGGGTAAAACTCACCCCTAGCAAAAAATTATTTCATACGTTTTGTTCTTGAGCTCTTGAGACAAAACTATTAAAATTTGACAGTGGTACTTTGAAATCTACACGAGTTACAACACTTGCAAGTTTAACTGTGAGAAATTTAAATTTTTCAAGTCCTCAAAGTAGGGTAAAACTCACCCCTAGCAAAAAATTATTTCATACGTTTTGTTCTTGAGCTCTTGAGACAAAACTATTAAAATTTGACAGTGGTACTTTGAAATCTACACGAGTTACAACACTTGCAAGTTTAACTGTGAGAAATTGAAATTTTTCAAGTCCTCAAAGTAGGGTAAAACTCACCCCTAGCAAAAAATTATTTCATACGTTTTGTTCTTGAGCTCTTGAGACAAAACTATTAAAATTTGACAGTGGTAATTTGAAATCTACACGAGTTACAACACTTGCAAGTTTAACTGTGAGAAATTTAAATTTTTCAAGTCCTCAAAGTAGGGTAAAACTCACCCCTAGCAAAAAATTATTTCATACGTTTTGTTCTTGAGCTCTTGAGACAAAACTATTAAAATTTGACAGTGGTACTTTGAAATCTACACGAGTTACAACACTTGCAAGTTTAACTGTGAGAAATTGAAATTTTTCAAGTCCTCAAAGTAGGGTAAAACTCACCCCTAGCAAAAAATTATTTCATACGTTTTGTTCTTGAGCTCTTGAGACAAAACTATTAAAATTTGACAGTGGTACTTTGAAATCTACACGAGTTACAACACTTGCAAGTTTAACTGTGAGAAATTGAAATTTTTCAAGTCCTCAAAGTAGGGTAAAACTCACCCCTAGCAAAAAATTATTTCATACGTTTTGTTCTTGAGCTCTTGAGACAAAACTATTAAAATTTGACAGTGGTACTTTGAAATCTACACGAGTTACAACACTTGCAAGTTTAACTGTGAGAAATTGAAATTTTTCAAGTCCTCAAAGTAGGGTAAAACTCACCCCTAGCAAAAAATTATTTCATACGTTTTGTTCTTGAGCTCTTGAGACAAAACTATTAAAATTTGACAGTGGTACTTTGAAATCTACACGAGTTACAACACTTGCAAGTTTAACTGTGAGAAATTGAAATTTTTCAAGTCCTCAAAGTAGGGTAAAACTCACCCCTAGCAAAAAATTATTTCATACGTTTTGTTCTTGAGCTCTTGAGACAAAACTATTAAAATTTGACAGTGGTAATTTGAAATCTACACGAGTTACAACACTTGCAAGTTTAACTGTGAGAAATTTAAATTTTTCAAGTCCTCAAAGTAGGGTAAAACTCACCCCTAGCAAAAAATTATTTCATACGTTTTGTTCTTGAGCTCTTGAGACAAAACTATTAAAATTTGACAGTGGTACTTTGAAATCTACACGAGTTACAACACTTGCAAGTTTAACTGTGAGAAATTGAAATTTTTCAAGTCCTCAAAGTAGGGTAAAACTCACCCCTAGCAAAAAATTATTTCATACGTTTTGTTCTTGAGCTCTTGAGACAAAACTATTAAAATTTGACAGTGGTACTTTGAAATCTACACGAGTTACAACACTTGCAAGTTTAACTGTGAGAAATTGAAATTTTTCAAGTCCTCAAAGTAGGGTAAAACTCACCCCTAGCAAAAAATTATTTCATACGTTTTGTTCTTGAGCTCTTGAGACAAAACTATTAAAATTTGACAGTGGTACTTTGAAATCTACACGAGTTACAACACTTGCAAGTTTAACTGTGAGAAATTGAAATTTTTCAAGTCCTCAAAGTAGGGTAAAACTCACCCCTAGCAAAAAATTATTTCATACGTTTTGTTCTTGAGCTCTTGAGACAAAACTATTAAAATTTGACAGTGGTACTTTGAAATCTACACGAGTTACAACACTTGCAAGTTTAACTGTGAGAAATTGAAATTTTTCAAGTCCTCAAAGTAGGGTAAAACTCACCCCTAGCAAAAAATTATTTCATACGTTTTGTTCTTGAGCTCTTGAGACAAAACTATTAAAATTTGACAGTGGTACTTTGAAATCTACACGAGTTACAACACTTGCAAGTTTAACTGTGAGAAATTGAAATTTTTCAAGTCCTCAAAGTAGGGTAAAACTCACCCCTAGCAAAAAATTATTTCATACGTTTTGTTCTTGAGCTCTTGAGACAAAACTATTAAAATTTGACAGTGGTACTTTGAAATCTACACGAGTTACAACACTTGCAAGTTTAACTGTGAGAAATTGAAATTTTTCAAGTCCTCAAAGTAGGGTAAAACTCACCCCTAGCAAAAAATTATTTCATACGTTTTGTTCTTGAGCTCTTGAGACAAAACTATTAAAATTTGACAGTGGTACTTTGAAATCTACACGAGTTACAACACTTGCAAGTTTAACTGTGAGAAATTGAAATTTTTCAAGTCCTCAAAGTAGGGTAAAACTCACCCCTAGCAAAAAATTATTTCATACGTTTTGTTCTTGAGCTCTTGAGACAAAACTATTAAAATTTGACAGTGGTACTTTGAAATCTACACGAGTTACAACACTTGCAAGTTTAACTGTGAGAAATTGAAATTTTTCAAGTCCTCAAAGTAGGGTAAAACTCACCCCTAGCAAAAAATTATTTCATACGTTTTGTTCTTGAGCTCTTGAGACAAAACTATTAAAATTTGACAGTGGTAATTTGAAATCTACACGAGTTACAACACTTGCAAGTTTAACTGTGAGAAATTTAAATTTTTCAAGTCCTCAAAGTAGGGTAAAACTCACCCCTAGCAAAAAATTATTTCATACGTTTTGTTCTTGAGCTCTTGAGACAAAACTATTAAAATTTGACAGTGGTACTTTGAAATCTACACGAGTTACAACACTTGCAAGTTTAACTGTGAGAAATTGAAATTTTTCAAGTCCTCAAAGTAGGGTAAAACTCACCCCTAGCAAAAAATTATTTCATACGTTTTGTTCTTGAGCTCTTGAGACAAAACTATTAAAATTTGACAGTGGTACTTTGAAATCTACACGAGTTACAACACTTGCAAGTTTAACTGTGAGAAATTGAAATTTTTCAAGTCCTCAAAGTAGGGTTAAACTCACCCCTAGCAAAAGGTTGTTTCATAGGTTTTGTTCTTAAGCTCTCGAGACAAAACGATTAACTTAATGTAATTAAAAAATCACCAAACACTTTTTTCACAACTTCATATTATCAATTCCATACTTGTTTTAAGTATTTTTTTTATAATTAACTTCCAGATCTTTTTTTTTTTTAATATTTACCTGTGATTTTAAAATAGGTTGACACAGACAAGGTTGAAATTAAATATCCTTTCAAACAAAATGCCAAGATATTAAACACTTAGTGCACAAAACATATAATCACATCTTGTATAAACATTGAAAACATGTCCTATTACAATAAGTCACTGATTTCTATCGTGTTTTTGAAAAATTGTCCTTTATTTTTGTTAGATCTGAAGTAGAATCTTCAACAACAACGATATTATTTCATGGTTGATGCAGATGTGAACTACATGGATGAGCAATAACTTCTGCTAATATTTCGATTTAAAAATGGTTAACGATATCGTTTCACTGAAATATCTGCAGTCTGATTAGTTAATTAATTAATTAATGAATAAATTAATTTATAAACAGGTAGCATGAAATGCCTACGAAAATATCTGAAATTACTTGAAGCATAATACACATATAAGCATGAGTCAATCAAAAGAAAAATATGTAGGTACCTAATGAAAATGTTTATGGCAAATTGTTGTAGAAATTATATTTATTGGTATTAGAATTATTTAGCTTTTGATTGAGACATTTTTAAGCTAAACTAAAATTTGTGGTTTATGAAAAATCTGTTGTTTTTTTTTTTTGAAAATGTTGTTAATAGGCATTGCGTTTCTTTAGGACTTGCTAACCAGATACTTGGACATATAAGAGGGTTCCTAAGGGCCAAAAAATTTTTCCAAGGGTTAAAGAACCATATTAGATATGACAAAGAACGAAATATAAGGTAATTAATTATATTTACAAAAAAAAAAGATCTGAAATGAGTAACTGATTTTGGTTTGCCTAGAAAAATTTTTCTAAAACAATTTTAAAAATATTTTTTATAAAAATTAAATCCATAATCTCCACCTCAAAAAAATTAAGATGTTAACTCGCGTGTTCAGTAAGTCTTAAAGAAGCCTGTTGCAATTTTACGATTAGAATTGTGCGAAACATAGGAAGATGTGCTGTTAATAAAAGCCTCGAAAGATATTTGAAGCTGCAAAAGAGAAGCTGATGTCCAAAAAGTTACCTTGCCTTTTTGTTTAAAGGCTATGAGTTCTGTATATGTTTAAAAAAAGTTCTGAGTTATAGTCACTGTTTCTTCGTATGTACTATGAATTCTTCAGGCGAAAAGAAAATCCGTTTGAAGAAATCTTACTTAGAATTTGTTACTGCTAATTCTCAAGAAAATGTAGCTAACTTTTTGGACATTATGGAATGAATAGAGTGTCAGTAAATGAGTCAGACTGAGCAGACAGACTTTGGCTCAATCGATAGCCAACCCAATGAGTTGGACTGAATGAATTCCAGCCCAATGAGGTACAATGTGCGGACGGCCAGCTCAATGAGTTTGGCTGAATAGACAATCAGCCCAATGAGCTAGACTGAGCGGACAGACACCCTAATGAGATGGACTCAACAAGCAGCCCGCTCAATGGGTTAAATTGATTCAACAGGCAACTCAATAAGATGGAATGAGCGGACAGCCAACCCAATGAGTTTGACTGAGCGATTAGCCACCCTAATGAGTTGGACTGAATGGACAATGAGCCCAATGAGTTGTTGCAGCATCTCTGCTGAGGTTAATACTACTAAAGGGGAAAATACTAATAATAAAATATAAAAAAGGGAAACGCTCACCTGCAAATGTTCTAGTAAGGCCCCACTGGTTTCGAATGTCGTGTCACAGCCTGACCATCGACATGACGAAGTGTCCGCGGCACTGACGCTTCGAATTTCTTTCGCCTCCGACGTGGATTCCTGCTGCCTGGCCGGAAATCTGATTGTCTTCGGTTGCGACAAAATGGGCGACTTCTGCGACTTGACGACAACCACCTCGCTCACGCTCACCTCCAACAATCCCTTGCACGACACCCCGCTATCCGAATCTTTTTCAGCCCTACTGCTACTACTACATTCCTCTTCCTCCTCGTAATCCTCATCATTTTTCTTGCCCTCGTAGCGTCTGCCAGACTGGCAGTGTTCAGCGATAATTGGTCTAGTGTCTGGCAGCGATAACGAGCCTTGTTGATGATGTTGATGATGATGATTGTTGTTACTTATTATGCTAGCGTTAATGTTACTAATATTATTATTACTACAACCACTAATATTTATTCTAAGCGATGACGAAGAAGTCTCTATCGTTTTATATTTAGTTTGTGCATTGGTTGTGGTCGTCGTCATCAGACAACTTTGTTGCAACTGTATGTCGGTTGTTATGTTATCAGGGGCTTGTTGCGATTTACTACCACTGCTTTGTACTTTATCCAGCCTACTTTCGATATTGTAAATGTCTTCGGCTTGATCGGCTACGAGGAAATTTGATTCGTCTTCGAACTGAGTTTGCGAACATTCGTCAGTTTTGTTGGATTGCATTTGTTGTAATTGTTGTTGTTGTTGGATTTCGAAGGGATTAGTAGGAGGAATACAGTGGCTGGTTTGTAACGGCGGCATTTGATGATGGGCGTTGATGTGGTACATGTTGAGTAAGCCGTCGGGGTTGAAGATGCCGGGATGATCGTGGTGGTGGTGGTGGTGGGTGATGGGAGCGATATGGGCTGCGGCGGTGGGCATACAGTCGCTAACGGTGGGTGTCTTTGTAGGAACAGGCACAGTTGGCACTCCTGTGTCGACGTAAGCGATGTTCGACCCGTTTAATTTCGAAGGCAGAGTGTTCAATTTTACGATAGGCACTACTGTTGCATTCAATTTGAAACAATTGAAGCTGTTAACGGTGGCGATTTTTTGTAGAGGCGGAATTACGGTGTTGATGCACGGCGTAGCGCTCATTAGTGGAATTGTGTTCAGCTTGTCGTTATTAATCGCGGCAAATTGGGGTAAGAAAAAATTATCAGGCGGTTTCGGCGTTTTTGTATGAATATACGTAAGGCTCGGTTGTATCGTTAACGTGGTTAGTGTAACCGTTGGTGAGAAATTATTGACGTTATTAACCGCCATTTTATCACATTGCAATTTGCTTGGTGCGGGTAATATTTTTCTAGGTAGAGTGACACCCGGTTGCTTCTTGGTCGGGGAAGAACCGATCGTGCATTCCGGTAACGCGTTTCTCGAGCCCTTCTTCTTCGCGTTCTTTGCCCCATTATTTTCGATCTGTTTTCTACGAAGAACATTCGTCTTCATCTGGTATTTGAAATACTCGGTTATTTTACCCTGTTGCACTTTATTCATCGAGGACGAAACCGATGGCAATTTAATATTAATATTATTATTATTATTATTATTAACTAATTTAGTAGTGTCTTTTGGAAGAGAATTCGCGATCACCGGAATCGGCGGAACGGCAGGCGATGTGATGGCAGCTTTAAGCACTGGGCCAGCAGTCGGACGACCCTTATTTACCACTACCGGATAGACAGTTTTTCCCGTTTCGACCACTTTCTGATCGATCGACGGTGGTTGTTGCGCGACGACGTCATCGATTTTGATCCTTTTCGAAAATTCCGTCTTTTCGATAAGGGCGCGTTTCACGGGAGGCGCTTCCCCAACAGACCACGGCCAAGTCGAATGTACCGTCTGTGTGGGAGGCATCTTCGTCGTTACTGTCGAAGACGGTTGCAAAGCGGAATCTTCAGAATTGTTGGACGCGGTGCTGAACGGAGAACCTGGATCAGTTATGTCACTAGATGCAGTACTACTTCCACTGCAATCCGTACAGCTAAGGGTTGCAACCCCACTAAAAAAAAATAAGAAAACACATGTCAGAAAAAATATATCTACCAACCCTTTCCATTAGCTACAAAAATTACATGTAAAAAAAGTAACTGATCCCCCTGAGATGTGTAAAAATTAGATGATCAAACCTGAACAGCTCATTTGAATCAAGTCAATGAAAAGGAACATAATTTAAATGCCATTAGAGTTGTTTGTTATAAACAATAATAAAACACTAGACTCAATGTCAAAAAGACAGTGAACTTTTAATTGCTGTAAATAAAATTTACATACCTGCACATAAAATTAGGTAATTTAAAGATTATTTTGCCAATAAACAAACAAAAAAGGGCAACAACTTCGACGAAATAAACAGTGATTTACTTAAATTAAAAATAAATAACAAAGAAAACGTAAGTACGAAAAAATATCAATTGAAAGTGAAAATTTAATTACCATTACGCATAATAAATATATATAATAAAAATAAGTGCCCCGATAAGTTTATCGTATACAATATACGTGAATAAAGAAAAAAAAAAACAAACAAAACTACAAGACGTGACCATACACAACGTATTCTTTTGCTAGTCTTTTTCGCACGATATCAACAAAACACATGATGTAAACAGCGACTGATAACAAAAACCACGGTACATTTTACATCGTGGATTGGCTGTTGGCAATAAAATTGTTTGTTAATCAAGGTGATGATGATCTGATGATCGAATTCATTGGTTCTCCATAATTAAGATATGGAAATAGCAAACGTCAACACTAAAAGAGGTTTTTATTTAAATTTACCATAAACGGAGACAAGTTTAACATTGAGAGATTGTACAAAGAAATTGTATAATGAATGCCTTCGAAAAAAGAAAAAATACGATTACATGGGAACCTCTATTACTTAATATGGATGGTAACGAAGGTAAATACTTTTATGGGAAAAAGAATTTGTTTGCCATTTTTTTTTTCTGCAGAAATTTGTACCTACCTATTTTATGAAATTTAAAATCATCAAATTTAAATAAAATTAAGGCTTATTAATTCCTTTGTGATAAAGAATTTTTGAATTAAATTTATTAAGAAAGGATTTGCGAAAACATTATTATCAGGATAAATTCATGGATGTACCTAATTCTAACGGGTCTTGCACACAGGCACACATTAAACAGACATTCATAATATAATAGTGATATACGTGCATGTCACGTATTTAATATCGTAAAGGACGACAAGTGGCTGTGACCAATGAATGCATGACTTGGATAGAAACCATGGGAAAACTACATAATAAGTAACGTACATTGCGTTTATCAACGACAATTACCTTCTACCTTGACTTTTGGCTCTTTTTTCTACCGACAATATAAAATTATTACATGTTAATTTCGACAATTTTATCTAACTTGTAATAATTTTTCATGGTACGTTAGACACCTACCATTTTGATAATAAATAATGTCATTATTATTATTATTATATAACATTTTGCAGATGAGATTTAACTGCATATAAATAATTTTTGTTTATTATCTATGTTTTACTTAACAGTAAAGTAATAATTAAGGATACACGTATCGAAACTATTAAGTCGAATCAATCAAGCAAGGAATGCTATTAAACTATAGGTAATAGTCATTAGGACTTTGCAATCACTATAAAGTTCGATTACAAGATGATTAGGTACCCCGAGGTAAAGAGCAAACGTTCATTTTCGTAACCATCTGACAATGTTGTTAATAATATTGAAAGAAAATTAACGAACCAATTCAAAAAATTTTGACCATAGGTATTATAAACAAATTAAATAGATAAATAATCCTCCAAATAAATAATAATTTACTTACACTAGACATAATTAATATGCACGGTATCTTATCACAAACTTTGATCCTTAATTTTTTGACACTATACAAAATGCACTTCAATTTAACAAAAAGTGGGAAACATAAGCCCATTTAACAAGAACTATTCACTAACAGGGAATAAGTAAATGTAAGATCTTTGTTTGTGGTAATATAATAATGGAAATAATACCCCAACTAACGCAGACAGTGGCTGGTTTACGAATAATCCAACGTCTGGCTAGAGCAAAAGCTAGAATCAGGTTTGGGACATGGGACCCCTAATAATCTTTAGGTCCATTTATTACACACAATAAACTCGACAAACGTCCAAACTACGTACGTAGACAGCAGCGTATCATACATAGGTACCTATCTACTGATAAAAATACAGTTAAAAAAATTAGCCAAAAATTAAAAAATATTGAAATAATTAATTCAAATTTAGAGTACTTAGGTATCTACCTCTACATTAAATTGTGATGATACTAAAATATTTTTTCTTGTCAAATTTAACATTTTTCAGGGGGCATTATTTACTAAAACAGAACAACTCCCCTAATTTAAATTGCGCTTTTAGTCGGGGACTAAACTAGGATATTATAAATAAATTTAGGAACTGAATAGACAAATTTTGATTAAAACCCTATACATTTCGACGCCTCTGGTTTCTATTCAAATATTAGTCTTAAGGTAGAATAGTAGGTTGAACGTAGGCGATGGTTTTCCATCACATTTCAACCCCCCAAATCCAGCATGAAGCTATAGCCGTTTGTGTCAGCGGGGAAGAGACTTGTGAACAATAAGGATGGCTTTAAGTTACGTTCTAAGAATTCCGAATTTTACGATAAGACCCAAACGAAGACAGGAAGAATGGGGTCGAATACCTCATTTACATTTTACAGAGGAAACGCGTCAAAACATCCAGTGGAGATATGTCAGCTTCCAGAAAATTTAGAAAATATTTACTAAAAGGAATAGACAATCACGTAATTCTGATTTTTAAATAAATTTATGCAAAAATATATTTACTTATTTATAACATTAATTATTTCAAAGAATAATTAAGTAAGTACTTAGTATTAATAATGCAGTTACTTAATTTGAAAAGTAATTACAGCACCATTAGGTAAATTAAAAATAAAATATACAAACATCTAATTTGTTTTCGTTGCTAAATAATACATTTAATTTAAAATAAAATGCACAGAAAATTTCATTAGCAGAATTAAAAGTTTTAAGATGATTAGGTACTTAAAGACTGATAAAAAAAGTCAATCACCTCATGATTTCTCAAAAAAAGATATAAAGATGATCCATAAAATGTAGACATTACACGTAATAAACAGAAATATAAAGTCACCAACTTTTATGTATTTTTACATTCTTTCAAATTCAGCTTTAAAAAACATCTCGTTAAGTGATAACATTAAACCACTTTAAAAGATAATAAATAAATCCACCAGTGAGAAATAATTAATCAGAAATAAATTCACATATTTGACATCAAAGTCAGTGGCGTATCAGATATAGAATTTTCAAAAAAGGGCTCTATAAAAAATTTTAAACTAAAACTTTCAAAGGAACGTTAGCTATTGAGACGTTCATGGTGTTTTTGAGTTTCTAAATTTTCAAAAAAGTCTTGCATTTGTTTTCGATGTGTATGTGCACCAACGCGATAATGACTTCATTGGTACACTTGTATTGTTGTGTTTAATTAATCTTGCGACCAAGGCGTGGACGTGTGCATTTACACAAACCCACATCTACTACCGCTTAACCTAATACAGTTCGTTATCTAATCTGAAAATAACAAATAGAACATGATGACACTATTAATGATGTAAATAATTTTTATTTTCCTAATCCTGAAGGGGATGTCCCCATGGATCCGCAGCTGCTTAAAATAAAAGTGTAAAACGCGTAATACCATGTACCGTGGGTGACCTTTATAACAGATAGTCAGTCGGTCGGTCTTTAAATGTATTACATACACAACCGTTTCCTAATATCTAGCAAAACTTGCTCAATAAATTTTCAAGTCGCCGATATGGGACATGTAACGTAAATTACAATTTATTGTTACTGTTTGTTACGTACTACAACAACCAACTTAAAGATAAGTAATGCGAACAATAAATTTCAAGGTAAATTTGACGGTTTCCTTTTACACAATGTACTAAGTACTATTACTACTGTTCGCACATTAACTCCGCACGCTGACAATATAGGGAGCGCGATTTTGACCTTGTTGGTTCTCATCAGCGCGCCACGAACAGAATACCAACGATGCACAGCGCCCTCCATCCTTCACACGTATACTACACAAGAGGCAGCAAGGGAACGTCATCTGTTGTAATTGCTTTACATTTTAGGTACACTACTTGTCGAACAGATCTATGAAAACTGCCTATGGCACGCTGATGAGGGCTAACAAGATCGAAATAGCAAGTAGTGCTCTACATATGTCTTGTTGGAGATTACAGTATTTAAAATTTATGGCGATTACCACAGATGGCGCTCCCTTGAAGTCTGCAGTGGTTTATTAAGTCTCAAATAGTTGGGCAATCTTCAGGTATAGGGGCAAGATTCAAAACTTTCTTGTCTATTAATTTTTACGAATACAAATGCAAATTCTGGTCATGACTACAGATGTATTAACAAATAAAGTGTGTCTGTTGGGTTGTTCAATTGCACAAAGGTGCATGGTTGCATTGTAAGCATTGCATAGCCGCGAAAGCCGATCCGAAGGCTGACTTTGATGTATGATTGGAATTCGCTTATTGATTATGTTCCATATGTGTGTACGTAACGTACAAGAGAGACGCATAACTTCCTAGGTATAACAACAACGAGCAAACGGCATACAAAAACGTAGGAAAGATTGATGAGAAGAGATGCATGATTCATGACAGCACAACCACACAAATACAAACGTACAGACACGTTTGTGTCGTGATGATTTGTAAAGTAAAAAAAATATACTTATATATAATAATGAAAAGGATGTTGCAATGCACTACAACTTACAATCGGTTCTCAAGACAATAAAAAAAAAAAAAATACATTACTAACTAACTGATTAACTAGACATTGCAATCTGATCGTGACAAGTCTGTTTATTGGCGAGTCAATAATATGAAGACTTTCGAAAGACTCGTCTATGACAACTTGTCGGATTTTATTACTACAGTTATTTGGACTTAGATGTAGTGGGATAAAAATTTGAACACCCTGTAGATGGGCAACAAAAATTAATTACCTACAGGACAATTGCACGCAAATAGTGGAGTAAGTTTTACGTCAATAAAGAGATAAATTTTAAGTCTTGAAATATTTATGACTGTTTTCAAGGACGAAGCTGTAGGACATTTCGTCAACTAGGTATTCAAGTTTCACCAACCAATCTTTAGAGAGAAGCGTTTTTGTTTGCAGTTTAGGGACCCGTTTGGGTCAAAACTGTATTTATTGTACCCACACTCGGCAGTTGTCCGCATCCTCTCTGTTTGTCTATGGTCTATTAGTTGTCCTTGGATCTATCTTATCCACTCTATTGAGCTTCATCTCCGACCAGCTCAGGTTCGTTCATATTTACAACCGAAAAAAATTTTGACCGTATACCTAGAGGTACCTAAAGCCGAACCGAATCTTTCAATGCCGCCTTTTATGATAAAAAAAAAAATACCGGACAAGTGCGACGAGATTCAGTAACTTTTAGTTTCTGAGTAGATATGAAAAAATAAATTGTGTCGTCAAAAAAACGTACAGTGATCACTTACAAAATGATCATTTCTGATTTCCATCATACTTTATCCGAAGAATTTGTATTAATGAATTGTTCTGATTGTGTTCTAGGAATTTAAGGGTGAATATTGAATTTTCGGTGGTAATTTAGACTACATTAAACAATAAAGAATTATACGATTTTATTATATTTTTTAATTTAAATAATTATAAATATTATTGCAACCAAAATGATTTCGCGAGAAATAGGAAAAAGAAAGAACAAAATCACTTTTAATTAGGTTTTTAAAATAGTCTAAATTACTTTTGAAAATTTTATGATCAATATTAAATTAGATTTAAATTTAAAATAAAATAGAACAATTTCTTTTTCTTTTCTGTTATAATTAATCTAAAAGACATTAGTTGTGTATGCTTTTTTCACCCTATAACATTTCTCAACTTTTACCCGAGTAAAAATACATACAAAGAATTTTACCTTATTATGAAAAGAAAATAATTTCAATCTTTTAAATTTAATACAGAAAACTTGGCTTAGGTGGATCTAGTTTATAATGAAAATTCGTAAACAAAAAAAAAATGATTAAATGCACATCCGCCCTTAAGTACCTACCTATGCATGAGTTACCTCAGCTAATGCGCTCTTTTTAGTTACGTGTCGTGTTTATAAAGTACGTACGCACCTAATTTACAGTAATTTCACTTCCGCTCACGTACTTCCGCTTGTTTTCCTCTACGGCTTCAATAACACACATAAATTTTCCTATCAACAATTGCAAATCACCGACAAAACTTTGCAACAGTTAAAAAAAAACTATTCGACATTTTCTGCCATTAACCAGACGAATCCGATAATAATAATTAATGGGGAGGCAACCCCCTTGAAAAACAATACGTACCTACTAATTAATACTAATATAAAACAATAGAATCTCATTAAGTTGAGGTTCAAGGAAAATATTAAAAAATGTGAGAAGACATTTCAACAATTTTACTAAGTACGTAAATCCTCCACTTGCAATCGCCACATAATTTAGGCATTTAATATACTAATCACGTACCTACCCATAAAGTTAATGCAATAGTCTAGTTTTTTTTTGTTCAAAGTTTGCAGAGGACAAATGTTTGCTTAAACCTCTCACAAAATTGACCGTTTATGTTCATATTTTGCATAAATATTACGTGGAACAAACTGGAGAGTGTCAAAACAAACTTCCACATATAAATATGCAAAAAGACCACGCAAGGTTTCATTTGCATATAAAATTACGCATCTATGGGACAAAATTTTACTAATTAGAAAACATATTTAATATGATTAATTTTTAGTACAAAACATAAAAAGTTTATGTATTTAAGTTCAACCCCATTATTTCTCAAAAAAAAATTTTTTTTAATTGTTTATCAACAAAAAAAAATTCGCTGGGTCTTCAAAAAGTCCATATTGATATCAGATTTTTTTATAGAATTTGTTGACTGCATTTTAGAAACTATAAACATGATTAATTCATGAGCCAGTACTTTGAACTATTCCGTAATGTTACGTTCATTTGCATAATAAATCTTTAGGCATTATAAATGTATATAGGTAGGCACATGTACATGACCCAGTCGACACAAAAAAAAATAATAATGTGCCCATACAGTAGCCATGTGAACATGTGTTCACTTTTAACCTGCTTATTAATTAAAACGCGAGATATGCTAGATAGCAAAACTCTGACTAGGCGTTCAACAGTACCTAGCTTCTCTTCTGACACAAATAATTGCTAGTTACACAAAATAATTAATTTTCTGTTATTTCGTTAATATATAGCTCAAAAAAAATTCATACATAACATACAGGGTGTTGGTAAGGAAATTAAAAGAAAATTTTGGATGTTAAAAATGGTAAATATTTCATAAATTAATTATAAAAAACAACAGTCAAAAGTGTATAAATATGTATAGTTTTGAATAACAAGTTCCCTTTTTAGTGCTACCTCATTTTTTCTTTTTCACAATGACCTGTTAATTGACAGCCAACAATAAAAAAGCTGAAGAAACACTTAAAAACATATTCATTCTCTATTTTTTCATGATTTTTTTAAAATAATGGGGACACTCACGAACGGTTTTATGACCAATTGTATTTAACGCAATTTTTTTATGTAAACCATCCAAAATCTTCACGCTTCAGTACTCTGAGTAAGTTGGACTTTTACCCATAAAATGTGAAACTAACAAAGTATCTTTTGATAAACAAATTGAGGAATTAAAAATTAAAGAAAATATTTTCTTTTTTGAAAACCTTTTTTCTACTTTTCCTGGAAAGCCCATTGTTGATTAACTTATATCTACCTACAAGAAAACTAAAAAATATTGCACTTATTAAAATTCTACAAATTTTAGGTTCTTGGTGTTTTATTCCAAAAATCATCTGCGGGTTTCTACATATATCCTTGGAACGAGACTTAAATTTATATATATTTTTTTAATGGCTGCCCGTCTCCTTGTTTCAAAATTCCCAAAAACGTGGGAGGGTCGGTGTCTCCTTCACGAGGTAAACGGTAGCAAATACCTTCTTTGTAGCCGATTCTTTTCGAGTCCACTAACCCAAAAGTAAAATGATCACAGACGCTGACTTAACATCAACCGACACCTACCATCAGGATCATATGACCGACAAAGAAGGAATATTGCATTAACCCACGGACAAAATAAAAATATGTACCTACCATCAAAAGTTTATCTACCTATCTGACTGTGAGCTTCTTCATCTTTATGAACGATTTATAAATAGGACATTAAAAAATTTTTTTTCGTTATTTTTGCTTTAATTATGCACATACCTGTACATATATTGCCAGAGGAGATGAACGATATGCAAATAAATAATGATTAATAAAGATGAGTCGAATCGTTGTGTAAGAATTAATTACAATAATATTATTATAATAGGTACGGATCAGTATAAGATTTAAATCGCTACCTCCGTTAGCGTCATCGTCATCATCATGATCACGGCCGTGATGTTGAAAAGCGAGGTGAACGAGCCCCCCCAAGGTCGCTGCACGCGGGGGTCAAGTTCAATTGGGGTCTGATATTTGGCCAACAGTTAACTCTTCCTCTGAGGACAACAACATAACATCCTCCAGGTCTATCATCTTCCAATCATTGATTCAGGATGAATGGGGTATTAAATGATTTCTATTATATCATGAATATTTTGTAGCAGAAAGTAAATTGTAACTTTTACTAAGAAGAAAAATAACCACTAATAATACGAGTACTAACTGAGGCAGACCATAAAATAAAAGCCGTAGGATCGCGTCCAACTGAGGCAGTGCAGGTGTAATAAACCGGTTTCAGTTGGTAATACACGTACACGTAGGCAATAGAACCTCCTCAGTTGGTAGTGTTTTGAAGGAGATCGCCTCAGTTGGTGTATGGCAAATATTTTTGAGCGCTAAATAGTGACAGAAATCCTCAAAGGATTTCGTAAATCATTAAAGAAGTTGCACTAAAGTTTGACATCCTTTTTTTCCAAAATTTTGTAATATTTTGGACGCGTATCAACTGAGGCAGATCGTAAAAGCCGTGGGATCGCGTCCAACTGAGGCAATTCAGGTGTAATAAACCGGTTTCAGTAGGTAATACACGTACACGTAGGCAATAGAACCTCCTCAGTTGGTAGTGTTTTGAAGGAGATCGCCTCAGTTGGTGTATGGCAAATATTTTTGAGCGCTAAATAGTGACAGAAATCCTCAAAAGATTTCGTAAATCATTAAAGAAGTTGCAGTAAAGTTTGACATCCTTTTTTTCCAAAATTTTGTAATATTTTGGACGCGTATCAACTGAGGCAGATCGTAAAAGCCGTGGGATCGCGTCCAACTGAGGCAATTCAGGTGTAATAAACCGGTTTCAGTTGGTAATACACGTACACGTAGGCAATAGAACCTCCTCAGTTGGTAGTGTTTTGAAGGAGATCGCCTCAGTTGGTGTATGGCAAATATTTTTGAGCGCTAAATAGTGACAGAAATCCTCAAAGAATTTCGTAAATCATTAAAGAAGTTGCACTAAAGTTTGACATCCTTTTTTTCCAAAATTTTGTAATATTTTGGACGCGTATCAACTGAGGCAGATCGTAAAAGCCGTGGGATCGCGTCCAACTGAGGCAATTCAGGTGTAATAAACCGGTTTCAGTTGGTAATACACGTACACGTAGGCAATAGAACCTCCTCAGTTGGTAGTGTTTTGAAGGAGATCGCCTCAGTTGGTGTATGGCAAATATTTTTGAGCGCTAAATAGTGACAGAAATCCTCAAAGAATTTCGTAAATCATTAAAGAAGTTGCACTAAAGTTTGACATCCTTTTTTTCCAAAATTTTGTAATATTTTGGACGCGTATCAACTGAGGCAGATCGTAAAAGCCGTGGGATCGCGTCCAACTGAGGCAATTCAGGTGTAATAAACCGGTTTCAGTTGGTAATACACGTACACGTAGGCAATAGAACCTCCTCAGTTGGTAGTGTTTTGAAGGAGATCGCCTCAGTTGGTGTATGGCAAATATTTTTGAGCGCTAAATAGTGACAGAAATCCTCAAAGAATTTCGTAAATCATTAAAGAAGTTGCACTAAAGTTTGACATCCTTTTTTTCCAAAATTTTGTAATATTTTGGACGCGTATCAACTGAGGCAGATCGTAAAAGCCGTGGGATCGCGTCCAACTGAGGCAATGCAGGTGTAATAAACCGGTTTAAGTTGGTAGAACTCCTAGGCAATAAAACCTCCTCAGTTGGTAGTTTATTGAACGAGATCGCCTCAGTTGGTATATGGCAACTAATCCTAGATTGGTCAAACGGGCAGAAACTTGAAAACGAGGTTTATAGAACGCAAAAACATTTATCGAAATAATAAAAAAAAATAGAAAATAGAAGCAAAAGCTCATTATCCTTTCACTTCTCTTTCCATATAGAGCTTTTTTTTTTAACTTTTAGGGGAATCTTCTTTCCAAATTCGGCCGAACTAACCGTTGCTTTGCGATTTTTATGTGATACAAAATCCTTGTGGATACCGACCGGGTCTCTCTGTGTGTATGTACGTATAATGAAAATCTGGTTGGTCGGTTTCGAGTTGTTGTTGTTGTTGCTGCTGTTATATTGTAATACACCTCTCGCGATGACGGCAATATTGGCATGCATTCGCGGTCAGGGTTGGCATGGTCCGTCTGTCCAACATTTTGAAGGAGGAACAGACCACGCCAGCCGGGTCACGAAATTTAAACGAAACGTCAAGGTCGGCCGTGAGCTTTTGCTTTCCGGTATAATAATCGCCAAGGAAAATTGCAACACCAACATCTATTCAACATCATTAAACACTTATATTGTAAAAAAAGCTACATTTTTCTAGTTTTCCATTTCAGTGACAATAATGTTAATGTGCGGAAAATCACGTCCACAAACTGTGAAATTCCATTGAGAAAAAGTTTTTTTTTTTTTTTTGTTTCGATCGGGGATACAAATAACAAAAGTAACCGACGAACCAACGTCTCACCGTGGACATGATGTTAGATAATTATCTGCGTTGCAATTGCACTGAGGTACTTACTATGATACAGTTCGTTCACGTTATTTCGAGTTTCACAGTGAACGCCCAGACGAACAAAGGCGTTTTTCCGTTTGCGGTACACGAATAATGCATATTTACGGACGTTCGTGACAGAAAAAAAAATACTTCTATGCCGAAGCCATTTTATACGATTTCACGCACCCATTTGATACGCTTTTTGCGAACGAAGATGAAAATATTTAATCGTGCTTTCCAACCATTACCTATGTACTATACAGGGTGTCCAAAACCTCGTAGGACGTACAGAATCAACTGAGACAGACCACAAAATCAAAGCCTTGGGATCATGTCCAACTGAGCAAATGCAGGTACACCAACTGAGCACACCACACCTTAAAACTCAACTCTTTTACTTTTAGAATATATATATAAGATATACGGGGTGGTTTTAAAAATATAGACCATGTTTCGATTTTTTTCAAAATTTTCCTCCCGTTGCTTTTCCACCTAATTAACCTTCCACTTTGGGAGCCAGTTAATAAGTCTGCTTCAGTTGGTGCTACATGCCACCTAAAAGTTTTCTATTTACGTTGGTTCTGAAATTACAGAACACCCTGTATATAAACTTATAATATGAAACCGCACGAACTGAGATAGATACACGAACCGGGAAAATCATCGGCTGTGGAGTAATTGCTTGAGATACTTTTAAAACCTGTAATTAGTTACTAGGACTAATGAGATTATATATCGTAAATGCTTATTTATTTTAAATGACGTGTTAACAATTTTTTATCTTTCGTTGCTGAATGCTGCTTATAGAGGTACCAATTACCTCAAGACTGGAAAACTAGAAAAATCGTTGGTGATACCGGAAGGTATGAAATGGACTTGTAATATAAGTAGGTGACTAAATAAATGATTAGTAAGTTCATTCATAGATTGAACCAATTATCTATATTTAATCAAAAATTGAATGAGGAAATAACGAAAGTATCAATCAATAAATAAGGAAAATTAAAAACAGTGGCATACCAAAAGTTTATCTTTGATCTAAAAAAAAAATTATTTGATAAAGGCAACAAAAAGGCTATAAGAACAAACAAGGTAGCATTTGTATGAGGGATATAATAGAGAATTCAATCAATTTAACGCACTGATTTGTAACCAGTGATAAACCGTTTGTTTCCATTAATCACTGGTAGCAAAACAATGGTTGCAGATTGTCTCCAGTTACGAAATAAGGGCATGAGGTGTGTTATCGAATGCTTTTCATTATACCAAAAACAATACGTAGTTTAGATAATAAAAAAAACGACAGGAGCGAGATTGCATGGAAGTTTTTTTATATTTTTGAGTTTTTAAATTTTCAAAAATGTCTTGTACTTATTTGTCTTTAATGTGTTTCTATACCAATGCAATAATGACATCATTAGTAGTTGTGTTGTTGATTTATTTTAATATTGGGTGCATGTTGTATTTGTTATTTTTAGATTAGATAACGAACTATACATAGTTTATGCGGTAGTAGGTGTGGGTTCGTGTAGATGCACACATCCACGCCTACACCATATAACCTAGGTACGTAGAACGCTAGTATAAATATAAACAATTCCTCGTCAACAGTTCCTTAATCTCATCTTAACATAAACAGTTGGTGGTCGCAAGATTAATTAAACACAACAATACAACTACTAAAGATATCATTATCGCTTTAGTACACATACACATCGACATTAGTCGATTGACACCTGGGGTACGTAAAGCATTTCTGATGGATGCTGCTCCAAGCTCTAAAGCTCCCATCAGCATCTTGAGACGACTTTGTACCGCTACAAGTGCTGCGGAAGAAAAAGAGGAAGAAGAGGTGCCTTCTGGTCGTCACCGCGGCGCGACTTCATCCTCTTCTTCTTCTTCTTTTGCTGGGGCAACAACAACAACAACACCACCACCAGCAGCAGCGCACTGACGACGGCGGAATAGTCGCGATGATGGCAAGCGAGGAGGCGGCGCGGCACGGTGGCGGGTGCAAGATGCCGATGCACTTGCACCTAAGCAAAGGGTCAACGGACCTACTACAAGGTCACTTGGACGATGCAACTTTGGCCGCGCGGGTTCATAACATCATCTATGCATACAACACAAACACACTCATAATATGTACACACATTACCATGTACTGGTATCAACGTGTCTGTGTGTGAAGAGGACACAACGTGCCCCATTGTACATTAAGTGAGCCCACCAAGTGACATGGGGGATAAGAGAACTGGATGAGTGAACGCGACACGGATTTCTATATAAAAAATTAAACTTCCAACTACCAACTGGGGTCCCTAGTATCTATAACCTGAGAAATAACAATGTATTCGAACAACAGAATATAATTTTTCCCGTAAATTATGATGGTCGTGGTCTAAAGGCTAAATTGTTGCCTGACGTTGCAGAAGCTTTCTATTTCGTAGTCCTCACAGCCGTCTGGTGTCGAATGTGATTGCCATTTCGTCTGTCCCGCTATTTATACTGCTCGTCCGAGGGGCGGGGTTAGTTCCTGCCGCGTAAGACGGTGTAGCCAATGGGAGCATTTTCTTACGCGACAACAACTAACCCCGCTCATAAGCGAGAAGTATAAATAGCGGGACAGACTAAATGGCAATCACATTCGACTCTAGACAGCCGAGAAGAGAAGAGACGAGATTGAAAGCTTCTTTAAAGTCTGAACTATTTCCTCTGAAGATGTAAGGCAACAATCAACCTTTAGACTACATACTACAATATTCCCTGTTACAACATGCAATTTGAACTACGAGGTGGTAAATTGACACAAAGCTAAGAAGTAATAAATTGGTTAAACCACATATATTTTTTTAAGAGGTAAAAATATAATCACGAAAATTTTTAAATCTTTGAAATATTGACGTATTCACATAAAATCATTTATGTGATAAATGGGGCGCTTATTCGTTATCAGATAATTTTCTGGATATCGTTAATTGTACCACCTGTTTCCATACACTTATCTACCCCTTTATGTGCATGTACCTACTGAGAAACACTTTCTCTGTTAATATTAACACTACCATGTCACGTATTCGAAGGGGGAGACAACATACATATGTATCACCAAAGGCAAACATTGGCAAGACTATGAAAGATAAAAATGTGTAACTTAGTTATCCAAAAAGCTACGGTTAGTGCCTCTTTCGTTTTCAAAAAAAAAAATATTTATATGATATGGGCCAGTATTAGAGCCCAGGGCTCCAAATTCAATGGCATGACCCTTAGGCCTCTTCACTTTTTGACAACTTCTTCTTGCCCATAGAACCCGAAAAAGTACCTACACATCTGTTCTATGGAAGATAACGCATTTGCCTCGTTATTCCATTGTTTAATTGGATAATACAGACTTTTTATACCTACAACAGCTACCGGTTACCCGTGTGCACTTCCACTCAAGAAGGCATCATTAACGTAACATTGTTTCTCTTCGCGTACGTATCTACCTAGAAGTTCAACGAACCCCGGGAAAACGAGTTGGTTATGAAAAATATGTCCATTTTTGTAATACCACCAAAGACGGTGGTATGTATTTATTTATGAAACCCTTTCATTGTACGTCGTCTCTTCACTACCGCATACTTTTTTTTTTTCTTGCCAAAGCCCATACAGGGTCTGTAGCACGAGGGCAATGGTATTCGGCCTGTTCGCAAACTATTTCTCATTTAGCCAAACGTCCAACATTAATAAGTCGCAACTGTAAACGTTCAATTCCATGCTCTTCTACTTATTGCACAGGAAGAGATTAAAAACAACAAGCCCATAATAAATATACTACGTATTAGAGATAATATCTAAATAATTATCTGTAATTATAATTACAATTAACAAATGTGGCCATCTATTATTGTTATCTCATTTGTCAGTTGTAGCTCTTTTCGGATATACAACTGGTGCATTCCCTGATAAAAGGTTCGTCATAAAATATGTGCAGCTCATAATTTAGTGCATAAACTGTCGCTTTAATTGCCTCAAAAGTACCCATATCGGTTCAGTAAGTATTTATTGATGTTATAAACGTAAATAATGAAAACCGTATCTTAATATGCACTTGGTTTTTCTTCAAACTTTCATCACCTGCCGCAGCTATAACTAAACCCATAAAATGGGTTCGTTAACTGTCCACTTATATGGGGCGATCTGCCTACACAAAATGATAACGTTGTCGCGTTGGTGGTGGAAATTAGGGTGCCCCCAATAAATTCTAATAAATGTCACAGCACCTTTTCTATTATCATATTTTGTGTCAATATATATGTTTAAAAATTAAGTAAATTTTCTTTTGCTATTTACCAAAAATTGAGGTAATAATTTACTTACTTATTTTTTTTACGCACAAGGAACCCGATGACGGTTTAATTCTTATCGTTACTTACATCGGAAGCGATAGGTAAGTACCTAAGTATTAAAAAGGTAAAAGAAACAAAACGGCTATAAAAAAAAAGGGGAACACCTTTTACGACACGGCGCACGAGACGGAGGGCACGCGCACACTTGTAAAATCTTAAATATATTATTATTGTTGAGAGGAAACATCACTTCTCACATGAATGATAGTCAGCTGTGTGTGCCAATGTCTGGGTCGTCGCGAACGAACAGCCGGTGTACATACACGTACCCGTACGTTGGAAACCTCGTACCTCGTATACCTGTACCTGGGTACCCGATCGTCCAACACTTGCACCTGTACCTGCGTCCGTCGTCGTCCAAGTGGCGCTCAACTAAGCAACCAAGAGACCAGTCGCGTCGACCGCGACCCTTCCGAGACCCAACGTCTGACTGACTGTTGGTCTCTCCACACGTCTCGTTAATACAACAACAATAAACTTGAACCAACGCACGCAAACTGCTGCTAGCTGACCTGTCTTGTCTTGTCTCGCCAAAAAAAAAAAAAAATAATAAATAAAAATGAACCGCTTTTTGATACCTCAAAACATCCTCTACTACTTGTTTTTTTTTTTTTGTTCGTTGCTTACTTCCTGTCTACTCCTTGAATATCATCTGTTGACTTGGGGCAGTTTCGGAAGGCGATATTACAATAAAACTGTTTTTCATTATATACATATGATTTTAATGGCGTTTCAAAAATTATTTTTGAGGTAATTTGTAGCGGCGAGAATTTTTTGAAGTCAGCTTTAAAAACCGGTAGCGGCGATCGCGGCCAATTTAATAACAGAGCGATTTCGTACGTGCCGACTGCTTGAACATGTCGTGCTTTCGGTGCTTTAACCAACTGCCGAAGAAGAAGAAGAAGTAAAAGGAGAAGAACCGCCAAGTTAAACCTGTTGGAATTATTTATGTTTATGCGAAACGTTTCGGACTTTTTATGTTATGGTTATTGTTGTAATTGATCTGGACTGCAATTACGGGCACGGCGTTGTATTTATGGCTTTATTTGGTCGCGAGCGCATCTCGAATTGTTTATCTCACTCTTCGGTCAGTTTTTATTTTTTTATTTTTTTTTTGCAACGATTCAGTTCAGTTTATTACAAGTTAACATCGGTACGTGTAGGTACTGTATAATCAGGTGCAAACACGGAAAGCAATGTCCATTGAAAAGAGTTATTAACATTTAATAACTAATTGGATTCATTCTAGACTGTTTATTAAAAGTTACGACAAATAATAATAATAATTAAAAATTTAAGCTTATATTTATTATATATCTATTAAAAATTTCACGAGGGCTCCATATCTTATCAAATATTTTTGAAATTAAAAATAATTTTCGACTGTTAAAAAACTTACAGTTTCCGTTTGGTTGTTCCTCTTTTATCCATGGCGAATCACTTGTAAATTCACTTTAACGGTACGTCATCAAAAGCCAACAAACTAATGAGTAAATTGTGGGTACAATTAAAAGAACTTGTACCCCACGTGCCACCAAAGAAAAAGCTAAGAGTTTTTTACCGTCGAACGTTCTATTTCTGTCTGTAGTTCGTACTTGTGAACCCACTTCGAACTATATATTAAAGATGGCACATAAACTGCATGTAAAATATAGGTATTATTTAAAATTAAAATAACACAAGCATAAAAAAAAATTAGTTAATTTTTTCTAGTAGGTATACCTACCACGACTTTTTTTTTAGTAAATAATTTTTTTATCTATTTATCTAAATTTGAATACGTACCTATTAATCGTTAAAAAATATTTTAATAAAAATCAATCTTTCTAAAAAATAATTAAGTATTTTTTTTTTAATTTTATTGTAATGACACATATGAAAGCGATTACGTGTTGATAAAAAGAACAGTGTATCATTTGCAATAGTCGAACATGTGTTTTATGCATTTAAATCTCGCGTGTGGCAGCTAAATTTAAAATGAATCATATGGCAAGCAGAGATCGCGTGGACACACAACGTATGCAGGAGATTAGGTCGATTTATAAAAGCGAAATTTAAAAAAAATTGCTTAGATTCGACAAATGACAGGGGCGGACTAATGAATTTTAAGCCCGAATGGGGCCCTAACCCCACCTCCTTTAGCAGTGCCTGTTAAAAAGCTTTTTGATAATTTAAATATTTTTTATTTTTTATTTTAGTCATCTTTAGGCTAATTGTCAATAGATTTATAGTAATAAATTGATATATAAATTTGACACAACAACAAAATCGTTACATACCTATCGCTGCGCGACATTTCACAAAGTGACATGTAATTCATTGCGTACACAAAAGCTTTCAAGTTGAAATTATTTTAATAAAAGCTCACTAAATAAAATCTTGCACTGTTTCAAGGGTACGTGCATTGATAATGAACTGCCTTACTCAACTGCGAGTTTTTATACAAACCTTCAATTAATATGCGACTGGATTCATCGAGGTGTAATTAACAAAAAACAAATAATCACGTTTTTGGTTACACCCCTAAGAAAAACAATTTTAAAAAGATCAGTTAGTCTTGTTTGGGACGTTTGTTACGCAAAATATCAGCGACATATCTATAAATGTACCTATTGCACTTTTCGTAAAATTGTGAAATATTCTAGAAGAGACAAGAATAGATCTCCAGAATTTTACGCATAAAAATCTATGTACGTATGTAAGGACGAACGTTCTTTTTTTACTTATATAATCCAGTACATTTATAGCCATAACAGTTTTAAAAATAAAAAGGGTGTTAAATACCCAAGTAGAAACTATTAACGTGCTATTATTTTTCGAAAGCTCATATTAATTTTTAACAATTAATTAAATTTTGTAATTCCAACAGACCTAGGAACATGACCGTTCTCGAATGGACTAATTTGCAGAACAGAATACAAAAAATTAATATAAATACAACTGTTATGTAAATGGGCAACAACTCTGTTTAAAATGGAAGTAATAATTCAATGGATATTTAAATAAAAGCGATTAAAACAAAACAGCAGCGGTCAGTTTTGAAAAAATTATCAACATAATTCGAATTAACACAGCAGGGGTACAAACAGTTGATTTGCATATCAATAATAAATAAACCACCAGTGAAGTAAAAACATAAAATTATTAACGATATATGTATATAAATATGCATATACATTACGATATTACCTCACATGTTTAATTAACATATATCTACAGCTATACACCTGTATTATTACGATAAAAAATATTTAAATACGTATATAAACAATTTAAAAACGAAAAACTTCATAAATTATAAATAAAAGCAAAAAACTGATTTTTGAGGAAATGATAATACCATCACCATGTTTTTTTTTTTCAGATTTCTGCTAAAAAATGATTTTTTGGAATTTGTAGACTAAAAATTTTAATACATCCTCTACTTATTATCTTTGTTTTTTTTTTTCTTAAATCGCCTGTCACCCTTTTCCTAGAAATATATTTTTTCTTTGCACATCCTTAATGCTACAAACAGCGTTTATAATAAAAAATACTTTTCATTTTACATAAAACAAATTATTTTGTGACAAACTGTATTTATTTTAACTATTATATGAAATTTTCTTATTACTTTGTGCTTGGTACGGACAAGACGACACTTGTTCTTACCGAAAAAAAAGCCTGGTATAAATATGTATTAACGTTCGTCAATTTTTGGCCAGTTTATCGCGACCGTGCTTCCGGGATGGGCGCGCGTCGCGACGTGCCGCGTCGCGTAGTCGTGGATCGCTTTTCGATTTTAGGTGCATGATTATCCGTTCTTATATTTTTATTAACTTGTACTGTAGTGGTTTCCCAATTCTTTCGGGATGGTTTCATCGAGAGGATTAAAGCAACACCAAAGTGGCGGTTGTGGTAAGTACCTACCTATCTCAATTTAATAATTTTTTCTTTTTTGAATTAAATTTATTTGAATCAAATACAACAATTAAATTCAATTTTTAACAATTTTTTAATTTCTTTTACCCTTATGGAAAAGTAACTGGGTACATGGAGGCTCAGAGTTTAATCTTGTGATGGCTGATGGTAAATTTATATCAATTATTTTGTATTTAATGTTGTTGAATTTATTGTTTTTTTACTAATTTATTTATAATAATTAGGCAGCAAATGTTCGGTTTGCTGTTTTTTTTGTGATTCTAGATATTCTATTTTTGATCTACTTCTTTGGATGATGCCATTTAGTTTTTTAATGGAATTGAACACTAAGGAGTTGCTATTTGGAAACAGGAACATTTGAACTAGTTATAATGGTGGTATTGCTTTCGAAGGTTTCAACGGTAATTTGCATTTATGTATGATTTGGGGATGACTTTGTTAACCTATTTTATTTTCAATTAATTTTATTGAACTACCCAATTTTTGGATATTTGTCCAGTAAATCACCTCAATTTTGATTTTTATTCATTAAAAAAAAATAGCGAAAATGTATATGTATTCATATTTGACTAATTAGAACAGTTAACTATAGGTACCTATTCAAATTACGATAATGATTTTGTTTTAATTAGTCAACTTAGGGTAATTAATTAGATTAAGTTAGAGCAGGTAATTTAAGAAGGATTAGAAATAAGTTTTTTTAAGTTTAAGTTACAATAAGTTAATAAATGTCAAAATGTATTTTGATGAAGACTGAAGCAGTTTAAAGACACTTCAATACATCATGTGGGCAAATTCTGGGTTAATTTTCTTCTTCTTGTAACGTCATGTTTCTGTTGGGGTAGTTCGTTTAGTAACTTCTTTGGTGTAGATTATGTGGTACGTGGTAGATATGTTGTAGAAGAAAAGGAATTATCAAAACTTTGACTAAAATTTATTGCAATAAGCAGAAAAAATTCCTTTTCTTACTTAAAATTACACAACAATTTTGGGGTCATTTACTGGAGGAAGTCCAAATGGTCTTTACAGAATTTCAGTTTAATAGTTTTTCACCAAATCATACATAAATTTTGTGGTTTGGACTTACCACCAAAAAAGATCCCTTACGCTTGGTGTTCACCACTGATAAGCGTAAGACATATTTTTCCCGTGAGGGAGCCTGCAACCCCCATCGGGCGCGTCCCCAGGTGGCGGATAGGGGAGAATGTAATAGGTAAAATACCTATTGCGGACCAACAGGCAAAAACAACTCAAAGAACAGCAAATTCAGTAAGTTCATCCCTTAATACTAAAAGTAGCTGAATGCGCCTGAAGAAATTTTCACTTCAAAAATTGAGGTCAAGAGTGCATATCGTAAAACTGTCAGCGAGCGAAACAAGACAAATAAGAAGTAAGTTATCAGGCAGAACCCTGCACTTTTCTTGCGTGCAAAGATTTCTTTTGCGATATAATACGCACCACATTGCAACATATACGTACATACCTGCTTGTTAATGTACCGTGTATTATGTATGCATATTGCCAAGGGTGTTAAGCGAACGTTTCCGGAGACAGTTTTACATTTTTACCTTTGTTACTACGGTTCATTTCCCTCGCTATTTTGCGTGCATGTGGTGTGTAGGTATTTAATTCAGCATGCCAAAAAGTGACAGGAAAATTTAAGGGGAAACTGGGTAAGTACCAAATTATCATAAAGCTTAATGATCTCTCTCTAAAAAAATGGAATTGACTCCAAGGAAGATCTTCTGATGATGTACGTGCCCAGAATTTATGGTCAACGTTGACTAAGACTATTTGTCTTCAAGGTTTCGTCTTCTTACGTGGACATCATCAGGAGATCTTCCCCATAAAACTCCACAAGAGATGAGACTTGACTGATAGCAAAATCAAAGACTAATATTAGGGAATTTAGGTGTTTTTTTCTGGTTGGTTACCAACAAATACCTCCAGGTCAAAAAAAAAACGGTTGTCGATATTCTCGTCATACAGCAATCTACCCCAAAATAAGGGGCGAAACAGACTTCCAAAACACTCATTTGCACTATGGCCTACTTTACTACTACCCTCATCCTTTAGCCATCCTTGGAATAAGCATAACGTATTTGTAAAGGTAGGTTTGCATAGGGTTGAAAGGAAAGGTATTGATCTGAAGAGGTGAAGCGTGATCTGCGTCCGAAACGCTAACTTACAGATTATGCTAAGGAAACGACATAAAAGCGTTGCCATGACAACTTGAACTTAAACATTTTCGATTCATTCAGGCAATGTTTAGGGAGGTAATTTTTAACCAACCAACCAAAGGGTTGCTATGCTATCGGAATCGAACAAAAAAAAATCTCTTATTAAACAAAACAAATTCTATTGGTAATTTTTTTATTTTTTATAATAAAAGATTAAGTACCAGAAGGCGTTTAAATTAAACAAAATCTTTTTGTTTTTTTTTTTTTACTTTAACCTTTTCAACGTCCCGATAACAATCCGGAGAAAATTAAGTGGCTCAGACAAACAACGCACCCCAGAGCAGCCCCCTTGCGACAAGAGGTTTAATATAAACAAAAAGCTTTAATCTTTATGCGCGATAACGTTTCCGATAACAGCAAGAGGGCTCGTAATTAGAGAAGCCACATTGAAATAATCAAGAATAACTTCTTACATTAACCCCTCATCGGAGTGGTTGGTAGATATCGGGTACGCGGTAGACGATTGCGCCCATTCAAAAAGTCGAACATAAAAGGAACAATTAAGGCTACAATTAATTTCGTCGACAGACGGGGATGGATTTGATACGATTTCCCAAGGGGGAACGGAACGGGGAGCGACGAAGTCTCATGTTTCCCTGGTATATTGTGCATACAACCCCCGATCTTTTTCTCATCAATTTAATTGGGTGCAGTGATAGGCAGAGTGAGAAGAGAAAACGTAAATTAGGCGCAAATGCAGTTCTAATTTTTAAAAGAGGAATACAGAAGTTGTGATGTAATATTGAAGATAATAATTTGATAAAATAATAAATTTTCATAAGCTCACGAAATTACTGCTGACAAGTAGCAATCGCAATATGAAATTTATATAAATGGAAAATTCTTATTTCATATAAAACGATTACTTAATTAAAAAATAAAAATAGTGATGTGACTATTGTATCAAGAAACACTTGAAAATTATGTATACGTTACCCATTTTATTTACGAATTGTCAGGAACATTTCTTGTCAAATTGATTAATGAATTAATTACCTGAAACAAAAAGAGATAAAATTAATACTTTGAAAAACGAATTTAAATACTTAATTAAGTTTTTAATGAAAAGAAGCAATTAAAAATTTTAATTAACAAGAATATACTACACCTAAAATTAACACAAAACGAATATACCTACATACAGTGGACAAATGGGGAGAACGACATAAACTAGAATTAAAGAGCATACACAAAAATCAATCACTTTGCTAATGCAATTAGTGTTGAGTGTCTTCAAACCAAGTACTTTTTTTTTTTTTAAAGAATTGAAAAATTTTAATTCTCGTGAACATTGCACTAACCACTCTACATATTTAGTTGGATAGATCACGCAGGTTACATTTCCTTCGATTAGATTAGTTTATTTACTTAAAACGTGGCGTATGTAATCGGAAAACACTTGTTATCGATCTATGGACGTAATGTGTTCGAAATTGGACCACAATATATTTTGTGCCTTTTGGATATTTGCCAAAAACTGTTTTTCAAGTAAACTAAGTGATTAATTTTATGATTTTTATACAGTTTCATTCTGCTAAAGACGTGAACACTCTTTACTGAAGTACTACATAAAAAAAATCTTTCTGGTAATCACATAGGGTGTTCTATTATTATTAATTAGGTTTGAATAATAAAAAACCCATTTAAAAGAAACTTGTAACAGTTCCAAAATTTATTTGATACAAATAAGTCTTTTGTAACTACGTTTTTTCATCCCCCAAAAGCCGAGGCACTACCACCTGCTTTCCTCCCTTCTTCTAGTCCCTGACAGCCCCCAAAAATCTACGCTGACTCTGCTCGTTCATCTTTCCTTTTTTCTTTCTTCTTCCGATACTGCAAACTGCAACAGCTGGAGAGTTTGTACAGCGACAGGCGGGCCATAAATGTAGCTTTATTTCCAATTTGAGGGCGACAAAGAGTCACGTAGACACACACATAACATACGCACCCCTTAACACGTTTTCATTACTTTATGAAGTGATCTCGAAATTATTTTTTATAGGTAGTTGTTATTGCCTATTTTGGAGCTTTGGACGTCCATAAAATCATCAATTTTGAAAGGTATTAAAAGAAAGGCAGAGTTTGAGGGATAAAATTTTAAAATTGAGAGGTTCTCTTCACTCTTGATGGTTTTTCTTCTTCAGCAAACTGGATGACGTGAAGGAATTCCGTTGTCGTACTTGTTCCAACTTTTTTTTTTTTTTGACACGTTCGGTCTTGTTAACAGCTTGTTCTTGGATCTTAACAGCAAGTTGTTACACTAAAATTTTAATTGCACGCTTTACACTTATCTATAATAAGCATGTGTGTCAGAAGCTTGTCAATTTTCCTGCTTGCGCTGTTCTAATTTTATTGCCGACAACCAATGATATGCAAGCAAAGGTTATGGGTACACATTTCCGGTCGTTTACAACTGTATGTTTGTGTTCATCATGTAACATGTTGTAAAATTGCCATCAAAAGTACAAGAATCCGAAAACTAAACTGTTTTCCACAATTTTTCACCCCAACGTCACTGAATTAATAAAAACAATTTTTACACAACAGACCATTAGTTTTATTTCCTGTTACTTCACATGTAGGTTGAGTATGTTCATCAGAAGATTTAAAAAAGGCCATGCAGCTGGTACTTAATACTAAATAATATATTGAACGAACTCATTTGGCTTTATGCTTAAGAACAGTAAATAAATAAATTAACATATGTCGTACACCTGCCTGCATCCACCTTTGAAAGTGAAACTAAAATTGATAGCGAATCTTTTGACACAGAAATAAAAAAATACAAAATATAATTAACAACAACAACAATTCCCAAAAACAAATTTATTAATTAATTAATCTATACGAAGTATCTGGTAATCGATTTTTCTTACAACGAATTTATAATAAACCGAGGGGGTAGTTCAACAGGGTAAAAATTGGATTTTAATTTAATTTTACAATTTTTTGTATGGATCAGAGTTCAAACCGTTCCAAATTGTATTACTTTTTATATTCTACCAAAAAAAATTGTTAGAAAAAACGTAGTTTTACTGACACAAATAGCGTTCAGAAAAAGCTTTTTCGTCGTGTGTTGTAGTATGCCAGTGGATCTTTTTCACGCCCCTCATATCGATCGTGAGGGTGTATTCTTGTTCTTAATCTAACAAACAGTGGAAGAGCCCTTAGCGGAAACGGAAAACGACGAACCCCAACGACACTAAACGACCATATGGTCTATGTGAACTAAAATCTGCCCTCAAACTTTTACAAGGTCGGATTTTATTATTGTTTGCTCTTCATCTAATTTGGAAAACACGCACAAACTGATAATATTTTAGAAATACATATCTGGAATTGGCTGTGCAAAATAATAGGGGTTGTTAGCACCATCAAGAAAATCTAAACCGATTTAATCTTTTTTACTACATAAATTAAAGATATTAATAACAACTAGAAAATTATATAATAACTTGGTTTGTTAATCCAAATTGATTGGCTACCCACTACATAGCAATTCATTACTAATTACTTACTATGTACTTTGCATTCATAATTTAATTACAACTAATCCTGTGTCGGATTTATTAACGACATATTTTATGCAGTCTTAACGCATTCTGGACACTCAATCTGCAAACGAATTGAAGACGAAAAAACAACTTCTTTAAATATTACATGTCAAGTTGAAAAAAAAATATTTTTGGAAAAAATAAAGTATGCAAATGTAAAATTGTGAGAGTTTAAAAAAGATGATGATGAATTTATAAATACAAATCATAATTACGTAATGTACCTTCATTATATACATATATGTTGAAGATATCTGTTACTTATCTTAATTTCACAAAAAAAAAATTATAAATTTTATCTGTTTTAAATTTCATGAAAAAATAATGTTACACGAGTTTTTATGTGAAACTGTTTAGGTAATTTATACCCCTTTCAGCTTCTAAATTTTCGATAATTTCTTGAATTTTCTCAACGTGTATGAGTACCAATGCGATAATGGCATCATTAGATAGTAGTTGTGTTGTTGATTTATTTTAATATTGGGTGCATGTTGTATTTGTTATTTTTAGATTAGATAACGAACTATGCATAGGTTATGCGGTAGTAGGTGTGGGTTCGTGTAAATGCACACGTCCACGCCTACGCCATATAACCTACTACAGGTACGCTGGTATAAATATAAACAATTCCTCGTCAACCGTTCCTTAATCTCTTTCATCTTAACATAAACAGTACATGGTCGCAAGATTAATTAAACACAACAATACAAGTACTAATGATGTCATTATCGCGTTGGTACACATACACATTGAAGACAAATGCAAGACATTTTTGAAAATTTAGAAGCTCAAACAAGAAAAAAACCAATGAACGACACGTCTTCTGAGTTCCAATTCACTTTCGGCCCGATTGTTTGTGTAGATACGTAGGTATCCCTTTAATCGGACAATTGTAGGTACCTACTGCAAGTAAGTACATAACTGTAACTCTGCAAGTACAGTTAGTGACTATACGCGTATTTATCCGTGTACTTGTTTGAATGTCTATAAAATCTGCTTAAGCCTAAGCCACAGACATACATTATATGTACTCTACGTATTCACAGGTAGATATTATCAACAATGTTTATGAGATCAAAAATTTATCAGAACATAATTCTTAAGCAGGTGCTGTAAAGGAAGTTGCTGGCTTGCTACCCAATTTATTTTATTACTTACTCCACCAAGTAAGTACTTATAGGTACATACGCATAAATTGTATATAATATGTTATAATTTTTAAACGGAATATAGTTATGTACACGTACGTAGGTAGGCAGGTATTAATAAGATTAAATCTGTTAGCATTAGAGATACTAATTTCCGTGCTAATCAGAATTACACGAAATTACTTAATCGAATATAATTGATAACTTAAACTGTACCCATTCGCAAATTGGTTCTATTTCGTGTGAAAATAAATAAAGTTTTAGCTACGTAAATTTTCTATCACAAAGGAAAGTGACAACAAAATCATATCTACGTAAGTAGGTACCTATAAAATCTATAAAAAAAAAGTTAGGAGGGTTAATTATGTATTTATAATAAAGAATGATCATTTCTGATTTCCAGCATACTTTATCTGAAGAATTTGTATTAATGAATAATTCTGATTGAGTTCTGGAAATTTAAGGGTGATTTACTATTAAATATTGAACTTTCGGTAGTAATTTAGACTATTTTTAAAAACCCAATTAAAGATGATTTTACTTATTAGTATTCCTGATAAAAGCAGACTATTCTCCTATTTTTCGCAAAATCATTTCCGTTGCAATTATATTCATAATTATTATTACATAATTTAAATTAAAGAATAAAAAATTATACAATTTTATTATATTTTTTAATTTAAATAATTACGAATATTATTGCAACCAAAATGATTTCGCGAGAAATAGGAAAAAGAAAGAACAAAATCACTTTTAATTGGATTTCTAAAATAGTCTAAATTACTGCTGCTGAAAGTTCTGTATGTAAATTCAATATTTTATCAGATTTAAATTAAAAAAAAAATATATAACAATTTCTTCTTCTTCTTTTCTGTTATAGTTCTTAACTTTTTACATCCTTTGAGTGTAGGTACTCTTTTTTCATGCAAAAATTTCATTTTATTATCAAAGAAAAATTTATTTGCTGTCTGAAACATCGTTGCGGCCACACTTCACGTTACAAAGGGGGACAGGACACAAGCACAACACGTTTCACTCGTTTCAACAGCTGGCTGTTATAGGTTAGGCTAGGTCACCTACGTAAGATTTAAAGGCAGGTGTTCGCGTGTACTGACATCCTGATTGTGCGTACGAACAACGTGCATTGTGCACATTTATAAGCAAAAGGAACGAGCTCGCAGGACAGACCTGGAGGTGCCTCCTGATTATCTATCTATAAACCATTTACGTGGACGATTTATTGCTACATATCTACGACAACGTTCACCTTTGCAAACACTTAACTTTTACCTAGATATAAATACCTTATAAAATATTCAATGCAACCAGCACAGTCGGAATAAAATTCTTGGCAATTTTTCTTTTAAACCTACATGGGGATTTGGTAGCAATTTTTTAGTTAATAAAGTTCGTCCAGAACTGAAATTGAATATAAATTTTCAATAAATTTTTTTATTTGTCTTCAATGTGTATGTGTAAAACGCGATAATGTTGATTTATTTTAATATTGGGTGCATGTTGTATTTGTTATTTTTAGATCAGATAACGAACTATGCATAGGTTATGCGGTAGTAGGTGTGGGTTCGTGTAAATGCACACGTCCACGCCTACACCATATAACCTACGTAGTACGCTAGTTAGTATAAATATAAACAATTCCTCTTGAACCGTTCCTTAATCTCATCTTAACATAAACAGTATCTATGGTCGCAAGATTAATTAAACAACAATACAAGTACTAATGATGTCATTATCACGTTGGTACGCATACACATTGAAGACAAATACAAGGAATTTTTGAAAAATTAAAAGCTCAAAAACACTCCCATCTAAACTTCTGTCGATACTCATTAATCGAACTGTAAAATTTACCGGAAATGCAACAAGTATCGACGTAGATACCTTAGTGTTATGAAAACGATAAAATTTAATTGTATTGTGTGTTAACCAATCGCATTTAAAAAAACAAGGCTGGCAATAATTACCTGGTAATGGCGTAATGATTTATACAGTATATACCTATTATTTATTTCGATGTACATAAACCGATTTTATAGTTACTCTTACATAATGGTGCTGTTATTCTTATTCTTAAGCAATTTATGAAGTTGTTGGGAATAATGAAGCAAAAAGAGTGAGTTCTCAGCACACGATGAACGAGAAAATTATCTACTGAGGTCTTAAATGCCAAGGATAACCAAAGATTGATAAGATTATTTGATTATATCTTAACAAAAGACAAAGGCTTTTGTGAATTATTAGAAAATATGTGTAAACGTAATAGTAAAAAGCCTTGAACTAGCTACATAGCTCATACTTCCTTGAGGTATAAAATACAGCAAGACATAAAAGGGTATGTACCTATGTATGGACAATAATTATGGTAGGTAATTTTCATTTTGTTAATAATAATGCGCTTATTATTTATTACAAGGAGACATTAGCCATTCTGTTGTATGTTTTGTAATGTCTTACTGCAAAGCTACGTGTGAGAAATCAAAAATCTATTTCAGAAAAAAAAATTTAATCTCCAGGTCCGTATTAACTTAAAAGTAGTAGCATAAAAAATTATATGCCCTCTTCTCTTGTACGATAACAGGAATTAAATCTTGACCTTATGTTATTTTAGATTGGTTAAGAACGCCGTTTCGTAAAGATTTTTTTCATTTTACGAATAGTAAGAGATAATCCGCCTGAGGTACATAGACAAACATGTACCTACTATGTAAATTAAAAGCTGCAGGAATGGAAGCGTCTTGCACTATAAATATTGAAAACGGTAACGGTCCTTAATGCAAACCTTCAGGCGCACCATCGACATTACCTACTAATTTATTTCATTACTTTTAAATTTATATATCACGAAATGGTTTTATTTAATAGTCTTAAGGATTTATAAGTCCCCAGTCCAAATAAAACGGTAAACATATGTTTACACATACATAGTTGGAAATATCAGCCAATTTTTTTATTTTATTTTTTACATATTATTATCTGTACATAAGTACGTGCTTACGTCAAACATTTTTATGTCAACTAATCATTATCATAAAATGAAAACATACGTGCATTTTAATCAATGTTCTTTTCTTAAGTGGCAAACAAACAACCACTTACAATTAACAAATACACGAATTGTATATTAGGTAACATTTTTGAGAGAACAATCCAAGGCACGTTGAGGTCAAGTTTAAGAGCAACGGTATGAAATCACCTTCAAAACCGGCGAATGAAGCTGCACATTTTTTTTCTTCGTAGGTACTTATAAAAAGTATTTATTATTAAATTAGAATTTCTCCTTTATGGTAATTAATGATTAAAAAACAAAACCGATCAAATCATTCTCGACGTATAGTAATTGCATTCTGAATTGGCTATTAAAATTGGACTTTGTATCTTGCACAGTTGGTACTTAGGTATAGGTACACCACCCATATTTTTTTGGTACCTATAGGTACATAAATAACATACCCATTGATTCGCACAGGTCTTATGGGGTCGATATGACCTCAGGCAACAAAATCATTTGTGTATTTCGAGCATTATTCCTACCACCCCTGTGATGTTAGGTGTTATTTACAACCCTTTTAATAAAAAACAAGCAGAACAATTACTACGTATACGAAAACACCACCAATTTGTAATGTAAAGACTATACTTTTAATTATACTTAGTGCGACAAAAAAATATATGTATTGTTAAATAATTGTTTTATAGTAGGTATCTATGATTGCACATCTGTTAAGATAAAATCTGCAGGAGAATGTACAATGAACGTACCTACAAAGTGGAAACGAGGAAAAAGTATGTGCAAAAAGAAAATTGGCTGCACTTAAGTGATTAAAAGCAGATATTCATTTATAATTGTCGACATTCTTATAGATAGTTATTTGCCAACTTAATGTCCTTAAGGAGTTGTACAACCAGGCAATTTAAGACAATCATAAAAATCTATCTGTACCGAAAACCGCAAAATTCCATCTAAAGTAAATAGCATTGCGGTTTTAAACTAAAAGGCGCGGTTCACACACCTCGGTGCAATCGAAATTACTTATCAACACCAATTATAACGTAATGACTTAATGTAAAGAATGAGAGTCTTTTACGTTGTAAAAATATAAAACATATTTTCTTAATCGATTACATATGTTGGTACCTAATTATAATTACAAACAAAAAACAATTTACATAATGACATTATACTTAGTATAAGTAGGTGAAGAATAAAGTAAAGTTTTTGGAGGATTGATGTAGATAAAAAATACTTGCTGATATAAATATGCAAGCACATTTTTTAAAATAGAAAAAAATTGAGTAGGTACTTTACAAAAAATAACGATTTAAAGATAAAAATTGAAAATAATGTGAATCAATATGTAAATTCGTTCGATGATGTATACAGTATAGTTAACTCAAAGATATAAGAGAATGACAAAACCGGCACCTGTTATCTTTATGCAATTAAATAAGTAGGTAAGTATGTACAAACGCTTACCCCCTTAGATTTTCTTGAAAAAAAAATATGTTCTAAATTTTCAAAAATGTCTTGTACCTATATGTCTTCAATGTTTATGTGTAAAACACGACAATCACATCATTAGTCGTTGTATTGTTGATTCATTTTAATTTTGGGTGCATGTTGTATTTGTTATTTTTAGATTAGATAACGAACTATGCATAGGTTATGCGGTAGTAGGTGTGGGTTCGTGCAAATGCACACGTCCACGCCTACATCATACCTATAACCTACGTAGTACGCTAGTATAAATATAAACAATTCCTCTTGAAACGTTCCTTAATCTCATCTTAACATAAATAGTATCTATGGTCGCAAGATTAATTAAACACAACAATACAAGTACTAATGATGTTATTATCACGTTGGTACACATACACGCTGAAGACAAATACAAGGACATTTTTGAAAATTTAGAAGCTCAAAAACACGTATTACCAAATGGATCAAATTATTGAAGAAAAAGGCGTATTTTTTTTTCAGGAATATGTACCTAAATCTATTATAAAATTACGTAGAAATAAAATCTAACTATCTGCCTTTGTATACATACATCACTATCTTGTTTACACGTTCACGAATCATTTATTAGATGACCTGGTGCCACTGTTCAGCTAGTTATCTCATAATTGAATAATCGACATTTATGTGTTGAAGACGTTGACCTTTTACTATAAATATATTTTAACATTTACTTTTAAAAAACTACGATCTCCAATGTGATTTTTATGTAAAATTAAATTCCTGACTTTTACAGATACGTAGTAAGTATGTACCAAACTATTCAAATGTTCTTTTATAGTTTCTTTAAATGATCTTCTAGTCTGTCCTACATATATATACCCTAATTTTTGATTATTTTTTTATCTCGTTAAATTTTCTATTTTTTGATAAAAAATTTACAATTTCTTCGTTCAAGCACCAACTAAAAAAAATACAAAAAATCAACTGGGTAGCCAGGGAGGTAAAATATTTTAACGACATTTTCCAGTTTGTCTGCCTTTTGGCCTGCCGGGTTTCGACTTAATTGAATATAAAACGTCGAGTGCATCTAGTGCATTGCTGGCAGCAGTTTGCTACACTAACAGCAACAGATAGATCGCAGTGATTACGCGGTGCAAAAAAAAAATTAATTGCTATCAGCCGTTAGTTACATTTTTGTAATTATAAACCGATTATAAATATAAAATACAATGCGATGAGAAACGCCTTTTTAACATACAGGAAGTCGTCTGACACATTATCCAGGATAATCTCTTATTATTAATAACCTAACACAAAAGGAGGGAAACTATTTTTCTTATCTATAAATATCATTCTAGGTCTATGGACTTTATATTTTCCACAGAAGTTCCTTGTGTAACGTATGGATAGATTTTTTACAATTCAACCCCTAAAGAGGTTCAAAATTTAAGGCACATTTCTATAATCTATAATTTTTGCATTGTAATAAAACCTAATTAAACATAAAAATAATGACACTACAAATCTATAATTCATTAATGATTTGTTTCTACGCTGTAGGTCTACGTTTTTATACCAGGTCAGAAACCCAATTACCAGGTCGTTCTAAGAAAAGAATCTTGCCAATTAAAACTATATAAATAATTAGTTCACATTTTCAATTGAACACCATTAATTATACCTAACTTTGAAGAATTTTTTAACGCATTGCAGGACTATAATAAGTACTAAGTTTCTGAGAAATTGTAGTGCGGACGAACTGTCCGATATTTTGCAGAAAGATCGTGCAGACAACGCTAATTAATTACTTACTTCTATAACTGATAAAATGATAGGTAAATATATGCAATAATAAGTTACCTTAAAGTATTTCAATTGAAATTTGTAAAGGATACAAATGTTTGTTTTAAAAATTTTTGGAACACAATTGGATGCATTAATTAATTACTTAGTTTAATTAATATGCATTAATGACCACCCTGTATATTAAACATTTAGGAATACCTACATATAGGCACTTACGTACGTGTAGTATCTTCGACAAATTTTTTTTGAAAATCTGAACACTATTATTTAAACGCTGACAAATTATGTATCAACCCTCATTACCTTTATTATTATATAATTACCGGTAATTCGTAGCAGTTTGTTTTTAACGATTATTATTACATGTTTAAGAAACAAAAAAGGCATAATTAGTATAAACGTATGTATGTTGTAAGTATGTATCTATAAATAATAATAATATACGATACACCTGTACCTTGATGTACTTATACCAAGTACTTAAGAGGAAGTTACCAAATGCGGGTTAATGCCAGCACACGGGAAAGGTAAAACGCTTTAAAACCAATTAATTCGCGGATATCGAAAAGAGATCTTGTTTCCTAAATTAAGTGCAAACCTGTTCCTTTATAAGGGTCGGTTCTGAAATCATTATATGTGTAACATACACTGTATTTATAACCTCCATTAATAATTAAAAAAAAAAATGCCTTTAACATTAAACGGTTTGAATTATTTAACAAATTCAAAAAAGAAAATAATTGCAGATAATTAAAAACGATATGACAAAGAGAATATGTGAAAAAAAGCTCATATGTTTGACGAATTATAACAGAAAAAAAAAGAAGAAATTGTTCTATTTTTTTTTTTTTTTAAATTCTAATCTGATATAATACAGGACTTTCAGCAGTAATTTAGACTATTTTAAAAACCCAATTAAAAGCGATTTTGTTATTTCTATTTCTTGTGAAATCATTTTGGTTGCAATTATATTCATAAGCATTTAAATTAAAAAATATAATAAAATAGTATAATTTTTTATTCTTTAATTTAAATTATGTAATAATAATTTTGTATATAATTGCAACGGAAATGATTTTGCGAAAAATAGAATAGAATAGTCTGCTTTTACCAAGAATACGAATAAAATCATCTTCAATTGGGTTTTTACAAATAGTCTAAATTACCATAGAAAGCTCTATATTCAATTGTAAATCACCCTTAAATTCCTAGAACACAATCAGAACTATTCATTAATACAAATCCTTCTGATAAAATGTGATGGAAATCAGAAATTATCATCCTGTATAATTAAGAAGTAAAAGTCAATTTTTTTCGAAGAGCGAACTCTATTAAGGGCAGAAACGGGCATTCTCAAAATAATTTTATCCGATCTACTATGTAATGTCCACAGCGTGAAACATTGCAACAGTTGAGGCATTAATTATTATTATATTAATTAACGTAAGAATTATAGTATTAAGTATAGAAACTAATTAAAATATTAATACTGTAAGTATGAATGTACAACAGCACCTACCAACTAAAAATAGAAAAATTGTGGTAATTGCTTTCTCCTTTGGCAACCAGCCACTTAAGACTGACATTAAAAAGGACTAATAAAACAAGTTCAGTTAAATACAGTTATTGCATTAGATAATGATTTGCACAAAATGGGCGTGCTTTAATAGGTACCTAATGATCGACATCGAGCTAAAATAATTGCAACTATGTACCTTTTTATGATTACAGAAAAATGATGCAGAAAGTAGGGCATATTATCAATTGGAAAATCATTTTTCTGCCAGTGCACCGCAGATAAAAATATTTATAAAATTTGATGCTAAATATGCAGATATTAAATTTTTTTATTAAGTAGTATACTATAGTGTGTAGGCATTTAACCATAACTTCCTAACGGAGTAACTGAGTGAGTGAATCATTTATAAACGTTCCTTCCTGTCACTAAAATCATTCCAAGTATTTTACATTATAAAAATGAGTCAGTCAGTAAAAAGTAACTAATTAATAAGCGTAAATCCGTTTGATTAACTGGTACTTTACAAAACCACTAAAAGCTTCTTTCAGTTTCTTCAACCATCAATCGAAAACTTATATACGATTCATTTGCTAAGAATTACGACTCAACGGGTTTCCTATTCTTTTTTTTTTTGTGTACCATGACGAACAGCATAGTCATTTTCTACAAACTAATAAGTGAACTGTAGTAGTTTTAAAAAATGTTGTTTATTTAAAAGACAAAAAAAATTTTAATCCTTGATCTGCACGTATCTAAACTATTAGTGACATTAGCAGTAATTAAATTAAACACGAAGCTAATTAAGAGCCCAACTAATTTAATACCATAACAGTATCTCAACAGGCGAGTTGAAATCGCCATATCTATTACACATTCGACCATGTATCGCTTTACGTGCAATAATTTCCTATGGAGCAATTAGGAACTAACGAGTCAGTTCTATGTACTCACTCTTTTGTTGCATCAGCAACTATTGCAGTTTGCCAATCCAATCTGATCCATTCGCTAGTTGCTCTGTGTTCACTATTCATAACACCGAACATAATAATCGCATTAGTGAACATTCGTATGCTATGTTAAGGCATTTTTGACTAATTTGTCATGATAAATTAGCTGTAATTATCAGCAAGAATTATGGATAACGTTCTAGAGGACTCTGAAACGTTCCAGATCATTCTCGAACATTCCAGAATTATCTCCAACCTCTGAGAACATTTTAGATTTTATATTGTTATCACAAATTACATTCCCAATTATCCTCGAACATTCTTAATCATCTTAGAATGGTACAGAACAATATGTAACAATTTTTAATTTTCTAGAACATCCTCAAACATTCCAGATTATTGCAGAACAATTTCCAACTTCTGAGAACGTTTTAGATTTTAAATTATTATCACATATTACATTCCAAATCATTCCCGAACATTTTAGAGAATCTTGGAACGTTTTAGAACAATATGTAACAATTTTTAGTTTTCTAGAACATCCTCAAACATTCCAGATTCCTGCAGAACAATCTCCAACCTTTGACAACATTTTAGATTTTAAATTATTACCACACATTACATACCAAATCGTTCTCGAACATTCTGGAACATTCTAGATTCTAGTTAAAGCCTTTAGAAGCCTATAAGAATAACTGCTGATGGCTTACGAGTCTTATTAAAGTCATACAAATTTAGCATTAGCTTTGCTGTAGATACGTAGGTACTTAAACTATTTGAGATTTCACAATTTCCTTGAAACGACTATAACTTCTTAACTAGGTAGTTTATTATTGTTGTTCTTGCAGAAATAGAAGTGCATTTCCACGGATAACCGGTTCGTTGCATTTATTGCAAAACACTCGCGACTTTTACTGAATCCGACCTTAACCTATTCAACGATTACTGCATCCATCCAACTTTTATTTTACTGTTTTGTTACGTGGTACTGTACAGAGATGAACATCCGGAAGAAACAAAAAAAATACAATTAAACGATTATCGTATTTACGATACATACATTTTATTTTTCAACTGACTGAACACCCTGTATAGTATTATACGTGTCTTTCTACCTTGATTTGCATCAGAATAATAGTTTCTATAAAATAGATCGTGCACGCATGACCCATCATGGACCTTGTGGTTCTATCATCTCCGACCGTAATAAGATGTACGATGACTGTGCTGATAGGTATTTAGGACAGACAGACAGGCAACGCATAATTCGATCAGATTTATGACAGAACATTTGCCGATCTCATTTTTCGAAACCCTCCAACTTCCTATATACAAACCGACTGACAAATGGACGTACACAAAAATTATTTTTAAAACGACTATTCTAGTTTTTATGACAGTGGGTCATTAGCACGCATTTTTTTTGGGAACTTCAAATGGTCTGTTAATTCCAGAATTTCGATATCTCAAGAATTTAATGATAATAAATTATGACCTATCCCAAGTGAAGGTAAGAAATTCTTGCATCACTTCTGGTTGGTTGCAACAGAAATTCTATGGTCTTGTACGCAAGAATCAGCAATCGCTTGAGAAAATGGAAAATTAGTATCAGAAACCATCTGCTATTACGTAAACGGAATTAGGTTAATATCATCATTGCTGATGAGAACAAATAGCGACCGTGTATCCAGTCATTACAAACATGTGTACATGTACAATCTAACATCAAATAACAGACGTACATACGTAGTATGTACCTAGTAAGTAAACTCCTACGCATAGTGAACTTACATTCTCACAAATATCTCTGCCCACGCCACGTTTGCTTAAAATTAGATAATTGCACAAATATAAAAATAATCTACTTATGCATGGGATTTAAAATTAAAAAAAAAGTACATACCTACATCACAATTAAATTTGAACAAAAAAAATTTTGATTATCTGTGGGCAAAATTTTAGTCTTTTTTTTAACCCATCATCTCACTGTGAGATAATTTCTAAAACTCAAGAAATATGATTTTTTTTAACCCTGACACACCCTTGACCACAAACTATACAAAGACATATTCTCAGAAGCTTTTTTCCTCTATTTTAGCAAAAATTTCGATTTATAAAAGGCATGATGAATAAATAATGAAGCAATTTAATTTTTTTTTGCTAAGTAGTGTCCACGTAGGTATTAGATACATGAATAAGTAAATGGAATAAGTTTTTCTTTTTCTGTTTTAAAGTGCGCAATAAATCCAACAAAACATCTCATTCTATGCACAATGCATTCGCCCACTCACACATCCATGCAACACAACAAGGTGTATGCAAGTCAGTATGGGTATATTTAGTGAAAGTAATTCTGGAAAAGGTATGTAGCAATTTATATCGTCCCACGTAGGGTATTGGTAATATCAGCAAAAGTATAAACAACGTCTTTACTTGAAAGAACGATGATAAATAAAACTAGGATACACGGTGTCTAATAGGTACATTTTGAAAAAATTTTCTGATGTCTCAAAAAGAAATTGACCCGTATCTCATTTTTTTTTTATTTTTTAAATGTTTCGTTTAGGTACGTCTCTGCGTTCTTTTTCATTTGCATACCTATAGCGAGGGTAATGACCAAGTTACAAAGGCGTCGAATTTTTGTTATGTACGTCATTGCCTTACTGACCATTCCGTCCGTAGTCTAGCGACTGGACAGGAAACACTCACGAAGAAATTCCTTTAGCAAGCGAGCAGTTGAAATGAAAAAAAAAATCGACGTACGAGTTTAAAATTCGTATTCAACTACGATATTGTGTAGGTACCTATACGATTTTAATTCCTCACCAATTACATCCACGGCGCCGTTCAATAATAAATTTATATGCTAAAATTTGTTTTCATTTTATAAGAGTACCTACATATAAAATGCAGACATGAAAACGGTAAAATTATTTTGCATAGAATATTAATTACTGTGTGATAACAATAACAGTTACCGGCGAGGGTTATCAACTTGTTTATGGGACGGAAAGTTAGGAATTTTAAAAACTAATTAAAAATTGGGATTCATATCAAATATAAGTACAAAAAACTACTGGATTCTAAATAAATAAAGAGTACCTATTTCTAAAAATACTGGATGAATAGGTTGAATTAAGTGAAAATTCCAAGTTCCAAATAAAATTTTTTATGTACTTAAATCTAGATCGGAATTTTCAATACATACATAAAAATATATCTACGCTGCTTACTTACTTCCGAATAGGTAGATATATAAATAATTAATTTGCACGAATATAAAGAATTCTGATTGAAAAATTGATCAGTCGATGAAAATTCCAGGCTATTCTTGTACGAAAATCGGGAATTTCCATGTAATACTTGGAAAATAAAAGATGCAATTATTTAAAACTTTTAGAGTACTATTAGGTATTAGCCTATGGTAAGGAAAAACAAATCAGATTCAAAAATCTTCAGCAATTAATGAAAAATTCCAGGAACGAAAAGTTGGAAATTCTAACTGTGCTTAGTTTTGACTTGAGATTTACTATTAGCGAAAATCCCAGATTGCGAATGGCGAGTACAGAGAAATTCCAATAGTGAGTTATTGAAATTTTTTAGTTATAAAGAAGTTAACTGTTATTGAAAATTCCAGAACACGAATTGTTGGAAATTCTAATAGGTAAGCGTTATAACGGTTCGGTGTTGCAAACTTGAAAATTTCCAATGGGTTTTTAGCTAATAACAGATTTAATGTCCATGTCAATTCCAGATTATTTGTGAAAATTCCAGAATATGCAGTTGAAAATTCCAGTAGTGTTCACAGTAGCAAACGTGAAAATTTCTAATGGACTTTAAGAGTTTTAATGCTCATGAAAATTGTAGGTTACGAAGTATTTACGAGGGAATTTATTTGTGAAAATTCCAGAATTCGCTCAGTTGGAAATTCTAATAGTGTTATAAAAAGTTCCATGTTGCAATTTATAGGTATCTACATGCAAATTTATTTATGAAAATTCCAGAAGCTGGAATTTTATAGTGAACTAGAGGTTTAATGTTATTGGAAATTCTAGAATACGAACAGTTAGAAGTTGTAATAGTGTGTTACAAACTTGAAAATTTCTAATGGGCTTTTTAGCTGTTAATAGGTTTACTGGTAATGAAAATTCCAGAATTCGCTCAGTTGGAAATTCTAATAGTGTTGTAAAAAGTTTTCGTGTTGCAAACTTGAAAATTTCTAATGGAATTCTGTCCCTAACAAGAAGTTTAATGTTAATGGAAATTCCAGAAACCGTACAGGTAGAAATTCTAACAATAAGGCTGAAAACTTGAACTTGAATTTTCGAATCTTAAGCTTGAAGTTTATCTATCAAGAGATTAAATGTTGCAATATCCGACTTATGGAAATAAAATTTCGATAAATTCCAGTTCAGTTCTGTTTTCCGTTGCGATGAAATTGATTTCCTTATTACAGTCATACACGGATTTTAGTGTAAAATTAAATGAGCAATTTCAGGAAACGGTACCTGTCGATGGTCTTTAATAGTAAAAACTAATTTCAACGGACGCTAACCCTGGAGTGCTTTGGACGGTCGGTCGTCGTGGCTGCGGCCGACGACGTCGATGTCGAACTTGGCGACGCCGAGGTGAAGTAAACAAACCGTGTGCATCCAACTTGATTGGCTGCACGTACTATTTTATACCGTATATTCCACTCTCGATTACAAACATATACAAGTATGTATAAACAGGCGCACATTTACATATTCATGCAAGGAATTACACATACACATATAGATACGAATATAGGAAGTGCAAATGCTTGCCCCGGAATTTTATTTCAACATTTCAATCGTAAATTCCTAATGTGGCAGGTGATGCAAATTCTAGGTATGATCCGAAACACTCAATCATAGTAATTAATATTTCTATTGAAGGATTTTTATTAATGTATTAAATTAATTAATTAATTAATTAATTAATTACACTTATTAAGGACGCTTATAAACAAGAACAAACAACGTACGTTGACGTAACAGCCGAGCAGGTAAATATTACCTACATACATGTCGAGTAGGTATGTTTACTAGATATCAAGTTCACTGACAACAGTTTCATTCATTTTTTTTTTGTCATGCGATTCACCCACGCACAATGTTCTCTTGTTTCATTCATTCATTCATCTTTCTTCTGAAATAACCAACTGGTGCTATCGTATTATAAAAATATACATACAGATACATACACACATATGTACGTAGACACATAATATTTACATATGTATGCGAAAAAAGTGGACAAGAAGTTCCCAAGTGCATTTCGTTACTGCCCCGGATTCCAACCGCGGCCCCTCTTCTTATTCTTTTGTTCTTTTCCTAGAACCACGGGAACTGGATGGACAACTCGTCAGCTGACAGTCGACAGCCGCAAACTAGCGGCTATTTGGGCGTCGACGATTATGCACCTACATTATAAAAGTACCATCGACAACCATCCAAATGGTACAACTTTAGAATTTCAAAAAAATATTCTCAAAGTCGATCCATAAAATCAGAAGTCACATGGTGTTTAGATTATTCTTCTGGTCCATGGTTCAGATTTCATAAAATGATGCTCTCTGAGTATCTGGTCATAAATTTTTTCTTTAGATGAACAAAATTCTTAACACAAAAATGAATGCTACAGCATCATATGGTACCCGTTCACGTCTGGATGACTCACCAAAACAATATTTTTTTTTACCAGAATTTAAAACAGTATTCTATGTTCCCATTGGACTGGTAAGTCGATCCATGGGATCAGAATTAACGTGGGATTTTGGACATCTTCATTACTGTTAATAATTCTTCCCATCCAAGATGTACACACCATAAAATGATGTTCTTTGAGTTTCTGATCATAATTTTTTCTTTAGATGAACAAAATTCTTCACAAAACCAAATGGTACATAACAACACATCTTTCAGAAGATCTCATGGTTTATCAAACCACTTCTACTCAGACTTTTAAACTATACTAACATGATCCAAGAAGGTTACATGGTATTTTGAACATGCACAACACCAAATATGGTACACCGTCAGGTTTTTGAAAACCCCCAAGATCCTATAAACAATTTTTGCAGTTTAGACTTCATCAAAACCAAATTGGAATGATAAACCAACGACAAATTCAGTAGTTACATGGTATTGGGAAGATATTTGTCTTCGAAAATATGTCTCTAAGAACATCCAATTTTGAACATTACTCTAGTTGAATAGAATTCCTCCACAAGACCAAATGGTTCACCATCACGTCTTCCAAAAAAACTAATAACTCCCTAACTGTTCAGACTTAAAAATAATAATTCCTATTGGTACCTAATCCAAAAAAGTTTTTTTCATCCAGGATTCTCGATTCTCTAAATAAATGTGTCTGTCTGTAGGAATCCCAAATAACACTAAGTCTTCTGTTTTATTTTCCAAACAGGCGGTTGTATCGTCTGGATATTTGGTAAAGGACATCAATATTCAATCGGTCGGTGTAATCACATCGAATGCCGATGCAATAATTCACTTGAGCCTCAGGTTACGTGTACGGAAAATGCGACAGCTAAAGAGAAATTGGCTTTTCACTATCCATCGGCAGGATAACAAAGTTTGTCTATGTACCTATCTATATTGCGAATAGTGCCAAGAAATGAACTTTTGTCTTTTTTTTTAAAAATTCTGAACGAATTCATTTGGCAAACACAGACAACAACTTTCGGGTTTTCTCCAAGACAACAGATGACGAGGTGGTTTCATTTAACAAACACCACCGTATGCCATGGTTATTATGTTAAGAAAGAAACTGGGTTACAATTTATTCGCCATTATCCTCAAATTACACACCGCCATCGACCACATCCTCTGGTATTCGTGTTTGAAACAGAAACGTGCAACTTATTACCTACGTATTATGTATCTGCAACAATAACAGTCCCTAATTACCACCAATTGCAGAAGAAGTCGGTGCGGTGGTAACAATTGTAATTTTGGCAGAAGTAGCGACTACAATGACTGTCTTTATTACGACAGGGGGAACAAAAAATGTATAATATCTACCTGTATAGTGCAAGAGATGAACGAGAGCGTGCGCTGGTATCTGTGGTGAAATAATGTGATGTCTTGTACTTTTATGACGCACGCGAACAAGAGTAAATTATAGGAGGGAAGAGCATAAATCTGGACGTTCGTTGGTCATGTCGTTCTGTCCACGGGGCTCTGAATAATAACCAACTAACTGTATGTATCTGCAGATACAACCATTGGTGGTTCCATTAAATTTAACACAAATTGGACGAAGCTATCTTAAATCACACTTTGCTGCCTTGTTAAGTCGCGCACTGACGGCTCCTTTTACATAAATTTCTTCTGGTATCGTACAAGCACAAACATTACATTGTTCTTTCTTTAAAATAATTAAAGCCTTCCTCAGTTCCTTCTGCTTTTTATACTTAATATAGGTATCTACTTTCACTTTAAATTAGACAGTCCTGGTTGTGTTTACCACAAACAGGAGCTTTGTAAAATGCGACCGGGTCTTGTTTAAATTTCAGCTTTGCTCTAGACTACTCTTCCTTTCGATTCGGCTTCATCATCAAGGGGGCACTTTTGAAAGGGTTCTCTCCAGTGCGGCATTAGAAGGGGTGGAGGGTTGCGCTCAGCCAGCCTGCAACCCCCCTGTCTGTTCCTCCAACACAGGACGAGGACACACCCTTGTACGTCGTTCGCACTGTAACCCAGTTTTCCGAACATTGTCGCCATTTAATGTGGACAATTCGGTCTCATTGCCAATTGGTCAACTCTCGCAAATTGACCTAATACGATGGATGGTACGCGGTTAATTAAAGGATGTCTTCATTAGACGTTTCTTTCTAAATTAGAAACTTCTCGTAATTTAAATACACTAAACTACATACCTAATTGAAGAAATTAACAGCAACAAGTTGATTACGCTTTAAAATTAAAAGTCACTAATTTCCCCTTTACAATAACAATTTAATTAATCTCAAATGTATATAGAACAACAAGTTCTCTATCAAGAGTTATCGACGTGATAGAACCAAGAGCGCTTTGTTAAAACTTTTCTACCTTGTCGAAACGATCTTTGACGGTTGGATACGGATTCGTACAGTAACTCTTATGGGGTCCGTAGAGCCCCATGGGCTCCCCTGGTCGATGCATCGGCATCAGAAACTGGCGGCACCGCCACTGCCATGCCGGATCAGGCTTTTATTTCCTTTTTCTACACGGCTCTTGGCGTACATAAACGCAGCAATCGACCTGGGGGAAACACCGTTGCCAGACTGCCGACTATCAAGTTCAGAAAATAAAAAAAAATCAATCGATCTTCCCACTGATTCAGCAGATTTTGGAAAAGGAACTGCCAATATCACGAATTTGGATTAGGAAGCAAAATAATTAGTGTAACACCTTATAATGGGAATATCAGCTCAAGATTATTCAAGAATCCTAACCTGTAACCAATTGTAGGATCCTAATCGTAATTCTCTGTTTTTCAGTCTTTTTCTAGTGACCGTTACTTCAGCAGATGAATCTCCTTCTTGACATCTCTTGGGCAATAAATGCGCCCCTTTTATCTCGCTGAGTTTCCTGTTTAATACACGGCCATTTCCGGTGCGGTTGGGAACATTAAATTTTAGATCCCAACGAGTTTACATTAACTCTCTCCACATATTTGAGTTTACGGATGGCATTAAGTGTACATGGTCAAGAGGTCGTGTGTCGATCTCACGAAAACGATTGTTCTAGTTAGGTTACATAATACACCTTCTTCCTATGAACACACATACTTCGGCAACGTTGGCCGGTTGTAAACATTGCCAGCTGAAGTTAAGTGTTGTTTGCGCGGCAGCTTATATAAAATGTAGGTATGTATATGTATAGAAGTTGTAGACGGGTGTTGTCGCGCGTGCGCTAAAAACAGACGGTAAATTATATGTATAAAGACCGACGAACAACATAAGCCGGCTCTGTCACAGGTTCACCGTTTGTCTATGGTCTTGGTCTTGGTCTTGCTTATGCTTTTCTTTCCTTCGTTCTTTCGTTGGTCTTATCGAAATCAACTCGGCTGGCTTGCTTGGTCTACGTGCTTCGGCTGCCTCGACTACCTTTCCTTTGTCTAAATTCTGAAAGCATTTGGTGAACGAAGACATGGATGGAATGTCGATGTATCATGAAGATTATGATGTATCAATGTCTGTATTTGTACTGTAGAATTTTTGGAAAAATCTTCTGAAAAATACTGATAATAATCCATCTGATTAATGAAGTATTCGTTTCTGAATCTGAGAGTCCTTAATAGGAAGACTTGTTAGACACACAAACCACCACTTCTTCCTATTTTGAGATATCGTCGTCTCAGAGCCTTCAACCAGAGGATTTGTGTACAAAAACACCTCCACGTCTTCCTATTTTAAGATATCTTCTTCTATTGTCATCTCAGAGTCTTTAACCAGAACATTGGTGTACAAAAGCACCTCTACTTTTTCTTATTTTGAACTAATATTTTTCATCTCAGAGCCTTTAATAGGAAGACTTGCTGGAACACGTACCTCCACGTCTTCCTATTTTAAGATATCCTCTTCTATCGTCATCTTAGAGTCTTTAACCAGAACATTGGTGTACAAAAGCACCTCTACTTTTTCATATTTTGAGCTAATCTTTTTCATCTCAGAGCCTTTAATAGGAAGACTTGCTGGAACACGTACCTCCACTTTTCTTCCTATTCTGAGCAATTCTTTATCATTATCTCATAGTCTCTAACTTCTCTACATTGCTTGTGCACGTGAATATCCCCTTTTTATTATTCTGAGTTAATCTGAATTGAGAATTTTGGGAAAATGGAAAACTCTAGGTCCATGGAATGATATTAGGATTTGATGAATCCAAATTATTTGTGGTAAATATCAAGATAGAATTAAAATATGAGTGAGTGAACCATTATTGTTGCAACTTTTAAGCCTTTTGCAGCTTTCACTTCTTTTACATAATAATTAGGTACTTTATGAGTTTATAGCAATAATGGTAATTACACCTTCTAATTAACTAATTGCAAGAAAGTCTTTACTGTTGCACTATGTAAACTGGTCTAGCGTGAATAGTTATTAAATTTTTCTAAATTAAAATAGCAAATCGTCCAATTTTCTTAAGTAGAACTGAAGTGGCTGTTTTTGCACATAACGTTGCAAGGCACCACAAGTAGGTATGTACCTAAGTAGAGTGAAGATATTGTAACGTGTGTAATGTTGAGAAAAGGAAAAACGTCTTTTTGCCTGATGACAGAGTAATTGCCCGAGTGCAGCCAACTTCTTGTGTTTACGGTCAATAAATAATAGGTCTTTGTGCTGCCAGAATGGCGCTTTTAATAGGTCGACGTGCAAATTACCGTGCCAACAAAAAGTGCTAAACCACTAAAGTTCAAGAAACGTTTTCTACATGAATGAATGTGTTTCATTTAAATGCAAACATACATTCTCAGATACTAGGTACTTTCCCAATGTAAACACAAACATGTAGTAGTAAAGCTGCCATTGCTAATTGTCCACACTGTCAAATATACATAAATTACAAGAATTAAAAAAATTTTTTTTTGGCAAACTTCTTAAAAAAAATTATATTCGTTCAAACGCCAAAAAGTTTTAGGTTTAATTAAAAAGACGTGCACACACATAAAAGCGGTGGGTCGTGTGTGGGGGAGGAGGTAAAGGGAGGCAAGTGGTGCATGTGTGTTACTTGATCCATTTATCGGGAGATGATTCATTTGTTATTGTCCGTGACAATGGACCGTGCTTTCGTTCCCGTTCTTTCATCGAACGTATTATATGGGCACATGGAGCTTACAGGAGGGAGTCCCAAGGACCAATAAAGAGATAGAAGGAGGCAGCAGTCGATAGTATGCTGCAGCACTGCTTTTTTTTTTATTAGTTACCCCCCCAATGTATGAGAAAGGGTGTAATGAACAGTACAGCCGACTTAAACGTCAACTATAACGGGGACATAAAAGGGTAAACTGGCAAACATCAATAGTAAAATTGGTATTTTTTATTGTGATGTATAAACATTTGGAAAACATTTTGGATATTTCTTTGTTGTACTTACAACGTCTAATTGTACGTAAGAGTATTCACGACTTCTAAAATTAGACTACGAAGTAATACAGAGCAAGTTTATGTAGGTATGTAGATGCTCAAGAGGAAATACTGAAATAAGTTCGTAAAGATGAAACCAAGAATCCTGGAATGTTACTTGAAATATTTTGAGGTATATGAGTGCAGCAAAACGAAAAAACTTTACCCTTTAGAGTTACCAAGAATTTCATGGTAGATTTTTAACCCCTTTTAAAATTTTTTTTTTTTGGAAACTTAATAAGAATGACGAAACTGATCAATCAGTCACTGACATTCAATAAAGAAGAGATTTACCTTTTCGCCCCTCTAACGTCCAATATATCGTGAACGATGGCTTCTAATTTTCGTACAAATAAAGCTGTTTCATTAGCATTAGGGCCGGATGTACGTGTTAAAGCGAGGCCCTGGTACAATATATTTGGCCTGATGTTTCATTTAAATGCAAATCTCGACTCAGCGTGTGATCGTCGTCGATTTTTAATGCAGATTGTTTTTAACTTATTCTTCGGCATAAAGGGGTGGTTTTAAATCCCGCAAAATTAGACCTTTCTCGCGCATATTTATGTACCACCAACCGAGAATTATTTGTAATTTTGTCTACTTGTTTGTCGTATCGAAAATACTACCTACTTATAGTACAGTTCACTTTTAAATTTTGTCATAAAATAGTAATAAAAATTGTATTAAGCTCATTTAGAGTAGAAGCATATTAATATTTGATAAAGGAGGCTTTATCGATAGAAAGGAATTATAGAAGCTCTCGTCTTCCTTTATTAAAATATACAGGGTGATTCATAAAGAATGGATTATCACTAAACTGAAGATATATGTAGGATGTTCTAAGTTTTCTAAAATTTCTTATTAATTGAGAATGTTTTCGCCCTGCATCTTTATGTTTGACAAATCTATTTTTTATTATTGTTATTTAACAACATTTAAAAGGTAAAAGTAGGTATGGTAAATGCGTTTAATTATTTGAAACTGGTTTTTTCGACGTCTTTTAACAGACCCATTGGACTTTGGTCGCCATTTCATATTAATTTCACTTGAGTGCTTTGTTTGGTCTACCTACTCGTATCTCGAGAGTCGCAATATTCACGTATGTATGCGTTTAATATCGACGTTTCGACCATTAATGTGAGTCCATGTTCATACCAGTAAAAAATGTCAAGCTTTTTCCAAACAATCTCTACTTTACCATAAAAAATAAGGCAAATATAATTCAATGACATAAATGAGCTTCTAAATTTTTAAAAATGTCTTGTTTTTATCTTCAATGTGTATGTTTACCAACGCGATAATGACATGATTAGTACTTGTATTGTTTATATTTATACTAGCGTACTACGTAGGTTATATGGTGTAGGCGTGGACGTGTGCATTTACACGAACCCACACCTACTACCGCATAACCTATGTGTAGTTCGTTATCTAATCTAAAAATAACAAATACAACATGCACCCAAAATTAAAATAAATCAACAACACAAGACATTTTTAAAATTTAGAATCGATTACCCTTGTACATGTTGTGTTCTGTAGAGAAAATTTATAGTGGCAAAATGACTAGTAGAAAAAAACTACTTAACCATTAGAATAAATCTAAATTGACGTTAAAGGCAATAAATAAAAGCGAGTAAGTAATAATATAAACATTATCTGAGAAACTGTTCTCACTACTGTTGCAAATGATCTCATACATAGTTGGGTATTAGTTATTTAATTTATGACCGAGGTGCAAACTGCACTTTGTTGAAAAAATTAAACATATTAAGTCAACCGATGTCGATATGGCGGCGGAAAGCCTACTAGCTTTTATAATTCAGAATAATTGTTTCCTGTGTGTGCACATAGTTTTATACACGTGGTATATATTCGAGTATATATTTATACCTGCGTGTGTCTGTTGTATTTATATAGATGCACATAAGTACATATATTATGTAGAGCGTCTTTCAAGCAAAACGTAGCAGATTAAACCAGACTACCGACTTCCTAGTAATTTTAATTGCACGCATTCAGATTGTGGAGAATATATTTCATGGCTTGCATGGGGTAAATTACAAGCTAACTGCCGTGCAATCTGTATAACGTTTACGTTTTTACCTGGTCATAGTATTTTTTTTTTTTACTTATGATTTCGCAGAAGGCCATTATGTATGTATACATATCTACCAAGTCCAATTAAACCAACTGGTAGGTACCTATATGATGCACATAACTATCTTACCTGCTACACATAAAATATTCTTAACTAATTACTATACTGAACACTCAACTAGATATTTGATTATTATAAAGATAACATGATCAAAAATTATTAATAGAAGCTACAATAAATACAGAGGGTGTAAATTAATAACTCAAAAAATGCAATGATTAGTAGCTATATTAAGTTAGAAAAAGAAGGATGATGTTTATCGAGAGATTAAAAGATAATAACTATTTAGGAATTTTTCAATAAAATTCAAAAATCATCAAGTAATTTAAATTATCATCGAAATTCGTAAGAAAAATAATAATGTTCTACTGTACGGATCTTTGTTTGAGCCTTACTTAAGAAAAAACGAATGAAAATTGCACTTTTCGGTTAAAGAACAAGAAAGAAACAAAAATGCCAAAAAAGATTTCGATTATTATTAAAATAAAGTATGTTTTTGCAAAATTTCATTCCGATTAATTTAGCGGTTTAAAAGAAATTAGCAAATGAAAACGTAAAAAAAAAGAAACAATTGCCAGGATGGGACGGGCGGTTACGTTTTGTTAGATGGGCTGCCTATAGTCTATTGTAAGAACACGTACGTAAGTGAAATTATGGTATTAAAATGTCGCTAAACAGTTCGAAATAATAATCAATTATTTAATTATCATTTTAAGTAACAAATAATGTGATAAAAGAAGACTTTTTAAGTTCCAAGAATATTTGTACTTAGTGACAAACTAATGACCTGATGAAGAAACTGTGTGGCGAAACGTTCGTAGTGGACAACAGAAATAAATTTAAAAACGTGTGAATAATAAAGCAATAAACTGTTATAAAAAAGGACTATTTATAATAAAAAGTTATTTGATGACGTCTTTTAAATATACCGTATTTTTTTGATAGGTTTTTACCTACTGCGAAATCTTATCAGATAAAATTACGAAATTAATAAGTTTATAATTGTTATCTAAGCACTCATATTACGTATGGATTTACTATCCATTATCACGCAGAAATGTGATACCTACTGTAATAAAAATACTCTGTAATCATAGGTACAAGCGGTTTTCCAAATTTGTCTTCGTGACTAAACCAAAAGTGGATAACGTAACCATCATATAAAAATATATACCCACTTCAATGAACATTATATGCACAAAATTACTGTAGGGGTCCAACGACGAACACTTGTTAAATTGTATTCGTAAAATGTGAAGCATTTCTGATGATATTTCATATACCTACCTACCTAATAACCCTCAGTTTATATAAACGCAGTATATTATGTATATATTGCTATATACGTTTCTATGGCGACAACAGATAGGTAGATACTCTATCCCTAAAGTCTATAAGTATTAATTTTCACATTTTCATTTGAACCTTAAATTGTTGAAATAAATGAATATTTATATTTTATGTACAAAGTGGTTACGTTTAAATTAGACAGGAATTTAGTTATGAGAATAAATTTTGCAGAAACTAGGTACCTATGCTATTGTTGAAACGTTTTGTTTAAATAATTATGTGATAAAAAATCTGAAGGACAAACGTTACGTTCGTGTTAATTATAAAATTTAACCTGTAGACTGGCAAAAAAAAATCGTGTCGAATAAAAATAGCAACAAAAAAGTGCATTCAAAATTAGACATCGTCGTCAAAGACCAGCCATGGCACGAGAGACCGAGAGAGGCTGGCTGTGCTGTGCTATGCTATGGAAGTCGTTGACTCCGAAGCAAGTGTGTGGCAATCACGAAAGCATTCATTTAAAAAACGGGTACACTCTCTGTTTCGATTTGCACTATTGGTGAAGGTAAAGGACATGACAATGACCGTGTTTTGCCAAAATAACGACTGTCTGTCTGCAATTTTGCATCGTAAACAACTAATCGAGCTGCAAGTGTACGCGCGGAGAAGGAAAAACTCGGTTCATTAATTAACTAATCCAGGTTCGGTTACGTTGAACAATACTATAAGTAGGGATTATACCTACGTACCTACGTAGAATTTAATTTTAGTAAACCCTACCTGTCTGAAGATTCGGAACTGTCGTATCTGTCAGAACATCGTTTTTTTCGGCATTCTTCGTCCATCTGCAAGAATCCTTCATGCTTTGAGCCCTTTACACCACACAACTTATCAAATAATTTATCACTGTCACTCGAAATATAGAAGGATTTCATTTTCTCGTACCTAACATCATTCACACAGTCATTATCGACGCGTTCGATAACCTTATCATAATTTTTAACTAATGTTTTTTCGATTAAATTTCCAACTGCTTCGCCCGTACACAAACCGTCTGCCATTTTGAACGCACTGCCTCGTTCCTGTCGTCCGACACGATACGGCGCGCGCTGCCAGCGGGGTTGAGGAGAGGCATTTCCACATGTGACGTCACACATCCCCCACCAGTTCCAGTGCATACGACGTTCATTGGCCGCTTTACAATTACATAATTTACTTACCTACTCGCGGGTAATGACACATCTGCGTGTACACGCCGTTGAATACAATGAACTGATTTTTTTTTCTTTATTCTTCTTCTTCGTTCTGTTACTTATTAATTTCATTTCATTTACAGTTTACAGTTAATGTAAACAAATAAAAATTTCGTTATGCGACGCGAAAACTTGTCTTCTTGGCCCAAATTGATCTAGATCACTGGGTCCTTCAGCTTTACACTGCCTACGTGATCAGATACATATTGTTTTTTTTTTTTTTTTAATTCATTCATAATCATAATACAAGAATATAAAACACTAAAACAAGTGTTTTATTACGTCATCCAAAAATAAACGCGCTATTTTTAAAATCGATACTATTGATTCATTGAAAAACAGTAAAAAGTCGATATTTTATTAATCGATGCCATTTACAACAATTGTTTACAAGCAATTTTGGTAAAATGTCGATTAATAATGGATTTGATTATTATAAAAATTCAATAAATAACAAAAATAAATAAATTTACATAAAAAGCACGCCATTTATAGCTAAAAAAATGGAAGGCAGATATTTAACGATAGGAGTAAAATTTTTATATAATTAATTTGTAATTTAATAATCAACGGAATATTGTAGGAATTAATTGCATTAGTTCGAAAAAAAAAAAACGACCTTGTATGAGTATTTTACTTATTCAGCCAGATAAAGAAATATCTATGACCCGGAAATGCATTCGTTTTTATTATGTTTTTCAGTTTTTCTTTTTTACGAAAGTATTCATGTATATGCATAAAAAATGTAAAATATTGTTAAAAAAGGACAGTAAAAATATATTCTCTTGTAAAATGGACGAATTGTTTGTTTTTATAATACTGTAGTTGCCATTATTAAAACATAAAAATTGTTAAACTAATAACATCACATTGGCTATAAGCTACACATTGGTACAGAAATATAACAAAAAGAGCAAATGTGCGCATAATATTTTTTAAAATACAATTTATAAAAAAACAGCTAAGTCCAAAGACTCGTTGGCATCATTCCCTCAAAACTACCAGCTGCTGGAGTTAGCACTTCTTTATTCAAAAAATTGAGAGGCAGAAGTACCACATTACCCTATAAATATTTATAGTCATAGGATTCCGGAAGTGCCAAAAACGTTGTTTAAATAATAAAAAAAAGACGTAAACTCACCTCGATACTTTCCAGCATTTTTTCAGCCCTCGAAACTTCCGAAGAATAGAGAGGTAGTTCTTGTTGGACTTCTTTGAGGGTCGCAAAACTTTCAACTCTATCGCTTGGTATACAATGGAAGACTTTTTCGTAAAAATTCGTGTTTAATTTGGCCTTTTCGTACCAAACGTTTTTGTAAAACTGTTCACTAATAGGATCTGTTATGTCAATGTCTATGCATTCGTTTTCTTTGCCAAGTAAACCTAAATGTTCTTTAAATAATTGTCTCCTCAAACCCCCAGCAAATTTTCCACTTGGAAAACACTCCCCATTCATTACACCCTCATCGAACGTTTCATCCTTTTTTAAAGGAGAATAAATAATTATCAACGTTTTTGTTATTTTTTAACATTGTTTAGTTAAATTTGATATACAAAAAGATCGAATTTTAAAAAGCACAGTATAAAAATTTAAATTTTAAACGGTTTTAGTTATGCAACTCATATTTAAAGTGTATACTGTGTTGCATACATCTTAGGAAATTAATTTTAAATAAATTAATTTTTCATTTATAATGTCCAAGTATAGGCAACACACGACACATCAATTTTATTAATAATTAAGTTAAAACATTAAGTGATTAAAAAGTGATTTCTGAAGTAATTAACGAAGTCATTTGGGCGTGAAGATTAGCAGCAAGGATAGAAACGAAATTAAAGATGTTTCAACATAAAAACATTAGTAATTACTTTAATTATGTAACGAAAAAACTAAATAATTAATTAAACGATTTTAAAACAACTCAAGGAAATAAAGTTTGAGATATCTGTTAAATTTAAAAACAAAAAAAAACAAAATTTAATTTAATATCAATTTGATGTGTAAAAGATTCAATAAAAAGTATAGCAAATATAATTTGTAATTAGATTTACCTCTATCAAAACTGCAATTTCTGAGTCACGTTTTCCTATCAACGATCGGTCATTAATATTTGCAGAACCGCAAATAACCATCTTATCATCGACAATCATCAATTTAGAATGTACATAAACAAGTTCTGTAATAGGTTCGCCATTTAACTTCGAATGAGTTCTGAGACCATAAAAATTAATGTATTGTGAGGGGTCTGATATTCCTGCCTCTTTCAGCCTGTTCAGCAACGAGTCTTTGCCCCTTTAATCAAGAAATAATAATTAAAATTATAAAGAATCATCTGCTAATCATTTTCACTTTGTAAAACGTTTAAATAAATTATTGTTTTACCTGCAAATAGATGAGTAATTCCAATGAGTAATAGTGTGCAAAGAAGTTCCTGTTGGAGCGCCAATTTCTCCCTCAAATGCTGGTAAAAGGGGCATAACCACGTATACTCTGAAAACTGCATTTTCTCTATAATAAAATGAAAATTAGAAACACATCGAACAACCACAGAAAACCTACTTATGAGCCCTTAAAATCCTTTTAAAAAGAGTCTCAGCAATTTGATTTCTTGTGTTAGGGTTCGAATACGGTAAAGTAATAAAAAACTGATTTTCTATGTAAATATAATGCTGAGACCGTGTTATAATATCAATATAAGCTTCGTGAATACTCTGTTCGACTGTGTCCGGTTCTAAAAATCCTATAGACCAAGTACTGCAACTTCGAAGTATCTAAATAAATGAAAAAATATAGATAGCGGAGCAGAACCGTTAGAAGGAACTGTTTTACCTGGCAAGTAACCGTATGGGTGTTGTGGGTGAGAATATCTGGTATATTAGTCTTGAAATCGTAACTCTTTGGCAAAAGGTAAGGGTACGATGGGTTAAATTTGGCTTTTTCTAATTTTGTGGCGTTCCATCGTTGTATAAAATGTCTGGCAACGTCTCTTGCGGCAGCTTTTTGTACGCATACCCCCACGTCGTGCCACGGCATCCTGGGGGTCGTCAACCGGTCTATAAAGTCCGTAAAAGGCGAGTCGAGATTCGTAAAATCCTTCACGATAAAATTAGCGTAATCTTTTCCAATCCAGAATTTTGCTGAACCGTCCAGGTTTCTCAAATCTTCCTGTGGTTCTTGTAAGACTATCGTGCCATTCGTTTCTACTTTGTCTTCCATTCCCGAACATTCCACAGATTCTTCGTTGGGCGAGTAGATCATTTTTATGAGGTTCGTACCCTTGTTTTTTATCGTTGTAAGTACGTTTTTTCGTTCCATTTCCGGTGTGTTACACTTTGTAGCCATTGTATTCATGTTGGGAAGCATCAAATGGTCACCAGGTGCCAGTTGGGGAATCGTGGGCTCTGACGAAGAACTGGATTCTTCGTAGTCTTCGTCTGGGGTGTCTGGCAATTCGCAGGCTGCTTTTTTGTAATATGGAACGGGAATGGGATAGATCGGTTCGCCTCCTGGGATGCTGGAAGACTTCTTCTTTAAAGATGACACGTCTATTATTGTGGGTGTAACACTCCCTAAGTCAGTTAGTCTGGAATCAATCGACAGATTTAGGTTCAAGGACAATGAACAAATTTTTTAGGTGTTTACCTGTGTTGATTGTCATCCCATCTGCCGTAGCATAAGTCAAGGCCCCCTAAAAAGGCAAAGGTTTGGTCTACAACCACAATTTTTTCGTGATGGGCCCACAAAAAGACTCCCACCTTGGCATGGTCTGGATGTCTAAGGACTTTAATGTTATCGTCGCAATCTTCTAATAATTTTTGTTTACTGTAGTAACTGTTTAAGCCCAAAGCCATTTCTACTTCTTTGTATAAAAGAACGAATATTTTTACTCCTTGTTTCTAAATTAATACAAACAAAAAAGAACTCGTATAAAATCTAATTTTGATAGTGGATTAGGAGAACTTACAGCTTTTCGTTTTAAGAGCCTGTCAAGTCTCCAATAGTCGCCATCGATTGCGGGTCTTTTTAAATATATTTCAGGACTCAGCCACCAATCTGCTATGAAAATTTCTTCTTTGGCAGAATCGATGGCGTCTGCTACAGCCTCCATGTAACTCGCCCCGTCAACAAACCATGAAGCCACAATGTTGCTTCTTATAGGTGCAAACGAATGGTGTTGATTAAGTTGAGTAAAATCTTTTGCTGAAATTATAATTTTATTTGCAACTAATATGCAAAAATATTATTTCTCAACCGTATTTTTCTTTCTTATAATTTCACCGAAATTTATGATTGATTTTAAAGTTTATATTCCTTGGTAATGACGAAAAATCAATGTTTTGGCTTTATTTAAAAAATTCTTAATGAAATCACTGGAAGAAAACGTTGACAACTGCTTAAACTTGTCATGGACAGGCGGAAATGATTTTCTTTTCCATAATGTATTTATTTGAGGAATTCATATTACTCTTTGTTTGTGTTGTTTTCCTTTGAAATCGTTTATATTTAGTACGCGAGAATTTAAATATTTTCTTCATAATGCGGTAATTTTTGATTACTAATAATAGTAACATTCCATTATAATGTAAAATTATTTCAAGGATATTCGTCAAAATTACTTTAATTTTTATTAACTATTTAAAATCTGCTGCAATAAATGTATTACTTATCCAATGCTATCTTTTATGCGGTAAAACAATAAAAAACGAATAACATGTTATCTTATCTGTTTTTTAAAATAAAAACCGCTGAAGATGATATCTATAAAGAATAATCAACAACTATATAAAAGAATAAATGGAAAAATATCCTACTTTTACTATACCTCAAATTTTTAAATAACGAATCAGGACTTAATTAATCTTTGTAGTAGTTTTAAAACTACAATTACCTAAGAAATTAGCAGACTCTTTGAGTGCCTCTTGCCACTCTTTGGCGTGTCTTCGAGTTCCACATTTAATAACAATTTGCCTAGACAAAGTGACAAGTTGTAAACCGGTATGTAAACCTGTGGCATACATACCAAAGGATACTTCGAACCCTTGGTCGAATAGAACGACGCATTTTATTCGACCATCTTTCGGGTCTATGTAACCGAAACAAGTGTCTTTTACAAAGAACCACCTGTTCAACCATCTCGTACACCAAAAGTCGTTACATCTGTGGGAACATCTTAAAAAAAAAACAGTTTTTGGATTAAATAAAATAAGGAGCGCATTGTAATTTTTGCGAACCTTATACAGAAAGCGCTGTTAATGCAACCGAAACAGTTACAACAGCCCCTAGTGCTACCAGATCCTTTTTTTACAATTCCCTCTTTGCCTTTTATTCCTAAATTGTCGATGAATGATATGTGGGAGACTTCAAGAAATGATATCTAAAAGAAAAGTAATTTTAGTTAGTTTAGACACATTTTGTGTGCGTATATTTTTTCTTACTGTTTCGGGGTGAGTTCTATAAATGCTGACGGACAATATATTATTTAAATATTCTTCTAGCTGCTTAATTCTTTGGTCAATTCTTTCATACGAAACTAACACTTCAGGCTTCTTTGGAAATCTGTGAGAGCAGCAATAATTATAATTATTAGACAATATAAAACTTATTTTATTATGTATACCTTGGTAAGGCCCCTTTAGGTTTTTTACTACGAAAACTTTCCCTTTTCTCCCTGTGCGTTTTAGTAGGAAAAGGGATGTTTAAAGATGTCTTAAAAAGTACAAGCTGCTGATGAAGATACTGGATTTGATTGTATCTCTTTTTGATTTTCCAAACGAAATCTCCGTGTTTAAAGCTTATTGTGTATCTGTAAAATTAAACTTAAAATCGAAATAATCTACATGTATCAAATATATACAAGTTTGGGTTCAAAAAATGAGACGTGAGGTTCCTTTCATAATCAACTATTGTTGCACTTATTTCTACTCCAGGTATAAAAATCTTTCTGTAGTAGGAACTGAACTTTAAAGTGGGTTTGTAAATCGCCGTGTAAGCTATTTTACCAACCACAACACCTTCAAAATAAATAAATAAACACAAACACAAAAGTTTAAAAAGAAAGTGTGATACCTTTATGGGTGTCATCTATAACATCTTTTCTTTCGACAACAATCGGATCTCCCTCTACAGACACTATCATAAGAGAGTGTGGAACCCCCAAATCATCATCAAAATCGTCATCGCTGTTTGGAGTTCTAGGTGTCTTGTCATCATCGAGAGCCACATTTTCAAAACCTGTCTCATCAATAGAACTCATACTGAAAGTAAATAATTATTAAATATTAACATAATATACATAATAATAAACAAACCTAACAATGTTTAACGTAGACATGTCTTTAAAGTAAACAAAAAGAAAGAAAATTTCGAAAAGAGGTTAAGTGTATGTTTTCTGAATAAAATAGTGCAAATAGTGTCTTTAAACAAATATATTATTTAATATGATTAAACAACAATTGTATTGTCTATATCTTATCAATAAGCAAACTGATTGGGCAGATACTCACTTAAATTTTACATGCGCATGAGGACACTGAAGTTAGTTGTTTTAAACTATTTAAATACACATTCTTAAACTTTCAATCGCTTTACCACATAACTAAACGTTAAACATTTTTGTATTGTTTATAAAAAATACAATTTTAAGTCACAAAAGACACATTAAAACATATAACAGGTGGTGATTGTTGAAGATGTTACAAGCCAATAAAGAACTGCAAATAAAATTTTTAAAAGGTACTTTGTGGTAACAGGAATTACTGAACGTAATTGCTAAGATATTATGAAGTCATCTACTAGAATTAAAGTATTGCATACCACAAAACAGTAACTTTATTTATTTGTGTAAAGTGTTTTTAATAGAAACGAGGTCGACCACAAAACGTAACGCAACCACGCCTGCTGACTAGTTGAATTGGTTGCCTGACCACACCTACATTAATCTCTAGGGAAATTCCGGGAGTGAAAATTTAACGTACAGGGTGTCCAAATTTTCAAGGTATTTAATGAAAAAAGAAAGAAATAATAATCTTCTGTTCAAAGAGACAATAAGGAAATTAGCTCTATAATTAATAATTTGTTATATATTAAATGAATATTACATGTTAGTAAAAATTCATACTAAAAAATATCATACCGACTTTATTATAAGTCGCACTCAAAAATTGATGGCACCACGCGATTTTGCGTACTTTTATACGTATATTTTGGTGTTTGAAACGTTTTGAATAATTGATTAAGATATCGAAATTTTAGGAGCGCTTTTTTTATTTTAGTTTTCGTAAAATTTATAATAAAAAATATCATACCGACTTTATTATATGTCGCACTCAAAAACTGTTGGCACCACGAGATTTTGCATACTTTTATACGTATATTTTGGTGTTTGAAACGTTTTGAATAAATGATTAAGATATCGAAATTTTAGGAGCGCTTTTTTTATTTTAGTTTTCGTAAAATTTATAATAAAAAATATCATACCGACTTTATTATATGTCGCACTCAAAAACTGTTGGCACCACGAGATTTTGCATACTTTTATACGTATATTTTGGTGTTTGAAACGTTTTGAATAATTGATTAAGATATCGAAATTTTAGGAGCGCTTTTTTTATTTTAGTTTTCGTAAAATTTATAATAAAAAATATCATACCGACTTTATTATATGTCGCACTCAAAAACTGTTGGCACCACGAGATTTTGCATACTTTTATACGTATATTTTGGTGTTTGAAACGTTTTGAATAATTGATTAAGATGTCGAAATTTTAGGAGCGCTTTTTTTATTTTAGTTTTCGTAAAATTTATATTAAAATAAATTATATCGACTTTATTATCAGTCGCACTCAAAAACTGTTGGCACCACGAGATTTTGCATACTTTTATACGTATATTTTGGTGTTTGAAACGTTTTGAATAATTGATTAAGATATCGAAATTTTAGGAGCGCTTTTTTTATTTTAGTTTTCGTAAAATTTATAATAAAAAATATCATACCGACTTTATTATATGTCGCACTCAAAAACTGTTGGCACCACGAGATTTTGCATACTTTTATACGTATATTTTGGTGTTTGAAACGTTTTGAATAATTGATTAAGATTTCGAAATTTTAGGAGCGCTTTTTTTATTTTAGTTTTCGTAAAATTTATAATAAAAAATATCATACCGACTTTATTATATGTCGCACTCAAAAACTGTTGGCACCACGAGATTTTGCGTACTTTTATACGTATATTTTGGGGTTTGAAACGTTTTGAATAATTGATTAAGATATCGAAATTTTAGGAGCGCTTTTTTTATTTTAGTTTTCGTAAAATTTATAATAAAAAATATCATACCGACTTTATTATATGTCGCACTCAAAAACTGTTGGCACCACGAGATTTTGCATACTTTTATACGTATATTTTGGTGTTTGAAACGTTTTGAATAATTGATTAAGATATCGAAATTTTAGGAGCGCTTTTTTTATTTTAGTTTTCGTAAAATTTATAATAAAAAATATCATACCGACTTTATTATATGTCGCACTCAAAAACTGTTGGCACCACGAGATTTTGCATACTTTTATACGTATATTTTGGTGTTTGAAACGTTTTGAATAATTGATTAAGATGTCGAAATTTTAGGAGCGCTTTTTTTATTTTAGTTTTCGTAAAATTTATAATAAAAAATATCATACCGACTTTATTATCAGTCACACTCAAAAACTGTTGGTACCACGAGATTTTGCGTACTTTTATACGTATATTTTGGTGTTTGAAACGTTTTGAATAATTGATTAAGATGTCGAAATTTTAGGAGCGCTTTTTTTATTTTAGTTTTCGTAAAATTTATATTAAAATAAATTATATCGACTTTATTATCAGTCGCACTCAAAAACTGTTGGCACCACGAGATTTTGCATACTTTTATACGTATATTTTGGTGTTTGAAACGTTTTGAATAATTGATTAAGATATCGAAATTTTAGGAGCGCTTTTTTTATTTTAGTTTTCGTAAAATTTATAATAAAAAATATCATACCGACTTTATTATATGTCGCACTCAAAAACTGTTGGCACCACGAGATTTTGCATACTTTTATACGTATATTTTGGTGTTTGAAACGTTTTGAATAATTGATTAAGATTTCGAAATTTTAGGAGCGCTTTTTTTATTTTAGTTTTCGTAAAATTTATAATAAAAAATATCATACCGACTTTATTATATGTCGCACTCAAAAACTGTTGGCACCACGAGATTTTGCGTACTTTTATACGTATATTTTGGGGTTTGAAACGTTTTGAATAATTGATTAAGATATCGAAATTTTAGGAGCGCTTTTTTTATTTTAGTTTTCGTAAAATTTATAATAAAAAATATCATACCGACTTTATTATATGTCGCACTCAAAAACTGTTGGCACCACGAGATTTTGCGTACTTTTATACGTATATTTTGGTGTTTGAAACGTTTTGAATAATTGATTAAGATATCGAAATTTTAGGAGCGCTTTTTTTATTTTAGTTTTCGTAAAATTTATATTAAAATGAATTATATCGACTTTATTATCAGTCGCACTCAAAAACTGTTGGCACCACGAGATTTTGCATACTTTTTTACGTATATTTTGGTGTTTGAAACGTTTTGAATAATTGATTAAGATATCGAAATTTTAGGAGCGCTTTTTTTATTTTAGTTTTCGTAAAATTTATAATAAAAAATATCATACCGACTTTATTATCAGTCACACTCAAAAACTGTTGGTACCACGAGATTTTGCGTACTTTTATACGTATATTTTGGTGTTTGAAACGTTTTGAATAATTGATTAAGATATCGAAATTTTAGGAGCGCTTTTTTTATTTTAGTTTTCGTAAAATTTATAATAAAAAATATCATACCGACTTTATTATATGTCGCACTCAAAAACTGTTGGTACCACGAGATTTTGCATACTTTTATACGTATATTTTGGTGTTTGAAACGTTTTGAATAATTGATTAAGATATCGAAATTTTAGGAGCGCTTTTTTTATTTTAGTTTTCGTAAAATTTATATTAAAATGAATTATATCGACTTTATTATCAGTCGCACTCAAAAACTGTTGGCACCACGAGATTTTGCATACTTTTATACGTATATTTTGGTGTTTGAAACGTTTTGAATAATTGATTAAGATATCGAAATTTTAGGAGCGCTTTTTTTATTTTAGTTTTCGTAAAATTTATAATAAAAAATATCATACCGACTTTATTATCAGTCACACTCAAAAACTGTTGGTACCACGAGATTTTGCGTACTTTTATACGTATATTTTGGTGTTTGAAACGTTTTGAATAATTGATTAAGATGTCGAAATTTTAGGAGCGCTTTTTTTATTTTAGTTTTCGTAAAATTTATATTAAAATAAATTATATCGACTTTATTATCAGTCGCACTCAAAAACTGTTGGCACCACGAGATTTTGCATACTTTTATACGTATATTTTGGTGTTTGAAACGTTTTGAATAATTGATTAAGATATCGAAATTTTAGGAGCGCTTTTTTTATTTTAGTTTTCGTAAAATTTATAATAAAAAATATCATACCGACTTTATTATATGTCGCACTCAAAAACTGTTGGCACCACGAGATTTTGCGTACTTTTATACGTATATTTTGGTGTTTGAAACGTTTTGAATAATTGATTAAGATGTCGAAATTTTAGGAGCGCTTTTTTTATTTTAGTTTTCGTAAAATTTATATTAAAATAAATTATATCGACTTTATTATCAGTCGCACTCAAAAACTGTTGGCACCACGAGATTTTGCATACTTTTATACGTATATTTTGGTGTTTGAAACGTTTTGAATAATTGATTAAGATTTCGAAATTTTAGGAGCGCTTTTTTTATTTTAGTTTTCGTAAAATTTATAATAAAAAATATCATACCGACTTTATTATATGTCGCACTCAAAAACTGTTGGCACCACGAGATTTTGCGTACTTTTATACGTATATTTTGGGGTTTGAAACGTTTTGAATAATTGATTAAGATATCGAAATTTTAGGAGCGCTTTTTTTATTTTAGTTTTCGTAAAATTTATAATAAAAAATATCATACCGACTTTATTATATGTCGCACTCAAAAACTGTTGGCACCACGAGATTTTGCGTACTTTTATACGTATATTTTGGTGTTTGAAACGTTTTGAATAATTGATTAAGATATCGAAATTTTAGGAGCGCTTTTTTTATTTTAGTTTTCGTAAAATTTATATTAAAATGAATTATATCGACTTTATTATCAGTCGCACTCAAAAACTGTTGGCACCACGAGATTTTGCATACTTTTTTACGTATATTTTGGTGTTTGAAACGTTTTGAATAATTGATTAAGATATCGAAATTTTAGGAGCGCTTTTTTTATTTTAGTTTTCGTAAAATTTATAATAAAAAATATCATACCGACTTTATTATATGTCGCACTCAAAAACTGTTGGCACCACGAGATTTTGCGTACTTTTATACGTATATTTTGGTGTTTGAAACGTTTTGAATAATTGATTAAGATATCGAAATTTTAGGAGCGCTTTTTTTATTTTAGTTTTCGTAAAATTTATATTAAAATGAATTATATCGACTTTATTATATGTCGCACTCAAAAACTGTTGGCACCACGAGATTTTGCATACTTTTATACGTATATTTTGGTGTTTGAAACGTTTTGAATAAATGATTAAGATATCGAAATTTTAGGAGCGCTTTTTTTATTTTAGTTTTCGTAAAATTTATAATAAAAAATATCATACCGACTTTATTATATGTCGCACTCAAAAACTGTTGGCACCACGAGATTTTGCATACTTTTATACGTATATTTTGGTGTTTGAAACGTTTTGAATAATTGATTAAGATATCGAAATTTTAGGAGCGCTTTTTTTATTTTAGTTTTCGTAAAATTTATAATAAAAAATATCATACCGACTTTATTATATGTCGCACTCAAAAACTGTTGGCACCACGAGATTTTGCATACTTTTATACGTATATTTTGGTGTTTGAAACGTTTTGAATAATTGATTAAGATTTCGAAATTTTAGGAGCGCTTTTTTTATTTTAGTTTTCGTAAAATTTATATTAAAATGAATTATATCGACTTTATTATATGTCGCACTCAAAAACTGTTGGCACCACGAGATTTTGCATACTTTTATACGTATATTTTGGTGTTTGAAACGTTTTGAATAAATGATTAAGATATCGAAATTTTAGGAGCGCTTTTTTTATTTTAGTTTTCGTAAAATTTATAATAAAAAATATCATACCGACTTTATTATATGTCGCACTCAAAAACTGTTGGCACCACGAGATTTTGCATACTTTTATACGTATATTTTGGTGTTTGAAACGTTTTGAATAAATGATTAAGATATCGAAATTTTAGGAGCGCTTTTTTTATTTTAGTTTTCGTAAAATTTATAATAAAAAATATCATACCGACTTTATTATATGTCGCACTCAAAAACTGTTGGCACCACGAGATTTTGCATACTTTTATACGTATATTTTGGTGTTTGAAACGTTTTGAATAATTGATTAAGATATCGAAATTTTAGGAGCGCTTTTTTTATTTTAGTTTTCGTAAAATTTATAATAAAAAATATCATACCGACTTTATTATATGTCGCACTCAAAAACTGTTGGCACCACGAGATTTTGCATACTTTTATACGTATATTTTGGTGTTTGAAACGTTTTGAATAATTGATTAAGATTTCGAAATTTTAGGAGCGCTTTTTTTATTTTAGTTTTCGTAAAATTTATATTAAAATGAATTATATCGACTTTATTATATGTCGCACTCAAAAACTGTTGGCACCACGAGATTTTGCATACTTTTATACGTATATTTTGGTGTTTGAAACGTTTTGAATAAATGATTAAGATATCGAAATTTTAGGAGCGCTTTTTTTATTTTAGTTTTCGTAAAATTTATAATAAAAAATATCATACCGACTTTATTATATGTCGCACTCAAAAACTGTTGGCACCACGAGATTTTGCATACTTTTATACGTATATTTTGGTGTTTGAAACGTTTTGAATAAATGATTAAGATATCGAAATTTTAGGAGCGCTTTTTTTATTTTAGTTTTCGTAAAATTTATAATAAAAAATATCATACCGACTTTATTATATGTCGCACTCAAAAACTGTTGGCACCACGAGATTTTGCATACTTTTATACGTATATTTTGGTGTTTGAAACGTTTTGAATAATTGATTAAGATATCGAAATTTTAGGAGCGCTTTTTTTATTTTAGTTTTCGTAAAATTTATAATAAAAAATATCATACCGACTTTATTATCAGTCACACTCAAAAACTGTTGGTACCACCAGATTTTGCGTACTTTTATACGTATATTTTGGTGTTTGAAACGTTTTGAATAATTGATTAAGATGTCGAAATTTTAGGAGCGCTTTTTTTTATTTTAGTTTTCGTAAAATTTATATTAAAATAAATTATATCGACTTTATTATCAGTCGCACTCAAAAACTGTTGGCACCACGAGATTTTGCATACTTTTATACGTATATTTTGGTGTTTGAAACGTTTTGAATAATTGATTAAGATATCGAAATTTTAGGAGCGCTTTTTTTATTTTAGTTTTCGTAAAATTTATAATAAAAAATATCATACCGACTTTATTATATGTCGCACTCAAAAACTGTTGGCACCACGAGATTTTGCGTACTTTTATACGTATATTTTGGTGTTTGAAACGTTTTGAATAATTGATTAAGATATCGAAATTTTAGGAGCGCTTTTTTTATTTTAGTTTTCGTAAAATTTATATTAAAATGAATTATATCGACTTTATTATCAGTCGCACTCAAAAACTGTTGGCACCACGAGATTTTGCATACTTTTATACGTATATTTTGGTGTTTGAAACGTTTTGAATAATTGATTAAGATTTCGAAATTTTAGGAGCGCTTTTTTTATTTTAGTTTTCGTAAAATTTATAATAAAAAATATCATACCGACTTTATTATATGTCGCACTCAAAAACTGTTGGCACCACGAGATTTTGCATACTTTTATACGTATATTTTGGTGTTTGAAACGTTTTGAATAATTGATTAAGATATCGAAATTTTAGGAGCGCTTTTTTTATTTTAGTTTTCGTAAAATTTATAATAAAAAATATCATACCGACTTTATTATCAGTCACACTCAAAAACTGTTGGTACCACGAGATTTTGCGTACTTTTATACGTATATTTTGGTGTTTGAAACGTTTTGAATAATTGATTAAGATATCGAAATTTTAGGAGCGCTTTTTTTATTTTAGTTTTCGTAAAATTTATAATAAAAAATATCATACCGACTTTATTATCAGTCACACTCAAAAACTGTTGGTACCACGAGATTTTGCGTACTTTTATACGTATATTTTGGTGTTTGAAACGTTTTGAATAATTGATTAAGATATCGAAATTTTAGGAGAGCTTTTTTTATTTTAGTTTTCGTAAAATTTATAATAAAAAATATCATACCGACTTTATTATATGTCGCACTCAAAAACTGTTGGCACCACGAGATTTTGCGTACTTTTATACGTATATTTTGGTGTTTGAAACGTTTTGAATAATTGATTAAGATATCGAAATTTTAGGAGCGCTTTTTTTATTTTAGTTTTCGTAAAATTTATATTAAAATGAATTATATCGACTTTATTATCAGTCGCACTCAAAAACTGTTGGCACCACGAGATTTTGCATACTTTTTTACGTATATTTTGGTGTTTGAAACGTTTTGAATAATTGATTAAGATATCGAAATTTTAGGAGCGCTTTTTTTATTTTAGTTTTCGTAAAATTTATAATAAAAAATATCATACCGACTTTATTATATGTCGCACTCAAAAACTGTTGGCACCACGAGATTTTGCGTACTTTTATACGTATATTTTGGTGTTTGAAACGTTTTGAATAATTGATTAAGATATCGAAATTTTAGGAGCGCTTTTTTTATTTTAGTTTTCGTAAAATTTATATTAAAATGAATTATATCGACTTTATTATCAGTCGCACTCAAAAACTGTTGGCACCACGAGATTTTGCATACTTTTATACGTATATTTTGGTGTTTGAAACGTTTTGAATAATTGATTAAGATATCGAAATTTTAGGAGCGCTTTTTTTATTTTAGTTTTCGTAAAATTTATATTAAAATGAATTATATCGACTTTATTATATGTCGCACTCAAAAACTGTTGGCACCACGAGATTTTGCATACTTTTATACGTATATTTTGGTGTTTGAAACGTTTTGAATAAATGATTAAGATATCGAAATTTTAGGAGCGCTTTTTTTATTTTAGTTTTCGTAAAATTTATAATAAAAAATATCATACCGACTTTATTATATGTCGCACTCAAAAACTGTTGGCACCACGAGATTTTGCATACTTTTATACGTATATTTTGGTGTTTGAAACGTTTTGAATAATTGATTAAGATATCGAAATTTTAGGAGCGCTTTTTTTATTTTAGTTTTCGTAAAATTTATAATAAAAAATATCATACCGACTTTATTATATGTCGCACTCAAAAACTGTTGGCACCACGAGATTTTGCATACTTTTATACGTATATTTTGGTGTTTGAAACGTTTTGAATAATTGATTAAGATTTCGAAATTTTAGGAGCGCTTTTTTTATTTTAGTTTTCGTAAAATTTATATTAAAATGAATTATATCGACTTTATTATATGTCGCACTCAAAAACTGTTGGCACCACGAGATTTTGCATACTTTTATACGTATATTTTGGTGTTTGAAACGTTTTGAATAAATGATTAAGATATCGAAATTTTAGGAGCGCTTTTTTTATTTTAGTTTTCGTAAAATTTATAATAAAAAATATCATACCGACTTTATTATATGTCGCACTCAAAAACTGTTGGCACCACGAGATTTTGCATACTTTTATACGTATATTTTGGTGTTTGAAACGTTTTGAATAATTGATTAAGATATCGAAATTTTAGGAGCGCTTTTTTTATTTTAGTTTTCGTAAAATTTATATTAAAATGAATTATATCGACTTTATTATCAGTCGCACTCAAAAACTGTTGGCACCACGAGATTTTGCGTACTTTTATACGTATATTTTGGTGTTTGAAACGTTTTGAATAATTGATTATGATATCGAAATTTTAGGAGCGCTTTTTTTATTTTAGTTTTCGTAAAATTTATATTAAAATGAATTATATCGACTTTATTATATGTCGCACTCAAAAACTGTTGGCACCACGAGATTTTGCATACTTTTATACGTATATTTTGGTGTTTGAAACGTTTTGAATAATTGATTAAGATATCGAAATTTTAGGAGCGCTTTTTTTATTTTAGTTTTCGTAAAATTTATATTAAAATGAATTATATCGACTTTATTATATGTCGCACTCAAAAACTGTTGGCACCACGAGATTTTGCATACTTTTATACGTATATTTTGGTGTTTGAAACGTTTTGAATAAATGATTAAGATATCGAAATTTTAGGAGCGCTTTTTTTATTTTAGTTTTCGTAAAATTTATAATAAAAAATATCATACCGACTTTATTATATGTCGCACTCAAAAACTGTTGGCACCACGAGATTTTGCATACTTTTATACGTATATTTTGGTGTTTGAAACGTTTTGAATAATTGATTAAGATATCGAAATTTTAGGAGCGCTTTTTTTATTTTAGTTTTCGTAAAATTTATAATAAAAAATATCATACCGACTTTATTATATGTCGCACTCAAAAACTGTTGGCACCACGAGATTTTGCATACTTTTATACGTATATTTTGGTGTTTGAAACGTTTTGAATAATTGATTAAGATTTCGAAATTTTAGGAGCGCTTTTTTTATTTTAGTTTTCGTAAAATTTATATTAAAATGAATTATATCGACTTTATTATATGTCGCACTCAAAAACTGTTGGCACCACGAGATTTTGCATACTTTTATACGTATATTTTGGTGTTTGAAACGTTTTGAATAAATGATTAAGATATCGAAATTTTAGGAGCGCTTTTTTTATTTTAGTTTTCGTAAAATTTATATTAAAATGAATTATACCGACTTTATTATATGTCGCACTCAAAAACTGTTGGCACCACGAGATTTTGCGTACTTTTATACGTATATTTTGGTGTTTGAAACGTTTTGAATAATTGATTAAGATATCGAAATTTTAGGAGCGCTTTTTTTATTTTAGTTTTCGTAAAATTTATATTAAAATGAATTATATCGACTTTATTATATGTCGCACTCAAAAACTGTTGGCACCACGAGATTTTGCATACTTTTATACGTATATTTTGGTGTTTGAAACGTTTTGAATAAATGATTAAGATATCGAAATTTTAGGAGCGCTTTTTTTATTTTAGTTTTCGTAAAATTTATAATAAAAAATATCATACCGACTTTATTATATGTCGCACTCAAAAACTGTTGGCACCACGAGATTTTGCATACTTTTATACGTATATTTTGGTGTTTGAAACGTTTTGAATAATTGATTAAGATATCGAAATTTTAGGAGCGCTTTTTTTATTTTAGTTTTCGTAAAATTTATAATAAAAAATATCATACCGACTTTATTATATGTCGCACTCAAAAACTGTTGGCACCACGAGATTTTGCATACTTTTATACGTATATTTTGGTGTTTGAAACGTTTTGAATAATTGATTAAGATTTCGAAATTTTAGGAGCGCTTTTTTTATTTTAGTTTTCGTAAAATTTATATTAAAATGAATTATATCGACTTTATTATATGTCGCACTCAAAAACTGTTGGCACCACGAGATTTTGCATACTTTTATACGTATATTTTGGTGTTTGAAACGTTTTGAATAAATGATTAAGATATCGAAATTTTAGGAGCGCTTTTTTTATTTTAGTTTTCGTAAAATTTATAATAAAAAATATCATACCGACTTTATTATATGTCGCACTCAAAAACTGTTGGCACCACGAGATTTTGCATACTTTTATACGTATATTTTGGTGTTTGAAACGTTTTGAATAAATGATTAAGATATCGAAATTTTAGGAGCGCTTTTTTTATTTTAGTTTTCGTAAAATTTATAATAAAAAATATCATACCGACTTTATTATATGTCGCACTCAAAAACTGTTGGCACCACGAGATTTTGCATACTTTTATACGTATATTTTGGTGTTTGAAACGTTTTGAATAATTGATTAAGATATCGAAATTTTAGGAGCGCTTTTTTTATTTTAGTTTTCGTAAAATTTATAATAAAAAATATCATACCGACTTTATTATCAGTCACACTCAAAAACTGTTGGTACCACGAGATTTTGCGTACTTTTATACGTATATTTTGGTGTTTGAAACGTTTTGAATAATTGATTAAGATGTCGAAATTTTAGGAGCGCTTTTTTTATTTTAGTTTTCGTAAAATTTATATTAAAATAAATTATATCGACTTTATTATCAGTCGCACTCAAAAACTGTTGGCACCACGAGATTTTGCATACTTTTATACGTATATTTTGGTGTTTGAAACGTTTTGAATAATTGATTAAGATATCGAAATTTTAGGAGCGCTTTTTTTATTTTAGTTTTCGTAAAATTTATAATAAAAAATATCATACCGACTTTATTATATGTCGCACTCAAAAACTGTTGGCACCACGAGATTTTGCGTACTTTTATACGTATATTTTGGTGTTTGAAACGTTTTGAATAATTGATTAAGATATCGAAATTTTAGGAGCGCTTTTTTTATTTTAGTTTTCGTAAAATTTATATTAAAATGAATTATATCGACTTTATTATCAGTCGCACTCAAAAACTGTTGGCACCACGAGATTTTGCATACTTTTATACGTATATTTTGGTGTTTGAAACGTTTTGAATAATTGATTAAGATTTCGAAATTTTAGGAGCGCTTTTTTTATTTTAGTTTTCGTAAAATTTATAATAAAAAATATCATACCGACTTTATTATATGTCGCACTCAAAAACTGTTGGCACCACGAGATTTTGCATACTTTTATACGTATATTTTGGTGTTTGAAACGTTTTGAATAATTGATTAAGATATCGAAATTTTAGGAGCGCTTTTTTTATTTTAGTTTTCGTAAAATTTATATTAAAATGAATTATATCGACTTTATTATCAGTCGCACTCAAAAACTGTTGGCACCACGAGATTTTGCATACTTTTATACGTATATTTTGGTGTTTGAAACGTTTTGAATAATTGATTAAGATATCGAAATTTTAGGAGCGCTTTTTTTATTTTAGTTTTCGTAAAATTTATATTAAAATGAATTATATCGACTTTATTATATGTCGCACTCAAAAACTGTTGGCACCACGAGATTTTGCATACTTTTATACGTATATTTTGGTGTTTGAAACGTTTTGAATAAATGATTAAGATATCGAAATTTTAGGAGCGCTTTTTTTATTTTAGTTTTCGTAAAATTTATAATAAAAAATATCATACCGACTTTATTATATGTCGCACTCAAAAACTGTTGGCACCACGAGATTTTGCATACTTTTATACGTATATTTTGGTGTTTGAAACGTTTTGAATAATTGATTAAGATATCGAAATTTTAGGAGCGCTTTTTTTATTTTAGTTTTCGTAAAATTTATAATAAAAAATATCATACCGACTTTATTATATGTCGCACTCAAAAACTGTTGGCACCACGAGATTTTGCATACTTTTATACGTATATTTTGGTGTTTGAAACGTTTTGAATAATTGATTAAGATTTCGAAATTTTAGGAGCGCTTTTTTTATTTTAGTTTTCGTAAAATTTATATTAAAATGAATTATATCGACTTTATTATATGTCGCACTCAAAAACTGTTGGCACCACGAGATTTTGCATACTTTTATACGTATATTTTGGTGTTTGAAACGTTTTGAATAAATGATTAAGATATCGAAATTTTAGGAGCGCTTTTTTTATTTTAGTTTTCGTAAAATTTATAATAAAAAATATCATACCGACTTTATTATATGTCGCACTCAAAAACTGTTGGCACCACGAGATTTTGCATACTTTTATACGTATATTTTGGTGTTTGAAACGTTTTGAATAAATGATTAAGATATCGAAATTTTAGGAGCGCTTTTTTTATTTTAGTTTTCGTAAAATTTATAATAAAAAATATCATACCGACTTTATTATATGTCGCACTCAAAAACTGTTGGCACCACGAGATTTTGCATACTTTTATACGTATATTTTGGTGTTTGAAACGTTTTGAATAATTGATTAAGATATCGAAATTTTAGGAGCGCTTTTTTTATTTTAGTTTTCGTAAAATTTATAATAAAAAATATCATACCGACTTTATTATATGTCGCACTCAAAAACTGTTGGCACCACGAGATTTTGCATACTTTTATACGTATATTTTGGTGTTTGAAACGTTTTGAATAATTGATTAAGATTTCGAAATTTTAGGAGCGCTTTTTTTATTTTAGTTTTCGTAAAATTTATATTAAAATGAATTATATCGACTTTATTATATGTCGCACTCAAAAACTGTTGGCACCACGAGATTTTGCATACTTTTATACGTATATTTTGGTGTTTGAAACGTTTTGAATAATTGATTAAGATATCGAAATTTTAGGAGCGCTTTTTTTATTTTAGTTTTCGTAAAATTTATAATAAAAAATATCATACCGACTTTATTATCAGTCACACTCAAAAACTGTTGGTACCACGAGATTTTGCGTACTTTTATACGTATATTTTGGTGTTTGAAACGTTTTGAATAATTGATTAAGATGTCGAAATTTTAGGAGCGCTTTTTTTATTTTAGTTTTCGTAAAATTTATATTAAAATAAATTATATCGACTTTATTATCAGTCGCACTCAAAAACTGTTGGCACCACGAGATTTTGCATACTTTTATACGTATATTTTGGTGTTTGAAACGTTTTGAATAATTGATTAAGATATCGAAATTTTAGGAGCGCTTTTTTTATTTTAGTTTTCGTAAAATTTATAATAAAAAATATCATACCGACTTTATTATCAGTCACACTCAAAAACTGTTGGCACCACGAAATTTTGCGGACTTTTATACGTATATTTTGGTGTTTGAAGCGTTTTGAATAATTGATTAAGATATCGAAATTTTAGGAGCGCTTTTTTCTGTTTAGTTTTCGTAAATTTTCATACTAAAATAATTCGTACTGTCCCTATTTTATGCTGCTCTCAAAAATTGATTGCACCACGCGATTTTGCGTACTTTTTACGTATTTTTTGGTGTTTAAAACCTAAATAATTAATTAAGATATCCAAATTTTAGGAGCGCCTTTTTTTTGTTAGAGTTTTGGTACATTTTCTCACTAAAAAAACTATACTGCTTTTATACCATATCGCACTCAAAATCTCTCAGCATCATAAGACCCTGCGTACTTTTTTACATGTACTGTGGTGCAGTGGCGATTCCAGAAGTAATTCTTTGGGAAGTGGGAAGGCATTAACTTTTTCTAAAGTTTGGGTAACATGATGTCGTTTGGCCCAAAGGTATGTAGCATGACCGATAGATGTTTTTTCTTTTAATGGAGTCAAATTTGTCATGGTAGTGCCACTGTGAAAACGTGAATAAATTAGTACGTACCTAGTTCTTTTTGAGGCAAAAATTTTTAACAACTCTATCTTTCTATTCAGTAACTAATATTATGGGTACAAAGAAAATAATTAAGTGTTAAAGACTGAAGGCCTTAAGTACGTATATAAACACCTACCATAATAAGAATACAAAATATGCAGATACTTAGTAGGTAAATAGTAGTATTTTATTTATAACAGTAAAAACGATTTTTCGATTACTGTTACATTTATCTAATGTGTGAAAGTAAATAGAGCGCTTTTACTTCTGGGTGTAATATTATGTCACTTTTTTTCTATAAATTTTGTGAAAAATAAAGTATTAATTAAAACTTGAGACAGTTCCAATTTGTATAACTTATTTAATAAAATATTAACTGACGCTAGATATTTTTTAACATGTAAATATTTTTATTGTTATGGATGTTTGTAATGGGTCATTTTAAAAATATTTACATACATAGGAAATTTTTAAAGAGATTTCTAAAACCATCTGTCTTGTCTGCAGGAGTGTGCAGCAGTTATTGCTGCAGAATATACTCTTGGCTTTAGTTCGACAGCTATTAAAAGCTGGTCAGTGGGGAGCGATAAGAGAAAGGACAGTCGCAAGGCAGGTGAGAGGGAAACTTATGATACAGTTTTTCGATTTCTTTTCTGAAATTTTTGTAATCCATCGCAATCGGCCTTAGTGCGCCTCATGCAATGCTGTGGTCAACAGCAAAAGTGGTGTGAGTGAATGACTACAATAATTAACTCATATTCTTGAATGCCCAAAACTATCTTTAACAATTAATTAATTAAATAAATAATTAAAATTTTCTTCTTTTTCGAAATGTTATTTTTTAAAAATTATTTTCTTCAAAAACTTTTGGTTGCGTCAATGCGCTGACAAGCGTTAAAATGGCAACAAAAAGTTGAAGATCTTTTTTGGGCAGAATTAAAGAAAAATTGTCGAGTGTAATAAATAATTAACTACGGACAAAAACGGCATAACAGTTTATTCCAGATTACTTACTGTACGAAACGACACTGTGACCAAATGGGAGTTGTAAATGTTATTTGAACGGACAAAATCCGCGCGAAATTCAAAAAGGGAAAATATTACCGAACAAGTGAAGTGTCTTGTGTTGGATAAGTACAATGAAAGTGCCGTATTTTTGTTTGTTTCTATTTATTTTGGGCATCGAGGCCCAACGAAGGAATTCGGTAAGTGACAATCAAGTCAAATTGACTCTAATTATTACTAACGACAGCTAAAATGAAAAACAAATACAATAAATCATTAGAATATTAAATAAAAGAAGACGTTTTTTAATGTGGTAAAAATTATTTAAAAAAATATATATAGGGATGATTAATTAAGTAGATGTCCAAAATGGTTCTGGAATTATATCTTTATAGTCCTTAATTTATATCATTTAAAAGGGTTATTTTTTTTGAACATCCTGTATAGCATTTCATATTTAAAATAAAACAAATTTTTGTATAATGTAAATGCATTTAAACGTTGTTAAATTATTAATTAAAAAATATTTAGAATATTTAATTTTTGGTGTTTGAAGGGCAAAATTGATTCTTTAAATCCTGTGTTTTATGGCCTTTAATGGTGGCAAATAAAAAATTATTTTATAAATTTAATTAATCATTTCTGATGTTGCATGTGAAGGAAAGTATATAGAGGGGTGGCATACTGACATAGTGGTAGGAGTAATTTAAGGAAATTTTTCTATTAATCAAAATGAAGCTGTGCAAACCCTAATTAAGTTAATTAATATTAGAAAATTTCCATATTTACCTACTTTTTCTAATCATTTTTTTTTAAATTTTTATTTCATATTGACATATTTTAATCAAGTACCTAATTAATTTGTACAGAAGATAATTCCACGACACGTCCCTTGTTGTAATTTTTAACGTTAAATATTTTTCTTCTTGTTTTATATAAAAACATTCATCACGATTATATTAAAAATATTATAAAAGCGTAACAAGATCGTTACATGTACATAAATATTTTACTAATAGATAACTATTCTGTTACGTGGCGCCGTTCTTCGTACAATAACAAATTTTTAAATGTGCTTCATGATTTAAAGCATAAAAACCATAAAAAAGTCGAAAGGCAACAGCCAGCAATTTACTAATCGTTTCAAAACCAAACTTATTCTAATAGCGTAAAAAAGAGAAACTAACGATAAGGCACTGTGTCAAATTTGAAAGAGGCCCAATTTTACGTATTTAGCCTTGCAAAATATAATTGTATTTCGATTCGTCTTCATTAAAAAAAAACTAACTATCGACTATAGAAACAGATTTCGATAGATAACATTAACAAAAATATTTTGAAATAAGCATGTCATTGATCAGTATCGCAAATGGTTCTTTGTACTTTTTTTTTTGTTATAAAATAAAAGCGTTACACTTTATTATATACCTGCAGACATAATAATTGAAAAAGATTGAGTGACAAATCACAGAGATAATTACAGAAAGTAATTATTAATGAATTGTAAGTAGTATTACATTACAGGTGCCAAAATTCAAAAGATTCTATTTGAACTACATCTGTAACAACACAATAATTATTATACAATGTTTTGTTATTGTAATTTATTTCTTTTTCTTCTTTATAAATCTAATCGAATTCTTTTGATGTAACTAACTGAAGTGTACGAAAGCTCATTTATACAAAAAAACATTAAATAGAAGAAAGAAAACAGTAAAGATCTTTTATTTTTAAAATTTACCCCAATAGTTGGTTGTATAAAAAGTAAGAAGACTAAAAAATAATTAAATTAGCACATGATGAGCAAGAAGCTTTTAAATACCTAATTAAAAAAGGCTCGATAAAGTAATGCAATTAAAGTATTTACTGTAATTGTGCAGAATCGTTACCTACATTAAATGCTTCGAACCAAAAGGAATGTTACAAAGAAGGAAAGTTATTATACAACTTTAAAGAGGAAACAAATATTTGTTCCAGTGATGATTTTATGGTATAACAACGATCTACATCATGAAACTAAAAATTAGTTGGTTGGTTTATCTATAATTTTTTTGATACATTATATTCTTCTTGTCATCCAGAAAAAATCAAATAATAATGAAATAGAATTTCTTTAGGGGATGCAAAATTTCCAAACCTTTTCCTTAGTGGAAAACTCTTTTAAAATGGCCATAGTCGACTAAGAAGTGACTCAGATGAATTTGAGGAAAATATATTAATAATAAAGAATAATTAAAAATTTTAAACCTAAAAAAAATTAAATGTATTAACAACGTAACTTAGCCCCTATTTTTTAGTATCACCTGGGGCAATTTTTACCTTCTTTTTCAGTTATAAGTTATGGTCCATCTCTTATTTATAATGTAATTAATCAAATTAACAAAATTTTGTAATATTGTAACTCTTCTGTTGATGTTCTTAAAGTGAAAGTAAACCACATTAAAAAGCAGGTTTGAAAACGATTTCCATATAAGTTACAATATGTCGAAAACCTCAAAAGACCCGTTTAACAAGGGACAATGTTGTTAATGTGCATTTTTAAAAATTATTTTTTTAATGTCTTGTTTAACACGCCATTTGTTTATTTATTTGCTATTAGGTAATGCTTAACGAGGGATTAAATAAAAAGACAAACAAATTCACGCCAGACGAAGTGGCTCAAGCATTTCGTAAAGATGTACTTAAGTTTGTAATAACAAGCTATTAAACTCAATCAAGTTACTCTAAGTGCTATTAAAATATATAAGTGTGTAGGATTCGTTAATAAATATGAATAAAATTTTTAAATAAAAAAAATTGAAATATTTAAATCAAATCGTGCCTAAAAACCGCTGCTTGTCTAAATGATTTGTTAAGTTAATTACCACAATAGCAAACTTTCTATTTTATCAGTAATCCTATTTTATTTTCATTGCAATATTTATTTAAACATTGAATTAGCTTTTGAGTCGTTTAAAATTTGTGATAAGAGAAAGCTGCAGTTGTTCAGGAATTTATTTAGGATTTTTATTAGCAATAATTTTGAAGTCTTTTATTAAATTCTTCATCAAGCCATTCACTTTTTTTAATTCGATGTGTATTGTTACTCATAAATTAAACAAATTAATTTACATACGATAATGTTTACTATTTATGTACTAATAATCCTGTTATATATAATTACAATGTTCTTAATTTCCTAAATAGTAATTTCCATATACTTCCCAATTCATATTCAGTTATGTGGATTATAATATTTAGATATATGTACTTACATATGTAGAAGTTCAACTTTCGCTGCATTTTTTTAATACAGTGTAGCTAAGAAATGAAATTTAATCACTAATCAGTTACTTTTACTTTCTTATATCATACTACGATTTAATAAATCTCTTACTATTAGTTAAACAGGTATATAATATGAAAATTGTTGTAAATAATTACAGTTATGGAATTAATTACTTGTAACAGATAAATTTATTAAATTCATAATTCAAAAATGGCAGTATAAAAATAGACCATTTAGTTTTGTGAATGTGCTACATCAGGGTACTTCCTAACTTCAAATTACATCAAAATATATGCAAAATTTATTTTTATTTTAAAGGAAATAGTTAGTTATTTCCTGAGACACCAACAGTGCGTTAAGTCTTTTTAACATTTTTAAGGATACAATCAAAAATAACTTTAATATTTAATTTGAAATAGATTATTTATTAACGAATAGAATTTTGGAAATAATTTAACTCATAATCAGATTTTATTTTTTGATTTGGTACTCCACCACAGAAATACCATAGAAAAAGCTCTTGTTAGCTTATTTTCAGTAGGTATGAAGTTTGTTACTTTTTTGGTTTAATTTTTTATTTTTTAATGTTATTTGGACCAATAAATATCGAATTATGAAATAAAACTTGATACGAGTGATTAAACTTGCTGCACTATAAAACACGTAATTATAAATTCATTTACTACAATAGGAGTTTGTAGATAAAAGTGTTTTAGTTGAAGAAAACTGTCGATTTTGTAACACGTCTCACGATGTTTTATCAGAAATATAAATTACCAACGTCTAAACTGCTAATTATTTAATAATAATCGTATAATCTTTATAAAGTTGTTTCTCCATGACTAATAACCTCATTGACGAAACGTCTAGATTTCGTAAACCATAAATGATGTTTTGCTTGCTATAATTTACAAAAAGTTGTTTCGTTCTAAATGTACATCGAAAATATTAATTAATTAAAATAGGTAAGCAAAAAGGGTAAATTTTTTTAAAAAAAAGAGGGTCATTTTTGGATAATTTGAAGGCGTTCAGAAGAAATTAAAAAGTCAAGTGGACATATTACTTCATTTCTGCAAAAAAAAAAGAAAAATAGGTTAATGAGCAAAAATTAATTAAAATAAATAATTGTGTAATAAAGAATTGTTCTACTTTAAAAAATATTAATTGCGTTTTCACAGCAAGACTTGGTACGTTATTATTTTTTCTTAACGAAACAATATTGTTGATGTTTATCTCATCAATCTAAACAACAATGCGTTTTTATAGACACGCCAGCCGCGAAAGCCTTCAATTAGTAAACGTCTATTTTTCAAAATGCAATAAATTAGACATTTGTTGTTTCCTTTTAAAGCAGTAATTTTAGAAGGGAACTTGACAACTGTATAGTGAAAAAAGTATGACCTCTAACCTACTAAATATCTATGGAAAAAACCTATGTATACATGCATATTATAGAAAGTGCAGTCTCAACGAAAGTTTTTAAATTTATATTTTCAACAATTTGTCATTCAAATGCGAATATAATAATACATATTTGTATTAAAAAACAATCATTCTGGTTGGTAATTATGGTTTGTGAATAATGGTCAAAGAAGTTGACTTCAAAGGAAGTCGTTATCATAAAGACATATATTTATGGTACTTTCTATAGTAAAAAAAAAATAATCATTTTGTGGTTTACTAACCAGTTCAAAATTTATGAAATTGCTTTAGGGATTATATTAATTATATAAATTATTAATACAAGAAATGTTTGACTTTTGATAAAAAGAAATTATTAATTGTCAGTAATTTCTGTATTTTAGACCATGTCAATTAATGATGCAAATAAATTATAAAATTAAAACTTTTTATTATCATTTTAATACATAATTTTTATTCTATTAGAAAAGCATTAAAAAAGACATTTACAACTATTTTTATAGTAAATTTTTGTTAAGAGAAAGCCCCAATTTACGATTTTCATTTAATAGCTTAATTTCACACTATGTGACTGAGTTAAAAAGCCTTTTAGTCCGTATTATTTATTATATTTATGAATGTAGTAAATATCAAAACTGGTCTTTACTAATTAACTCTCGCTGTGTCAGTCAGTGAAAGTGGAGAAATAAAAAAATTGTTATGTGTAAACTTCACTAAACTGACAAATTCAAATGCAAACGTAAACACATACATGTAAATGGCTTTGCTTACCATAAGTTAAAGGGGGTGAATTTTTATCAAAGTTATTAGAAAGTAACATTTGTGATATGTTGTTTAAGTGAGTAGAAGCGACAAAACTAATCACTTACAAGTGTGTAACATTTACTGACATGTCGGCACTCAAGTTGATTGAAAATTGAAAGAAGGAAGTTTGCAAAACAAAAATTTAATTAATTGTGTGTGGACGAATTAAAAATTCCCACGTATTTAAAAATAAGAGAACAGTGTGCACCTGTTTTATAATTCTGTGCATACTTTTATTACCAATTCTTTTGCAAAAAAAAATATATATATTGCAAATATGTTGCTCACTCATACACATGAGCTGGTTGCCAAATGTGAGTTGGAATCTAAATGAAAACTCGGTCACAATGAAAGGTTAGGTTGCAGGTTAAAAACCTGAGATCTTGTTTTATAAACTATTTCCGACATTACAAGCAAATGAATTTGTTTACAAAAAATGGCGTGTTGCATTTGTTGCAAAATATTTTGCAATGTATATAACCATTAACCATACGGTTTTGTTGAACTACATAAAGTATACAGTGCAAAAATTCCAATGGGTTTTAATAAAATCTTCTGTTTTGTGTTAGATAATATTTTCAAACTATTTTTATTGAAAAATTTGTATCTTTTTTTTTACATAAAAATACATGTCGTTTCTAAAGCAAGTTCAAACCAGAGGAAGGGTAAGGGCTTTTTTAATGTGAAAAAAAAACAGCCAGCGTTTCTACGTTTGGTAGAAGACTTCGTCAGGGTACAATACTGATATATTATAGTATAATATGACGTAAACATATTCCAGTTGTTCTTTTTTTATTGTAATTAAATATAAATGAAAGGTGACCATGACTACATCTGATTATGTCTTTAATTTGAATATGCCATTTAAAGCGGAAGTTCCGGCTGTTAGACGTAAACTCCAATAATTATTATAAATTTTTTTAGAGGTTGTTATAAAAACAAATACAAAAACAATTTAATTTACTAAAAAATACGCCCATCTGTTAAACCATCAATTATAGTACCATAGATCGTGTCATACTGTAAGCTTCTAAAACTACTGAATTAAACTACTTATAGCACGTTGTTAGTTCGTGCTTGGATTTCCTTTAAATTATACCCTTTCTCTTTCTACTGTATGCTACATTAATGAATGTTTTGCAGGTTCATTAATTTATACAAATCGATTTGAAATGAAAGTTGATATATAATGCTACAATTTTGTAATTAATATTAAAATAAAATTTATTGCTACCATTAACTTGAGAAACAACGTTTACAATATAATTATTTTTTTATAAATTGTATTCAAGATTTCTGTTATATCCATTAGCGTAACTAGGGTGTTTTCTAAGGGTGGATAGGGTACCAATTAATTAATCATCTAGCAGAGCGTTTCAATTTTGGTAATTTAATTGCTCCCTCTAAGTACTCCCATGGTTATATCCCCTCTCTTTATATTTAATGTTGTTATAAATTAAACATAATAAATTTGAAATGTCAATGTCAATAGTTTAAAAATTAATTTAAAAAAATGAAAGGAAAGTGACTGCAGGTAATTTGAGGAAGGAATGTTGCAGGTTCTCATCAAATTATTTATTTATTAAAAAGTCGTGCATTAATAAATGTTTTAATGTTAATAAAGTTTCCTGCTCGTCCGTGACATGGTTTTTAAACGAATTTTGTGTGCATGTTAATATTATTTATAAATTTGGATTTAAGGGTAACTTTTGGAATTGTAAGTAAGATTTTTTTACTTCTCCCTATTCTGAGTTAATTTTTGCATCCCCCGAAAACTAAAAAGCCCTTTTTCCACTTTTGTTAAAATTGTTGCATTATTTAACTCCTGAACTGATGGCAACCAAAATTTCTGTCATGTATTAAGTGTTGCATTTGGTATTAGTTTTCAAAGGACCTCAGTGTACCCATGTGCCTATTTCTTTAGTAAAATAAGTTAATTAATTCTGTTGTTGCTAATTCGTGCGTATGCGCTGGTTATTGACTTTGTCGTGTACATGACAGTACTTTTACTTGCAATTAAAATATGATTAATGTCTAATCAAGGATACCTTTCGATTTTTAAAGCCAGTTTTGTTAAGTTCTTAAACAGTTACACACATATTATGGCCTTGAAGCTTTGACTTAGTTTAAACAATTTTTTTATTTAGCAACTCGAATTGTTGTACATAATTAGTAAGTAGCATCAAACATAAAATACTAATCGTTACTAAAAATTTTTTATTATTATTAATTAATTAATGGACCGTTAATTTGTACATAGAATCGAAAAAATAAATAAATTGTTAATAAAATTTTTGAAAATCTAATTATTATGTTATTGTTGTTTTACTACTTATAGTAATTCCATTCAGAAAGTCGTGTAGGAGGAATGAGTTGCTGGTAAATTTTTATTACAATTCACCTTTGCCTTTATTATGGTTATTTGTGGCATATATTCAACCAAGAATGTTCAAGGATTGTTGCAACAACAAATTAAGCGGTTATAGGTTTTATGGCAAACCGATTTTTATTACCATTTATGCGGATTTAATGCTTAACCAATGAAATTACTAATATGATATTAATTACCTCTTATTGTCAAAAGCGAAAGTAATTCTTTTAACACCTAAACTATTTTCAATTCGTTTATTAAACAAATAACTTGTACTCATGTACATAATTTCAAAAGTTTCAAAAAAGTTTGTTGTCGATGGCGTTATTGTTATCTAATAACAATTCATATAGAACGTATAGTAATGTTTAACCAATATGACAAAAAAATAAATTAATTTTGTTTTTAGAAATTTAGAAAAACACAAGCGCGAGCTTTAGCGAAGAAATTAATTGAGAATGTGCGTAAATACTTGATTATATAATCTAATATTCCTCTGTCTGAGTGTCTGGTAAGAATGGGATCAGCTACCAAAATTAATTGGCTGTGTATTACCTAATAAATTTACAAAATTCGATAATTTTTAAAAAGCATTCGAGCAAACTTTTAGAAAGCGTTACTGAATTCAGATGACCGGAAGTAATTTTCGTCTACACATGTTATATTACTTATAGAATAAATTATGTTTTTGGTTAGTATTCTGCTAAAAAACGCGATTTCGAGCTTAATAGTTCTCATGCGCTGTTGCGGTCTCTCCTGTATCCATAGGTGGATGCATAAACCACCACAGACAACACGGGAGCGCCATCTGCAGCAAACGCTTTAAATTAATACAAATAATAAAAGAATGTACATTCTTCTGGTTGCTGTTATTGTCAACAAGTATCAAAACTGCAACCTTTGCACGTATATGTGAATATAGATCACGCAGCTAACAAAAAAAAATTGTTTCTGCTTGCAGCCTGCAGACATAACCAGCCTTGAAGTCGCACGGTTTTCTGCAAGTCTATACTATCGTTCCTATCATACATTGTCGTATATTTGTTATAAAATGTTCCAGTTAATTTAAAACTCAGATATTAAATTATAATCTCGAATTAGTGTTAGTGTCGTTAACACCATGCTAAATCTTGGCGGAAGTTTTTATCAAGGATCTAAATTAGGAGGCGTTTGTTGGCCATTTATATGTCCTCTTTGTCTTTCTCACTGTGTACGTGTAGATGTCTTAATGGAGATAACAATTTGGCATTTTGTAAAAGTAAACTTGCGTTGCAGCAATTTGTTTTAATGTCGAGGTTGAAACACATTAGTAACTCCCAATTAGTTCGGACGAAATGTCAAATGGACCAGTTCTGTGAAACAGGACAATGTTATGATTTATTAATAAATAATTTGAATTGATAAGTTTGTGTTAACACAAAATAACGAGCATGTGAATGAATGTCAAAAAAAATTTTGTGTTGCTAAAAAAAATGGGTCATTATGCAGTCTAGTTGACCCTTCCCACAGTATGTTGTTGAGTGAGATCGTTTGTTATTTTTAGATTAGGTAAAGAACCATTAAATGTGTTTAATTCTGTATTAGGTTACGGTAGGGGGCTGTGTGTGTGTGTGTGTGTGCAAATGTTCATGATAATTCCAGAACAGTAAGTTCTTAAGGTATTTCTCTACTGAAAATTGAAAGAGAGTTGGGTTTTAAAAAAATACGAACGTTAACCAAAAAACAAAAAATTATTCTTTTTTATAATTTTGATGTCTTTACGTTTTAGATCTGTTGTTTTCGGAATTTTATTTTCTTGCACAACTAAAGCATTGGAATGTAAAATTCATTCACGACCTGTTACTTAAGTCTTTTTGTTTGTCTGGTATTTAACTTTTTTAAAATGGTACCAAATTCTTGGGCTGATAGACACAGGAACTTAAAACTTTACCTTGTCACGTAATAAATCCACAAGGAGTCATTATTTGTTGTAAGTGATCTTACTCGGTAGAAAATTTGAAAATTATAAAACAACAGAAATTGCTCTTCAGTTTTTGAAGGGTCATTTAGAAATTTTTTTAAAATTTGGAAATGAAAATTAATTTACAAAACGTTAATGAAAATAATTGTAATAAATTTTGAAATTTGTTACCTATAGCTACCTGGTAACAACCTAACCGATCAACTAACTTGGGGGGGTAATATTTCATGGACAAAAATTATTTCTTTTTATTATTTTATTTAATAATGTAAAAAGTACAAGTTGTACACCGGTCTATCTATACATCATTCTAAAGGCCTAAAAATATACAGGGTGTTCTATGTAAATGAATCCAGGTCAAAAAGTATCATATTATTTGGTAAAGAATTTTGGCAGTAGGTACAAACTTTCACTAACAAATTGGATTAAGTTGGAGAATTATTCGGATGTAAACAATTTGTCGTGAGATAGCACTTAGCTACCGTAAATCTTTCAACAATTGATTTCATGGTATCGTTGTCATTGTGTTTTTACCGAACGTTATTTGTGTTTAATCTGACGATGAAATACAAAACGAACACCAAAAATAACTTTTGGAACCTGTCTACGTTTCGTCGAATGCTTTGCAGAGAAAGTCTTCGACATGTTTTGTATTACATGTTTTACAACTTTTGGTTGTTTTCGTAAATGCACTGACATTAATTTTTATTAAATAAAAAAAAAAAGAAAGGGTGGACGTGACTTCAAAAATTTAATTTTATTTTTATCGCATTTCTGTAAATTGAAAAACAAAAGAAGTTACGTTGATTGACTAAAGATTAAATTTTGGAATTTAGTCTCTTAATTTTACAAAAAAAAAACAGAAACATTAGGCATTTCCACACTCAAGGTGCCATCCTTAGTTAGATAATCTTCAGGATGCCACCTAGGGTGAATAAACAATTTCTTGTTTTATAATTTTGCTATTTTTGTTTGAACTCATAATATTTAATAATTATTTATTTATTTTTGCTCAAAAATTGTAGTAGTTTGATTAACAAAAAATTTTTGAATCTGATATTGAAATGGCCACATAAGATTACGATATGTACCTTAGGTATTTTTTTTTTAATTTCCTGCAACAATATATTTTTATTGGTACTTTCTCTGTGCGTTACATTTTCACAAATAATAACAATAATAACAGTAATAAACATCGGTCCATTGATCAGCAAAAAGTTAAGAGAAAATTATTGTTTATTCTTATGGGCTGATCTCTTTTGCAACATGAAAATATGAAGCAAATTGCTACTGCTCTTTAAAAAAAAATTGGTTACGAAAATTGTTTTCATTTCTTATGCGATGAACAAAAGCTCATTATGTAAGTTATAAAAAATTAGAAAATAAACAGAAACCGTTTGTTGCAAAATACGAGATGTCTTTACGTTGATTACGGTTATTATATTTAATTAATTTAATAGTTAGAAAGCACAAATAGGTGTGGACGTCTTAATAGTTCTCGTCAGCGCGCTATAGGCATTTGCGAAAGATTAACTACCAAAGCAGGGTCATGTCTTTCTTATATTGATCTTGACTGTCTGAAAAGTGATTTAAAACTCCTTGTTGCACGCTGATGGGAACTAATAAGGTTGCAAATTGTAAATTATCCACTCCTATTGGTCGTTATTCCGTCAGAACTGCCGAGAGCGTTCTGATGAGATCTAATAAGGCTCTATATTGTTAATGATCCACGCAGATGGCGTTCATATGCAATCTGTGGTATTATAATGATTCTGACTGCCTATGAGGCGACTCTGCTTGGTCGTTATTATGTTTGAATTGTCTATGGCGCGCTGATGAGAAGTTATAAGGGTCCAAGTAGTAGCTGATTCCCGAAAATACAGTTTACATATCATCTGTGTTATTATATTGATCGTGACTCACTAAAAGGTGGCTTATATTGGTCGTTATTCTTCCTAGGGCGTGCTGATGAGAACAATTAAGGGTCTATATTGTAGTAGATGGTGTTAGCATGCTTTCTGCTTAGTCGTTCTCATGTTATATCTGCCTATGGCGCTTTGATGAGAACTAGCAACGCGTCTGCTCGTTTCGATACAATACTGACCAAGGATAATTTGTTAAGATAAAAATAGGAACTGAAAATGATATCTATGAGTAGTAACGGTATATGTGTACTTAAACTTGTGTTCATGGGAAGTAGTTATCCCTTATAAAAAGGGTTTTTTTTTCCTCGCAAGTGTAACATGATAATGTCACACACAAAATATTGGTTTGCGTTACAGTCACACTTTGTAAGTCCTGTTGGTTATTGTTCTTGTAGGCAAGGTCGTATGTAACGGTAAATTTTATACTTGTATGTATACTTAAGAACGTATATAATGTACAGTACTTAACTTTCATTTGTTCTACGTATTAGCGAACTTTTATTGAACCTGCAATGCACACTTTAAATTTATGTAATTATATCTGATAACGTGTTATAGTATTGTTTCGCAAACTTGCTGTAGTTTTTAGAAAGGTTTCAACTAACACTTGTCTTAACTGCACATTACCTACAATAAACGTGTAATAAGTATTATGAATTACACAGTTATTCGTAATAAAATACTAAATACTATAAACATTATTTAAAAATAGTTGCTTACAGTCTGTCAAGAGGGTGGTTATAGTAAGAGGTACTTGAGGGGGACGTCCCTGGTTTTGCTAACCCCCTCTTCGGAGTCTATAAAGGGGTTAAGTATCGACGTAAATGTACAAGGTACTTTTTTGTCACCCCCTGTATAATTGTTGTACTTAAGTGTTGTCCCTGGTTTGCTAAAGGATCTGGATTTCAGAAGTTTTGGATTTTCCTGATCCTGTTTTTTACAATTATTGTTTGTTGGTATTTATTTATTCAATTGCAAGCAGGTGACCATGATTTTAGCAAAAAATTGTTTAATCTATATCTTTCTTTATGTACTTATCAATGACAAATGTTTGTCAGTATAAATAATTCTTTATATACGTAATGATTAATGGCTTGTTCGTAATTATTCTACATTATATATTAATCTTTTTTTTTTTTTTAAATAATGAAACTACTAGAATTCTTCTTCGTATAGTTGATAAATTTCGTTAATTTTCCCATTTATTTATTGACCTTAAATTGCAATTTAATGTTGATATTTAATCTGCATACCAATGAATCGTTAAAGCAAAAAAATTGTCCTTTCCACATAGTTAAGCATCTTCATATGCTTGTTTGTCATTAACTAATTATGTCTGTAGTTCTGCAGATATCAAACTCAAATACCCTATTAAACAAGAATTTCTAAATATTTGTTAATAAATAATTAATTAACTAAACATGGCAAGTGTTATAAAATAGTTTGATGAAATAGTGGATGATCTAAATACTTAAATATTTTTTTTTTAATATAAATAAATTTTGTAGGTAATTTTTAATACTTTTGATTGATTAATTAAAAGCTCAATTTATTGTTTTTTTTTTTGCAATATGATCAGCTACTTGTTAACAGGTTCAATATCCGGCAAAAAGAGTGCAAATTTGGAAACTTCCTAGTAGAATTGCTTCAGACTTTTCACGAAATTAGTAAGTAGGTAATAAAGGTTAGCACACACTATTGTCACAATATGACCCTCCGAATTATTTCGTTTTTGCGTCAAAAAATTGAAGCAAGGTCGTTTCCTATAAGCTCAGTCGGTCAGGAAGCTTTCCATTTCACTAACTAGGCTCCAATTTTAAAATCAATCAAATTATTAATCAATAATTTTTATCATTTATATAATTTATAATTGATAATAAAAAAATTTATCCCTGTAAAAATATGATTAGTAGATTAAAGGTGAATCTGTTTCAGTTTTGCCTTTAATTTCATGTTACATTTAGGTCAGAAAACCACATCAAAAAACGCAATATCAGTTGAAAGTTTACGCTCTGCTTCTAATTGATTTCATTTGACTTGACTCTATTGCAAGATTGGATTGGATGAGAGCAGAGCTTTTATTATTACTTTTTTTTTTATGCAATACCAACTGACGTTAAAGACTTTCCATTGTTTCAGTTTTGTCTATAAAATTAAAAATTTGTAATTTCGAAATTTTATAATTAATTAAATATCTAATGTGAACTATTTTAGTAATAACGAAAGCCATGGTAAATTTATAAATTCACTTTTTTTGTACTTTAATAACAAAATAATTGTTAAAACTTGTTTATTTTGTTCACAGCTGATTGATTATTCAAATTTAATAAGTGTGAGCTTAATTTAGATCAAAATTACGACATAGTGCCATTTGTTTCGAAACGAATTTTGTGTTTTTGAATATTGTATGCTCAACTGTAAAAACGATTAATATAAAAGCTCGTAAAATACAAAATCTTTAAGTAATTAGAATAGTTTAATTTATAAAGTTAATTAATATTGGAGACAATAAATATTTTAAATAAAATTTTTTTATTGTTAAAGATTTAATTGTTTTTATCAGTCTTTAAAGTATATTTCAATTGATTCAAGCGTGATTCCTTGCTAATTGCTATGATTCTCACGAGCTTTTACTTTTTATGTGCGTGTTACATCAAACATTTTGCAGAAACAAGAAGTGATAGTAGACACGTCTGGAAAGCATTTTATTAGAAGCCGCACCTCTGGTGTAATAATGATGTATAGCTTCATCTCCAACACATTGAAAGTCAAAAATTTCACTTCAAATGTAACAAAATTCGCTAATGTATTCATTAATGTTAATTAATGTCCAAACGTCCGGAAGTTTGTTTCAGAATAGTTTAAATATTGCATATTAATTGAAATTCTGATAAATGATTTATTTTTGTTAAATCATTACTTCCTGTAGTTTAAAATAATTCACTTTGAATATACAGAGTGGCTCATAAAGAATGGGCTGGAAAAAATTCTTTAATTACAAAAGAAAAAAACATTTTTTCATTTAATGTTTTTAGATAAATTTCAAACTTCAGCTGCATTTAATAAAGGAACTTAATCTTCGTGACTGAAGATGAGGAATTTTACTTTCAATAAGTGACGAGTGTTTACAGGAAGGAACGTCCTTAGTACGTTATAATTAAAGTGATGGGTTTATCTATACACATTTTGATAAAAAATTAAAAAAAAAAATGCATTTCAAAAAGGAGAGAGTGTTCTATTCAAGGAGAACATTTGCGAATTAATGGAAGCGATATTGCATGTAATTACAATAAATGATTCATAATTATGTGTGCAATGTAGTTATAGCGTTACATAAGCTGTGGAGGTGATGGTTGAAGTAACAAAATTGAAAAATTGTGCAAAAATTACCACTCAATCTATGCAGTATTGCAAATATTTTCAATAAAACAATTTCGAAAATGAAAATACAAGAAACAGTCGCTGTGTCAAAGAGAACACTAAAAGGATGTTGCGATTGTAGGGATGATGGAATTTATTCTATGTAATAGTGGCTACAATGTGGTTTTAAAAAAAATCGAATTAAATGAAGAGTAAAATATAAAATGATATGTATTTATAATTGTTTTATATATACTTTATGGCTCTGAAATATATGAAAATTGTAATTACAAAATTCTTTTTATTTAAAAAAAAAAATAGTTGGTTATTCTTGGAGACACCAACAGTGCGTTAAGCGATGAATCCAATTAATTTTGTTAATAAATAAATAAAGCAATACAAAACTATTTCTATTATGCAATTGTTGTTACTTAGTGGATTGTTCTTGTTTATGTCTGAGTCCTCCAGCTGTGCTGAGGCTCGTTACTTTGGCGTGGAAAACTTTCTTTGTGATTAAATGATAATATAATGCATTTAGGTGCCCACTGAATTATTTATTTCATGAAATGTTACACGCAATACTTACTTTTTACGTATAATGTGTTTGTTTCCTTGTTAAAAAGGTAAAATTTATTCTTTAAAATTTTATTTAATATGTAAAACACTAAAAAACCATATTTAAATGAAATTTTTTTTTGATAATTGTATTCATTTTAAAAACCAGACCCAAGTACATCAAAATCAAAGGAATAAATTCAAAATTGGATTTTATTTTATGACTCTTGAGTTGGTTAATTAACGCAGCATCATTAATTAACTTCTTGTCCTTTACCTACTTATTAATTAAATTTACTGTTGCCTCTCCCTTACGAAATACTTTTTCACGCTTATTAATTATTTTAATTTTATACATGACCCGGCCTATTAACAATATTATATTTATTATTCATTCTAGGTCTTGAACAATTTATTAAAAAGTTCAAAAACAATTTGAACAAAAAGAAAGTTGCATTAAGTTAATGTTAACGTGCCTAAATTTTATTTATTTATTTCCTGCCACACGTCTTTTTATTGTATTGTATTCAACAACTGTAAATAAATACTTAGTTAATGTTATTTATAAATTCAATTGCGTTTTGTATATAAAAACAATTTTATTGTTAAGAAAGCTCCTTTTGCTGCACTCATGATACTCTAATGATAATTAAGCTTCTCGTGTATGAACGTAAGTCGATCCGTGGATGATTTAGTAAATGGGAGAAAGTGCTTCGTTACATAAGGTCAATTTTACAAGAGTAATTTTTTTGTAACACGTTACAACATTCTATAACCGGATATAAGAAACGCATATGTGCTACCAACTTTTGCATTTAGTTCGAAATTGAATCGACCTAACAAAAGCCCTGTATTTTGTTGATGAATAAAGAAATTCTCGTTGAGATTATTTCTTAAAATTTAATTAGCTCCATTGAAAATAGTTGTAAAGTCTTTAGAAAGCTCGAAATTTTGAATAAAGCTCTTTCAGACATACACAGCAACCATTAGACAGTAAGCCACATAAAGTCCAAGAAGTTTTAGACGATTTTCCATTGAAAATCAGCAGAAAATGCTCAGAAGTTCCGTTGACCCATCACTTTTAACATCACAGTCATATGAAGCTGCAGAAATCAATAAATTGCTTGGAGAAGAAGGAAATCTTGGTGTAGCAAACGATGGAAGTTCTCAAGAAGAACCAGTTTTTGCAAAAAATGAGATTCTATCATCTTCAGAAAATCCTGCAACCCACAATCCTGATTTTCCTCAAAATATAAACGATCAAATTCCACCTGAAGCTCCTTTTGTTCCTGCTGTTCCAACTGCAAAGGTTGATACCCACCAAGACGAAGCGTTTCAGCCAGCACCTCGTAGGAAAGTTACCAGAAAGAAGCAAAGAATTGAACACGAAACTGAAACCAGAAATCCTTCAAGACATCGTTCCGTGGAAGACAAACCTACCAATTCTCGTTCCAGAACTTATCTTCCAGAACCAGAACCTCTGAGGAATATACAAGTTCCTCTAATACCTGCACCACCACTAGAAGTACCGTCAGACATAACAAAAGTCTCCACTGAGACACACATCCAAACAGCATCAGAACCATTACCAGATTTACCCTCAGCTGGAAGAAAAGAGAGAAGGCTTCTATCGGATAGCGCTAGATCACATAGTCAAGGTCCTGAAGGACTGGAACTTTCGCTATCTCATAATGAGAGAAGACATCCACCGGAGTCTAGAACCAGAGGAAGCAACATTCACGAACCTCAGGAAAGAACTAAAGATAGACGAACTTCTGGTAGCACCCATGAAAGACGTCGTCCAATTGGAGAAACTTATCAAGCAACAAATGTAAGAACTGAATCACGACGAGTCGATCAACCTCAGAATCCAAATCCAACTGGAAGATCGAGAATTAGTAACAATAATGTTAAACCAGTTCATGCAGAAGAAGTAGCTCCTTTCCAAAGACAAAGGACACGTAGCAGAAATCCACAAGTCCAGCAAGAAGTTTCTTCAACTGCCAGAAGTCGAATCAGGGACAGAGGACGATCCAGGAGCGACCTTGATGGCAGTGCAACAGTTAGTTCCATCGTCAGGGATTCTCCAGCTAGAACTGGAAGAATGATATCAGATCCAATAACAAGCGAATCCAGAAGAAGCACCAAGAAAGTGAGCAGGGAGATTCCTGAAGATGCTACAAATAAACCTTTCAGACCAGAAACGCAGAATCTCAAAGAAAATTTATAGACATACTGAGTAGGTAATCCGAGTGAACTAACTGTAAAGTTTTAAAAAAAAGTCTTTGGATTTTGTAAAGACGAAGCAACGAGGAAACAAAAAAATATTTATAAATAATGGAATTTCTTCAAGTGTGAAGACAGCAGCAGGACTTTGACCATTTTGGGGATTTGATGGACCTATCATATTCAAATGGACTCCATTCTACAAGACGGTCCAGGACTACAGAAAGACTTTTCAATGAAATTATGTAAAAATAGTAATTTACAAATAAAGTCGAAATTTTATTTATGTAACTAGATCACACATTTGTATTCATGTACGTAGTGTATAAAAGTCCACGTTCTAAACACGACCTTTAAATTTAAATGTTTTAAATTCGCCGGAGCAAAAGTTGGTGAAGTGTAACAGAGAACCAGCAGTTCTGTTGTCTCGTACCGAAAGGTTATGCAAGGATAACTACACCGAATGGTCCATTCTCCGACCGCAGTAATTAATAATAAAAAAAACAGGATCAAACTTTGGTCTGGCTTGAGCAAATAAGTACATAATTAAATAGTTCGTGTACAGCTGGCCCATTGGGTTGGTACGTTGGTAGTCTCACCATTACTTATCCGGACCATTGTTATTTGGAACCGGTCAAGCTGTAGGTACCACGGGAGAGAGAAAGTACCCATAAGTAAAGCGACCCATGTAGGTACCTACCTATTACTCAATTTCAATGGAAATCAAAATTTATACGTAAAAAGTATCACATGGTACGATCTAACGAAGTACGCCCAGAAGGTACAGCGCAACTGTTCCATAATTGGTCATTTAAGAGATTGTGTGCTGTAACACTTACTTACTACTCTAAGTATTTTCTTAGGTCACGATTTAATACAATTTATTTTATTTAGGGCAAAAAAAAATTTCTTCTCATTTTTGCTGACTCTTTGACTAAGGCTGTTCAGTCGAGTGAATTTTAAAAGTTTTTCTATAAATATAATTAAACAACAAAATATGTATATCACCCATCTCAAAGCAGGTCGATTTCTACATACCCATATGTAAAATCAACCATTCGTAAACATGGGCATTGAATAAAATATTTCAATTAACAATTCAAAAATTTCTTACCAATATTTCAACACTAAAATTGTCCCATTTGGCACGGTTATTTACAAATCTTGCAATTGTTAACCTGCGCTGAATACATTGAAGACAATTAAGAGGATTTTCTCTAAATTACTTGCATACTGTATAAAAAAAAACCCTAAATAATTATTTTAAAATGAAAAAAAAAAAAAACTTTTTTGGGGTACTAATAAGAACCATTTCGAAACAACTACCTATTAGTTCACGTGTACTCTATAAGTAGATATAAAATCTACTACAAGTAAGTACATAAGTGTAAGAACATAAATCGAATTGTTGCACAATAATCTACTAGAGCTTGGTATGTAAATTTTTTAACCGAAATACATTCCCTTCACTAAACCACGTAATACACACAAGCATGTATTGGATTTACATCAAACTTTGATATACCAACCAACATTATTGGTTTATTTGGGTTACTTCAATAATTATACTCATTAAATTCAAAATGATAGGAAAATTACTAATAACTATTGTATTTACTCAAATGGAGTTTTGAAATTAAAGAAGTTTAATTTCTTTCAGAATTTGGACATATCAGATCCTTCCACAAGTCCACGACCTAGAGGAAGAGGCCGAGCCAAATTCACAGCTGCTTCAGATACTTTAGAAGCAGATCCTGCTATTGAAATATCTGCTAGAGGGGCTAATCGTCGCCCAGGGGCACAAAGAGCCCAAGATCCTCAACTGCAACCCCGAAATCCTGAAAAAAGGCCTTCTAGGCCTACACAGCAACCATTAGACAATAAGCCATATGAAGTCAAAGAAGTATTAGACGATTTTCCATTGAAGAATAGCAGAAAATCCTCAGAACATCCAAGATCTGAAGACCCATCAGTTTTAACGTCAGAGTCTTATGAAGCTTCAGAAATCAATAAATTGCTTGGAGAAGAAGGAAATCTTGGTGTAGCAAACGATGGAAGTTCTCAAGAAGAACCAGTTTTTGCAAAAAATGAGATTCTATCATCTTCAGAAAATCCTGAAACCCACAATCCTGATTTTCCTCAAAATATAAACGATCAAATTCCACCTGAAGCTCCTTTTGTTCCTGCTGTTCCAACTGCAAAGGTTGATACTCACCAAGACGAAGCGTTTCAGCCAGCACCTCGTAGGAAAGTTACCAGAAAGAAGCAAAGAATTGAACACGAAACTGAAACCAGAAATCCTTCAAGACATCGTTCCGTGGAAGACAAACCTACCAATCCCCGTTTCAGAACTTATCTTCCAGAACCAGAACCTCTGAGGAATATACAAGATCCTCCAACACCTGCACCACCACTAGAAGTACCATCAGACATAACAAAAGTTTCCACTGAGGGACACATCCAAACAGCATCAGAACCATTACCAGATTTACCCTCAGCTGGAAGAAAAGAGAGAAGGCTTCAATTGGATAGCGCTAGATCACATAGTCAAGGTCCTGAAGGACTGGAACTTTCGTTATCTCATAATGAGAGAAGACATCCACCAGAGTCTAGAACCAGAGGAAGCAACATTCACGAACCTCAGGAAAGAACTAAAGATAGACGAACTTCTGGAAGCACCCATGAAAGACGTCGTCCAATTGGAGAAACTGCTCAAGCAACAAATGTAAGAACTGAATCACGACGAGTCGAACAACCTCAGAATCCAAATCCAACAGGAAGATCCAGATTTAGTAATAATAATGTTAAACCAGTTCGTGCAGAAGAAGTAGCTCCTTCTCAAAGACAAAAGACACGAAGCAGAAATCCACAAGTCCAGCAAGAAGTTTCTTCAACTGTCAGAAGTCGAACTAGGGACAGAGGACGATCCAGGAGCGACCTTGATGGCAGTGCAACAGTTAGTTCCCTCGTCAGGGATTCTCCAGCTAGAACTAGAACTGGAAGAAAGATATCAGATCCAATAACAAGCGAATCCAGAAGAAGCACAAAAAAAGTGAGCAGGGAAATTCCTGAGGATGCTACAAATAAACCTTCTCAGATCAGAAATGTAGAATCTGCAAGAAAATTTACAGATACACATAGTGGTAATGATAATGAATCAAAAGCTCCAAAGGAGTCAAAAAAAGTAGAAAATGACCAATTATCAGAATCAACTGAATCTGCTCGTACTGTTGATAAATCTCGAAGTAGAAGAAACAGAGGCAACAAAAAACAAAGTCACGACACTTCTTCGAGTTCTCCTGTAGGAAGGTCTCGCACCAGAAATAGAACTCCAAAATTAGAAGTCCTTCCACTATTTGAAAGCGAAAGTAAACCAGTACCTACAAAAACCTATCGGGCTTCTACAGTTAAGCCAAATTCAAACACTGAAAGTGAAGGTGAAAATAAAAGAAAGCAAGAATCAAAAATATCTGAACCTGCAACTACAGCGAGGTCGAGGGTAACAAGAAGACAAATAACAAAAGATCCTGTAGAAGAAACTCCAAAAACGTCAGCACAATCAAGTACAGTTGCTGCAAATGACGATTCGTCTTCCAAAAAGTCCAACCAATCAACCGTTAAGAAAAGTATACAAGTTTCAGAAGTAACACAGATAACGACTACAAAGAAAATTGGAAGAAGAAGGAAAAATTCCCGGAAGTCGTCGAAAAATGGTGACAAAGCGACTACAGAAAAATCAGAAACAGCGTCATCAAAATCGAAAACTTCTGAAAAGAGAAAATCTGGAAAATCAGATTTGAGCAAATCCGATGAGGAATTGAACGAATCAGACAATTATCCAGAACCTTTTAAGTCGCTTATCAAAGCCAAGAAGCAAGATGGAAAGGTACATAAAAAGACCCTTTTAATTTTTTTTAAATAAATTAATACGTAAATAAAATTTGAGACAGCAGTTAACAAATATTCATTTGCAACACTTTTATGTAATTTGCTTTTAAAATATGCACTTTCGTTTTAGACCAATTTTATTTACTTAGGTACTTATCTTATTGTTATAAATTTCTAAAACGATATTGGTTAACATTTAACTTTTTTTAAGCGTTTATAATAAATTAACAAAATTTCGCAAATAATTGGCAAAATTAACGTAGGTACCTACCAAATTTCAAAAGTGTTACAGTAAGTAGTTAAAAAAAAAAATTATAAAGGCAAATAACCTAATCAAAATTTAAAACGTACAGCAGCAGTAGTAGCAGTGAAAGGCTTGTCATTTAATTATATTTATTGAAGTTCAAGGGGTCAAAAAATTTCTAATTAAAATAAAATCTCACCTGCTGACAAGTTGACTTAATCACTGTAAAGATAAAGAGAGAAAGTACATATAAAGTTTCTTGTTAAAAAAATTCATTCAATGACAATTGTCATTTTTCGTTAGAGTTCAAAATCAAAGACAACTGAACAGGCAAAGGTCACGGAGAAATTACAGATCGTGACCCCTTATACGACGCCGGTGACTGCAAGTGGAAATCCATCCACTTCTTCTGCTGCCCCTATTGAACACGTGTATTTCAGAAGGGTATGTATTGTGATATTAACCCTTATTAGCTTTTATCTAAATTCCTGCTTTACCATTTAAAATTTTTTTTATCAGAGGGTAAATGACGTTGTTACTCTGGCCATAATTTTTTTTTAATTATTAGAAGCTGTGCTTTTTAATTTGTAAATTTAAATTGTGCTTTTTATATTTTTGCATGACATTCTATATTCGATGCAAGCATTTAAAGAAATATTTATATTTTTGAAATGTAATGTAAATACACTTATTTATTGAGCTTGTAGTTAATTACCTACAACTGCTTGTACCTTTAAGGGCATTTTCTTTAATTAGATTTACTTTAATTTTTCAAAACTGACCACGAGTTGACCTTACTAACCGATTGGACAAGTCCATCATGTATCATAAAGAAGAAATAAGGCATACTTTGTAATATTAGCAATTCTTCCGTGGTGTACAGGATGAAGACAAAGAAAACGAATTGGAATCGAACAAAAACACCCCTTCGAGACAACAAAAACTAAAGAATGAGATCCACGTAACCGAAAAACCAAGGAAACAGCTAGAGGCTTCTGCCAAAAAATCCCTTAACGCTCCTTCTAGTACACAAACCCCAAAATTCACCACAAAATCTAATCAGAAAAAGAAGGGTCGCTACCATGCTCGTTACAAATCTAACCCTAGTAGTACCACTAGTAATCCAAACGAAAATGAAATCCCTTCTTCTACTACCAAGCAACGAAATTTTTCCCCCAAATCTACAGGAACTTATAGCATCAAGAAGATCGAGAGAAGCACATTGAAACCGAATTTTGCTCGAAGCACTCCAAAAACTTATTCAAAAACCAATAAAACGAACAAAGATTCCAAAACTCCAAATCAGGTAATACATAAACACAAAAGCCTTAATTATAATATAGATACAGAAATTTATATTGAAAATAATTAACAAGCTTTGAGTTGTGTTCTCAAACAGATCATTGGACTCTGTATTTTAGGGGAGCGTCTCTTCAAAAGCTGCCCTTTACCGATTTAGTTCGAGATATCGTAACGACCCATCGAAGAGAAACAACAAACTCCTCAGTAGCACCCCAGGACCTAAATATATACCAACAGTCCCCACAATTACCCCCATCATGGTAAGTAAACTTATAATTTGAAAATTCATAGGTTCATCACAGTCTCGCACATTTGTTTCACACAACCGATTAATGAGAATAGGAATTATACACCTTGACAGACGTGACAGACTTCGACTAAATTAACTATAAGTAATAAACATTTTTGTTGTAATAAATAATAATTGTTGACAAAAAATAATGACTGACTGTAATTCGAAATTTGGATATGCATCATCTAATGAATTTACATCTTTTGCTAAAGGATTCGCCAAATTTCGACGTTTTAGACTACCAGTGGTCGGCCAATCGAATTGCGTAATTGGCAATGGACAAAATGGTTAAATCCTACCCTGCAATGTCTATACTTATATATACACACCTGTTCAAACTTATACATACATATATAAAGTTAGTTTACTAACACGAGGTGTGGGTTTATTTTTATATATTTTTATTTTATAAAATTAAGGTGCTAATTACCTACATTAAAAAAAATTACGTCAGGGGTGGTCAAACTTAAGTCAAAAATGAGTTCAATTTAAGTGCCACCACCAGTGACAACGATTGGTGTCTGCCACTAGTGGCTTAGCCAAGCTACTAGACGTAGCCACGAGTTAAAGTCACAAGTGGCCAGTCGCAGTCTCAAATAACTAGACGCAGCCACTAGATACAGTTACAAGTCTCGAGTGTGCAAATGGCAAGAGATTATACGTCGCCACAACTTGACCACTTTGAACTTGTGGCTCGAACATGACCACTCCGATTCTCAGTTTTCATTAAAACCTATTGAAAAGTATTAAAAAAAGTCTTGCCAAAGACCTGTGGCAGCCACTAGTCGTTATCAGAGGTGGCTTTAGTGTGTGGCAAAGACAACTGATAGGAGAGAGACTAGAAGTAGTTAGTAGCTTTGGCCATCCCTGGAATTAAAAAAATAATATACCAACAGGGTTGGACTGGCTATGAAATTAGTATAGGGTAGTTTTGGAATAATAATCCGAAAAAAATAAAATGTATTTCGGCTTACAGGGTAATTTTCTGGTTTCTTAATGTGCCAGTCCAACCCTGTACAGCAGTGATATGTACGAAGTTAGATAGAAAATTAATTGGTTCATAATCAGGTCGGATTTAAAGTGGAGGAAAACAAATTGTATAATCTTCCCTTAAATATTTGATTAACTTTGTAAAATAAAACTAACCCCTACGTAGATATGTGTTATATGTATATGTATTTATATGTTGTAAGATGTGATTTGACTAACATTTATAGCAATCTGTCAAGGTGTATTAAGTACCTACATAAGTACATCATTTTTTTTTTTGTAAACTATATAAATATACAAAATATATTTTTTCTAATAAACCAATACATAGTAACACGTGGACTTTTATTCACATTATCATCACGTCACTTGTTAATATTCACTCACTGCCATAAGATGAATAAATTTTGCTAAAGAAAAGATTTATTTCCAGGAGGTGCAGAAAAATGGAAACGAAGAAGTTCGAATAATAACATTCGACGACCCAGTAAATAACATAGTACCTTCTGATAGTCTTATCAGCGGAGACTACCTAAAATCTATAAACAAAACAGACTCAAATTTAGTGGTATAAATACATAATTAAGGCCTTTTGGAAAACAAATTGATCCGCATTTGTCTTTTTAGGATTCAGAGCGTGACGAGTCTCGCCCTTCGACAACGAACAAACCTATACCGGTCTCACTTTTTGAAAGCATAATAAATTCAATTACAGCCATATCATCGACACCAAAGACGCCATCGTCTCAGACCGTTTCGACCGAAAGACCAACAACTAGTTCGGCTATTTTCAGAATAGCCAGCAAAAAGACTAAGACTGATAAGACTGTGACGCCAGACGTGCCCTTGTTCTCGTCGGAAAATCTTGTAAAGGGTTTCACGGCCACAACTTCACCTAGCACAACAGAAAAACCGACGACAATTATCGAAAAAATACTGAGCTCATTGTCAGCTATAAAAGCTAACAGTACGAACAGTAAGGAAAGTACCACCACTGTAGATCCGTATGAAAACGATACGATATATAACACTATAAACACCACCCCAAAACTTCAACCCACCACTAGTAAAGTGAATGTAAAGTCTACTAGATCTTTAGGCACCAGCACTATTTCACCAGGGTTTAGTGTAGCACATTCCAGCTCCTCCATAGATCCTGTAAATAGTATGATCGACGACGATAACACTTCCCTCGATGAAATGTTACGAAAACGAACTGTTACCAGGCTCTTCTCTCTTTTAAATTCCATCTCTTACACTTCACCAACATCACCAAGTAGCTCTGATCCAGGAACATCTCCTCAGCTAAATTTCTTAAGTAGTACGACCTCTCTTCCTTTAGTTAGTCGACCTTACAGTAAAATAACTATGTCAGGGATTACCAGCACAGACGCTCTAAATCTATCTCCTGCCCCTACAACTGATAATTCCCTACAACCATCTACCATTGATGATGGTCTTCGTCTTACAATACCATTTGCATCCAGTACAGATACTTCTACTGAATCTTCTGGACCAAATGATGGTAGTACCACATCTCTACCATTAACAAATTTAGAAGATTTCTTACGATCGATTGGTATAACATCGCCTGTAGAACTACCAGCTGATGTCAGTAATAAAGTTTCCGGTGGTACCACCCCATTCACTTCCCTTTTCGTACCCATCCAAGCTTCCTCCACCGTACCAAGTACAATACCTACAGAATCTCCTGTAACGACAACCCCAATGACGACAACTACTTTTGTACCATCTCAATCGTCTCCCAGTGGATTCACTGCAACCACAAGAGGATTCGCGGATACAGCTCCCACATTATCCAACAGACTCCAGGATATTATCTCCATGTTTACCCAGCTTATAAACACCCCAACTACAAATGCCCCAGCTAGGGCAAAAACGTTTGCTTCGTTTGGATTTCCCTCTTTTCCAGCATCTGTTACTTATCTGAACCCTACGACCCCATCTGATATGACTTCAACTACCCCTTCTACCACCAATACTATAACCACTCAAGAATCGTCAACTGTACAAAATACTATTTCGGATTCAGCAACTACTGTAGTCGTACCTTCAGCTTCTTCAACTGTATCAACTACAACCCCTGCACCGTCTACAGCATTTACCGAATTTCCAACTACCACAAGTTCAAGTCTATCACCTTTGAGTGTGTCTTCTATATTTAGATCGTTAGCAACAAATCCTCCTACAACTCAAACAACTGTAACGACTTCAACCCCTTTCCCTACGAGTACGCCTTCCAGTTTGGCACCTTTAAGTACCTCAGCTATATTCAGGTCGTTGGAAACGACACCCCCTACGGCAACGAAACCTATCACAACTACTGCGATTCCTAAAACAACTTATAGTCCAGGGTTTTTGGAGTTTTTGGGTACTCTTCTCAATCCACCAACCCCTACGTTGTCTCCGAATTCGAAAGGGTTCTCTTTGCCTAATTCTATACCTACTACCACCGGAAATCCTTTGAGTTTTTTCAATACTTTGTTCAATTACCCTACTACTAAAAAAACAACAACCACCCTTAAAAGCAGTACTGCTCCAACTTCATCCACAAAAGTGACAGTACCGGAACATATTAATTTTGAAGTGAGTCCGGGTAGTGTCAGTGTCTTTTCGGCCAATGATGTTTCAAGTACTAACACCCCTGAAGAGTTCGATTCCGCTGTTTCTATATTCAGCAGAAATATCTTCCCTCATTTAACCACGACCTCTCAAACTAGTACTACCCCTAGTTCACCTTCTTCTACTAATAGAGACGAAATATTGACGACAGAAGTAACTTCTCAATTATCTATGGAATCGAGTACTGTAGATTCACGTTCAGTTACTAGTGGAGTAACTGAGTTTCCTGAGTCTACTTTCGTTTTACCCTCGACCGAGTTTACCAGTGATGAGGGTTCTACTTTGGGCTTTTCTACCGAGGTATCTTCAACTGCTGGAACTGATATTAATGTATTTTCAACCACTTTTAACACTAATTCTTCTACTGACAATATTGACACGACTGAAGAATCTAACACGATGACTGATATGAATAACGGTACCATGTCGCCTAGACCGAAAGATTTCTTCATCTTTGCTGTATTAAACAATAACACAATTTTACGAAAACGGCCCAGTATATACCCAACAAGGGACACACCATTCATAATAAAAGCAATACTGCCAAATAACACACTCGTTCAGAAATTCCCCAACGGGAGTTTGGTTCCCGAAGAACCAGTTATACAGGTGAATGGATTTGATACGCGTGAAATACCCCCGCCCCCGCCAGAAATAACCAGTAATCAGGTAACCTCTGACCAGGACACCCGCCAGGATAATATGACTGATCCCATGGTATTCACTGTAAATAACTACAGGGTGGTGGCTGTTTTATTTACTTATATTTCTAAAAATTGCTGACTCGACTAATCATGCACAAACCTGCACATGCATTGGTATTTAAAAAAAAGCAACAAATTTGTGCTTTCAGAATTTTTTCTTTTACCTTAGGTTGACCACTTTAATCTATCTTCGACAATAATTTGAAAACAAAGGTCGAAATTGAAAAAAAAAATAGTAGAACCAAAGTTGTGAGATTTCAAAAACGATATCAAATTATCAATTGTCATCTATTGTGTTAAAAAAATATTTAAACTTAATATGGCAGAAGGTCATAATTTGATTCACGTACAACTTTGATCACTACTATAAGTTATTCTCAAAGACAGATTAAAATGGCTTACAAAAACAAATGTAAATTTTAATTTTTTTTTGAGTAGTGATACTGAAGTAGTTTGTAAAATATTCGATTTTTTTAAAATTTTTTATTGTAAATAGCTTGCATGCTAAGCTTAAATATTGTCAAGTAGTTCTTTGCTCTCGGTATCTTTTGGAAATGGTTTTTCTATTTACTCTACGGATTATTTTCTAACTTTCCCTTTGCATTCATTCCTTTGCTCCTGCTAACAACGATCACTGTACGAATCATTTTTTTAAAATTATTGTTCAAAAAAATAATAATCGATATATATATATTTTAGGTGGAGACGCCGGGTACCAATATGACCACAGTTACTGTTACCACGAACGTTAACCTGGAAGAATCTACCACGTTACCACCATTGAACAATATCTTAGGTGGTAAAACTGTAACAGAATTTAACAATATCCTTAACAGGACACCCTCAGAAAACGAAGTATTTAAATATCAAACCCTCGACGTGGACCCAAAAGTAAGTACTAGTAGGTTACCGTGGACAATATTTATTTTTTTTTCGTTAATGGTAATAAAATAAATTCACCCTACTCCCCAGACGAATCGTGTTATCACGAAAAGTGTTAAAGTGTCTAAAAACGTTGTACACCGTTGGAAACCGGTAACTAAGAAATCAAAAACGAAGGCAAGATTTTCAATAACTACTGATAACATAATTGACTAATTAATTGTTTTTGTTTTTTGTATATACACACACCTTTTCTCTTTTTCACAACTAATTCGTTAATCTATTTCAAAAAATAATCAGTAATTTATTTATATTTAATTTCCTCCAAGACTGTATAGTACAACAGTATCCAAAACTCACAAATAAACCTCTTTACCTATCGAATTTTACCCAGAGATGGCCACAGGGCCACTGGTGACAACGACTAGTGGCAGCCACAAGTCGTTGACAATTTTTTCATGAATTTCAATGGATTTCAACGCAAACTGAGGATTTGAATGGCCGTGTTCTAGCCACAAGTGGTCAGCGCCTGCTACTTGTGGCGACACATAGTATCTTGCCATCTGAACTAGTCAAATGAATATACTTAAAAGTTTATGTGACTTGTGGCTACGTCAGCATATTTGTGACTGCCACTAGCCGCTTGTAATTCAAACAAGTGGCTGCGTTTAGTGGCTTTTCCAAGTCATTGCTGGCAGCCAATGGCCGCTTGTGACTTAAACTTGTGGCTGCATCTAGTGGTTAGCCACTAGTCGTTGCCACGAGTTCTCCAGAATGCAGCAATATTTAAATTAAACACATTCGTTTGTATATTTTTAGACAAAAGGCAGTACAACTGTAGTGTTCCCCATAAGCAGCAGATTCTTCACAACAACCCCATTAAGCGCCACACGTCCCCAACCAAAAATATCATCCACCACTTCGAGAGCAACTACAACTCCTAGAAGTATAACCACCAGAAGTACATCTACAACAACCACAAGGGTTCCAACAACCACAAGGTCTCCAACAACTACAAGGGCTTCAACAACCACAACTACTACAACCACAACACCAGCCCCCACTACAACTACTACTACACCAAGTCCAACGACTACAACCAGGAGACCTCCAAGAACAACTACAACGACTGCTAGACCAACACCTACAAAGAGGAGGATCATCACAACTACGACCCCAGCTTACAGACCGCAGAGTTTCCTCAGCACGTTGTTCTCTACCCTCCAAACGTTCCAAACTCAAACCATAAGACCACCTACCACTCCACACTTAGTTACTACCACCACAAGACCACCTAAAGAGACAACACCCAGTTTTAAAGTGGGTTCAAAATCAAGCACCTACAACAGCATCGAAAGCTTCTCAACCCCTAAGGCAACTGCAGCGTTTGAGAAGAGTACACCACCAACGGCGTCAGGAATCTTTGACGATATCTTCAGAACCATTATAACAGCAAAACCACCCCCAGAATACTCCAGCAGCAGAACGGTTACTGACCAAATTGCTACAAGCACGAAACGTAGCATTTCAACAGCACCATCTGCGTCTTCGTATCCTACTGAAGGTAACGAAGTTGAACTTTTAAACAGCTTGTTCAGGAACATTATACCTTCTGGAAAACCTGCGCAACAAATTACCAAAGACATTAGCCCAACCATTACGAGTCCTACATCAGTACCATCAACAGAATCGTTAGCAAACATAATCAGGAATGCTGTTATTGCTAACGAAATGTCAGCTGCTGATAGAGTCACAAAACCACTTGTCACAACCCAATCTGAGAAACGATACATTCCAAAGTCTTTACCTACTGTTTCAACGATTCCTTTGGACTTGGAAGACGACATTTTCAGGACTGTTGTAAGGGCAAAGCCCATTCCACCGAAAGAACCAGAGACACCCAAATTTACATTGCTAGCAACTACGTCTAAACCATCATCTACATTATCTACAGTGGATAGCAATATTTTCCAAAGTCTGGCAACAGTGTCTCCTGTTTTCGAACTACCCAAAAGTAGCCCATCTCCTGTGCCTCCCCTATATTATCCCTCAACGTCCAATTCCATTTCGGATTATCCCAAACCGCCACAATTAAATTCTCAAGCTATTAATCCACAAGTCTTAAGCTTGCTGGAACAGATACTTTTTGGTAGAGGGTTAGAGGGAGTTGTTCTTCCTGGATCGTTGAGCACTTCCTCCACCACGGTACCAACAACCACTACAACACGAACGACTACAACTCCAACAACTACCACCACAACAAGAACTACTACCACAACGACTACAACAACTACAACCACAACTCCAAAGCCTACGTTTAGGCCATCAGCAGTTGATGTGAACAGTATAGATTTGGAGGAATTGAAGAAAAAAGATCTCACGGAAGAACAAAGGAGAGATCTGCTTACTTTGGAAGCTTTAGAACGAGAACAGAAAGCTATCATGAAGCAACTCTCTTTCTTGGCCAACTTGGCAGGTTTGGTATGTTAACTAAAGCTACTATTTTTAAAAAATTTTTGGTTTATATTTATTTACTTTAGCAAGGTGGACTGAATGGAGTTAAACTTCCTGGCCTACAGAGCGAAAAGGTACATAATGGTCCAAATTATTTGCCAGAAAAATAAACCATTATCGTTTCAGGGAGTAACTACTTCGAAAGTGGACGACGAAAAACCAAAATTGTCTTCAACTGCGAGCCCTTTGAACCTATTGGATTCGATACCATCAAGTAGCTTCAAAGAACAGAAAAAGGTATCAGCAGATGGTCCGAATGCACTTGGCATTGCAGACCTCTTGAAGCAAATCAACGCTGTCAACATGGAAAAAATCACAACAGCATTACCAAGAACTACATATGGAAGATCCGAAGAAGCTCTGTTAGCATCAATTCTTAAAGAAAATGGAATTGGGCCTACAACCCCTAAATCCTTAGCAGACCGAATTAGACTAGCAGTAATATAATTATTGTTTTTAATAATTTTTTTAAATAACTACAGAAATATTTTAGGGACTTTTCGACAAAGAAATTGTCAGCACGACAACGCCTAAGCCACCTCCACCTCCAACAACCAGAAAGCAGAGGCTCATTCCACCTCCTTCTCCAGCTCCAAGTCGAGGTCCTCTGATGCAAGGGTTGAGCTGGATCTTGAACGCGTTCTCGCCCCAAAGGACCGGAGTTCCACCAGCGAGACCCACCAAATCGATAAATCCTGCATCAAATAAGCAACCCAATGTCATTACCAAATCAACGATTTCTTCACCGACCACCAGATCTGGCCGTAGCACGACGGAGGAACCAATGTCTGACCTCGACAAATCATTAAACGCCTTAACAGGAGAACAATTGGAAAATGTCGTAGGTCAACTGGAATTGATTCAAAAAAGCGGCAAAGGAGGTCCCGAACTTGACCTCACGTTACTTAAATTGCAAAAGAGAATGCGTGCCCAGAAAACTGATTATTTCAATGAACCTACGAAGGTTGAAATTATCACCCCAGCAAATGCCCAGTCGGTAGCCATCAGCAGACCTGCGAGGTACACGACCTCGAGGCCTGTTAGTGTCAGTAATTTCATTTCGAACGCCGGAGCGGATTACGAAGACACTCCGGTTCCACCGGTCAGCTTTGATCCAGTGCCTGGACTGGGACAAGAACAGCCTCCGGTCAGAGGTCAATTAGTTAATGCAGCCATTAATGTTACCAAAGCCATCTCCAGTTTTCTGGGTTCTGCGTTACAGGTAGGTGCCCCATTAATTTAAATTATGTTTCAAAAACTTCTTCTTCTTCACCACATCTTAGTAGAAAGCTGTTTCATGACAATACTAAGGTCACTAAAGTCCTTTGGTCTTGGTCTATCATTTAAACCTTTTCTAACTCGTCTGGATTAGTCGACTAGTCGACCACGTAACCTTTTCTAGTCGTTTGCCTGTCTGATACTTACAAATATAGTACAGGGCCACCAGTGACGATGACTAGTGGCAGCCACAAGTAGCTGGCGAGATTTTTTAAGTTTTTTTTTATGACTGACGCAAAATGAGAATTTGAGTTTTCGCGTTGGAGCCACAAGTTGTGGTAAAGGTCAGTACTTGTTACTTGTGCCACTGTGGCATTACATATTCGCTTGCCACATGCCCACACTGGATAAAAATCTTTGACTACCTATTTCAGTACTTAAAAAAATTATGCGACTTGTGGCAATATTTAGCAATTTGTAACAGTGACTAGTGGCAGTCATTGAAGAGATTTCTTACACTTCTGTATAGTTTCAATGAAAAATGAGAGTTCGAATGATCGTGTTCGAGCCACAAGTTGTGAGAATGGTCAGTACTTGCTACTTGTGGCACCATATTGTCGTTTGCTACATGTGCACACAAGACTAATATCTTTGGCTACGTACTTCAGTACATGAAAGAACATGCGACTTGTGGCGATTCTTAGCCACTTGTTATTGTGACTAGTGGCTGTGACTAGCAGCTTATGACTGCAACTATTTTCTTGTGATTTTTACTCGTGACCTTTTCTTATGGTTCGCCTGAACTATTGGTAGCAGACACTAGTCGTTGCTGCTTGTGGCTCGTTATGAGACAACCTTTAAATTAAACTTTTTTGGCTTCATATTATTATTCGTAGACATTCGTAGGTCCACAATTCTTTATTATTTTCTTTATTTTTGAAATTTATTGTACTTCTTCTTCAACTCAAAAAGACAAATTTACGTGAACATGTCAACTATTATTAAATTTCTAATTATAACTGATCTCTAAATCGAATGAATCACTGCGGTTAGATCGACGCACGACTTATTGGAGAATCCCTTTTTTATTTTTTGTTTCTCCCAAGAAAATAAACAATTGTCTCACGTACTTAGTGATTATCTGTGGCGTTTAGAAAAAAGTCAAAAAGTACTGACTGATGTAATAGGCGTTAGTAACTGACGTAAATTAAGCTAAAATATACGTCACTCTTTTACTTCTTACATGTGGTTTTCTTTCTCGTTTAGTTTTAAGAATTCCCTGATGTAAACTTACATATCTGTTTGCACTTTTATTAACAACTTTACACAAACAAAAAATTGGAAATTACTACTTGCAGTAAATTTCAAAATAATTTTGAATCTTTAGTCATATATACAGGGTGACTCATGTATGATATTTCGATAAAAAAGGAACAATTGAAATTTTTCTTTCCTGTAAAAAATAATTAGTAATAAAATTATGTTTGTAAATGTAAATCTATTACAGTGGCCTTCACAAACACTTAAGCAACCAGTAACAGAAATTTCGCGGTAAGTTTTTGAAAATTTTTGAGAGAAACGCAGTAGATGTTTTAATGCTTGTAGATGGGCTGCTAAAGCTAGACAAAAACAACACATTAACACTAGATAACACTTCACATTTATTTATTGATAGGTAAGGGCATAAATAATTAGAATAAAATAAGTAAAAACCCTTAAAAATTGTCTACGATGAATTTTGAAAATTCTTTCGAACGTATGTATTTTATAAGATTTTTCTTGCAATTTGCATTTTTTGGTTGTTAAACGTGACTTTAACCTTCTGATTAATAACATCAAAACAAAATAATAAATCTCAAAAATTATAATAATTATAAATCTTTAATAGTTTATTATTTTTATGATTATGGCGTTTTTCTTCTTGGTCACAAATCCAAAATAATAAATAGCACCGAAATGGTAATCGTACGTACGTATACCCACAAAAGCTTGTAAAGACACGATTTTTAACACCCAATTAGTTTGCCTTCACCTTAGAACAGAATAATGAGATGTATTAATAGTTTTGTCTGTATTTGTCCTTGATTTGAGCCAGCAGACAACATTTTTAGTTGTGTGTATTGCATAAGAATTACTTGCTTTTACCTTATTTTGTATCCATGTATTCGTTTCGAATCGTACAAAGTTTCGCTTAAAAATATTCACTACACAAAAAATGACCTTAATCTATACTTAATTCATTAGAACTGATTTATTAACTGAGTAAACAACCAACCAATTATGGCACGGTAGCAAAACTTTTTGCATTTCGAAGAAAGAAAAAAATTTCGAAAATGGATCAATTTTTAGAAATTTAATCTGGAAAAAGTCACACGATCTGTTTCTCGAAAACTGAACGAACATTAACATCGAAAAACTGAATTCAAATCAATTTTTTTATATTTTCCATAAAACAATTATTAATGATGGCAATATAAGTGGCAGTAATTATTTTTTCATCAATTTTTGAAAACATTTTTCACCCCTTAATAGAGATTAAATTTGCAAAAATGGTTTATAATGTACTGTATATGGTATGAGCTTTCGTGCTAACATAAGTCAATGTTTCACCCCTTTGGGGGATGAATTTTGAGAAATCCTCTTTCACTGCTTTGATGCATTGTATGAGGAACCTCTGTGCCAAATTTAAAGTTTCTAAGTCGAAGGGTTTGGCTGTTATACCTCTTTATAATGTGTACACGCTTTAGGTTCGTGGCTTGACTTACTGTTGGTATCTCCGGAGCTTTTTGAAATAACAGCAAATCTAAACATTTCATAAAAAAAATTTTCAAACAAAAGTGTTTCTTTGCTCCAAGGACTATTTAGCTATGCAAACGGCAAGTCTCTATCATACATATTGGCTTCAAAAACTATGAATCCAAACGGTTTTTAAAGCTTTTTGGTGATAAAATCGTATTAGTAACAAATTTAATGGTATTTAAGGGAGTTTATAGTTCTATCTGATCTCCCTATCATTTGTGATGGAAATTTTGTTTATTTCAAGGATCAATAAGTTCTTTAAACGAATAGGTACCAAGAAGATCCATAAAAGTCTTATATAATTAAGTCAATATAGACCTTTTTCTAGTTCAAACATTTATGTCATTTGTATTTTGGAATTTTTGACATATTGTAAGACATCCCATAAAGACAAAGAAATTGAATTTAAAAATGGAAAATCCAATACAAAATTTACACAAAAAAAAAAACTAACACTACAAGTATCTACGAGTCAATATAAATTATTATGCAAAATACTTAAGGTATGTTCTATTGTAAGTCAATATATGTCATTATTTCATTGTTTAATTAATAGGTTTAGCAATGAAAAAGGACGGGTAGGTATTAGAAAAATTTCTAGTACTTATAGTTCAGCTGTCTGTGGGGCGAAAGGCGCTTTTGCAACGAGTGCGTTTAATAAACAAATAAATAAATTTTAATTAATGAATTTATAATAAATGAATTGTTTCACGTTTCAGGGCGCAGCCACGTCTTTCCAGACGCTCCTCCAATCCGGATCCAGACAAATTGGAAAATACAGCAGCTCGTATAGTAATCCGAACAGACCAGGATGAAGTTTGAATAATTTTATTGTTGTGCTATATTTAAACGAACGAGATAGATCTATTAGAGCGAGTATCAGACAAATTTGCATACTTATTAACTCGACTTATTGTCCAGGTACTTAACAGCAAAGAGCGATTTAAAAAAATTGTTAAACTTTTTATGAAACTTTTGGAAAAAAAGACTGTCAGTCGTCATCATCCTCTTATTCGAAAGTAATTTTTAATGATTGCGTCCAAATTTTATGCAGTCACAAATTAAGCTCTCTTTTTCGTCTTAAAAATGAAGTGAAGTAAAACTAACTTTTTGTTCATTAGTTTTATATTTCGTTTTGCTTCATTTCATTTCTAATATTTAAATATTGATATTATGCATTGACCCTCTTCACGATGTATTGACGTGTAAATACATCGATTGGAAAAGGTCGATAAGTTCTTTAAATATTGTTATTAATATACTTGATTGTTTTAAGAATTATTTAATATTTTTGTACATAGATTTTATTATTATTAGGCAATTGTAAAAATGAGCTTGTTGATGATTGTGTACAATAAAAAATAAAACTATAAGTACGTAGTTTTATTACCCACCCTACCACAATGTTAATAATAAATTATATGTTCTACTGTTCTTGTCTTGAAATCCCTACCAGTTGGTCCTATGTAAAACATATTAATGACAAAGATAAATCAACAATGTAAATAACAAAATTGTTTACAACATATTTCGATAATATATAAAACAAATATGTTTGTTACTATTGATATGATTTCGAAAAATTATATAAAATACATTACTACATATTTTTTATAGTGTCTTACACAATACCGTATGCAGACGTATTTCAACATCACTAACTTACTTTCATCGGATACCTACGTATTCCATATTGAATTTTTATTCTATAGACTAGATAATTACTGTGGTTTTTCTTTCTAATTTGCATTTAACAGTTTTTTTCATTTCCATATACGTAAATGCACTTCACTGTGATATTTCTCAAACGATAGACGTCATCAAACAAAAAGTTAGTGAAAGTTCATTTTCAATGTGGAAGACTAGAACTAATTTATTAATTGGTTCGATTGCGACAAATAAATGAATGGACGAAAGAATGAACGAATAAGTGCAACATTTTTAATCGTATTTACAATATTATAATTGTTTTTTTTTTTAATTAATTAATTGAAATGCTTTATTACGTTAATCGATCATATGAAAGTGGTACTTTTAAAGTCGATTTTGTAGTAAAAAGAAAACATTCTGTAGTTGTACCTGCTGCAGTGAAAATCTATAAAATCTGAGGTAGGTATGTTTTAGATTAAATTTTTAGTGAATTTATTGTTTTTAAATATTTAAATAACATTTAAAATATTATCCACGTGAATTGATTAGTAAGAAAATGTTGAAATCCATAATAAAGCTTTCCATTCACTCTTCAAGGTTTATCACAGACAAAATCTACATAGTGGAAGACCTTATTTATACATAAATCCCTTCTAAAGAGTTTTGCTTAACTGTCAGTATTGAATGAATAATTTTTTTGATATGGCTGAAGTCGTGATTTTTGATCAATCATCTAACAAAAAAGAAACAGGTTTTATTTCTACCTGCAAATTAAAAAAAATAGTCCGGAAATGTTTTGCTTAGACAATGAGGAAATGATATTTATCTTCATGGTAACAATTAGGTATCAAACATTCAAAAAACGTACATCTAATTAACATAATAAATGCGCAAGTTTTACGTTACGACGTAATTTACTAAATCAAGATGTTTTACTACGATTTCAGATTTTAGTCTATGTTTTATGGGTGGGTAGGTACTTTGTTTATTTAAAATTTCTAAAAAGTCTCATTTATAAACTTTTTCTCGATTATTTAATTTTGATTATTAATAAACTTATCAACGTTTAGATAAAAAATTTGTTTAAAAAAGTTTTGTTTAGTTTAACACGTCGAAATTTGAACGATTTACGAAATTAAGGGGACCATTTCATACCGTAACCCTCCGGTGGTGCATAGCACTTAAGAAATTTGAATCAGGGCGCCCATTACATACCGTAACCTCACCCATTTCTTAGTTGTCGCTGTTATTCGAATGTTTTCATTTTTGAATTGAGCATTTTCCTAATAAATATTTATCGTAGCTTTATTTTTATTAAGTGCTCGAAATTTTCCGGCAGTTTTTCGCCACTGTTTCAATGACGATTTAATGTAAAATTACAAAGGTACGGCAAGAGTCAAGACGATGATGTTTGCGACTGCTTTAGCTTTAGCTTTAGCTTTAGCTTTAGCTGTAGCTTTGCCTGACCATCAACAACAAACACATTATCTTTCACTTGTTCTTGGCTCTGTTGGTTACAAGGCTAAAGTAGGCCGCTAGTGTAGAAAGAAGAATTACCACATTGAGTTGAAAGCCACTATGAGGTTCGGATCGGCAGACGCGTTTTGAGCAAGACCGACTTGTCTTAAGTAAAACCTTCAATCCGTCGAGGTTTTCCACATTTTCCTTTTATGTTTTTCTATTATACGCGCGAAAAACCGAACGATTTTTGAAAAGTGCGTTTTTGTGTTTGCCGTCAGACGTTTCGAAAACTATAACGTCCGCCACCATCATGGTATTATCGACAAGAAACAACGACTCTGACTCTGACACGGTAAGGCGTTTAAAATTTGATCTTTAATTTCATGTTTATTGTTTTTTTTTTTTTGTAATTCGAATTTGTGCTTCTATATATGGCGATGAGCTAATATATCTACTATGTGTGTGTATGTTTACATGTATCTATGAATGTGAATGTTTATACGCATCTAACAAATTGTTTGTTTAAAAAGAAAAAGAAGATACGAACCGTTTTCAACACTTTAATTTTTAAATAAAGTAAAATTCGGGTTTTTATGATGCACTTTTTTGGGGTCTTAAGCAGAGCACGTGTAGGTACACAGAATTTTAAATGTTTATATCGTGTCCCAATTTCATTGGTCTTTTTTATGTAGATTTTTTTTATCTTTTCAATCTGCGAACTAAATTATTTATTTATGAAAAAGTTTTTAAATTTGTTGCTTAATTTATGTGCTTATCAATTTAATGAACCTCGACCTTGCATTTAATGATAACATGACCTGTAATGGTGTATCTTTACATTCTTCCCAATATAAAATATTTCCAAACTAGATTAATTAATTAATTTCGGTACCTAATGAGAGGCTCATTAAGTCGATAAATAATTCATAGAAGAAGATGGACTTAGCTGTTTCTATAGCTCATAAATTCCTAATTAAAACGAAGGTGGTAATTAGTGTGTCTTTTAAAAACCAAATTGTTTTACAATTAGTCTATTATTATTTATAATAACAAAATACGAATACATTTGTAACAGCAGCAAACATTAACGAGAACTGATAAACAACTAGACACTGATAATTATTCTTTAAGATGCTGCATTAGCATAAACTATACATATAATTAGTTTTAATTTAATTCACGTGTGGAAAAATATTATAAATTAAGATATCCAGTCGTTTTTGTATTTTAATGCGTAACAAATTATTCATTTTTTTAAACACATATTAAAAAAAAAGCTTCAAACAAAAATATTAAACTCTAAAGGATTCAATTTTAATAAAAACACAATAGTTGGAAATTTTGATTAAAAAAAAGTCTCATCCTGATAACATCTTTGACTCATCATCTTAAGACAAGTATGTGGAAGATCTTATACCATCATACCATCGAATCGGTGGAATGATTCAGTGACGCGGTCCTGACCCTTGCGTTGTGTAACTTTGGGCAACAAAAAATGTAGAAACCTTAGTGTTGCTGTAACGTGATACGAACGAGTTACGAAGAAGTTGAGGAATTTCCAGAAACGACATTTGAACCATCAAGAAGTGAAAGTTAATAATTACCTAGCAAGCGTGCTGACCAAAAGAAAGAGGTAAAATGCTGACGCTATTAAAACTGACCCACTTAGAGAACACTCCACCGGAATGGTACATACATATTTAGGTAGCCTTTGGTCATCAAGCAATAATAAAGACGTGACCAACGTCATATAGGTACAAAAAAAAATATACAAATTAGTTCAAAAAGGTTTTTAATTTAAATCATTGATCGCCATGGGTCTCACCCAACCCATGAAATATCCTGGGCTACGCCCTGACTGTTATTACATAATATAAACTTAAAAAAAGTTCATTTCATTCAAAATAGTACAAAAACAAGTCGTATGGAAAGTCCAGGTTATTAATGAATAATTTATGTATTACAATTTGAGCTGGACGCAATTTTAATTTTAGTTCAAAAAAAAAAATACTAGATGGGGGAAGACTAAAAAAAAAACGTTCACGTTTTTACATTAACAAAATTGGTAAAAGTTTATTATAACCAGATACCAGATGTGTCTGGTATATTATGGCACAGGTATTGAATGCTGTACTGTTGTACGTCATCACCAAGGTTACATGGTTTTTCCAAATCTAAAGTGAGATCTTACTAATTCATACATATATTGCCTTTCAAATTCATAAAGTTGATGATCTTGAAAAAATATTGCTACAACAGACGCTTTGGTCAACACAAAATTGTTTAAAAAAAATCCTATTATTACTCAAATTTAAATAAACAATTAATTCATTGATTAATGATTTTTGAAAAAAAAAATCAATTCTTGTACGAAAACAGTGTACATTAAATCTAATTGTGATTTATGACAAAGAACCATAAAATGATGTTCTCTTTCTATTGGTAAAAAGCTCCTAACAGGATTCTTATTCTGATCAAAAAATTTGCAGCCACAAAGTGGTCAAAAGTTGTGTCACACGATAATTTTGGAGGAATCAATCGCGTTTTGGAATCAAAATTATTAATTAAGAAGGAAAACCCATTTGTACACTAATTAAAAGCAGTTATTAATAGATTCTGTGCCATTATGTTTCACATGCATATGTATTACTAAAATGTCACCACAAATTTGGCTAAAAATTATATAATAATTGGAAAAACATGTTACTTGTGTGAAAAAAGAATGCAAAGACGTCATCGGTCTGTTAAAAAAAAAAAAAAAAACTATTTGTGTTAGATGAATAAAAATTTTTTAACATGCGGGTGGGGCAAACGTAAGAATTTCGGCATAACTAGAGTGTTCTTTATAAAAAGCTGTCAAAAAGAAGTAACATCGCGAAATTGACGCACATTTAGACTTTAGGAAGGAATGATTCAGTGAAATGTTCTTGTATGTAGCATAATAGTGGAGGCAATAGCCGAAATGTGCTGTTCTATTGTACTGTATAAAGCCACAGTGTGTGAACTTACTTAAGTCAAGGTGACGCAAAATTTAGAGAGGGACAGATACACCATAAGAAAATGCGGGAGTGCAAAAGACAGAGAAATATTTTGTGGTAGTCCATGTTACGAATTTGCAACGATCAGTTCTTTGTATTTGTTGTTAAGTTATCCAACTTTTTTGTGATTAAACTTTTAAATAGTTGTAAACGGTAAATGGATTTCTATAGGTGAGTCAAATTCTATGATCCATCTTACTATTTGCTCTTGAAAGAACTTTAACAAAGACACCAATATTATTATTTAATGAAAAAGATGGTCATTCATGTGAAGATCCAAACAGTTTTCCCTCAACGACTTAAAAAAAGTTAAGATATATATATACTGAAATCATCCCATTAATTTCCTACCCTTTATTTTGTTCAAATTTAAACTGTAACCACCCTCAAGATAGGCCAGATACTTTTCAACGACGAAAAGCTTCTTTCACGTTGGTTTTAAGGGTAGTAATGGACGCTAATCCCTACCCCCTCTGACCATTATTTATTTATTCATTAAAAAAGTGTTTATTTAAATATTTTTTTTAAATACATTATTCTGTAAACGTAAAGGTGAACTAGATTATCTACACATGGAATTTTGATGTAGTCGTAAATCAAATTTTTTTTATGGAGCAATAACCAAATAAAAAATGTAATTTCCTAACGACTATGTCAAATCTTTTTATAGATCATTACGTTTGTATAATTTGCAAAGCTGTCGTTAGAATTTAATTGAAAATTTTTTGTGAAAGCTCACGTTTAATTACTTATAAAACTTGAAAAAAGAAACATATTTCTATAATTTGGTTTATTCAAGTGCAAGTTAGACGTAATAATATATTTTTTCTTAATTTACGTAAAATAAATACGTACACCATTCCCATTGGAATTGGGTAACGGATTTAGACCGGCTGCTGGTGATGTCTGTGCAATTAAATTTTTGAGTAAATAAACAAAAATTGTGACGCATATATATATATTTGAATATTACTTTCACATTATGACAGTTAACTTCCTCCGAAAGATGTGTATCAAGATCTTTTAAATAGCTCATGGTAAAATTTTGCCAGTCGAAAATAAAAAAAATCAAACACAAACACTTCGACACCTTCCAAAAACAAATTTATTAAATTTTCTAGAAAAGTAACAAGAAAAATCAAAATCAAAATTACAGAAAAAAAAATTGAAAAGAATTTTATGTCCTGAAGAAGGAAACTTTAATTATTTGTCAAAGCTTCAGTCTTCTATATGAGACTAAATGATCCCTTAATTAATTTTTTTTTGTATTTGTTTCAGATGCCTCAAACAGTACCGTCCGCGGGTTTCACCCCACCGTGTGATTACAGCACGTTCGCCGAGAGTTTCGATCTAAGTCTTCTGCCTGGAGAAGAGGATAATCCTCCCTATTTGTCACCCTCAACCCCCCTGTACACCTACTCTCCCCCACCGCCCGCGACATGCGGAGGAAAACCAAAAATCTACACTACATTTTATTCAAGTCCTTTAAGCGACAACGCAGAAAACAACGACATAGATTTGGGGCCGGATTTTCAGAAATTATTAACCCCCGACCCGCCGAAAAAGGAACAAAATTATCTAACGCCCCCGACGAGAGGTATTTATTTAGAGGTTCCAAATTCAAAAAATTCGTACTCTACTGGCTCGTTGTCCCCTTATCAGACTCTATTGTCCCCTAACGGACAATATTCTGGATTCCCATCCCCATTGTCTGATAATCAGACTTTGTATCCGAATTCTCCGGAGTTATCACTTTATCCCCATTCGCCCACGTTTTACCCCCAGTCTCCCGACAACTTTCAGCCACAGAAACTCATTAAAAAGGAGGTGTTTTACACAAACTCACCCCCTTATATAAAAGAGGAATTACAGACCTCCAATTCGTGTTTAATTTCACAACAAAACTTAAACGAATCCACCCCTCAAACCCAAACGTCTTCGTCAGACAAAACTCTTTATAATTTCTTGGAAAATACAAACACCCCCTTGGACAGGCAGATAAAGCAGGAAAATTCTGTTGATTTTGGAACAATTCTACAAGACTTCCAGAATAGTGAATCCCTGTTTTGTCAACCTGAAGAACAACCAGAAAAGCCTAAGGATCATCAGCTCTTGAGGGAAGCGTTAAGGGATACGAGCTTTCAGAGGAGATATAACATAAGAACTTTTGATTTCCCTTTGCATGAGGGAGAGATTAAAATGGAAGAACCTGAACAAAGCGAAATTGGATGCAGTGAAGAACAACTTCCACGAGAAAAGATCGATCCCGTTCTAACAATTGCTATTGAACACATGAAGAAGGATATCGACAATACGTGCAAAACGTTGGGAATTCCTAAAGGTACATTATTTTAGTTTTTTATGACTCATTTTTGTTAAGGGCACAAAAGAGAGCTCAGAAATAATTTTAGAAAATTTTATCATCCAGAGGGATGATATATATATAGGTATCTAATTTTGTTTTAATTTTGCAAGCATTAGCTCTTTTTTTACAGTTGTTATTTAATACTTAATTGCAATTAAAAAAAAAAGTGCTTTAACAAAGCATAATATTTTACTACTTCCGAGTTGGTTTCGTAATAACCTTGTCTACCGAATGAAATAAATCTGGGCTTTAATCGAATAAAAAACTAAGGAAAAAATCGACTTATTGAGATTCTTGCAATCGATTGTAATGTTTTATTATTGTTCCCTTCGATAAGTTTATTCATATTCGTCCTTGCGATAATTCCCTTACGTAATTCCAACGATAAATGTGTAGGTAGACGTTGCATTTTCATCTCACGCTGTCGACGTAAATTCCACGTTTTGCAAGTTATATTTATAGATTATGTTCAATTACAATTGCTAATCTGCCGGATTTTAAAAAAATACTCTGTGTAAATATTATCACAATAATTTTACAAAATTTTATTTTAATTAGGTACAAACTTTTCATCCTAATTCATTTAAATCTAAAGCTCAGTGGCAATGGTGAATTTTCAATTATTTTTTAAAACTAATTAATTTTAAAAATATAAAAAATATATATTTGACACCCTCACAGCAAGCTCTTTCATTAGATATGTCACAAGGTACACTTTGCAACCCTATTTTCTAATTTACCCCCTAATCAATTACACCGATGATCCTACGAACAATCAGTTTTAATAAATGGAATTAATTTTTTTTTAATTCTTTTTCAGATCCCCATCAATGGACTTCAGCCCATGTCTTCTCGTGGTTGAAATATACCACAAACCAATTCGGTTTACCATCCCCTTCGTCAGAACAGTGGAACTTATCAGGCAACGAACTGATAACGTTAACAGAAGAAGAATTCAGCAGTAGAATCTCACAGGTAAAAAAAAATATAATTTTATAAATTCGATGACAACATTTTGTGACTAATATCTAAGCAATAGGTATAATTAATTAATTAATTGAAATAAAATAAAAATTAGAAACCACAGCTAACAACTATTGTGAGTAAGTCAACGCAGTTGCTTAACTATGTGTCTATTAGAAAGGCTCTAGCCCGAGGGAAGGTCTAACGCCTAATTAAGGTCGATTATTTGTCTAATTAATTGTTAATGTGCTAATTATTAGTGAATGTGAAAAAAAAAAAAAAACGAATAAAATGAATTTATAATGGCTAGATTAAAAAAAAAAATACATTAATTGCTGTGAGTAGGTACAAAAATATTTTTTATTTTTCAAAATCTTTTTTTAATAATAATAATAGTTTCATGATGTTGTTCAACGTTTCTTCACATTTCTCAGTAATAAGAATTTGCAATTAAATTTTCATTAGAATTATTCATTCTTGTACGTACGTGTTGTTCTTTAACGTGTTAACTACGCAAAGTGCAAAGGAAACAGAACAGAAACAATAAAAGAGAAATTGCTGTTCGCCAGGCAATGTCTTGAATACTGTATTATTTTAAATAGTAACGGTTCACTTAATGTACAATGTACATACTTGTGTACACCTTGCGAATATCAAACAACATAAACATGATCGGCTTATAAAATGTTTTACAATTAGCAAAAAAGCAGGGGACAGTCGTCTGTGGTCGTTGCCATGTTTAAATATTTTCGAAAAAAAAAAATTAATTATGAGAAAAAAAAAGATAAATCGGGAGTAAAAATTGATTTAATGTCTATAAATAAATTTTTTGTGAGAACAATCAACATGTTTATAAAAACGATAAACTGGTGTAATTAGTAATGATTATTTATTATGTATCGCATTTTTATATATTTAAATAAATTAAATTTTGTTAAAAAGCATTGTGGTAGGCTATGAGGGTTAATTACGTCTAATAGGGGTTACCATTTATGTTCTACTTGTGAAATAAGCGTACAAAAAAAATGATTTCGTTACACTTTATCTGAATAATTTCTATTAATGAATAATTCTGATTGTATTCTGTAAATTTAAGGGTGATTTACTAGTAAAAATTGGACTTTCTGAAGTAATTTAAACCCAATTAAAGATGATTTTATTCGTATTCTTGATAAAAGCAGACCATTCTCCTATTTTTCGCAAAATCATTTCCGTTGCAATATTTATAATTATTAAATAATTTAAAACAAGGAATAAAGAATTATACGATTTTATTATATTTTTTAATTTAAATAATTACGAATATTATTGCAACCAAAATGATTTCACGAGAAATAGGAAAAAGAAAGAACAAAATCACTTTTAATTGGGTATCTAAAATAGTCTAGATTACTACAGAAAGTTCTATATTTAATATTATATAAGACTTAAAAAAATAAATTAAAAAAAAAATAATAAAAAGTTATTTTTTCTTTTTTTCGGTTATAGTTCGTCAATGACATAAGTAGTGTACGCTTTTTTCACACCTATAACATTTCTCAAAAAAAAAAAATTCCCAGAGTTCTCATAAGTTTCATTCCAACTTATTTCTTTTTTTTTTTATAAGAAACATTACTGTTCTTTCAATAAATAACTGAATATGTAGCTTCGTTTATGGCAGTTGGTAAACCAAACCAAACCAAACCAAACCAAGCTGGCAAGTGGTACGACGTACCTAGTTCGTAGTATATTATTATTTAGCAGAACTAATCTAACGCAATTTTCTTAAATAATTACCTTCCTAATTGGAAGAAACTGGTTATGGTGCCACAGCGACTGACTGTTATAACAACTCTTGATGGTTCTATATTGACCATCTTGAATAGCCAAGCCCATAACTGAACCGTTAGCTTCACCTTGCATCACGAGGCACCAAGTTACCAGTCGTCTTAGGAACGCAACTAATTGACCCCTATTTTCCGCATACCCAAATGACCTTCCTTCAATTTTTAGGACGAATCCTAATCGAAAGTAAAATCTCAACACTTTATTTATCATAAACCAAAAACACAACGTAATTTGTTGCGTGTTTCAAATTTGAGCTTTCAGAAAGCTCTCCTCCTATTTTAGAAGACGTACTATCTTGAGGGTACTATAAACTTTTTTGGGCTTTTAAAATTTTTCCAAATTAAAAAACTAATTAACAAAATTCGATAGTAGCTGTTTTTTTTACCTTCAACTTTTATTGCATTTCCGTTCATGACATAAAAAGACATTCATTCTTTGTCTTCACAGCTCAAACCAATTTAGTCGTCTTTAACGATAAAACTGGCGGCTATTATTTTACGTTAATTCAACTAATTGCCGTTGTATGTTCGATTTAATGACTTTAGCAATTAAGACAAATGTATTTATATATATATATATATGCTCTTGTTTTCTCTTTGAAACTCGGTGCAATCATCCACCACCGCGGGCAAAGTCACTTGGCGACCTTTACAAAATAGTCGACGTGATTTCACGTCAGTTTATGTATATCGGTGGGCAAGACATACCATAGGCTATCGTTATTCATGAAAACGGAGAAAGTCTTTCTCTCTGACCTACTTACGACACAAAAATAACGGCAAGAAATTGTTCAGTTTGGTCGTCGTATGCAAAAGAATCGACCACTGCGTTCAGTTATCTATAGAAAGCTGTCACAGAACTACAGAAACCACTACGCCCCAAACTTATCTGCAGGGTTGGGCCAAAGTACCGCAACAACAGATTTTTGAAAAAGAAATAATGTGGTCATTAATAGCTATCATATTTCTCCTAATATGGCGTCTTTGGTGGTTTTTTAAAAAAGTTATTTTGGATATTTACCAAAAAAGCCAATGTCAAACTTTGTACTAAATTAAACTGACTTTGAAAATGCCAATAGACGTCAAACCAGTTGTCATTTTTAAGAACTTTAGAAAGTCTAAAAAGCCATAAGTTAATGGACATAGCCCATGGGTGTTATGTCTCTTTAGGGTCATTACGAAATAAATTACCATGAAGCTTTTTGACAAAGCAATTTCGTCACAAATATTATAAAAACATTATTTTTATTATTGTGAATGCAAAAAAGCAAAGCTCCGTCAATTAAATGAAAATAAGATTTTTATAAAAATTTCATTAAAAAAACTAGAAAAATTGATTCAGTTTAAAAGGAACTAAAGAAGGAACTGTTTTCCGAAATCATTTTCCCAATTTTCCTCTCAAACGTATTATGATTCCCTTCTTGGATCAACCCCTAAAATAGGGGAATCTCAAGATTTTATTATTTTAAAAATTCAGGAAAAACCGCAGATGTTTCGTAAACAACATTTTGAAAAAAAGACAAATGTATTTTATCTATTGTTTTAGGGTGGAAGCATTCTTCATGCTCAATTGGAAATTTGGAAAGCCTCTCATTCAGAGAGCGGTTTAGGAATCCCCTGGCTACAAGAAACAACGTCGAGCAACACTTCTAGTGGCGACGTTTCTGAGGGTGAGTACAACTAACTAAATTATCAAATTATTTAGGGCAATTAAACAAAAAAACCTCCCTACTAAAAACTTGAAAATATTAAGGATTCAATAACAACCCAAATATTTCTCAATTAATTATAAATTATTTCCTGTTCCCATTTCGGTCTCTAAAGAAAACTAATTTATTTTTAAACTTCCTGCTAATTAAAAAAAAAAAAAATAGGACAACGCAAACAAACGAATTCTTGGTATTAATTGATCACGTTTAAAATTATTGTATGTAGAAGATCAACTTTTTATTTGAGTTCCACGTTCTGAGAAGCTGTGTGGCGTTAAAATAAAAAAAAAAAAGTTAATTTTTATAAAAGTGTCTACCTATACAGTATAGTTGTCGTCCTTCAGAAGTGGGTTTGTAAGTAAGTAACTGTCATCTGACTCAACTCGTTTTTATTTTAATTATAATACCTACTACTATATACATACTATAGAACATAAATACATATAAAATTATAAGTAGATATACTTATACCATGGTATCGAGTAAATGGTAAGTTCCATAAATGGGTTAAGCAATACCACAATAATAACACATGCATAGGTGTGTTTTAAAAGGTTAAATTGAAGACTTACCCACCAAGAAACTGAACCGTTACTCAGCAAACAGTTGCCCATAACATATGTCACCTGAAATATAAAAAAAGGGTTAATTGGAATTCAGCGATTAAATGATATGTTTCTCATACACCATATAAAGCAAAACATGAACAAGACTGCAACTAATTAATTAATTGAAAGGTCTTTAAGGTCTAAATATGTTAATACACCTACAGGGTGGACAATTTTTGAGACCAAAACCGTACGATTTAAAGTGAGCCATTAAACTAAAACTAAACTTTCCGCTTTCATCCCTTAATTTATCAGAGATTTTTATTTAATTTCAGATGAGGAAGAGGAAGCTCCAATGGAGGTCGAGACAAAACCTTCGACATCTCGTGGTACTGGAAGCTCCCACATCCACCTGTGGCAGTTCCTGAAGGAATTGCTGGCGTCTCCACAAGTACATGGTACATGTATTAGATGGATTGACCGCAGCAAAGGAATTTTCAAAATCGAAGATTCTGTCAAAGTGGCGAAACTTTGGGGAAAACGAAAAAATAGACCTGCCATGAACTACGACAAACTGAGCAGGTCGATTCGGCAATATTACAAGAAAGGTATAATGAAAAAGACAGAAAGGTCACAAAGGCTGGTCTACCAGTTTTGTCATCCGTACAACTTATAATTAATCACTGTAACAAACTATAAAATAGATTTTCGATCAGAATGCTACAATTTTATCTTTAATTAATTATTAAGTTATAGCATTTTGTTCGTCAACACTAAAGACTTTTGTTAACTAACACGTGTACAAAATTCGGGGAGTTATGTAATAAGTAAAAGGTGATGGTAAAAAAAAGAAAAATGTTTTGCATTCTTGAAGTTATCACAGAATGTAAAACAGACGCGTGCGGTATTACCACGTGTAAAATTAGATTTTAAGTGAGTGGAAGGTAATTTCCACAGGTAATGTTTAAATTCCTAAATTTAAGTAAATATTTGCCGACAAGTATGGCCCCTATTGGTCAAGTGCTTTGGTGTTTGCCAGTTTAAAAAGGTATTTAAACAGAACAAACACCAGGACGAATTCGAGACCATGTGGTGGACTTGAAAGTCGGTGATTTTGGTCCCATATATCTATGATATATTACCTAAGTAAGTTCTATGAACACTCTTGGTTAGTTTACACTAAATACCTATTAATTATTAACTATATACTCATAATACTATAACATTAAATACACACAGGGTAAATAAATCACTTAAATAATTCGTCATGGAAAAACTTAAAAATTTTAAGGGATTATTCAGGTGATTCACCCTGTATATACGCATGTAAATTGACCTAAAACGTTATGTTTTATTAATATACTTAAACAAAAATACTTATGCCAAATATTTATTAGATATTATGTTATTTGCATCTACAAATATAATCATCAATACTCAAATTATGTGTAATATATTAATTAATAATTTTTTTTTTGTAAACGATAACACGTAGAAATATATAATTACTTATATTATTATTGTAGTGTTGTAAGACACGATAAAGTTGCTAAAATATTTTATTTATTATTTACTTCGTACAGAATTATTTATTGGCACTGTAACAAAACTCTGTACAGGCATTTTTTTTTAATAAAGAACTCAAAAACGACCTATGACTTTTGATAAACAATAAATCACTCGTCGATAATTAATGTTTTCGTAATATAAGTTTTATCTTTTCAAAAGATTTTTCACCCACGCTGCAATCGTATTTATTTAATGTCAAACTAAATAAGTTATTTTATTATCTAATCGAAAAACAAATGGGCATAATTTGATTAGAAGGGTCAAACTGTTCTAAAAAATTTTAAAAATAATTAATAGAATATAATTATTATAAAAAATGAGGTGTTCTCCTCATTATTTATGTTCCAAATAATTCGAAAAAAATTCGTGGGTTTGAAAAAAAAATTTTAGAATGTTTTAGAATAAAATGTTCTACATTTTTAGAGAATGACTTGAAATGTTCGAGAGTTGTTTGGAATGTTGCAGATAAATCCAAAATTATTTGAAATATTCTGGAATAAATTTTGAAATGTTCGAGACTGACCAAGGATTCCCATATTTTTAGAAAATGACCCTTGTTTAAAATTTTAATGGTCAAAAAGAATCTTTGTCACTTGACAGTCCTTCAGAAGTAGTTTCAGATTATTAATCTAATGTAAATTATCAATCTGAGATTAAAATTTGACAGATATTTAAAAATCTACACTTCATTTAATTAAAAAGAATTTTATATCAGCCTTTCTACTTAACCTGCGTGCGCCCTTTCTACGTTTGCGCCTTCCTCTAGTTATTTCAATCGATATGGAAACGTCAGTCGTTTCCATGATACCCCTTCAATATCAACTACTTCAACCATAAAATAGTTAGATTTATAATTAGTTAACTTATAGCTACTTAATCTATTTTATTAATTACTTTAAAAAAAAAAAAAATTGTGAATCAGAATGAGTTCCAAATTATCACCACGTCCCCGAAAGCATCGTCAAAAGGACGAAGTAAAACAGGACATTGTGGCCCAAGTGCACAAACCAATAAAACACGATGTTCCTTCAGAAGATTCAAAATCAGAAGAAATATCAGAATCCAACAGGACCTACAGCATAGAAGACAAAAATAACGACAAAAACTCTAACTACAGCCAACGCACTCCCAGCAGGGACATCTCAATTGATGGAGAATCGACAATTAACACGAAAATAATAAGTTTAATAGAAACAGAAATGAAAAGGGACATCAACAAAATAAATCATTTCAGCGATTCAAGACCACAAAGTTTGAGCTTTTACGAGGACGAAAAAATGCCTGAAGAACTCTCAGGAAACCTAGAAATGTTAAGTCCAGAAGAGAAAAAACACTACAGGAAACGTAAAGAATACACTGATCTGGACCTGGAAAGAAACATGTACAACAGTATGCAGGACATAATAATCGGAAGGGACAACGACGAAATTTTGAACTCCCTAAAAAAATCAAAGTCCCGAAAGAAAAAACATAACAACGCAGCAGATCAAGAAATAGGACTAGGAGATAGCAGGGAAATGATGATACCAAAGGAGAAAAGAAAAAGCAAGAAGAAAAAAAGAGAATTTTCACCAATGTCTACTTCATCGGGGAAAAAGAAACACAGAAAACGAGACGAAGAATTCGAACCCAAAACGGAAATAACACTCGCTTTGGAAGAACTTCAAGACGATGTTTTCGAAAACATCCCCGAAGACCAGGCCAAACTTGACAAAGTACGAAAAAGCCCTAAGAAGAGTGAAAAAATTTACGTGCAGAAGAAAAACAAATTTGAACCAACATTAAGAACTGAACTTAATCCGGCCAAACAGTTTGACGATCCGAAACGGTAAGCAAAAAAAATTGACCTAATAACAATATTTTTATAATAATTTATAGGCCCAGTAGTTTCCTATTACCCCTAAACATAGCCATTTGCTACCAAGAGAAATGGCTACCATTTACAATGTTGTGCCATGGTTTTTTGGGCGGAATTGCTCTGGCACATTACTGTTATCTCAGTGTTACAGAGGAACCATCGAGCAAAGACTTTTTGGAAACTTACGCTTATTACAGTGACGTTTATGCATGTTTATTCAGTCTGTTGGTGGTCATCTGTCTAGTTTCAGTTTTTGACAGGTACGTATATTCATCATGATATTTTTAACATCACTTTTTGTAGCAGAAAAATAGGACACAAACTTATTTTTGGTTTCCTGTTTATGTCAGCAATGCAACTTGAGTAAATATATAAAAAAAATCTACAGGAAATTAAAGAAAATGGGAAATGTTTTATAATGCAGCATAATTTTTTGAAAATTACAAATTTCTCATTATGATAACTACTACTACTACTACTTATTATTTGTTAATTAATTTATATTTTTTATTATAGGTATGATATTTCCCATTTAAGTTATTATCATCTCAAAGACTATATTTTTGGAAGAAAAAGTTCTATTGTTATTTTAATCTACTTAATCTGCTTTGTTGTTCATTTAATCGCCATAAAAACTGACGACAAAATTAGTTTTATTCTGCACAATAATTCTACTATAGACGAGGTAAGAAAAAAACATTTTTATCAAAATTTAACAAAATATAGTACCTCTTAGTACTAGAAAAAAATTTAATAAAAAAGTACAAATTTCAAAAAGTTCTGTTTTTGTTAAAATTCTTGGGGCTGTTTTGAAATCTTTATTTAATTACTTTTTACTTTGAAACTAGGCACATTGTTGCAGAAATTTTTCTAGTACCAAAAGGATTTATACGACAATTTAAAAAATAAGTTTTGTATACAATGTAAATAAATTCGTATATATAAGTAAAAGAAACTTTTTAATTTTAAGATAAATCATCAAGAGATTTACTTGTGGAAGCATCTGTCTTTTTGGAGAGCTATTTTAGCATCCACAGCTTGGCTAATTATAGCTTTGGCTCCAGTAAAAGATTCTTTTTGCTTGCATTTGAAAGAAATCGAAAGATACTTCGTTGTGGGAAATTAATGTTTAATCTATATAATAAAATAATTCTATTTATTGTTATATACTTCTGTTAATAACCATGTAATAAATAAACATTATTTATTGGGAACCAAGAGTATATTCTTCAAAATAACTTTTTCTTAAATATTTCAGATTTAAAGCTTTAAGAAGAAGATCAAGTAAAGTCTTATTTCTAACATATTCTATTAAAGTACAAAGAAAATGTAAATATAAAAATAATTTAGTTATTTACCTTTTCCTTGCAATTTATCATACCATTTGCTTGAGTCAAGTCACAGGCACTAAACATTAAACAAACACTATACCAATAATAAGACTGATTAACGCCACAATAACCTTCCACAACCTTAACCTCCTTTTTTACTCGATTCTCTCATAATAGAGTTTTATCAGCAGACCATGATTTCTTGATAACATCATCTCATAGATATATATCCCAAAAAAATTAGATGAAAAAGCAAGTCGTTAACGACTCTAATATGAGCTTGATAATTTTTTATACAGAGATACATTAAAATTCAATTAAGATACGAATTATGAAAAACAGTTCTATGACCACATCTGGTTTAGTTTATAAGACAAACAACACCAAAAAAAAATACATTGTAGAATAGAATATAACGATGAAGAAAAATTTAATTTTCTTTTAAAACATTGGAAATTAAAACTAAATATAAGACCTAGTTATTTAGTTTTTGTTTATTAAATTATAAAACATTAAATAACAACTATATATACAGAACAGAATACAATGAATGAAAAAAATTTTTTGTTAGCCTCATATTATGTTAAAATTACCTAAATGCTTATATATTTAGTCGTAATCAATTACATTTCTCAGTTTAAAATACAATTTGCAAGAAAGAATTATTCCTATAATTTGGACAACACAAATCCCTAGACCGACAGCACATAAAATAAACAAATGGTATTTCATATGATTAGCCATTTTTGTAAGACAACCCTAAAAGAAAAATAACATCTCAACGACTACAAAAAATTGTAATAATTTTTAAAAAAATATATACAATTATGGTATTAAAACTTACACTGTAGTTTATGTTTGAAGGATGGTCTCTTCTTCCGCATTCTGGCAAAATTGTTTTACAGCATGAATCGGGAACCAAATTTTTTCCTGCCAAATTTTCAGTCCTCCACCTGCTGTATTTCCAATCATCAAAGCTGACAGCCCCACAGCAATGAAACTACAAAAAAATAATTTACAGTTAAAGAAAAATGAAAATAAGTATTTGTAAAAAAATATTTGTTTCACCTACTTCTACTTGCAAATAATCTATGGCCTTAGTTTTCGTTTCGTCAATGTTGTAGGTAGATAAAAACGTGTTATTTAAATTCATTTCTAATTCCACTTCAAGTTGTTCATCGTATACGTATGACATTAATCCTACCATTGCTTCCAGTAGGAATATTAAAATTAACGCAAAAATATACTAAAACAAAATAAAACGTGCAATTAATTTAAACTTCGTGATTTTTTTAAGCAACAAATTTAAATATGCATATACAGTATGTCCCACAAATTCATGTTTTTACATTCTTTGATAACGTCTATTTATAAGTAGTTACCTAAAGTATACCTTGAACTAATTAGCTCATTAGGGAGACAAAAAGGACGTTGCCAGGATAATTAATAACTGTCAGTCGAAAATATAAGGATACGTACACATATAAGCATTGGCCTATTTTCTTTGGATACAGCACAACAGCCTATTACTGCTATTAAAAGGACTAGTGCTCCTGCGAATAACAGGAAGTAAATAAGGACTTCGTAGGTAACAGTTGTCAGCAGTGTTACGTATTGGTATTTGTCTGAAACTGTCCATATTGCCACAGCAAGGACACCCAAACCTGCTAACTAAATTTTAAAAACGAAAAAAAAATATCGGAGATTACAAAATATTCTTTTTAAACAATTAATAGGTATATAAAAATACTTAATTTTTTTTTTTTTAATTATAAATTATGCATTATTATAACAAAACAATTCTTACCAAAAATATAACATTAAAAATATGAAGTGCTTGTTTGAGGTAATTAACGGAACAGCATCCCTCGTCCCGTCCGATTAATTTGTCCATCTTCAGGTCACCATAACGTCATTTTCGCTCAAAAATCAAAGTATCGCTGCCAAAAAAAAGCAACGTTTTCAGTTCAAACTGATAACGACAACTAAGTATTGCAACAGTTTGTTATTGCATAAATATTGACTCACGGCACGAAAAACCATCCCACCTCTATCTGCGATTCACCAACAGAAACTAAATGAAGAATTTTTGTTTTCGACAATTCGTCGTGCGGCCCACGACATTTCATCTAACGGAACACAAGACAGTAAAAAAAAAAAAGAACACCAAAAAAAAGACTTTCGAGACTCAATCTGACGCCCAAACTGACGCAACGAATAAAAATAAACGACGACTATGCGATAGAACGTTTTATATTAGAGAGTAGGTACGTTATTTCATCGCACTTTTCCTTCATTGTGCAAATAAGTTGAAGGTCTGCTTCATGTGCAAATTCCAAACCATTTATATACTTTGAATTACTTCATATCGTACATACAACATAGCATACAAAGCGATTCTAATTACGCTTTAAAAAGTACATATGTAGTAAGTTTATTTACAGAATGTCCTAATTTTAGTTGCGAAAGGGTCTTTTACAACGAAGCAAAGTAAAGACGGTCAAATGTTCTACAAAGTGATTTTAGAAGACCTTTTTTTAATCTTAAGATGTTTTTAAAATAATTTGTAGTTTAATAAAAAGTAACACTTCTTTTTGGTATATACAGTGCGTTTATTTTTAAACGAAAACTTTGCTAAACAATTTTCTATACAAAAAGTAATAAAGATAATTTCATATGAATCTCTTTTTTTTTATTTTTCCCATTAGATTTGTTTGTATAAATATTTATATCATACAGTACATAAAATTATCACCAGTTTTTCAATTAAATTTTAACATTATTCGAGCAAACATCAACACACAATAAAATTTTGCAGCTGTTTAATAAATAATGTAACACATCTTATTTTTTACATATGCATCATCATTTCTATGTTGCTAAAAATGATTGAAATAACGCGTTATCATACCTAAAAAAATATTTTCTTGATGTCTAACGCCTCAGAGAAACTTATGACTTTGGCAATATTTCAAACAAAATAATTTACAACCAGGGATTTTGCGGAAAATTATTTATTGCTGGGTTAATGTTCCTGTAATTATTACATCGTCAGAATGATAAATATTATACACACTGGTGGCCAAAAAATTTTAAAAAATGCAACTAAGACTATTTTTATATTTAAATTCTTCACTTCATGTAATTAAATCTTAAAACTGTCACATTAGTACCTTTTAAAAACCAGTTTCATTTCTTTTATTCCATATTTGTACCTAAGTAAAAGTTACTATTAAATAAATAATCAGATTCCTATTTTTATATTTAACGTTTTTTTTTTATAGAAATATTAAATTTCACCTTATAAATAATAAAACAAATTATTATTAATGCAATTATTAGTATTTATATTATTTCTTCCAAAAAATAGCTGGGTATCCCATATAAATATATGGTGAATTATTTGCTTAAAAATCCGTTTCCTAATAAATACTACCAAATACACCCCCTAGGGTCAATAACCTTTTAGATTTCATTCATATTTTTATGAATGAATAACGTAAAACTGTAGTAACTCTTATTGGCTGCTGTCACGTGGTCTGAAGTCAACAGCAAATCGCAGTCTGCGACCACAATTCATTGCGTACCACAACTGTCAGTTGTAACAACAATTAGTTTTCGCGGGAATGTCGTGGGGTGAAGTAATTTTGTGGTGTTCGTTTAGTTTTATGTTATTGTGTAGTGTTTACAATAATGGAATAATTAATTAGTGAATTAGTGTTTGTGTACACCTTTTGCCAGTTTCTTCAATAATGGTAAGTTTGTTTTAATTGTCAAATCAAATCTTTACATAACCTATAAATAATTTAAAAAATTTAAACGAATATTTACAATCGTATGGGTCCCTGTCGTGGAAATTAAGAGATAAAATCTCAAAACAACCATTTAAAGTTTATTTGTAACTAATATTTAAGTTCATGGTAATGATATTTATTTATTTATTTTAATAATTAAGGAGGTACCTAGCTAGCTACATTTTTTCATAAATGCTTTTAATGAATGAAGCAAAAACGTTTACAATTAGTCGAATGTAAGATAATGAATTAATGAATATAATATTTATACGTAATTGTAATTTGTTAAAAATTTTATTTAATTTTTTAATACGAATTTAATCGTTTCTATAGGCAACCCATTTTACAGTAAATAGCGTTGTAAATCATTAAATGATTGTAATAACAATTAATTTAAATTACTGCGATAACTGAATAATTTTTTCTTCAAAAATAAGAATAGTGCCCATTTTGGAGTACTTACTCGGATGTATCCGGAACGATTTTATCACAAACTAAATTTATTATCACTAAATGAGTTTTATAAAAACGAAATATCTCTCCTATAAACGTATCTTTTGTTGGGCTTATCTTTGACGATAAAATTCGTGTATTTTATGACCCACGATAGAAATAATTGTCATTATCCGTCATCAGGCGCAATAATAATACATATTCTGTCTCTAGCAACACAAAAAGACACATTTAGACAATTATTAAGTAAAATGAAAAGCTTCTGTAATTAATAAACAATAATGCTTTAATTAAACAACAAATACAATAGGCATACAAAATAAAATGTTGTACAATAATTAAATGCCGTTACAGATTTTTAAAATTATCTAAAAGAAATTTTTGTAAGAAAAATTAATTATCACAAACACTGGTTTGTAGAGCACTCATCAACTACACATTTATTAATTAACTGAGATAATATTTATTAATACAGAAATTAATTTTGTACAATTTCATTGGCAATATTGTAAAATCAGTCGTCGTTTGTGTAAGTAATACCGTCATATTGAATTACATTATTATTTAGTACTGATGATTTTTTGATTAATTTTTATACATTTCCAAAGTAGATTGTTTTTTACGTGTAACAACACCCTCTTTACATAATTATTATATATAAAGTTTGTAAAAATTGAAGATCACAATCTGGTAACAATATAAAAAATATATAAATGGGGCTTACACACAACTATTATTATATATGTATTTATTAATGATGCGTAAAAAAATACATACATCAAAATTAATTAATTGCTATTGATTAATCATATACAATACAATTACATAAACCAACATTCAGGGACACCCTGTATATAAATATACTAAAACATATACATACGTCTACATTATGTGTGTATAAATGCAAAAATTATGTTGTTTAGGAAACACATTAATTGTTATTATCTTATATACCTTCCTGTTGATATTTCACAATGTCAACGTCAAGTTGAGGAAATCCATTAAATAAACAATAACCTACTCGAAGAACTGAAGAGTGTCTTCTAATTTTTCTACGATCTTTTTATAGAAATTGATTTGTTCTTTTAAATAATTTCTCATAGTAATTTTCAAATCTATTTCGCGTTCACATTTGAAATGATTCAGTTCGGCAAAGATCGCGTAGGTAACGGTATCAGTACGTTTCCTTACATCGTTTAATTGTCCTGGGGGCGTGTTAATCTTTTCGCAATCCTTCCGTTTCTGTTGGGCTCCCCTATGAATCGCGAATATGTCAGGAAAAGCACCTGTAATTCCCCTATAGACGTAAAGCTTGTCAGCCAGAGGTTCCCAGTCCAATTTCGGCTGGTCCTCGTAAATTTTACCGATATCAAAGTATGCAGTTCCTATGCGTTTTATCCCCGTTGCCAAATCGGGTGGTTTTGCCTTCTCCGCAGACTCTATCGCTGTTCCTAATGTATAGAAACTTTCGCCAATTTTTGAAAATTCTTTTTTGAACGCCGTCGAATATTTACGACATTGATCGGTTGCTGTTGCTTGTAAATTTTTGACTGACGCGTCCAAGTTGTGTATGAAATTAATGTTGATTTCCATTCGTTCGTCTACCCAAGACTGTAGCAAATTTTTGTCTGGAGCCTCTATACAAAGACAAAAGTTAGCCCCTTGCAAAGGGTCCCTTTCTGCAGCCCTTTTGCCTTGTTTCCACAATTTCTCGTCCGTACAAGTAATGAAATGTTGCCATACATCACATTTGGATAATATTGGATGTTTACACACCCAATTAACGAATTCTTGCAGCTGGACTCTTCGATGTTCTATAAAATGTTCTTCATACCTTCCAGATATCTGCTTGTCTGGCAATGGGGGCACAGCTATTAAACTGAATTTCTCACATAATCTTTCATGTAACCAGTCAAAGTGTTTGTATCTTCTTGATACTTGAATATTGTTGAAGGAGGGTGTAAGTTGATAGGCTATGAAACTTTTTAGGCCTTTCAGTTTGGTTTCTTTTTTTGGGGAAGTCACCAAAACGGTATACTGGTTCGAAGGAGTAATAGCTGGCCAGGCAAAAGTGGACTCATCTAACTTAACTATCCTAATAATTCTTGATTCATCAACATTAACTTTTAAAGTTCCTAATATGTAACTTTCTCCACCGGATTTAACAAAAGTAGAAAATCTATTAAAGCTCTTTTTGGTCACAGTACCTTTATTATCAATTCCTCCAAAGCTTGCCTCACTGAAATTGTCTGCATCACCTCTAGGGTTTAAATTGTGATTCGTTTCGTTAGAATAAAGTTGTTCGTGTTGATGATGGGCATTGCCTTGGATTTCTGAATACGGATCTTCATCCCAGTCATCATCCCAACCGTCGTTGTCGTTAGCTGCGACCTGTTGAGGTGGGGCACTGCTTCCCCAGTCATCCAAGAGATTGGGGGAAGGTGTCAGCAAGGGGGCTGGCATTTGGGGTGGACCACTGGTGCTGGCTGCTACTTTTTCTACATAAGCTTCAGGAAATAATCCTGATTTACCGTTTTTTTTAACACCTTCCCACCAACCTTCACCGACATCAGTTCTTGTAACTGTAAGAGTCTCACCAGCTGATATTGACATTTCGGCGGTGTTTGGCTCACCATCGAAGTCGTATAAAGCACGCACTTCGAAAGACATCTTTGTTACTGGATTACGCACGCTTTCAAGAAAGTCGTTAGCACATTTATTGCCTTAATTAACGGAAATTAAAGGTTATGAACTTGCACTTTGTAATATGTTAACAGTCATTTAACCTCAAAATGTCTTGTTATAAAACAAAAAGGTTTCGTTTAACGAAATGTATTCGTTCTGCTGGGATTTACAACGTTAATTACACAAATTATGTACTACCTAATTTTTATTATCGAAGATACACTTTTCAACGGCATCACTGTTTAGTGATGATTATTTCTGTATAAGTCATACGAGCAACACAAAACTGAACGTCATTCAAAAACACAACTGTTCACCGAATGATGGCGCTGAAACTTTTTGATGTACAGGGTGTATAAAAAAAAGTAACTAAATATCGAAAATGAAAAAAATATAGTGTATTGTACCATTTACAGATAAAATAGGAATTTTCTTACCTTAATTCATATAGCCAATAAAAAATTTAAAAGAAATATAATGAAAAAAGTAAAATGGTAAAAAAAAAATATTTTTTTTGTTCTGATAATTAAAAAAGTAAATGCTTATTGAATTGTAGGTCACAATAGACAATAAACAAGAAAAAAATTCATTTATTGACGCGTTTAAGTTTTTTTCGAAGACTATTCGTTTATTTATTGCTTATTTTGAAGATGCCTTGTACGTTTGGTCGAAACGTTGCTTTGTTAATTTCACAAAAAAATAATAAAAAACCTTAAATCTACCAGTGGCCGGATTTTTTTTTGGACCATTAGGAATAATAAATTATGAATGATTTATTTTAATGTTAGAAACAAAATTTCTTTTTAAAATATTTATAATAACAATATGAGAATTTGTTAAATACGGATCTGTACCGAATGACGAAATGTATATTTTTTTTATATGGACGTGAGTAATAAGACATTTTACGTTTATTTAATAAGCCTTGTATTAGTCAACACTAGATTTAAACGTTTTGCTAAATAACGGAAACAAAAAAGTCTTTTGTTTATAATTTCATAATTTGTGAAGTTATTCCTTAAGCCTGATAAATTTTAATAAACTATTAAAAAAATTGGTAAACCACTAAATGCAAAATAGTTAATTAATCATTGTTTCATCTTCTTATAAGCAATGCAATTAAATTTAAAAAAAATAATAATTTTATGCCTGTAAATTAATGTTATAAAAATTAACCAAGATACGTATGTAGTTAAATTATTAAAATATTTCAGGTAAACCACTTTAGAACATGGTTTATTCGTTATTATAATTAGATGATAATTTTATTGCCTGTCATCCAACTTTTGGAATAGTTTATTATAGGTCTTTAAATAAATAGGCATTTTATTCATTTCTTAAATAGGAACAGAAATCAGTAATTCAAATTACTTAGGTACCTATATAGAATTTTTAATTATTCAACACAAGACTGTGCCCTTAAAGGGTGTTGGTAAAGAAATCTCTTTAGTGATTAACTGTAAATACATATTAACATTTAAAAAAATATTAACTTTCTGCCAATTTAAAATGTTGGTAGATACTATCATAATATTTATTATATAATAATTGTTTTTTAAATTTATTTACATTAGCCACTTAGTGTGAAAAAAATATAATTTTCAAACTATGTAAACCACAAAAAAAATTACAGAGATAATAGAGTGTAAACATTACGTAAAAATTAGGTACACAATTTTTCTTTACTTACCAATCGATTTTTTTTTTAGTAAATCCTTCTTATCAGTAGGTAGATATGATGCATATTATTATAAAACTGTTATTATTATTCGTTCATATACACGACATTACCAAAAGTTTTTTTTGTAACTTTAATGTTTTTCTATATCAAATTTTTTATTTCACGTTCTCGATAAACATCTTGTTTAAACAGCAGGGTTTTTGGTACTGAATGGAAATTTAAATCTAAAACACGTGTTGGTTTGCCCTTGTGACCATGGGACTGTTGTCATTATCATAAAAAAAGAATGTAAAACGCAATTGCAACAGCCAATAAAACGACCACATCCAGCAAATTTGTTATCAGTTATTGTGTAATGACCTTACCAAGTTTTTCACCAGTTTGCAAACAAAAAAAAAACGAAAACAACTTTTTTTATTGTAAAACTCTTACAATTGTTTCGACCAAAGGGTCATTATCAAAGAGACATTTAAAATGGTCGAAACAATTGTAAGAGTTTTATAATAAAAATAGTTGAAACAAAACGTTGTTATTATTAAAATGTAAAAATACTTTCTTATATTAAAAATGAATCAATTAAGAAACAACAGATTTATTGAAGAAAAATTCACAGCTGTAATTGTTAAAAATAGAAAAAGAAATCGTATAGTGTCCAAAGCCTATCACAACCCCCTTTTATTGTTTGTTTTCGCGATCTTATTTTCCCCATATAGTGCCCACATTGTATCTAAAAGAAATAAAAAATAATTTACATTAAACGTAATTAAATTAAATGATTCTTTTTTATGATTTCGTGACAAAAATAATATTAAAAAAAAATAAATAAATACCCTATTCAACTATAATTGTTTCAAGTGGTGCAGCTGGTACTTCTGGCGCAGCTCCTTCAGCAGGGGCACCTTCTGCAGGTGGTGCACTTTCAGTGGCAGGAGCTGGGGGTGTTGCTTCAGCTGGTGCTGCTCCTTCAGCTGGTGGTGCTGCTTCAGTTGGTGCTGCTCCTTCAGCTGGTGGCGCCCCTTCAGCTGGTGGCGCTCCTTCAGCTGGTGGTGCTCCTTCAGTTGGTGGTACTGCTTCAGCTGGAGACGCCCCATCTGCAGGTGGCGCTGCTTCAGTCGGTGGCGCCCCTTCAGCTGGTGGCGCTCCTTCTGCTGGCGGCGCTCCTTCAGCTGGTGGAGCACCTTCAGTTGGTTGTGCTCCTTCAGTTGGTTGTGCTCCTTCTGCGGGTGGCGCTCCTTCGGCTGGTGGTGCTCCTTCTGCAGGTGGTGCACCCTCAGCAGGAGGCGCTCCTTCAACTGGTGGCGCACTTTCGGTCGGTGGTGCTTCTTCTGCTGGTGGTGCACCCTCAGCAGGAGGCGCTCCTTCAGCTGGTGGCGCTCCTTCAGCTGGTGGAGCTCCTTCTGTAGGTGGCGCTCCTTCTGCAGGTGGCGCTTCTTCGGCTGGTGGTGCTCCTTCTGCAGGTGGTGCGCCTTCTGCAGGTGGTTCTCCTTCTTCGGGTGGTTTACCTTTTGTTTTTCATATTCTCTCGCGTTTAGTTATTTTTTTTTGTAATTATTCGGTTTTTATTGGTACTTACCTTCACCTGCTGCTTCTGCTTCCTAGAATTTGAAATGAAAAGACGAATAAGCGATAAGAATTAAAAAAAAATATTGTGATGGTTTGTTTATTTTGTAACGTGTCAAGTCTTTATTTTTTTCTGTAGCAATTTATTTTTCATTAGTTTTTTTTTTTAAAGAATCATACTTACTCATTTTTTTTGAGGTTGTAATGTTTGTGTATCCAGATTTTTGTGTATTTTTTTTTAGTAAACATTTCTATCATGCCATACACAGAACCGTTTCACAATACACGTTATTAATTTTTTACGTAATTATAAGGAAACATTCGGTATAGGAGACACACCCTGAGTTCTCTGTTAGTATCAATTCAATAAAACATGACCGATTAAATTACTGTTTTAATCATACATGTTAAAGAAAGTGCTTGACAAAACAGGACATTAACAAACACATTTGGGTATAAAGTGCAGTAATTTTATTTTCAATTATATTCTGTATCTTTTCAGTTATGTTGTTCTTTTTTTTTTTTTAATTGTAAAAATAAACATAGACAAGTACTCTTAAATTAGGTAATAACAATAATTTAAAAAGACGAGAGACGACACTAGGGTGGTATTCATGCTTCGACTTCTTGTACCTTCTCGCCCTTCTTTGACCAATCTGGTTTCTTCTGCAAAATCGAAAAAAAACGACATTATTTCTTTTTCGTTACGATTAGTGTGAAAACAACATCGAAAGTTTTTACAAATAATAACAATAATGACTGTGCTCTGGAAAAAACCTGGTGCAAAAAGAAAATAAGGGCCATGTAATAATAATGCAAGAAAACCATTGCTATATAGACGCAAAAAGTGTGATTTATTAAAAAAAGAAAAGAAATGGTGAGAGCAACGTTAATTGGAATTGACTTTAAAACATTGTCATAAAATTGAAAACCCTGCGAAAGACAATAACTTGGAAAAACCCTGGCCAATTTTATTTAACGTTGCCCTCACTGTAGCATAGCCATGACAAATAAAATAAAATATAGATAAAAGAGAAATTCCTGATAAACGATCAAATTTAATTTAAGGAAGATTATGCAATAAATACATTTAGGTGCAGCGTATTTTTTTTTAAGTTTTGCGTAAATACTTAAAGCCTTTTGTGCAAAATTGTTTAATTAAGAAGCGTGTGTAATAAATATAGCACTACATCAGCCAAGCGATTCACATTATTGACAAGAGCTCACCTTTAGAACCAGCTAATTGTTTTTTTTAAGAAGAATTCGTTAAAAAAAGCTTTAAAAATATTGCAAAACTATAGCTAAAAAATTCCCTTTATCCATGTGAGAACAAACGGGTACAAAAAGCCAAAAGAGATAGAAAGAAAAAAATAAAAATCATGTGGAAGAAAATTCGTTTTAAAAAAAAAAAAAAACAGGAGGGAAGAAACACGTAGAATGTTTAATCGTTTTGTTTTATTTCGAAAAAGTGTAGATACGATATTATAATTAGTAGATCTGTTCTAACGTAATTAATTAAGAATTGGAAGTTGGATGATAGGTGATTATTTCTTCTGCCATTCAGCCTTTTCCGACTTCTTTGGCTGCGAAAAATAAACGATTGTCTAATAACAATTTACTCACTAAAAATTCAGAAGATACAATCCACAAACGTATTTTTGAAAAGGGTTAAAGGAAACCACTAAGGGGATGAAGTTTTATTTACCTCTCTACTTAAGTATTTTTATTATTTTTGTAATTGGTTTGTATCTCCTTTATCCACGTTATCTACTGTATATTGTTACCACCAGGTTATTAAATAATACCAAATATTCTTACCTCTTTATCTTCTTCTTCGAGGGTGAATTCTTTCTTTTTGACTACTTTGAGCTGGTTACGGAAGTTGAATTCGGCTGCCTTCTTTTGTAGTTTGGCAAATTTGTTTTCATATTTGGATACCTTTTTAAGGGTTGGTTTGATACTGTAAAAAAATTGAGTAAAAAAATAAGACAACCCCTTACTGTTTTTCTTGTACACACTACTTACAATTTGCCTCTGAGATCATTAACTTGGCTGTTCAAGTCGCCGATCTAAAGAAAAACAAATCCTTCAATAATTTTATTTCACCTAAAGAATTGTAGAAATACCTTTGCTCGTAATTTAATTCTTTTTTTTTTTTTAATATTTTTGACCACGAATTAAAGTAAGAGCAAAGATATTTCGTGACGACTATAGGCAGAAATAATAGTGATGCTTGAAGCAGATTTGAATTATTGTAATATTATTTAAACAACAGCTACAAAGACACACTACAGGTTTAGTGTTGAAATTGAAAGTTAGCAGTTAATGCACAGGTGCGTGTAAAGGAAAGAAGGAAAATTAGGAAAATGCTACGAAATAATGTGCGTGTATATAACTAGGATATAAGTGTAGAGAGATTTTACAAAAAAACTTACAAAAGAATAGAGTAAAATGCATCGTAGAATAACAAAAATATTAAAAATAAATACAGGGTGACCTCAAAGTAACTTGTAGTAGGTACTTATGTATTTAATAAGTAATTGCTTATTTACATTATTTAAGAAAAATAACTGAGAATGTTCCTTTTTTTAAGAGATAACTAAATATGAGCCAAAATATTTCAAAATTACTTGACAGAATTTATTTTCTAAATCCAAATAATTAAATACAATTTTTTTTTTTTTTATTTGATATGATAATTATAATATTTAACAAAATGATTTTTAGAAGGGTACCTCTTAAGTACATTTTGGGACACTCTGTATAATTTCGAACAGATCCGTACTCAAAATTTCTTACAGAAATCTTACGTAAAAATCACGAGTGTAGAGATGTGTATTACACACAAAAAAGGGTAATACATTACATAATGTAAAAATGCATGTGATAGTGTGGACGCCACAAAACGGTGTCATTTATTATCATCTGTTGTAGAATGTAGTTAACACCACTTAGGTAGTAAAAAATCTGCAGTAAAAAGTATAAACAATATTACACCAAAAAAAAAAAAAAAGATAAATATGTATATGTTTTTTTTTGGGGGGGTAAACTATGGGACATTTTTAGTACAAGACCTGCAGCTGGTCTTCGTCAGCTTTTGATGGTGTAGCCTTCTGATCGTTTATTCTGAGGGGTAATGGGTTTAAAAAAACTCGAAAAATTAATAATAATGACCAGGTGCTTAAAAAATGATACAAAACTGATTCTGAAAGGGTTACAGTATATATTTGTAACGTCCAATAGATGGCACTTCACCTTGTAAAGTTCCGTTTCCGGTATTTATACATTATCTATATCGCCCCGATAAACGATGTCCGCAAACTTTGACCTTCTAAGCAAGGCAGTGCAGAATCTAAATAAACAAGCATGAAGTGCCATACCAGTTAAAAAGCATACGGATAAAAGGGTTATTTGTAACAAAAACGAAAATAATTATAAAAAATAAATAAATTCATGCAGGGATTCGAAAGAAGCACTAAAAATTGTCTCCAGGTCAAAAAATATAATAATCAGTGCCTATAAAAACCTAAGAAAATTATTAAAAAGTACTTTTGTTAATGTTATGCATCAAACTATTTCTTCTTCATTAATTTGAAACTTATTATGAATATATTTAACGCCTTATAAGAAACACAAATTCTTATTAAAAAACAAGTGTTCTAGTGTATAAAGTGAAAGCTTTTCTTTGGTTATTTTGTGTATTGTTTAAAAAAAATTATTATTAATAAAGCCAAAATATTAACGTATACATATACATTGTCTGTTACCCTTAAAAGTGTTCTCTAAAAAATTAAAATATTAAGAAGAAGCAACAAGCAGAACTATTGGTATAAATTATGTACTGCAGATACGTTCAGAATCAATTTTGTTTAAATATTTTAATACGTCTGGTGGTTGAAGTTGAAAAATGAATAAACAATTAGTACATTATTTTATGTACAATTATTATTGTCCAGTTTGAACAGCAGCCCTGGGTTTATTTTACAAAACAAAACAAAACAAAAAAGAAAAAGGTTAATAACGTAACGAATTTTAATGAGCTTGATAGTGTTAGTTTTGCGGGATTTAAGGGATTATGGCATAACACTTCATGTAGCTTTTTGTACTGTTTATCACATGTTTGCATGACCTAACCACAGGACTGACAAAAAAAAATATTTATAACAAATACTGAAAAATAGTTAAAAATTAAAAGTCCAAGGTGGTGTAAATTGTGAAAAATAAATGGTAAGATTTCAAAGAATTTTTCTAAATTATATTTTTGACTCTAAACTAAAAAATTAATTATAAACAAGATTTATACATAATTACAATTATTTTTTTGTAAATTAAAATTTAAATAAGTGTAGGGATTGATTCAGTATTTGTTAAACAATTTATGAATTTTTTGATGACAAAGGTGTTCTCTGATAGGTACGTAAAAATAAAATGAAAAATTTGATAATCAAAGAACACTGATGTGTAGGTATCTTTTGCAACAGAACAAAATGTTGATAATGTAGGAATGCCGAAAAAATCATATATAATAAATAAATAATTAATGAACGTGTTTATATAAATATTCAAATATTTATATATTATATAGCTGTTTGTGTACCTCCCAGTCTCTCTTACGGACTTCGCGCTCCAAATCCCATTTCTGCTCTTCGCAAATATACATTCGGTCGTAATACTCTTTACAAATCCTCTTAAGCCTTTCTACAACCGGAAACGGAACAATAAACAAATTGTCAAAACAGCAAAATCATCATCATCATCATCATTTTTATCATAATATTGCTAGGTAAGGTACCTGTTTATTCAATACGAATCATTTCCGATCATTCAATCAAAAAAAAAGAAAAAACCAACTGTCGACTTTTACATTTTAGGTTTTACAAAAAAATTTCCAAAATTAATAACAACAATTAACATTTGAAAGTAAAATTATACGTATTAGATCTAAAATGCAAAAGGGACAGGGTCGTATTAAGTATAATCTAAGGAAAAACAATTCAATAATTACGCTAATCTGTCGATCTAACAGTGTCTTTATAGGTTTTTTGTGGATAGAAAAAAATAGCTAATTTTAATTTAAACTAACTATCGTTTTATTTTATTTTTAATGGATGTGGGTGGCATCAAACAATTTAAATGCTGCCACAGAATGGGCCACTAGTGTCTGACACCAGTGTCTTTTCTCAGCCACCAAGTGCAATTACAAGTTACTAGGAGCAGCAACAAGTCACAGTTAAAAGTGGACACGTTACAGTTACAGGTGGCGCCACAGCCACTAGTAGCAGTCACAAGTGGTTAGACACAACCACAAGTCACATCAATCTTTACATTCGTTTTCTGGGAGCAAACTACATGTACTCAGGCCACATGCCATATGACTTGTGGCTGCCACTAGTCGTCGTCACCAGTGGCCCAATGTACAGCAGCACTTAATGTGATAAGTTATTATTAAACATTAAAAATAAAATAAAGCGATTTTTTTTGCCAATTGGTCCATGTGCCTACTTTTATCATAATGTATGTCCTATTGTTTTTAAGTATGAATTGCCATCTAAAAGAAGTTCATGCAAAATATAGATAATAACACATGCACATGTGTATATTTTTAAACGTGGGTGGATTAATTGAAAAAAAATATATATATTTGAATGTTTGTTGTATATAAGTATAATATGTTGTGGTGCATATTGTTGATATTTTGTTGTATATAAGCACCGTTGCAGGTCTAGTTTACTAAAATTATGTACAATATTTTAAAACGCCCTCTAAGTCAGGAAAGGACAACGCAACAAATAAAAAAATTATCTAAATAACTTTCTACTACTCGCAGGCCAAAGGAAACAAAATAATAATAATAATAATAATAATAATAAAGAAACAAAAAAAAAGGAAAAGAAAAATTATTCTTTTTCTTTTTGTTTTTAAACAACCAGTAGATTGAAAGGTAACCAAACAATCAGTCAATAAATAATAATAAATGCGTATGAGATATTAACAACGTCCGATACCTCGTGGGCTTTAATTTTTTCTTGCCATTCAAGATCAAATTTATCCCCTTCAAGCTGATATATTCTTTGAAAGTAAGACTGGCATATTGTTTGAAGCTCAGCTAAAAGAAATATACACAGTGTTAACACAGAAGGTATGGGACACAAAATCACTTGGGAATCTCAAAATTTCGTTGAGGCATTTTTAACGAAATCAGTTTTTTCCATTTTTTTTTTTTTTCATTCATTACAAAACTATAAACAGTTTTTTAATTCAATTGTTAGACACGACTTAAAAACCATCTGGCAACTTTTTGATATTATTAACCGTTTAATGGCTTTCCTTTTTCAACTCCCATTCTCCTTTTGATTTACAAATTAATTGTTCAATACGAAATTGGTACGAATTTGTCCCAAATTTTCTTGCAACTGTCTCAATCTTATGTGACCAGGGAGATCCATTAAGAATCGTAAAGTTTAAAAGTGGAGGTACAGTCAACCATCATAAATAATGAATCAGTATGAAGTTAGGCCCACATATCATATTATGAGTGCACCTAACTTCATACTGGTTCTTTATTTACCATAGTTTATATGTATCTCATTATTTAATGATTTCAGTTCTTAATTAATCATCCCTGCATATCTTCTTTTCTGATTGTTTCTATGTTTTTACGAAAACTATGTACTGTTTTTATCAATTTAAAGTGAAATAGGAATATTAAATAAGTCTAGTTTCTACTGAAAAATAATTAAAATTACATTGTGATGCATAGCAAAGCTTGTACAGTGCAATATTTTAAGGAGAAAGGGGAGTTTTGATATAGAATGTTTATTTACAAAAGATAATAATAACTAATAATACAGACGAGGGATGTAGATAGGCTAAAATAGTTTAATTCGTTTTAATTTTTTTATGCAAAAAAAAAAAACTAGGTCAAGCATGTGCTTCGAAGCAACGCTGTGCTAATTTTTAGCCACTTAAAATTATTAAATAATGGTGGCATGCGACATATCCCATTTTATACCTGGAGGTCTCGGAATTCGACATCCTTCTCTAAATCATATTTCTTATTTTCCAGTTCTATCACACGTTTGTGATATTGTTCGCAGAGAGATTTTAAACTGGCTAAAATATTAAGGGCTTCGTAAGCTCTATGCATTTATCCACAATAGAATCTACTAAACTATTTATTACTCAATTAATTTACATCCCCTACACAAAAATCGTCTCCATAGAACAAACAAACTTTGTCAGTACCTACTGATTTAATTTTTGAGCCTAATATCAAGAATTATCTGTATTAAGGTTCGTTTACACATATCCGTGTCGTGTCCGTGTCCACGGAACGGATACGGACTCCTATACACCCCTATCCAAGTCACCATATTATCAGTCACAGACCGTTCCACCCTGACTCGGTTATAAGGTCAAAAATATCCGGACTCAACACTGACACAGCACGGATGTGTATAAGTCGACCTTTAAACATAGATAATTTTGAGCAACGATGGTAATTAGCCTAATTGGATCATGTCTATATCAATAAAACCGTATAAATTAATGTGAGATCCGATTTTTTTTAAATAGCAAAAGCGTTTGGTTTGGAAAACATTTATACAAAAAGATTGGTTTCGAAGACTGAAAAGATGCTTTGTCAGCGTACAGATAAAGGAAAGTGTATGTACACAGAACACATAATATGTAAATTAATGCTGCCCCATGATGATAAAATTGTAAGATAAAAACGTCTCTTGCAAAAATGTATTATATAAAAAAGGCCGTAAGGCAAAAAACACAAAAAAAAAGAGTGAAGTTGCAGTTTACACCATCAAATAAATGAAGTCGTAATTCGTGCAACCAAAACCATTTTTTTTAGCAAAAATAGTTAAAAAAAAAAAGAAGCGTTGTCATCAGAGCAGCGAAAAGAGAAAAAACCCGATCGTGCAATATTTTGGTCTTCCTTTCAACGAAATCTAACCTCATAGTCTTTTTTTTTGACCTCGTGTTCCAGGTCAAACTTCTGCTCTTCCAATCTGACGATTCTTTCGTGATATGACCTGGCGACACTTTTAAGGATTTCTGTATAAAAGATAATGACAAAAAAAAAACAAAATTACAACTGAAAACGGTACTAAAAGGATAAACTTTACTTACACAAACAACAAATTATTATTAGACACACAAAGGACCAGAGCTGGAGCTTAAAACATATTTCTAATTTTTTCCCTTCATTACATTCATTGACTTTATTTTAACTTTCATCTTACTTATCCCACATCAAAAATATTTGCGCAAACTAATTAAATTTTGAGTCAGGTCCCTAAGTTCTAATTTTGATACTCGAGAAAAATCCACCAAGATCAAATCACTTTTAGAAGTTGTATATTTATGATTCATATGCTTATATTGTTAAAACCTCCAAAAAAAAAACCTTGATTACCGAAAATTATTGTCGTTCCGATAAGGAGGCCTGTTGTACTTTAAAATTAGAAAAAAATCTGCAAAATACCTTCGTTAGCATCATCGAGGGGCTTGGGTTTGCCACAACGTTCTTCAATGATACGTCTACGCTCGGCAGCTTTACGTTCTTGTTCCTTCTTCAATTCTTCAGCAGCTTTTTTTCTCAACAGCAACTAAAATGATGAAATAAAAATCAAAAATTGTTCAAAACATTCTGTAAATGTAAATAAAAACAAATTGGAAATCTCAAAATTTGAAAAAATTGCTTTTTTTTTCAAATTTTCTCAAATATAATTCTCTAATAGTTTTTTTACTTTTACTTTACGACTTTTAAATTATATACTGAAAAGTTCAACTTACCCTCAGTTTCTTCTTTCTCTCCGGTGTCATGAAACCCTTCTTGGCCTTCTTTGCTTTGGAGGCCTCTTCCATACGAGCTCGGACCTCGGCCCTTTTGCGCTCGATTTCGGCCTGCTTCTTCTTCTTTTCCTATATTTTTAGTGTAAAATGTGTTAAAATCTATACAAGTGTTCATATTAATAATTTTTTCTTTTTTTGAATTATTTCAACAAAAATCGAAATATAAATTTCCTTCACTTTTTTGTAACATAGAACTCTAAATTAAAATTTAATTTCTTTTTGTATTCTACCAAAAAATATTTTTTGAAATAGTTTTTTTTTTTAATGTTGTGGTCAGTTGTGAATATTTTTTCGTTACCTCCTCCAAACGCTTTCTCTAGAAAAAGAAAATTATTCAATCAATATGGGTTATTAATTAAACAAAGTAATTAATGAGTTTATTTGGTAAAACAAAGGTACTTAAAGTGTGCTGATGTAGTGTATGTAATATGATCGTTAGTAATTGGCTTAAATATCAAAAATTCATATGTGTTCATAAAAATTATACTTTAAATTAAATAAATTAGATTGACTAATTAATTAGTAGAAGCATTGCATATGGCTCAGTAATTAATTATGTTATTTATATTATAAAAAAAAATGTAGAAAAGTTTACCTGTTGGTTTGTTCTGTATCTGAATTATTGATAAAAAGTTAAGTATAAAAAATATGGGTAGAAAGAATAAGCAAGGAAATAAATAATAAGTATACCAATTTCTACAAAACTACAGAAGGGAAATACTAGATATACAAAGCGTTGAAAATTACACTTCCTATAGAAATGTATCCTAACGATTGCAAATAGGATTCGATATAGCTGTAAAGGAATCTAGAAGTAAATAAAATATATAAAACTATAAAAATTAAGCATCTACTTCTGTACAACAATTTTAACTACTTATAAATAATTACATAAATAAGTACCTTTGTTTATAAACATTTTCTTTAAATAGATGTTTATACTGTTGATTCCAATTGAATTGATTCATCCCACGAAGAAATGAAAAAAAAAAGAAAAATCAAAATTAGTTAACATCAAATTAGACATAATGTTCCCAATTTAGAAATTTTTAAATTTAGTAGCTACCAAAAATATTAAAAATAGATTGCACTGCTCCAAAAATAACTGATAAAAAATACCAATGATCAATGAATCAAAAATTATTTTATCGTAATATCGATCAAGATCTTTGGATATCGATTTAGTTTATTACTTACCTAACCTCATCGTCCGCCATGATTGTAATGTGTTATTTACTGTCCTAGAAACACAAAAAAAATAATGAATATTTTCGTAATTACAGTAACACCCAAAATTTCGTTTACAGCATACGCGGTCTAAGTTTAGAAAGTTATGTTGGAACTTTGCCAAGTGAGTGTGTCGCGAGCGCGAGCGATGTGCCTATCCAAATTTGGCATCAAAGACTTATCTCAAGTTTCAAAACTTAATTCATAGGTGCAATTCCACACAATTTACAAAATCTAAAGGTATAAACTATTTAGATCTATTTGTGTCTGTGGATTTTTTTACGTTCCTGTAATTTCTCTTTTTTGCTTTTTGATCAATTTGCGTGTTACTGTTCAAACTCCTACATTTTTTGCAATTAAGTTTTAGCTTAAAAATAATCATGTAAATAATGTCTAACGGCAAGTGACGTAAATCTGGTAACAGTTTAAATTTAGAATTTTATATAATTCGATTTTTCAACAAGGTTTGGTTAGAACGTTTCTAAAGTACGCCTACGTGTACACTGTACATAGAGATAATTATCTAATCTGGACATTCAAAACGTTTTTTTATCAAAACATATTTAAAAAAAGGATAACTCTAAAACTCATTTTATCCAACTTATACACCGAAGACAAACGTCCACTTATTCCCATGAAACACCTCACTGTTAAGTTTCTAATAAATGAAGCACTTTATCCAAAAATATTCTCACACTTGCGTAATTAATTAATTAATTATTTAGTGAAATAATTATTGAATTTTGTATCACGTACCTGGATAAGTCAGATGTCGAAGATGACTAGTCAACAAGAGTAGAAGTTGCTGACTGTAAGGTAACTGAATGCCAAAAAAGTTTACCAAGTATCCTGCCACTTCCAATATGATTCCCTCCTCATCCATGTAGCCATATAGGATTAGAGTTACCTCGGTCCCAAAATAGACCCACGTTAGTAGTTGGTAATTATAACATCCAGAAATTTGCATATATCTTTATTTTACAAACAATTATGTACATTTACATTGTACGAGGACGTAATTGCACTAGATCTTTTTACAATAACAAAAATTACAATACATAGATCATAGAGGGATGAAAAAATTATTTTATAGAACTCACCACAAGTACACATATAACTAACTCCCTTACTTCTTCCATTGATAAGTTCTCAAATTATTTTTTAATTTTTTTCGACTTAAAGAGTGAAGGGTTTCATAAAATAAAATCTTTTAAACCTCTACAATGTAAGCTTCCCTATTTTAAATAATTAGGGGAAGATAGGGGTAGATTACATGCGTATATAATTCTTAGTAACTGTAGGAAGCAAACTGCATGAAGCATGTACACTTTAATCTCACCTAAAGCGTGAAGAGATTCATAAAATAAAATCCTTTTACCCTTCTACAATTTAACCAATTTTATCTTAAATAATTAGGGGGAAGATATAGATATTTAGATTACAAATCAACTATAGAAAAAAAAAAAATGTTAAATTGAAGAGATGAACATTTTTATTAAACCATACTGCATGAAGCATGTGCACATATATTTTGCTTAAATCTATTATCAATGAATTCTCAAAGTATTTTCTTAATTTTATTCCACTTAAAGAGTGAAGAGTCGCATAAAATAGAATTTTTTAACCCTCTACAATTTAACCTTCCTTATTTCAAATAATTAGGGGAGGATATGGGTAGATTACAATGCGTATATAATTCTTAGTAACTGTAGGACGCAAACTGCATGAAGCATGTACACTTTAAACTCGCCTAAAGCGCGAGGAGATTCATAAAATAAAATCCTTTTACCCTTCTACAATTTAACCAATTTTATCTTAAATAATTAGGGGAAGATATAGATATCAGATTATAAATCAACTACAGGAAGCAAACTGTTAAATTAAAGAGATGAAGTCAAGAATACATTTTTTTAAACCATACTGCACGAAGCATGTGCGCATATATTTTGCTTAAATCTATTATACATAAATTCTCAAATTATTTTGTTAATTTTATTTCACTTAAAGAGTGAAGGGTTTCATAAAATAGAATCTTTTAACCCTCTACAATTTAACCTTCCTTATTTCAAATAATTAGGGGAGGATAGGGGTAGATTACAATGGGTATATAATTCTTAGTAACTGTAGAAAGCAAACTGCATGAAGCATGTGCACATTTAACTTCCGTACGTCTTTTTTTCTCAAATTATTCGCTTAATTTTATTTTGTTTTCTATTTATTTATTTAAGAAGTTTTTCTTTTTGTTTTGAACTTTTCCTTATGTTGCAACAAACTGATTTAGTTATTTAGGATTATTTCTTCTAAAAAAACAACCCCTACACTTCGAAATTCGAATATAGTAGAATATTTCTATACCAAGCTGCAGAAAAATAATCTGACGCTTTCGGGAAATTGCAAGAGATGGCATCAGCACCATTTTCCTAGCCATAAGCTTGAGTTTCCTTCAAAATGAAAAACTTCTATGTTTCAAGCTCAAAACACAAAATAATTGTAGTATTTACTTGAAGACAAATATTTTCCATTAGAGATAAAAGCTTATTAAATCAAGCTTTCAAGCTTTTATTTCCAATTAAAGAAGAAAAGTCACGAATCTGAATAAATAATTTAATTTTTTGGATTTCAAATTAGAATTCGATTTTTCATTGTCTGATAGGTAGGCAAGCAGGTACTATTTGAGTTTTGAGCCGGTGTTAATTTTATTTTAGCAGCTTTTAACCTTTAACAATAGTTCGTATCTTTCAAGCTTATTTTAGCATTTCGATTGTGTTATCTGGCGTCATTTCCTTTTTGGTAAAAACTCAAAAATCAAATTACATTATAAGTGCCGCATTCATGAAAGTTCATTGAAGCCTTCTAGTATATTTGGGGAGTGCAGATGTCCACAAATAGCCGACCTATATATTCAGAATCCGTGACTACGGTATGACGTCATTACCGTTCCCATGCCAACAGTTTAACGGCAGTGTTTAACACCTCCCGCACCCTGCTCCAAAGATTCCCCCGAGACGGACTATTTCCAAAAAAAAATTTACAAAACAACAACAAAGATTATTACATGATATAAGAATGTTGTTGTTTGTCGAACAGGTGATAAGGATCCGCGGAAATTTTTGTTCATTATAAAGGATAACGCAGGATTTAGGGGATGTTTAGGCTTTTTCCACCCTTTGTCAGCCACAAAGACCAGAGAACTCATATTTGTTTCATTTTAAGGAATTATCCTTGTTTTTGTTTTTGAGAAAATGTTTTTATGACTCTTATACGAATTAATATTAGTAAGAGAAAGATTTCCTGTCAATAAATTAGCTATAAGCAAAATCCAACGAATTTCCAAGCTAGCAAGAACAAGAAATAACAAGATTCTTGCTAGCAAGACAAGAATCAAACCAGAAACAATTTGCCATACAAACGTCTTCATGTCTTCATGTTCTCGCAAGCTTAGGGCGTTACCATGTTTTGCTATTGACAAGAAATCCTTATCTTGCTACTAGAAATTCTTGTTCTTTTCTTGTTCCAACTGTCAGAGCAAAACAAGATTAGAATTTCTGCTCACAACAATAATATTTCTTGCCAGCAGTAAGAAATACAAAGATTCTTGCTAAAATAACAAGAATTGAGACAAACTAAAACAGCTTCTTGTCTTGCTAAGCAAGAGAGTTGTTATTTCATGTTCTTGCTATATCAGGGAGTCCTCAGCCTTTACTTTTTGTTAATTTATTGACAAGAAATCCTTGTCTTGCTAATAGAAATTCTTGTTCTTGCTGCAAGAAGTCGACAAGAGAAGACTAGAATTTCTGTTAGCTTTAATATGGTTCCTTGTTAATAAATTAGCAAGAAGCAAAAGCTGGATGCTCTCTAAGCTCGAACGAACAAGAAATCACAACACTTGCTAGCAAGACAAGAATGAAGCCTGCAAGAATTTAATAATACAATAAGTAATACAATCTTTTGTCTTACTGAGCAAGAGTTGTTAATTTCATGTTATTGCTAGCTTATTGACAAGAAATCCTTACCTTGTTCATAGAAATTCTTGTTCTTGTTGCTAAAACAAGACAAGATCAAAATTTCCAATAACAAGAACAATATTTCGTGTCAATAAATTAGCAAGAAGTAAGTAAAAGGGACTCTCCAAGCTTGAAAGAACAAGAAATGACAGTACTCTTGTTAGCAAGGCAAGAATTTGACAAGACCACAACACAGCATCTTTTCTTGCTAGGCAAGAGTCTTGCTATTTCATATTCTTGCTAGTTTAAAGTCCACAGCTTTTACTTCTGGTTAATTTATTGACAAGAAATCCTTCTCCTGCTAATAAAAATTCTTGTTTTTGATTCAAAGACAAGACAAGACCATAACTTTTATTAGCAAGAAGCAAAAGCTGGAGAATCCTCAAACTAGCAGAAACTATGTAGATATAACAAGACTCTTGCTAGCTGTAAAAGAATTAAGACAACAAAAATTTAACAAGTCAACAAGTAAAACTGATTCTTGTCTTGCTAAGGGAGAGTCTTGTTATTTTATGTTCTTGCTAAGCTTAATATTAAATGAAAAACGAAATTCTTCTGGATATTAACACGATTTCTAATCATGTCAAGACAAGAAGTTAACAATGAAGACAAGAAATCTTGTTTCTTGTTCAGATTATTGTAAAAGCTCTCCTCACCTTTTGAGTTATAAAATTGAAACGTATACCTATGATTATTTTTAAAATTATTTGAAATTTGATATTGAAATAAATGGGGTACATATTATAATATTTTTCCTATACTGGAATTTTCTTCCTGTTTGTTGTTGAAAAGGGTAGTTTATAAATTTAATATGTAGGTATATAAAAAATCCGGGAATGGTTAGTATTGATGTTAATAGGGACATTAGACTGTGAAAAATAATAAAGTTTTGAAATTCCAAAGTTCATTCAGTTTAACCCCTTCGCTAGCCCTGTCATTGTATGCGTTCGTTGCAGAAACATGATCTTTGACATTTAAAATTCGATTGGATCCATAGAGACGGGAAATGCATATAACATTTATTGTAAAACGGAAACCGGTAATGTCTAAGATTGAATTAATAAGTTAAACAACAATAGGAATCGGTGGTATTAGCTACTTTATTTTGTAGGCCAGTTAAACAAACCCCCGCCTTATTACATAAATATATAGAGCAATTCTCAATCTAACCAAGCTGATATTTTAGAATGAAATTGTCCCACATTTCCAATTACGTCAGCATGAAGTCATACATAAAAGCTGGTGGGGAGGAAGTGGGTCAAATAGGGTGCGATGCCCTGGCCTCCAGGATATGGAGGACATTGCATTATTTCATTCTGGATTTCGGTCCAGCTTTGCAAGCAGTCAATTCAAAAGTATGAAAGGTTACCCCACTACTTTACCCAACAAACGATACATCACGGGAATAACCATCTTTTTTAAAACAACCCCTTCAATTCACTATTAAATATTACGGTACCTACAAGAAATCAATACTCATTTTCATACAATCAATACATAATATTCTATAGATACTCTCTATGTAATTATTTATTTACTAATTTGTAAGTGAGCTTTTATCTCGAACGCGTTGTGGATTTCGTAAATTGTACCCCATACGCGATGTGAGAAATTTACGTTCAAGTCCACAACGCGTTCCAGATACAAATTTTTGATAACTATAATAGATCTTTTAAATGATGGCATCCATCCACCCCATTAACGATTTTTTCACTTAGTGAGTGATTAAATGTGCGCACAAACTAAATTGTTTCTACTTCATTTTATTTGCGAAACGACGATAATATTGTATGCATTTATCCCGGCTCGGCTACAGGATTCTATGACGTCATCGTGTCAGGTAGGGGCGAGAAGAGACGCATCAATACTTGTTGCAAAGTGTGTCAAGGAGGGGGCAACTAGGTCATTCGCGGGGTGTACACCCCGGGTCTATGACCTGCAGTTCAATATATGGTTGTTTGCTCTATTTATAGAACGAGTTTGTTCTATCAAAAAAATTTTTTTTGCAAAATAATATCGAATGGGGTGATATCGGTGACGATGTTTGTCTTCTGTTTATTAGGCGAAACAAAAAAATGCCTCGGGGTTGGGGGGTGTTTTAAATTAAATCAAAACAGTTGTTTGCAAGTCCGCAATGTGATGACGTAAATGCAGGTCCGTAACAGATATTTTCATCGGAAACATCACGTGTATGTTTGTCTACAATTTACTAAGAAATTTTTTCTTTCTTAAAAATCATCCCTTTCATGAGACTGATTTTCTTGTTTCAAAACGATTTTTTCAGTTGAAAACAAATTAAAAAATAAAAAATTTATAATTCGTTACTCTTCAGTTGAACAAATAGGAATCAATAGAAACAAATTGTTAACAAAAAAAGTTTTTTTTAAGTGCTTTCTTCTATAAAAATCACTATGAGCAACTTGTATAAGGTTCAAGATGAAATATTCGTGTTTCTGTATTTTTATCGTAATTATCAAAAAATTCAAAATTCACTTAAAATAATTCCAGTACATGTCAATAATTTTTTTGAGTCCTTAATCGTTCTTTTATTCTTTGATTAAATTAATTTATGTGAATAAAAGTATTTTCTAAATCGTTTAAAAAAAATCTTACTAGAAGTTTATGAAAACTACCCTTATGAGGTATCATTTTAAAGTAGGAAATTTACCTCGTTAAAATCGTTTTTCACCAAAAAGAAAAAATACGTACTTTAATGCAGATTAACATATTATTGTTGTCATTAAAAAATAATATACAGGGTGATTCATTCTCTAAATAAGCCTTATACAAGTGTCACTGGTTTCGGAGATACAGGGTGTTAAAAGTTTTTTGAGGATCTAATTTTTTCATGAGGTTTATTCAATTAATATTTAACCATTAATTTTCTTACGTGAGTTTAAAAAATACAAAAATAATATAACGTAAGGGTTGGAAATTTTTTAGAAAATTTCCTTTAGTTATGCACGTAATTTTTCCTAAGTACATATCTGAAGGATCCACCTATTTCCCTTCCTCGCTTCCAGTTTTTCCGCAGCCATTCAGTTTTCCATCATGAAGTTTAACAGTAAAAGCGCGCGCATTTTCAAATATACCTGGTACATACTTTATTTACCATTGTTACTTATTCGTATTAATTTATATCAGTTAGTAGGTCAATGAACAGGAACATAATAGTTTTCGGGTGGTGTTTTACATACATAACCTTCCATAACAGGCTCGAATTTTTTCTGTGTTTCGTGGTGAGTCGTTTTATTTCTCATTGAGCGTTGATCCAAACTACACGTGAGAGTTAACAATCAATGTAATGACGTCAGAGAGGAAACAGCCAATGGGAGCGAACATTCATTCAACGGCACAAGCGTTTAACTGATACAGATTCATCTCAGAATTTCGACTCTAGTACCGCGAAGCTCTTCTCCGGAGTTGGCTGTGGAACTCCGAGGGAAATGAGCGCCTTTTTTTGAAAAAATTGTTCACAATTTACTTTGTCTCAACTGTTACATCTCTTACAATTTTTTATATAACAAAGCGCCCATGAGTATCCAAAAAATGTTTAAAAATTTTCAACTAAATTTTCCTCAACCACTTACTTAAAAGGTAAGCAATTTTGCAAATTTTTTACATTGAGCTTTTCTTTTGTTCTTCGTGAATCTTAATTTTTTTTTGTATTTCCGAATAAAAATTAAAAAATGCTAGGAATAAAAATTTCTACCCCCCCGCAGCAATTTGAATCATATTTTTAAAATAAAATTAATTTTTCAATATTTTCGTCTTCAACTTTGTTTGCACATTTTTACTTTCACTTTTACCATTTCGTATGGAGCTCCTGTCAAAAGAAAATCGAATTTTCCTTAACGTTTCTTTTCTCAAAAAAATTGTGCAATTTTCAATAGCTGTTTTAAACCATTTAAAATTCGCCGCAAAAAGCTTATTAGAATAAAAAATTGGGTGGTTGTAAACAAATAATTCATTTAATAAAGAAAGGGGATGTTTTTGACATATTACTGTATTTATTGTTGTTTGTAGTTCTTTATTTTTGGTGTCCATCTTCAGAGTCAATTATCCTATATATTTGTAAACTGTTATTAACAGGTTGTACCCTTTCAATTTTATGTATCAGTTTTTAAATAATACTATATGGGCATAGAGGGGTATGGTTTAAAATTTCTTTCCTGGAATTTCCTTTTTATTTAATTGTATGTTAATAATTGTATTTATTACAAAAAAAGCTAAAAAATCTAGTTAAAAGTAGGATTTTGTGTAAATCTAGGCCCAAATTTTCTTTGCCACCCTAAGTATCTACTGTAAACAGTTTTATTTTTCAAAAAAAAAAATATTTTTTTAAATAATTATTTCAATTTATTTTAGTTCTAAATTTCTTTTGTAATAACAGAGGGGTAATTTGTTCAAAAATTTGTTCCTAAAACTGTAATATCGTTATTTTTGGGTGATTTGAAAACATTTAAATTAAAAATCCAATTTACCTTATGACTATCACATATTCTTACACCCTTACCTGTCTATTTCTGTATTATTCGTCATGTTTGATCCCTAAATCGTTTTGCAACTGTAGTAACAAAGGGCAATCAAAAAAATAGCTATTTTTAAAATGTATTAGGGGTATATTTCCCTCTTGGATCTATTTTTAGATTGTCCTCTTTTATAGACAGGTTAACAAGAAGATGGCAAAGACGAAAAGGGCACACAATTATTAGATCTTTATCACCAAACTTCCATTAATTTATAAAAAATCGTTTATTGTTTTAAAAATCCCATAAGTATAAGTATGTTTTTGTCCTGCTTATAGTCAAAAATTGAACAAGAACAAAGGGTCAAATTAAGGGGTTTTATAACTAATTTTTATCCTAAAATGTTAAACAAAGGGGCTGAAAACTTAGTTATTTTAAAAAGTAATTAGTATTATTTATGTTTACGATTTTTTATTTATTAAGGGTTGCTGATGTCTAAATTAATAATTTTTTTGTCGAAACAAAATTTGCGAGTTGAGTTGTGTTCGAATAAAGTTGAAATTTTTAAAATCCATAAAATAAAAGGGAGCAAAGCAAAAGGGGGGAAGAACATAATAAGTAGAACAAGTCTGACGTCATAGTGGAAAGGGTGGTGCAGCGCATGCGCCTCCCCCTTCGATAACCTACATAAACCGGCTAAAAATAACTTGTCCTCGGTCTATTAATAGCACAAACAAGAGAGAGAGAGATACAGAGAGAGACGGAGTACGTTACCCTTTCCTCTATGACGCAATACCTACCGAATCTTTAACTCTGAACCAGGCGCACCACCCGAAGGATGGATACATTCTACCCTTACACCTGCCATCAACGTTACTGCAGCTATGACGTCAAAATTTCCATCATAATACAATAAATAATGTTGCAATATACCGACATCGTTATTGATCTCATGATAAGCTTTTGATGATATCTGAATGATTCAATAGGTACCTAGTCAATTGTTTTCTTGTTGATGCAGTTGTATACAGGGTGGAAATAAGGAAATCCTCAGGATTCTTAAGAATGAAAATTTGGGGTTATTTTTAATAGGTACTCTTCCCTTATCTACTATATGTATCTATAACCCATTCAAAGTTTAGTTTAAATGCACTTAAACTACCCTTACTGGTCCAACTCTTGTTTATACAAAGTGTTAGGACTGAATGGTCCTGTGGGAAAAAAATAAGGAAATACGTAAATAATTCTCAGGATTTTTGAGAATCGAAATTTGTCCCATAGAAAATGGTGTTGTTTTCAAATATCTTATATTACTGCATCAAAATTGTTTTAAAATTATCTTAGATGAACTTAAACTACCCTTATTGATCTGATTCTTGTTTATAAAGGGTATTGGGATTAAATGATCCCACAATAAAAGAAATAATTTACCTAATAGACAGATAGATCAAAATTTACTTTTAAAAAAAATGGGGTTATTTTTAAAATCCTTCCCTTATCTACTATATCTGTCTGTACCCCATTCAAAGTTCCAGCAAATTTAGTTTAAATGTACTTAAACTACCCTTATTGGTTAATACAAAATGTTAGGACTGAATGGTCCTATGGGAAAAAAATAAGGAAATACGAAAATAATTCTCAGGATTTTTAAGGATCAGGGTTTATCTTGTAGAAAATGGGGTAATTTTTAAAACCCTTTTGTCATCTACTGTATATACCTATACCCTTGCAAGTTCATTTTTAAGGTTATCTTGAATGAACCTAAACTACCCTTATTGATCTAATTCTTATTTATAGACTAAATGAGGATCGAAATTTAGCGTTTAAAAAATGGGGTTATTTTCAAAACCCTTTCCTTATCTTTTGTATATATAGCTGCCCATTCATAGTTCTAGCAGGATTAGTTTAAATAAACTTAAACTACCCTTGTTTATACAGGGTGTTAGAACTGAATGATCCTATCAAATAAGAAGTAAGGAAATAGATAAATATTTCTCAGGATTCTCAGAATCAAAATGGGGTTATTTTTAAAATCCTTCCCTTACCTTCTCAATATTTACCCTTTCAATGTTCTAGTAACATTATTTTAAATGAACTTAAACTGCCCTTGTTGATACAAAAAAACGAAAATTCCTTATTTTTATTGACATACAAGAAGTTAAAACTAATTAACTTAAAGTAAATTTTGGGCCATTGTTTTAAACATTTATATATAACAGACAGATTTTTTTAAATCTATAATAAATACTTAAAAAATTATTTTTAACTTTATTATACAATACTTAAAATTTTGGTGGATGTGCCGGGTAGAAATTACATTTTATATATACATATTTTACACTATTTACTGTCGATAAAAAATTATAATTTTGATTTAAAGTTTGTGTATAACCAATCAATTGATACAACAAAAATGTTAAAAAAATACTGTTAATTTCCAGTACACCTAAAAAAAAATTATAAAAATTATAACTACTTAGGTAGTGAATTTTCGTGGAAATATTTTCTTAAATTTTTAGACTACCCTAAATGAAAAGTGGTATATTTTTAAGAAAACTGTAAGATAATAAATTTATGTATTAAAATGTCTTATTGCATGTATAGGTATACATATAGTTTTCTCTAAACAAAATGATGTTTATTAATATGTATTTATTTAAATACTTCAGTTAGAGTTGTAGATTTTGAAGATGAAGAAGTGGATGGATCAACTATTAATTGAATATCTGGCTTAACTGGAGCTCTTTTTCTGCAGGCACAACCTCTCATGGACGTTGTTTCCACAGAAAAAGGTTTCGCTTAAGTTGAAACACATCGATTTTTAAAACACATCATACAAATACTTATATAATATTTATATTTACTTAATTAATTGATTAATTAATTAGATTAAGAAAAGGTCAAACTCATCTGAAAAAAGCTGAAGAAACAATTGTTAGAGATATTTAAAAAAGTTTATTAAAATAAAATATTATTCCGTCATTTTAGAGAGGAATTGTAAAGAACTTTATTACCTATTTATTTCCTGGTAGATACCCAATTGTGTCTCATATAACCGTAGAGTATTCCATATTTTCAAATTATGCCCAACATTTCATTAAAAAGAAAGAAACAACACGAAATCCCTTACAGTCCCAGTTCCAATTTTTATTTAATTGTTAATATTTGTGTCTAATATCAATATTCTGGAATCAATAAACACACAAAGTGTCATCGTTTGTTCCAAAAGTGTTGACGTCAGACGCCTGACGCAACAAACCGTTTCGACTTAAACGCTCGATTAAACGCTTAACCCCGACGCACGTGTGAGGGTTGAAAATGTCAGATTTTATTCTTTTTTTTTATTTCAGAAACACCTTTCTTTCCAATTTTAACGCGTGATCTTGTATTTAGGAAACATCCAAATGGGTTCTAAAAATAAATATGGAATACCAAAATCCATCTCAAAAGCAAACTTGGTAGACAAGGGACGCATATTTTTTTTTTTTTTCTAATTAAATTTTCTCAACAGATAAATTACTCCAACTGATCATAAGTACATTTTAAACGGCTCAGTTGGTGCTTTGTAAAATCCAAAACTTTTCGTAATTATTTTTTAATAAGGGCTGGTATATATTTTTTAAGATGTACATTACAATAAATTGAAATTGTACGTTTCAAAAATTTTGCTTCATCAAATGTATGTTAAAATAAATATTTTAGATTTAATGTTTTCTGTAAATTATATTTATTTGTATTTCGTCCAGACGTATTTGAAGAATAAATATAATTAATTGTTTTTTTGGCTGGGTTCTGTCCAGGGGGGGAAATATTTTTTTATTTTTATTTCTGCCCCTGACGGATCGCAGGCAATAAACAAAAATACCAACAGTCGTCCGAAATGAAGATTGTGAAGAAGACATTTTTTTGAGAATTAATATTTTATCTATTATTAGAAGAAAAAATAACATTTTGGGGATGAAATGATTCTTTATTAATTCACGTTTTACAACCACCCTGTTTATGTTCTAAAAAAATACTTTATGCAATAACAAATTCTACGTAACTATTTATACTTTAACCCTCTTCATCCCCCTGCAGGATTTGTATTTTCTTTTATTTCTTTTTCTTTTGTTTTTTTTTTTTTATTTGTTTCGAATTATCTAACAGTATAGAGTACATGTCATTTTTAATTGTAAATTGGGCATGATATGGTGTTAATTTTTCTTCAACTACACAGGGTAGTGTCACCTGATGGCCGCATTGTTTCCCGTGTCATGTCGTTTGGATACCTTAGTAATTCCGGCTAGCCTTACAGGATTACACAAGCAGGAAACCCTCCTAATGCATAAATATGACTCGTCCCCGTTCTTAATACAATTTCTGATATCTAACAAACACTAAGAACATTATACTTCTTTTAAATCACTGTACCATAACAAATGACTGATATTTTACAATAATATTTAAACAAAGATTTATTTTATGTACCAAACTGTCATCACATTTCCAATTAATTTTATAAATTAAATTAAAACTAGTCTTTAAAAGATTTTTTGAAAATTTTATAACGATTGGGTACCTAGATATTTTTTAAAATTTTTAATTACTTTTTTTTAAAATATCCCACAATAAAAGATACATCATGACTAGGTGTCATCACGTCAATAATTAATTAAAAATTAGGAGAATAAAAGCAAATCAAAATAATTAATTATGTAAATAGATAATTAATGAATAATAAGGAAAACAAAAAACTATTTAAAAATTTTACATATTAACCCCAAAGTCAAATTAACAACAAAAGTGTCAGTGTCCACTATATTTAAGTTTCTATCTATTTTTTTATTTAAATAAATTAACTTGAATTTTCTATAATTTGCTTCCGTCTGTCCCTTATTGTTCTTTCTTCTATCCCTTACGTAATAAACCTATTAACTATATCGAATTCGCAGTTAATAATATTCCGGAGTGGGGTGCACGCTATAAAGTCCCAAGAAGCCCTCTAATTTTCAGTATTCCTATGTCTAAGAGTGCTTTAAAACCTTCTTTATTTAAATTACAACCCTTGTGTCAAATGTGTTTTAGTTTTTCAATGGACTGTGTCTTTACTTAGGTACTTTGTTGAAAGTATGTAAACACCCTAATTGTTTATTTATTAACCACCAAAAAAACTACTTCTATTCCTATCAGAATAAACATTATTTATTTATTTATTTTTTAAATTAATTATTAGTTATATTTTTAATTAATTATTTATAGTACATAGTTCATTTTTGTGATTTAAGTGCTTCTAAAGTACCACGATACAGTTTAGAGCTTTTTTTGTTTATTTCTAATATTAAACAATTTATTTAATTGTTAAATTGAAGTTATATTATGTAACGATATGTTTTTTATTCAAGTTTCTGCATTATTGTACAAGAGCTTTCATCATTGCCATACTTAATGGGGTTGAATTATTAAAAACCATCTGTACTTTACCAGGCTAACTAATAATTATTCCTTCAGTAGTATTTCATGCTACAAGTACAAGTAAGTAACATTGAATATGAAATAGGTGAATGATAAAACCTGCAATATTTCAGAAAAAAAATATTCTTTTGGAAATAATTAATTGTATTTTTAATTCGTTAGCTTTTTCCTGACATATATAGGTACAAAAAAAAGTAAAAACCAATATTTGTTATACAAATAGTAAAAGTTTGGAGTTTTGAAATTAATTATTTATTCAAAATCAACAATATTCTTTATGTATTGAACATAATACGCACGTTTATATAAATATATAAAATTGAGAACATCATAAAAGTACTGTAAACTTTCCCCCAACTTCTAAGAACGTACTTGATATATCCCAACCCCCCAGGAAGTTGGGGGGTGAAATAATTCACTACCCAGGTACAATTTCCTACAGGAAACAAAGAAAAGGTTTCATTACTAGTTACTAGATCGTATTCCTCACGTTTGGACAATACAAAGACCAGTGGGGACATTTCCAAAAATATTTTGTGATATATTTCGATTTATTTAAATTAATTCATAATTTTTTTGGATTAACAAATTCTTCACATCGCACATCCCTTAGCTTCCGACGTCAAAGAGGGTTGCGCAATTTTACGCCTAAATTTGTGGTGAGTGTGGTTATGGAATCATAGTTAAACTAATAATAATTTTTTAATTAAATTTGTTTAGTTTCAACCCCTATATTTGTTTCAGTGTGAAAATTAATGTATCCATTCCCAATTTTTTAAGGTTCAAAAGGGTTCTTGCGATTAGCTATCATTATTATCGTCGGATATATCGAGTTTAAGAATTAATTAAATATATATTTAATTAATGTACGTTACTGTTAATGTTATAAAATGATAATTAGGTTAATAGAAACACTAGGACGTAATATAACTGATTGTGAATGTCAGAAGTTTCGAAATGACAAAAAATTAAACAGAATATTTTTTAAAAAAATCTTTGACCACATTAATTCCTCCAATTAAAAAGTAAAAAAATAATAAATTAATATCTAAAAATACATAACGTTTATATATGTATATAATTTCCCAGTAATAGTAAATAAATATAACAATTACTTTCTATGTATTAATTAATTGATTAATTTTTTCGATTCATCATCTAGAAAATCTAATTATGTATTTACAAATCTAGATCCTCATCTGCCTCTCTTAACTTGATCCCTGTTTCTGCCTCTAATATGTTTCAAAAGATGTCCTACTCTAATGTCCTTGTAATAGAAAAATTGTTACTACATTTTTATTATAATATAATTTTTTTGTAGACAATTTTCTCTAGATTTTTTTGAAGATGAATCTCACTGCAGCTGCTGGACGCTGCACAAGATTAGCCAGGTTTAAACTCTTGTGCGTGTGACAGCGGCTATTGTGGGCATTCTCGATCTTCGATCTTCGGAAAGCCAACTAATCTTCACCGGAATAAAGCAAAATTACCCGTTGTTACCCCAGTCTTCTTTGAATAAAGATTAAGATCGCCGTACAGTTCAAAATGTTTTTATTTGAAATTACCAAGATGTTTTAGAATATATTAAGGTAATTTTTTATTTTTATATTTAACTAATTTAATTATTTGTACATAACTCTGTTTTTAACACAAACAATTGTGGTATGTACTAGTTAAAGTTCTGAAAATTGTTTAAATATATTTCTATAATTGATGACATTTAAGTGGTATTAATTCACCTACTTTTTTTTTAATTATAAAATTTCACCTAATTTCTTATATTCCCTTAACAAAATAGATTCTAAAACTATTTTATCATTAAAATAAAATTAATTTAATCATTTTAATTTTTTGCAGGCTCGTTTATTTCTTATATTATTTATCTCACTACTTTTTTTGTTGTTCAAACTTATAAAGTCGTTTAAAACAGCTTAAGCTCTTGTGACTTTGTGCAAGGTTGAGCCAAAACACCTTATCTCTACTTTAAAAAATGGAGCAAAAAACGTACCATCTCGTAAACAGACAATTTTATATCATTAGTATGCGATTTATTTAATCAGTTTTAAACGGGACATCGCGATGGACAGACACATTTTTGACGGTATTTGTTATAAAAGAACTTACGGAATGTGGGTGAATCCTGTGCTTTTTTATCGAGGCTTCATGGAAAACGAGATGGGGTAATTGATGGTAAGTCTTAGATTTTATTACTAATTTGTTTAATACATTTTTTACCCCATTGTGGCTCGTTTGAGTTCGTGTAGAACTTATGAAGAAGCCACAGTAAGTGTGGCGAAACAGTGGTAAAATAAGGTGGAATTAATCCACTAAACCTTATTTTTTTTTGCTGAACTTGGTACTTTTTTTTCTGTTAAGAATGAAAAATGTTTCCCCAACATTATTATTCCAAGGGGTGTAATGTTACAGATGAGCTTTTTATTTGATTTTATTTTATCTAAAAATTGATATGTTATTAATCTTTAACAGATTAATTCTTAATGAAGTTTGGAGCAACAAATTTAATTTTTAAAATTTGAAAAGCAATCAAACTGAAGTACCTACAGACTATTTTTAACAAATGCAAAATTAATCGTAACAAATCGTAATTAACCTAATCAATATACAGTACTTACGTTTAGATGTGGTTGTCGATTGATATTTTGTAGAGTAAGTATGAATTTATTAGGTACAATACAGGGTGTTAGGTCGATTCTATTAAATAAGCTTAGAATTTTGCCTTTTAACTTCATTTACATCCACGAAATATGTATTAAGAATTGTACAGGTACTTAATATTTTACTAAACAGGTATTTTTATGTATACAGAGTGTTTGTATATTCGAATTATTTATTTCGTATATCACACATTATTTATTTATTAGTCCTTATCGTTATTTATAACGTCCAAAAGTTAAAAAAAAATATAAAATTTGTGAAGTGAGGGTTGAAGAGACTAAAAAAATCATTTTGGTGTTTTATGCAATATTGAGAGACTTTCTCATTACTTTCGGAGATCTACTTTCGTATATAACTTTAAAATTAAAATAAAAACATATTATATTTGAGACCCCCACATTAAATCCTTTAATTTGATATATCACACGATATAGTTTGCAAAACTTTTCTTTTTTTTTATTTTGTAATTTACCCCTTAAAAGTGATCCCCATACGTATCATTCATTTCTTTGAGTTACAAGTCCTTGTTTGGGTCTTAAAAATTTATGTATCGTGACTATAATTGACGGACAGACAGATTCTGCATGCAAAATTGATAGAAATAAAGAAAAATTCCTTCATACTTAATACATAATCATAATAAATACAGGGAGGATCAAGGTAGATCGTAGTTGTAATATAAATTAAAATATTTCCTATTTTATTCTTATTTACTTTTTACTTAGAAAACTGTTTATTTCCGATTATTATTATTATTTTTTGTTTAAATTGCACATAACAAATGGATTATTTTTCCAATTATTTAATCTGAAAAATAGCAAGAATGATAATAACTTTTTTACTTCAAAAAAAACCTTTTATAAATAATATAGGGCTAATTGCGTTATATTTTATTATTTATTTGGGTAATATAATATAAATAATATAATGTTCACTTTCTCATAATACGATATATTAAATATTTTATTATTTACGATAAAATAAAAATATATTATGCACTTACCAAATGTTTTGTATAAAGTTTAAACATTTTTACTTACCTTTCTGTAGATAGCAACACAATTATTTCGTAACAATTTAAATACTCACCCTTTAAATTTGTTAAACATAAAAATTATAACAAATAGTATTTTATTTCTTTTCTTTTGGGATTAAAATAACACAAATAATAAATTGCTTTGAAGTCTTTATTAAAATATATATATACTTTCTTTCTTAACAACATTTGACAAACAAACAGCATCCATCTTCAGAAAGTCATAACTAGTCCATTTTCAAAATTACAAAAACGAACTAATACAAAATGGAATGTTTATCACAAACAAAAGTCTTTTAATTAAAAACAAGTCTCACAATGAAATTAAATAACGAAAGAAAATAAAAGTTGAACACAAATTGCTTTTTGGTTGAATGAAAATAAATTAGTGTAAAAAATAGAAACGCCATACGTTACGTCTAAACACGCGTAAAATCCGGGGCATCCCTCAGAGATCCACTTTCGTCAAAAAATAAAGTACATAATATTGCCTGAAGACGGTTCCGGGCCGGCTCGAAATTTGGTTCTAAAGCTAACGCTGATCTGTAGAAAGATATCGCTTTTTCCAAATCACCCTAAAACATGGTAATTACATTCTAAAAGACTGTAGGGGGCGTCAAAGTTCTTCCATCTTTAAATATTCAAAAGTTTGAAGATAAAACTTACCAAAACGGTATGAACATTAGCCAATGTGAAGTGATTAATGACAAAATCTGGACGACTTTCAAGAGCCAAATACGCAGCTTCCAATGCGTCAGAAAGCAAACCATTCCTAAAAAAAAAAGAAAATATTAAACACAAAAGAATATTTAAAAAAAATAACACGTTTTAAACCTTTGAAGAATATTCGAAAGACTGTTAAGCGGTAGATCCTTCATGTCACTGGGGACGAAATTCAGCGCCTGTCTTATACATGTTACAGCCTCGTCAACTTCCCCAACGATCCTCCAGTACAACGCAGCAGCAGTTGCTAAAATCCAAGAAGTCGCGTTCTACAAAAAAACAACCCATTACATCCTAAATAAATGTTAAAAACAAAACGAACCTCTTGTAACGCTTTGCTCAATTTAGCTCCCAACTCCTGAAGACTGCTCCTTTCGTCATTGGCCATTAAAGTCAACCATTCCATCATGGTTGGTTCGGGAGACTTCTGTAACTTTTTACGTATAAGAGTACTCGTTAAATAATCCAGAGCAGTCTTAGGAGCAGGTGCGGCGTCAGAACAATACGGTTTCAACGAGCCCTTTTCATTATTAGATGTAGATTTCAGAAGGGAACTTATACTGCAAAATAAATAAAACTTTGAAGTGTTGAAGAGACGCATATCTATAAAATACACTCACTCCATATTCCTAGTGGCAATGGACTGCCACATAGAGCTGAAATGAAGCCAGTCAGACTCACGAATGTCTCTACAACTCGTTGCAGAAAGAGGATAAGTACCGGATTTGTCATAAACGTGAAGCATCGGCTCTGGTAAGGGATCGTCAGTTAAAGAAACAGAAACTGTAACAAAAAATATTACAAGTCCTATTAAAAAAATCCTACAAAGGTTAATTTTTACCATAAAAGTCCCCCAGGACGTTCTCATTCTGTTCTTTCGTCTCCCCACTTCCACTTCCCAAAGAAATCCTCATGTGAAATGTCTGATGGGGATAATTGTTCATCGTTTCCAAATGAGACTGATCAGGTTCGTTTTTATCGCCGTTTATGAAATTGTTCACAAACGAACGACCAAAACCAACCCTATTTTTACCACAATTCGACTGGGAAAACTTTTCTTTATCCGGAACTACTACAAGAAACCATTAAATATTTCTAATTCCGTCAAAATTACAACGTAACGAATTACTTGGATCTTTTATGGCTTCGGTCCTGAAGCACTGTATAGAAGCAGTCTTGCACTGTTCCCCGTTTGCCGAACAAATAACCCCTTCGCCCCTGAATGAATCCTTATCAGAGCACATCCCTTCAGTGATCTTGTCAATTTTTATTTTATCATCTTCGTAACTTCCCAATTTTACGCTGCAAGCCCAGGTTTTTAGTAGACTTTCGGCCAAACCGTTGTAATAATCTGGATCAACTCTCAGAACATTCTTCATGTAATACATGGCAAGTATGGGATTGTTCTTTTTATAATGGAGCAGTGCCAATAAGAAATTTGTGCTTGGTTCAACGTAATTGACTTGGAAAGCTAACATTGCAAACTTGAGAGCGTCGTCCACAAGATCTAATTGATGTAAAACTGAAGAGATCGAAATAATAACGACATCTGTATAGTCTTTTGGAACTGTTTGGAAAGCCAAGTCGAGACAATTCAGTGCGTTTTTCGTATTCGAACGTATTTGCCAATAATAACTCGCCAAAGTTGCAAGCAACCACCCAGGGGCTGTTTTCTGTAATTCAATAAGTCATTAAAAATAATTAATTAAATGGCAAATTGGTTAAAAAAAAAACCTTGTACATAGCAGTAATAATTCTTTGGCCAATTTCAGCCTCGTCGGCTTTACCGTCGTTGATATAATTAAGGAAATGTTTATGGAAAAACTGATGCATTTTCAACGGTTTATTGAAGGTCTGTTTGACGCTCGAAGGTAAATAGATTTTGTTGAAGTCTTTGCCAGAATGTTCGCAAATGGGAGGATACCACGGGAGGGAATGTTCGAAGCCATTTGGTACATCTATTAACTCTGATATTGACTTGGAAACCCTGGGACAAAAAAATACGTTCAAACTCAAAATCTCCGTGATTTCCGCTACCACTTTCGAATTCGATTTTCAAACCAAAGTCGAATATGAAAGTAGTAGCGAATGTCACTGTCAAAACGAAAGACTTACTGGAATCCTTTATTTTCTGGAGGTAAAAAGACTGGAATATTAAGTAATTCTTTGGGATTAGGAGTCAGATTCCATTTAACACATTCTTCTTTGCTTGGCCAAGATGTACTATCAAAATATAAATCATTTGATAGAGAAAGGGTGGTAGGATATTTAGGATGAAAGACAGGAAGAATATTAGAAGATCCTCCCTCAAAATTTTTCGAATTGAGCCTACTACTGCCGCTGCTTCCATCCACAGTCTCTTTAACATCATCTTTTTTATTATTCCTTTTCGCTGCAACCGTTCTACCCCCGGCAAAACTCTTACTTCGGGACATTTGTTCCGAAATCTTCAACGTCTCGCTTTCCACATTCTTCAGGAGCTTTTCCAAGTTCAAATTCATATCAACTTGTACTCCTATAGCGTTTCTAGTATCGGTGAAGTCGCAAATAATTGTAGACTTCGAATCGGCCGAGTCTCGTTGCACGCAGCGCTGTCCCCTGTGGGACAAGAACGTTCCGATCTTATCGGCACCGTATTCGGCAATCCGCGTTTCAAAGGGGACCTGTTCCCACAGGAGACGTTCCTGTAGACGCAACCATTGCTGCTGTTGTCCGTGATATTCGTGCAGATCTGACAGAATTTGTTGCAAAGAACTAAAATATATTTATCAGATTTTAAACGTTAAAAGTTCAAATATTAATTACTCATGAAGCTGAGACAGAAGAGTTTCCAATTTCTTGTGACACAGCGTGGCGTATTTAACAGTAGCAACGATATCATAATCGGGTTGCAGTCTCAAAACGTTGTCATAACAAGCTACAGACCGGTTAAAGTCGGTTAGAGCAGCGTAGACATTGCCCAGTGCAAGATAATTTAAGGGCTGAGCAGGAGCGTGATCTATTGCAGCGTGTAGAAGGATTGCGGCGTCCTTGTGGTTACGACTTTGATGAAAAACTCCGGCCAAATTCAAAAGTGGAATGTCCTGGTATTCCCTGAAAAAGTTCTCCTACTAACAAATAATCTTCTACAACACATTTAAATGGTAATATGTACCTTGGAACAAAAAATAAAGCTCTTCGAGCACACTCAACTGCTTTGGGAGCATTACCTTTGATTCTCCAATACAAAATACCTAAGTTATAATGTAACCACGAAGACGTATTAGCCTCTAGTTCAGAAACGACGAAACTCCCAAACTCTTCGAGAGACAACCCTGATAGTAGATGTTTAAGTCCATTTTCAGGGGTCAAAGTTAAATTGTGCCTGTTTATCATAGAGCCCAAATGTTCGTAGGCAAACATACTAAAGTCCATATCGAAATGTTTACTGCAATCAGGTTCTGATGAAGCAGTAGTAGAACCATCGTAATTTCCAGCTTGTAATTCTTTATGAAGTGCTTCTCTTTCGCTTCCATTGGAACCAATACTTGCATAGAGATCAATTTCACTGAGAGGCTTTGCGGCTTTTAAGCAGTTCTGGTCTTGAGAATAAATTTTTGACTCTAAGTCCGATGTTCCATCCAAACCTGCCCATTTTTGGTCTATTTCGTTCTTGCGGTTAATGAGATCTTTGTACAAAGCGTTTATGTTATTTTGACGAGTTTCTTGGTCCAACAAGGCTATGAGATCGTATGGTCTCCTCAAGTGAAAAGGGGAATCCAACTAAAGGGGGACAAAACTTAGTTACAAAAAATTTACTTTCACAGACACCCGCACTATTATCAATAGCTTTAAACACCCCGTTTACTACTTATAAAGAATATACTGTTAGTTATTGCTTATAATATTTGTATTTCATGCTTTTAATCGTTTGAGTATGTAACTTACCTGTGACTGAATCCGACCATTTTCAGTAACAACCCAGTGAGTTGTGGCTGTTATTTGCAAAATAAAGTAAAACAATAACACAAAACATATGTAGAGCCGACATTTGATCATTTTTCGTTTCAAAACTCTTATTTTTTCATAATTATCTTGGCAGCTTTTTAGAAAAACAAAAATTCATGTGACAGCTGTCAAATAACTGTCATAACAAGAACGTGCGTGCGTGGTCTTATTATGCAACCAATACAGCTCATACGACTGACACGCAGCATAAACATCAGCTGCTTCCATTCAAAATGTCCTTGGTTCGACAAAATTTTTCAAAAGAATGCGAAGACGGAATAAATGAACAAATAAATTTAGAACTTTTTGCAAGTTATACTTATTTGGCTATGGTAAGATTTATTTTGTATTTAACTTTCATTGCGTTAAACTTATTATGTAATAGGCCCTTGTTCTAAGGTTTTAGTAATCAATAACAAAATTTTGAATAATACGCACTTTTTTACTTTTCTTTTTGTTTATTTCCCGCCAATGTTAAGCAAATTAAGACGTTTACTAAACGAAGGTAACAAATAACATAATTATATTGTGTTAATTATAGCGTCAGTTAAAAATTTATTCTTATTTTTTTTTTTTTAATTAGTATTTATTTCATCTTTACAAATTACATTTAAGAAAAACGGATAATTTTCGTTTAAACTTTTCACTAACTCAACATTTCAACAATTTTCTGAAAAAGTTAAAAATAATTTTAGGCGAGTTATTACCAAAGGTCAGATGTTGCATTACTAGGTTTTTACAATTACTTTAAACATTCATCTGATGAAGAAAAAGAACATGCCCTAAAGTTAATTGAATATATGAATAAGCGAGGGGGAAAAGTTGTTTTAAAAAATATTTCTGCGCCCCCAATTCAGGAATGGCCCACAGTAACAGAGGCTATGAACGCTGCTCTTGATTTAGAAAAAACTGTTAATGAGATAAAGCAAAAAAAAAATACGTTTTTACAATTAAATAAAATATGTTTACTGTAGAAACTGCTCGCACTTCACCATGTCGCATCAGAGCAAAATGATCCCAATTTTGTGGACTTTTTGGAAACGAATTACTTACAAGAACAAGTGGATGCAATAAAAGAAATTGGAGATTACGTTACCAATTTAAAACGTGTAGGTGAAGGTTTGGGGGTTTACATGTTTGATCAAAAACTTCAAGAAGATTAAAAATTATAACGCGCACTGCACACAATTATAATTATGTATTTTTTTGTATAAGTTACTATGTACTATGTAACTGTTATAGGCTTAAGGGTAGTTTGCTCATATTTTCCCTTATGGTACTTATTATATTAGTCAATATTAAACAAATTTCAAACAGTTACACTATTTTGTTTAATTAACTAGTAAAAATTAATTAATAACTTTCGAAAGCGTCGTTTTATTAAATTATTGTTTCAAAATTTTGCGCTTATTTGGGACAAAAACCAAACTATTGAGTATTACAATGTATTTATCGTTAAATGTAAGAATTAGGGGGTATATCATGTCCTTGGGTCAATGTTTCACTTTCCTTTTTCCCGAAAATCCTGAATAATTCTCTATCAAATAAATATTCACCGCATCCGCATCCACATCCGCAATTAGTCATTTTATTATATCGTACTAATAATCGCGATAACTCGTTTATAGCTTCATCCTATTTAAAAAAAATTAATTTGATAAACAAAAACGAATTTTGAACAAGAGAAAAAAACGTTACGAATTATATTGAACACTCTGTATAACACTGAATATTTTACCTGTTCGCGTATAAAATCGCCTTGAATTAAATCAGTAAGACCAAAGTCCTTCTCTTTTTCAGCAGTGTCACATAACTTTACCAATTGCTATAAAAATTACAATAAAAGAAATTTCCGCGAATTAAAAAAATATTCTTACATCTTTAATGCAGCTCTCCAACTGAATAGCGTTTATTAAAACGTTCAAAATTCCTTCCCATTCTTGATTACAAGGTGGTTCTACTGTATTTAAACTAACCACTCCTCCCCTCATGGTTAAATATTTTATTAACATGTCTGCGTGATCAAGTTCTTCTTTATGCATTTTTTTAAAATACACATGACACCCAGGTAAAGCAATGTCCGTTCTAGCAAAAAAACAAGCCATTGACAAATAAATGTACGAAGCCTGCATTTCTTCTAAAATCTGCTGATTCAAAGCTGCGTGCAAACTTTCGCTTAGGGGTTTTCTGGGAGGTCTGGGGGGTCCAGAAGGGCGGTGGCATTCCTTCGAATAACAAGCACTGATGTAACGATCTACAGAATCGACATTTTTCAGTAGATTACTGGACTCTAGGGGTGTGAAGTATTTATGGTGAAACTTTGTTTTACTGCTATTGGTTATGAAAAGAGGGTGCAGATTTCCTCCGTTTATTTGGAGGAATGATTTATAACTACATAGTTTGGTTTTTGGTGACAAAAATTCACTAATTTCTTTTTTTATGGATTGTATCTGTGTTTGGGAATTTAACTTTAATAATTTCGTTAACATTCTTTGAGGAATTTTGACAAATGATTTCAAAAAATGACGCTCATGACAGAAAACTTCATCTAACAATAATTAACAGAAACGAATATTTACGACGATAAAATCTATTTAATGTATTTAAAAATCTCGCCACAACACTTCCATATTTAATAAAAGAGATATTGAGCCTATTAAAATAATTATGACTAAGTAGATTAAAACATTGATTAAAAAACCTCCATCTCATCGTCTTCGTTATCGTTAGACTCATCTTTAGGTTCGAATTTTAAACTAAGTCCAAATTTGGAATAGACCATTTCGCTACCGTCATCCCCAAAAACTATGTCGTGTTCCCCAATTTTATGCGTTTTTAATGAAGACTCCTGTTTAAAGGACATCGGGCAATATGTACAGTGGAATGGTCTTACTTGCTGATGAACATAATTGTGCTTATAGAGGGATGAATACTCGGTAAATCGTTTACCACAGCCCTACAAAAGAAAAATTAGTTTTCTAATATAATTTTTAGAACCAATAACTTACTATAACGTTACAAACATAGGGTTTTTCCCCAGAATGAATCCTGACGTGATTTTTATGATTCGTTGCCGAAGAGAACCCCTTTTTGCAAACAGAACAAACATACGGTCTTTCCCCTGTATGAGATCGTATGTGAACCTTGCGAATGTTGGACGTTGTAAAAGATTTCCCACACCCATCTATGGGACACATGAATGGCTTTTCGCCTACAATATGTCCAATATTAACATCCAAAATCGTAATGATATACTGTTTTTTACCTGTATGAATTCTATTGTGTTTCTGTAAATCTCCTGACGTTTTAAATTGTTTTGGGCAAACTTTACATGGGTAGGGCTTCTCCCCCGTGTGTATACGTAAGTGAGACTTGAGGGAATACCCTGTGGTGAATGTTTTTACACAGTGGGTGCATTTGAAGGGCCTGTTGCCCGTGTGAACACGTTTATGAACCTTTAAAACAAATAATTAACTTGAACTTGTAAAACATTCAAATTATGTAGTAAATTAGGCAGTGGAATAAAATAATTTCTGGCTTTAATAGACAGTCAGAAATTAATTTCTGTGCTTATTTAAACTGTCTATTTAACAAATAATTAAATAAGCTTACTGAAAGATGATGAGAAGTACTATAGACTTTCCCACATCCTGCATATTCGCAGACCCATTTCTTTGACCATTTCTTCACTTTTGGTTCTTCTGTTGTAGCCTCATGTGTAGTCCTATTTACTACAATGTTGAATTTTTCATTTAATGACTTTAATAATTCTGAATCAATGATTGCACATGTCCCATCTTCCAACTGAATTTCCTGATAGTTATTTCCTACAATTATTATTTTTATAATAAAATGTAACTGCTAAACATTTTTTTATCACCTTGGCAAGTGTCAGTGCTGTTATCATCTTGAAAATCAGCTGTAAAATTCGTCTCTACATCCACCTGCTCCTCGTCGTCTTCCTGAGTCTCTGAATCAGCAATAACCTCATCTGACTGAGGCGGAATTACACTATCATCTATACAAAAATTGATTCGATTTTGTATTTTGATTTTTTTACAAAATAATTTACCTACCTGTTAGTACGTTTTGTGTCAAGTAGATTTGGCCATCTTCAGTTGTAACAAACATATTAGAAACTGTTGGATAAATTACACCCAGCGAATTGCTGACACTTAAAAGTGTATTTGGATCAGACTCTGTGGCATTCACGACTTCTTCATCGTTCTCTTCATTCACTGTTATGTACATTATTTGGTTTTCTTCCTCTTCTTGCAGTTCATCTTCATCATATTGAACAATTTCATCTTGCTGGTTTTTTTGTAAAAATATGTTTTGATCACCTACCACAGTATAATACTGTAACACATAATCTTCTGGATTTTCTTCATCTACAATTAAACACTCACTTTAGAAACTAAATTTCACTCACAACGTTTTTGAAATTAAAATTAAAATTGTATTAGAATCGAAAATATAACGTCAGACGCCTTTTGTTGTCAATTATGGAGCATAAATTATGTATGAAGTCAGTATTTATAATACTATAGCAAATGATTTTTATGTTAATATGATATTTATAAAAAATAATTTAAATTTTAAATGAACAAATTTGAAAGGAAATAAATAAAAGCAAAGAATCTTGGGAAATTACCCATAACCCATAACGATCATCATAACCTTCAAATAAAACTAAAATGACAACAAGACTGAGCTGCCACCTAACAGAATTTCAATGAAGTTAGTTACATTCAAAAATGCGGGAATAAAACAAATTTAAAACTGTATTTTAAACTTTAAAAAATCAAAATTTGAATACAAATTAAGTACACATTAATTTTTAATAATTAATATATGGCTTTACGTATATTGTGCCATCGTAACTCGTTTAAATAAATAAAATATTATAAATATACATATATGAAAGTGCGCAACACTCGTTAAGTTTCTCTTTTTATTTAACTGCAATTAATAAATAAATATTTAATTATTTTCTGTATTACTTGGAATGCATAACGACTTATTTGTGAATTAAGTAATATAATTAATAAATATAATAATAAAAACGCATTGTGATAACGTATATTGTGTATCATCATTATTTTTTTTTACAAAGAATTATTACTCAAAAATTCTTATTTTTTTAATATAGATACACAATAGAAATATAAATACAATAAATGATTTATATATTACAAAAACAATGAACTTCTGTTGTTTAAAATTTACATACAGAAAATGTATGCAAGACTCCCAACCTGGTGGGATCGAACCCATTCATAGTTTGTAACATTTTATTAGACTATTTTCAGTAGAGTTAACATCATCTTCGTCTAGTGTCTTATTATATGTAAATTTCTAAGTATTTATTTTTTTTTTAGTGACAATGGTGATTGTAATATATTTTTTTTAGTTAAACAAACTAAGTTATTATTTCTTACTATATATTTATAAACACGTAAGAACATGGTAAGTTTTTTAAAGTATATAAGTATTTCAAAAAATAATTTGCAAAAAAAAAAATAAATTATTTTAACAGTAGGTATTTCTTTAAGAAAAAATTATTAGGTAAGCAAATGTGCCTCTTTATCTAATAAATATTTTTGGAAACAATTTTTTATTAATGTTTGATAAATTTATTTCCAATTTCTATTTGATGTATTAACTTTAATTTAATTTAGCAATTAAAAAAAAAATGTTTCGTATTCTTTAGAATTTTGAAGCCAGTCTTCTTGTTATAGAAAAATTGATACGAGTAGAAGGGTTAATTATTTTAGTGGGTTATTAATAAACTCAAGAAATCTTAATCAACAAATAATAAGGTCTCATATTAATTGAAACTTGGATATATTAGATGTGGAAAAATTGAGTATTTATGAATTAATAAATACACTATTTAAGTAATGTCTACATAAGTTTCATACCCTCCACCCCTAAAGTAGAATAAAATATAAAAGCTTATTATAAGAATAATTTTGTTTTATTGACTTGAAAATAGATAATATGAGAAAGTATAATAGATATTACAATTGACAGTAATAATAAATAATTTTTATTTATTAATTGGCAGACAAAAAAAAATAATAAATTTTAATGACTAAAAATTTTTAAAATAATTGGCTTTTTATGGGCTTATGCTTAGGTGATGTTAATTCTTTCGTGTTTAATTAAAATTAATTATAATTTTTCTCGATTGTGTAAAAGTTTGAAACTTGTGCCAAATCGCGTGAAATAATGGAGTCAGGTCTTGCGTTCATCGTGTGAAATTTTCTGTCACGTGAACTATGATGATATCTGCTTTCTATTTTGGTATATTAGGCTTAGACCAAAGGCAAACGTTAAAAACAGCCTTATTTTCAACATTTCCGTATGAAGATGGTGTGCACCGCGTAAGACCCATGAGAAAGTTGGTCACCATTCACCCGGAAACATTATCATTACGCTCAGATGGTACCTACTCTATATAACGAACACGCTTTGACCTTATAAACTTCTATCAAAACAATTTCATGGTAGTTTAAATAATTAAATTGAACTTAAACTGAAATTTTCACTTTTTACCATAAAAAAAATATATATAAAAAGTTTTATTGTTAAATATTTTCATCAAATAAGGGATCAAAAAATAATTCTTCTTTGATTTTATATCCCAAATTATTTGGAAATATATTTCTTAAAATACATTACAATTTTGACCTCCACTTTATCTGATATTTTTTACAAATGATTTAGTTTTAACTTTTTTCTTAATCAATGCTTTATTTATTGATTCAATAGATCTGATATAAATTTCCTCATTTAAGTCTATGATTATGAGAAAAAGTTGCTGTGTAACTAAAATTTATTATGTATTCCAAAATTAATTATTTTGTTTACTCTCTAATAGACAGGTACTAACGAGGTTTTTGCAATTAAATTTACATATTTGTCTCCCTATTTCATTACGTAACTTATACGTTAGTTATCTCTAATCTAATGTTTATAAATCGGAAACCAAAATGCGTTAGTTAATTAATTAATGATCATTTATGCAACAGATTAATGAGATGGAAATGATACTTTTAAACTATAATTACACCTCTTTAAACATGTAGTTAAGAAAGGAGATATCTCGAAAAATAATTATTGAACTAAAGAACCATAAATGGTAAATAATAAATTGTATACTGTGTGTGTGTGTGTGTGGCAAAAATACTAGATTGTGTAATTTTTTTATCACGCTTGACCCGTTCACATTTTGCATTCCTAATGCTTAAATAGGAGATCAAGTGTATGTAGGTACCTAATGAAACAATTTCTCAATATCCAAGTGATTGTTTCTGTACCAATGGGCTCCTCCATTGATGAGATCTCAATAATTTCTTAACTTCTGGCGAATTACTCAATCGTTCATTTTATTTAGGTACGACTTTTCTATAGTAAAGGACACCCCTTTTCATCCCCTTAGGGGTAGATAAAAAACAAAAAAAAGAATCTTTTATTCGTCCTCTATTATCCAACAATCTCTGTGCCAAATTTCATTATAATCAGTTCAACAGTTCGGCATTTGCTCTATAAAGTTTCATCGTCTTTTGCACCCTCGTAGGGGTAGATTTTTAAAAAAACAATTAGCCTATCACCATTCTCTGGTGTCAAAATATCCCTGAGCCAAATTTCATGAAAATTGATGCAACGACTTTGGCGTGAAAGCGTACCAAACAAACAGACTGACAGACTTTTTGATTTACAATATTAGTATGGATGCTGTTTAAAGATTTTCATAGAACTGACCTTTGAAAATTAACCCTTGGACTTGTACGAGCCCTTAAAATTACTCAAAAATGTTTAAATACTGCCCATAACATATTCTTAAAGTACTTTCGTAGGCACAGAGATAAAAAAATTGTTGAGTCCTTAAATTCATTATAAATAAATTATTTTAACAAATTAAGTAGAAACTTAATTATTATGTACTTTTAAAATGAACTGCTAAGATTTTTATACAGTAAAAATTTTTTTTCTAAAGCATTTCGTTCTTGAAAGTTCTATAAAAAATGTTTATTTATGTCAAAACAGTACAACGTTTATATTCTATTGCAATTTGAATAATATAGCATCTGTTGTAAGGTACTTTTAGTATGTTGGGTAAGTTGACAAACAGATCCAAAGTTGTTATTACTTTTTCGCAATAATAACAGACCTTTATGTAACACTTAAAAACAATTTTACATTCGTCCTCTACCTAGATATCTTTCTAATTTTAATGGTTAGGTTTAACAAAAAAAATCGGTGCTGTGGCACTCAAATAAGTAATCAAAATATTAATATTTATAAAAAAAAAAAGAAAAACGTAATTTATAAAATCCATGATTAATGTCTATAGAAAATCTATATAATATAATATAATTTACGACTCTTATTAGACAACGAAAACTACAGTACAATTATAAATAGTTTTTTTTTTTTTTATTTTAGAAATATTCGACTCATTATCAGTTGATTATTTCGCTCATAATTTCGTCAGCTTTAGCTGCTACCACGAGTTACCAAAAGGTAAAATTTTTACCTTTGTCCCCCTCAAATACAAAGACTCTAAGCAATGGTCCCCAAAGGAAACCCAGAAGTTACCATTTACCTTACACCTCCTTCTACAGCGAGACATTTTGGCCACCAACCCTTACAAATCATGACGAAGGTGACTTAATTTTGGACGTACCAACACTACAGATTGATAATTTGGACTCCATCTATCACCCTAGTATTGATTTATCTCTCGTAGATGTTATTGGTATTTTTTTTAACAATTTTTTTTAATAATTATAACAGAAATAAATTTATCGTAGATTATCCTGACCCATACCTTCTGGTGGGTCATAATGCTGTTGCAGCAGCCCATCGTCTTTATAGTAAAGAATTATTTTTTGGTAGTTTTCCCCACGTTAAAGCACTAATAAATAATAACCAATTACGTCTGGCAAATGGTTTGAGAGCAAACAAACTTGGTTCTTTGAGGGAAGCATCCCCTTGGAGTCGGTTTAAACATGTTGGGTTTTCGTCTCATACATTTGGATGAAAAATTTAATTCCTTGGTATCAAATGTACAAATTTATTTGTAGTTTTTATTCCAAAAAGCCAGTTTAAAAAATATTTTTGTGGCAGAATTAATATTAAATAAGTATTACTTACAGGATAGAAGGTAAAAAGGCAAAATTATTTATTATTAATTAAATGTAAGCAAGATTATGGTGTAAAATATTTAAAACACCCTGTATGTAGACGTTAGAAAATTATATAAATGGTCTATTATTTCTTAAATATGTTTAATTTCTTTTGTTAAATAATTAATTAGCTCTCTAATTAATTTTTTAATTATTATTATTACGTAGGTGTAGGTTATTTTATTTGATATACTTATTAACATATTTATTTTTTATAACCCTAAATATAAGGAATAAGTAATTATTAAAGGAAACTTTAAATTAATTTTTTTTTTTTTTTTAAATACGTAACAATTTTTATTAAATTAGAAATAATTTTAATATATAATCGAAATTTTAAAAATTAACTTTACTTACACATTTTCATTTTGGGTTTGGAGGGTTCACTTTTTTTTAATTTTTACCTACACTAGAAAGATATGAGTCCAAAATTTAATTAAGGGTGTTTAAATTACATAAAAATTAAGATTAAAAAGAAACGACGTTTGATACTTACAATTTAATAATATTTAAAAAACAAGTGAGCTATAATTACAGGGATAATAAAAACAAATTTATTAACAGTCAAATAAGAACTCGAGTTACATAAATCACCTTTGCAAAAACACATGTACACCTTCCTAGATTTAAATTTTGTGTAGGCACATCTGTCTTCACTGTCGGAAGGGCCCCTTTGGAAACAATTTCTTTGATGTACGACACCATATTCTAAAAAGAAAATAACACCCTCACGTGTGACGTACTGTATTTTAAAATTTTTGAAAATCAACAAAGAAAAAAACATTAGGTACCTAAGAAATTAGCTTTCTTTTTTTTTTAATTTGATTTTGTTTTTGGTTTACTGACCTTCTTTCAAATCATTTTCGGCTTCTATCATTTTACCACACCACCCTGAGGCACAGGGTCTCAATTCGATGCCCCTTTCTTGTTCAGCTTGTGTTGCATTAAACAAAAAGGGGTCCTTGCAACTGCCAAGCTCGCCCCTTGAACGACATGCATAGCATCTGTTTAAAGCTACAAAATACGGGTTGCAATCAATTATTATTAATCTTTTGTTTTACTGATTGTAATATGTTTTCGTGGAGATTTCAATAAGCAATCAGACAACGAACCCTACACCCTTATCAATTAATTAAAAATAGTCACTTACCAAAAGAAGTATCAATATAAACTAATACGATAAATATAATCGATATTTGTATAGATTTTGAAACATCCATCGTTTTCTTAAGGATTTAAAGGAATTATATTGAATTTAAGTGACATATTAGCCAAAAGCTGCTGACCTTAGTTGAGTCAGTCCATACTTTCTCTTTTAAACTAATAGTTATAAGTAACCGTATTTTTACAGTGGCTCCAAAATGTTATTTAATTTATTTGAATTATAATCAAATAAATTAAAAAGTCACGTGACACAATTATAAGAAGAGGTTCCTAATTATAATAGTGTTGTCATTAATGATAAAAATATTGTATTAGTGTTCTGATTTATTCCGAAAACACTCGGTAACGTAGTTTTACCATTAATGTCTTTATTTTCAGTTATTATTAATTGTAAATTGCAAGTATAATCATCTTAAATGAACAAAGTGGGTACAAAATGGCGGAAATAAAGCTTCCTATTCAAAATGGCGGACTACTGACACTATTTTGGTGCCGTGGTTGGTTTTGTTGGTACTGTAAACACTATTTCGTATGAGTTTAAAGGCGGGTTAAAAGAGACTTGCGCAAAGTAATCGCATTTTTACCGTTCGAAATAAAGAAAAAAAGTTAAAGAGATTATCATGCCAAGGATGCATTTAAACATTTTTTCGAGTTTTTGCTTTATAAAAACTGTATTTTTTATCGAAATCTCTCTAATGAAATTTTTTGTAAAGACAGACAAAAACTATTTTTAAACTGTAGCGTCGTAATCTCGACGCGCTCGCGCTGAATTTACCCACAATTCCATACAGTCAACGTCAACATGGCGGACGAACTTGAAAGTGAGTTTTCTGATAATAATTAAAAATGTTGAGTGAATGCCTATTCTGAAAGTAAACAAATACGTAGAATAAAAAGTCCATATAATCTCTTACGTCCAGAGCAGACGACTTTTGTGATTGCAAATAAGTTTAGGTACAAGTTTATTTACAAAATTATGTGGGAAATGCAGGTTTAAATTTGAAAATGGTGCAGTTAATTCAAATTCAAGTTTACGTAGAATCAGAGTAGACGTGATCACGATAGAAAACAACAGATTGTTTTCTAGTGTTGTGCTAGTAAATCGAAATTAATTGCGTGTATTTGAGATAGTGTTGTGAAGCTTGTGTTGTATTTTTATGTTAATGAAAGTATGGTTATTTCAGATGAATCAGCTGCTGCTCTCTTAGAATTTAAGAACGGCAAAAAGATGCAAAGTGAAGACATGAACATAAAACAGGAAGTTATGGACGAGGACGAGGATAGCAACATGGAAATCGACGAAGATATTCCTAGGTTAGGTCCTGCAGCTCTCGGTTTACAAAGAGTTGGGACACCGGCAACCCCCAAGCCAAACACTGTCACTCCTCCACAAGTGCTTAATGCAAGGGGAATGCCGGCAAGAATTCGTAAAAAAAACAGGCTGTATTATGATGATGACATTATCAACACACCACATCATAGGGTGCCGTCAGCAAAAAAACAAATGCAGTCTCCAAACAAAAAAACAAAACTATCAACGCCATCTCGGAATATTAAAGACTCCCCGAAGGTGTCGCCCAGAAAATCAGTGCAGAAAGACATAAAACCACCCAAAAGTGTGTCACCAAGGCCTCAGTCTCCTGACAGAAAAATTGGTCAGAAAATTGGCTTACGTTTAAGAAACCTCCTCAAACTCCCTAAAGCACACAAATGGGTCTGTTTCGAATGGTTTTACAGCAACATAGACAGATGTTTGTTCGCTGGAGAAAACGATTTTAGCATCTGCCTTAAAGAGTCGTTTCCTGACTTAAAAACTCGCATGCTTACAAGATGTGAGTGGACAAAGATTCGTAGGATGATGGGGAAGCCACGTAGGTGTTCGCAGTCCTTTTTCAATGAAGAAAGGCTAGAATTAGAGAAAAAAAGGAACAAAATACGCGCCCTCCAGCAACGCAAAGCCACAGACCTTTCCAATTTTAAAGACCTACCCCCTGAGATCCCCATGCAACTCGTAATAGGCACTAAAGTTACAGCAAGATTAAGGAAACCTCAAGACGGTCTCTTCACTGGCAGCATCGATGCAGTGGACACATCAAACAATACGTACCGGATCACTTTTGAAAGACAAGGTTTAGGAACCCATTCAGTACCTGACTACGAAGTTTTATCAAACGAGCCACCCGAAACCATGACCATATCCACTTTTAACAGCAAATATCGCCAAAGAAACGGGATTTCAACCCATTCGCCTCTCCCGTACTCGATAGCAGGAGATTTCTCCCCGTACTTGTCCACGTCCCTCAAACACAAACGGGATCCTCTTTTATCTGGCTCAAACATTAACAAACCGCAAATCACTGCTATTACGGGGCAAATTGGGGGATTTCCCGTTAAACTGCTAGAGAAAATGGTACTCGTAACCAAAATATTGAACGTTAAAAAAGCCAAGATCGCTACTTTAAAATCCATGAATAAAGAGGCCGAGAAATTCAGTCCGTATGAGAAAGAAATTCCTGAAGATTTCGAAAAAAGGTACGCGGGGATCCTAATAGACCTTGAAAAGCTAAATCAGGACCTAGAAACGTACCTGAACGAGATCCAAGTTCACTGCCAAGAGATTGCACCTGAACCGAGTGTAGCTGCCATGTTAGCACCCAGTCATCTCAGGGAGAAATGTAAAGAGGAAGCCAACGATATTGTACAAAGGAATAACACTGTGATGGCTGCCGAAAAAGGTCCCGTAACGAACGAGTCGATCCTTGACCTAATCAGAGACCTTACGGCCCTTATGTTGCAAGTTAAAAGTCTGGCAGATTCCGATCAAAACGCGTACGAATTACAAGTGCTCCAGGGAACCATGGAAATAATCAAAAGAAAATTGAACCCGTTAAACCAAATGGCATTCCAGAATCACGTGGAAGTCCATATGAAACACATCCAAATGGGTTTGGGACAGGCGTCGAATAAATCTTTGACGCCCACCCTTACCAAATAGTATTTAAATGTCGGTCTTTCGCCTTTTGTTGTACATAAAATTGTAATTATGTATATGTTTTATCGTAAATAATAATAGATAAGATGGTACTTTAGGTAGTGCAATACTTTTTAGCAAACTATTTTAATAATCTTTATGTAAATGTTCAGTAATTTTATTTTTCTTTTGTCAAGTAATTACGTCGAGTTTGACTTTGAAACAATTTATGATTGTTGTGTGTGAATAATATGTTTTTTATGTTTATAAAGAAACATCAAGACGATTTTGCGATTTAAAATAAATTATTATTGTGATTATTCTAAATAATTAGATTCACTTTCAACAGCAGTTGGTTTTATTTTTCATAATTAAATAAACATTAATTTAAACAGGTAAATGTTGTCTTATTCGATTATTTAATTTTTATAACAATTTAAAACATTTGTAAAAAATATAATACTACTTGAAATTCAATAAAAAATTAATGACTTAGATATAATTTTAAAGTTCACGTGATAAAAAAAGTTTAAAAATTAATATTTTAGTTATAAAACTACATTTTGAAAGTATTTAATAAACACAGAACGCAATTTGTATAACTAATGAACATGATTGGTTGCAGAAGTCACCAAAAATATCAATTTGCGAAATATTTGCACAGAATTTAATTTAAATTTGACATCAAAACGCATTCCTTTGTTTTATTTTCTTTTACTTTAAATCTTTAATTTCAAATTAATTGGGAATTATGATAGATATTAATTTTGTATTTCTATTTTCAGACGATGGATTTGATTGGTGCATTCAATAATGACTACGTCAGTGGACTTTTTGGATTTCGTTAGTTTTTGGAGTCCATCTTGGGAAACGGTCGTGGTACAAATAAGCGTGTCAAAAAGAAGGTTGTTTTACGGTAAAAAAATAACTATTTAAAAGTAATTTTGTGTTCTGTCAAGAGTTTAATAAGTCTATTTAAATGTTTGATAAAGTTTGCTGTATATCCCGAGCGTTTATTCGTTCGACAACTTGAAAACTTCGAGATATCTATCTAATAATCTTTTGTATATTTTGCTTGTAATACTGAATATTATTACAAATATCTGTTTGTAATAATATTTATTGTGGTATATATTCCAAATTTTTACATATTGCATATTTAGTTTCGTTATTTGTGGCCAAAAGTTTGGCGTTTGGCGCTCAAAATTATGACGTCATTACTTCAACAATCAGTTATCGGCCATTTTAAAAATTTGTACCACGAAGTTTTGCAAGATGCCACTTGTCGTTAGTTTCTGGAATCCATTTTGGAAAAACGGTCGTGATACGTAGAGACGCGTGAAAGAAAAGTGACTTTTAAGGTGAAAAACTAACTATTGAAAGTGGTTTTGTGTTGGGTGAGTGCTTATTGAGTGCAGTTAAATGTACGAAGAAGAGTTTTCTGGATATGCAGAGGATTTATTCGTTCTTCAACAACAGCACACGAACGTCGAGATACCCAGGTAATAATTCGATTAATGGTTTTTAAAATCGTTTCGAATTGTAAACTGTAATTATTCTTATTCATCGTGGTAAATATCCTTGTTTTTTTAATACTATTTATTTGTCTTTTTTATTTTGTGATTAATACCACAATAATTTTGGCGCTTAAAATTATGACTTGTCACTGCTTCAACAATCAGTTTTCGGCGACCATCTTAAAAATTCAGACGTAAAGTTTCACAAAATGTGAACATTTTCGGTTTAAGTATTATATCTAAATGTAAACTTACTATTTCTGTGTTTAGTTTGTGTCCAAGGATTTTTTTTCACATTTTACTAATATCTGAGACGCTAAGGTAATAAATAATTTATAATTAAGATAAAATTCGAAATCCATTATAAACATGTCTCTTTTAAGGTTAGATTTGGTTGGGTTAGGTTCGGTTAATATAGACTGATTACTACAGACAAAAAATGTTAATTTTTATTGTTTAAAATTAACAACCAACATACGACATTGTCAAATTGTTTTACAGAGTTTTGTATTATTTCTTGTATTTTTCTAATTGTTTTAATAAGTTGTCGGCTTCTTCTGGAGACTTGACTCTTAGTAGGATAGGAGTTGGTGGAGGTTTAGAGTCAGGAGTTGGCAGTGCCACCCCCATTACGTCTTTCTTTCCCATTCGTTGGAACGGAATGTTCTCAGAAAGAATAAAATTGAGCAATACATTTCCCAAATTGGTATCAGCACGCACTACTAGCTGAGTCTTGTCAGATTCTGCTATTGGCTTCAAAAATAAATTTCCTACCCCTCTGTCAGCAAACGAATCTCCCTTTTTCACAAACACTTTGCATCTGACTGTGTAGACATGTCCTTCTTCTATCACAGGTTTAAAATCGTTTTTGGGAGGTTCATCAGTTTCAGCTTCATCTACAGCAACTTTAACTTGTTTACTATCAACGCTGTTAGTTGTTTCTGTTTTTTGGACATTAGCAAATGTAAAAGGGGTTGAATTTGTGAATGAAAAGTTGGATGATGATGACGATTTAGGTATACCATAGGCGACAGAAGAGGTGCTTTGAGTATTGTTTGTGCTGAAAGAAAATGCCTGGGAAGCAGTTGCTGTTGTTGGACTTGTTCCACTCTGTGCATTAGGAAAACCAAAAGAAAATCCGGTTTTATCTGCCGGTTTACTCCAGTTTGAAAATATTGACTGTTGATCCTCAGAAGCAGGTTTTGAAGGAGTCGCTTTGCCATTATTTTTAGGGCTGGTTTCAACAGTAGATGTTGGGGTATATTTGAAACTGAATCCACCCAAATCTGTTTTCGTTTTCTCTGTTAAATTTATTTTTTCCTCTGACTTGTTTAGCTGCAATGTGTTCTTTTCATTTCCATTGGGCTTTAATTTTTCAATATTCTCTAAATATTGTTCATAATCTTTGAAAATTGGTGTTAAATTCAAAAATGGATTTGCATCGACATGCTCTTTTATCCATTTAGTGACACTTTCGTTGAGGCCTTTTAATTTAGCATAATACTCATTTGAATCACTTGAACTCGTTACTTGATTAGGGTCGGAACTGTTTGCCTTCTTTTCGTCCTCTTTGTTCATGCTTGTAAGGAAACTAAAGCTTGGCTTGGCAGCTTCTGCATTTGACTTTCCAAATGTAAAATTATTGAACGTGTTTTTCTTTTCGGATTCCGACTATAATAAATAATTAAAATGATGTCGAAAATGCCTTAATTAAGTAAAAAAAGCACTTACTTCAACTAGAGAACCGATCGGATTTCGGCGTTTTGCCACTTTGATAACTCTATTTTTGATAACCTCTTCAGGAGCCCTTTTGAACTCTTCTGCCTGTTCTGGTTCCTCATCATCATCGTCGTCCAAATTGTAAATATCTAATTGAGTAGTTGCTGTACGCTTTCCTGCCATTTATTATTTTTTTGAAAAAATCACCACTTGGTAAATTTAATAGATAATATGAATAGAGGTTAATTATTTTGACGTTAAATAGCCGCTAGATATGTTTGAAAAGTAGAATTATATACAGGGTGGCCCATTGTAAATGAATCGCGCAACATCTGGAAGGCTCAAATCCAAACAAAAGTAGAAACAAGTTACATAATTTTTTATGACCGTGAATTTGTACTCAATGTCGCATTTAAGGTCATAATTCGATTTCTCCTTTTTGAATATATTTTTCAAAATATTTCTGTTCATCCAACCAATAATTTCATACTGATAAAATATACATTTATCAATTTTTCACTAAGAATATGCAAAATATTACAGTAATTTGGTATTAATAGTAAAAGTTGAAAAGTTCATTCAATAAGGAGCAGATTAATTATACTTAAAAGCTGTGGCTTCTGTCTTACACTTGAAATAAAAAAAGACAAATTTTATTAACAATTTATTGCCCTTTCACCTTTTAAACAAATAAAATCCATAGTTACAGAGTACCTATATAAATAAAAATAAATAATTGGTACTACATAAATTTAATTAATCACAAGTTTATTACTATTTTTTTAATGGTAAAGGAATGTTTTGTAGACTGCATCTGAAGTAATGAAGAGCAATCTGATCCGTCAATAGTTACCGTACTAAAAATCTACGGAGTATTTTCTAATAATTATCAAAAAATAACACTTAAATTCTACGAGCTCCCTAAAAATATTCTTGTCATCTATTATACAAATCCTGATTGTCAAAAAAATTAAACAAACAATATATTTATTATGTATACATACAACAACAACGGGATGTAACAGCACTACATTTGTCGAACTTGTAAAAAAAACTCATTCTTCTCTAAAATGATTAATTGAACTCTAAAATATATTGTCCGGGTGATTAACAAAAATAATCATTAACGTAAATATTGTAATATCGCCTAAAGATTACGGAATGTTGAAAAAAAGACAATAGGATAACTTAAATATTTTTCCTAATGTAGAGACCTATTTTTTACAGGTCATACAAATGTGAGTACACTCTTGTATTCAAGCAACTTGTTAATTCCCTAACATTTTATAAATAGATTGTATACAAACTTTCATTTAATAAAAAAAAACTTCTAACAATTGGAATTGGACGGAATAGTTTTAGCACAACATGATATATCATCCATACAGTTGCTTATACGTAGTAACAACGTTTATCTGGTCTAGGCACTTGTACACATTTTCAAAATTCGATAAAGGCACAACTACCAACTGGAATTAACGGAATAATTTCTTAATATCAATTTTTAAACATGAGCAATTAATATCGTACTCTTAAGCTCTCATGGCCGGAATCCATAGTAAAATTAAGATTCGGGCTCGTAGGCCGTGGTCGAAATGAACGGTTACATTCAGACGTTTTGTCGGTAACTCGAATTTTAATTCTACTATAATTGCAAACATCATAAATGAATATTTTGGAATGTACTAATCACATTTTAAAAAAAAAAAGGAAAATAGTACGATTAAGTTTTCTACTTATATAAACGCTCACGCAATCTAAAATTCTACCTTAAAATTTAAATATATGTAACATTAACCAGCAAGTGATATAAAATATTTTTTTAGTTATTGCTAGTTTATCGATAAATTTATAAGAAAATATATCATTCAGTTAATAAATTTCCGATCGATTTTAAAAATAAATTCAATTACAATTAAAATTGTAATTTAAATCAAACTAAATATACTGCCCATTGCCTCCTTTTAAATCGAACCTCTATCCAAAAAAAGAAATTATAGTATTCTCGAGTATTGTACTGAACCGCCGTCTCATTTTTTTTTTTTTAGAGAAATCATTTCTTTCTCCTTCTCCTAGTATAATTTAATTGCTATTGGTGACTCTTGCTCAACAGGTGCGAATTGAATTCGTACACATTGCAGCACTGTTCTCCGCAAATGTTACATTTCCAAGGGTTGGCATCGGAATGACAACCCTTGTGCAAGAAATACAACGTCTGATCGGGGAACCCTATACCGCAGAACACGCATTGCAAATTTGACAATGATCTTTTACCGTTAATCCTCCACATGGAAGAATCCGAGGGTTGTTCGGGACCAGTTGATGTTATAGCTCCGTTGGTGGTCGTGGCGGGATCATTGGACGAATTTTCGGAATTAGGATTTGGCGATCTTCCTCTAGAACCACTTCTGTTAACAATTTTCCTTTTCAAGTCCTCCCTGAGCAAACTTTTTAACGGCGAAACTTTTATTAACGAACTAAGACTGCTAGAAGTGGCCGATTGCAATGTAACGGCCCCTGAAGAAATCGAATTAGAATTGTCGCTCCTTTTACCAATATCGTAAGATTCCTCATTCAGTTCCTGTTTAATTGGTATAAGTGAAATGGAAGGCGTTATGCTCGTCTCTTGGTCGATTCTTAAGGAATTCGATTGCATGTGACTGCTAGAAGGAGCATTTGAGTTAGAATCCGCTGATTGAGGAGAAGCGGGACAGTCCCCGTTCATATGTTGTCCAGATTCGGTGCTTTGGCCTGGTTGGGAATGTTGATTTTCACTCTGTCAAATAAAGTTTTTCTTTATTATTAATATTGAAACAACTCGGTCGAATATTTAATCACCAAAGTCGGCGAGAAAACAGGCGCGGGAGCGTCTGCCATCGAGATTTCGACGTGTGGAGTCAAAAAATGCATGGGAGGCGTAGCGTTGTCAGTACTACGGGCACCTGTGGAGTCGCCAGAGTCACTGTAATTAGCAACACTAACGGACAAACCGCTAGAAAGGTTCCCCAGCGACGTTAGAGTGCTTCCGTCGATGGAATATCCTTGTTGAGCAGCAGAAACCAGCAACGATGCCGAAGAACCTGCAGGTCCCGGATTATCCAGATCGATACCGTGCCTAAAATTTCATAAACGGCATTTTAATTTCGACTAATCAAATGTGTCGGTTAATTACAAAAACATCAAAAACAATACTAACGAACGAATCAAACAACAAACAGAAAGAAAAACTCATGCATAAAAGAGAACAGTTTTTGGGTATTTGGTTACGGTTTCGGGGCTACTTTTTTGACTGTTTTATTAAGTAAGGAATTAAGCGCTGCTGCTCACTGGGCGACGATTGGCTCAGTGTGCTGTAGTGCTAAAGATTAGTTTCTCAATAGTTAGATTTTTCGAAAATTCCTCTGTCGAGTTTAAGACGCGATCATTAGAGAAATTCTCGAAGATTCCAATTATTTCTGTTTGCTTACTTTTAGTAATTCACGTTTCCAAATCGTTTACTACTACAATAAAAACGTTACAAACAGTTGAATCTTCTCTGTTATATTATACAAAAAGCTATGTGAGGATGTTTTCGTTTTCGTTTTACTTTTTTGAAGCTCGTTGTTGTATTCGGTTTTCTTCAATGTCTTCAAATGTATTAATACCTAAATACTAGAAAACAAAATATGAATACCTGTTAAGAAAATGCATCCGCAAGCTTTTCATACTGCATGCTCTGAAGCTACACACAGGGCAAGACTTAATAAGATCATGCTGACCTACATGTTCGTTTTGAAAATGTGCTCGCATCGCGATTTGTCGTTGGAAGCCCCGGTCGCAGATAGGACAATGATATGGTAACGTTTTCGTGTGTGTTGTAAAGTGTTCTGCCAGATGATCTTTTCTGAAGAATCTCTTTTGACAAACTCGACATTCGTAAGGTTTGACGCCTGTATGTCTCATCTTGTGTCTTCGCATGTTGGCGCCATTTGAGAATTTCATATTGCAAACGTCACATTCAAACATTTTTCTTAGCACCCTGTCAGGCGGGGGGTTGTTGTTTTCGGTCTCCATTTGGACCTCGTTGCTTCCTCGTTTGTGGGCTTGATTCATGTGGGCTGTCAAAGCAGTTTTGTTTGCAGTCTCAAAATCACAATGGTTACATCTAAAATTTGCTTCACTCGAATCATAATTCGAATTTGAGCCTGTCACTTTTTCTGCGTCGTTCGCTTCTGAGTCTTCTTCTTGTTGAGAAGCAGCAGACGTCGGTGCCACTGAGATTCCTGAATCTGCCTCATTTTCAACCGTTGCATTAGCCATAATCAACTTATCTTGGAATTTATTTCTGCTGTCTTTCGTTCCATTAAAATTTCTGAAACGAATTATTAACGATATTCCATTTCAGATTAAATTTATTGTTATCTACCAATGTACATGTAGGTACATACTTTGGTATTCAATTTCATTTATCAGAAAGTACATTTCGATTTCAATACTAGCATTTTTGAAATTTAACACTATATAGCCTATTTGTACATATATTCCAGCTAATATTTGATATTTTAATGTACCTTTGTTTTATATTGATAAACCTGTACCTATTTTAGGTATAAAAAATTAAATTGCTGATACATTTTTTGGTGTACGAATCAAGTGCAGGTGTTTTACTATGCAGTATGCTACTTTTTATAAATAATAGATATGCATGGGGTGGTGTATTAATTGTCAAGTATACAAACAAATTAAATAAACATAAAATACATAGGTAAATTTAGCAGTAAATAAAGATACTTCACCTCCATTTGAAATTGACAAATAATTATATTTTTTTACATGATAATAATTTGGAATGAGCCAAGTGTTCGTTTTACTTAAAAAGGTACGACGATTTAAGCGTTTACTCTACATTCTGAAAATTCGACCTATTTTTGAAATACTGTACTTTCGAAATACACGGTGTTGTCTATTACATCACAGCCGCGTTAAATACATATACACAGGTAAATGACACCAAATCGCCTATTTTAAAATGCAATTGAATAATTATTTCCTAAAAAAATCATCCCCTAGCATAAATCTCCAGCCGAATTAAAAATAAACGTTAAAATGGAGGGTATTGGCACATTGTCCCATAAAATGTTGGTTCACGCACTGAATAAATTGCAAACACACACATAACCTTTACACTATTTTACATCCGTTTATCGCTAATATTTTTGCTGATATTGCAATTTAAAGCCCAAAATATAGCATTAATTACTTACGTTTAGAGGATCGTTAATAATAAACCAATATCAAAATAACACCTGTGGCCTTTTGCTGCTTCTCACCAACTTGTCCAGATCCAGGTTTGACCTGCTGTAGATTGTAAAAGTGGGAATGTATGGAAGACTAGATAGAGATTGGGACGGGTATTTACAGTTAACAGGACTTTCTTGACCAATTTCGACATACTGGCAGCACATCTTTATGTAGCACACTACTTGTCCTCTTTTTCCTACTTGTATTAATATTTAATTTCCACAATCAAAAACGTAAATTTTAAAGTCAAATATAACAAAATAATTAAAATTAACCAAAATCATTAGTTTCCTACTTTTACAATATTAAAAATAAATATATTGGAGCTGGAATATTTTTATTTTATTATTTTTAGTAAGGGGCTTGTTTATAATTGCAATTAAATTGTTTATGTTCATAAAAAAGAAATAAAAAAATTAAATACTGCGGTTTTTTAACTTTTACAAACATGACGTCTATATAACGTCATCTAAAGTAAAAAAATAAACTTAAATTTATCTCGTTATCTATTACGAAATATCTTTGGTGGAAAGTGTGTTTGGATCTGTGAATTACTTAAAAACCCTTGTTTATTTGAAAGGAGTACTGTGTGTTGCCTAAGTAAACGTCTACAAAATTAAACTAATTCCTTTGGTTTCCAAAATAATGTTTTTTTTATTTTTTGTTTTGAAAAATTACAGGGAGAGAAAATCCATTACATTTTTATTACTTTAATAACGAGACACTTTTTTTATTAATTTAATTGTAACGTAAAGTAAAAAATAAAAATAAACATTAAATTGAATAGTAAGAAAGACTAAACAACAAACTTTTTAATTTATTTGTAGAAACTGCGCAAAATCTATTTCATCTTTTGTATATTAACTTATCGAAATTTAGAAGGGAATAAATTGCGTAAGTTTGTTTTCGTTCTTGAATTTGAAGCCAACAAAAATATTGACGTTAAAATCATATAGGTACCTAATTTGTATAGGCAAATTACCTGAAACCAGGTGTTGCTTTTCTTTCGTCAACCGAGTAGGTATGTAATTTGGGATTTTACACTTTTGTATTTTTGAACCTCATAGGTACGTCGTCGATCTTGGTAGTAAACCTTATTAGAACTGACATACGTATCCGCCCTTAAATCACTTCTTTTTTTTAAACGCTAGGTAGGTCTTTCATATCCGGATTTTTTTAACAACTAAAAAAAACATTGCTCTATTTTTAGTATAAATTAATTTTATAAATTCTTGAGATAGCAGCCAAAAGGGGTAGGAAGAAAGGTTTAGACTTTTTCAAAGTTCATCCTTGAATCAATAAACTTTTTTTTACCCCTTTTTGGTCCTGATTCTGTTAGTTATTTTTCGTTTCAAGGCCGATTCTGAATACTGCATCCGATAAACATTATTTGTCTCGCCTTAGAGTCTGTTAGGTCGTCTTGAATTCCTTTTTTTTCTTCGTGTATGCTGCTTCAAGTGCATTCTATTTTTGGACGGGTTGAACTTAAATTGCATTTCTGCCCACACTTGTCTTAATTTGTTAGAGCTATTCGCAGTTTCATTCATATTTCGGTTCACCATTCGCGACTTGCTGGCAAAGTTGCAGCCGATGTAAAGTCTTCTAGTTAATAAATCCCTCTTGACATGTTGTAATTTGAGCTCAAAATAATCCACACGCACTTCGAAATGCATCCAAACTGTTTTAATTTAATTGCATTGGATTGGATACAATACTCTTTAATTAGAGAGTTTTTAATTTATTTTTAAACATGTTTTCGAAAATAAAAACTCATATTTGATAGTTAAAATTATAAGAATTTTCGAAGTCTACATTTTTTGCTTTTAAGAAAAAGAAATACATAATTCTTTTTCAATATGACCCTCCATTTTTTATTTTATTAAATAATAATTTATTTTAGTACCTAATAGCATCAGTCATAAATGAAATACGATGGTACCCTGATGAAGTTACAATAAAAAAACCATGTATGTATTTAGTTTATTAGCAGATTATATTGTTTCTGTCAACGTTGATCCCAAAAATAATTTATTCCTTGATGGCTTACTAAAAAAACTACGGTTTTGGCTCGAGTTTCTGTTTTTATAGTAAATTTTTAACAAGTGTCGTCCGTATTTTTAGAAACAACAATAACAAAGTTTACCATAATATGCACGTTTTTATTACGAGCAGAAATGTCATTGTGACATTCCATCCCATAATAATTTACCATTGGTAAAGCAAAATAAAAAATAATGAAATATTAATTGCAAAGGACGAGAAAGTTTATTTTAATATCCTCGTGATTTACATCAATCTTTCGTGCAGTTAATTAGTTTGATGGTTGCTTTTTAATTAATTAGGTACATATTACTGAATTGCCTGCATATTTGGGCAACGTTTGCTAAATTTTTATTTTGCGAACGCGTTTTAAATTAGTCGTTTCAGAATTTTTCTTCGGTGTGCCAATGAACTCCTGCCGTGTTTACGAAATGTTCAGAATTAAATATTTAATTTTTTGGCTACTGTAGGCGAGACACCCACTCTTTGCGGAAGTGTACGTTATAACTTCAAAAGTAGAAGACTTCGTTAACAGAAACCAGAAACTGATTTATGTACTTCATTTTATTGCTACTTGGTACTTTAACTATGTCATTTTTATGAACTAACTGTCTTCACTATTTTTTTATTTAATCAAAGTCCTTTGTAACACACATTTTTATTAAAAGCTTTAATATATTGCAAAATTAAGATAATTTATGGTACCTATATGTAGTGAGCTGTAAAAAGAATTCTAACTCCACTTTTATGTCACAAAGTGAAAAATCCTGTAGACCAAAGTGCATAAAACGTGTTAAAAAAGATTCCAGCATACAAATTATGACTTACCTTTTGCGTTGCTTCCTGAATTTAATAATAGGGATGAAAAATAATATCCCAAATTTGCGTGGTAATAATTTAATTTATAATTACAACAATATTAACACAGTAATTGTACTTGCAATATTACCAGGTGTCAATTAATATATACAAAAACTTTCGCATGGCTTTCGACATACAATACTTACAACACCAACAGAGTTGGCCACCCATACATACACAAAGCTCTAGCTATTAGCACTGTAGGTACAACAACATTGTGATTTTTGTGCAAAAAAAATACGTTAGTTGCTTCCAAGAATAAAAAAGACTAAAACACTAAACGTGTGCGAGTAGTGGCTACGAAAATTGGACCATCGATAACTTCATTTTTTTTATTTTGCAATAAAAAAAAGGAAATTCGTAGAATGTGGGACAAAATTCTCACTAAATATTTGTCGAAATTAGAAATGATCATCTTTTTTGACGATTTTCAGTGTTTTTCGTATATTTCACTTTTTGACCTTAATTTAGGTAGCCACTGTTACGTGTGTGATAATTTATTATTCAGGTCCCTGTAAATATCCTTCTACAATCAAATCAAAATAAAAATCTGCGTTTGATAATGAGGGTTGTTTCTTCTTCTCGATCACTTCCGCCTTATGCCTTTCCGTTAGTATTAGCCTCTTCGATGTACACGTTTCCCTTCTTGTCGGAGATGATCTTGGTGTCCTTCCGCACTGAAACAGGAAACATCTACCATCAGTCAAACGAAAATAACGTCCATATACAAACATGCACACCACTACGTAGGTATTATAACGTGTGCGTCTTCTACTCTTTCTATTTTTTTCTTTTTTTTTTTTTTTATGGAACTTCCCGTCAGGGTTCGATTATAACGCGATGGGTGATGAGTTTATTTGCGGTTGTTTTAATATTTCCTAGAGTTTACAGCATAAGGAAGTACTACAGCGAAATCGAAATCATTTGTAATTCCAGACGAAAATAACTCCACTTGATATTAGTTGGTATATAGAAAACGACCTTTGGATGACCCCAGGTCTGGTACTGGTTCAAATAATTGATAAGAAAATGGCAAATTTGTATCAGTTTTGAAAAGGGGATTCCCCTAGTTTTGAACTTTACAAATTCTTTTTTGATTCGTCAAGTAAATCTTTAGATAGGAATACTGAGACCACAAAATAACAAACTTATTTTATTTTCCTATAAACCAGTTCTATTTTTCGAAGAAAAAACTAAGAATTGACATAAAGTTTGTTTTAAATCGAATTTGAATTCTACTGCATTTCATTCGTTTATGTACATAAATGTCTGTCTGTGTATTTGTTTGTCTGTGTTGAATAGTTTTGGTTTCGAGTTCTGGAAAATGCGTGCATAAATTTTCAATTGAAATTAATGGAAACAGAAAAAGTACTTAAAAAGACTACAAAAAAATGTTGTGCAAATTAAAAAAGTTATGGACAGTTTTGAAAATATACTTTGAATAGATAATATTCCAGTTAACCTTTTAAAACTTTTTTATCTGTGGATTTTCTAAAAGGGGCAGTTACATAAAGCTTTTCCATTATATTATGTATTATACAAATTTTTTAAGTATATCGATTTAAAATTTTGGCTTTGGACCTAATTTTAAAAAGTTTCGACCACGAGCATTTCTTGGCACAGATTTGAAGAGACGAAAAATCAAAATATGATATTTATAAACACCCGACAAAAGAGCGTGTGGCATTTTAAGTTACGATAATAAAGTAGCATTCTCGTGCGCTTTCAGACACTTATCTATGTAGGAAATTTTAAAACAAAATTGAGTTTATTGATGTCAGAAAAGCTAAGTAAACGTAAACGATAATTTTGACTTTAAAATGTTGCTTTATTGCCTCTTGGAAGTGCTCCTTAATGCATAAAAATTCTACACTGTACTATATTTTAACATTCACTTACCTTAACGTCTAAATTTTTTTAAGTGTTTCGAAAACAAGTCGAAATAAATTTTAGAATTTTAGAAATTGAAATTCTTACCATTAAGAAGCTGTTCCAAATAGACACATCGACTTTTTAAATAATTTCCTTCGTGAATTTGGCCCAAATTTGAATCCAAAGAATCGCCCTTTTCGCTCGGTGTAGCAGACATCAGACTTAATTTCATAGACAACTCCTCAACATCTGCAACCAAAAAATTCCCTTTTAATATTTTTTTAACCTAAAGGTCAAATAGGACAATTTTAACATTTTCCAATTCTGAATCAAAATTTCAATCAAAATAATAGGTTTTTGTCTTCTAAAGATAAAATTAGTGTACGACAAATTAAGAAATAAAATAAATAATTTATACAAAAATATTAATGTGCCGCTCCTGGATATCAACAAACAGTTTTAAAATTTAAAACGGTAAACCAACACCTTCTTTCACGTAACTTTTTGGTATTCTGCTACGCATGTACTGCACGAAATATTTTCACTTGGTTCCAATTTACGAACAACGCGGTGCACCTTTTAAGTACTTTTTCTGAATCCTTAACTGTTCTTTTACTCCACACTTTGCATCAATAACGAAGTGGGTGAACTGACACCAAGGAATAATATTAATGGGGTGTGATACTAATAAAAAAACATTATACAGAGTGATTCATAAAGAATGGCAAATCTCTAAACTGAAACACCACACTGGTTTCGGAGATACAGGGCGTTCAAAGTTAACATTCTGAAATTTCTCATTAATTAAGAATGTTTTCATAGTATAGATGATTTTAGAGGGTTGTTTTATGTTTATACTTAAATTTTTAAACCCTTAGTTACTATAAATTTCCCTTATGTTGAAGGACATAGAAAAGTATTTATTGCGGTGTTGAAGACAAGGAGCACCTTGTATCGTACCAGACCATCGGTCTATTTAAAGCAACGAGGTTTTTACATTCTGTAAATCTTCGCAAATAAATTTTATTGGCACCAGCACGCGTCTCTGGGTAAATTAAACGAGAAACAATGCTGCCAATAAAGATCGACAGTAGCTTTGTTAACTGAAAGGTGTAAAAATGAAACATTAACTGCGAAAAATAAAATAAACGGTTGCCAATCTAAACCGCATAACTCACATTTTTATTATTTATTCGCTGACGTGATTTGTAAATGGATCAGGCAGTTTACTTGCTGATCGTGAGTTAATTAATAAGAACAGGAAAATTTATGGATTATGCAACCTAATAGTCACATCAGTTATACAAATAGCATTCAAAGAGCTTCTTTTAAAGCCTAAAAGAACTATAAATGTTGATTTTTTAAAAACTTTGCAACCACTGTAATAAAATTTACCTGTCACTGCATTGACTCAGTTATTATTGTTTTTATAAACAAATGTTTTTTGCTCTAAAATAAGGACCTAAAGTGGAAGAAAGAAATGTAGACAACCCACATTGCTACCCTAGTGAAATTCGATTTAATTTATAAGTAAACTGCTTGATTTGTTTCACTATTTTCAAAAAAAGTTGATTTAATGTGAAAACTAAAAGAATTAAGCAGTTTAACTACGTAGAGCTAAAAATACACTAGCAGCAGGTTCTTTTATGACATTTAAACTGCTCGGCTGTTAATTATATTTCGAAGCTCTCAAAGTGTCGTAAAATAAAATTTTCTGTTTTGAAAGAAATAGAACCAGCTTGCTGCCATAAAACTTAGTTCCGCTTATAAAAAGAATAGAAGCTGATCAAGGTGTTTATTTTAAGATACGTACAATTCCAGACTATGGCTCACTATTTTAACAGAAGCAAGAAAAAATACAGATAAATATCTCTAGTACTTTCGTGTTGAAATGTTATTTTAACAAACTTCACTTTAAATTTAATGGGTTCTTTTTGATTTCGAAATAAATTTATCACTTCATGTCAATTGGTAAAGAGCTTCGTTTCAAATCGACTACCTATCTCTATTTTAACCATATGTTCAAAAGTTCCAAATGCCAATTTAGCTTGTATCAGTTTCATGTAAATTAATGTCACGAACCACTGCTACTATACCGGAAAAGTTAAAATTAGTTACGTGGACAAGCCAAAAATCGAGCTATTTCCAGAAAACTAATTACATTAGGAATTTACCTAATTAGTATTTAATTTTATTTAATAATTTTTCTTTTTCCCCCAGTTTCGTGTAGACTTAAAAATCCTTCTTCGCTCACAGGAACATGTACGTAGGTACAGCTATAATTACATATGATGGCGTCGACCTCTTTTTTCATAAGCACACGTTTGATTTCCTCGCATGAAGCACCATCAGTGTTTGTTCGAAACTAAATTGAAAGCCGTTAAGTGTGCACGAGGTACAACACACATACATCAAAGGGGAAATATTAAAAAAAATGTTATATATTAAGCTGCAGGAAAACCAGAAATGTTTATCTTCATAAAAAAATTAATAACACAAACTTTCCTCGTTTACGTACCTCATATTTCTTTCGTGGAAGCCACCACAGGGACTATTTATTTGCTGTTAACTCGAAATAATCTTTTTACCTTAACACCAAGGATATAAAAAATATAAAAAAGTAAGAAAATTCAAGAGAATAGTACGTAATTTAATCTAAATCTCTCTCTAGTCCTGTTTCTGCCACTAATATGCCTGTAACTAACCTTTTGTGGCTCATTAAGTACAAGAATTGAAATTAAAGTACTTTATTTTGTTTCAGGTCCTTCAGTTGACTTGAGGTGTCTTTGGTAAGTGACATTTAACATTTTGATTAGGATTAAGCGCAGCTTGAGTAGGATTCAAGGATGATTTTTGCTTCATAGGCATAACAAAGAAATTGCGAAATTAAAATTTTGCAAAAATGGTTAGTGATTCAAATATTAATTGGCCAGTTACATTTGATAGACTAAACTTTTGACCAGCCAAAAAATAATTAATATTTCATCCAATACCTTCTTAAAATTGAACCGAGTAATTTTTTATTTACTAATACGAATTTGTTATTGGAGGCGTGATATCAATTTCCATTATGTAATTACGTAAGCTTTTTTGTACACATTAGGCATTAGGAATGATTCCACTAATTATAAATTTAAAGCAGTATCCTGTGCATGCAGGAAGTTAAGGATCTTTATTTATTAGATAGGTACTTTAGCCAGATCTGTACCTTATGTAATATTTTCACAAACGTAGAAGGTTGCCAAAAAATTCGAAAACTATTCGTAAATTTTTTAAATTTATTTTTATCCCCTGAGATTACAAATATCGCGCAAATATTAAAACGTAAATAGTTTTTGCAACCATTTGCAACTGACTTACATGTTTACAACGTAATTGCATTCTTTTGTGTCCATAAGTTTATATACGTGTCGTATACATATGCATATTTAGGATTCCAATTATCCTTGCGGATACCATTTATAAAAAATTTCACAAGGCAACGCGACGACACATTTAATTAGATACTTGAATTATATCTTGCAATTAAATTAAATGTTAGGATTTGCAATTTACGTCAAACTAATTTATATTTTTCGAAAAAGTCCTTTCTTAGCTGAAGATTTCTAAAACTAATTGAAATTCTAATTAGATATTCACCAAAACTACAGGATTTTCTTAATTCAAAAAACTGCAATTTTTGTTTATTTTAATCATTTTCTTCCTGGAATAAAAAATTCCCCTCGTATTTCAAAATTAACTAAAAAAAACTGTAACTCATCAGACAGCATTTTAATGCATCATTGCGATTTTATGGGACAGCTAAATGCAAATTTCGTTTAGATCCATCAACGAATGTAAATTAGTAACAAACGTCCATTAATAATTCCAATTACAGGAAGACGAGTCCTTCTCGCTCCCACTCGCGCTCATTCCCACCCTCTCTCTATTGAAACGTTTATATGTGTACCAGGACCTAACTGGATCATAGTTTATTATTCAACCGTTAAGTTAGCAATCGGGTGCATATGTTGAACGTATTTTATAATCCACTATAGGAGGAGGAACATTAGAGGTAATAAACGGCACAACAGACACATGTGTACAATTATAGTGTATGATATATGTATGTGCACGTGTCTCACAATCACTCTGTATACCAACTCTATAGTATAAATGCAAGAAGCGGTGCAAGAAATTCATTTCCGTTTTCTGATTTATACTTTTATCGCACGTGCAGCAGCAGCTTTTATAAAAACAATAAATTGCTACTCACTCGTTTGTAATATCAATTGCCACTTCCTTGAGCTCAGTTTTTACGACTAGTATCGAAATAGGACCCCTATATCGCTCTCTCACTCGCTCTCGTCATTAATCAATCATAAAATCCCAAAATAAATCTAATACACCACTATAAGTGAGGTTACGGTATGAAGTGGTCGCTCCAATTAAAGTTTCTTAACTGCAAATGATCTTTGAATCTATTTATGAATCACTCTGTATATTTTTTATTTTATTGAAATTCTTTGTTCGTATTTCAAATGTAAAACCGTCTCGAGGGTTTTTCAAGATCATTGTGGTGATTCTCGTTAAATATATGCAGAATAAGAACAAATAATAAAAAGAAGGGTGTTAAAGAATGCAAATAGACCATCGTACTGTTTAACCACAGACTGTCTGTCTGGTCTGCACGGTTTATAAATAAAGGTCACATTTAACGCACTAGCAGCTGTGCTATATTTAAGTAGCTCTACCGATGCGATGCCTTTGTATTTGCCCATGTAATCCTACACCCGGTTGCTGAAAACGTAACGTCTTTTGCTACTGGTGGTGACATTCGCAAGACATCGTCCGACTGTTGCTCTAATTCTAATTTATATTATTAAAACATTCATTCATTACCTAGAGACTCATTGATAGAAAACTGCAGCAGCTAGGAATTAAAATTTTAGATTAGGAACACTAAAAATTCTAAAATTAGGTACCTATAATAATTTAAAAAAATTTTTTAAGTCAGCAGAAATGTTTCTTGTTGAAAGAAACTCAGTCAGCTCATTTGTTTTTGGGTCAATAGGAAATACTAATTAAAAAACTGTCGAAAAAATACATTAAGTACGACGTTTGTTAATTGCTTGTGTTAAAATAATTTTTGCCGTCACGTCATTAAAACCGTAAAAATGACTTTTGAGAAATCTAATTACCGAAAAATCAATTTCCAGAAGCAAAGCGAAACAAATGTAAACATCCGTACACGTTAAGCTTGCTGTTTACACCATTTGCCTTTACACGCGTTTAATAAGTACATATACAGCGCCTTCATAAATGTCGGAGAACCACGTGACCTCGTTTTTAGTTTTGTTAATTTGGGGTTGGCGCTCTGAATCTAGTGTTGGTTGCCTACACATGACGGCTCTTAAACGCTTATGAAGGCCCTGTATGTATGAAGAAGCGCTTCTTTTTGGTGGCTACCTGATTAAAATGCAAATATGTTACGTATTGACAAAATAATTCTTCGTGACAACCTCAACATTGCAAGAACGTGGTGTTACTACTGTAGAGTGTAGGTGAGATAAATAACAGCGTCACTTCCTCGGCGGTAAAGAAATCGGCGATCGTGATTAGTTTTTTAAACGTCTTATATCGGAAGAAGGAAAGTTATACCGGTGCCAAAGTCTACTTAAATGTTTTTTGTTGGTTCAAAATATATTTTGACACAATAAAATACAATTTTTAAAAGAAAATTTTAGTACTTTCGAGAAACTTTCTGAAATCACTGTTCAAAATTTCTTTTTCGTTTAATGTTACATGGAGCAAAAAAAAAATATAAAAAACAAGTGTCTTCAAGTGTGTCAATTTTTACACCATTAAGAACTTTTTCTAATACATCTACGTCTATGCCCTGACGCCATAAAGCGGTTAACATATGCCCATTTTGTCGCCACAAGTTCTTATTTTAGGCTTGTTTAAATGCGTTAAATGTTAGTACGTGCTCAACTGAATGATTTATCCGAGTTGTTTGGCAATTAAAAGAACACTTTTGCGGACCCTAAGAGTCCTGCAGCCATTCAACTAATGCCCCTTGCGTGGGCACAATTTCTTAACTAATTTAAACAACCAATACAGAAATCTTTTTATAAATAATTTACTCTGTCATTAAATTTTAATAAATATGCAAAATGGTTATTAAGTATTATGTATGTATGAAAGGAGTAAATTGCATTTTGCTTCTAACGCGGTTTTATCGCGCCGCAGGGATTGAGTTTATACCACAATTACCTTAGATCCAATTTTACAAAATACCCAGAAAATAGGGGTTGAAGTGGAAATGAAATTCTCTGAGCATTGCAAGGAAAATTGTCTGTTATTTGTAGGTATTTATTAAAGACATTTGCAATATAAAAAGGGGTGTCTTTTTGGACAGGCCGTACCTCCCTTAATATTTAACCAAAATTAATTATATTCGCACAATATGTACCGATATTTCGTATTGTCTTTTTAAAACATCCAAAACAAACGTGTGCATAGAATCAAATTCGAATTTTTATTTGGCAATCATTGTACCATTTATATTTTGTGTGCATAACACTAATGCGTGCCCTATTCGGATGATATCCGGTTTAAGCAAGTAGAAACTACGTATAGTACGATACTACAGTATGAAAACAATTTAAAAAAATTTTAATTAAGTACTTACGATGAGGTACTAATATCGTATACAACTCCACAATATTTTTTTTGTTCAAGATAATATCCTTTAATACCTAAACATTTAATGAAAAGAAAACCGGACTATATCGTGTATGTAGATCAAAAACGTTCCTGTAATCATAAAAATCTAATATAATCAACGAATTTATAGAGCTAATGAACTTTTGTTGTAAACCATAAATAGGTACTATCAATTTTTATTACATTTCAAAGTTGCATCACCTCGAGTTTATGTCCTTGTACGAACGTACGCTTATGTACTTGCATATATTGAAAAGTACTTTGATTTTTTATTAGTTTCATCTAATTCTGTATGCAATGGACGGTGTTAACTTGGTGCATACTAACTTTACTGAGTAAGAATCTTTTACGAAATCGATTGACCAAATGTGTAATCCTCAAGAAGCAAATCAGAGATTTCAGGACAGAAACGACTTGGGAAACTATTTCGGTATTTTATAAAGGGTCGGATTATCTTTCATGTACGTAACTGTCTAGAATTCCTACAAAAGTAATAAAAAAATAACGATAAAGGAAGCTGAAGAACTATTTTATCATTGTATTAAATCAATAGCTAAAGATTTGAGGGTAGTCAATGAGCAAGAGTGGATGTGGGCACTGTTAATCCTATGAAAACACCCTGTAGATACGCCAATGGCCAAAGGGTAGGTACACAGTTACAATTGCTCATTTTTCTCATTAAAAGAGCAAAATATTCAGGATGAAACTGTGGCAATTACATTCAAGTTTTGTTCGCTTTTTAACGATGGCATTGCCAAAAATTAATTAAAATTACAGACTTCACTCACTCTGCGGCGAAAGTATTGTCTGAGGTGCGCAACGACGCCGACGTTTCAACTTTTTTACGTTCACATTAAAAAGGGCACATGTCGAGACAGAACGAGGCTTGATTTATTAAATAAACTTTTAACACGTGGAGAACTGGATGAAAACCTCCTATACACAAGAGCAAATAAAAAAAAAATTTTCAAAAAAGTTCTTACACAAAACAAAAATTTTTTTTTTTTTTTTAAAACAACAAACGAATCAATTTTTATTTTAATTTGAATGAATGCCCACTCCTGTATGTGAATGTGGATCCCATTGCCACTGTGCTACTGTTTTCATCCTATACAACATCTCCCCAATTTGTCACAAAGAGCCAGGTGCTCGTCGACGTAAAAATACCATATTATAATTTATTAAGTCTCGCTTGCGGATGCGTATAAATTATGGGTCTACAGTAAACAAGCTAGCAGGAAAATGTAATAAAAAAATGTGGAAATAAAAAAAAAAAACCAACAGTGGCATTGCTTTAAGGGTGACGAAGTGAAGGAGGGACCCGAAACTTGGTTTGGGGTGGACGTGTGTTGAAACGGATTGATGGTTTTCGGGTCAGTTTACCTCCAAAGGACAAGCAACGCATCCATTTAAATGACGGCATAAAATCAACCAAACGACTCAAAAATTTATCTATTGTATTTTTATACAAAGGGTAATTTTGTAGAAACAAAATATCTATAAGGAAATCTTAAACTATGGAAAGCTTCGGGTTAATCTTTCTTTTTTTATGAATTAATGAGGAACAGATTTTTAATGGTTCTGTCGTGTCGTTCGTTATCGGCACATCGTTTGATCAAAGGTATAACAAAAAGGCTTTAGCCAAAACATCATTAAACAAGAAAAGGATCATGTATCAGCCTTAACTAAGTATACTGTGCGTCCGAAATTCGAGCCTCACCATTAGAATCTCGCTTATGGTTGCAGATAGAAAAAAGTATATGGGGGAAATAATTTGGAGAATTTCAAATTGCCTGTAGCTTTTAAAGATATTAGCGAAAATGTATTTTATGACACTTCCAAATTTTCTTAATTCTTATTGGGGCTATATTGGATTTTGGCAAAATTGGAAAGAGCTTTTTTTTCTCTTTCCAGTGATATATGACAACCCTATATTATTTTCGTTCCTTCGAAAGAAAATGATATTTTTCACATTTTCACTAGTTGGCTAAACCATCAGTCATGGCCAACTACAGAAAATTTGTTAAATATCATTTCCTGACGAAGGAACGAAAATAATATAGGGTTGTCATATATCACTGGAAAGAGAAAAAAAAGCCCTTTTCAGTTTTGGCAAAATCCAATATGGCCCTCATAAGAATGTTAGTCGTATTTTCTCTTACTACAGGTGAAATATGGCAGTTTTTAAAAAACGCCACAAAATACATAAAATTCCCGCATCTAAATTTTATTACAGCTTCAATAATAAACGAGATCCCAATTTGGACACACTGTATATATATATTATATTAAATGTTATGTAACTCTTAAGGAATCTTTAATATTTTGAGCACACATTTTCGCAATGAATCTAAAGTACCAACATTAAATAACTAATTAATTATGGCATACATTCGCGTCTCTATTTATTTATTACACACCTAAATAGATAATATTAATAACAGTAACGCAATTATTGTGAACATGCCTGACACAGGTGTTTATTAATTTAATCTACATGTGTTTTGGTGGTCCTGGAAGTGATGTTGTGGTCTGCGGTTTTGTTAATTTACGACACGTTGTGTTTTACTAATAATGTAACTAAACATTTGTATTAAACACTTAATTAAATAAATTCAAAGATCAACAAAAGAAAAAAAATAATAAGCGAAACTTTACCACTTACCAGCTTCAAAATTTTCTTTAAGTCTCCTCCATTGTTTTGCCTGGTGCAACGAGTAAAGGGCGATCACTAGAAAAAACAATATACATGCGAAAATAGCAAGGGTGAGAGCTATAGCCTGCCAGTCCCACACTAACGTTTCGGCACTAGAAAACGCCATCTCCGTACTAGTAACAACATCTGTTTCGAACGACACCCTTTCATCGATCCGTTTATTTTTCGTATCGACCGTTTTACCCGCCCGATCGTCATCGTCGAAGTTCCAAAGGATCCTCTGTTCATGGTGGTGACGATGATGGTTGTGATGCTGTCGTACGGGAGCACCGGGATACGAGTTCCAATCGAGGGTCAGTTCGTTTATCGTGCCGCATATCGTGTCCCTGTGCACTTCACACGGCCGCAACACCACCAACCCCTTCGCGTGATCACAGATCGTGCAATTGGCGCACCTTTGTCTTTCCGTGTCCAAAAACTGTTTGCCTTGGGGACAAATCAGGGAACGGGCCACGCACGGAAACACTATCCAGACACACAACCAAAGGCCCAAAAGCATAACCTGAAAACAAAAAAAAAAATACTTAAGTAAAAAACAAATACTCGCCCCTAATTGTTTTTTGAGCAAAAGAATTAATTTATCATCCCTCTGTCTGTTTTTTTTTGTCGTTTTTAAATTTGTGAACGCGAAGGGAATTTTCTTTTCGAGCTTTTGACGTTGTGGATAAATTATACCCTTAATTGGATTCCTAATGAGGAAACTTCGAACAAGAATGCGTTTTCTTAAAGGAAAGTAAATTCTCGTATACAAGGGAACCCTTTACTTTGGCGCCCCACGTTTTCCACCTTCTTTTGTAATCAATAATAACGATTCGCCTTGTTCAAAATAATGTTGAAAGTCTCTTTGGCTGCAGTGTCATTAGGACTGAACTATAATTTATGAGGAACGGAAGTGGATAGACTTCACGTATTTATACGTATGTTATGCACGATAAATATAAAATGTCAGGTGGATATATGTACGTATGTATTTATACTACTAAATGGAAGTCTATTTTCAATGCTTAAGGTCCTTTATAATATTATAATTTCAACCAAGGATCACATTTATATAAAAAAAATCCAAAAATACGTATTAAGTATTGATTGATTGCTGTCTTTCGCATCTAAAAAGAAACTGGAGTGAGGTTGAAAAAATATATCATCAAAGGATTTTATTTTGCCTCAAAGACGTATTTGGCCTCGATGAGATGCAATTTATTCAAAAGAATTTTAAAACGAATTATAAATAATTCTTTACCTTTAACTACCTCGACTAAATATAAATACATATTTCAAACACGTGAAGTTACATTATACAGCTCTTTGTTAATGTTTAGTTCTTCTTCATCTTGTTTGAATGTTAAGCAAACAGTGCGAAAGTGCGTTTTTGTTTCGGTTGCAAATTAATGAAAAAAAGAAAAAGAAAAACGTTGTTGTTAAAACAAAGTTATATTTAAGTCAAGACGGTCTTTTCCAGCGTGCACCCTCTTGTAATAACAATAATAGAGACCCATATCCTTCTTGGTAACATTAGCATGATGCGCTGAAGCGCAAAAGCCTTCCGTTATCTGAAACAGATGACATCATTTGCGCATACATCTGTATTTTATTTATTCCGCTTCCATGTGTTACAGAGATTTATGGTAGTCGAACGCATTAAGTTTTTTTCGTTCTTTGAACGATTTTTTTTTTTTTTAAAAAAGTGTCCACAAATCTTTGAGCTATTAATAAAAAACCAATTTTTCTGTTTGGATTCGCTATCTAGTAGATAGATTTTTAATTTTTACAGACATGTCAGTTTAGTGCAGATTTTTAAATCTTTTCATTATTCTTTAACGTCCTATAGGTACATGTACCTACGATTACTCCAAATTTGATTATTTCATGTCACTTTTCGATGGTTCATGTAAAATTCATGGTAAATTATGTTAATACCCTCTTTTTACTTTTAAAACAGTTCCAATCCATCAAGTTCGACGAGCAGGTTGTCTCGTACTTTTCATGACATAAATTCAAACTGCTTTTAATGAATCGATTCTTGAAATTGAATTTAAATTTATACTTCAACACTACGATTTATCGTTCGTTTTTATTCATATCGGAGTCTTTTACGCTTCACCCGTTAAGCCAATTATTATTTGCAAGTTTAAGGGTGCATTCCTGTTAAGCTAGTTTACTTATTTTAACTGAAATGATTATTTCCTACAACATCCAAATTTAATTAATCTCCTGGAGATATAATAAATTATTTTGTGTTCTGTGTTCGCAATATAAATGGTGCGTTCCGATTAGAAATTCAAAGGGAACGAAATCTTAGAAATTTAATAAAGGGTGTCTGTCATAAGTTCCAATAAACCCCCTCTATCAGTAGCGCAATGCGGGTGAGCCGTTGGAAATGAACTGGGGCACAAGATTCCCGACAACAAGTACTGACTAAAGAAGGAATTCTCGCGAACAAAGAGTTGATGAGTTTCAACCCTTAATAAACATACAACTAGTGCGTATAAGGGTGTATGTGTGTATCTACAGAGTTGAGTTTTTTTTTTGTTGTTGATAAAGTCCTTCACAAAAGGAAGAGTTTCGAAATCAGTTTTATGCATTTCCGGGTTGCTGGCATCTAAATTTAAGTACAGAAAGTATCTCTACTTGCTTTTATTTTTATTTTTTCATCAAATCGATTCCTTTTACTCGAGTTAATAGGATAGGGGAGAGTAGATGGATATGTGCAGTTGAAAAGGGATGTTTTTCGAAATATGAGTGATATTATGTTAGGTTTTCTTCTGGCAAAAAAAAATAATAAATTCACAAAAAAGAAACCATTGATGGTACCTATAGAAAAAGTAATTAAAACTGTTGGGCGATAATTTCCTTTCATCACTGTCAAAACTTGTGTAACACAAACAACTGTAGCAGCAACTAATGCATTTAATAGTTACTACCACGTTGAATGACAGTTCTGAGGCTCAACTTCAATGTCTGTCATTATTCTATTTTAAGGAACCGTAAATAGAAATACGGAACCACAACGTGGTCAGTATGGACGGAATGTTTTACTAAGAAAAATTGCGCTCATGATGAAGGAGAATAAGTACCATTTCCTATTGTTAGTCGTAAGGTGGAGTTCAGGGGTCAAGAAACCTTCTCATTTGGGGATATTGGAGTTCTTTAGTTTCAAAATAAATTATAAAAACAAAGACATTTACACGTTCAGAATAAGTGAATTGTATAATAAATTATAAGTGGATGCAATCCATTTCAACTGGATATTTCTTGGTACTACTCCCGATATCCTTATGCATGGTTAATATGCATATCGCGAGCGTTGCATTGAATTCAAGAAAATACAGGGTGATTCATAAATATTGGGAAAATTTCTCATTCATTGAGAAAAATTGGTAGTTTTAAAGTTTTTTGGAATGAAAAACTTTTTCAACCCTTTGCTGGCTTAATATTTTCCTAAGGAAAGATACGAACAGTATTGTAGAGCGACCACTTCATACCGTAACCTCACCTATGTACTTTCAGTGGTGTATTAGTTACTAAAAGATTTATATCTGCCCAAATTTTCACAATTATACTACGAAAACTTTCTCAATTATTAATAAAAAATTTCAGAAAACTTTGAACACTCTGTATGTCTGATTCATTTATTTGTAAACAACAGTTCGACAAATTTTTAATACATAAATAGGTAGGGCAGTAAATTGTAATAGTACGTGTCGATTTCAAGAAATGAACCTCTGCCCCCCGGTTTGCCCCCCATTTTTAAAACATTCCACGTTTTTTCGGCGAAAAAGCACAAGCCCAAAAAGAATACGTAAAACATCAAACGCTTTGATGTTCCAACAGAAGACCGGCAGCTAACATGCTAATGTACTTGCAACAACTATTAGTATATGGATATAAATGCGTTGATTATCCTTTGTTCTTTTGTTAAAAATCAAGTTTAATGAAGTAAAAGAACGAACGAGGTTCAGTAAATTAAAGAGAAACAAAGAAAAGGATGCAGGCAATAATTGTGCACAAATGCGAATGATACCAGAATCCTTTTTTGTTTTTTTTTTTTTTTGGAATTTAGAAAATCGTACCTACAATAATTTAATGAAGAATAAGGACGAAAATTTTGAGTTCTAAAATTATGCAACGTAATTATTAAATGGGTCTATGGTTGTATTGTTGTAGGTGTTACATAGTGGTGTCGGTTTAACGTAAAGTGGGACGTTTATTTTAAACTAGTGAGCCGAGTCGTTATAGCAGTGAACTCTTATCTCGTAATTTTGGGCGCACCGACGTATTTTCGAAAACAATGACTAACGTTACCATGTAGTAAATGTTCTTTTCAAAAATCTCAAGTCGTGCTGACATGGGAGGTATTAAGTAAGAAGTACTCTTGACAGTTAAAAAATAGGTCAGATTATATTTAAAATTCTCGACAAGTACACGAAGAAAATGAAGAAAATCGATTCGGGTCGAGTATCATTTTCTTTTCGTTTTCTTTACATTCCACTCATTCGTCTTGAACACTCGGTACATTAGCAAAAAATATTTATTTTACCATTAAGTTACAGTGCGGGTATCATTTTAGAGATAAAGAATAAAAATATGGGTAAAAGTGGGATTAAAATGACAATATATACATAATATACAGGGCCTTCATAATGTGAAGACAGAAATTATTATTTTTAAATTAACAAATAAACTATAAGTCACTTAAAACGAGTTCACGTAACTGTTGAACATTTATAAACACCCTGTACATATAACTAAAGGTAATTTTGACATCAAAATCAAAACAACTCTTATATTAATCTTAAGTACAACATGCGTATATTGAAACAATTTAAGGAGTTAAAGACGAGTCTCGCAATTTAAATAATTGATATAAACACAAATCAGCGCTAACTTAAGATAACAACGTATAATAACTCCTTAAGGATATTATATTTAAGAGGGGGACTTGATTTTAAAGCTTCTTAAAGTCTCTTATCCTTGATCTGTCCATGTACTTTTGCAATTTATTTAATAGTACGTATGCGTAGAAAAAAAACGCTTTAAAAATTTTATTAGCATCAGCTTTCGGGAAACTTTTTACTCCCACTGCTCATAAACAATCGTTTGGGCATTATGCGGTCAATTTAAGTTGCGAAAACTTTTTTGTATTCGTGAAAATTTGAACGAACCGTGAATATAAAACGAAAATTATGCAGGAAAAAGTTTTACGAGAAAGGAAAAACTTTGAATACCTACAATCCACTCACATTAGACCTATGGAGGGTTTTAGCGTTTTAACGATGGTAATATAATCGCGAGAGAAAAGTGGATATGTTGGACAAAGTGGTCTAGTTCTTAAATTGGGATTTAAAGAACATAAATACGTGCTGCTAATTTATTTTTGGGATCTCTCAATACTTTAATTTATTTAACCGCTACATAATACGTTTTGTCTAGTTTTATATGTCCCTGATGGTGACTCCTTAAGTAACGAAACGTCTTTAGTCGTATTTTTTGTTCTCTGTTCACAATGGCCTACATTTATTATACCTAATGAAAGTCAGATACGTGCATGGAAAAGGCAAATTTTAATTAGTGCCCAACTATTAATTGAAATAATAATAACAACCGGAAATCCAATAACGGCTTAATCGACCATATTGACTGTCATTTAAAGCTTCGCTATCCATCTAATTACCGACGCTAAATTTTCTAATTAATTAAATACATTAAATTCACCAGTAATCGTTTATTATAATAATTACTTGTGTTGCAAATTTATTTAGGTTATTGATGGATTCTAAACTTATTCCTCGGTTTTTTTGCCATTAAACACGAAATTTTGATGTTTTAAATTTTTCATTTTTGATAACGTTTGGAAAAATGTAATTCTTTCACGTAGACCGCGATTGCCTTAGTATTATTATGCATAATTTTGCGAATGTTGTTAAAAATATAGATAAATAAAAATCCATTCTTAGGCTTAGGTACCTCCAATTTGTTTAAACAATTATTTTTTTAATTACTTTTTCTTATCTTATTATTTGTTTTTCTTTACATATTTGGAACAACTGTAATGGACAAAAACCATCAGGGTGCAAATTTTTCAAAAATTCTCCCTTTTGGTACGAAAACAGAAACTTTTATAAAATTAATAGTTTTTATAACAAACTATTAAAATCTTTTACTTTGTTCTTTATCGCTTTACCAATTAAAATTTTATATTCTTTTCAAAATTTCTTTATAAAAAAAAAATGATATAAAAATACCTTTTGTCCCTTAACATTCCCCATATGTAGTTCGTATTACCCGCGTATTTTCCACAAAAAACTCTTCTCGATGCTAAAGCGAACACAATTTCTGTTTATAAGACACATGTTGAAAAAAAATGCGTTTTATCAGCCGCGTATGTTTAAAGTCAAACACTAAAAGTTACCAAAGACTTTTCTTCCAACACTGCTAACGCGCTTCTGAACCAACTTCACTTCTTGCAGTTAAATTTAAATACAGCTCGGCTTTGCTCGCTACAAACACCGATCCCTATTTATGCCACGAAGAATTTTCAATATATAATTTTTTTTTTCGAATTCTTAAAAGATTACAATTTGTTTTTCTTCTTCTTTTTTCTCTCGTAAAGGTAAAACTTTATTTATTTTTTTAATAAAATCAATTAGAATTTTTTAAACAAACAACCCCTTCATCTCTAAGTTCACTTTATTTATTCCATTTATTAAATTTTCCACAATTATTTAAAACACAAAGAATTTTACCTTTCTGATAGGTATCAAAGCGCCTTACTTTTTCAAAAATTCGTCTGGACACATATTAGTTTATTATCACTTCAAAATTTAATATCTCAATGCTATTTCTTCCTTATCTAGTCAGAAACACTTTGAATTGTTATTTAAAATTCTTTTTGATTTCTGTCGCACGCGCCTTCAAGAAACGTTAAAATAAAACTAAAATATGTTGGTTTAATAAACAGGCTTCTAGGCCTTGTTGACATAGGCACATTATGTATATTAGATATACAAGAATTAGTTAAGTAGAGGAGGGGACAAAGTTCTTCTGTAACACATAGGGGGTGGATGTTAAAGATGACAATAGGTCTTCCACCTACTCACACACACTTTCACTTTGCCTTCACAACTTTCGGTTGCACATCTGCAAGTTTTATTAGTTTTTTTCCAAAAATTTTGAAATAAAATTTCATTTTTAATCGTTTTACAAAATTTTAAGACAAAAAAGTGCAAAAACTAAAGGTTTCCAGTAATCTTTTTTTTAATATTCATTCATATAAATGTCCCGCCTTCATTACTGAAGTAATGAATGAATTTTGAGATCAACAAAAACAGATAATTTCCTTGCTAACTGTGCGTAAGTCAGATTTTAAAGACACCTGTCGTCAAAGCAGATGTTGCAGCTAAGGTTTATGCATTATACACATGGTTTCTCATGTCAATTAAAATAGACGATGGTATTTATAGCTGTAATGTAATTATTTTTGCTTCTGCAGGAACAGATTTACGTACGCGATTGCCAGAGAAATATATCATTTACCTTTTAATCAATGATCTATACCTAACTAGATCTATTTCTATAAATTTAATAAATTTTTTTGTCAATTATAAAAATATATTTGAAATAAATTCTAGATCCTTGTAGTAACTAATCATAATTGTGGTCTGCAATGTCAGTTATAAATATCAGAAAATAATTTTGTTCTACTACATTTTATTTAATAATTACAAAAATAATAAAACGATAAGTAAAGTATGTATTTTAACTTTCGAAATATAAATAACGGAATTTAAAATTATTTAATATCTCCACAGGATTCATTTAAGAAAATTATATTATTTTGGTAATTACTTGATCGTTAACAAGAATTCCAAATCAACTTTTAGGTTTTTTAAATTAATTATTAACAAACATTGAATTTTGTTAATTATTTTCTGTTAAATGGGTTGCCTACATACTAATTCGTGTAACCCAAATGTTAGATAAAATTTGAAAGTATAAAAATTTTCGTTTGATCCCTAAATATTACACGAAAATTTTGCAAATTTGTCCGCTAATGCCTCTTAATATTTATTTATTACTTTATTTTGAATTTTAAAATCTATAGAATACACTGGCAATTGGTTAAATGAACCGTTTAACTGATAGACCAAATATTTTCGAATATCTTTGATTCGATCTATCGATGACGTTTGAGTGACATAACCTCGTTTGTCATGTCATTTTATTATTGTTGTCAATAATTAATTATTCCACAATTAAAAAAATAGTAAAACAGTGTTTTACGTAAAAGTTATATAATAAAAAACAATGTTAATATTACATGTTAATCTATTCATAAATAAAGCGTTACACAGCGTTAATTAAAGTGGAGTGTAAAATCTGTTAACTTTAAAACCGTTATGAAACACATAAACTAAATAAATACTACTTTATAATCACCTTACAAAAACATAAAATAAAGTAACATTTAATAACTAATTTATGATCAAAAGTGTTAACAAAATGTAATTGAAACTGCTGGTGAATATAATTTTACACTGCTTCAAAGACACCATTAAAAAACAATTATTTTTTTAATTCTAATACATTTGGTGATGTTTTGTACCAAAAGATAAATGACTGGTACTACAAAGAACCCATCAAACCAGTCACCAAAGAAATCTGCAAAGCATGTGGTGCACTGGTTTCGAAAAGGTTTAAGACTCCATGATAACCCTTCTTTGAGAGAAGGTCTGCGTGATGCAACAACTTTTCGTTGTGTTTTCGTTCTCGATCCGTGGTTTGCCGGATCCTCTAATGTTGGAATTAACAAATGGAGATTCCTTCTTCAGTGCCTTGAAGATCTGGACAGTAGCTTAAAGAGATTGAATTCGCGACTTTTTGTGATAAGAGGACAACCTGCAGATGCATTACCAAAACTCTTTAAAGAATGGGGCACAACAGCATTAACTTTCGAGGAAGATCCAGAACCGTTTGGACGTGTAAGAGATCACAACATTTCAGCTCTCTGCAAAGAAATGGGCATTACAGTCATTCAAAAGACATCTCACACATTGTATAATTTGGACGCTATTATTTCACGTAATGGGGGCCGAGCACCTTTCACATATCATCAGTTTCAAACAGTGATTGCTGGAATGGATCCACCACCTGCAGCAGAACCTGCAGTTACTGATAAAACACTTAATGGGGCCATAACTCCCATTAATGACGATCATGACGACATATTCGGTGTACCAACGTTGGATGAATTGGGCTTCGATACTGAAGGATTGCTGCCACCTGTTTGGCAAGGGGGTGAAACAGAGGCTCTTGCAAGATTGGAAAGACATCTGGAACGAAAAGCTTGGGTGGCTTCTTTTGGCCGACCTAAAATGACCCCTCAATCTCTACTTGCTTCACAAACAGGCCTGTCTCCTTATCTACGATTCGGCTGTTTATCGACGAGACTGTTCTACTACCAGCTGACTGATCTGTACAAAAAAATTAAAAAAGCCTTTCCACCTCTATCACTTCATGGACAATTATTATGGAGGGAATTCTTCTATTGTGCAGCTACAAAGAATCCAAACTTTGACAAGATGGTTGGCAATCCGATTTGCGTACAGATCCCTTGGGATAAAAATCCCGAAGCTCTAGCCAAATGGGCAAATGGACAAACTGGATTTCCCTGGATAGACGCTATCATGACGCAGTTGCGAGAAGAGGGTTGGATTCATCACCTTGCCAGACATGCTGCAGCATGTTTTTTAACAAGAGGAGATCTGTGGATATCATGGGAAGAAGGGATGAAGGTGTTTGAAGAACTGTTGCTGGATGCAGATTGGTCAGTCAATGCTGGAATGTGGATGTGGCTATCTTGTTCCAGCTTCTTCCAGCAGTTCTTTCACTGCTATTGTCCTGTTAAATTTGGCCGTAAGGCAGATCCGAATGGCGATTATATCAGAAAATATCTTCCAGTATTAAAAAATATGCCCACACAATATATTCACGAGCCCTGGAATGCTCCCGAAGCGGTGCAGAAAGCCGCTAAATGCATCATCGGAAAAGATTATCCGTTGCCTATTGTAAACCATACTTTGGCTAGTAAGATAAATATGGAACGAATGAAACAAGTCTATCAACAATTGTCGAAATATCGCAGTTTTGATAATCAAAAATTGAGCTGCATTTCTTCTTCAAAATTAAAAGACTGTTACCAACAACCCAGTGTTGTCACGGTTGGAAATCTCAAAAATTTGCAAATTTAATAACCCTAATATAATCCTAATCCATTATATAGAAATAATATTTTCGGATTTATTTACGGTTTTATCAAATGTACGTAATTATTTTTTGTACATAATATGTGCGCTATTTCAGAGTTTATTGGTATTTTATTGTAATTGTAATATTTGTTTATATATTAATAATAAACGTAAAGTTTTTATAAATTTATCGTTTATAATAAAAAACAAATATCCAATTTGTTAAGGTCGACGTAATTTGAAAAACTACGTGCTCATGCATTACTTTCATATCTTAAAATAGGATCGCCAACCTAGTGCTCAATGTGATAAAACAACGTGGTAAAACACGTGCCGGAGCACGTTTTTCACCATTTGCTACCTAGACTTGCGCAAATCGCGAAAAAAGTTTAATACTTATGAATAATTTAAATCATTCGCGCGAAAAATGCAGCTACCATAGACATACAAATAGACTGGTCACTTTAATAATAATCAGAATATTTCTAATGTGAGATATCTCATATTAAAGATATTCCTTATATTATTTCGGTAGTTATTATTAATCGGGTAAGAGGTATTTCTTTGGAAACTGCCAACGTGACTTTCTACGAAACTGTAACAAATATTAAGCTCATTTAATTTGTCTTACTTTTAGGCATCTCTTAAACACTTTTGGTGTCAGTTCTATGTTATCTATCTAACCTCATTTTCTAAACGTGGATGTCACATACTGTTAACCTAAAAATTCACTTAAAAATGTAATTTATTCTTAAAATAATTAATATTTGCTGTGGTTTAATTAAAATGTCGTTCTTCACAAAAGCAAAACCGAAAAGGGAATACACCAAACAAAACCGTAAACGTAAAGCTGTGGAAGTGACACCAGAGAAAAACGAGGAAGTTACGAGTAGTGAAGATGAAGCTAACGGAATTTCTGGAGACTCGTCATTAGACTCCGAGGAAGAACTTGAAACTGTCCAAGAGAAGAAGTTAAGGTTAGCAAAAGTTTACTTGCAAGAAATAGAACGTGAGGAAAAGCGACGTCTTCAAAAAGATGACGAAGGGATTGATAATGATTTGATACAGAAACGTCTTAAAGAAGACTATCTCAAGCAAACAGGAAAGTTAAGACTTACAGTTGCTGATAAATACACGAGTGTTGATGATAGTAACATAAAAATATTAAAGTGTAAACAGCATCGAAAATCCATAACTTGCTTGTGTATTACCAGTGATAACAACTTCATATTTTCTGGAAGTAAGGACGGAAACGTGGTTAAGTGGTCTTTAAACGAATTCAAAAAGATTGGACACTTTTCTTTTTCTAAAAAGAACAACATTCCAAATTCTCCAGACCATCCAAAACCCATCACAAGTATAGCAGTTTCATCAGATGGTAAATTCTTAGCCGTAGGAGATGAATCAAGTAATATCCATGTGTGGGACCCACAAAATTCAAAATACCTCAACGTCCTTAAAGGCCATAGAAAGTCAGTCACAGGACTTTCATTTAAAAAAGAATCCCACACTCTTTACTCTTGCAGTGCAGATAAATCTGTTAAAGTTTGGTCTTTAGATGATATGGCATATGTAGAGACTTTATATGGACATCAAGACAAAATAACAGCCATTGATTCCTTATACAGAGAAAGAGCAATCACAGCAGGTGGCAGTGACTGCTCTTTAAGGATATGGAAGATAGCAGAGGAGTCTCAATTAATCTATAACGGTCATTCAGGGAACATAGATTGCATAAAATTAATCAATGAAGAAAATTTCATATCAGGAGGAGATGATGGACAACTTTGTATATGGTCAGCAATGAAGAAAAAGCCATTGTGCACTGTTAAAAATGCCCACGGAATTAACGAGAACAATGAGCAGCCAAATTGGATTTGTTCAGTTACAGCCTTATTAAATACAGATCTTGTAGCTTCAGGATCATATGACGGATTTATAAGATTTTGGAAACTGGAGAACAACTTTCGGACAATACAACCCTTATTCTCAGTCTCTGCTAATGGATTTGTCAATAGTATGAGCTTTACTTCAGATGGCAAGTTCTTAGTAGGATGTACCAGCACTGAACATAAGTTTGGCAGATGGAATGTAATAAAATCTTCAAAAATTAGTTTAATAATTGTACCACTAAATAAAATAAGTTGAGAATTGTTAATTAAATTAAAGAAAAATAAATGTTTATTTTAAAAATGGGTATAATTTAAAAAATACAACGCGTAACAAAGTAATACGTTTTAAACAAGACTTAATTTTTAACTTTTTGCTTATTTGCTATTTTGTTAATTAAGCAGGAGTCGCGATCTTTAAAAAAAAACAAGTACTTTTTAAAAACCATATATTAATTTATCTAACTAAAATTTTACAACTGTGATCACAGGAGTATGTCTAACATAAATTTACCTGACACCACTTCAAATAAATAAAAATCCAAATATTTAACAAATAACAAACTATAAGAATAAGGAGACTGTGGCGTGGAAATAATTAAAAACCAAAATGGACTTACCCCAAAATAAAGGTATTTTGGGGTAAGTCCATTTTGGTTTTTAATTTTTAATTTTTTTAAATAACAAACTAATCTAAAATTATACATAATTAACTGTTATTGCTTTTTTATTCAAACTTTTCTTTTAATTTTTGCTTAATAAAAACAGGAATTAAAGATATAACAGCAAATACTGCCAAAAGTAATACTGACGACCAGGAAAACCCAGTATCACTTGAAGTCATTGTGTGTAGAGTTTGGCCCGTTTGTATCGCCACAAAAGACGGCGGGGCAACCCCTAAGAACGTGCCCAACGCAAAAGGTACCAATGGTACACCTATTACGGGGGCGGTTAGGTTTATAAACCAATTTGGCAAAAACGGCGTGACTCGTAAAAAAATAATATAGTTTAATAAATTGGTCCGATGTTTGTCTACCATCGCAGACCATTTCGATACCCTTTCGGGGTAATATATCATAATCAGTCTTCTACCCAAAAGTTGAGACAACAGAAAGCAAAGACTGGCTCCAAGTGCTGAACATGAGCAAACCAAAATTAGAGCCAAGTAGAATGGAAACAGAAAACCTGATAATATCGACAAAAAAAGGGATCCCGGGATAGCGAAAGTTTGTAGACTGAATATCATTAAGGAAAATTATTTAATTTAACAAAACATAATGCTAAAAATAAATTAAAGGATACAATATGTACGTGAAAAATACACCAGTTAAGACGGGGACATAGTGCTGCTCTTTATATTTGCTCAGCACTATTCCAAGGCCTTTAGCTTGTTCAATATTCCATGGCAAACGGATGTGTTGCCTTTCTTCACTGGAAAATAATAAAAAAGCTACAATCAAATAGGATATGCTAAAAGTAAAAAAAGAACTGAAAATAATTTTTATCTTTTGAACGACTGGACCGAATCGAATGAAATTTATACCAGTTATACATAACATTTGAGAGAATTTTTAAAAAAAATAGCAACAAAATCTGACAACAGGAACACGAAGAAGAATTTTTTTTGGAAGCACATACACAAAGGGATAAAATTTGATATACAAACAAAGAAATAAAGATCACGTAATAGAAAAATTACCTTGTTACGTTGGGAAAGTTGGCATAAACCAACAGTAACGCAAGAAATGAGCAAACAAATATAACGACGACAGCCAAAAGGGCACTTCTTGTAGAAAGTAAGGAACTCCTTTTACCTACAAAATAACGAACATAAATCACTTATTTCCCGATAAATACGAAGGGAAATTCATACACGATTGAATTGAAGCAGGAAGAGGATTATTTTCAGGAATTTGAGGTTCATGTGCAATGTTTTCTTGGTTAGAATGGCGAATGTATCTAATGTAGATTCTACTTCTAGCATAATTTCTGAGAAATTGACTGTAAATTGGCCTGTCAGATATATAAGTTCTAGGACGACAACCACCAAAAAGGATGTCAGTGGATGAGGTGATTTCAGGACTTTGTATTAAATTATAACCTTCTATTTGTTGTTCTCTGAGCATTTTGTTTAATTAAGGTCACAGCTCCACGAATCGCACATGTAACTGTAAAATCCTTTGAGAATCTCACCCAATTTACCACACTAAACGTTCATTTTAAAAAATTACAATAGCACGAAAATAATTAATGTAAAGTATTTTAAAAACACATCATACGATCAGGACAACCAGGGGCACCACCATTATTTGTTGTTACGTGGACAATAAAATGCTTTACCAACTGTTAAATTTCAAAAATTAAAATAAAATTATGATAATATCATTAAATTAAATTAAGTATTCGTTTTTAAATTGTCATATATCTTATCTTTTAATTGTAATTTACGTATTTAATTAAAAAAAATACTTTCAAAAGTTCCTGCATTCTGATTGGCTTATCGCTAGCCGCCATCTTAAAACTTAATATACCGCGAAATTTTAAATTATATAACATTCAGTGGCGTTTCGTGACCTAGTAATGACAAACTCTTCAAGTAATTAAGCATTATTAAACGGATTATACAACGTGTTCGTTAATAATTGTCACATTAAATAAATTAGGTCACTTATACGATAACTTTATTAAAAATAAAAACAAAATGAATACAATAATAAAATGTTTTAAACTGAATATCTTAAATATATTAAGTGATAAAATGAGGTTCAGCATACTAATTGACATAATTAAGCGCATGGTGGTCCTCGGCACCTTTTTCTTTTGAAAAGACGATCAGGACACGGTTTTCCACCATTTTCAGACGGCCGTTTTACCATGCGTCTCTTTTCCGTGAAACCAGTACCACACGAAACACTACATGGGGTCCAATCACTCCATTCCGTTACCATACAATCCACAGGATAACCGTTAAACTGTTGGGACAATACGGAAGGAGGGGGAACATTTCCGGGATTTCCTCTCAGAATGTCTAATTGATGAGCAAAAGATCAAGATTAGAGATTAAAAAAATTAATTTCTGTCGATAATTAATTACCTATAACAACTTTGCACTGTTCCATACATTCTTCTCGTGTCATAAAATTATTGCGATTTCCTCGACAACCCCCATAAACGAATGGAACGCACATTTGCTTGCTGGGCACAAAGTACCATCGATTAAAGTAACCATTGCATGGGCCAGATTCAGATTCCTCCATACACACCTCTAGATATGCAAATATTAAAAAAAATATATATATATATTAATTGATAACAAAATGATTGTCCCAGAGAGCGAAACGAATAAATTGTATCAAACCAAACAAAAAAACCTTCACCTCACACCCTACGTCTTTAATATTTATTGGGGAAGAACTGATAACTAAGTATTTACGTTTTGCTGTAGCCATGTCGAAAGTACAGTCCTGTTTTTCAACGCAAGGTCTGGTTTGTACAATTTCTACCCTCGAGCTACATTTTTCTTGTAAACCTGGTTCGACCAGGAGCAGTCTTGTTCTTAATTTGACTCCTTTTCCGCAAGTACTGCTGCAGGGACCCCAGTCGTTCCATTCCGTTACTGGGCACATGGGGTCGGGAATGTCCCTTTCATTTTCGGAACATGGTGGGCCCATACATTTTTGTCTTTCGTCTAAAAAAATTGAAATATCATTAAAAATGTTTCTCCAAGTTTTTTGGACGTACAAGTTTGTATATGACTACATTTTTTTTTCGCCATAACATTTTTGAACGTCCTGTACCTCGATTGGAAACCAACGTCGCAGGTCGATGAGCATTCTGACCAGTCGCTCCAAGGGCTTGCTGAGCAAATGTCATCGTTTCCTTCTATAATTTGCTCTTCAGACTCTGGCTCAGTTTGTCCGCTGAAGAAAAAAATGTTATTCAAAAATTGTTAATTCTAATTTAGTTTTTTTTATTTATTTAGTTACCCCTCGCATTCAGGAACGGCTGCAACGCACATTTCTTTTGAAATTAGTTGTCTGTTACATTGGAACATGAGCGCCTTTTGAGGTAACACGTATTCCCTGGATCTCATCCTGAGTCCTTTCCCGCAGGTCACTGAACACGCGCTCCATTCGCTAAATTCGGTTACGGCACATTCAGCTAAAAAAATATTAAGTTCCAAAATTTACCCCAAAAAAAAAAAATGATAACTTACGTCTACTTGTATCTTCAGTATTTTCACTAATATCAACTTGGGCTGTAAGGAAATCGTCATCACAGTTTCTGGGAATCACCCTATCTCTCTTAATGTACAACTTTGCGAGCGGTGTCATTTCAGACTTTGAAGGGTCATAGAATGGGGCCCTTGGATCTTCCGGATAAGTCGTGGTAATCCTGTACATCTTTTCCCTGGGATTCGTCTCAGCATTCGGCGACTACAATTAACTCTCAGTCAAAAAACCAATAACTAAAACTTTTTGTTTTCGTTACCATGTACGAAATCCCGCTATCAGTTCCGGCATCCCACGGATATAGATCGATATCTATCCCGTCCATCCAGGTACAATTGGGCAGGCAAAGATTGAGTCCATTAACTCCAACGACCCAATCGGGAGAAGGACCGAACATCGATGCTACGGATATCAAATTATGTTTGCGATCTACTTTAAAATTGGTCGAAGTATTTGTGTTGACTTTAGGATACCAAAGACCGTTAGCTTTTATTATAGTTCTGAGATGTTTGCTTTGTGCTTTTAATTCGCTCTCCATAAGTCTGACTGAACCCCATTCTGCTAAACTTCTAAATCCTTCTGTAGCGATTTGGCCTTCGCCCCAAAACGTAAAATTAGGAACGTGCGAAGCTCCAATGACGTCGGAGAAATGCGTCAAAGACACAAACAGCGGATAATCCTTGGGATGCGTTTCTTTAGACCATATTCCTTCAAAGACCAACTGAAAATACGAAATATTTAGTCTTTGGCATTAAAAATAAACATAATAGAAAAATACGTCATATTTTGCTTCATCACAAGCGCAACAATCTTGAGGGCCGTATTTGATATCTTTCTCTGTTCTTTCGCAAAAAGTTTTGCTTAATTGACCATCATCAGCGTACCAATGAGATGGATCTTCCAAAACCATTGCCCTTTGAAATAATTTGAAAATTTTAATGGGAAAATATATTAATCAAGATTAATTAATACCTAAAGACAACGCATCCCGATCCTGTGGGAGGCGCTGTCCACAGTACGAAAACTTCAGTTTTTGGTAAACTATTCGTTTCGGAAACAGTATTTACGCAATCTTCATTAAATTTCGATAAGTTATCGCCAAAAAGTTGGAAACTTCCGACTTTTTGGGGAGATATATTTCCGGGTTGGTCAACAGATTCGACGTTTATAATGAATCGTTTAAAATGTTGAACATTATTAAAAGCTCTTGATCCCATTAGATAAACTTAAAAAAAAAAATAATAATTTTGATAAAGACAGTACCTAATTAATTTAATAATTTTACTTACTTGCATAAACTTCTCCAGGTACATATTTTTCGCTTCCTCCTTGAATCTTGATTTTGTATCCGTTATCACCGAGTAATTTGTTTCGTCGGGAATGATAAGGGCTAGGGGCTCTAGGGCACATCGAATAAATACTACCAAAAAGTAGCGAAATTAGAAAAAAATTTAACATCATTTTTTCGTAACTTGTGACCATAAGAAAAGATATTTAAATTATCGTATTAAATGCACAGACGGAGAACAGATAACGAATGAGATCAGTTTCTCAACTTATACTATATTTTCTGCTTTTATCAGAGTTGTTGACCCATGAATACCATAAACATGGTCACACAAAGTTGATATAATTTATGTATTTGAAGACAAACACTTGATTATTATAAATGTTTTCTCATCGGTCTTTATTTTTAATAAGTTAAGACACAGATCTGAGTGCTTACTCTGTTCTATTCTTACAATTTTGAAGCGTTTGATGGAATCATTAGTTTTCAAGGATTTTTTTTAAATTTGTAAATTACTTTAATAGCTATCGACCCACATATTTGAATCCATCGTCAATAAAAGCTAAATCACATCTTTAAACCGTGAGCGCATATTTAATAAAACACATTATTTTATTAATTAAATAAATACACAATTATCTTACTTAAAAAATATCTAGAATTCTAAAATTTTGAGCAGAGATTAATGTTTTATTAACGTTAATGTATTTTTATGATATTTAAGAACTACAAGATGATATTTTTGATATACGTGCATTTATCAAGTTCAAAGTATCTATTCCGCAACTTTTTTAATTTTTGTATTTCGTACAGGAGTAAGTTATGCAACATTTCTTTTGGTTTCGGTGGAAAATAATTGATGTGGTATCTATTTCTAAATACTTCTATAGTATATGTATAAACTTCTATGAATACCTCAAGTATCAGTGGACGGGATGTTTTTTGAGAATTTTTAGGTTAGCTTCTTACTTGTTAGTTGTCAAAATATTTGAATAAGAAAACATTCCCAAAAGTAGACATAAAATTATTAAGTAAAAATAAAAATGATTGAATCTCCGCATTATAACAAGAGTTGTCTAATTTGTAAAAAAAGTGATAGAGTGTTTTCGGTTTTGTATAGAAGTGGTGTGTATAGTGTAAAAGATGATATAGCAGAGTTCATGGGGCCAAAAGTAAGAGCTGCTATTAAATTTATTGCATGTTACTAATTCCTTCTATTTCAGGTGGAACGTATGTTAAACGACGACGACGTTGTGTGTAACAATTGCATGAATATCTTTTACAATATCGCGAATTTAAAACGTAAAATATACTACATCATATGTCATCAAGCAGAGTGCAAAAAAGATGAAAAGGACAGCAAAAAAGACAACAAGTCCTTCATGTTTAACCACATATGGGAGTCGTTTTTGTCCAATATTAATTTGAGCATTCCTCATGATTGTGAAAATCAAACACCGTCACAAGATTTATGGGTCCCAAGGTACTCCATTCCTATTGTAGAAGGTATGCAATTTCACACTGACCAACTTTATACATTGTTTTATAAGATGTTTGTGTAAACAAATTAATATAAACAATGGTGTCAAGCAATTACTAAGGAATTCTAATGGCTCGTGTTACAAAAAACTGTGACAACTGTTGTATTAAACATTTAATATAATTCATTGTTTTATATATCCATCAAAAACAATTTAATATCAAATCCTAATATCTCAAAACAATTCCTAATGACTCAAAACAATACCTAACAATTTTAAAGCTGCAATAATTATTTATTATATATTACAGACACTTCTAGTCGTTTAAATTATCGTTCTGATACACCTTTTGTGGATGCAGAAGTAGAAACTGTATTTATTGAGCAGAAAAAACGACGCAGAAGAGGAAAAAGGAAGTTGTTTACACATAGAAAGGCCTCAGGACGGTCCAAGTCTGTAGGAACTTTGTCACATTCTATAGCAAGTACATTATATCAACCAAGTTGTTTTTCGCCGTGTTACTCTGAAAAAAGTCGACCTTCACCTACCTGTTCTTATCAGTCTTTATCGAGACCTCAATCGCGGTTAAGCGATTATAAAAATTTGAGATATGAAGACGGTTGTCTTAGGAATAAAAGGACGAGATCGGTCAGTCGAGCCCAAGACGCACATGTCAATAAATTAGCTTTACTAGAAATATACACGTGTAGTGACCCTCCTTGTTATTCTGTTTTGTTTTCGACACTCGAAGATCTCACAGAACATAAAACACGCGTCCATAACTGCATGGCTTTGTACTACTGTAATGAATGTAAAACCAAATATACCACAGAGTAAGTTCAGGACGTTTTGTCCAGTTTTTTGTGAGTTGTTACTAAAGTAATTTTGTTGTAGGGAAGATTTGAGAAAGCACAACATTCTTCATCATAGTTATATGCCAACAAATTGCCCCTGTTGTTCAGAATTACAGGCAAACACGTTTGAATTGCAGTCTCATTTACAGGAGCACCTTCTTCATTCGGTTCCTTGTATATATTGTGATAAAACATTTTTAACAAGAAGAAAATGTGACGATCACGTTAAAGAAATTCACAGCGGAAAAAAGAAACGTATTCGTTTAAAAAGACCGCGTTCAATATTGGACAGGATAGTTAAAGACAATGTTTATAGTGACACAGAGACGCCCTGTTCGGAAGGTCAAAGTAACGACGAAAATCAGTTTATTAGGGTCAGGGTTCAGAAAGATGTTGTTAGTGAGACACAAGACAATTGTAGCTGTCTCAGATATCATAGTAAAAATTTCAATTGTGAAACTACCTAAGTTAAATAGTGCAAGAGATCTTAGGAATTTATTGTATTCAATTCGATTTATTTTCTGTCTTTTCGAAAAATTTAGCTCGAATTTAAAGATTTTGGCGAAATTGTATTTTATTGCTGTTTATTTTTGTTTAATTTTTTATTTTATCGCAGAAATATCATTTATATAATATCACTTGAAATTAATTTAATTTTTTATTAAAATCTGCCAGTCCAAAAAAGAATTATTTCTATATTTTTGACTATCATTATCGTCCTATGGCATTTTCAAATTCAATTTGCATGTTTGCCATAAAATTAATGTTGAAGTAAATAAAATTAAGACTGAACTCATTTTTAATTATTGTAGAAAATTCCACCAAAGACTTTATTAAAACCAAAATAAACTGATTCAAACGTCAACCCAAAATTATTCACCAGTTGTAAATTATTGTAGAGTAAATGGTTTAAGTATTACAACTTCGTTATATAAGTATATAAAAACTTTTGGTAATTATAACAGGCTCCGAGTGTTTTTAGCACGATTGCCTCTATTGAGGTAAAACAATTACTCCTGGCTTAATATAACTTAAATTATTTGTGAATTTGTTCCTTAATTATATTTTGTACATATATTTTTATAAATACAAATTTAAAAACTTCAATGCCTTTTGTAGTGTTTACAGGGCGTCCATAAACAACTTTAAGACAAATATGGAATCAAGAAAACTAAAAACGTGCAAAATTGGACAAAGTTATTAATTTTTACTGCCTTTTAAATTAATCTCTAAACTTCTAGGAAATTGTATTACATTGTAGAATATCATGAACGGTTTTCAAACATTCTGGATCATTCTGTAATATTCTTAAATTCTAGAGTCTTGTCTAATTTTTAGAAACATTATTATAAACATTTCGGAACTGATTGAAGCATTCTATAACATTCTGGATTGTTCTAAATCTTTTACAAATCTTTTGTGGGATTTTATAACTTTATGAAACCTATTGAAAAATTGAATAGTATTCTAGACCATTCTGGAACATTTTTCAATGTTTGGGAACATTCTAGAGCTTTGCCTGGTCTGTAGAATCATTGTATAACATTTCAGAACTTGCTGAACTATTCTATAATGTTCTAGGACTTTCACAAATGCTTTAGGGGATTTTATAACTTTATGAAACCTATTAGAAAATTGTGTAGCATTTTAGATCATTATGGAACATTCAAGAACTTTTCAGATGATTCTATAACTTTATGAGTTTATTTTAATTATACTTTATTTGATCGATTAATTTTATCCAACTTTTATGTGTTTAGTGTTCCTATTTTGGTCGTTTTAAAAAATAGTGAGCAAAGTAAACTTCGAATTTGGCGCCCTTTTATTTTAGTAAACGACGCGTAGATGTCGCGATCTATTTTCAATTGTTACACAGTTTGTACGGTTTGCAATGTTTGTGTGGTGCGTTAAAAATATAAAAATTAATTCAAATTTGATGCAATAAGGTAAGTATTTAGTTTTTTTGTATTATTAATCAAAAATAGGAACTACTAATACTTGTATTACATCTTTAAATTACAGCCAAACGTTTTTCTGATAAATATTCATAATAGCATTGTTATTAAACGTGTGTCGCATTATTTACTTAACGATATGTTTTTATTATTTATTACTACGATTATTTAGTGTAATTTAAAATGCTGTTTTGAATATTACACGTGAGAATAATTTATAGTCACGAAAATATCTTCTTTGTCTCTGGCTTCTGAAAAATCCAATTGTTAGGTTAGTTTTAATGAATTTTAAATTTATTTCAGAATTTATTCGTTAAAAATGGATAAAACAATCACTAAGCCACCCCTGTCTCAACAGTACAATTTAAAATGGACAAATTACACAAGCAACATCCTTCAAATGTTTGCAGAACAATTTACCAAAGAATCTTTCACCGACATAACTTTGGCTTGTGAAGGGCAATATATTAAGGCCCATAAGATGGTTTTGTCTGCTTGCAGTCCTTATTTTGAGGTAACGTAATTTCATATAATAGGAACGGTAAATTAATATTGGACTTTTAACAGGAGATGTTGAACGTTTACACAGTTCCTCATCCAATGGTCGTGATGAATGGAATAAAATTTAGTTTAATGAAAGTATTAGTGGAGTTTATGTATCATGGTGAAGTTAAAGTGGCCGACGAGGATTTAAGTGGCTTATTGGGGTTAGCAGAACAGTTACAAGTCAAAGGGCTTTGTAATGTTCGAAATAAAGACAATAAAGATGGTAAAAGCGAACCTGAACCTGAAGAAAGCACTAGCTCAAATACAAACGATAGGAAAAGACGTAGAACCTCTACTACAGCTGTTACAGAGCAGATTAAGGTTTATTAAAACTTAAACTTATAAAGTTTTTTGGTTTTTTACATAATCTTTCGTTTTTTTTTAGAGTCAAAACAACTCAAACCAAGGACGAGCAAATGAAGATAATAATGTTAAACCCATTGAAGTAAGTCATCCTAAATATGGGAATGAAAATTATTAATTATTTCTATTTATTTGTTACAGAAACCAAAAACAGATTCGAACAATAAAGATGAAATAAATGTTACTGAAACTAAACTGATAAAGACTGAAAAGCCTTCTTCGAATCATCAAACACAGCAAGTTAGTTATTGATTTTTTAATTAAAAGACTTTTTATTATGTTAAGATTCTGAATTGCAGGTAACAGAAAGCAAAATAACGAGCAGAAGTTATAAAGTTGTCTCATCTGATCAAGATCAAAGAGTAAAAGTGGTGCCTCCAGATTTTTTACATGATAGTTTAAAGATAAGAAGACCTCAGAATGCGTTTATGATTTTTGCCAACGAACATAGGAGAAAATTAGCTAATGAAAATCCAGGTAGATATCGATCTGGAAGGCCAGAAGTCAATTATTTTTTTTTTCCTCAATTTTTAGGTGAAAGTAATAAAGACATTTCAGTCCGTCTTGGTAATATGTGGAAAACGTTGCCGAGTAACGTCAAAGCTATTTATTATTCGGCAGCAAAAAAGGCGAACGACGAACATAAAACTAAATATCCAGGGTTAGATTTCAGGAACAGTAAAGAGAAGACTTTATTTAAAATGTAATTTTCATTTGCAGATATTATTATAGTCCAAAAGAGGCTCGATTAAGAAAAGAATTAAAGAGTTCTGTATTTAGAAGGAATAAGTCGATGGAGGCTTTACAGGTGGTTCAGTTAGTAATGGGCGACAGTAACGAAGACACACCTCAGTTGGTGTACACTGAGTGTGGAGATCCAGAATATGATGAGGTAATACAAAAAAACTTTTTATTTTTCTTTCTTGTATGCGTATAAATTTTTTATCAGCATTAACAACGTTTAGTTATGTTGTATTTTAATTTAAATGTTTCAGGTTGATTTTATTCATGACATAAAAGAAGAAGAAGATGAAATGTTAAACTTATGTGATTCAAGTACGTCGTTTATGAAAACGAATGCGTCACAGTAAAGTTGTAATTTTCGTTCTATTTCTATCGAATAACAAAGGATTATAATATTTACACAGCAGTAGCAGCATAAAATATTAACACTTATCGTGCAGATTTTGCAATTTTGTACCCGTTTACGTTTATATTATTTGTTAATCCGTATGAGTTTGCTAGGTACAACATTTCCATCACATTCGTTGCGATTCTTTTAGTACCTAAAATGTCTTATTTTTATTTATAATGTTCGTGTAATTGTAATAATATTTTTCTATAATCAGTTTCGTTTGATTATGTTGTTAGACTTTAACAACATGACGATAACAATACACATTGAATTTTTTATAATTCTGGTTTTTAACAAATCCAACTTATTATCCTTTACCTACATAGTTTTTAAGTTATATTTATTGGTAATATAGTCTCCAAAATTCGTATACGTATTATTCCAATATTTCGGGTCACCTCTTTCGTCAATGGGCAGATTTCCTGGCGGTACAGCAGTTGAATTCCATTTTTGTAACGCGTGTTCCAACCATTCCAAAATGTTTGGATATCTATAACGTGGACGTGATTATTAAAATTCGTTTCATTGTAATTCGTAACACTTACGAGGACGCTAAATTATTTTCTTCACACGGGTCTTCGGCTATGTTGAAAAGGCAGGGGCTTTTTAGAGGAAGACATTTAATTCTGTTTGCCGGATCTGATCTGGTACAATTTATTTCGGCTTCGTTTCTTAAGCGACGAATTTTTTCTTCTTTTGGCATCATCTTTTGGCGAGTAAAAATTTTTCCGGTCGGCGATTCAGCTATTTCTGTAATGTTATAAAAAAAGTCTTTTCTTCCGGAAGGACCGTACCACGAATCCCATTGTCCGTTGTATGTAGTACCTACAACTCATTTTCCCAAATTTTCTGGGAAACAAATTAAAAGAGAATTTGTTGTACCTTTTACAATTTTCCAATCTCCGAACGAAAGAGAAGCCACCCCGAGGACACCATCGATATTATGTAGCAATTCAACTCGTGGCGAATCTTCGTCATTTGACAAAGAATTCCATAAGTCCATTCCGTCAATGTTTTCCAAAACACTACAAGAAATTATTTAAAAAATAACTTTACAAAAAGTTTTATGAGTTTAATACGTTTTGTTTCCTCCACTGGCAGACAAAAGTGTAGGTAACCAGTCTGTTATGTGCATTTTTTGGGTAGCAACGCGTTGCGGTCTAGCGATTAGAGGACTCCAAACTAGTCCAACTCCGCGAACTCCACCCTCCCATGGGGTGTGCTTAGTGCCCCTCAGGGGCCAATTAGACGCTGCGTTTAAGTTGAAACCCGCAGCTGGGCCTCCGTTATCGGTAGAGAATATCACAATGGAATTGTCTAGCATCTCGTTTCTTTCTAGGGCTTCGATTACATCTCCGACAGAGTCGTCTAAGTGTTTCATTATTCCTTCAACAAAACGATAGGGCGCTTTTACTGCGACTACAATTTTTGAAGGGATTTTTCTCTTCTTGGGTGTGCAAGTGAATGATTCAGTTTTTTATTTATTTATTTAATTTACTCAAATTAAATCTCACCTGCAAATCGTCGTCTGTTGTAATTTTTAATGTAATCGAATTTCGCAACTGTATTATTTGGTACAGGGAGAGGGTCGTAGGGGTTTCCTGAATGTACAGCTGCGTGTGCTAAATATAAAAATAAGGGTTTTGTCTTGTTGTGGTTATCAATAATTTTAACAGCTTCTTTAGAAAAAATATCTGTGCAATATTGTCCGTTCAAATCCCATGCTACGTCCATATTTCGTCTCATGTCCAGTCCACACATTCCTTTTTCCATTGCTGTATGATCGAAATAATCTTGGTGCCCTGTCCAAAATCCTTAAACAAAACGTAGCCTTCAATGCTTTTAAATTACCCACGCATTAAGGGTTCGAACAATTTGGGTTGCCTAACTTTTTTACTCTTACTTTACTCGTTGATTACATTCATTGAACGCAATTTTCGTAAAATTGAATCCAATGGACAAATAGATAATGACTTAAACTTTATATTAGACTTTACAAAATTGTGAACAGATCTTTATTTCTTTTTGTATTTAACCACGAAAAGTATTCCTCGAATGCTACGTGTATAACATTTGTGTAAATACTGTTGCATAGACGGCTATAATATTTCTTACTGAAAATATTTCACCCTTCGTTTTCGTACCTAGATGGCTTGAGAAGCCTCTATAGAGGGGTGTATAAACTTTTTTATACGAGCCCAAATGCCATTTTCCAACGATATGCGAAGCGTATCCCAAATCGTTAAGATATTGGGGAAGTATTTTCTCTGATAAGGGCAGTCCTCGAGGCTCTGCACCGTAAATGACACCGTGTTGCATCCCCGTGTGTATGGGATGTTTTCCGGTCATAAGGGCACTGCGGGATGGGGTGCAAACAGATGTAACGTAATAGTTGTTCAAAATGATCCCGGAAAAGGCGAGGGCGTCCAAATTTGGCGTCGGTATCTGAGCGGAACCGTGAAAACCGACGTCGTTCCATCCCTGGAAAATCAGGGAAATTGGGAATATTATGTATCATAAACCGCATATCGAAATTCTATTTACTGTGGACTGTAGGGTATAGGGGGTGGTAATTTAATAGGGATTTGATTCATCACGTCATGAAATCATTAAAATTAGGAATGTGTAGTAAAAAATATTTTTTAAATTTTATAATATTCATTTACTCGACGTTTCGATCGTCAATTTCGGACATCATCAGGATGGACATTATTAAAAAAAATTAAATTTAAATGTTACAGATAATTTTTTCAACTGAATCGATTTTTCATTTTTAATTTTATTTACCTCTAACCGGTTCCAATTCAGAAGATTATTCAAAATCTTTTTTTTATCTGACTCGACATCTCTGTTTTTGTATCAGGCCTGTATTTAGAACACATTTTAATGAATGCATCCTCGTGAAAGCTTTTCCGCATATTGTCAACGACATATTTTATCAAAGTCATTCAATTAAAATTAAAAACGGTCTCTATTAGTATTCATGAACTTCACGGCGTGAATAATTGACTTGGACAATTTAGATGGGGAGGAAGGCTCGCGGGCTACGAGGGTGAATGAAGGTTAGACACCTTGGGCCTCTATGGAGACAGTGATGCAAATGCATGTTCTGGGGACTTAATCCAATTCGATCGGTTCGATTTCGTTATTGGTTTATAACTTACACATAGCTCGTGCTCGATACTCAATTTCTTGGCTTATAAGTACATAATTAAATGAAGTCAATGATGACGGGAAAATCTCAGATTTATAAAAAAAAAAATCGGGGTAAAAATTAAATGGACTCGAAGTTTTTGTAAAAATTCATACCAAATCATCAGCCAATATAAATATGATATGTGGTGGTTGTTTCCCTTGTGCACAAGCAATCAGAAGAACTTTTATTAACAATAAGTCTTGAATAATTGCAAACATTTTCACTTCACACAAAATAATGACATATTTTATCTCAGAGACAGATCTTGCTGTTTATGTAAAATCTCTTTTAAACAGTTAGCAGCAAATACCGCTGTTGATGATGTTAAACAAACAAAAAAAGTTGCTAAAGAGTGCTACAACCGTTCGTTTCGAAGGTTAATAACACACAATGAGTTGTCCATTAGATTTTGTTGCATTAGATCTACGTACTGAAGTAGCACAAACAGATTTATGTGGTCATATTTTAATCAGTGTCAAAGGTCATCATTTGTATGTACATAAGAATTAAATAACATTTTCTTTTGGCTCATTTTTTTTCTCAATCGTATAATTTTTGACTAATTTGATCCCCAAATGTTTCTTTCTAAACCTTCTTTGTATTCGCCTGTGAAGTTCAGATCAATATTGGCTAAGAATCTTGAGGAAGTTTTATCGTAATAGCAGTTCCACCCTCTTCGAACTACTGCAAATTTGTTCTTACTTAAGCTCCCTTTTGTTCTTACATTTGAGTTGTCAACCGAATTCCTTATGTTGACGGCATAAACTGCGAAAAGTTTTCGGGGTACAATGAACGAACGGTTCGAGTTCTTTTCCGTCCTCCTACCAACTCAAACTCTGATCTGACGGCGCGTCTTAATCAAAACTTTATTATTATTGAGGACACGAATGCAAACTTTTAATTTTTAATCTAGAAGAAGTTTGGCGCATTCAAAACTGAATTAAAATATTTTCGTACAATTTTGGTATTTATTTGAAAGGCAAAACAATAAAGTTTGCGAGGTACTTGATTTATTCGTTTTTTTTGCAAAACTTGGTAATAGGTGGTACCTAGTGGTTATATTGAATAGGGATGACGACCAACATTGTGCCCACGTAAAACCACTCAAACCAATACAATAGACGTCGCGACGACGAGAGAAGAAAATAAATTTTAGTCGCAGATAATACGAACGCGGAGGCTACGCAGAGCAACTCAGAAGAGTAATTCATTTTCTTCGGGAAAATTAAGTTAGCGAAACTCGGGAGTTTGCGGACGCGAAAACATCCCCCCCTTCTCCCCCGGTACACCCCCGACCACGAGAGGTTTAACTAGCAAAACGAGACATAAACTCAAACTCTATTATATAACGCTTTTTTTGCTATTGTAGAAAGCAACGTTATGATTTATAGTTGTTGGGGCAAAGTCGAACTTTCGTAGCTATCTCACGATCTGATTTAACGCAAAACAGATGCCACACAGGGTGCAAAAAGTACCCCATACGTTCGTATAATCAGTATGATAAGAAATGGTCACTTGAAACGACTCTTAAGAAAAAATTAAATAGATATATATACTGTAGTTACAATTATCATGACAATATTCATTGAAGGTGTATGTCTACGTTATACATGATTCCATATGTATGGTAGACGTCTAGGGATAGAGGGCTTAACACAAAGCTTGATTTATACGTAAATTTGGCCTTAATTTATACTATATATCTCTCAGCTATGTACATGCATAGATATAAATGTAAACATGTGTACATAAATGTATAATATATGTCTGCATAGGTAGATATACATTTTACGTACAATATGTATCGGTTGTCTACTGTATAATACCTAAATCAATCCAATGCCACAAATCCACTTGCCCATTAATAATAAACAGAAGGTGCAAATATTGTCAGAAACAATTAACACAGTAACAAATGTGTGTGTGTATCTGAAATTAAAAATTTACTTGTATTTATAATTTTTTAACAGTTTCTGTATTTGCAGAAATAATTCAAAATATTCGTAAACGAAACTAGAAAGATATTCGGAAAATTTGCCGAGCTAATGTACCAAAAGACACTTTAGGGTTGGAATTATTTACACCTTAGTGGCATTCAAAATTAATTGTCAGCAAATTTGCAAAATGTAATTTAAGTTGTCGTGTTAGGTGAAGAAGGGCTCCACAGGCTGCAGTCTTTACTTCTAGGCTAGGGGAACTCCGCAAATTCCGTTTTTACGAGCTACAGGAGTTCGTCGTTAGAAATATACAGGGTAGCCCAATGTCAGTGAAAACTAGGGGTAGGAAAATAAATCTACATTATTTATAAAATATTTACTTAAAGTTTAATTAATTCTGCAGTTATACTGAAGTACATATGAGGATAATTTTTTTTGTGGAACAAAACTGCCGAGATGGTCGTACCTGAACCGTGTATAAATAATCTTTCACGTCCCCAAAGGGACAAATAACTTATACAAACTAATGCTTTGTCGCATATTCAACAGCTTATTTGCATGCCACGGCGTCGCGACGCGTGTGGACGCAAACGTTCGTTGACGAGCCTGTTTCAATACATGTTAATTATGTGGCGGCGACTCCTCTGTTCCACGGTTCATCCCACTTTTCCAAGATAAATTACTGTTTGTTTGTTTGTGTTGTTGCTTTTATACGTAGGTAAAATAGGGCGAGGAGTTGGGAGTGCGGGGGAGTTGTTAATCCCCTTTCTACTAAGGCTTTCATATTCCCCTTTCAGATCAAAGAAAATCCTTGATATTGATGATAATTATATTTTTCAAGAAAATAATTTATTCTACAAGTATCTAATTTTTTAATTTTCGATGACGTAATTTAAAAAAAATTACTTGACGTTTCGAACATTTGTTATTCCTGTCGGTGTAGTAGGTAATAAACATGTCACCTTTTGAGAGTTGAAAGGACTCTCATAAATAATACGAGAAACTGATACTTTACTCGACGATGGCATAATATATCACATAATTTACAAGCTTGGGGATACATTTAGGAATGTTTTTGTGGGACTCTATAAACCATAATCAAAAATCTGTTCTTTAAATTTAATTAAGTATGAAAATTAAATATTTTACATATAGTCACAAACGATGCTCTGTGAATGTATCAATTTCAAACGCATTTATGTAAATTAATTGTAATATATTTATACCAAGGATTAGCTAAAGGGATTCTTGTGTTCCCTTTTGGTAATCTATGTATATGTCCATTTAATCCTCTCTATAGTCACGAAAAATGGTCACATCTGTCGTTAATAAAAAGTAGCATAGAAAGTAGTCCGATTCATTTCAAATATTGACCAAATGGATTTTTACTATTCAAATATTTCTCAATTGATATGTGTAGGGGTAGTTTATCAGAACATCTGGAATTACATACACAAAAAAAGTCTAAACTTTTTTGGTTTTAAAATTTTTGTCTATGTAACATTTAATTAAGACGAAACGCCAAAGTTTTCTAGTTAAAATAAATGATGGTCCAATCAAGTAGAGGAGCTTAAATTAGATTGAATTCGAGAATTTGAGTAATGATACGCCTAATTCTGTCAACATGGTTACGCGTTTCTGGCTTTGCCCTTTCTGATTGGGGACCGATTGTTATCCTGGCGCGATCGGGGTTGAGGACGAATGGGGTGCTGTCACCTCTCATCACAATTTGGGGCATAAGGCATGACTAACATGTATAATGTGTACCATCGAAAATGTTCGATTCGTTTCAAGTTGTTCCGACAACAAAAGGGTCACAAATGTGCAAAGAGAAATGCAATTTGAATGTGACATTCGAAATTGTTTATATATATATTTTTTTTTTATAAAACATCAAAATCCAAAAATTAAGGGGGCCAAAAAATGAGCCTTATCTGCCTATGTCATTTATTTTTTTAGTATTAATTAATTTTAGACTTTGTGAAACTTTTTGACCATTTTTGGCGTTCCCTACTGACAGTTTTGTTAATGAAATTTTATTTTTTGAAATCTATCGTTAGTTTGTCTTGCCAGACGATCCAATGGGCAGACACATACTCAAAATCCAAAATCTAGTCTATTAATTTGTGGTAGACAAATTTATCTACGTTAGGTAATTGAGGGTAACTGGTGGCTATATTAGTACACACATCTGAACTGTAATTGCTTTGCATACAAAGACAATGTCACAGTTCTGAAACACCCCCAGTTTAATGCAATTTAGTGCCCATGTGACCAAATGTGAAAATGATTACCTATCACATCTATTAACCACAGGTATTATTATTTGCAAAGAAAAAAATTTAAAGTACTTAGGCATAAGCTAAATTAATTTTTAATTTTCTGATTCTTCTCTTGATTTTATGAATATACCGAAAGTTGTATTCAAAGCATAGAAAAGGGCTGAAAAAAATTCGTTTATAAACCCCAAAAAAATTTTTTTAGCCCTTAACTATTATTTAAATACAACTTAAAATTAATTTTTCTTTCCTAATTTTATATGTATTAGAATATCATTTAATATCAGTGAATCCGTATTATTATTTCTTCATAAAAAAAAACGTATTACTTTTATAACGAACGCCCTGTATAGCATTAAATATACACCCGCAAATATAAATTTATTAAAATCATATTTTGCAAACTAAATTTGTTTCAAATCGTTTTAAAAGCTTAAAACTGTTTTACTGTTATTTAAAATCGGTTTTATTTTCAAAATTTAATTTTTCAAAAAGTATTAGCTTGTTGTAAAAAGATGGCTCTTGGCAACAGTGCGCAATGCCTGAACGCTCTCCAGTCTAAATCAGCTGTTAGAGTTCTTTGTAAATACGTTGAGGTATGTACTCAAAAAGTCGAAAAAATATTATAAATATAATGTAGAATTATAGTTAAGATATTGTGCTTCAACGTGCTCCGTTATATATTTGAAAATTATTCGGAAAATGCTCTTAAAGGAACCTTTTGTGTTAAAATTTGACCTCACCTAACCTCAAAATTTTTAACCTCCATAAACAAAAGCTAAATTTATCTAAATGGATTTAAAAAACAATTAGAGTGTTAAATCATCGTGGTAGACGTCTCTTTATAGTCCGAATTTAGGTAAGGTCTTACTGTCTTTTTCGTAAAAGTTGAAATTTTGATATTCATTACTGCCAGCAAAGCTTTTCAAAATCTAGTAACTAATTTGGTGTTCCTTTTGTTTATTTGTACACATTTGTAAAAGTTAATGCTAATTACTAAAAGTGTAATTATAGTCGATAACAAAATTTTGAACCTGGGTTCTGTTTTTTGGTAGATCGGACTGAATATTGAATAAATTTTACTTAGTGCTGAAGCTTTTGATTATTTTATAACTTAAAGAAGCACAAAGAACAAGAATTTCTATGCAGATTTTGAAAATTTGAATAATAGAATTACAGTTAGTAAAATAGTTTTTAAGTTGGTAGTTCTTTTCTTTGATTTATTGATGTTTGTTTAGGCAGAGAATCATAAATATTATTTATAAATGTTATTAAAATATTTATTACTACCAATAACTTAAAAATGCAAATTATTATTTTATTTACTTTATTGTGCTTCATTGCACTGCATTTCCAAAAATAGGACTGCTTAATTTTTGTCTCTTATTATATTTATTATTATTATGTCGAAGGGGGTGGTAATTAGTCATTGGGTGTAATTTTATCGTACAAAAAAAATACGTGTTGTAATTTGAAAAAGCTCTCGATCAGTTATCGTATTTGGCTGATATAATTATAGCTATGCATTAAGTCTGACTTCTCCAAGAACCTTTGTAACCTTCTTAAGCTGATCGTGTTTCTTAGGGTAACTGACACCGTCCAGATTATGTGTAATTAGCTGTGTTATGTCTAAATGTCACGTTTGATATTTGTGTTTTCGTTTCTGGAACTTTACGATTATATTTAGGTACCGAACTGGACCAAACACTTTACGACTTTTTCCTGTTTAATAAAACTTAAAACTCATTAACGTTTCTTAAGGCGCTTTGAGAACAATTCTGTATGAAGAAAATATTTTATTAACTCACAACTTTCTTTGTTCTCAAAGTTAAAATTTAAAACTTATGACGACTAATTTAGAGAATTTTTACTCCAGAACTCGCGAAGTTATAATTTTTTTTCAAAAAAGTTACTTGGAGGTAAATCAGTTTCTTAAGAAGTTTATGTTGTTACAAATTAAGTTTACACAATAATTATCACGTACAAGGCGTACGAAATTGAAAAATTAACATAATGGGTACTTATATACTTTTTACCAGGAGTTGATACTTTCGCAAAAGGCCCATAATTTTTGAAATAATGCAAAATTTTGTTTCTATTACTTTATTTATGATACCCTGTATACAAGTTATTTCGAATAATTATTGCTATTTTTTTAATTATACAAACGAATCAAAAAATCATTAGTTTGAGAATTAGTTGGTAACTGTAACGTAAGGTGGCGTCTTATGTTCTCTTTGACGATTAAATGCGTTATTTTCGGCTCATTTTATTTTTATATTCCTACAGCATAACGTCGTTATATTCCTCTTTTTTTGTTAGTATTTTCATTTTTTGCTATATTTTCTATATTTTTTTTCTAATATCTAGTTGGAGTATTTCTGTTTGGATCAGAACAAAAATTTTAAATAATCAAAACTCGATTCATGCATTATAGGTACATAATTTTGATCAAATAAAATAAATTTTATTTTAAATACTGAAAAATATTATATTTCTGAGGTCCAAAAATTAAGGGATGAATTTCGTTCATTTTTTTTATAATTATTTACTTGTGTTCCCTTTAGATATTTGTATATTTTATGCACCACTATTTTCGCTTTTGCAATATTTATTTGCGACAACCTGGGCCGCTAAAAATTTATTTGCCAGGGTCATAACAGTGCATAAATGCAAAATAGCGCCAAGATATTGGGGAGGCGGAATTCACATATTCAGTTTCATGGAGGTTTATTAAAATTTAATGCCCCTCTTCACCCTTCTTGCTCTCTTATGTTCACATACATTAACTTTCGGTCGTAGGCGAAATGGCGAGGAGCTTAAGAACGCCTCGCAATTTGTGAAATGACATAGTGGAACATAGCGTAAATAATGCCCTCCTTAAAGTACTCTTTTTATGCAAACGACAATAAGGGTGAAAAGACTATTGTTTTTTTTTTGTTTTTTTTTTTTGTAAAAGAACATTTATTAATTTACTTTTTATGGATATGATTTTTAATGTTGGTTGAACTTTCTGGCCGATTGGAATTACAAGTTATTATTTGAATCTCCTGTGTAAATGACTGTATAATGAGGATGGCGGTTGTACCTCATATCGGATTCGAAACATCTAAAGCAAACTAACTATTATAAATTAAGTGGTTGAAGTTGGACACCTCCAAGGGCGGTAGATTTGCATTTGTAATGGCATTTTCGGAATAATTCCGAGCAAAATTATCTTTGGCAATTACTATCGATACGAATTGGGAAATTCCTGGTGAAACTGACGTGTACCGTTTGATTTATTTTCCAAAATTAAATATTTGTGATCTGCTAATTAAAATGAGAAATCGATAAAATGTTTCATAAAACTTTGATGTTCAATTTTGATACATCAAAAAAAAAAAAAACTATTTTTAATTATTAGTTATTAGCTATCCATGTTCGTAAAATTCGTTTTATCCATTAGCTTCTGTGCGAATTGAAAAAGCCGGTAATGTTACCTCGTTTGCGGGTTTCAATTCGCTTAATGATTAGCAGATTCGGATTTTTATAGTTATTACATGAACAATTAATGCTTTTGATCGAACGTATCGATACAAACAATAGTTACATGCAACATAAACTTGTATGGAAACACATGTTACATTATTTCCAGCCGCTGACCTGCAAAACGAAATAACGTCCAGGTTTCGCACAAATTGGATAATGTGATTAGTTTAATTCTTCTTTTGAAATTCTGCCTCGTGTAATAACGGACCACCGAATGCAACCCTGTGTTACGTACACCCTTTCGTTACGTTTTCTTTTTTTATTTTGTGTATTCACTATTCAAATTGTACCTACCTCGTAAAGGGCACCCTGTAATTTTATACATAACATGTTCTTATTAGGTAATTACTGACAGGGTGACATGACGTAACACGAATTCGTAGTATTTTTCAATATAATTTAATAATTTTTGGTAATTGGTATTACAATACATATTTCTACCTCTTCCATTAAAGAAGAAATAAATTTTTACAGACTTTTTCGGAATGATTTTTTACAAATTTGATATTATGTCTTAATTTAGGTTCTACTTGTGAAATAAGCGTACAAGATGATCATTTTTGAATAATTTGTATTAATAAATAGTTCTGATTATATTCTGGGAACTTAAGGGTAGTTTTGTACTGATTATTGAACTTTCGGTGGTAATTTAGACTACTTTTTAAAACCCAGTTAAAGATGATTTTATTTCGTATTCTTGATAAAAGCAGAATATTCTCCTATTTTTCGCAAAATCATTTCCGTTGCAATAATATTCATCATTATTACACAATTTAAATTAAACAATAAAGAATTATACGATTTTATTATATTTTTTAATTTAAATAATTACGAATATTATTGCAATCAAAATAATTTCGCGAGAAATAGGAAAAAGAAAGAACAAAATCACTTTTAATTGGGTTTCTAAAATATTCTAAATTGCTTTTGAATTTAAAATAAAATAGAACAATTTCTTCTTCTTTTCTTTAACATTTTTCATTTTTTGCCTGACCAATGCCATAATTAATTATCCCTTGTAAATTTTCTATTAAACCTCCTTGGCCCACCCCCTCACCCATAGATCTTCTGTTTGTTGTTATCTTAAATTCATACGTGAACTTTCTTGTAACATACGCCCTTTTCTTTGATCACGTGAAATTAAATTCTCGTGTTTTCTTAACTCTCTCCTTTCATGTGTAGCTTGAATGGGGATGACTGTCCAAGATCGATTTTCTAGCCCACTTAAACTACTTTGACCGTTATTTTACTTTAAAATACGATTACGGATGTTCATCTTATCTTACCTAAAATTGCTTCCGTTCGTTGTTCAAAAAAAAAAAAAACACTTCAACATTTTCCACCTGTTTTTCTTTACGAGCGGTGAAAATAAATAGCTATTACCAAAGGGGTTGTAACCTCTAAGTTTTAATTCTCCCCTTTTGTTTTTATAGATATAAATTAAAATTAATTAAATTTTGAGAAAACCATTAATTAATTTAACATTATTAGAAAATTTTGAAACAGCACCAGAATAAGCAAATGAGTGTGGTATTTGCCCAATATTTTTATCGTACTTTCGTAAACTACCCAATGAACTTTTGTATGTATGTATTGTTTATTAAGGACTTTGATACCGCAAATTATTCGGATTCCAATTTCGAATATTTGAACGATAAAATTCGTGGCACGTTACCGTTGGTTTTGCAAAGTTGAAAATTTGAAGTTATTCTTCGGGGGCTTTTAAACTTGCCCAGCCAGTAAATACGAAACAATGAAATAAAGTCTGGAGTACTTTATCTTTTGGCCAATAAATAGCGCGCCAGGCGTTCGCTGGAACGTCCCGGAGCCATTCCCGTTTATCACATTTGCCGTCGACATTTGGACAGGAACACTGTATATATGCGAACTTTAACTTAAACTTGCCCTTTTACGTACCTTATACGTATGTTATGTAAGACCATAAGAAGGATCTACTGTACAACAACATATACAGGGTGGGCCAAAAGCATCTGAACATCCGATTTCTGATGGCCAAAGCATTCTTCAAAAATGTACAGGATGTTTCAAAAAGTTTGTTATAAGAGTGTTGTTTTTTTTTTCATAAGCCAGAAATCTATTGTTGTAATAGTTTTGCTCCACCCTGTATATATGTACCTACTAGCGCCACTTTAAATGTACACTCTGCCAGGCCAAAGACGTTAAGGTCTTTGAACCAACGTCGAGTAGTATGAAAATGTTGCGGTTGTTTCGTTACAAACAACGGACAGACAAAAAATTGTCCAACTGTTAAAGATGTCAGAAATTAAAAAAAAAAACTTCTCACGATACACTTAAATGAGTACCTAGACAAATATTTACATGGGTTTATTTTGTGTTATTTTAAATTCCATTAAAAGTGTTTACGCTAAAACGTAACGGTGATCGTAGAAATTAAAAAAAAAAAAGTGTTACAAGGGCTGTAAATTATAACAGAGATTTTTATAACAGTTTTACAAATATAGGGTTGAATATGTCTCGTATTTTAAAATTAATAAATTCACTGGGGAGGTGTTTGTCTTTTTTTTTTGTTAAATATTTATGAACACTAGCAATTTACAAACTTTTTGGCGTTATGGGGTGTATTTGGGACATCAGAGAAAAGCAAAATCGATGTTTATTGAATTTATTTCCATAGAATATCAGTTCGTGTTAGGTATCCATTACAATGGCACACTTGATCTAATTGAAAGTAATACAAAATAGGTACCTACCTTATAAAATATTTATAAGGATCGTTTATTAGTTTCCTTGGCCTACAAAGTTTCTTCTAATTATATCCAAGATAGAAATTGGAATAAGGATATTTCTATTTTAGAAACACTTTTCTCTACACTTTAACTTTTTCCCACTTACCTCGCACAATATGTACATTGTACACATACACACAATGTAGTGAAATTTCGCAATAGTTTTTTTTTCCTTTTTGATGATATAAAATTGAAAATAATGAAGGCAAAAAGAGTCCTTTGGACGAAGCTTCAAAGGTTTTCGGTCTCTTTGCAAACGATGCAAAGTTCTTTGATTCTTTTTCCACGTCGTGTTCATAGGTATGCGCATTGTAACGGATTTTTATCGAGATATTTTTCTGTATGATCTGTAACAGATCTTTCGAAAACAAAAAACAAAAAGAAGAGGAGGTAGGTATGTAATGGCAGAAGTTTCCAAACAGAAATATTTTGAACAGAAAATTAATTCAGGTTGAATTGTAATTCTGATTGTATTCTGGGAACTTAAGGGTAGTTTTGTACTGTTTATTGAACTTTCGGTTTATTAGATTATTTATTTAGATTATTTTTAAAAACCCAATTAAAGATGATTTTATTCGTATTCTTAATAAAAGCAGACTATTCTTCTATAATAAAATATTATACGATTTTATTATGTTTTTTAATTTAAATAATTGCGAATATTAGTGCAACCAAAATGATTTCGCGAGAAATAGGAAAAAGAAAGAACAAAATCACTTTTAATTGGGTTTCTAAAATAGTCCCAAATTAAATAAAATAAAATAGAACAATTTGTTCTTCTTTTTCACATATTCGATTAAAATGTAGCGTTATTGTCGTCGATTACATCCCTTAGCCTCATTGATGGTAATAACGATCCTATGTACGACCTGAAAGGTTCAAATTTGCAGACCAAATTAGCCCCCATCATGTTCATTGTACATGGTCGGTTGTTTTTGGAACCGCACGCCCCCCGATGCCATCAAAACCGCCGCTTAATCAAGAGACACGTACCCGGGCGTTTCGCGTCCTTCCCCCTGCGTTCCTATTAAAATTTATTTGTTTACCAAGTTAATATAATGCGTCCTGATGGACGGGGAACAATACGTTTCAATCTACCACAGCCATAAAAGAAAATGAAACAACTCTGGACATGTTTTGGAGAAGTCAGAAAATTTGAGTTCAGAATTCCAGAAAAAAATAAGGAATTTTTGTCGATCATTTTCCCTCATCATAAACATAATTAAAAACAATTTATTCTTTCTTAAAAATTGGCTGAAACATCTTCAAGTATCCCCTGTAACTTCTAACGTCTAATCCAGATTTCCCTCTACTCCTGTTTCTGCCTCTAATACGTCTCTATATTATTATCTCTCGGAATGGGTCACAAATAAAATTTAAAAAACGAGTTGTCTACCTGTAATCTATTTTTGACAGTTAGTTTTATTTCTTTGTTTTTTTAATTTTTGAATTAGTTCGGAATGCCTCTGTCTCAGTTTGTTTTCCATCGCTGGTATGCTCATATTTTTGAAGCGAAACAGCAATGACGAGTTTTCATTTAACATTCGGAACTTTGACGCTTAGGAAATAATTTATGTCGTACTTTCGAGCGACATAAATTCGCTCGGTGGATTTTCGAAATTGTTCTTGATGTCAGGAAATTGACGGGAATTTCCAACCCTCTAATGTTGTTTCGGTGGCGAAATTTTATATTACTGTTACAAGTAAAGGTAATCTAATACATAATACATGAAAAATGTACAAAATTATTATTGATCAATAGATATATTTTCTGCCCTAAACAAACATCAATAATAATGTATTTTTCTGTTTAAAAATAAAAAAGTTCTTTATAGGAATCCTAGATTTCAGAAGATCAACAAGTTCTGCTAAAAGGGCTGTTAATTTAAGGTAGGTAATAGATAATTTTAAAGAACAGATTGCAGTGGTAACGTCTAAAAAGTACAACACAAAGTTGTTGTAGCAAAGGGGAAATTTTTTCCTTCTGATAAGATTTCGATATGGCGTAAGGGTAATGGGAATAGTGGTTGGAAACGAGGGAGGGAGTGGGTTTATTTTATTATATCCTGGTGATGGTTATATCGATAACCCCCAGTCTTGAGTTTCTTCTTCCATTTGGCGTTGTTAGGAGAAATGGAACCATTAATTCACCCTTGTTTATGGAAGCAATTTATAATATCTTGCCATCTTATCCACAGACGCAACAGAGTCAGTCTTCAGTCTATGGGTTTTGTTTCGAAATCGGTTTCGCTAACAAACTAAAGTTAGTACGGAAATTAATTTCTGGTTTTCTACATCAATTTTAGAAAAACGCCACAATATTTGATTTGTTTAACATAATCTCTAAAGTAATTCTGAACCTTTAGGAAAAATTTTTTTATCTTGGTCTACAAAACACTCCGCAAAATTTTTTTTTGAGCCTTGGGAATAAATAACCAAATCGGGAGAATAGAGCGGGTGTGGATGGTCAACCAATTCAAAACCAATTTTAAAACATTCCAGGTTTTACGACCCAAAAAGGTAATTATTTAGAATTGGGGCTCCAGACAGAATTAAATTTTGTGGCGCTTTATATTGTTAGCCAGATACTTACACGTCCTCGTATTTTTATTAAAATCGTATAATTTATAATGATTTTATATACGCAATTAAATTTACTTTTTTTAATTGTAAATATTTAATTAAGTATTAATTGTTAATTCTGAAGCAGTAATTGAGAACTATTTTTTTAAACTAATTAATTTTATTTTGCTGTTTCGTCGTTTATTTGAAATGAGATTCACGTCTACTTATAACAACATCAAAGTGCCTTACAATCCCGAGTAAATCCGAGATCGCGCGATGTTTGGCGTCGCTCAGTTTCGAAACTGTTCGAAACTTCCGAAACTCAGTCGTGGCGTGGATGTCGATGCTGAAGTATTTGTCGTCGATGCGAGTTGTGTGTTCAGTCTGTTATAATTCGAACGCGGAACAGGTTGCGGTAAATCGGTTAGTTATTTTTTCAGAGGTAAAAATTCGATAAAAGTGGCCGCAACAAGAGTTTCTTCCGTACAAGTTGCGGCCCTTTTTGTGCATTTTTGATCGTCGACATGGATGTAGTCAAGGTTGCTATTATTGCTATTGCGGTGCTAACAGGTGAGCATTTAATATACCTACAGTCGCTCGTTTTATATTAAACGGTGCTGTTGTTTGTTATCTTTCGTTCAAGTTGAACGAACCAAAACGAATACGACTCGTGAAATTTTCGTCGTTTTTATCACTTTACAGGTATTTATTTTAACCATCGGTGGTTGAATGCAACAACTACGAATGGTTTAGTTGTTAAATAGGTGGTTACTCGTTTCGAACACGTTTATTATTTTTCTTAGTCATCTCGAGAATGCGGCATAATTTTCTTTTGAAGTTAATTCTTTTGTGTTCTGCACGACGAAAGTTTCCTTCAGTTGCTTGCATTCTTCTTCATGTAAATAATCTTATTGCACCATAGAAGCGACAGTGTAATTTATTTTATGGCTGCTACATTTTTCAACCAGTAATGTTTCTCTGCTTCCCATTCGAATGAATATTTTTAATAATGCCTTTACTACCTTAATAAAATTATTTATTATAGCCAAGCTACAAAAATTACTGCATAATAATTATTTATAGGTATTATTATATTATTTATAAAATTTTCGCGTTATCTGCAGTATGGTCTCTATTATTTTTATTACTCACCATCAGTTAACTATAAAAATCGTTATTTAGGTAATATTGTTTTAGTAGTTTATTTTAAAGACCTTGTTTTAATTTAATCTAGGTATGCATTACAAATTGTTAGTTGCTTACTATTTTGGTTTCCTGTCGTATTTCTTTAGGGCTTTTTTTTCTTTTATTATTCAACCTTTCAAATAATTTGCTGTGGTTTTGTTAAAAAAAATATGTTATTGAGAATTAGGTACCTTATCGATTCCAAATTACTGTATTAATTACCTCGGTCATCTACCTGTTTGGGTCGTTACCTTTTTATCATTTTACGTACCTACTCTTTTGTTTGGAAGAGGGTCAAATGGTTCGTTGTTTGTAGGCGTCCCTACCTCCAGGTATATAGCTACGTCAGGTATAATCCAAACTTCATTGTATTCGTTCCAAGGAATAAAAATATTTCTGACTAATTGTGGTAAATTAAATTTTACGTAATTACTGGGGTAAGAACAATTTAAATAATGTTCTTTTCTTCCCTAAAATCTATCTACCTACATATTTACAAATTCTTCTATAGATAAATACCTAGGTAGGTATACCCAATTTATCTTTTTAGATATAGGTAAATATATGTAATTATGTACCTACTTATGAAATATTTGTCTTCCTAATTATTTTTGAATCATAATGGGAGTCTATTTATGACATGTAGGCAATTCTAAAACTAGTCATTAACAGGAATTTATTGGACTGTCTTCTCGTTAATTATTCTTAAATTATTAATGTCCTTTCAAAGTCGTGTATTTGTAGCAAAACCGTTTAATTTACTTACAATTAGTTATTTTTTGTATATATATTCTACACTTTGTTCGATATTATCGACAATATAAATATAACCATCGGAAGTGTTTGATGTTCATTAATCGTTATTAACGTGACACCAAAATATGGAAGGAAGTTAACGTGTAGGCATAAAATATGCGTTATGTGCAAATCATTTAAATTTACATAATTGCGGTACCTAATTTGCAAACTTGGCTTTATATGCGCCTATTACTAAAAATAGCAAGAGATCTACGTGGTTTGATCAAAAGATTCGTCAATGGAAAATTCAGTTATTAATAATAATTTAACTTTGTGTTTGAGCGTCTAAATTTTTAAAAATGTTTTGTATTTGCTTCAATGAGTATGTGTACCAACGCGATAATGACATCATAACCTACGTAGTACGCTAGTTAGTATAAATATAAACAATTCATCGTCAACCGTTCCTTAATCTTATCTTAACATAAACAGTATCTATGGTCGCAAAATTAATTAAACACAACAATACAAATTCTAATGATGTCATTATCGCGTTGGTACACATACACATTGAAGACAAATACAAATAATTATTGAAAATTTAGAAGCCCAAAAGCACTAAGGGGACAAGCTATTGTGCATAATTACTAAAATATATTTTTGATTTTGAAAACTAAGTAAATTATATAGTTTTCTTCTAAACTAAAACTAGAACGCTGGATTCTGTTAAAAATAGAAAGCAGAATTTAGTATGCATATGTGTGGAGTAGTTTCTTTAATGTGTGTGTCGTAAGTTATTTTTTGATCTAAAAAAACTGAAATGTTTTATTCGCTTTAATCTTTTATATTTTATTTTCGTTTTTTAGTGAGATTCTTTCTAAAATAATGTCACAATTCTTATTTTATTTTTTGATAGGTACCTAATAGTTTCGTTGAAGCGTCACACCAAAGTTCAAAAGTTAATTCTTCTTTACAGCATCCAATATCTTTCTTGACCTCTTCTGATAGAGCAATGTCGTTTAATGAAATAGATACTAATTTGGTTAAGAAAAGGTTACGCGGTCATTTCGTTTTTTAATATGTCGTTAAATTTTTACGTCTGACCATTTACCGTTAGTTAGAACTTTTGAAAAAAAATTAGAACTAATTTTTTGTTCGTCCTGACACATATATATAGGTATAAACATTATGCAGATGGTTTTGCGGAAATATTTGACTTTATTACTTTTATAACCATTTTAATAACGACGATGATGTAGTCCGGAAGGCGAGAGTGGTATACGTGGTTGTTGCTGTTCCTAATTGTGCATGGGAGTTTCGAAATTGTTCTGTACTCCCTTAATTCAGGAAATGGCGCAGCTTCTATGCAATTTTACCAACGTAACAATGAAAACAACATCAACATCTCGTTATTAACGTTAATTAACAACATTCATTTTTTGCATCATCAAAAGGCGTGATTGCTATTTTTACATAATTTGGCAAACTCTTAAATTGCCAATTTGGATTCGAGGCGGATATCAAACTCATTAACATTTTTTTAGTTATCTACTTAATTTTATTTTTGGATAACTAACTTTAACACTGACGCACAAAATATTTTTTTTTAGTTAGTAAATAATCAAGACGCTACCTCATACCTATTTCGCCTTATTTTTGAGGCTTCTTCAGGAGTACTACCTACTCGGCAAACTTTCTAATTAGTACAGATGGCGTTTAGTGCTTATGTTTCTGGAAAAAGCAGTAAATAAGTATGGCCAACTGTCTCTGATAGTTTAATTTTGTCTCGTGCTTAATAGAGGGAAGAAAATTTAAGGGCAGACACAGGTTTTAGAGATGAGCGGCGTCGCGACGCCTCGTCGGGTTGTACATGTATTTACGTGTAGCGCCACCGAATTAAACTTCATTAAACTTTTTGCTGCGCGACCGGACGAAGTCGTCCGTTATATTAGGTTAATTAGCGAAATGCAACATCACATCGTGAACTCCGGAAGTAAAATTTATTAATTTTTGGGGAATTTAGTCTCTAACACTTTTAATGTACCTACTAGACGTTACCACTGCATTCTGTGAGACACGAAATTGCTTTCGTGCTAAGTTATAAATTTACAGGTTCATCTTTGCTGTCCTGTAGGAGAAGAAGTTGCAGACAGCAGGAGTTTCAGTCAAATCTACTATGAAGTAGTTAGCAGTGAATTTTCTTTGGGACGATTTTCTTCATTTTCTTTGTTGTGTGGTATAATACCTACTAACTAATGTCGAGGAAGTTCGAAGTACGATCAATTCAATGCTGAGGACTGACGTGCGCCGCGTGGTATTTTTATTTTTTTTCGATTCCGTTTCAAAACAATGGTAGGACTTGCAAATGAGGCTTACCTGTTCTCGTCAGCCGTTCCGTCTCACCAGGACGTCCACGAAATGTCGACTTTAACAACGAACGCTCCGACGTCAGCAGACGCGTGTCTGAGTATAGTGCACAGTCTGATGTGCCACCGGCAAGGGGGCGAGAGCGAGAGTTTCGCCAAAAGGGCAATCGAATCGCTCGTGAAAAAGTTGAAAGAGAAACGCGACGAGCTCGACTCGCTGATAACCGCAATCACAACCAACGGCGCGCATCCGAGCAAATGTGTCACAATCCAAAGAACTCTCGACGGCAGGCTACAAGTTGCCGGCCGCAAGGGATTCCCCCACGTTATTTATGCACGTATCTGGAGATGGCCCGATTTGCACAAGAACGAATTGAAACACGTCAAATGTTGTCAGTTCGCGTTCGATTTGAAATGCGATTCGGTCTGTGTCAATCCGTACCATTATGAACGGGTCGTGTCGCCAGGGATCGACCTTTCCGGGCTCACCCTGCAATCAGGAGGTCCGTCTCGATTAGTAAAAGACGAATACTCTGCCGGCGCCCCTGTTCCAGGAAACAGCATGGAAGTAGACGGAGATTTAGGCGTGTCGGTGTCTCAGACCATCCAGCATCACCCCCCGCAACAAAATTTTAGCCTGGTCGCTCTCCAACAACCCCCTCCTATGACTCCCATGCAACAGACTCCACCCGCTGAGTCGAACATTTACACGGGCACTAACAGGGCTGCTCTAGGGGCACCGTCAACGTCAGTGCCGAAATTGGAAACTGCCCCTCCGGAACCGTGTCCCCAAACCAACTGGATCCCATCCAGAATGCACTTGTCGATCCGCAGCGGCTCACCCTTGTCTCCCCATTTGCAAAACAATAACGCAAATAATCCCAACGCGACATCCACGAACAACGGCCAAGTCACCGGACCCCAGTCTCCCGCACAGACCTACACAGGCACGCAGGGAACATGGTCTGGGGCAAACACTTTGACATACACCCAATCAATGCAACCCCCCGATAACAGAAATCATCACACGTCTTATTGGACGCACAGCAATCAGTTGAGGAACGACGTTAACGTAACGAGCGGTCTTTTATCGACCCAACCACCCCCAGAGTACTGGTGTTCGGTGGCGTACTTTGAGCTGGACACCCAAGTCGGTGAAACTTTCAAAGTTCCTTCCAGTTGTCCCAACGTCACCATAGACGGTTACGTGGATCCTTCGGGAGGTAACCGATTTTGTTTGGGCGCTTTGAGTAACGTTCATCGTACCGAACAGAGCGAAAGGGCTCGACTGCATATTGGAAAGGGCGTCCAACTCGACCTTAGGGGCGAAGGTGACGTATGGTTGCGTTGTCTCAGCGATCATTCGGTTTTCGTTCAAAGTTATTATTTAGACAGGGAGGCAGGAAGGGCTCCGGGCGATGCGGTGCACAAAATATATCCCTCTGCCTACATTAAAGTGTTCGATTTGAGACAATGTCACCATCAGATGACCACTCAGGCGGCAACAGCTCAGGCCGCGTCGGCCGCTCAGGCGGCCGCAGTAGCCGGTCATATCCCCGGGCCCCATTCCGTCGGTGGAATCGCTCCTGCAATCAGCTTATCGGCCGCCACAGGCATCGGGGTGGACGATCTCCGAAGACTATGTATCTTGCGTTTGAGCTTCGTAAAGGGATGGGGACCGGATTATCCTCGGCAATCGATCAAGGAAACTCCCTGTTGGATCGAGGTGCATCTCCATAGAGCCCTTCAACTCTTGGACGAAGTACTGCACACGATGCCGATCGACGGACCTAGAGGACCTCTCTTAAGAGTCGAATAAAATGCAGAGTCGCGGGCATGATCTATCCGTTCGTTGATCTACATAATTTTATATATCGTAGTTATAGTGTTGTATTGTTAGTTACGCTTTCTTACGACAATTGTTTTTTTTTTATGAAGTGCTTTGTTCTTTTATATACATACATTCAAGATTCATACGTATTATATTATCAAAGTTTATGTATATTTCTGTAACATTAAATATTTTCTTTTAAATTTTGCCTTCTTATTGAAAATACGTCGCATAATGTTTGATTTCTTCGGATCTTGTAAGTCGAGGAGGACCTTACTGAACTTGAACAGCTCATTTTAGATCTCCGTTTGTAATTTTGATATATACAGGGTGAATCATGTTTATAACTGGACATTCAAGATTACCATTTATTGTCCCTCAAAAATACTGTAGTGTTCGTGAGTTTATTAAAATTTATTTTCAAGACTAAATTAGAGAAACACAATTTATAAACACTTATTTAATAGTAACTACTTAAAAACACTATTAATTAATACGAAACTTGGATTACTATTTATTTACAACACTCGCTTATATGCGCGTCTCTATTTATTTGTCTTTTCACTTCTAACTCACTGTCAAACGTCTTTCCACTTTTATAGCATCGTGGAACAATCCAGAAAAGTCTCGAAGTTTGTTTACGTTTTCGGCGAACCGCTTAATTTCCTTCTTGGAAGGCAGGTACGGAACACACGTACACAAATACAACGCACACTGCCGACCCCGACTTTGGCTAGTCGAGCCGGCCGGCAACGCATACAAGCGTACCCGGTCGCACACAAGCACGATCGCGTTCGCTACAATACCATATTATACAACTTTGGCTGCTACAGTTTGGCCGATTTATTTATGCCTTTATTTCCAAATTATATTGAATGAAAGTTTAAAATGTATCTGTCTCTGTATTTTTCGAAGAGAAATAGTAGAAAGCCATAATTTTGTTTGGTTTCTTCGTCGTTGGAAAAGATTGAAGAAGAAAGCGGTATGTACTTATTGTATTGTGTTGTAGTGCTTTTCGGTGGCAGCATAGAATGCATTCGGCTTGTCTCTGTGTGTTAGTTGCATTTGTCCGGAAGTTTCAAGTATTTTGTAAGAGCGTGTAAGTGTTGCATTAAAACCGTCTTGCCGAAGTAAATATAGAACACTTGTTACTTCTAACAATTTCAAACCATCGTATATAGATATGTAAAGTATATTTCTAATGTGTGTCACATGCACGAATGTTTTCATTCTCATGTGCGACACCCATAGATAGTTTTATTCGTTTTATGGCTATTTAAAAAAGTTACTACAATGTTAAAAATGTTTCAGAACTTTTGCCACCCCTAAAAGTGTCGTTTTACTAAAAGTTTTGTTTCACGAATTCGTCAACAGTAAAATATTTAGATAATTGTTTATTTAAATTTTTTTTTTTTTCGTAAAAACAAACTTGAAAGTTCAGATATTTAACAAAAGTTTTTTTTTTTTAAATTAAATGATTTATTATTTATAGAATGTTCTGAAAATAATATAGTACATTTTAGGTAGCTAATAATTTATTAATGCGTTTTGGGAACTAACTTCAATAACCAAAGGTGGGTAAGCCCAAGTATTAGAGGAACAATACCTGTCAATGTTAACATTGCCCTGACTTGACAACTTCCATCGTAAGCCTTGTTCACATAAGTGTAATCCAGAAAGATGTGGGGTTGATTGATTAAAATTTCATGTATCGATTTACAGGGTGGAAAATGTATTATAAATAATATACGTATACCATATTAATGTTTCAAATTATATGATTTCTATAATACATATTTATGTGGAATGTCATTAAGGTATTAGACATGAAAATGGTTTCCAAAATGTGTTAAGTACAGCTGTTAGAGACAAATGCTGTTTAATGGCTCCAACTCTAATTATCGAGGAGTCCTTCCGGACCCAAATGTGTAGAGGTTAAGTTACAATGTAATGAAAATTGAGAAACGTGATTCGAAACTTCTAATCCCACCAGGATTAAATTTGTAATTCATTGACCTCTCGGTTTGTGTAAAATATTCGTTTGTCAAAGTATTAATTACTTAACGAAAATGTTAATGAACGCAGAGAATTTATTCCATTGATGTTATTTGAAAATAATTACTAATTTTGGGGGAAAGTCATTCTTTTTTGTATGAGAAATTGAGTAATGGTCTGGGTCTTACTTGTTTAGTAGGCAGTTGTGTGTACATAAAACGTTTGTTTTAGCCCTTTTTTTTTCTGTAGGGCTTCAGAAATTTCTATTTTTTAAGTCTACATAAGACTGAAGTCTTTAAAAAACACCTTGTACGTATTCTCAGACACAAAGCAGAACTATGTGGGTTGAAATCTGTTTATACAGCTTTCATTTTTATATTTCTTTGATATGTACTTAAGGGATCTAATTTCTCATTGAAAGAGAACATTAATGTGCTTCTTTCTATCTCGTGGTTTTTCTTCTCTATAGATAATATTTCATGCAATTTTCCACTAAATTTGTTCTTTTAATTACCCATGATTCGTATATAATAGTGGCCAATTCGTACCATGATTTTTGGTCGCAAAAGCTGTTACTTCATCATAGATAACGTGGCGAATTGGCTACCACAAACTACCACCATGTAACAGAGAAAGATAACCATATTTTACCATCCTGGCTGCTAACAAAAACAGACGCAACCCTAATTGTTTTAATTAGCCACTTCCGTTTCCAATGCTAATGCTCTTCAGCAAAACGGGGAAATACCGCTTACTTGCTGCTTGCCGGCCGGCTGTATGCGCTTATCAAATTCAATTCAGCTGCTACTGCTGCTTCGTTAATGCCAATTTGCAATAATTGAAATTCACATAGAAAATACATAAATCTTACTTTACTTCTTGTTCTTGGTAACTTTGTTTGAAAAAAATTACCTGTATCAAATTAATTTCAAAGAAACTTTTTTCATGTCTTCAGATGTTTGTGAGGAGAATTTTTATTTCAAACACGTGAGTTATATACCGTACATTTTTTTATTTCTTTTTGATCCTGACGTAGAAAACACGTGAACCCATATCTCGAAAATCTTTTTGAAGAATTTTTGTGACAAACGAATCTTAAGACGTTCGTTAAGTAGATATATTTTCAGCAGAAAGATTTATCTTTTCAGAAAGTTTAAGAACCGTGAAAGGTACTCTTCAAAGGTTGTTGAATTTACCAAGAAAATTGAAATGGGATTAAATAGGACTAGTTAATCCGGAAGTGAAGCTTCAAAGAGATTCGTACAAAAATGTACCTACCATCAAAAAATGTTTGATAGACGATTCCCATAAAAAAAACTTTTATCATACCATTAGATACATTAAGACGTCAGGGCGTATAGAATTCGTTGTTAGTTCTCATCAGCGCGATGCAAGTGATCTGTGTTGTTTCAGTTCAGCAAGTAGCGTTCACTTTGCTATAGTTTATATACTATTAGGAGGTTTTTATAAAATTAGAGGTTTTGTAGGACGAGATGTAGCCAGTTTATCCTGTCGACTATTCCCATTCTTATCAGATTTTTGTTAGATAGTCGACGACAAAATTCAAGCTTGACTAAAGTGTAATCGAAACGAGAAGGAAGTAAATCCTTTGCCGCGAGAGAATTTAGTTCGCCTAGCTACCTATATCTCTCTTTTATACTATGGGCTACATTCACACTAGCAGCCTCAATTTCAGATAGCGAAAGAATTATGCTCAAACTTCCTGTTTTCGAGCTTCTCTAATTACGCTTTCGTGTCGTACGAAATAAAAGAACACGAACGGGAACAACCGAAGACAGAATTGCTTCTTTGTTTCTAAAGAGTTTTATGTTAATTCAATGATTAAACTCAAATGTACATAATTTCCTCAATTAGTAGTCCACACATTTGTAAAATAGCCCACAAATTAAAACTTCATTAGTCCGAATTTAATCGATTATCCACCAGAACATGGACATGTTATCATAAATCTTCTGCAAAAGTTGTGTAATAGATAAAGTTTTTATCGTTCAGGGTGCAGATGTATTCTCCAAATAAAATTCTCGAAATTACAGGATTGAAGTAAGAAAAATAACGTGGAATTAAGCCAGAAAGCTCGGGCGCCTACTAACTGAGGTCTGCAATTTTTTATATGTCAACCCTTACCGTACGCCCTTGTTTGTGTGCGTGAAACCCACGAACCCTTTATATTATATTTGACCGAAAGTTCACGCGCGTTTTCTTTGAATTGGGTTATCGCGATAAGACGCTTTCTAAACGTTCTATTTTCAAAAAAATAACTTAAACTGCCGTGGCATCTGAAAACCCTTTCAAATAAATGGTGGGATTTTTCTCTTCGTAACGAAAAATTATTTTTAATTCGGTAATTATTCAATTAATTAACGCTACTTATTTTTCTTTTTTTAAATAGTTTGTTACCAAAATCATTCCATTTGATAAACTCTCTTTGTTTTTTTTTGTTCTGTTCGAAATCGTCCAATATCAAAGTTTATTTTCGTTCGATGTTGAGTGTACTGTCCACATAATTTAGCACCAGAGCAACGTATTGTCTTGGCTACACACACATTGACGAATACACTACATATTTTTTCGTTTCGTTGTGTGGACTTTTCGCGATTTCCGGCGTCGAAAAGAAATTAAAGGCGTCTTGAAGTCGCGACGTGTAGCGTCGGTTTGTAGACGACGCGACGTCTCTTTTCTCCTACTCAGCATCTTGTCTACCCACGATTACTGAGTGGATGAAATGCAAGAAAATGGAACTATTCTAAAATTCTAAGTGATCTCACAATCAGGCGAAGTGAATGTGTGTTTTAATCAAGCGTTTGGTTGACTTGGATGTTGTAGATGAAAATGTCGTACGTACTTTTAGATCTTTCACTTTAGAATTCAAAGACTGGAATTATTTGGTCTGACGTATCTTTAATTTTTTACTACACTACTAGAAAAATATTTTCCCAGAATTTTCTCCCATAGATCGATTTATTAATATTATACCTTCTAAAGTTTCAAAGGTTTCTCACAAATGCCATTTAAATTTATATTTCTTTCTTCTTCCCTTAACGCGACAAGGCTCATTTAGACATTGAATTTATTATCGCGACCTGACGACGTGGATTTCCCTAAAGATTCCCAGACTCAATCTAATTATTTTCTGTCTATGTTTACTTTGCACCAGCGCAAACTTATCTTCATTCTCGTGACACCATTTACTTTATAGTTCGTAGTCGTCAGGAAGGAAATAAAAATTATAGTTCACTTTTAATTATTTTTTTTTAGAAGGTACCGACCTAAATTTTGAAAAAATCGGACGTGTCATTCGGGGTGTTTTTCTTTTTTAATTTTGTCTCCGTCGCTTCTTGAAAATGGCGCGATCGTTACGAAGACGAGTTATTAATTAGTGTCGTCCAAATAATGCTTTCGGGGAGATCCTGATAATGGTATCAGTCTGTGACAGACGACTTTCAGATCGTTACTGGTTGTGAGCCAATTTGATTGATTTGATTTAATATTCGCTCGGAAGAAGAGGGATGAACGGTGCACAAGTCGAGTAGGCCATGTACGTGCTAACGAAAAACAAGTGAAATTCGGTTATACGTCGGACAAACCGGTGGATTGTTCGAGAAAAGGGCTAACGAACATAACAAGAAACAATTGCTTTTGTTGTTGTATTAAGGGTAGTAATTAAATTGCGACGTTGGCTATAATTAAACGATTAAAAATGTTTTAAATTAAAGATAAAACGGTGCGAACTGCAGGGTTGTAACGGCTCGCGTACAAAGGTGATAATTGCAAAGTAGGGAATTAATTTACAGTGACGATAATTCAAGACAGGGGTGGCGAAACATTATTCTGTAAAGATTGTAATCTTTGTATAAACAGTGTTTGTAATTAACGTTTTGGAAAATACTGGGGCTTTCATTATTTAAATTTAAACGAAATTTTAAAATACCAAAAAAGAAAATTCTATCTCTTTTGTGTGTATTCCAACGATGTCTATGTTACGGACGTAGTACGTAAAGTATTTGTAAAAAGAAGTTGTACTACGACCCACTATCCTTTGAAATATTTTAATAGGGGCATTTTTGATTGCTTGCTTCTGAAAACGTTGAACAGGGCTAGGTACACTTTGGCTTCTGATAGTGTCTCAGAAAAGCCCCAGTAAACAGAAAGATGTTTGCTTTTGTGTAACGAACCGTTTTGGGATGAAAAAAAAAAAAAAACAACGCAGGGAATATGGAAAGTCCCAAAAGTACGAAATTTGGAATATATGTTCAATTTTGAATAAAATATTTTAGATGCTGATAAATACTTAAAGTAGTTTGAAAAATATTTATCATAAATGGTATCGTGTATTCTGCCAACAAGATAAAAAGTACCTATTGTGAATTCCAGTTATAAATACAGCGTTTTTGATCGAAACTTTTCTGGTTTTCGCTCCATTTCATCTGCTTCCTCTTCAATCGAGCCAGTTTGCTATCCAATAAAGCTCGTTCGACGATTTTTCCAACAAACTTTTAAATTGTATACATATCTATGTCGATACAGCTCTATGTATGCGTAGTTCCTGTCATCGGAAAATGATAAGGAATATCAATTCACAAAAAAAAATCTTTTGTTATATTTTAATTAAACTTTACAGTTACTGAATATTTTATTTGAAAAGCTCTCACTTTATTTTTCATTAATTAATTAATGCTAATTAATGTCCCTGTCAAGATATTGAATTTTCGGTTCGTGACAAATTGATATTGTGTCAGAAATGGACTTTTCACAAGTTTTCACTTCTTGGGCGTACAAAGAAGTCGCAGGGTAGTTTTATGAATCCTTGGGGCGAGGCTCGCAGTCACTTTTATGATTCCCAGGTGAATTCTGAAGGGCCTTTTCCTCGCCATATCAACCGTGAATAGCGGGAGAGACGGGAAACGAACTCGTCTATGTACAGGCATTTATAAACATACGTATATATGAATATCTATGAATAATTTACATAGTCAATTTGCATAGTAATTGCACTAACTTTGGAAACATGTTTCTATTAAAAATAGATAACGATTCTTTTCTACATTTTCCTCGTTTAAAATAATTTCTGTTATAGTATCATTTTTGGTTTCAGACAGATCTAGAATTTATTTTTGGAAAATAATCTCTTTTTTTTTTATATACAACATCTTCTGTGTATCTACAACATTGTTTCTTAGTTAAATTGCACTAACTTTGTCTAATGCATTTACTGAAGATTGATAGCGTTTAGGGTTGGTTACGTAGCTTGGAGTGGTTCTGCTCCTATTAAGATTTCCCCAACTTTATAATGAAATTTGGAATTTGATCTTCGTGTAGGTGTTAAATTTTCAAGTAGAACGAAAAGTTTCTAATCATGTGCTACTTTAGAGTTTCAAAAACGTTTTTTACATTTATTATTGATTTACATAAAGCGTTTTTCATTGAAAGTTGAAAAACTTATTTATTGAATTCATTTCTAAGAAAAATAGAATACTTTCTGAGACATGAATGGCTAGTTAGAGACGTATTAGAGGGAGAAACAGAACCAAAAAGGGGCAGAAGAAAATTATTATTTCTACTGCATTAATTTTGCGGAGAGCATGGCTCTGTTGTTTATAATTCGTATAATGAATTCAACGTAATTGAAAATGCATTTTGCCAAGTGCTTTATATACATAAGTATACAGTAATAATATGTATATGTGTGTGTGTGGTTGATGACATTCCGTGGATAGTTTGTCGTGTTGAATTATTTGGCTCACATCAGGGGTTGTTAAACTAGTTCGCATTCGTGAAGTTAACTTGTTCTCTTGTAACGTTTGAGAGGAGCCAACCAGTACTTTACTCACTAGTTGTTTGACGTAGTGGCGCTTTCTGAGCACTAATTAAATGGAAAGCCGTAGAAAAGCAGTTATACTAAAGACACATTAGTGCTCGTTCTTCGACTTGAATACTGTCTAATTCCAACCTACGACAACTCTAATTCCATCGCTCTGAATTCAGCTTCAAATTTTAGAAAAAATCGTTACTAAGTACTTTCGTCAAACACGAGATCCTCTTTGTGTTGAATAAGTTGCTGATATCAGAAAAAAAAATAAATAAACATTGAAGAATAGACAGTGACGTACCGATTGTAAAACGTTAACACCCTGTATAATGTTGTAGATACATTAAGATTCATTAATTTCCATAACTAATTTCTAAGTAATTTTTTATAGATAGACAACCTGTAAGTAATTAGTTTTATGTTAAGAAAAAATTGACAAATATCGGGAAATTTCCTGTCGAGAAAAATGATCTCGTAAACCTTTTCGACCGAGATGTAATGGCCCTCAATATCTGTAAAAAATTGGCACCCTCAATCATGTTCTGTTCATAAGCAACACGCACGCTTTTATTAAGTTTTCCGTGACGTGCGTGACCCATACGAAAACCACCCCATAATCTACGAACTTGATTACGATTCGTCAAATTAATTATAACACATTTGTCTACTCGATTGGGTTGATCAGATAAAAAAGTGTCTTTAGGCCAGTCTGAAGTGGAAAACGATTCATTGATTTAATCATAACAAATTGTTGTCGTGATAGGGTTAATTACGTCATAATCATGATCATTTCTGATTTCCATTTCAATTTGTATTAATGAATAATTCTGATTGTGTTCTGGGAATTTAAGGGTGATTATTAAAATTTCGGTGGTAATTTAGATTATTTTTAAAAACCCAATTAAAGATGATTTTATTCGTATCCTTTTTGTTTTGCAAAATCATTTCCGTTGCAATAATATTTACAATTATTATTACATCATTTAAATTAAAGAATAAAAAATTATACGATTTTTTTATTTAAATAATTACGAATATTATTGCAACTAAAATTATTTCGCGAGAAATAGGAAAAAGAAAAACAAAATCACTGTTAATTAGTGTTCTAAAATAGTCTTAATAACTACTAAAAGTTCTATATTCAAGACTATATCAAATTTAAATTAAAAATAAAATAGAAAAATTTCTTCTTCTTTTCTTTCATAGTTCGTCAAAGACAATAATTATCCCTTTCACTAAATTTTGAGTTTTCTTTTTTCTCACATATTCCAATGTTCTATCTATTAATGGGGTTTAAGTGTCATTACCCATTCGAGTCATGCAAGCTTTTCGTTCAGTCTAGGAAAAAGATTAGACTTTTATTCTGTAAACTCTTCGGTACATATACTGCATACTTATTAACCGAGACTCTCAATCCGAGAAGAAACACGTAAACGATCTAGTGGTTTAAGCAATCGTGATAGTTTTGTCGATTCAAACTTCAGTACTTTTTTTGGGACAATAAAAACAAATTTTGGTTTTCTGTTATTTAAACAACTCAAAAATTTTTTTAATTTATTTTAGATATGTCTAAAACACTGGAACTTAATTCTTGTTCATCTACATAATACGTATATTCTGTTCTTGAAAGTGGTTGTACGAAGATTGACAGTAGTAAATCCTATTACTGCATAATCCGTTATAATTAATGTGTTTTGTCAGTCTGCTTTTGCTAATTGCACAACTTGTGCTCTATCTAACGAACTATGCATAAGTACGTAATACATACTATAGCATCTAACCATCTATTCATCATAATATAAACCACCTACAAATGCATTTACTTCAGTATAATACCTGCTGCAGTGCTGGATAATTTTTATTAACTTTGTATTAAGTTTTCACAAAATCGACTTTCATTGATTCCAAAGTTTTGTTCCTCTACAACTACAATTAGAGGGGTCATGCAATTAGAGAGTGTCATGTCAACTGCTAAATATGCAGACACTGAAATGGCAAATTGTAGATACATCTTAACTGTTATCAGAACAACGGTGAGACTGTGTACGATTTGATAAAGGGTTGTTGGACTAGTCGGATTAAGGGAAGGTAAATCCACTAGAAATGCATTTTGTTACGTTGTAAATTATTGTTAAAAGTTTCGTCAATTTAATAAAACAGATAGGTATGTTACATTTCAGTTAAAAAAATACGTGTAGCACTTTTAATTATTCAACTAGTTTCATTAACTGCTGACAAAGTTTTACAAATAAAATAATTAATTGTGGCCTTGCTGTTTAAAATTTTTGCTGAATGGACGATTTGAATTCTGTCAACCAATTAAAAAAAAACTTTTTATTTTTGTTACAACGTTTGGTTGCTAAAATGAAAAGCAAAAGAGATTTTGTGTTTGTGTTTCATCAAAACCAATTTCCTTTGACAACTAAATCAATAGTTACGATCTTTGTTTCAAGTGGATGGTCACGTCCAAGAAATTGAATTGGATGGCGGATTTAAAGAGGCCAATATCGTTTATGGTCTCTATTTATAAATTTTTTAAACAAAATTTATCAAGCTTTATGTTGATACTGTATAATGGTAGGGGTTGAAAGTTGGAACCCTCTCCTTTGCACCTGTTTTTGTACTAAAAGTGAACTTAAGTGTTTCTTAATGACCTTTAGAAAAGCTAAATATAACATTTTGTTAAGTTTGAGCTAATAGTAGTGCAGTCTAATTTTAAAACACTTGCCAGTTTTAGTGGATTTATGCTTACCATCAAGTGGACTTTTTCTTTCACCTGTTTTAGAAAAATTACTTTGGTGTATCAATAAACTGTCATTCTTAACGAAATTGAATCTTCAGCAAGGAAAATTTTACAATGCTAATTTTTGAACTTTTTCCTTCCTACCGTTCCAAAGAAATTAATTTGATTGTAACCTTTCAAAAGAAGTTTTAACAATTCAAAGAAATCGAGCAGTATTTTTTATTGATCTGGTAAAAAACTTTTTAATCATCGTTTCAGTATTGAAAATTTATAATTAAAAGTTAAGCAATTGCTTTTCACAAACTTTTTTATAGAAAAAAGTAGAAAGAAACCTTTTTATATAAATATAAGTAATTAAAAAGAGATGTAAACGCAAAAGTTCTTTTTTTGTAACTGTTGATTATTTGACAAAAAAGACCTAATAGTAGGAACCCGGAAAATTTATGGACAAAATATCCGTAGTCGTTACGTCACATTATCCATAAAGAAAGGTGGAATGTTCCCGTTTTTAAATTCTATCCTCGAACTTTGTATGAGAGACCCGTTGAATGCATTAGTCGCTCCTAGAATTTTTATATGAGCTTTTTAAACATAGAGCTCGAGAACGAAAGATAATAGAAGTTTAATTTATCTCTTCTCACTTAAACTTCTTACTGGCGGCCCATAAGAATGAAGAGGCATCCTTCATCAGAAACGTAGAGACGCCGCGACGCAGCGCACGTTAAGTTATTCTGTCCGAGTGTCTAAAGGGAAAGAAAATTAAAATATTCTTGGGGGAACTTTAAATTTTGACTTTATGTCGTCACTTACCACTCGTACAAATTTAAGGGCGAATTTGGAAATTTAATCCACAGGAGTTTATATAAGTTTATATAGGTACGGAAAAGAAACAGTAAATAATTTAGAAATCTACCCCTAGTATTAATTTCTACCAAAAATTTGGATCTTTTGATATTCTTGGTTTTAAAAAACGTTTGAGGGTTTGTATATAAGGGTGGTGATATATGTACAGTATCATAACTTCTTGAAAGCCGTCGCTGCCCTTTTTATTTACGACCCTTTTGAATGAAGACTGCCTGTTATTGATGAAGTGAATACAACATGCGAATTTTACCCCCTAAACTAAACTAAATGAGGCCATTGTCCCTGTACGCACTTAACCAAATAATTTTTAAGTGCATGATCATGTACCTTCTCATCCTCTGAAGCACTTGAACCAATTAATCCCCTGCGCTCATACTCATTGAAGGTACATCACTATCTGATTGAAAAAGTTTTAATTTAATTATAACTTTTGGGATCTTTTTACGAACCAAGTTTCGGGACAAGAGGGTAACGCACAAGTACGTTAAGGGTAGAAAAGTAAATATTTTTTTTTATCAGTCAACAACTGTAGCTGATTACAACGTCCACGTAAATATCTGAAGACAGGAAGAAAAAATTTATCGTTGAATAAACCCAATAAGATCGAAAATTTTGTTCTGGGAATCGGAATGCTGCTGCTCTCCTCCCTACAGCACCCGCCAACGATGAAGGGGAAAAAGAAATTCGACCCTTCCGTCTTACTTGTGTATTAAGACTTGCATTCCCAGCACGTAATGTACGTCGCTACGACGACAGTGTCTCTTGTACTCCTTCAGAACACTCGCATGTTCCCTTTCATCTTCTTGACATTTCCGATGAGTTCGTGAAATCAAACAACATTACCAAATCCTAAATCGATACTTTTCAATAAGCCTAATGTCAAGTTTCCTAACGTCTCTTTCCAAAAATTAACTTCTACACCAATAATTTGGAAGAATATCCCCTTTTTTGTCTTCAATGTGTATGTGTACCAACGTGATAATGGCATCATTAGATTTTCAGATGAAAAAACAAAAATAAATTAAGGGAATTTGCCCTATTTAAAAACCGAAATTGTTAAATGTTTCTAAAGTTGTTTTATATTTTAAATTTATTATATTTAGGGGATGAAAATATTTAAAATTCTTTGCCCCTTCTATTCTAAATCCCTTATTGTACTTTACCTTTTCATATTTTAGAAACTAAATCAACTTTGACGTTCACAATTTATTCAAAATTGAATTTCGAAAAATTAAAAATTCGTTACATAGAGCGAGAATGAAAAATTTATTTTAGACCATTATTTCCGTAGTTCGAAAGGGTAGTTACGTGCCGTAATGGTAACACGTGTACATAGGAACAAGGGTAGATGGGTTTATTTTTCTTCTATTATTCTTTTTAATAGTTTACGACTGGATTCTTGAAAGTTACGGCCCGCCACTATTTCAGAAAGTTTAACTATAGTAGTTTAATGTCCCTTTTAATGGTCCCATTGTTCAGTTCGGGGTCCCTCTCACAATCAGTGAACTACAGGTGCGACAACGACTAAACTTTTTAATGCTTATTACGTACTACTAAGTTCTTAGCACTCCTGGTTTATTTTCAACGTCATTACTAACTGTATTAGTACTTTTAACAGTTATATAGTAGGTACAAAGTCGCAGATTTTCTTCAAACAGGGCTGTGTATGTATCGGGACAGGTCACGTATTTTTCTAATTCATCGTAATTTTCAGCCGCAATACCATAGGTACGTGACAACAACCCCTCTGTCGGTTAACCAACGAACAAAACGAAATGAGCAATAACGTTATAAAACATCCCCCATCTCACGCATTTCATTTCGTTTCAGCATTGTAGACTTTATACATACTACGATAAATAATGAAACAACAAAATAAATTGTTACACAACGACGGAATCCGGGAGGTTTAAAAGCTTCCCCGTCTTCTATTTTTAATACGGTTAATATATAAGTACATGGGAGGCGCTCAATTTTGTACTAATTGCCCCAGTAGAGGGTCGAAATTAGATTAAAGGGTAGGGATGCATTTGCGTTTAACATTCGTTCTTTAATTGTCACAAACTTGGAAGGATTCTCTCTCCAGTTGGAAGCAAATTCTAATTTTCTCGAGTGAAACAATAAAAAAGTGAATCTATTGCTTAATGAAATTCTAATTTTGCTGTATCTCACTCGAAACTAATTAGGACTCGGCGGTTGTTGTTGTCTCATTGATGTTGCCCTTAATTATTCCCAGAACATTAGATCAAAAAAAAAAAAACAAAATAATTAACGACTATCGACACAATAGACTTTCTATGATGATTTATTACTAGATATCTATTATTCTTGATCGCTATTCGTAAATTAAAAGAAGAGAAAAAAAAAACGTTAGGTATTTAAAGGGAGCAGGAATTCAAACCCAATTACAAGAACCGTAGAGTGTAAGAATTTAAAAGGCCATCGTGGGTATTTATCGGAAGGGATGAAACGAGATGTGAACGGGAGCGCTCTCGGAAAAGGGGTGAACTGCTGCTTTTTCGAAAAATAACTGTGAAGATAATTCACCCCGAGATTTCCTGTACTCGGGACTCCCTTTCTCCGTTAGATAGGAAAAGGATTCTATACACCAAAAAAATCGAATTACCTCCTCACATGTTCCGGATTCGTGACAAAGTGGCGTTTCTGTCGCGTCTACATCCTTAAGCCCGTACGTACATTGTTTTAGGGACAATGTGCGAACCCGGGTGGGGGACGCACAATGTCTTTATTGTCTTCTCATTCATCGGCACAAAGGGTGTGATGCGACAGGATCTTTCAAAAAATCACCCTTCAATATACCGTGGCATATCTTAGGTAAGTAACACTAAATTGCAGGTTCAGTTAGTTAGAAGAGAATTTGCGGCCACATCAGTTCTAATAAAGCAATGAAGGGTGACAAAAGGGCGAAAACGTAAGGGTGGAATGTATGCAGCGGGGTTCAATGACTTTATTTAAGGAGTAGTTAATTTGACAGCAATTAATTGGTAAACGGTAGTTTTCGAAAAAATAATATTTTGAAATTGAACGTCTTCCGGTGTTTTTAATTGAAGTTTGCCCCGATAGTTATTAGATTGAACTTAACTGACTGCATAATAAATAAGCTGGGAAGATTTTCAATTTTATGGATCAGAGGTTACGGCGAAGGAAATGCAACGGTTGGCATTTTTTGCCCCGTCGGCCCTAAAAGTAACGAACCTTTGTGTTTGTAGTGGCGCAAAAAAATGGAAAGGAACTAATCGCAAAAAGTGTTGACTAAACAAAAACCATTAAAAAGAATCATTAAACTCGAAAAAGCGACTCGAAAGGTTCAGGTTCGTGTCGTGATAAAAAACCTTCATCGATCAGCAATATCACGTTCCGCACACATTTAATAAAAGTAACTCTAGTATTAATTTGTGGTAGGAAAGGGATGAACTTTTTCTAAACTGAATGTGTTTTTCGTAAAAAAAAAAACTTCAATACCTTTGGATCACCCAACTTTTATTAAACTTCCTTTTCTGTTATTTATCGTCTAAAGATTGTCGTGAAATAAGCGAACAAGATGATCATTTCTGACTTGTATCTGAAGAATTTTTGTTTATTAATAATTCTGATTGTGTTCTGGGAATTATACGATTTTATTATATTTTTTAATTTAAATAATTATTACAAAATGATTTCGCGAGAAATAGAAAAAAGAAAGAAAAAAACCACTTTTAATTGGGTTTCTAAAATAGTCTAAATTACTTTTGAATTTAAAACAAAATAAGTAGAACAATTTCTTCTTCTTTTCTGTTAAAGTTCGTCAAAGACATAAGCTTTTTTCACATGCCTTTTTAAGTACCTAAAAAACTGATTTTTTTTATATATCAATTAGAAAGTAATTAGTTCGCGTTTGTTTTCAGTTCTTGGGTTTAGATGAAAAGAGGAATATGTTTTAATGCCATATCGTGCTGTTAAAAAACATCATACCCACAGTCGTTGTTGATTAACAACGAACTATGTACGTACATTCATAAATTCACATCAACCTAATAGGTAATTGTAAATGAAATGTCAAAGGGTTGTGACATGGGCAATAACGTGTTCTATTGTTTTGTCAACGTGCAAATTTACGTGTCGTTTTGTACATGTTCATATTCAATAAAGTTAAGGATTATCCTGTCCTGTCCTGTCCGACTATTGTCAGTTATGACGTAACTATAAAGAGAAATGTAGCTAATCAAAATATTATGTCAATCCACATATGTATTTTGAAATGTCCGATTACACCCGATTATACAATCCAAGGGTCGAAAATGAATAATTAAAGTAGACTTTTGTAATTTTTATTGTTTTTAATAACCCAGTTCGAAATTCTCTTGGTCTGCAAGCCACTTTTCAACATCAGATGAGAAATGTGAGGTTAAGGTACTATTAAGTGAGGTTATTGAAGTATCTATTATTAAATCTTTCCATCTCTGAAAATTTCCATATTATTTTATCGTAATTTGTGTTTCTGATACGTTTTTAAAGCGCCCCTAAAACCGTATTTACTATATAAATAAATTCACCACGGATTTGCTCAGATCCAGTACAGCCCCATCAGTCACTGAGTTGTAAATAAATGAGTAAAGATCCTGAAACATACCCCTGTGGCATATAAAATAAATGAAGAAAAATGAACAGCATCTTTGAAAGCGAATGTAAAAGCTTAGCGTGGACAGGAAAACAAAATTAATAGACTTTGTTTTGTTTCTTCGTTATTATACAGGGCGTTTAAGTCTCTTGCACCTTTTTATTACTGCTGTTTTTCCATATTACTTCCATGTTTATACACAAAAGTACATTCGATTGGACTAACTAACGAACTAATTAATTAATTAATTTGTGCGTTTTGCATATGAACGCTCTCATAATTAATTTTCGGTGTGTAGACTCGACGCCTGAATATGAAGTTTGATAATAATACTAGTAATAGTAGGTTAAGAGATGAGATAATTAACCAGCACCACTAGAGAGTGAAGTTTGTTAACCCAAATTTTCCATAAGTACTGTACAGGGCGATAAAATATTTCGTCTTTGAATTAAAAACTCGCACCTGTTTTACTGTGCCAAAAAAATAGTAAACGTTTTATGGAGCTTTTTTTTTTATCTGATACAAAATAAAATTAAAAAGCTCTTGAATTAAGAAATTACGTCGGTTTAACGGTGGAATTCTCGTTCTGATGGCGAATAGGTAAACGTTCCATTCAACCATTAAAGAAAGAAATTAAATTCGATGCGTCGGATTTTATTCGAATCCATATAAAAATGTTTTATGGCTTCGGAAACCGTAAATATAAAATTGTACAGCGTAACCGGAAACCAATTGCAACGGATATACTAGGTACTACTTTAATTACAAACCCAAAAGGGAAAACGTAACGTATTATATATTTTTTATAGGTAGTAGGTACTTCGTTTTTAAAATATTTTTATCGAAACAAATACCCTCTAATGTTAGCGTGTATGTACACTTAAATTACCACAAAATTATCAATAAAAATCGCTGGAAAGCGCCTTTCTATAATACCATAAAACTTGAAAATAATTGGGCAGATTTTGACTACCCATTACAGATAATTGGTCTACAAAAGTAAATAGGATTTTTAAAAAGTAATACTAAGTATATTAATTTGAACATTTATTGCTCTAAATAGATATACAGGGTGTTAGGTCTATAAGTACAAAAAAAAGAATCATGGATTCCTTGCACAATAAATAACAAAAGTCTAAAAGCATTTTTCAATCGAGTGACAATTAAGTACGCAATTCTTTTTCGAAAATTTGATCCTGAAATTTGGTTTAATACGGGCCTGGCGAAATACGAATTCTCGTAACTGATAGTTTGCAACGAGCAGCGCCACTTACGAAGCAGCGTTATCTATCACCGGCGACTATTCTCTAGGGAATAAGCGCGCTAAACCAGGGCCGGCCTCAGAAATCAAAATAATTTTTAATTTTTTTTTTTATTTCAAAAGTCAAAAAGTGTATAAATTCATGTTTGAAATGCAACAGGGAACATGTGGTTCTTTTTTTTTGTACTTATAGACCAAACACCCCTGTATATATTGAAACTCAATTACTAATATGTAAAAATCGTTATTATATTATCAACATTACATTCTTTGATATTGTACTATTAAGAAAATAAACAGGAAGAAATGTAACCAGAGTAATTATTATTTTAAACAGTTTCCGTTTCATGTCGTTATGCACGATAGCAGTCCGAGGGAAAAAAGCTTTCCGAGATAGTAAGCCACGTTATGTAAAGTTCTCGGAAATTTAATCGCGAAATGTCACTTAACGATCTAGGACGATAACGAAAAAACAACATAGCGAGTAAATATAAACCCTCAACGTTTCCCTTTGAAAGCTTTATCATCATCTTTTATGACTGTTGCATTGCTACGGTTGTGGTTGGTCAAAAAATAGACGCAGGATAATTAAAATTCGAATTTTTAATATACTTTTGCCCAGCTCTGTATGCCTAACGTACTGTTCAGAAAAATTTAATTAAGCCGAAAATGTCTCCTCTTCAGAGCTTTTGAAACTTTTGGTTTTCTATTGAGGGATTCCATTTTTTTCATAATTTTTTAAATACTTGAGTCTGCCGCTGGACCATTAAAAGTTGCTAAAACTATTTTCTACCTTTTGTACCTAAACGGACGCCATTTGTTAGTACATACCGACTTGGGCGTCGTACTCTAACGAGTTCTTTCTGGTTCTCTCCTCTTTCTCTGGCGGATTCGAACTTTGTCCGGCAAAGTTTTCTTCGACGATGATGGAAAGTTCACGTGGAGGTGTAAACGCGGACGTTTTTCCGACCAAGTTTTAATAGTTTCAACTTTATCTATTCGCGAGGGCAGAAAATCGCTTAATCGCTGACCGGAAAACACATGCAGCGATAGACTAATGCGTTTCAAAGCAATTTCCTATTTCACTGCTTCCCTTAATCACATTCCTCAAGACTGAACACGACGCAATACAAGTGACACTTCTTGGTAAAACAGATTAATCTTCACATTAGAGGGGGTTAGGGAGTACACATTTTATGTTCTTTTAGTCTATATTTCAGAACACTCTCTGCTTGATCAATGTAGAGATATATTATGGCGTCACCCAGTTTCAGCACTTCAACCTCAAATATTATTTTTACCCTGTCTACTAAATAAATTTTGGTTGGGTGAATGTACGAGAACCCTATGCACATATTCATTTATTTAAGGGTCATTTTATTGAGTCATTTCGGATGTGGATCCGTCAAACAAACGTTCCTGATGATGTGGGATGAGTCACTATTATAAACAGTCATTCTCTTCGGAATGTTCGGTCTTTTCGTTTGCTGCATCCTAATGAAGATGTTTATGAGACATTTTGATGTGACTACGACGAATAATTTTAATGTCTTTAATTACGAAAATGAGATGCACCCTTAAACTCAAAATTGTTTGTTTTATTGGTGCTGCAGCACAAATTAAAAAATCAAATTCAATAGAGCAATTTATGTATGTATTGTGTGTGTTATTTTTAAAAGAAAAAGTACATTTACATTACGCTAACGAAATTACATTCACATGCAAATAAAAACATACTTATGAATTATTCATAATGTTTCTACATCTTGGGGGAGAACATTTTCTGTAAGGGATGAATTGGAAATCAGTTTTTCTTGGAAAATTTCAGTAAGACGTAACTGACTGGCACAATTTACAATAGTTAAATTTTTAGGAAATTGAAGGCCCTCAACGCCATGGGGGTTGTTCTCTTGTTGTTTTTATAGTTGGGGTTGATTGAAAGCTTCACATTCGGGCGTAGTGCTTTATGTCATCTGCCTCACAATTTACGTACTTTGTTTTTTGGAGGGGTCGACAGTCGTCCAGGGAAATAGAAAGATTTTTTTCGGAATAACTTTCGTAGTAAATTCAGCTTTAGTGTAATTGGACCGTAAAGGACATCGCAAATGGAAAGACGGGACAGGACAGGTGAGCGAGTTGGGGTGGACGAGGAAATTTTACCGGGAATAAGGGATTGCATGATGTAACTGTACAAGACGTGGCCGTTTGCTTCTTTGTGTGTCTAATCCCTTGCGAGCATGAACCTTATTCGATTTTCCCATTTCCCTTTTGAACAACCCCTACGGCGAAAAACAACGGGGTGGGGAACACGTGTACCGGATAAATCGAGAGAAAGAGAAAGAGAGTGTCAGGCGGAAACGGAAACTCTAATACAACTACACATTGCCTATCCAACTTACCTGATTTCCTTTTAGACATTCCAGAGACTCGTTCACCTCCAATTTTATGCTCCCAATACAGGGAATTGTGCAAACATTTGCGCCTAGCTTATTACAAACCCTACAATAACCGTTTCACGCCCCAAAAACAACATTATTAAAGAAAATTTTCTCAAACTTTCCTTTTAATCCTACAAAGTTGAATAATTAACTAAGTACTTATTAATTTTGTTCTCCCTGAAGAATTCCGTCTCTTAACTGACTTAATTCGTTATAAACGAATGCCACAGATATAATAAGATAAAGAGGCAGCCGACAAAATTTCGTATGTCTTTTAACAGTTTGTAGACGAGCTGTAGCAAGTCTCAGCTAGCTTAAGTTTTAAGCCTGTAAAGCGACGTCGCGACGTTTGAGACGTAGGGAGTTTGTTGCTTCAAGTGAACTTATGGTAAGAAAAATAAAAAAGAAAAAAGCGGGTACATAAAAGAGCCTCGGGAAAATTTCAGGATCACTTATTTTCCAACCCTGCGGCGTTTCGGTATGTGCATGTTTCCAACTGTTTAGCAAAGTTTCTTTTCGTTTAAAAACGTATGTTTTATAAAAGGAAAAACAATTTTTTTCTCTCCTAATTACAATTTTAAAATGATATTTTCTTTGGCAGAAAAAAACTGCTTAGGGATAGGCACAGATGAGATCAACAAACCGCACGCACCCTTAATTAAGGTTTTATCTGTTATCTGGAACCAATTTCAGTTTCTGAGCCAGTGGATGTTTTGTTAGAGTAGAATCGGAAATTACGCCAATTTTATTTCTTGAATGAACCTGTCCTAAGTTCACTTTAATTTATCCAGAAAACGATTTTTATTTGAGAAAAAAAAAAAGAGGAAATCTTTAGTGTTAAATTAAATTTTATTTAAATATTTATTGTTTTTCTAATCGAATCTCATTAAACTATAAATTATATTCATGTAGGTATACAGGGTGTTACTTAATAAAAAACTTAATCGGCACAAGGATCTTTGACATCCTGTATCTTGAATAATAATTTTTTTAGGACACGTGTCTATCTGAGCTTTTCTCCTTGAGTTGAATTCAGATGAGCTTTTGGAATTACGACCTACCTTTAAGTAACGCCCTGTATATAGGTGCCTAACTTTTCTCTAAATCTTCTCCTGATCTTCACGAGAGATCATCCGTCTATTTCCTTTTTCTGTACATCAAACATTCGAGGATTTTCTGTTCAGTGATCGAGTTTATTTTTATCGACAACTAAAACCTAGAGCTTTAACGTTTTCGTATCATCAAAATCATGTAATAAAATATTCTATGGCACGTTGAAGACTTCAAAAATGTCTTGTATTTCTCTTCAATGTGTATGCGTACCAACGTGATAATGACATCATTAGTACTAGTATTGCTGTGTTTAATTAATTTGCGACCATGTACTGTTTATGTTGAGATGAAAGAGATTAAGGAACTGTTGACGAGGAATTGTTTATATTTATACTAACTAGCGTACTACGAGTCGGTTATATGGTGTAGGTGTGGACGTGTGCATTTACACGAATCCACACCTACTACCGCATAACCTATGTGTAGTTCGTTATCTAATCTAAAAATAACAAATACATACAACACAACTACAAATGATGTCGTTAACGATTTTTTAACCAGGGTGACAAATCACGAATTTATTAGTGACAAAACATGAAATCTGGTATAGACGTAATTTATTCTGAATTTTCCTATAACTGCGTTAGATTGCGGTGGAATTCGTCCCCTAATGTAATCGTTACTTCGGTACCCTAATAATTCAGCGTTGCCGTTCAAAATTCAATTACTATTCCCCATCTATTTATCGATCAACTTTTCGGTTTAGCTCTTGTTTGCCTGTTTCGACGCGGTTTTCTTAAACCCAAACATTATCGGTTACAGGCTCTACATGTACGCAGTATTACATATAAACATGCACGTACCTAACCATCTAAATTACAACACACACACACACACATACTCAAATGTAGGAGCGCGTTGCAATTCTAGTTTAGTTACGAAATATCTATCCTATTTACCACCATTGGCGTAAATTGCACTAAATAGTTAACATACTCTCCATCCATAAGTTTCCTCTTCCGATGGAATCCTAGCAATGCCTGCTGGCTGCATTCTTTCTACTTCGACTGTTCGCTCAACTAAATCAATTTTTTTTTTAATGAAAATTCCATTCTGTTTTATGTTTCAATTTCTGTCCTTTGTCTCTTCATGTGACTGACTGATTTCATCATCAATTCAAATTTATATTCAACATTCGCCATTATCTGAACTTACGAACACAGAATTTGCCACCATCGTCTAATTATCATACATAGTTTGCACACGTATCCAGTGTGATTAAACCAAAGAAGCCTTGCGATTAACGCTTGAATGCCTGCTTCATTTACTGTATTAATAATTACGATTCCATCAACGCTTTCGGATGTCTCTTCTGAGGAATGAACAATGACATCTTCTAACAGACAAATCTATATATACGAACATTAGAATTGTCTTTAACGTTCAATAATCTTTGTATTTATCGATCATAAGACAGACACAATCCTTGAGCAAAAATTACTTATGCTCAGTCAACATGGCGTGACGTGAACTGTTGCTAACTTCAGTGGTAAAGACGTGTACGCAGTCTTATAAAGGTACCGCTTTGGTTACGTTTTAGTGCGGATTTTTAATAATTTCGCTGTAAATATAATCTAATTCGAATAATTAAAAGAACAACCGTAATTGACTACTTGGAAATCGTCCAGAAAGTAGAAATGCAACGGCTGGTTAACCTCACGAACTTTTTTTGGTTCTAATTTAGTTTTCGCACTAATTTAAAACAAGGTCAAACTATTGGGAAAAGGCAATGTAGTTTGACGTGTAAGTAAATATTTCCGTATTTACATCTGCATTCGTTAATTGTGGTTTTCCTGTTGTTTTTTTAAAACGTTAACATTATTTTAAAACTTTGTTTAAAGGGTGGATACAATTTAAAGTTTCGCTCGTATACGTCAACCCTGTTTTATTGCAACCCTTTAAATTACGCTTCATTTATTGCAATTTAAATTTTAAGTGGGACATTAAAATAGAATTATGCAAACGAAGAAATTAAACTGAAACTGGTCTAAACGATTTATATGCCAGGTGTAGATGTAATTTGCACACTATACAGTTAAACTACATATTTAAAAAGTTTTCTGTTGACCTAAGTTTTTTTATCTTTGTTTCCTTTTTCAAAATTTGTGCTCGAAAAGTACAATGATTGAATACGTGTTATTTGTAGGTACATAAATATTGATAAGGCGAACATGAAATCTCATTCGTAGACGCAACATGCATAAATGTAGCTGTATGTATTATCTTTTTGGCCTAATCTTGAGATTAGTTCATTTTCCTGGAAATATATTGGTAACCTGCGGTTATTGCTTTATGTTGACGCAAACAGATTTCTGATTCATTTCCCACTAATTGACATTCTTGTTGCACAAACATAAACACGAGGGTGGGTATTTCGGATTGTAGTGTTGTTGTTGTTGTTGTTCATTGAAATTGCAAATCAGCGATTCCTGAGTTATTCGATTTTACATTAATTTGTACCTACTCGTCGTATCTACCATCGAAATGTTTTGATAAAAAGAAATGAATTGCATAGGTAGGTACTAGGTACTCATGACATCGTAATAGTACAAAAAAAAATAATGATAATAAAATGTTGCAGAATCCACAAAAATACACGTACTTAGTTAAACGTTTCTTTGTTTAAATTAAAAATTATGTAAATTTATCTTGAATATGTTTATATATCACAAGAGATACATTGATTCGTGTTTTTTTTTTTTATGTATGTTTATCAAAACAGCGGCTACCCTTTGAAAAAATCTGTTTGATGTGCGTCCATTAATGCTTATGGTGAGATTATTATTTATTGATAACGATTGGCAAGTTTTCGCAATTCAGTGATTGTACATATATGTGTATTTTATTCATAAATAAATAATGGAGGCATCTGTGAGAATACGTACCACAGATAGATACGTTGGCTATGCGAAATTATTTATTTACATTAATGTAAATCTCAATTATGGCGCTATTATGCACGGTAACTTTGATATCGTGTAGAGCTAATTAATTAAAATAAACGTTCGGTATATGTGAAGTGAGAGCACTGTACCGCAACGAACAAATGCAAATATTGTGTCATACACTAACTATTATGGTTCAAAGTGAAAATGCATTCAGGTGAAAATTAATCGCATCCAAATGTGTAGTTCTCTCTGTCGCGTTATTAACTCTTATGTAAAGTCTTAACATGCATTTAATTGCTGAGGAAATCCGACGTCATAACTGTATAAAACGCGATAATATTGGGTGCATGTTGTATTTGTTATTTTTAGATTAGATAACGAACTATACATAGGTTATGCGGTAGTAGGTGTGGGTTCGTGAAAAATGCACACGTCCACGACGATAGGGTTGAAATAATATTTTAAAGATGTGAAGAAAATTGAAGAATTTCCATGATTTTCGAATCGCTGTCCAGTGAAAGGATGAAAGTTTTTTGCGCTAAAGGACTCATAAAAAAATTGACTTAAGGGCTGCTAATGGCGAACGAACTTTTAACTGCGGAAAAGTTGATGAAAAATTTTACAAATTTTTCGTGAAATCTTCTGCCATTAGCAGCCCTTTAGTCTTTTAGGGTGAAAAATTTCACCCTTTAACTGCGCAACTGAAATTTTTCAATTTTCTTTACATCATTAAAATATTACTTCAACCCTTTTGACACTTTCAGCACTTCTGCCTAAAAATTTTTTTATCACAAATTCGATACTTTCCTATCGATTTATGAAGCTGGAAGAAGTTAGAAAATCATCTCCATTCACGTTTTTTGTTTTTTTGAAATCGAATTTTTACGAAGAATTCCATACGGGGATGGGGAAAATTTCCTTTTGTTCTATCAACTTTTGGAGTATATTCCAGTACTCCTAGAGGCAGATTCTACTATTTATACCTACTAAAATCTCAAAAAGCAATATAAGGATTATTTTTTAAATGTTCTGCAGAATTCTCAAATTTGCTCAGTTGCTACTTTTCTGGTTGTGAGAACTCGGAGGATTGTTAAATGCACCGAGTGGACATTTCTTTTGCTACTTTTCTGGTTGTGAGAACTCGGAGGATTGTTAAATGCACCGAGTGGACATTTCTTTTGAAAAAGACGAGTCAGTCAGTCGTGTGTACGCAAGCAAATCCGTTTCTGTTTCCGCGTAGCTCACACAGCATACATATGGTTTTCGTTTTTACTTCTGTTTTCCAGCAACTTTTTGGCTCCTGACAGACGGCTTCTTTGCGGATTTAATGTACAGTCAAGTCAGTCCGGTGGCAATGTTTTTGCTTTGATTGCCAGTTTATTCGCCGGAAGCGTTTTTAAGATACAAATCGTTTTGCCATAGCCAACCAACCAACCAACTCATCTGGTACGTCAGAAACACGTGCTGGTTTAAATAATATCGCGTGCTCTCGACCCTTAACTCATGTCAAAACAATGTTATAACATTACTTAATAAAAACAAAAAAGGAAACAAAAGTTTTAGGTTCGAAACTAAAGAGAAGAAGAAATGAAACAAGATGTACCTACAGGGTGTCCAATTATTACATAAGTCTAATTTTCAGTTTCACGGTTGGTATATTTTTATAACTAGATAATAACATCCCCCTCGATTTCACCCGATTGTCTCGCTGTTAAAATAACACGTAATAGTTGAACGGAATGTGTCGGAAAATCTGCTTCTTGCACAAAGAATAATCTCTTATTGTGGTACGAAGTGGCCGCGTTTTTCTCGATTCTCATCCATGTAGAAAATCGACGAACGGTGGCGCCATCAAGTCGCGACGCCAGCGTCGAGGTCGCCGCCACGGCTGGCGCGTCCCGACGCCGATGCTGCCGCCATTCATGACACCGACGGTGCTGGACGACAGCGTCTCTCGACAATAATCGTAGTGGAGCATCGCACCAGAAGAAAAGTAGCCTGAAAATGGTTGCATTGGCACTACGGGCAAGGGGGTTGGAACTTGAACCATACTCTAGGGGTATGTTGGCACCAACGATATCGCGCGTATTGAAGCGAGGAAGATTCGAAATGATCGCCTCTTGTCGGCCACCAAACTATTTTTTCTTTTTTGTACTTCAACTAGTTATATACAGGGTGATATGTGCAAATGTCTAAACTAGAGAAAATGTCATAAAATCCCAAAATAAATTTTTTAGTAACTAATATACCACTGGAAGTGCCTATAGGTGGGGTTACGGTATGAAGTGGTCGCTCTAATTAAAATTTCTTAACTGCAAATGACTTCTCTGTCTAAATTTAGAAGGGTTGAACTAGTTAATCTTTAAATTGGAGTTACTAGACGCTAAAATGTTACAATTGTGCTCAACATGTCTTACACAAAGGGCGTTCAAAGTTTTCTGAAATTTCTCATTAATTGAGAAAGATGATGGAAATTTCCAACATTTGACCACCAATTTTCACATTCATACTACGAACAAATTCTCAAAGAATAGGAATTTTCAGAATAAAATGTCAACTTTGAACGCCCTGTATCAGTTTAGAGATTGCCCATTTTTTTACGAATCACTCACTCTGTACAGTTACGTAAACGATTACTAAAGATTTTTGAACATTGCCAAAAGTTTTTCTTTGCTATTTGATTTATTGGACGGGCAAATAGCCAAAGAAGAGGAATTTCTACCCTTAGAATTCATGGATTTGGGTCAAGATTCAAAAATAACTTTATTTTCAATAATAATTTTTACACTTTATAGAAGTATCGTGGTACGTATTATCGTTCGTTATTTATTTATTTTTTTAATGAATTTTGAAAAAGTATCGAACAACATTTCTGTTATAATTTTCGTATCCTTTTTGATGCTGTTTCCATAAAAGGGTGGATGTTATATTGCTATTTCTCACTCTGCGCCTGTTTGGCTCCATTAGCGTAGATACGAGCCACGTATTGTATGCTTCTTCAGTGACTAATGGACACTTTTCAAAAAGTAGGTGGACATAAATTCCTTTCAAAGGCCCACAGTCTGCTTGTTTGTTTCCTAATGTAACGCCAGCTTATTTTCTCGTTCTTTGACATATTTCAAATTCGAATGTTTTTCCTCGATTAGCGTAAACAACTTTTCCAGTTTTGCCATAAAAAATTTTTTTTATTCCATTTCGAAATCCTTTTGTTTTATATTTTTCTGCTGACTATTTGAACTTTCGTGTACCAAGAAAATGATCTACTGCGTTCAAAGTGAATTTTTTTCCACTTAAACAGTCCTATAAATCTTCTGTCGTATTTTCTGGAAACTTATGATAAATACCCAAGTGAATACAAAAGTTTTCGTTTATTCAAAAATGGTGAATATTACATAGAGACAAAATGTTTCTTGCTACGTATCTATGCCACAAATACTGAATAAATCATGCGTCTTGTATCGAAATGGAAATTGCTAACCCTCTGCATTTATGGATTAATTTTTTTTTTGTAGGGTTATTTTCAGCAAACGTGTGGATTTTCTTTAGACCCAATTCCTTATTATTTTCATAAATTGCTCATCACCTTTTGAAATATTAATCTTCAACCCCTTTGTGAGACACGTAACTCCACTACCGTACATATCTTGATTAATTAACATCAGAACTATCATCTCAGCAGTTTTGGGCTATTAATTAATAACATCTGTGGAAAAAATGATGCTTCGAAGGGTTCTAAAGAAGCAACATTTGCTGATAACTGTTCTCTAAACAAAAAACAACCCTCATAGGTGCTAACCTAACCTACAAGTTGTGCTTAATGTTATTATAAGGTCGAAGAGGGGTGGATTGGTCCAATGTTGTATTCGTGACGAAATTCCATTCCGAAAATTTTACGCTTATGCTCTACCACAGATAATAAATTGTTCGATCGGGGTGGGTGTTTCCGGGGGAGTGAAATCAATTATAAAAAAGATTTATTGGTAAATCACAATGTGCACACGGAAAAGATGAGTTTAATCTGAGAGTGGGAATTATATTTAATTGGTAAATTATAGAGCCATAAATAATATGACAGCTGAAGATTTTTTTTTTAACTAAATTTTCTATAAAAAAAAAAGTATGTTTATGGTCGTTAATTATGGGTATCTTGTGAATCATATTGCACACGTGTTTTGGAAATACTCCAATATTTTTGCAGAATCAAAAAAAAAAAAAATGGTCTATCTCTTGATGTTAAATTACTATAAAGGTCGTATTTGTGTTTCTATCAAAACCAGTCCTACTCGTAATTCCTCCACAATCTCCCTAATCCCAGTGGACCTTCCCCCGTAATTACATGAGACATGAGCCACTGGCTGCTGAGCGTTTAAGTAAGATTTTGTGGGTTGCTTGTTGTTTGTTGTTAAGTTATCCAGATTCAGTTCTAATAATTGAACCTTTGCTGATGTGTAACTTGCGAAAGGTCACATTTCATGTTCAGTTTGGACGTGTTAGAATTACAAATTAGTGGTCGCGGCTGGACCGGTTCGAAACAGTTTGCTAAATAGTTTCTAGAATGTTTGAATTTTATTGAATTTTATGGACAGCACAAAATCAACAACTTCTAATAACTGATTCATCCCTGTAAGTGATTATGTTTAGTCTAAAAACAAAAATTTCAAAAATCTATTGTTTAGTTCCATAGATTATCCCGAAAATGAAACACCTTCCCACAAACAATCGTACCTACGTTAATAATAAAAAAAAATCCCTTTTTCGAAATACAGTTCGAAGTATCCCAGTTTTGGTCTTGTTGAAATAGAGATGAGTGTGGTGAATGTTTTTAATCGTTGTAGCAAAAATAAAAAATAAAAAAAAAAACGACCGCATTGCCACGAGGAATTTTTAATAAGCGTAACTGTTTCGGCAAACATACTCAGCTGACAATTCCACCCTCTACTGTGACGATGATGACGATGCCAATAATTTTACGTTGAAATAAAACCAAAAACGGATGAACTGCGTTACATTCCATTATTTTCCGGGTTTGAGGCAGCAGAGAACACAAATCATAACTACAAAGAGAACTTTTACGTTTATATCAGATCGGTACGCAAATAAATTGAGTTAATGAAAGCAAAAATTAAATTAACTCTACAGTGAACATCAATATCTGTTCAAACGGCCCTAACATTTATCAGATGAGTATTTTATTAGGTGGTTGCTTCTAAAGATTGTTTTCCCTGGACATTTTAAATTTTTTGGGATGTTCATAAAGCTATAGGAATGATTTACAATCGATTTTAATGATTATTAGTTTAGGTTGATCAAATCGTAAAATAATAAGCATTAAAAAAAGAAAAAAGAAATTCAACTTAAAAAAAAAAAACAAAATTTAACCAAAAGCAGCACGAAATTTTTTTTATTTTTGTAATTATGAATATCTGCTTTTTTTTTAGCTTTTGGGCTTTCTTTTACAGCCAATTATTTATTTAAAAAATCTTCGTTAAATGTCCCTTTAACTTTTTAAATTTTAAATTAAATTGAATTCATCCGGCTTCCGTTTTTGACTTTGGTACTTAAACAACCAAGTTTAATATTTTCTCGTTATATCTCTTTAATCTGAAGAAGACTTCATCCCCTGTCCTCTTATATAGGGGCTTGTTTTCCTTATAAATTTTCTAGCTCATTGATTTCGAAACCAACGAAGAAAAATGATCTGAAACTCAACAGTGGCGGATCCAAGGGCATGAGAAAACTTCCTCTCCCATTTTAAACAAAAAATTTCTTATTCCCAACCACCCCCTTCCCATAAGAATTGTTTCTAGATCTGTAGGGTGTTTTTATGGTTTAGTAGGGGCAACAAAAAGGGTACCATCCATGGTACAAAACCTGTGAAGGTTTTCTTTTTTATGATTTCCAACAACCTGCAAATTCTTTAATCATATCTATAATTGCAAAATATTTTCGCGGTTCTGTTCTCAAAAACGTTTCGGACAGATGAAGCGCATCCCATTGTTTATTGTTCGTTGGTTTGGTTTGGTTCCAGAACACAAAAACGATCCACTTAAATGGTTCAAATTGTTTCGCTCTGATAAAAATCGATCGCTAATGAACTAACCAGATGTTTCGCATTATTTGTTCTTCCTCCGTCCGTTGGTAAGGGAAAAGGTAGTGCATACTTTTGTTCCTGTTTAGTCACCGTAACAAATATGGTCGAAATTAACGTGTACTTTTTTTCACTCCATGTAATTAGAACCCATCATCAGTAAGAGTCGATGAACTATAACACACTTACGTATGATGTTTTCCCATTAGGGGATGGTAGTTGTTACACCTGAAGGAAGCTTTTAAAGTCTGAACCAATAAATTTATTGGAATGTAATTTTAAACTTTATTTTTATTTTATTCGTCTTATATACACCCTCATAAAGCAGGGGATTGTATCGCAATAGGGCACGTTTCAGAACTTCAAATCCGATAGGATTTGGCATAGTCACGTTTGTGGTTGTTCTCATCCCTGGGGATCTCCCGTCATACTTGGTTCACAAACTTTGTTACAGTCGTAATTATAATTATTATACGGGGTGTCAAGAAAATCTTTTCACAATTTTTGAGATCAACAGCAATTTTATTTAATTAATTTTTTTAGATTATATAATTTTGGAATCAAACACTTATGAACGCTCGGTATAATAAAGAAATTAATTGTTGTTCGGTGTTGATGGTTCCAAAAACCGAAGGATTAAGGGTTGAGGAGATTGCAAATAGAATAACTGTCAAACATTTCCCCGTTAGAATCAACTGCTTGACTCACGCTCGACGAAGTTTCAAGGCGCGACGAGTCCGGGCGTCCCGACGCTCAGCGGCGTTCCCTTAACTTTATGAACCGCAGCTAATAAAATCTAGAATACGGGTCAATAAACGAAGGGTGGGTGGTGGCGGGTAATTGCTCTTTCCTTCGGTTTTAGTAAATAACTACAGTAATTCTGTTTATATACCTTTTCCGCAGTTTCAACTTATGGAACGTGAGAATTAGTGTTCGAACCCACGCCACGATCCGTCTTCGTACTGGGTTTATAAGTCGTATTTTTTTTTTGTTCTTTTTATGGTCCATCGGACGTACCGTTTCAAAATGTATTATTATGTACTACTAATTACTTATTATTCAAACGTGAAAACGTTCAAAAATAATGAGAATTATCTTGTAATTTTTTGTTGTGGTTTTTAATTTTAAATTCAAAAAAGTAACTACATATTTGTGCCCATTAGAATTGTATAATTTGAATTGGTAAATAGGGAGTCCTCTTAATATGCTGACTAACAATGTTGTTATTACCTCGGAAGTTCTGGCATCCAACTAACTTATTCCCATACATTTTCATAAATTTCAGTTTCAGATATTTGTAGTTTGACTATTGGATCTTGAAAATTTAAAAAATCTTCTTATTAAATAATTAAAGTTCTTAAACTTTGGTGAAATAAATCAAAGAGAAACTTCTAATGCTGGTTAAAGTTTTAACTATGAAACCAACTTTCCAACTGGAAGTAACTGAATCTTGACGTAACTTTCAATTTACTAATTCGCTTAATCGCCAACCACCACATCTAATTTGACGTCATCGAAAGTTATGTTTTAAAAATTACTTAATTAAAAATAAAATCGTTTCCTTAATTAAACTTTCACTAATGAACTTCTATCAGTTTCTTCTTATTATTATTTTTTTTGTTCTAGGTAAGCGTTCTTTGATCACGCCCAGACGGGGGGTAAGTTTTCCAGTGGTTGTTTCTTGCTTTTTCCGCCCCAAGACATACGGTCGTTTCTCAAAAAGGGGATCGAACTGTCAGAGTAGAATGGAACGAGGGTGGTGGGTAAAGAGAGTGTCGTAAAGGGGACGGTTTCGTATCGTCTTCGCTAACTTTAAAGACAGTTTTTGTGTATTGAAGAAGGGACTTAACCCCGTATACATGATAGCATTCCATTTTCGAGCCCCTTATTATAAATCTTGACCGTACCATTAGTCGAACGCTGGTAATTTTGTTACCCTATCGTTTATCTTCTGGGTAATTCGAATTTATCATTTTGTCTTGGAACTAACTCTGAAGTTAATATACATTTGTCTGACGATGAGAAGAAAATGGACGAACAAAAAATGATAAGGTCATAAGAACGTAAAAATAATAATATTGATGATAATTACGAAAGCAACATCTGGGAAAATATAGCCCGGTCGAAATCTTTATTAATTAGGGTCGTAAATTAGTTTTGTAAGGTAGCAACAGGGAAATCCCAGAGGGAAACCCACCAGCAGTAAAGCGAAATTTGAAAATTACTTCACCTCCGTGCTCGTAAAATTATTCAAATCTAAAGATGAAAGAAAGGGTGTGGACTGTGGAATATTTTTTCTTATTAACTAACAAATTGTTAAAAGGAAAAGACGAATGTGTCCTAGTTGTCTGGAAATGTTTGTTTTTGAATGTTTTATGAGGAACACATTGAAGACAACTGCAAGACATTTTTGAAAATTTAGGAACTCAAAAATACCATGAACACTAAAAATTTTAAGAGACATAAGAACTGTTATTTTTTAAATTATTAAAGTGCAAAAACCCTTCTTTTGATTAAAAAAAAATTCCCCTTTTGGCAATAGTATGTATCTATGGCATACAAGCAATTTTGCTAATTGTCTTAGCTTTATTATCGTAATGTTCTGTGTACATTTAGTGCTCAAATTAGATTTGTGTTAGTTATCCTTGCAACCCCTCGGTTTTGTAACTGTCAACACTGCTATATAGAATAAATTTGATTGCAGCAGTTCTTCATCAATATTACCCTATGTAATGTACATGCTTACATTTATACGTAGATATAGGAGAAGAGGGTAATTCGGATAAGAAATAACGTTCCGGGTAATAACTCGGTAACAGAGGGCGTTTGTCGAAAGATAACGAAATCGCCCGTCATACGCTTAATGAGACGGTCAAGATTTATTTTTAGAAGGGGGAAATCCCCGGAAGATACAAGCGAACCTTGAAATTTTCCGATATGAAATTGGAAATTTTTTGAGAAATATATATTTGTAATACATATCACATAAATAATTATGTATGTAGGGGTGATAAGGAAAGATAAGGGTTGTTAATGTCATCTGTGTCAATGAATTTATTGTATTTGGTTATGACGATTTAAAACAACTTGAAAGTAGTCCAATTTTAAAACATTTTCCATGCTCCACTCGAAATGAAAATGCGTCATAAAAATCCATTCAGTTGATTAGCAATTCAGGGCATGTTTCAATATCGCTTCTGTTCGCTAAAGAGATTATGTATGTTGCCGAAGAAAGAGCTCCATTCTACAAACTTTCCTGCTGCACCCCGTGCATACGTAATGTCGTTGGATTTTCCGCATATCAACTGGTTCTGGAACCGGCCCCCAGACTTGTTCATAATTCCACAGCATCAGCGGAAAATTTATGGAAATTCTCTTAAGAAAACTAAAAACAAATCGGAAGAAAGGACAAAATTCTACAGTACGAAATTATATTTATAAAAAAAAAATATAGGTAGATATTATTCAGTATGTCTGTGTAGATGTACACATACACGCCCCCTAACTTAACCTTTTCCAGTAGTTTTTTTTTGGTCATTTACAATTTTTACACCCAGTACATAATAAAATCGCAAATTCCATTCTATTTAAATGCAAAGTCGTGTAGTATCTGTCGCTTCGGCCCTTTCAGCATTCGGAACTAAAATTTGCATATAAACATCTTTCGGTTGAATGTGAGTTATCTTTCTAGCGACAAGACAGCTTAATTTGAAAACGGTATAAGTTCAGGTGATAGAATCCCTTTTTTTTTTGCCACGAGCAGTCCTTAGATGAACATATGTGTGTATAAGGTAACATGTAAATAGCATATCAAACCCTCGTGACACCCTCACGGCGCCTTAATACTACCCACATCCCGCATAAATTGTTTGCCTCTTTTATTATATGTATATATTTTTTTCGCACTGCTTTTTTGTTGCCACAAACACAATTTTTGGGGTGGAAAATTGTTATAAGTACTTAAGAAGATTAGAATTTATTTACAGGGTGTTAACAAATAAATCGTAGTTTATAATTATTGTAAATGGAGCTGCCAAAACTTCGGGGTGTGCACATTATTTTAGACATTAACACGACAATTCAGAAATTAAATCCCTAATTAGGGAAAATCCTGTTCCTTTAACGTAATTAATATCTCCCGGGAGAAGTTGCACGGGCAACTTTTAACAATGATGCACGAGGGCTGTTGTCGTTGTCTCCAAATCTGAGAGGACGGCGGTGCGGCGCGTCGCGACGCGGCACAATATTCTACAACGGACTTCTCCCTTCGTCATAAGGGCATCCGGTTATCTCGGCTCCTTATTTTCGTAAATTAAGAGTAATTACTTCTAATATACTTCCTCGGCAAGATGCCATCGGACGTTACATTGTCTTAACCTAAGGCGAAGGCATTTTTATGAACCACTTGTTAAAGCCACCACCATTAAAATAATAACGCCAGTTTTTCCTTTGTGGTGAAATTCGTTTTTTGGACTAAATTGCTCCAGAATGTTGAGGGTGAAAAATTGGACGAAATTAAATTTTGTGTAGAATTTTATCAAGAAGATATTTTTAATAAGAAAGAATTTGAATTTCAATAAAATAAATTAGGAATATTTCTCAGAAGTTAAAGTAATTTTAAAAACAATGAATTCAACATTCAACCTCTTCCACAACGAGCCCTGTGTTCGAGAATCTTTTGAAAGGGAAATCTCTCCAGTTTTTGAATTATACCAGAGAACAAAAGAAGGATTTTTAAAAAAGGTGTTCCTTTGTTCTAATAAAATAAAAATGTACCAACAACAGTACGATTTCCTGTACGTATACGATTCGACTTTTGATTGCCTATTGTTTATAACATTGATAGAATAGTAGCAAGTACATGTGTGCTTATACATATGTATATGTGTAATAGAAGAAGAAGATGAGAGAAAGAAAGATTTTGTTGAATAAGCGAGTACTTTGTCATCTTCGTGACATTCTTTAAGGTAAATTGCCAAACTGCATAAGTCGATATAATACATAGACGTCGAGTTCAGCGTCCTTTCAAGAAACAAGGGCTCGAATTAATGAATGTATCTTCAAGTTAATCCTGCTGCTGCAACTAAGAGAATTAAGTAGGCAGATGGTAGTTGTAAAGGCAGAAAGCAATTTATTAGCTACGCTTGCACGAATTTCTGTGGATTTTACGACAAAGTTGACGTGTTAATTTGAAAATTCGCGCCGTACTCAATCTCTTTTTATTGTTTCAATTTATTCTTCTTCTATCCAGAAATAGACCGAGTTTCCTTCTTCTCACTACAAAATAAAATCTGATACTCCTTAATTGTTTATTTATTTATTAAGTCGTGACTCATTGCCTCATCAACCTCTAGCCCAAAGTATTGAACCTAGGATTTCGAAATTCCACCCCTAAAGGGGTTCAAGTCGACAAAATAACATCTATTATTAGTTTTTTTTTTTGAAACTTCCTTATATACTAAAAAATTTACCATATAGTTCTATGACTGTACGAATTCATAGTGTCGTCTTACGTGCAAATTAGAGATCAACCGCTTGCATCATTGCATAGCCCAAGGATCATAGAATTACTTTTATTCGAAATTTTTTTTAATGGAGTGCCCAGATTTTCTGTTATTTCAAAAAAACTACGGAGACATCAACCGTTGGTCAAGCGACGAACCTGTATCGGCTATATATTTAAAAGGGTAAAGCAGCCCCAACCCCTAAATCTAGAGACATGAAATTTTGCGTAGTAGTTCTTTATACAATGTAGATAAGCTTTAAGAAACTATATTTAAAATTCGGACTAGAATTTCGACTACAGTCGTCTTAAAAACAAATTTGCAAAAACGTATTTTTTGATTTTCCAAAAATCAATTCTTTAGGGGGTTAAATTGGGTAAATCAACTGTAAAATCTATAAAATAACACCCACTATTGACACTTTTTGGAAAATGTAAAATTTTTAACTGATATTATTTCTTTACTAATAAGTTCTATAACTATACGAATTTATAGTGTTTTTGGGTCAAAGGTCATCTAATATGCAAATTAGAGATCAACAGCTTGCATCATTGCATAGCCCAAGGATCATAGAATTACTTTTATTCGAAATTTTTTTTAATTGGGTGACCAGATTTTCTGTTATTTCAAAAAAACTGCGGAGACGTCAACTGTTAGTTAAGCGACGAACCCTTATCGTCTTCATGTATAACAGGGTAAAGCAGCCCCTACCTCTAAATCTAGATACCTGAAATTTTGCATACTGGTCCATTATGCTATGTAGATAAGCCTTAAAAAATGATTTTTAAAATACAACCCCTACTATAAGGGATGCAATTTTATAATTATGGATATGAATATTTGAAATGATAAATTAAATTTAATTGCAAAACGTTTTTCATCTCGTAAAAGGATATTTTTGCATCATTTAATTAATTTAATTTAATTAAAATAACAATTGAAAAATTCTTTGTTTGCTAGTACATACCTACAACAGAGATCAAATGTTGTAAAGCCTTTATTTTTATTTTTTAATTATAAATTGTGTTGTAATATTTTTTTGAAAAACAATTTCTCTGGATTTGTGTCCTATAGAGTTATGATATCTCTCTGGGAATACATGTACATAAGTATAAGCTTTTTTTCTTGGAGTATATTGTAGTTATTTGAATTTCGGAGATGTCAGAGTTCTTTGACGTGCTCGTAGCACGTGTATTATGGAAATCCTTTTCAAATTTCGTATTCAGTTCAATTCTGTGGATTTACAGACATAGAATGCGCATAAATTCAATAAAATATTTGTCGTTTTTACATTTTTAACGAACTCCCATTCAGTTACGTAACAGAAATTATATCGAAATTGTTTACTTATTATATGAAATAAATAAAAAATAGTTTGCAAATTATTTTCGACTTCATTTAAAATTAAAAACTACCTAGAACGAATAAAGGAAGAATTCGTTGAAATATTTTTTATTTTTTTTCGTATTTTTAATATTGTCTTGCGTTTTATGAAGACGTTTAGAATCGTTTGTGTCAAACAAAGCTCTAGATAGAATATTGTTTCAATTATAGTCAACACAAGAACATGTTAACGATATTTGTTCTTTGGAAGGTAATAAGGGGTGTTGTATCGTAAAAATCCTAGTCTGCATATTGCGTTCTACGACATATAAGAACGTTTATTTTCCTTCGCTTCAGTGAACAAGAACAGCCCTTAAAGAGCACATAATTGGAAAGATGCTCTAACAACATTTCTTCCATAAATTGAAATGCTCTGATGTAGATAAAAGAAACGTTCTTGTAACTTTCCTTTTATGAAAAAATGAAAAATGGGTTCTTCTGGAATCGGCGTCAAAAATTGAAAAACATTTTTATTAGAGAATTGAATTTCCTTGATATGAAAAAGTACAGTATCAATGGTCAGTAGTTCGATAAAGTTTAATGGATTAAAAATTCCTTTTACATTTAAATTCGTTGTTCCATTTCGTTTTTTTGTTTTTATTTTTTTTTTTTTGGTAGAAATTTGTGTTAACGGCCGAAGTAATTAAGATTCATTCAGTGGAGTGTTTTCGCCCTGAAGGGCTACATGGCCATGCACTTAGAAATAATTCGGTTAAGCCCCAGTACAACGGCCCCATTACCCGTTTTTGTTACTGGGGGTGCGAACTAGCATGTCGCATATACCCCGTCAATTTTCCGCCGCCCCAAAAAGGACCATAAATAACAAAGGGCATCACTTTCCGCTACAATAAATCGACATTTGGTAAACCGATAAAAACGGAAGTTTGTAAATAGACGTGCATTGTTTTTACAGCAATATGTATTTCCGGAATGTGCTTTTTATTAACCGATCCCATTGGTTAAATTCGAACAGATAAATTTCACTGGAAATAATACATTATTGATGTATAGTTACATTCACATTGTAAAAAAAGTGAAATCGATTTTCAGGATTATATAAACCTTTAAAGGAAAAATCATTCATTTGTTTTTAAGGGTTGAAATATGAACAAAAAATTTGAGTTTTTAAATGTTAAAATAATTGAGTAAATCAAAGAGATTTGTATTTATGTTTCGTATAAATTAGGATCGAGCACAATGAATTATTTATTTTAAGGACTGTTGACTTTTGTGAAGGGGTTGTTTTGGATGCAGCACGAATTTGAAGTTAATTGAATCTATTCAATTTCCTAATTGGAACGGGGTCTGGCGCAATAAACAAGCCGTCCAACAACTTTTGTCATCAGATATGTTAAAAAGCGAAAGAAGTACCTACCTATTGGACCGGAGATGAAAAATTGCGAGTGGAACAATGTCGTCGGATGATATACGTGCTGAGAATGCAAGTCTTAATACATAAGAAATATGGAAGGGTCCAAAGTTGTTACCCTCTTCGCGTTCGTGATGTTGAGGGAGTGACTGAACCTTTTGGATCTGCAACGGGAATTTTAGACTTTATTACGTTTCCCTGTTACGAAACGTTTTTACCGAGGAAGGAAAAAACGTTAAATTTTATTTCCTGCAATATACCTACATAAATGCTTTTTTTTTTTTTAAATTTTGTTTGTGGGTAATAAAAACAATAGCTTTTTGGTACCTGTTTCACCACTCTGAAAAGTTTTGTCTCAGAAATGGCATTTTCCGAAATAATTCTTTAGAAAAGCCTTCAGACAGAAAATCCCATTTGTAACACATGTCGAGGATTTCCTGAAAGATGGATCCTTTGTTGGATAGTTACGCGTTTATACATACGTACACATACATCTTTCTTATACGAATAAAACTGCTTCAATATAAATGTCTTTTTTCACATTTTTTGACGCTCGTACAAATCTCCTTTTCTTTTATAAATATTTACCGTTATTGGTGTCACTCAAAATCCGTTTCAGTTCAAGTTAAGGGATGTTATTTTACAAATTTTTTCCCTGTTTCCTATCGTACGTCAAATTTAAAACATTTGTCCTTAAAGTTTATAAAATACCACCAAGTTTGTCTAACAAAATACTGGAAAGGATCGCTATTTGATAAATTAGTTTGGAAAATAAAATTAAAGGCATTCGTAAATAGAACATCGAAAACCAATAGAGTAAACGGTTCATCCACCACGTAAATTGGTTAGAAGGATTTCCTTCGATTTTCCTAAGGTAAATCCTTTGATATATGAAGAAATCTCATATAAATTGCTTTCAAATTCCTACATACGTATAGTAAAGTCAGTCATTATTTTTCAGCTGGGAAATTACAGTTTCAAATATTTGTAGACTAAAGTTGTTCTATTAAAAAAATTGTTTAATTAAAAGTTAAAAAATTAAATTCAATACTTCTATAATAGTTTATTTTGTTAGCTGTGTACGTTTTTGCAAATGATTAATATTATGATAATGATGATAATGGGGTATTTTTAAAAACGTGTTCGTTCATCTTTAGGTGGATTTTATGGAAGAGCTACAACGTGTGCAACACTATTTAGGCTACTACAAACTGCCCTTGTGGTTTTATTAATAATACGATAAGTAAAAGGACCACTTTGGTATATAGACGTGTTCAAAATACATAATATTATTGTGCTGACGATGAGAAATGTTATTAAAGACTTAAAAATATTTCGAATGGATTAGAAAAAAATTCTAAGTGTGTTGTAAATATCCAATACATAGTATTATTTGTTATAGCATTTTATCAGAGCATCTATCGTTGACATCAGATTATTATTTTCGTTTCTTTTTATTGATATAATGTAATTAATAATTGTTGAACATTCCATTTGCTTGAAGGCATGCCACGAATAACATCATATTAATACCTATCCGTTTTTATTGGTTCTGTTAGTATCGTCACCATACACCCTGTATATTCGAATACGGGGTGGATTCTAACAGATTTTCATCGGAATATTGATAAAGAAAAGTCCCAATTTTACTCACACAGATCATATGATGAAAATCTGTCAAAAAATCACTGCATTTTTAGTTTTCTGCATCATTTTAACTGTGTGTGTGTGTAATATTCGCATGGGAAATCGTTTTAAGTGTTTTCGTTGCTTTTACAAAAAATCAGACTTTTTGGAAATTTGTGCCACAAAAGACTGTTTCACTATATTCGGTTTTTTTATTGCTAGAATGTTTTTTTTTTATTAAATAATGTTACTATTTGGTGTTCTACAAAAGGCCACAGGCAGTTAATTATGGGTGGTGTGCCCCTGTAGGTTTGTAGGTCTTATTCCAATAAAAATTATAGTTTTAGGGTCAATTTTTTATCAGAAATTTTGGAAATTTTCACATTTTCTTTTTGATTTAATAACGTAATAAGTTAGAATTGTCTTCAATTGCCTTTTCTATGGTCCTGCAAACAAACCTTTCGGCATTTGTTACATAGAAGAGTTTCCATTAACTTTTCGAAGTCACTTACACAAAACTTCCTGTTCATTCACTTCTGAATTTCTTTTCGTTTTCGCGAGGGGGAGAGAGGAAGGTTCGGGAATTCCGTGGCTGATGTAGGTACCAACGTATTGTTTCTGCACAGCTCGTTTGGAGGGCCGATCGATCAGGGTTGCAGGGTTGGGTTGGGTTGGGTTGAGTAGAGTTCGAAGAAAAATTAGGTGGTGGGCTGAATCACGTTCCGATTTCGGTCAAAAGTCAGCGGCGAAGTTCCAAACATGTACCACGTAAGTGGCATTAAATGTTTGGGAGGTTTTCGATTTAAAAAAATAAAATAAAGTCTACCAATAACGTATATACAGGGTGGTTTGTGTATTTAATTATAATGTAAAAAAAGAAATATTTTAGAGAAATTATTATTCAACTCGTGAAGTCTTTGAAATCGGGGATAGTTTAGTAACAATAGAATTTGGTATAAATAGTTCTATGATAATTCTGATCAAGATCAAATGCATTTAGTTCAAGAAGACATAAGTCATTCATACTAAATAATAATCAAAGGAATATGCAAGCGGTTTACGAGTACTTGTATGACTAATTAATTATCTTTTGCATTAAGTGAATTTAGTCAGTGAATCGGAGGCTATTTGATGAAGGCTTTTGTGCAAATTTAATTAGACTTCTACCTTGCTAAGTAGTCAAATCGATATTGCTCCATTTGGTCTTTCTGTTTCAAAATTTTCATTTTGAATTTACCAATTTTTGTAGGGATGGTTTCAACAGAATTCGAACACTTTTTTAGATGTTTACGAGTTCGTATGTCTTTCAACTTTGTACTTTTAATAATTAAAAGCCAAACGTTGACATTATGGCAATACACTAATCTCAGTAATTACTCAGTTAGCTACTTAACTTGATGAGTGATATCATAAAAGTGAAGTGTAAATGAATAGATTAGGTGTTAAAACTTTGTGATGACATTTTGTGGCACAAAAACAAAAATCAATTAAAAGGAAATTAATTATTATAATTAACGATTGATTATTTATTTTTTTTTTTAATTAAATTGAATCAAATAATAAATAGTACCTATTGTTAGTGTTTGGCAGGGGCGGATTCAGGATGATCCACGAAAATTTCTGCTCTTGTTGGGACAGTTTTTGAGGAAATAAATAATTTATGAAATTAACAAAAGGTTAATTTATCTGAAGCCGTTGAATTTGCTATTAATATAAGCGGAATTGCGAGTGCTATTCCTAAATAATAGCTTGGCAATGTTTCAAAATGTTCACGTTTAGATAGAACGAGTAGCGGCCGTTTTGCCCAAAAATTACGCACTATATAAAACGAATTTTAATGAGGCGTGCATACGCGAATTTCGAAACGGGCAACGGAGCTATCAATATCGCTGATAAATTCGCGAAATGGCACTAAATATCCTGCAAAATGTATTTGCTTACACGTAGAGTCCATTAAACCATTTCAACGAATTCACTACGATACTATATATAGCCCACTCATTGAAGATTAATTCGATTGTGGCAATTTGACCCCTTTTTTTATTTTTTAACTCATCCAAAAATCGATACAGTTTCATAATAGTAAAACAGTCAAAAAAAAAAAAAAGGTCGTAAGAATTAGTATTTTTGAATAGAATAGGACGAAAGAAAAATGTAAATTCACATTCGCATAAAAGAGAGGACTTTTATTTGAGGGGGTGTAATCGAGCAGTGTGGAGACAACCCCTGCACTGTGGCCTGCCCTTGCTTGCCATCGCTTGTCGCTCGCTCCATTTCAAGGATCGATTGCAAATTCCCATACTGTTGTTAAAATGCCCATCAATCTCTGGTACAAATAATTTCATCCCTCGCCTCTCTGATTCGAACGAAATTTACAGCGGATAATGATTATAACGAGTGAGCGTCTCGACGGCGAAAACCGACGCTAAACTTTGATGAAAATTGGAACGGGTTCGAAATCTGATTTATGCCGATAATTTCACCAGAGCGATTAACGCATCTCATCAAGCAAATGTGATGATAAAAAACCCTGTGCACTAATAAGTCGTACTTTTAATGGTCACAGAATTTTTAAAAATCTTATCGTTCATCAGGGTGCGTTCTTTCTGTCCCTGTATAAAATTTTTCGTGTTGTTGCTTTTCTTGACTTTGGATTACGTAATATGTTCACTTCACTTAACAGTTAATTTGTAATCAGTATAGGTATTGCTTTAATTTCTGAACCGTGTTCTCCTGATTGAACGTAATTATCAACTTTAATTACACAGCACAAATTCCCTACCAAGGCAATTAGGAAATTGTATATAAAACAGATAGCCTCCTGGACTAATGAAAATAATCCCGATAATTGAAATAAGGAAGTTGTGATGACACTGCACACGAAAATTGCCTAATTTTATCTTCCCTAACTTACAAACACATATACAGGGTGATTGGTTATGTATCGAATTAATTACCGATTTTTTTTCTTTGCATTTAAGCGCCTGTCTGCGAGGGGCAACTTGAAATCCTGCCTAATGGTACCGAAACTACCAAATCAGTGGGCTCGCAGTTGGCATTAACGTGCAAAGCAAATGGTAACGTAATTGATCAAATAACACAATTGGAATGGAAGGACCCGTTGGGTCGACGAATTTCCAACACCAACACCGACACTAATTTATATATACAGGTAGGATTAGTGAATAAGAATTTATTTCAGCTGCTACTTGGACTCAAAAAGTAGCATCTATTTAAGAAAATTCCTCCTTTCTTATCTTAAGCGTAGCTGTAAATGGGAAAGTTTTCAATGACTTTCTTGGGTTTTTAGAACTTAGCTGATGGGGGAGGTGTACAACTTGTTTTTTCCAAAATAACCAAAGACATGGCAGGCACTTACACATGTACTGCAAAATATTCAAACACAGAAGAAGTTAGGGCTTCGAAAGAAATAAAAATCATTGGTAAATCCCCTTTTTTTTTTTTAAATCGCAGTCGAACATTTTCAAATCGGTCATTTTAGAGGAAATAAGATGGAAAGACGCACCTGAAGAACAATATCCAAAATTGGGCGAAAACTTTAGAGTACGTTGCGAGGCAGAGGCAAATCCTTCTGCAACGATCAATTGGGAAAGAAATGGCGTTTCTTTGACTACCAAAGACAGATATATCGTAAAACCCAATGGTCTCATCATTACCAACGTCAGAGAATCTGATGATGGTTTCTATAAGTGCACAGCAGTTGTAGTGTCCACTGGGGAAATACAAATCCGAAATATTAGGGTAATTTATATCTATTTTTTTATTGGGCGAAATTCTTCTATTTGTTGTCCTTTTTGAGTTCATGAGGTTTTCGGTTTCTTTTAAAATCCCTTGTTTCTCGTAATCTTTTGGGTTGTAAAATATAAATTCTGATGTCAGGTTGAAGTCCAAATTCCTCCAAAAATAGAGCCCATAAGCGACTTGGAAATCATTGAGGGCGAACGAGCTCAAGTAATGTGTAAAGCGCATGGTAAACCACCACCAGAATACACTTGGATTAAAGGGAGCAATCGGGAAGATCTTTCGAAGACAGATAGGTTTTCGGTCAAAAAGAACGAAGGCCTGCTGTCAATAAACCGCGTCGAATTTATAGATAATTCAAACTACACTTGTGTAGCAGAAAGTAGAGCCGGTAGAGACGAGATAAGTGTGCAAATAAAGGTACTGAGTCCACCTCGAATATACGAATTACTTAACGCCACTGTGCCCACAACGAAAGAGGCCAAATTGGTTTGTAAAGCAAGCGGTCGCCCAGCACCTTACGTCACATTTAGAAAACTGAGCAATCGAAAACCTTTCGAACTGGGCGTACAAAACGACGACAAAAGAATAACAATCGAACAAAGGTTTGAACCTACCAAGGGCGAAAGTTATGGTATTCTTACCATAACCAATGTCCAAAGAAGTGATGATGGATTATACGAATGCATAGCGAAAAATTCCATTAGAGATGCTTATAAAAATGGTCACATAACCGTCCAATTTGCACCGACATTCGAAAAAACGCGAAACTTAACTTCTGTATGGACCTGGGGAGACAGAATTGCAAATTTGTCTTGTATTCCTGAAGCAATCCCGAACGCCACAATCGAATGGAGAAGGCAAGGAATAACCATAGAACAAAACAGCACAAATATGTGGGTAGTTGGAAACGGTCCGAAATCTTTTTTGTTGGTCAGAGTCGGTAATGACCGTCGCTTTTTGGGACACTACGAATGTCGAGCTAGGAATGAACTTGGGAACGATACCCTCCCAATCGAAGTGAAACTAGCCACCGTTCCCAATCTTGTACAACAGGTCAAAATCCAATCCGTCACAGCAACCACAATCAATTTCAATATAGTCGGTCCACCCAATTTTCACGATTTACCATTACGGAAATACGTGGTACAATATCAAACAGAACGATTGAGGAATTGGAACACTGCCAGAAATTACTCGTGGACCGTGGGTAAGTACCTACCTAAAGAGAAACATGGACCATGACCAGAAGAAGTACAAAAAAAAAATTAACAATTTTTGTAGGTGCTCCATACTACACTTTGGAGAACTTGATTCCGGAAGAGACGTACAACTTTAGATTTGCGGTTGTAAATGACGTTGGGATGGGTGGATGGGGTGGTAATCAACAGATTACCATGCCCAGAAGGTCTGCTCCGGCTGAACCCAAAATACTCGTTCGGAATTATCATCCAGATGACTCGGTACAAAACAGGGACGTCATAATTAGTTCGTACGCGGACCATTTTGATTTAAGATGGAATGTTCCTAATGACAACGGTGCTCCCATTGACAATTACTATATCAGATATTGCGTGGTAAGTTCACCAACAGGGTGGAAACATCCCCAGTATGGGGATGTTTTAGACGTCACTAGAATTTCTTTATCTCAAAAAAAAATTTTTTTGTTGTTGTTTAGGTTGAAAAGATCAATGGTGAATGGAGAGATATGTTAGATAAATGTAGTCCGGAAGTAACACACAGTTCTCAATATACGAATTACGAATTAAAAAATTTAGAGCCGGATACAGTGTACAAAATCGAATTGAAAGCTCATAATTCGATTGGGTTTAGTTCGCCAGCACAAATAAGGATTAGAACCCCTAGAGGTGAGGGTCCCCGACATTATTACGAATTAATTTCACACGATAATAGTAATAATACTAGTGGTGCAGTGAAGTACTGGCCGAACTTTATTTTCAGTTTTGCTGTTTGCACATGGACTTTGATTTATCGTTTTTATTATTTGTGATTTTAGTTTAATTTTTTTTTTCCCTAAGTTATTTCGCTTATTAATTAAGCATGTCTTTATTTTTGTATCTTTTTATTATTAATAATAATTTTTTTTCTTCTTATATCTACTACCACACTGATAAAGGTTTAATTTTTTGTGTTTGTTCTTTTTAACTGTGCCATCTAAATGGAAACAATTTTTTTTTATTGTATTGCACATAAATATTTAAGACGTCACACATTTCTTATTTATTTATTTTTTTTAATTTACGTTAGCTTATTTTGTTAGCTGTGTATGTTTTTGCAAATGATTAATATTATGATGATGATGATGATAATAGGGTATTTTTAAAAACGTGTTCGTTCATCTTTAGATGGATTTTATGGAAGGGCTACAACGTGTTCAACACTATTTAGGCTACTACAAACTGCCCTTGTGGTTTTATTAATAATACGATAAGTAAAAGGACCACTTTGGTATATAGACGTGTTGAAAATACATAATATTATTGTGCTGACGATGAGAAATGTTATTAAGGACTTAAAAATATTTCGAATGGATTAGAAAAAAATTCTAAGTGTGTTGTAAATATCCAATACATAGTATTATTTGTTATAGCATTTTATCAGAGCATCTATCGTTGACATCAGATTATTATTTTCGTTTCTTTTTATTGATAATATGTAATTAATAATTGTTGAACATTCCATTTGCTTGAAGGCATGCCACGAATAACATCATATTAATACCTATCCGTTTTTATTGGTTCTGTTAGTTTCGTCACCATACACCCTGTATATTCGAATACGGGGTGGATTCTAACAGATTTTCATCGGAATATTGATAAAGAAAAGTCCCAATTTTACTCACACATATCATATGATGAAAATCTGTCAAAATCACTGCATTTTTAGTTTTCTGCATCATTTTAACTGTGTGTGTGTGTAATATTCGCATGGGAAATCGTTTTAAGTGTTTTCGTCGCTTTTACAAAAAAAAATGAGACATTTTGGAAATATTTCCCACAAAAGATTATTTCACTATCGTCTTTTTTTTTATTGCTAGGATGTTTTTGACTAAACAATGTTGCTATTTGGTGTTCTACAAAAGGCCACTGGCGGGTAATTATGAGTGGTATTCCCCTGTAACTGTTTGTAGGTCTTATTTCAATAAACATTTTTCTTCTTAATTAGTGACAATAGAGTAAATTCAAGCCAGGCGAGGGTAAATGTTTTTTTACCTTTTACCTACCCTTCTCTATCTAGAATTTACATTATCTTTTTTTTTTTCAAATAATGAGACCTATTATAGTTTTTGGGTCCATTTACCTCCACTTACCCTGCTACAGCCCTCATCATTGCATGCTTTAAGTCTATGTAAAAACGAAAAAAAAAACGCTTCATTTTTTGTGTTAGTTTTTTTCTGAATAATATTTAAAAAAAAAGACTTACTAAAACTCTTTTAACATATCTCTAATACATAAAAAAAAATCAACAAATGATAAATTTGTACTGGTGCGATTGTTACGGCTTGATAGTTTAATTAATAATTAACAACTAATTACTATTATAATAAATTTATTAGTGTGGACACTTTTTTAAGTCCTAAATATATAAATACGTAATATTTGATATGTTCTTGTCACTGCATGTTTTTAGTGTGAACGAAAAAAAAAAAAAACTAAGTGATATGTGTATCATTGTGTACTAATGTTGACCAAATCGTATTTTTTATTATTAAGTATTTTTTTATTTGTTTAGTTTTCGTTTTAAATGAAGTAATAAGAATTTTTTACTTTTCTTACAACTGACAATAATGCATTTGTAATACGTTTTTCTTAAGCCAGATGAGTTGTTGTAATGAAAATAAATAAAACTGAGAAATGTAATAAAAGTTTGTTGTTGTCGAGAAGGAAGAAAAAAAAACACAGGCAATGGTAATAGTAAAGCTCATGTTGGTTTCGAGATTTTTAATAGCTTTTTAGGTTTTGTGTGTGATCATCGACAACTTCAACCCCCCGGCTTTTGTCAAGTGCTAAACGCTTTTAAATGTCTTATCGACTTAAAAAAAATACCCCTTTCAGAGGATCTTGCCAACAAGTCCAAGTGTACGTAGAATTTTTATACGAATTCTAAGGGCTGAAAAACAACAACAACAATATTTTAAATTTTCTTATATATAAATTATTGAACAATGTTTTTAAGTTTTTGGCCCTTAGAATTTAAATGTAGTACAACCCTCTCTTTCATTACTTTGCTTTGCTTTCTGATTTAAATGGGTGTAGAAACACAGTCACTATTTTCATCACGAAAAGTACATAAGTACCACAAATATTTTGATGATTATGTAATTAAACTGATAATTCATAAAAATGTTTTTTCTAAAAAGTGGGTAGAAAATTAAATTTAAAAAAAAAATAGAAAGAAAAAAAGGGTGAGGCTAACTATACGATGACTTATTATCAAAAAATGTCTCTAATTTCATAATTACTAATTAATAAATTCGCCAAAATATTTGTGGCAATACAAAACAATAAAAACGGATTATTATTAATTATCTATTGATTTCTATATATTTTTTTTCAGTTGGATTATTTCTGAAAACACTCATTTCTATTTTAGAAACTTGTTTGCTTATTTTAAATTATTAATTTCGAATCCAGCATGATCTGTCCCTTTTAGAGTAGACAAAAACCTACAGACAATAATTACGCAAATAAAAAAAATAAATACATCTATATATTTTTTTAATAACTTTACCAACACACGCCACTGTATGTTTTCTTCATAAAATTAACAACAAAAATTGTTTCTATTTAAAAAACAGACTGTTTACAGACTTAACGTAAACTACCCCAAAACTCAGACGATATTTTTCTTTTTCAGAACATAATTTTATTTATTATCTTAAACGAATACTTAATTAAATGTTGTGGGTATTTAAATATTAATTAATTCTAACCATCTCATAACTGACGTTTTTTTTTTTTTTGTTAGTTTACTACCAGTCAGTAAATGTGTCTGTTTGGGAATGAAGAAGCATTAACTTGTCAAAACTTACTAATACATACTGTATTAAAAAAATGTTTTTTTTACGTTTGATACAAACAAGTGTTTTACAATTAGGTGCCAATTCGCCAATTTACCAAGAACCTCCGGCCATGAGTAGTTCGATGATAGTTGCCATTGTCGTAGCAGCGATAGTTATCATTATATTTATCATCGATATCACCTGCTGCTGCACCAGCAGATCGGGCGTTTTGGCTTACATTTTGGAGAAGATCAAGTCTAAACCTGCCGATGAAGAAGATCCGAAATTGGGAAGGTAAAATACCAATGTCTTATTTTATTTTTTATTTTTTTTTGTCTACAGTTTATCACACGACACATATTTTTGTACTTATCTGCATTTGTGTACATGTAAACAGTTTTTACAAAGTCAAAAAATTACTTACATTAATTTTCTGAATTTCGTAACTGTAAAAGCAAAAAATTTTTGATTTTTTTCATGGCTTTAATTCCCCTTTTTTTTTAAAAAAAATTATTATTGATATGTTTTGAGAATCAAATGTTTTTTGTTTTTAATATTCTCTAATTGAGAAAAATTAGTTCGTTTTCACAAATGTTACTCTGAAGACTTTTTGGATATTCCACCCCTTGCAACCCTAACCCTAAGTCTAATTTTCCTACTTGTCTGGTACTTCTAAAATTTTTTTAATTAATTTATTTTACCAGAATTATTTTTTGATTTAATTATTCTGTTTGATAATAAAATGGTTCACAATTTTGGCTTGTGTGGCATAGGACCCATTTTCCATTTTTAATTTCGTACTTAGTATAGAAATTGGTAATTTTAGTCTATACAGTTGGCGATTTCCACTGCCTTATTGCAGTTACAAAGCAGCATCGGCACACCCTAGCAGTCTGAATCTGCCCCAGCCTATAAAACTGTCTACGACCCCCATGTAAGACTCCAAAGTGTTGCCCTGAATGTGGTGCTAAAATTATTATTTTTTTGCCTGCCTTAGACCTATTATTATACATATAACAAATAGTAGAACTAGCACTCTTTCGTTTTTGCTTTATGTTTGTATTTTCTTTTTTTATTTTACTTAGTTTTCCCAAATTTGGGTACTTCCTAAAAATGAGAATATATATACGAAAATGAATTTCTCTTCACTCTGAGATTATGAAAGTTATTTACTATAAGTATAAATTTTTTTAAATTTTACTAGTGGTTGTCACTGGTGACAAATCTCGTCCACGACTTGCGGCAGCCACTTGTTGTCGCCACTTGTGGTCCAGCGCTAATTCATGAAAATAAATATTTAAAAAAATATTAAATTAATTACGTAAATATTACTGATTTTTTTTGAGATTGTACAACATAAATGTCATTTATTTTACTTTACTACTAACCCCAGAAAAACACAGGGTGTTCGAAAACACTGCCGATAATTACACAATGAAATCGTTAACATATTTTACTTGATGTGTACATTTTATTTTCTGAATGATATTTTTGCTGCATGATTAATAATACAATCAAATAACTGTAGCATTTTTTCCTTTGGTTTAGGCGGTTTTTTCTTTTAGCATGACGTGCAAGATATTTTTTGTAATGTACCTACAAAATTATTTTTTAAATTATTTTGAAACTTACTAATAATACGTATGTGGTTAGAGGATGGATAGATAAATTTTTACTGTTGCGGTATGTTTATATATTTTTTTTCTTAGGGACGAAAAGGAGCCCCTTAAACCAGACAGAGGGGGTCAGCCTGAATTTATAAGTCCTGATAAAAGAAATATCTCGGTTGAATTCGACGGACATAGGGCATATTCCAGACCCGGAGATATAATTATTGGTAAGAATTCAGCCGTATAAACAACAGAATTTTTGTTTTTTTTGTTACCTCATTCTTGTACTTAAAATATTAATGCTGTTGCATTTGTCTGATGATGTGCCAAAAATGTTTAAGTACTTCTTTTCTTGATTAATATTAGCGCATTTTATTCTATTTCACTTATTATTAATAACTAAGTATACAGAAATTGCAAATTTGTTTTTCATATTATAAATTAATTTTTGTTTTATAAAACATCTTCCAGTTGTAACTCAGTAAGTATTATAAAAAGTATTTTTAAAGTATGCAGTGTAAAAGTGTACATAAATTGTGCTTATGTCTGAATTGATAAGTTATTACTAATAATTTTTTTTTTCTTGTTAACTTTACGTTAGTTTACTTACACTTTTTTTTATACTGTAATTGAAAATTTGCTGGTAAATTTTCAACAATGTTCTTTGGGTTATTAATTTGAAAAATTGTGTTATTTGCCAGCAATTTTTCATTTGATTGTATTTCGAAAACAAGTGTATTGCTTTTTGTGTGCGTGAGGGTGTGAATTGAATATGCGCTTAAATAAAATACAAATTTGCGATTTTGTTACTCAAAAAGCTTTGAATGTGAAATTTAAATGAAACCATTTCAGACACCAAAATAAATAGAAGTATTTAAAAGATATTTTTCTTATATCGTAGCAAAAATTAAAAAACACTTTTGGCAAACTAAAAACTTAAACAAAAGGTGACCAAGAAATATTTAATTTTCCAAATTTACTGGGGGAAAAAGAAATAACTGATGAAAGAGGGTCACCCTTAAATATTTGAAGTACTCTTTAAACTTTGCAGATGAGTTCAGGTTATTTAATGTTTGTGGTATTTAACGGTGGATCTCTTTCCATTATCATTCATCTTTTTTTCTTACCTTATTTTGGGTAATTTAATTAAGTTTATCGAGGAAAAATAATTTCATTACTTTCGTTTCTCACAAAGGTTTTGTTTGCTTTTCAAATGATTTTAGAAAAGCAAAGAGGGTACATTATAAAGACTGAGACATTTTATTAGACAATGAATTATTACTTTTTAGTTTGTAGACATTAATGTGTAGAATGTACTGCAGTCCACGACATATAAAATCGTTTCTCTATTACTTTTACTGCGCATTTCTTAATTACTTACGTAGTTATTAGTATTGTAAGTGTGTTTATTAAGAAAGCGTTGTTAATTTTTTAGTTGTTTTTCTTTTCGTTTTTCCACACATTGTTTGTACTGTTGTACTTACATTACTTAACATTAAGATTTTTTTGTAACATAATGAAAAATTATAGATAATATTAATTACGTTCAGTGTGTAATAAAAAATGCCAAAGGTAAACTATATTGATGATGATAATAATACTTAAGATATTATTGTAGCTTTTGATATGAATAATAATAAAAACAATTAAAAAGACGTTCGAAGAAATTATCAACAATTGATACTTATCTTTATTTTACAAAAATAAACTTTATAATATTGTAATTCATAAACGTCGATAATTACACTAATCTACCGAAAGAGTCACATTGAACTCCGGGGATGCGAGCCATCTCGCAACAACATTTTCCTTCAACAATACTTTGTATTTATTTTTAGGTTTCCTTTTCATAAAAATGAACTGCAAGAACTTTTTGAACCACTTTCGATCAGCCACTTGCGTCTAGAATACAAAAAAAAAAACATTTTAATTAACTACAGGCATTTAGACCAAGTTAATTAAGTACCTCAATGAATAATGCCAACAGTAAATGACAAAGAGGTAGCAGCAACAGAGTGTCTCTAAAATACCTCTGTTCCCCGGGTCGATTTCTCGGCAAGTAGATCATCTCAAAAAACTCGACGAATCCTTTGGGAGCTTCCAGGTAGAGCCACGTCAAAAAGGATGTAAGACTGATTGCTGACAGTATGAACCAGAAGTTTGTAATTAGTGATTTCCTAAACGGTTTTCCTTTTGCGTAAACAAAAGCCATGATTATGTACTGGTAAGACGAGACCATAAAAATTACGGTATTTTCCCAACATAAAATCACCTCTTCCTTCCCAGGCGGTAACGGTACGAACCAGGGCTGAGTCGATAAGTAGTAGTAAGAACAAAATTGAACAGCAAAGCACAAAAAAACCTGAGTGACGAGCGGGATCAGGTTCCTGGCACACACCAAGGATCCCATGGGTCGCTCGAATTGCAGCTTTTTAGCAGGACCTACAACACGGGTGAGTTTTCTATTCAAAGAGTGACCTAAAGGGGATCTCACGTTGAAATTATTAAAATAATTTATTACCTTGATGGCCTATCGTCACTGCTAAACTGGTCGTGATGATAAGATCAATAAATAAAAGCTGTACGTCCCCCAACATCGAATGAAACTGTAAAATTTATTTTCTAGTCGACTGAAAATAATGAAAGCTAAAAAACTTACTGTGTATAGAACTAGAACTGAACAAAACTGAATCAAACTATACAGAGCCATGTATTTAAAAAGAGCAAAGCTGGTAACTAATGCACATCGACCTTCTAATATGAGATGAACAATGCATGAAATGTTTGGTATTGACGAGGTAAATGGGGCGGCTACGCTTGCTTCAGCCTGCGATAGCGAAACTCCAACGTGCGCTGTTTTTAACGCCTAAAATTGTTTTACTACAAGCTAAACTATAACGAAACAGATGTCGGAGAGACGTACCCCGCAGTCGTTAGCACCATCGCCAACCATTGAAACGATAAACCCGATTTTCTGGAAATAGTTTATTAACTGGGTCTTTTGATCCGGCTGAAATCTCGCAAATATTGTGCTTCTCACTAAAATATGGGGAAGATAATCCGCGTAATATTCCCTCAGTTTACCCCAAGTTCTTCCGTCCATTGCTAAATGATACTTAAAAAAAAAAGCTAATAAATTATTTATTGGTTCCGATTTAAGACTATTTTACTTTTTTGTTATAAAAATTCATGGTTGGATCGTCATCTAAAACTTCAAATACCATCTTGGGTATTTCCTGATCGTTCTCTGATTCCATATTTACCAACACAATCGGCTCCTCGGCTTTTACCATATTACATTCTCTAGCAACGCAAACGGCAGTCATAATATTATCACCTAAAAACAGCAAAATATGAAGAAATTGGGCCCCTTTTTTGAGTAAATGATTCACCTGTAATCATAACAGTTTGAATATTTGCATTATATAACGTTTGAATAACTGGAATAGTTTCGGGTTTTAATGAGTTTTGCATTATCATAAATCCCAAAAAAGTCATATCACATTCAAGCTAAAGAAATTACAAGTACATACAACAGGAAAAATATAAATTACGTAGATAATATTTACCACTTCTCGTTTAGTCCTTTGAGCTTCCTTCCACTTGAATTTGGAAGAAAGTTTCTTTGAAGAGAACGCGATGACTCTAAAACCTTGCGAAGTATAAAAAGAAAGGCACGCGTGGAAGTCTTGCGGTAAAGACTCTTCCCTACAGAAAGATTTAACTTTTTCGGGGGCTCCTTTTGTAAATGCTATCATACATGGTTCGTTTAATTCTCTACAAATTACTGTCATGCACTGTTGAACTGAAGAAAAGGGAAATTCACGGATTATTCCAATGCAATAAGGAATCTGTACAACAAAACGTTTTGGTAATTCATTTTTAAATAAAAAATATATTAAACTAGTATTTTACGTTATCTTCTCCAATATTAAAATTATTAGCATCTTTTTGATTCGGTTTCACTATCACTGGAGCAAGCATATCGAATCTTGTGCTCTCTTTTTCTCCAGGTTCTTCAATTTCCTAAATAGTTAAAGTTGTTGTGAACATTATTTTACTTAATCAAACTAAATTAAAAAAAAAAATACCCATTTTGTGCTCTCAAACATACTAATATCAAGTGAATCTCCCTTTAAATGTCCCATTATTCTCGTCAACGAATGACACGTAGCCATGGCTTTCACTAAACTGCTCGTGGAGTCAATTTTGTAAGCGTGTGTTTCCGGCTCCTCAAATTTGCCTCCGACACTCGGAATAATCGAGCTCAGTTCTACACCGTCTTCAGTTAATGTACCAGTCTAAAATTAATAAATTAAAACGTCCTTAATCGGTAATGAATCGTAAAGCACCTTGTCAAAACAAGCCAATTTAATTTTCCCAGCTAAATTAATACGAGGCGGACTTGTACAAAAAATATTCAACTTTTTCAATCTGCTTTGGCTGTACGCAATACCGATGGTCATAGCTGCTGGCAAAGCTGGAGGAACCACTATAGTAACTATGTCGAAAGTTCTAATTAAAATGTACTTTAAATCAGCCTAAAACAACATTAAAAATTAACAAGTTTAAAATTTACTACTACACGATACGTACACCACGTTTATGATACAAATAACTGCAATATCCCATTCCTGCTATCGCTATGATTGATAGGGAGAGTAAAAATTGCGCGCTGTCTTTATAAAACTGGAGATTTATTGGCGCGGGGAATAATATGCTCTTCACCAGTTCGCCCTTCATAGTGTTAAAGCCCGTTTTAATGACGCGTGCTAAAACATATTCTCCCTCATAATAACGCGCCTGTAAAATACTTGTACCGCAAAAAAGAGTGTATCTTTTATGAATACCAGTGTCGTATATTTCCGAACTTGTATGGGGAGCTGTTTTCGTAACCGGAGTACTTTCGCCTAAAAAACGAGTTCAAACTGTTTTTCTAAATCGCCAGTCGTTATCAAAAGCCCAACACAAATAATAATTCTCTTGATAAAACATGAATTCATTAATTAATAAATATCCTCTAGTTGTTTAAATACCAGTAGGTTTTTTCCCGGAAATAAATACAAATGTTATAAATAAAACTTGCCAGTTAACATGCTTTCGTTGACGATGCAATTTCCTGTTAAAAGAACGGCATCGCACGGCATCAAGCACCCCGAACGAGGTATTACCAATAGATCACCAGGTACAATATCTGTTGAAGATATATCGTGTCCCGTAAAACCCGAAATAGCATTCGGTCGGAGAACTTTTGCGCTATCTGTTTTTGACGATTTCACTAAATTGTGCAGAGCTTCGTCTTGCTAAAATTATTTTTAATGATATACAGGGTGTTCTATGACCAAGTTAGGTCATATTACGTACTTTTCGTGTTTGATACAATGTCGCACAAATTGAAAAGAACGTTAAAATCAAAACGCATGCCGAGTAGATAGCATAATCGTCTACACACCAAAGAATAATAGAAAAGGCTTGAAATAGGTAAAACGGATTGAATACTTCGTTTACAAACACATTCCAATATGTTCTAATTTCTACATCAATGTTGTTGGACCCATACAGATTAAGTCTAAAAGTAAACGTTATTAATGTATTCTTTTTTCAATTCTAAATAATTGTTAGTTACAGTTCTTCCTTTTCGTTTTCAGTAACCCCTGTTGAATTGTCTAAGATATCACTCAATGTTAACATGGGCATTAAATCGTCTAGAGGTTTAAAAAGTCCATCATTGTCATCTAGCATATACTTATTATGTCGATAAACAAAATATTTAACATTATTAAAGGCACTTTGTTGCAAATGGAACGTTTCTGTCCTAATAGTAATTGTTTCATAATTATTATTGGCATCTTTAACTAAAAATAATGAATTCAGCTTAATTACAAAATATTTTTCTTTCTGCAATTATTAAAGCTCACCTAATAAAGTATCAGCAGTATTTAATGTGCACTTGGTCAGTTTTAAACGCTTTAACTGAGGGTACCATCCCACTAATAAATACAATAACCCAAAAGACAATATACCGAACAAATGAAACAGCAACCATTTAGTGGTATTTCTATTATGATAGCTGTAAATTACACATATATTGTTCTCTTCCTTGCTCTGCAGTTGTTGGGATGTTAACCCAATAGGTTGATATCCTAGAAAATCTTGTATTAAATGAAATTTTCACAGAATAATTCAATAAGGGGGTACATACCAGAGCGTAACCAAGGCATTTTAGCTTGTGCAGTTTAACAAATACATCACAGATCTAGTTGAATTGGTCTAGCACCATTTTGGGATTGCTTTAATTATGGATAAACTGCTTTTTATTGCTTTTCTTTGTTACAATAATAACCTTTGTTTTTGTTTATATGTCATCTGGCACGAAATTGCAGGTTAAGTTCAAAAAGTTATATAATAACTAGTGGGTCACTTGAACTAATGCAAGTTATGTAACCCATTTTACACGTGAGTATTGTGTTGTATAACTATGCATTGTTTTTAATTAAATAGGTCAAATTGTAGGTATTTTGGGGTATAAAATTAATAAATATTTATTTGGTTTATTAAAAAACAGTTCAATACTAATTTTACCAAATGTATTGAATTGTATTGTTTATGGTTATCAGCTGTCATGCATCTGTCAGTGCTTTTTCCAAAATGGCGTAATATACATCTCGACATATTGTAGCTCGTCACATAATTATTAATATTACCTTTATTTCACGTTTATAAATCGTGTTGTTTGTTTTAAAATGGATTTTGGAACGTTGCTACATACAGCAAAACAAAATGAACACGAAAAGAGAGAGGTAAGTGCTTATTTAACTACATTTTAGTAGCACTTATTTCTAGAAAATGTTGCTGTCCTCAAAAGAAAATTAATTGGAAATGTCCTCAAACTTGCAGGTCCGATACTACAGCACAAAATTTTCTCCTCCCAAGAAAGAGAAGAAAGAAAGCAGAAACCTTTCAGTAAATGTACAAAAATTTTTGGCTAGGAAAGAAGAGGAAGAAAAGCAAAAAGCAGAGGAGGCCAAAAAGAAGAGAGAAGAACTTTTGGCGTTACGATCTCAGGTACTTAATTAATTTAGTATCATTTTGTATTTGTAATTGTCTACTTTGTGGTCATGTTTAGGATAAGAAAGCAACCAGGAGAGTGAATGTCATGTTAAAACGCACAAAGTCTGCAAACCAATCTGTAATTCAAGATGCAGTAGACAAAGACAATACAGCAGTTACGTTAGCAGGTCCTTCGCAGCCTGATGAAGATGATTATGGATATGTTTCACAAGAAGCTTCAGCATTTTACAATAAAATGATGGAAAAATATAGTAAAATGCCTGAAGAGCCAAAATTTTCAACATCTACTGCCAAAAGAGTTAGTAGTAACTTGAGTAGCACAAAAGACAGGGTCAAAGCAGCCCTGGAGAGAGAAAGAGAAGAAGCCATGATGCCACATAGAAGGAAACGAAAACATACCAGTGAAAATGAAAAAAACGACGCCAACGAAGATCAAGAATTGGATAGAAAGGACAGCAGTCAACAGCCAAACAAGCCGAAATCTAAACCGATGCCTCCCCCAATGAACTTCATGGGTAATAAAAAAAATTATACACAGTTAGTTCTTATGTGTAGGTAAATAACCTGACATTTAATTACAGAAATATTGAAACTAGCTGAACAGAAGCAGCACGAACCAATTGTAATTCAACCAAAACCTAAAGATGACGACGGCCCCCTCATGACTAAGAAGCAAAGAAGGGAACATGAGAAAGAGAGGCAGCGTTTAGAAGCAAAAGAAGCTCGAATGAAGGCCGAGAAAACGTCAACAGATAAAAATCAAAAAGTAAAAAGCACAGATAATGGATTTAAAGTGCCTAAATTATCAGAGCCTTACATAAATGGTCATAAATCTACTTCAAATGGAAACGTTTCTTCTTCGTCGCCTAAAATTCCAAAAATAAATTCACTTAATTCGTTAAAAAACGACAAGAGGCTAGAAAAAAGTTCAACTAAGAATACAAACAACAAGGAAACCCCCAAGCTGCCAAGCAACAATGATTTAAAAGAAAAGCAAAAACAGATTATGTTAAGAGAGAAGCAAAAACTCCTGGACGCCAAGAATAAACAGAAGCTGGAAGAGTTAAGGGAGCTTCAAGAGCTACAAGAACTCAGAGAAAAACAGAGGCAGTTGCAAGAATTAGAAAGACAGAAGCTCCAAAAACTTCAGAAATTAAAAGAGAAAGAAAAACTTATTCAATCTGCCAACAATAAAGTGCCTTCTACTACCAGTAAGACTCCAACAGATTTAAATTACGCCAAACAGAACCAAGTTACGGATAGGACGATGGCGACCTCGAAATTTCCTGCAAAAGCGAAAGATCTTCAGCCCAAAAGGTTTCCTCCAGAAGACCTGCAGCCAAAACAATCTTTGAAACCGAAACAATTTCCGCCGAGCGATCTCAAGCCAAAACAGTTTCCACCTGCTGATGTTAGGCAAAAACTTCCGCCAGTAAAAAAACGTAATAATAATGTGTTTGTCATGTTTTTATTAGGGAAGTGAATAACATTTTCTTTTTGTTTCAGGTCGCATTTTGGATGACGAAGAGGAATACGATCCGGAAATGGACGACTTTATTGATGATGGACCAGAGGATGGGGCAGATTATTCGAAATATATACGGGACATTTTCGGATATGATAAAAATAAATATAGGAATGTAGACGACGACGATGTAGAGGAGGCGTCCTTCCATCAACAGTGGAAAGAAGAAATTATTAGTACAAAAATCGGTAATTATTTTATTCGTTTATCAAAATTAATTTGTTTAACTTTTTGTTTATTGAGGAACGTAATCTTTAAAATGGTATATTTATTTATACATTTATATTATTTAGGTATAATGGAGGATTTAGAAGATATGAAGATGGAGGAAGCAGAAAAACGCCGAAAAGCAATGCTGAAGAAGAAACGTAAATTATAACTAAATTATGTAAGTATAAACAGCAGTAAATATGTGATACCTATTCTTAATTTAGGTAAATAAGTTATTCAGTTTTTTTTGTTGTTAATTATCTCTATTTATGATTTTATCTTATATTACTTTTTAAAGCAATTGTTGCAACTTTATATAAAAAATGTATATGTCGTTTACACACTTCTTTTTTCAATAATGAGAGACGTAGGTAATTTTACTCTAATGCATTTTCTTAGTATACTTTGTATGATATTACTTATGTTATCCGGGAAAAATGTATTTTTAATTAAAAGATGTTTTCTTATATATATTTTTTTTCAGTCAGTCATATACATTATTAATCAGTTCAATTCATTAAAACAATTTAATTTACCAATTTTGAAAATCTATAAATATCTGTCGTGTCGCAAGTATATCTCAAAAAAGGAGCTTCAAATTAAAATTAGTTAAAAATCCCGCCGTTATGGATGCATATGAACTACAACACTTCAGTAGTTCTATTGTATAGTATCTCAACCATTTCGTTTGTAAAGTGTTTATGTAAATATTATTTATTTAATTAAATAACTGTACTTATCATCTAATAGAATTCATTATTAGTTCGTTTTTCAAATAGTTAAACGAGATGTCCACGAAGAAGATTTCGCCCTACACCATCAAGAAGTCGGTGGTGAATCCTGCCCCATCAAAAAGAGCTTTTAAAGTTATCGTCGTAGGAGATTCGAATGTTGGAAAGACTTCGTTGACCTATCGATTTTGTGAAGGCAAATTCCTTGAAACTTCTGAGGCCACCATAGGCGTAGATTTTCGAGAGCGAATTCTTCGTATTGACGGTGAAGAAATAAAGGTAACAACAAAAACCTTTAATAATTGTTCTTTTTAATTTGGGCCTTATACATTAGTTGCAGCTGTGGGATACTGCAGGACAAGAGAGATTTCGAAAGTCAATGATAGCCCACTATTACAGAAATGCCCATGCAATTATTGTTATGTATGATGTAACAAACAGGGCTTCCTTTACATCAATCGAACATTGGATACAAGAGTGCGATAGTAATTGTTTCATTGACATACCCAGGATACTTGTGGGCAATAAATGCGATGGTGATCCAGCAGTAACAACTAGTGAGGCCCAAAGATTAGCAGACAAGTATAACATGCCGGTAAGTGACTATCGAGTTTAATTTTTTTTTTAAGCTGATATACTTCGTGTAAATGTTGTAGTTGTTTGAGACATCTGCTAGATTGGATTCTCAAAATAACAACGTAGAAGCAATATTTTTAACATTAGCACATAAGTTAAAGAATCAAAAGTCTTTTATACCAAAACCAGAATATATAACTGTAAATAGTAGATCTCAATCAGAAAGTCAGGATAGTTCTTGTTATTGTTAGAAAGACTGGTGTAATTGTTTTACGTATTTTATTTTATTATTTATAATTAATTAAGTGGAAGTACATATAGCAATGGCATTTAATATGTAACTATCAATTAAAAAAGTATAAAATAAGAATAAACATAACTCAATAATTTAGACGTTATTAAAAACTTTTAGTTCATGGGAAGATAAGATAAATATTCTTGATTCTTAAACTAATTAAATAAGATTTTAAATTAATATACAAGTAATTACATGGGTTTACGGTATTACACACATTTATTAGTTTTTATTCTTTCATTCTTTTTGTTAAAATTTAATAAATACGTTAATTATGTCTTAAGTTATACTGTCTGAGACAAATGTAATCCTTCAAACACCTCTAAAAAGTTATGCTCACCTTAGGGTTATTTTAGCGAACGCTACTTACGTTTAGAATTAATTTATAGTCTATGGAATTAACTTTTAGGTTATGTTTGCGTACTAATTTAGTTTTCTTTGTTGCTTTGTAAATTATTTTTTAATTTACATTGCAAATTCTACCTAATGTAAATCATTAACGTTTAATAATTAATTATTTTTTTATTTTTAAACATGAGTTTCATAACTCTAACCTTTTTTTTTTTATTTTAATGTTGACGTTTAGTGTTCGTGTTTTTGTATTCTGTCAATATTTTATGAATAATTGGTGACTAATGTTTATAAGTATCTTAAATTTTTAATAATTACGTTAAAAACATTGTTAATATCATATACACTTGTGTTATAAATTAAAAATGGAGTGGTTATTTGGTAAGAAAGTAACCCCCGAGGAGATGCTCCGGAAAAACCAGAGGGCCTTAAACAAAGCTGTGAGAGATCTGGACAGAGAAAAGATGAAGATGGAACAGCAAGAGAAAAAGGTTATTGCAGATATAAAGAAATTAGCAAAAGAAGGACAGATGGTAAGTGTAAAATTGTTAATGAGTGTCTTTGAATGTCATGTTTTATTTAATCTTTTAGGATGCCGTTAAAATAATGGCAAAAGATCTTGTTAGAACTAGAAAATACGTCAAGAAATTCATGTTAATGAAGGCAAACATCCAGGCAGTATCCCTAAAAATTCAAACACTACGTTCCCAAAACTCAATGGCCCAAGCAATGAAGGGAGTGACCAGAGCAATGCAGAGTATGAACAGGCAACTAAATCTTCCCCAGATCCAAAGAATTCTCCAAGAATTTGAGAAGCAAAGTGAAATAATGGACATGAAAGAAGAAATGATGAATGATGCTATTGATGATGCGATGGCTGATGATGATGATGAAGAAGAAAGGTTTGAAACAGGAAACAGTTTTAGTTTTCTTTTTGTAATACCGTAATTATTTTTCTTTACAGCGACGCCGTTGTTTCACAAGTATTAGATGAGCTAGGTCTTCAATTAAATGACCAGTTGTCTGGTTTACCTCAAACAGCCGGTTCTTTGCCAGCAAGTGGACAAAAACAACCAGTTGCTGCTGCAGCTGCCGCAGCAGGGGGCGCTGGTAATGGGCCGATATCTGATGCAGATGCTGATCTACAAGCCCGATTGGATAACTTGAGAAGGGAATGATTTTTCCAGGTAATTTAAATTTTTTAATAATACCTACGTGCATATTAGAGTTGTTGTAAACAAAGAGCACTTATTAATGAGAATAACTTATTAAATCTATTTTAATTTTATAAGAGTACTGTTATGTAAATACATATTCATAATGTGTATTTTTATTGTTTCATATATTTTTTTTTGTAATAAATATTTTGCTTATTTTCATTTTGAAATAGTTCACGAATAGATTTAACCCAAACTAAGTTTCATTTTTAATAATTAAAAAGTCAAATACTTTCTATATATATATATATTAAATATAATTTACCTCATAATTACAACTATTTTTATCACATAAAGTGACACATTTACATTTGATTTTAAAAAGTGTTCTTATTATTAGCAGCTGCTTTGTTTTGAAACGCAACGTATTTTTCTTTTTAAATTTATTTGTACTTAACCAGTAATTGCAAATATAACATAATTAACAAACAATAGTGAGAAATATTTTTCCACATTTAACAATTTAATCAATGAGATAAAAAAAAGAGTAACATTTAATAAAATCAGTACGTTAAATACACTTATTAATTTAATAGTGAAATTATATTTACAAAATATAATGTTTTGTATTTACAATAATAGTAATTAAAAAATCTTTAAAAATTATAAAGGCAAGCTGGTCAACAACATACAACATAATACATTTATTTCACTTAAAATCTACCAGTTTACAGCTACGATATTACTTCACTAGGTGTTTCAATTCCACTTCTTTTCAACATGTCCCTTAAGGCTCTATTTTCCCTTATGAGTGCTTCATTTTTCTTACTAATTATTTCCAGACTTTGGTGTAATTGCTTATTTTCTTTAATGCACAACTCTGTTCTCTCGTTTTGGTTTTTAAGTTCCAAAATGTATTCACATGCCTTTGCCAATATGCCCCCTTTGGACTGCCCATCATAGTGACCATTTCCTTTCAATTCTGTGGGACTTTCGGGAATAATTTTTGATAATTTTGTTATCCAGTTATTAATTTTATCCCTTCTTCTCCTTTCAACTTCATTGTGAGTTGCTCGACGTCTTTCATCCCTCTGCAATTATATAGTTTGTAATGAAGCATTTCTAATTCTACATAATAATGATTATGTACCTTTTTCATGGTTGCAGCAACTGCTGGCCCTGAGTCAATTATATTTGCTCTAGGTGCAATGGCCCTTGTACTAGTTTGATTACTGAAAACTTCATTCGGACTACCAATGACATACAGTTGTCCATTTAGGTTGCTTGTTAAAACTTGCTGCACACCCGCGTTCGTAAAATTTGTACTAGAAGACACTATCTGTGACATATTTTCTGAACCTTCGTCCACTTGTAGCACTCTGTATGTAATTGTGCCTAAAATTTATAGAGCCAGTTGAAAGACAGTTGAGTTAGTCAGTTGTTTTTAACAATTGCTAAAAATTCTAACCTTCTGGAGATCGAAACGAATACTGAACGTCATTATTGTCAGAAGGGGTCTCCAATAAAGTTTGGGGTGACAAGTGTTCGGCAACTCGGTCTTCGTCACTTTCGATGCTATGTTCGTCGACGATATTTAAATCTTGATGCAGAATTACCTTAGTTTCGGTTTCGTCCACTTCGCTACTGTAAACAAAATATAAACAAAATAATTATCACTGATAATTGCGACCATAGTACGAATGACCTTGTTGAAAATAAAGCGTATTATGTAACGAATTAACATCTTTTAACGAGTTGCGTGAAAATAATGAATTCACCTGTTATCTAACGGATGTAAGATGTCCATTATATAAAAGTTAAGAAAATATATCGCAAAAATATTTGAATTTTCCTACAATTATGGTCACGGGAACAGATGAGGTCATGTGACGCCACCGAGAATTTTTTGAAGTAATATTGCGCTTGCGCAAAATTTAATATTGTGTCGAAAGGCAAGCAAAACGGTACACTTAGAAATAATTGTACTATACATTTTATAACGTGACTAACTAGAGCTTTTACAATAAAATAGAAACAAAATTGGTTTTACTATAGTTTAATTTAGGTTTTGTCATTATTGGTGTAAGAGAAGGAATTTTTAAATGTGTTAGGTAGTTTAGACACTATTCCACTAAATCTGTCAAAAAATGTCAAATGTGTACAAAGTTGTGTGCAGTTATAACGTAGATTAATTTAAGTGAATTACATTTTCTTGCTATCGTTTGTAGGTACTAAAACGTTATAGTTCATATTTGTGATGTTATTTTTTATTAACAGTTGTACGCAAAGAATTGTTCGCTAATTATGCATTTCTTTGTTTAACCCCTTTTAGTGGCCCCTTGTCGCACATAATGGCGTCCGTAATTTTATTGCCGATGATTAATGCGTACTCTGGGCCTTCTGTAAGGACGTGCAGCTCCTTTTGGACTTCACAGGAGTTTATAATAAAAGTAAGATTTTAGTTACCTTGAAATTAATGGCAATTGTATGTTTAAGTTTATATAAAATGTGTTGCTAATGATAACTTTTTTAAAGAAATTCTATTCTTTTCCAGCTGCTTTATTGGACATCCCCTAGGATTGTGAAATACTATGCCTGTAAGATGTTAAGCAATGCTATGTCAATGATGGTTCCTGGTAGAAAATAGCAGGTAAATTATCTTTATTATAATTTGTTATTCTTATAAATTAACACGAGTCTCTTAATTTGTTGTATTCCATAGTTAATTTCAGTGTTTATTATATGCCTCAACCTCTATTTATTATAAATAAGTTGAGTCGTTAAAAAAAAAATACAATTAAATTGTAACCTAAATTGTATTAATGTTTTTGTGTGTTTAATAGTATAACTAATTGGTTTTCTGTTTCCCTCTTATTTAGTTCCGCACGTTTCTTTCTTCAATGAAAGTACATTGAATGTTATGTGGTTCCATCTTGAACCATAACTCATCTGGAATTGTACTGTCTGCTCTATACTTCCTGCAGTTAGTTAAGGTGAGAATGCATTTAGGCCTTCAGATAGTTGTAAGATTCACTGCTTCATTTCCTCTCTTCTGCCTTTAAGAGGGTTGAAAAGTATGTGAATGTTTGTGCACTGAATTGATATGAAAAATAGAACAAGAAGGTACATGTTTTAACTTGGTTTTGTTGCCTCTGCTATGGTTGCATGTGCTTTACTTGATTTAATAAGAATTTCATTTAATAAACTTGGCATAGACGACAATATTTTGTTAGAACATGTTTTTTCCTGCAAAACGAATATTTATTGTTAATGTGTTTACCTCTCATAATTTTCACAACATTATATGTTAAATTTAGATACTTTTCAAACTTGTTAAAAGCAGAAAAGAGAAAATGATGCATCAAAATCAACGATTATCTGGCGGTCTACTTCCATGACTAATATATTTGGTGTACTGAATCGCTTTAACAAAAATACACAGACTAAGATTAAATAAAAAGAATAAAAATTTCAAATCAATTTTAATTAGTTTCCAACCTTCAGGTGGAAGATAGTTGTAGTGAAAACTAGTAAAAATTAATTTGAAACTTGTCCTTTTCTGTATGTTTTTATTTTTATCTTCATCTCATATTTTTTATTTTTGACTAAATAGCTCTATATTTGAATAGTTGGAAGGAATTATTAGTCCTTTAATTAATCAATTATTTGCTAAGACATTCTTTTTTAGAAATTTGTAACCAAAATACTTTCAATTTTGATATATTTATTTGTTAAAATTATCTCAATATTCTTTGTCATTTCAGTATTGTACTACCTTTATTGTTAAATACATTGTTTGTCTTATTTTCTAACAACGTTGTTAATTAAATAACTAATTCATTCTTATCGTTTTATGATGATTAGCTAATGGAAGAGACTGTATTGAAGTTTCTTTTCAAACCCAGTGGACTTCGTTTGCGGTTGATCTTTCCCATCTCATAGTGGTCTTCATTAGTTAGTTTGCTTCACATGGAATATTCTACCGTTATATTCAAAGGGTAATTAATATAATTGATACAAATAAACATAAAACCTATTGTTAATCAATTGCCACCGTATCTGTTTTAGATCTACGCTGGAGAAGATTGGAAAGACCTTCTTTAAAGTGTCTTATACATCCTTTCAGAATAGTAAGGGTGCCTATTTTATAAGGGTCGAGTGGGTACATCCTGGTATGCCCTATTGAACGACATCCAACCGATATTTTTTAGTATATAAGCTATTACTATTTTTCGCAGCTCTTATTGTTGTTTGTATGTTAGTTTAAGATAAATTTGTTTAACTATAATTTTCTAAATTAATTTTTGGCCAAATTGTTAAACATAAATTTAAACTTCATTGTTTAGAAACAATAAACGCAATTAATTTTTAATTTGGTAGATAGGGTGCCTATAAGGGAAAATGTGGAGGCCATATAATAGAGTAGGGAATTTATTTATGTTTATATAACAGTTTAAAAATGTTTTTGATTTTATGTGTATATATTTTTTAATAATTCACTGCAGATACAGTATTTTTTACTTTATGAAGTATTACTATCATAAAAATGTTTATTGCGAAGAAAACTATTAATATTTTATGTTACTGTAGTAATGTTAACGTCAATAAATTTTTAAATAGTGTTAATCTGTGCGTGTGGTATGTATATTGTAGGAAGTGATAATAAATCTAATTCTTGTAATTCAGCTTTTTATTTCATATGCAAGAAACTTATGATCTCCTAATACATTGAATTTTTTTAAAAATTAGAAAATATGTCAAATTATTTGTTGATTAGACCTCGTATTTATTTAAAAATTTCGAAATTTGTATCAGGAGAGCATAAGTTGCTTGGGAAATATGTCCGATTATTTGATATCTTCGTAACTTTCGAAAATTTAAAAATTTCGAATCCATGTATCAGGAGAGCATAAGTTGCTTGGGAAATATGTCCGATTATTTGATGTCTTCGTAACTTTCGGAAATTTAAAAATTTCGAATTCATGTATCAGGAGAGCATAAGTTGCTTGGGAAATATGTCCGATTATTTGATGTCTTCGTAACTTTCGAAAATTTAAAAATTTCGAATCCATGTATCAGGAGAGCATAAGTTGCTTGGGAAATATGTCAAATTATTTGTTGATCAGACCTCGTATTTTTCGAGAAAAAAATTTTTGAAATTTGTCAAATTATTTTTTGATTAGACCTCGTATTTTTCGAAAAATTTAAAAATTTCGGATTTTGTACCAGGAGAGCATAAGTTGGTTAGGAAATATGTCAAAATATTTGTTGATCAGACCTTGTATAAGTCGGTAACTAAGATTACAGGTTTCTACTAATTTTGCCATCACAATTCATCTACTAGCTGTAAGATGACGCCACCAGTATTAAATTTAGATTAATTAAGGTAAAATAAAACAATTTTGAGATTTACAAATATTTATTTATACAGTATTTAACCTATTATTTACGGAATCATAAAATAAACTATTGCGAAGTTATTTTATATTATTATATTTTTATTTATATGAAATATACAATAAATTTAACAATTCAATATGTTATTTATTATCGATTTTACCTCACGGATCTTCCATGGGACACTGAATGAGGGCTGAAGAAAAAGGATTGGTCGAGATAATTGGATTTTGCTGATCAAACTGTAAAGATAGAAAGATAAAACGAATTAGGGATATAAACAAATTAACAGGACACAAAATAAAACAAAACTTGTTCGTTAGACAAAAAGATAATAGACGAAACATTGGGCTAAACATTGAAAAATACAATGATTTTATTGTGGAGTTAGTTGCAACCTTAAAGGCTTCAAAATCTTACCTTTTTCTGGTAAATTTGTTGTTGGGGCACATGAAATTATAGTAAAGAACTTACGTAAATTGTGAACTTCCTTACTAATAATACAAAACTGTTGCTTAAGATTACACACACACCATATTTAAAGAATTACAATTGCTAAACTACAATCTACATAATGAAATATTAGAATTTTAGTACTTGTTTTTTGAAATGTAATATGTAAATATTCTTAGCAATTAACTAGTACCTGTCTCATGTAACCCAACTTTTTTCCTAACCTATAAACACAAAAGTTACCTGTTATCACTAAAAAATTTAATAAAAATTCAATTCAAAGTGGAAACTATGTTTAGTTTAGTAATAATTTAAGAATATTGAGTACTGTTCATTCCAAAAGTGGCTGTATATGACTAAAACATTTTTATTATAAGTGAATCCCATGATGTGCGAAGCTAGAAACACCAAGAACTTTTCCTCACACAGTGAGGCTTTATTATCTGAACTTCCTAAAGAAGTTAGTTTGTATATATTAAATATTAACGTTTCTATAAGATAATAAGTCTTATTTATAGGAGTTGATAAAAATAATTAACAAATTAGAAGTTCATAACGGACAATTAAAAAACGTTATAAAAAAGTCTTCTAACTCAATAGCAAAGCCATTTAAGAGTCAAAAACCTTTTGATTTTACTAGGTACGTTGCCAATAAAGCCTGTTATCTGTATTTAATGTGATCCTATTTGTAGCTGTAAATTTAGACATGTTTTATTAAAATTCTTTTATGTGGGGTGGAATTATCAGGGGTTTGTGTGTCAAGAGGATTCTATTAATACTGTAGAACATTATCTATTCGAAGCCCTACAAAAGACGTGTCTTGTTAAAAGCAGGTCCACATCAAACTATCACAGGTGTGGAAGAACCGACAAAGGAGTCAGTTCATTTGGTCAGGTACAACTTCATATGAAGTTATTTATATGTAAAGTACCTACGTATTTATTTGTTTGTAGACAATTTCGATCGATTTAAGGAGCAAACTGAATGAAAATAACTTTGATGATGTACATAGCGAAATAAATTATTGTAAAGTTTTGAATAAGGTACTTCCTGAAGAAATTAAGTGCATAGCGTGGTGTCCTATCTCAAATTGCTTTAGCGCTCGTTTCGACTGTGAAAGCAGGACGTACAGATATTATTTTTGTAAAGAAAATTTGGACATTGAGGTATATTTTTAATATAAAAAATGTGTAACTTAATTTGTAATTCGTTTACTAATAAAGATAATTATTTTTATTTCGTTAATTTGTTAAACGCGCACTTAATTTATTTATATCCGTAATATCTGCAATTCCGTTATAAAATAAAAAACTGAAACGTGGACGGTGTGGGAAATTTACATCGTATTTTTTTTTTTTTTTCAGAAAATGAAGGAAGGTGCAAAATATTTAGTAGGAACTCACGATTTTAGGAATTTTTGTAAAATGGACGTTAGCAATGGTGTCATTAATTTTGAAAGAAATATCTTACGTGTTGATATTTATCCTTGTAATCAAAGTAATAACGAAAATTCTGTTGATGGTAAGATCGTACGATTTACTTTTATTTGTAAAAGTTTAAAAAAACCTGTTAATTTTTAGAATTTTCACTGTACGTTTTTGAAATAACCGGAAAGGCCTTTTTGTGGCACCAAATCCGATGTATTTTGGGAATACTTTTTCTTATTGGTAACAATAGGGAAAGTCCCGAAATAGTTAAAGAACTTTTAAACATAGATAAAAATCCGAGGTGCTTTTATTAATCTTACTTTTATATTTCTACTTTATTTTATAAAAATAAAATATTTCACATAGGAAACCCGAATATAATATAGCTGCTGAGGACCCATTAAATTTATTTGAATGTAACTTTGCGGAATCTTTAAACTGGATTTATGACTCAGAAAACATAGAAAACCTTTATCAACACCTTTACAAGAGTTGGGCAGAAAATGCGATAAAGTATTAACATTAAATAATTAGTATTAAATGTAAAAATTATTAATTTTATAGGGCAACAATGATTAAAGACATGATGGACAATATTTCAAAATTAACTGCAGGTAAAACTGAGACAGAATTAAGAAAGGCATTAAGTAATGATTTTCTTCTATCTGGAGTAAAGTCAAGGAAATATAAACCTTTAATGCAACGACAAAAATGCGGTACATAATTAACGTGAAATAATTTTTAAATAATACATTAATTTTTAATTTGTTTCAGAGAGTCTCGAAAATCGTATTCAACATTTTACAAAAAGGAGAAAACTCGAAAAAAATCAAGAAAAAACTGATAATGTGTAAATAAATTTAATTTGTAATATGTTTATTACTTTAATAAACACCGAGAATAAAAATAATTGTTTTTATTTTGTTTATTGTTTTTCCTACCACATACAAGTGTTTTGAATGAATTGTATTTATTGAAAAAATAACGAATTACGTTTTTATTTAATTAAAGCAAATAATTTTTGTGTGCTACATTATTAACACGATTTTTTTAAATTTTAATCAAAGACGAACAGATATACATTAATTCTTAATAGCTTCTGAGTAATAAAATAAATAAAAATATTTTCAATAAAAATTGAACCGGAGATGTTTGCTTACAAAAACACGCTCTTTTGTTACGTTTGGGACGAGAAGTCTCGAGACGAACAAGACGAGATATCGCGAGACGAATAAGACGAGAGATCGCGAGACGGAAAAGGCGAGACGTTGTGAAAAAAAAATAGTATGAGAAATCACGAAAGAAAAACGACCAGAGATCGCGAGATAGACAGAACAAGAAGTTGCGAGACAGAGTGGGCGAGAAGTCGCGAGACGAAGAAGACGAGATATCGCGAGGAGAGATCGCGAGACGGAAAGAGAGAGAAGTTGCAAAAAGAATAGTACGAGAAATCACGAAAGAGATGGGACGAGAGATTGCGAGATGGATAGAGCAAGAAGTTGCGAGACAAAGTTGGAGAAGAAGACATGAGGAAAGTTCACGAAAGGGACACGACGGGAGGTGGCGAGACGACAGGATAATCAGAAACGATTTTTGTATCTAAAAGTACTCATTGTAATTTTTTTATGGAAGATTGAATTTTTTTTTATAGAACAACTGATATAATTTATTGTTATGTTAAACAGAAAAGAGATTATGCCAAAGATAGTAAAATTCCATTCATATTTATTCTTTTGTATGATAAGGTATCTTACATTATTTAAAAATACGGGTCTTGCAAGAAAACATCATTTGTACATACAGTGTTAAAAGTAAATGTTTAAATATTTAATAAAACATTGTATTGTATATGTTCACTTACAAATACATTATCATAGTTGTGTTGTACCGAGGGCGAATCGTAAGCGAAATGTTTAACAAAAAACGCGTTGTGATGTCTACGGTTATTTCGCTTTTTGGGTCCTTATAATTGGGCACAATGCCTTCTGGGATAACAAAAATTACCCCAAACGCGATGTAAGAAATTTACGACAGTCACAACGTGTTCTAGGTAAAAATTTCGTTTACTGTCCACTCTTCACTCCACTTCGGATGTAGTGTTTAATAAATAATAGGTTAATAAAACATTTAGTCAAGGTTGTTTAATTTCAATTAGGCTTAGAATTAGCCAGTTCGTCATGTCTAAAGAAAAAGATTTGGTTTCGTTTAATCGAAATGAGTTTAAAAGTTTCTTCAATTCTTTTGATACAATTTTGTGTGATATGGATGGTAAGTGATTCGGTTTTTGTTCTTTTTGATTATAACTGCAGCGTTTATTTTAATACATAAATTAATTTCTGCATAAACAGAAATACCTAGTCGCTTTATAATTTCACTACATTATTAATGTCATTATCAGACGACACGACGATGAGTTATAAAACCGCATGTTTGTTGTACACTGATAAGCGACTCAAAAATTATTTTTTAGGAGTGATTCAAAGAGTCAACGTTACAATACCAGGCGCGAAAGATACGATAGAAGTTATAAAACAATTAGGAAAAAAAGTATTTTTTGTATCAAATAATTGCGTTTTACCGCAAATTGATTATTGCAAGAAGTTACGAGACGACGGCTATAATATACAGGATGGTGATATTTTTAATCCGTCAGCAGTAGTACTTGATTATTTGAAAGAAATTAATTTTCAAAAAAAAATTTTTCTCTTCACTGTAGATGGGCTTAAAAAAGAACTTCAAAACGCTGGATATGAAATTGTTGACGCACATGAGGTAGACATTAATTATTTTATAGAAAACAATATTACATGTCGTATTAATTTTAAGATAAACATTGAGGGAAAACACCCTCTATCATTGGTACGTGTTGTGCTAGAATTAGACCCTGAAGTAGGGGCGGTTTATTTTGATAACGATATTGCTTTTAATTACATTGCGTTACAAAAGGCAATAGAATACTTGAAAAAACCTGAGGTTTTACTGCTTGGTTCAGGGGCTGATAAATTGTTGCCTGTTACACCCTCGATAAACTTTATAGGTAAAATTTTGAAATTCAATTTATTGTTAATTAATAATTGATGAAGTAATGTTTCTGCAGGGCCGGGCTTTTTCTTTGATATTATTAAAGCAATGACTGGGAAGGAGCCCCTGCTGATGGGAAAACCGGAAAAATTCATTAACGAATACATTACTAAAAGAATACGTAACACACCCTCAAAAACCCTATTCATCGGTGACACGTGCGTGGTCTTTTTTTTAATATGACTGAAATATTTTTTTTAATAAGGCTTTTACATTTAGATACCAAGATGTAAAATTCGCTGAAGCTTTCGGGTACCAAAGCCTTTTGGTTTTTAGTGGTGTATTAAAGAGAACTGATCTGGATGATCCCGAAAATCAAGATTTATTACCTGATTACTGTGTACAGGATTTGCTTACATTAGGAACTCTAATTAAACGAAATGCTGATTCATAAAAATGTATTTTTTAATAATTACTATTTTTCCTGTTATCTACACAATAAATATTTGAAAAATAAATTTTTTTTTACGTATAGTGTAATTTGAAAAAATGTGTTTATGTTAACTGTAAGTTAACAATTATTTCATTCTAATTTAACATAAAAAATGACTTGAGCCCTCCTTAATTGAAAAACTACATATAAAAATTAAATAAAACGAAAAAATTACCTTCTTGGGGTTCTGGGACTTTATTCACGTATCACGGGCGAATCTGAAAAAAAAAAAACAAATAATCTAAAAATTGCATAGAAAATTTAGTCATTTAGGGAAATTATAATATGTATTTAAAAAATGTATATTATGTTTTATTATCAATAAAAGCTAACTTTATAAATTAATACCAATTTTTAAGTTTATTTATTTATTTATTTTTTTATTTATTGATATGTAGCATTTTGCTAATACACACAGTTGCATTGTAATCAGTTTAACGTATCTAACATTAATTTTATGGGTGTATACCTATTACATCCCAAGATAAACCGCATTATTCTGTTTTGTTGTAATTGCAACCTGTTAATATTTTCTTTTGTACATGATATTAGTAAAGAAGAACAATAGTTAAGATGCGGCAATATTATCGCATTGTATATAATTATCTTTGTCGATTGTGACATATACTTAGATATTCTACACACAAAACCTATTTTTTGGCCAGTTTTTTACATAAATAATCAGTATGTTTTGAAAAATTCAGTTGTGGATCTAACACAATTCCCAAGTATTTAATTTCTGACACAAGATTAATTTCTACATTGTTCATTTTTATTGTACTTGAAAAAATTGTAATGTACCGTACGTGCTAATTTTTGTGCATAAAAAATATTTAATCTTGTTTTTTTATCAACACTTACATTTACATATTTTTAGTGTGTACTATTATCTACGTAATTATAGTTAAAAAAAAAAAAAACTGGAGCTATTTTCTTGTTTTGATAAGCCATTTTGTGTTATTTATATAACGCATAACAGTAAATTTCGTTTAAGAAACTCGATGAATATTCGCTAGGGGTGGTAATATACAAATAAAAATGCATCAAGTCAAAGATTTAGCCTCATTTGATCGTCAAGAGTTGAGCGACTTTTTAAATTCCTTTGACACTGTTTTATGTGATGTAGATGGTAAGTATGAACCAAAATTTCAAAATATTATTAGTATTTCAATGTTTAATGTCAATATCAAAAAGCGTTAATAAAATTTTCCAGGAGTTATTTGGAATTTAAGGGGAGCAATTCCTGGATCCAAAGATGCCGTTGAGGAATTGAGAAAATTGGGAAAGAAAATAATTTTTGTAACTAATAATTGCATTTTTACTATAAAAGCATTACATTCTAAATTGGAAAGTTTGGGCTACAATGTTAATGTTGACGAAATAATTAATCCAACCGTTGCAGTAATCGATTATTTAAAAAACGTAAATTTTCAAAAGAGAATATTTATTTTCACTGTACAAGATTTGAAGAAGGACCTGCAAGAGGCCGGATTTGAAGTGATTGAAGCAAAAGATGTATGTACAGATAATTCAGGAAATATTAGATAATTTTTACTTGTATTTATTGTTGAATAAATTGTATTACAATAACGATTAAGAAAATCAAAACTTTAAGGTGAATATGGAAGGAAAATCTTTCCAGGAACAATTAGCAGATATTCAGGATTTAGATCCGGAAGTTGGAGCTGTGTATTTTGATTACAGTATTAATTTTAGTTATTGGGCTTTACAGAAAGCAGTAGGTTATTTAAAAAAACCTGATGTTTTATTTTTTGCCTCAGGATTAAATAAATCTATACCCTTATCATCAACGGTCGATTTAATAGGTAAGTTACCAGTTACGTCGGACAAACAAGTAGAAAAATAAAACGAAGAATCAAGAACATACTTTTTCAAATGTAGTAGATACAATTTAAAGTCACAAAATTATACTACTGCCACAGTGACAAAATTTTTTAGGTCCAGGATTATTTCTTGACATGATTAAGACAATGACTTCTAGAGAGCCACAGTTGTGTGGAAAACCAGGTCCACTAATAAATAAATTTGTTACGAAGAAAATTACATCTCCACCCAAATCGATATTTATTGGAGATTGGCAAGTGTACCTACTTAAATTTTTGTTGTGAAATTAATTTTGCAATATTTTTTCAGCATGGAGCTAGATATCGAATTTGCTAACATATACGGTTATCAAAGTCTTTTAGTTTTTAGCGGCGCTTCTCAACGAAACAACTTAGATCAATGTAGTAATGTACTTTTTACACCCAAATATTGTGTAGAAAATTTGGGGATGATGGGAAAAATCATTAAAAAAATATCGTAGATAAAATAAATTGCTTTGTAATAAATGGTTAAATAAAATTATTAAAAATCATTTATTAATTATTATTAATAACATTCTGTATAGTAAAATTTTCGAATGACGCACAAAACTTTCTGAAAATGGTCGTTTTTTTCTTTTTGTATTACATCATCACAAAAAAGGTTCATGGTCAAAAAATTCGTACCAACAATTATTATTGTAGGTATCTTTTTCAAGGTTTATGGAGTAAAATTTCATCTCACAACTCACGTCAAGTAGTAAACGTTCTAATAATTTCGTTGATGAAACTTATTGAGTATAATTTATCAGTTGCATATTGTCTTTGTTTTTCAGACGATTACAGGTCAAAGATAGAAGGCCGAAGTAGAAATAAACGTCCAGATAATTGGTTTACGCCACGGCAACTTTATAAAAATTACATATATATTAAGCAAAAGTTTCACTCATAATAAACGTCGAGTTTATAATATAAGGTCGGTCGCTTTGAACTAGGTAGTGAAATAATCGCATTCGTTTCCGGACGATGTTTAGTCAGTTGTGTTTTGGTTTCTCCTCTTAAAAATTGTGAAATTAAAAATACTCAAACGATGAACCCAATAGATTTGGAAACTTTGGATACAAAAAAGTTTGAACAGTTTTTTTATTCATTCGATAATGTTTTATGTGATTTTGATGGTAAGACATAACTAATTGACATTATGACGTTCTTGATTAGTATTTTTTTTTACCAAAACAAAAATTTGGATGTTAAAGATAATGAAAGATATTAGAAACTTTAAATAATTATAATAATTTTAGTAATACTTATATCATTATCATTTTTGTGGGCGTTGTTTTCTTACATGTTTTTGATTAAGTTAAATGCAGGGGTATTTTGAAACGAATAATGAGTATAATTGTTACCATTGTTATTAAAGGCCAGAGTGCTTATGCGCAACGTCATATAAGGGAGTCTTCGTAGGGAACTGTTTTAATCTTATAGCCAAGAGATTTTATCATCCAAAAATTTTTTTGATCGCGGATTCTTGGAGAGGAAGATCAGAGGAGCATTTGGTGAAATTTTTAAGCCGGCAAATAATTGTTGCTACTTATTATTTAGCGTTAAGTTTTGCAAAACGTGAATTTTGATTTTTTGACGCTTATGTAGTCCAAACCGTTATAGATACGAAAAAAGTATAAAGACCTTTTTGTAGATAATTGAATTTTATATAAAAAAAGTCCGGGACAGCACCTCTCTATTTTTTTATAGGAAAAAAAGCACTACAAGAGCGTTTAGGCGGTACATTACACGTTGAAGCGCGTCTTTGAAACGCTGTATTTTTTTTAACTGTAAAAGACAGATTGGCACTGTCCGGACTTTTTTTGTGGAAAATTTAATTATCTACAAAAAAAAGGTCTGTATATATTTTTTATATCTATCACGGTTTTGGCTACGTAAGCGTCGAAAGGTCAAGCAACACGTTCTGGAAAACTTAACGTTAGTAAAAAAATGGTAACAATTATTTGCCAATGCTAAAAATTTGCATAAATGCTCTCCTGATCTTCCTCTACAAGAATCTGTGATCAAAACAATTTTTGCCCGATAAATACCTCGGCTATAAGATCAAAACAGTTCCCTACAAGGACTCAATTATAAGACGTAGCGCATTAGCGTTACGGCCTTCTATAATATTGGTAACGGTAGTATACAGTTCCTGAAAAAATCTACTGGGTGGAAAAAGAATGTATCTATCAGCAAGGGCTGTTAATTATGCATGTATTTATTTGATCATACATATTTTATATTCAGTGATTTAGGTTTAGCTCATGAAAATTGTATGTGTATGTATCGATCTTTGAGAAACGAATTCTGAAGGTCTCTCCTTCTTCCCCTATTTTTTTTTTTGGCCAGATCAAGGTTGGACGAAAGGACTAAGTATCCCAGTAAAAAAACCGAACTCGGACAATAAATTTTGATGCGATAGCGCTTGTGGTAATGCCTTTATTGCCGATTTGTTGTCACGAATGCTAAGGGCCGGAACGATTCTTTGCAAACAAAGCGTACAAACAACACTCGTTAAAGTGTTTAGATACGTTTTAGTATTTTCAACAATAACACGCACACAGACGGGAAACCTCAGAATACCACAAAATTTAAATTAAATTAAAAATATTTATAAGTACTTCACATTATTTTCTCATTACTATTATGTTCTTTATAGGCGTTTTGATACTCTACAGTGCCCTTCTTCCTGGCAGCAGACGGTTTATTGACTTGTTAGAAGAAAACGATAAAAAAGTTGTATTTGTTTCTAACAACAGTCTTCTACGACTCTCAGAATATCAAACAAAATTAAAAATATTAGGCTTCAATGTAAGACATGACGAACTAATTACACCGATCACCGTTGCCCTGAATTATCTTAAGGAGAACAATTTTAACAAAAAAATGTATTGTATAAGTCATAAAGGATTGAAGGAGGACCTCAGGGAAGCTGGGTATCAATTAATAGATGCACGTCAGGTACGTAACAGTTAATGACGGTTAATAAAATTGAAAGTAGGAAATTGTTAGGAAATTATTTTTTTTTGTGAGAAGTTTGTACTAAATAAATATTTTGTTTTAGAATTCAATAGACGAGAGTAGTTTCGATTCGTTTTTGAAAAGTATCGAAGATTTAGATTCGAATGTGGGAGCAGTTTACGTCGACGTCGACTTTACGTTCAGCGGTGGTAGCATTCAAAAGGCCATAAGGTACCTTCAGGAGCCGAACGTGGTCCTTTTTGGTTCCGGATCCGACAAAGTGGTGCCTGCCAACGATACCGTCACGTTAATGGGTAATTTTGTTAATCCCAAGTTCCCACACTACCCTTATCTGTCTCACGTTAAGTTTATTTCTAACTATAACAGGACCTGGTTATCTACACGATATATTGAAGGATTTAACGGGGAAGGAACCCATCCTTTTTGGTAAACCGGGGACTGAAATGAAGAAATATTTAGAAAAAAGGATACAGGATCCATCTAAAACTATTTTTATAGGAGATTCGTAAGATATTTTTTTTTAATTAATATTCGTTATTTTAATTTGTCTTTGGCCCACCCTGTATTTTGTAGTCTTGAACAAGATATTCATTTGGGGAAAATTTGTGGTTTTAAAACGTTAATGGTATTAAGCGGAGTTTCAAAGAAAACGGACTTTGAAAAATCTGGAGGGAAGAATATAAGCCCCGATTACTTTGTAAAGAGCATTGATGTACTAAGACGTCTTATAGAAAAACATTTACGATATTTTAAGAAGTAAATCAACAGTAAAATTATCGCATTCAAAATTGTATTATAAATTATGTACAAAATTAATTTTTTTGTGTAAAATATTTATTAAACCTAAAACATCCCTTTCAATTCATCTCACATATTCCTTGAACTATTAATTTACCTTTAATAAATTAAGGTAAACATTTTTTGTCGAAATGGCCCTGGCCCGGCCTTTTTTGTGGGAAAGTCAGGACAGGTTTAACTGATTTCACGGATGTTCTTGCTTCTTTGAATACAAATACGCCCTAAAATCTGCTATTTCCCCTTCACTGGGCGAGAATTGGAAATTGATGGCAAAATCCCTTTTACAAAAGAATTTTACTAATATTGCTTTCCCCTTTTTTCGACAAACCCAATTGCCTCAAATAACACCAAGCGTAAGGAAAATAATTTGTTAAGTAAACAAAAGCTCCACTCAAAAATAAAATTTCATATAAACTTTAGTTTTTGTTTCTTCTGATGTTTAATTTTCTTGTCAGCTTTATAATATTTAATTCGAGTTGTAGGATGGCACGGAGGGTGGAAATATTATCAACCCCAGCGATTCGAAACAGTGTTTCTGCGCTTTTTAGTCAGGGTGGGGGTTGCAAGTTCACCGTTGGCGCGAAAAGCTCAAAATATGTCGTGAAAGATCAGTGTTTTCGTGGACTCAATAGGAGCTGCTGAGCGCGAGTTTCGGTAGTGTCTTCAGGAAACTTTCTCACGACTTTTAGAAATATTTCGCATTTTTCAAAAATTTGGTTGATGTACCCTTGCCTACATCTTATCGTAAGTCTTATAAAATCTTAATTATTAAAAAAAAATCTGTTAAATATTCTTATGCCAAGTATTAATTTTTTCTTCGACTTTGAAACTTTGTGGAGACGTAAACATAAATTTAATAATTCAATTAATATAATTCCTTGCCTGCTCCCCTATTTGTACCCATCCTCGTTTAAACAATTGAAAGACATTATTTTCCCTCACTTCATTCAATATTTATTGGGTCAGAACTGGGTAAAACGGGTCAAAGAAGTATCAAACAATTTTTCCGAATTAAAAGTTTTTCGTAGTGTATTAACTTTTTCGATTAACGAAACCAAACAGATAGAATGAACGTTTGCAATTGAACAAAAGTTTCGTCTGGATAAAATTGTCCCTCGTAAGGGTAGCAGTTTTATTGTCGTAGAATGTTCAATTGTTCTAGATGAAGATAGCAAAGTGCAATCTAATTGAATTGGTGGCGTTGCTTGCTTTCGTTCAGGAACAATTTCATTTCGCTATCGACCTTAAATGGTTAACAAATAAATGTCACCGTTATTGCTTCCAGATGTATTACTAATTAAAAAAATTTTTGTATAATTACAATTTTCCAAAAAAATTAACAACTTATCAAAATAAATACGAAAAAAAGTATTCCAATTATATATACAGGGTGACTCAATAACTGAACGTCTGTTTCTGGTGTAATCTCTTAATAAAAGTCGAAATCTTGGAATTTTATGTTTTGATTTTCAGCGTCATTTTTTTTGGCGATGTGAAAAAACAATTAATCACATTAGTGCCAATAAAGTAATTAGATATATCCTTGACAAAGTTGCGTGACGAAAGCGGTATTGTGTACGTGTTTTTATTATCGATTGTATTGCATAAAGTGTTACGTAAAAGCGGGGTGAAATAGGGGTGTTTTCGTGTATGTATAATAAAACAAAACATTTCAATGATAATCTGGGATCCTGTTTATCCTTCACCTTTTCATGCCAAGTTGGCGTTACAGAAACGTTTATATTATTGCTTCAGAAAGTTGCTTTTATAATCAAATAAAAATTCTAGTTTTATTTCTGAAACATTTGGTTTTTATTTCCAATAAAAATTGACACGATATCTCTATTGAATATCAAGTTACTGGAGAGCCCTATGAAACCTTTTTGTATTACAATAAATATTCTTTTAAAAGCACCCTTTGACAAATTTGTAAAAAGGGCATAGTGTTTCAGAACTTTTTGGGGTAACGAATTTACGACGAGCTTTTGCTAAATTTTCTATTAAATTATATTTTGACGAGTAGCGAGGATATACGTACAAAAAAAGTTAACCCAACTTTTAATCACTCTTTCAGTATAATTAAAATTAAGCACGATACTCTTAATGACTAAAAATTAATTTACATTATTTTCATTTTAAACTTCGGTCCTCACTGACAAAATATAAAAATTTAGTATTGCTTGTCACTCCCCTTAGTGGCAAAAGAACATCGTTATTTAATACAACTATGTAATAATTATTGTTTTTGTCTAGGAATACCGTCTTACTCTCAAAGTTCCTTACACAAAGGCAATTAATTATGTCTCTTTGATAACATTAATTAGTTTAAGTAGCACTTACAAGATGCTCATATAGATCTTCCATTTGGTTAATTAGTGACAAACAATTTTGTACCTATTTAGAAACTTTAATGAGGCAATACCGAAATATTGAACTGCTACATATAGTAATATCAAAATGTTTCTTTGAGATAAAATTCAACTTTGTTAGGGGTAGTTTTGACATAACTAACTGGCTAAAGAATTTGAAAAATATTAAATGTTAGTGGTTAAGTGTTCTATATTTTTAAAATATTTTTAATTTTATTACGTCTATTAAGCCACCCTGTATATAATTAAAAAAAACAATAAGATTTTCTTCTTCGGTCTAGAAACTTTTGCATCCAAACAGAACAAGGGTGGATGCAAGGGTTTATAATTGGTATTAATATAATCCTCTATCGAGTCTTATTAATATTTTAAGGGGTAGATGGGCATTACAATAATATTGTATATCGATTTAATTCCTTCGTTAACATCGTCTGGTCTATGTAAAATATACAGAAACAGTACATAGTCGACGAAAGGCAAGTTCAGTTATGAGATTTTCTTCTTAATAACCGACAGAGTTGTGTTTCGAGACGAATTTCCGTACCGGCTGTAACTGGCACGAACATACCGTGCCGTCCCGACGCTCCAAGTGGTGTTCAGGCGTCACGGCGCGACCGGCGGTTCGTTTGCTCGGCGGTGCTGCTTTGCTGAACGTGTAGGTATACGCTGAAGTAAGCAATATGCAACGGCCAAAAGTGATCAATATCACCGGAAAATTAGTTCTTAGATATCTACATATCTAAGAGATTGTGAGGAAATTCTGCATATGATGCAGAGAAAATTTTGGAAATTAAAATTTACCTACACTTAAAAAAATAACGTAGGAACAAGGACTCAAACTTCTTACGAAAAAATATCTAAAAGATTTTTGGTTGTCAACTTAAATATCATCCTCAGGCACACCTAACGTTTTTATAGCACGTTTTATTGACAAAAGTTATTTTTGTCGACCGAGGGTTGATTCGATATACTAGAAAGAGAGCCCGGGATTTAAAGGTACTCAATACCAACGTAATGTTAACGAAAAATTTAAAAGAGAATTAACCCTTCTTGTTAAAACAATTAATTCGTTTATTTACAATAATTTTAATAGTTAGGGGTGAGTTTCTAATTTCCAGCTGGAAAAACACATCACATGACAATTTGGTGTACGAAAATCACGGGGTTGTTATTTTACCCTATCCTTTCTTCAGAAACGATTAAGTTTTTGTAACTTTAAGCACAATCAGCAAACTTGACTTATCTGGCGAGAACAGCCACCATGAAAAGATAATCCCAAGTGTTAATTAACGACATGCGACAAAGGAACCCGGCCTTCTTGCCTTTTACGGGTGATTAAAGGACTGCTTCAGTTTACCGATTGGAGGAGTTCCAGCCACGTTTTATTATAACGAGTCGTTTAATGTTTAGTACTTGAATCATGGATCACAACTCATTAAATTAACTACGTCAGCGATAATATTTTTAATTATGTTGACGTACTTTAAACGTACTGTACAATGGGACACCATAATTTTGGATTTTGTCCAATTGAGTCAGATAAGGCACATTAAAACCTGTGGATCCTCGGTATAGAATTTACCAGAATGTTTTAGAATATTCTTAAGCGTTAAGTGATTTGGAATATTGGAGGTGATTTAAAATGATTAACAATTTTTGAGAAGTGCTTGGATGTTTCAGAATGTTCGAAACTTCTAGAAAATTATTGGGAGTGTAAAAAAAATGGTCTAGATTTCAGAATCTTTGAGGAATAATTTTGAACGTACCATAAAATGATCAAGAATTTTTTGAAAATGATTTAAGATGTTGGAGAGTATTTAGGAATGTTCCATATCATTCGTAATGTTTTAGAACGTTCAAAAGTTTTAGGGAATGACTTGGAACGTACAAAAATGAGAATTCCAAATTTTCTGAGAATAATTCACAATGTTGGAGAACGTTTTAGAATGTTCTATACCTTTCAAGAATTAGTTGGAATGTACAGAAATGGTCTCGAAGATTTCAGATTCTTAGAAAATGCTTCATATTTATTGAGAATGATAAGTATTGCGTTAGGAATCTCAAAATCTTTAGAAAATAATTTGGAATGTACAAAAATGGTCTAGAATATTCCGGATTCTGGGAAAATGATTTAGAAAGTTGGTGAATGTTTCAGAATGTTCCATATCTTACGAGAATTATTTGGAATATGTCAGAATGTTCGAAAGAATGATTGGGAATGTACAAAATGATTTAGATTATTTGAGATTCTTTGAGAATTATTTGTAATATTGGAAAATGTTCTATATTTATTGAGAATGACCAGGAATGCGTTAGGAATTTTTTAGAGAATTATTTGAAATGTGTAGAAATGATCTAGAATTCATTGAGATGATTTAAGATGTTGGAGAACGTTGTAGAATGTTCCACATCTTCCGAGAATTACTTGGAACGTTTCAGAATGTTCGAAACTCCTAAAGAATGATTTGGAATGTACAAAAATGGTCTAGAATATTCCGGATTCTTGGAAAATGATTTAGAAAGTTGGTGAATGTTACAGAATGTTCCATATCTTTCGAGAATTATCTCGACTTTTTCAGAGTGATCGAAACTTTTGAACAAAGATTAGGACTGTAGAAAAATGGAGAATGTTCCATATTTTTCTTGAAAATGAGCCAGAATGTTTCAGAATATTCTAGATATTATGAGAATGATTTGAAAAATTGAAGAATGTTGTATATTTTTTGAGAGAATGAGGCAGAATGTACGAAATTTTTAAGGAATGATTTGGAGTATTGGATAATGATCCAGAAGTTTAATGAATTACTTTTGATTGATTTATTATGATCGTTCTGATTAGAAGTCAAACTTAGTTTCCTTTTTTGTTTGCGATAACAAAAGATAACGACAAGAAGGGAATTGACGATGACAAAAAAACCGAAAATGGCAAATCGATTGTGTTTAGCTATAAGAAATCACGTTGAGCAAAAAAAGAAAATGCGAAGTCGGCCACACGATTTGATTCAGTCATTGGCGTCACTTTGGACCTTTTTGATACCTTCGGGACAAATGGCCGGATTCCCTGTTCGTCGATATCTCCCACATAAATGGGAGACCTTCCGTTGCATACAATGTACTAGGTACCTATCTGTGATCCCTTTTTGTGAAAAATCCCAACCGACGAGAGTGGATACGACGGACGCGTTCGACAATGTAAAGGCTTAAGTCAGCTTAATTGCGCGATGTTAATCAGGACGAATGGCCCTAGTTCTTGACACCGTAGTGAAATAAATTTCCGTAAACACCGCAAAATTGAACACGCTACGACCATCAGACAACTTTGTCGATACTTTATCAACGAGAGTATTCCAACATTTATTTCTAGCTGACATCCGAAACATTAGGCAAATTTGGAAATTGATTAATTTTTAAGCTAAAGCACTAAATTAGGTTTGTAGATAAAGAAAGAAAGAAAGAAAAATGAAGGTCTTGGAATTAAAAATGATCTTCGGTTGTGAGGTGTGCTTTCCACAATGTGACATTTCCTTTTTAGTTTTTCATTAAAAGAACCTCCTGCGGATAACGAAGGTTTATTACGTCTATTTTTCGTTATTGTACCCGAAGTTTTCGCGTTTAGTTCGAGGGTTCGAGGGTTTCTCCCCGTATTTGTAAGCTGTGTCACATGTTACTTCGCCGCAAGACTGAGACGATATCAGGCAAGTTTTATATTACTTCTGGAAAGTGCAATTTTATCATGTTTGACGCAGATGTCGACACCTAAATTTGAACATTGTATTGCTGCCTTTTGGAACTACTTCTCCACGTTACATTTCCTTAATGCCGGGAGTATTGTTTACTTCCTGTTTCACTTTACTCTTAGATAAAATATTTTCCTTAATATTAGCTTATTTCTATATAAATAATTCAATTTGTTGACTTTTGTTGTAATGTCTATTAATAATGTTGACTTGTTAAAGTTTAGACATGAAAAGAGCATTAGCTTTAACTCGAACTGTTTCAAACAACCCCAAATTATTTAATTTGCTTTTATGGTTTGTTATAACAAAAGGCAACGAGCCTAGTCCGTAAACTTTTCTGTTTTACGAGGGTCAAACTGGACAATAACAAACTTTTACTCGTGTTGCGGTCGAAAAAGAATAATGCACGTTCTATAAATTAAACGAAATTATTGTTTCCTGTTTATCGTACATCATTCGTATAATTTATTGTTTAATATATACTTCTTATTGTTGTTTATGTTTATATTTTTGTAAAGACTTTTTTAATTGACCAATTTGAAGTCGAAAGCTTTAACAACGTGGCCGCAATTAAAAAGCTTTTCGCTGTCCAACTTCCTTTCTTTTTAAGAGTGCTCATCGAACTTAAAACGCTTTCCTTGTTACTGAGAGTTTTATGTAAGTTTACTGTTAGGATTTAGCAAGAGAAACACTCTAAATTTACCAACAGTTAGAGTGAGTGAGTTAAAATTCTTTAAAGGAATATATTTTCTATAAATATTTAAAATTTCCACGAGAAAGTCAACAATAACTTTTTTGTAATCGTCCCATTATAATTCGTTGTTCAAAAGGGGATGTCACGTTTTCAGGAAGCTTTTTTTTTGAGTGTCGTACTTATTCCATTAAATTTCTAAAAAAACATTAGCATAATCGTAAATAATTTTTAACCAGTTCCATAAAACCAAAAGCGGATTCAGAAAAAGTTAATTGGAAGGTAATTTGTTAAAGCGGGCAAATAAACGACGTCGATGTGATTTTTTTTTCGATATGATCTGGAAAACACAAGCAAACTAACGCAATTTCACGCCTGTTTGTGTACCATAAGCCCAAGTCATGCAGTATCATTAAGGACGTACTTGACCGATATTTTACTACATGAAAACGTTTTGTTGGATATTAAAAATGAAATTAAAAAACCGAATAACGAGGCAGATCGGTAAATCTCCTTTTTGCATTAAAAACGACTCGTTCTTGTTAATATTTTTATCCAAAAGAAATAACAACTACTTGCATTCATGACAAAAAGGACACTAAGAAGTATTACATGCAGTAAACATAATTAATTTAAATTCCAGTCTTTCTAGCTAACATAAAAAGTTTCTATAAATTCATTCGAATATATTTTTAGACTTAACATAGATCATTTGCACTGATTTTCTAATTAATTTTTCATAAATTTGCCTCTAAGACATTTATAATTCAATATTTAATTTTTGTGACAAACTTAAAAATATTTCTAATGAACAATTACGAGATGAGCCCAAGTTTCAGATTTGATTTATTCTTCTAATTCATATACTTCTAAAAGCCCATCAACTTAAAAACCCCTGTATATTTAACAGCACTTAGGCGGATTTTACTTGATGGTTCCTAAGACTTAACACTTATTTATAATTCTATCGACCTTTCCCTTCAAAAGTTTCAACCTTGCTGTCTGACAGCTGCCCCATTAGGCAGTTGTCATTCATTTTCTAAAAAAAAATTAATTACCCTGCCATTAGAAAATATTTACTTAAATTTGAGGTCAATCAATAATCCCACCTCATTTTATGTACCTTAAAAATGCATTAGAAACAAAGGTACTAAAACATTTCTTGTAGATTAGTGAGCTAATAAATAATTTTCATTAGATATTTTTTATAACAATTTGTGAGCTAATGGAAAATTGCACAAAACTGGTGTCTCTAATTTTGTGAAAATCTCGAGAGAGATTTATTGAAGCTAATACCATTACAGTCAACTTGGCTTAATGGAGGGCTATTATTTTTATTATCGAAGACTTTTAGGTGACTATAGAGCTAAATTTGACAAAAACTGCTAATCCGTAATGTAACAAAGGTTGACTTTTCGTCGAAAAATTACTCTCTTTTCTGCTAGTTTCGTAGGCGCAGCATTTTCATTTTCTTTTATTTTAGACGTACATAAATTGAAGTCTATATCTGCTGTTTTGATTTCTTATGAACTCCGTATTGATAGATCAACAAAAATTGTTGCTTTTCTATAAAAAAAGCTCTTTCAGTACTATTGTACATGTATCTGAAATTACCAACGAGAGGTAACTTTCTCAATTATGTACATTAGTAATTGACATCGGACAGTTTAATTGATAGAATCTAACGAAATTTAATTAACTTCCTGATCAGCGTCCCAGCGAATCGTTTAGTAACAAAACGAAAGTGAAGTAATTGCATCCATCGCATCGGTCAGTTTCAGGCAATGGATGTCCCGACCGACCGTCAAAAAGTTTCAATGACACAAAAACACACATGTGTACATACATACACCCATCAAACTTTGTTTCGAATTTCCTCCCTCAGTTAGAGCACGATTTATGCATGAAATGTAAAATTAAATCTCATAGTTGCAAAGTTCGACTCGTCATACCCAATTGATTGCCATTTACCACTGATGATAAATTTTGTTCCTTCAATCGTTTCCAAAGACCATTTAATCGCAATAAATTAAGAAAAAAATCATCTATGGTTCTGGTGAGATCTATAGTAACGAAGTCTTATAGCGACTACCACAGATGACGCTCCCTTGCTGTTATAACTGCCTAGGGCACGCCGATGAGAACAAACAAGCTCTGAGAGTTAAGTTTATGGATTTTCTCTATTGGGAAATACTCGAATTTTTTATATCATTGGATTCGGTTTGTTATTTTGTCGTTTGCAATTCAACATAATTGATTTCGACTTTTATTTCTATCGGAACGGATGTCGCGTTACGCAGATTTAATTAGAATAGACGAAGGAAGTGCAATAGCCAGGACAGTGTTTGTTAAGTGTGTTAAAGGAAGGAAGGTATGGCGCAAAGTCTGCTACGTGTGAATATCTGTGCTATCGGCCTTAACCGTCCTTTAAAAAATTTTTTACGCGTCTTACAACAACCCACGGATCACCTGAAAGCTATAAAAACAAAGGATCGATTCAATGTTGATTCAGTAGCTTTTCGGTGTTGTTCGGGTCAACAAAAAAAAAAAAAAAACATAATGTGGGGTGCAATTTTCTTTTTGTCTCCAGTGTTGGCTTACGTTCAGTACGAAAGACATTATCCGGATATGGACATTATGACGTCTGAAACGGATTATAATTTAGATTACAACAACTACAAACATTCGGACGACGAAGAAGACGACTGTTATTCGGATTCAACGGAATACGATCCAACGCCAATATCGTATCAATACGGTTACAAATACGGATATGATTATCCTAAAAGTGGTCCAAAATCTAAAACGAACGACCCTCCGTATAATTACGAATATGATCACGATCTAGACGATCCAAATCATCATTACGACTACGTATCAGCAAGTAATAACTTATATGACCACATGGATGATTATCCGTTGTTCAATTACGAATACGGAAGCGACTTTAATCATAAAGATTACGGATTCGACGAAGGACAAATTCATTTTGGAGAAGAAGAAGCGAAATCTGCAGAAAAAGCAGACACTGGCCATGCATCAAAACATGAACATGACGTGGCCGATAAAGGATCACATCACAAAACCAAAAACAGCGGTTTCCATAAAGCTGATGGAGGTCAAAAAAAGGCGCACTACGATACCGATGAAGAATACGATTTGGCACGTTCCGGTGGCTACGAATTCGGCGGAGAAAAGTTCGAAAATTCGAAAGGACACAAGAAAGGCTCACACACTACAGGATTTCATAAAGTTTACAGCAAAGACGATTACAAAAAAGATCACAAATTCTACGATTCCGAAGACAAATATGGAAGTAACGAAAAATACGGGGATGCACATTCTTATCACAAGAGCACCGAAGGGCAGCATAAAGACGGGGGCACTCACGATACCCATCAACGAGAGGATGAGGGTGCCGTTCAAAATTATTATAACAAAGGGCACGACGATGGCCATCAGACGGAGAAGAATCAAGCCGAGGGCGAGGAAGCTCATCACGGTCATCATCAGGACTACGGAAGGAAAGGAGGAGAGGACGGGGCGGAAGTCTCAGGGATGCAGGACGATGACGACGGAGACGGAGAATTCTTGGTGCATGTGTACGATTAAAAAACACCAAAAAAAAGACTGATAGTGGATGAAATTAGTGTATTTTAGGGTAAACGAATTTAATTTATTATTTTTAATTAAATAAAGTTGTATTATGTTCTATTAGTGTAAGAATAAAGACGATCTCGAAACGTTGGGAAATTTATTTTGTGTTCGTTTATTCTTATTTCGAAGTTACCTAATAAATGACGGAAACTGTCATGAATCGACTCATTTCTTTTGACTAAGTAACGATTTGATACGTACTAATTACAATCCTTCACGGCTGTTTAAACGTGAAACAGGTGACTTAACTTTTTACATCAAATCTAATACAAACATTGACCTAAATAAATATCAAAAATGACCATAGCACTGATTTATTTGAACTTTTCAATCAATAACTGAATTAATGAAAAAGTCTTTGTTACAATTTTTTGTAATAAGTTTGTTTGTTTTACCGAAGGTGATTCTAAAGAAAATCTTTACGAACTATGTAAAAAAAAAACTGGGCTATCGTTTTTTAAAGGCGACGAAAACATTGATCGAAAAGGCCTTCTGTGATGCCTGACACTGAAGGGAAGGAAAAAAGGTAAAAAACGCTCTGCTAACATAAACATCTTTTCTTTTACACATACAATACCCATAATGCGTAGCTTGACAGGCTACACGTATTCATATTTACAACCATCATACGTTTGCGCCCCTAAATAATGCAGCTTTGAAAATATACGTAGGTAGGTACCTATTTACTTACAGTTTTTAGAAATAAGAAGAAAAATTAGTTGCAAAGGTATTTTATTTTATTTTTTCTTTGTCCTATAATTATCTAGAGAATATATTACCTAAATAAAAAATTTGTTATTAAATCCTACATACATAGCTAAAAAGGTAAATAAATAGTTGGCTAAATATAAAAATATATTTATGTACACTTTTGGTTTATGATTAACTTTTCTGGTTGGAGGACTTTTAAATAAAGCCTCCACCTCCTTGTCCGCCACCCCCGATTGCACTACTCTGTCCACTCTGTCCACCAAATTCGAAAGTTTTTCCATTCTTTTTCTCTTGTTCACCTTTATATCCGGCATGATTATCGTGATACGCATCCTCTCCCTTTTTGCCTGTGAATCCTTGGTCCTTCTCAGAGTACTGATCTTTATTGAAAGCTTTCTTTTCTCCGCCTCCTTTCTCCTGAAATTCTGATACCAATTTACCACCGTTGGTCTGTGCACCCTCCGAGGCTCCATGGTGTCCGTAATTTTTGCCGAACTTTTTGAAGTGTCCCCGTTCGTCTGCTTCGTCGTAGAATTTATTGTCCTTCTTGAACTCATCTTTATCGAACACTTTGTGATAGCCGGTTACTTTGGTACCTTTACTATGGCCTTTGTTTTCATGGGCTTTTCCGCCCTCGTAATTTTTCGTTTCTTCGTATTTGTCACCGCCAAAGTCTGCTGAGGAGTAGCTGCCCTTTTTACTACCCCCTTTGTGGTTAAAGAAGTCTTTGCTTGCATCGTTAGCGTGGGATCCTTTTTCGCCTTTGTCGTACCCATGGACTGATTTGTACTTAGTTTCGCCTTTCTTTCCGCCCTTTTTCTGTTCTTCAGCTTTAAAAATGTGGCCGTCGTTGTTTACGAAATAGTAAGGGTAGTTTCCATATGCGTACATATGTCCTACTTCCCCTTTCTTTGCGTAAGGATATAATCCTATGGGTTGTTGACCACCACCACCACCACCACCACCAATACCACCAGCACCACCGCTTCCTCCAGCTGCAATTCCATTTCCACCACCACCACCGCCTCCTCCTCCTCCATTGCCACCGTAAGGATAATGAGGGTAGAAACCGGGATGTGGAGGATATTTGTCTTGTTGACCACCCCCAACGCCACCAAAGCCTTCTTCAAAATCGAACCCAATATCGCCTGTGTCCAAATAAGGGTACATTCCAAAGGATGGTCTTGCGTTAAACTCGGCTCCAGCGATGTCGTAGTTGAGGGCGTCGTGGCTGCCATCGTTATCTGCTACTTGGAATGTTCTAGTTTCTTGTGGGTTGTTTTTATTCTGATTTGGTGACGATACCGAAGCAACGGGTGCACTATGGGCTTTTTCGTGTGCTGGATGAATTATACCACTCCCTGAGTAAGTGACTGGTCCCTGATTGCTTTCTTTTTGCGAATAATCTTTCCATTCTTTACCGTTATCGTTGGCATTATTCTTTTGATGGTTTACTGATGAAGTGGAATATGTTGATCCTGATTTTCCGGAATCTCCATCTCCGTTAGAGGATGTATACGTCGATCCTTCGTATTTAATGTTACCAAAATCACTTGTTTCGTCTGAGAACGAAGAACATCCTAGACCATAACATTTCCTTGTCGGTACATAACTACTTTCGGCAAGTTCTGACTGATGTGGGGTGTATTTGGGAAGATACCGATAATTTATGTTTGGTACCCCAAATTCTTCGTTCTGTGGTCCAGGTCCTTCAGCGACGTCGTATTTGTAACCCGACGATGAGGAGACGGAATCTTCGAGGGTAGTTCTCTTCACATACCCCTTGGTCTGCATGATGGCGTTAGAAGTAGCAGTTGAGAAAAACAGAAGAAATAGAAACCACATTTTGCTGCTAGCCACATATGTATGTAACGTACACAATTGGATGACAAAGTCGTACTGAACGCGAAATGATCGGAGCTGCGCTTTTATATCTATTTAATTGTTTTCTTTTTTATCCGAATTATTTTTAATGAGTCGCCGCTTGTATTGTGTATTTTTAATTTGAAGGTCTGTTTGTTAAGGTCCAGCGGTCGGATGCTGTATTTGTTCACCTCAATCAGCCTCGACGGTCATTCAGATTGATTGAACTTGAAGCCGCTATAGCGGATTTCTTGCGAAAAGCAAGGCAATTTCTTTCTGCATTCTTAACTAGGACTATGTTGACAAAAAGGGATTAAGTTTCTGATTGATGCAGATTACTTTGGACCAAGAAAATCCACACGACTTCCATTAACTCACCACATTTGTAAAACAAAAGTTTTTAACTTTTTTAAATTACGCGAACGATAAAAAATTAATTTGCATACCTAATACGTTATCGTACAAAATTAGCATATAAAACCATTAAAAAAATAATGTTAATTATATTCAATTGTTTTTATGTATATTTCGTACACCATCTGCTTGATTAAATTGCCTACCGATTCAGACGTTCAGAGGGATGGAGAAAGGTAATTGGATCAACAAAAAAAGGCATTACACGGGCAGGAGCGCAACGATCCCTATTATTCCCAACTTCAAAACATTTCGCAAGGGAAACAGAGCTACAAAGGGATTTCAGGGAATTTCATAAAAACTGTTTACTGTTTTTCACATATTTGGGCCCATCAAGTGGGCTTTTTAGGTTTGCTAAACAAAAGAGGGTTCCGGAGGGATTCTCGAAATGATCCGGTGTAGTCGATATTTTAAACTGTGTACCTACAACTGGGCAAATAAAAAGAATTTCGTATATATATATATAAAAAAAGGAAAATCAGGTAAAGCAAAATTTGCCTTTTAATATTCTGACTTCGTGTCACAAAAAGAATCCTTTTAAGCCGCAGTATTCCCATCTTAACATTCCAATATGGTTGAGTACGTGCCATTACGAAATACCAACCCCTAGTTCTTAACGAATTTATGCTATCTCCTACTGCGGGCGAATAAGTAAGTAATTTTCCCATCTCTGGTGGCTGGTTTCCCGATTATTTTTTCCAGTTTCGCAAGCGTGAATCTTGTATCGAATTATGGACGAGATGGTCGTTAGAATTCCAGGCAGCAATCTCATTTGATGGAAGCGAAAATGAAGAAATTTTAAATAACTCACACCCTACGATGGATGTGACATGAAACATACATTTATGATGATTGCGACGTACTTTTCCAAGCGAAAATTTCGAGATATAATTTCTCAAAGATTACAGTTTTATGACAGAGAACTTAACGTACATAATATAAATTTCTGCGAAAAAGAAGTAAACATATCTAAACTAAACCCTTTGCCTCTCTATACGCCTGTTTCTGTATCTAATACCGTCTCCGATTTGCCTCTCACGCCCTTTATTGGTTTATTTAGCAATATATCGAATAAGATTAAGGTTACACACCGCACAGGTATGCGATAAAAACAGAACAATATTGTTTTAGTGTTTGTATAGGTATGTATTGTGTGTTAAATCTGTATAATTGTATATGTGAATGCGGTTTTGCGGTTGCAATCAATTACGATTTCATAATAGAACAATTTGCGACCGAACAACAAGTGGAATAGAAAGACAAGCAATAAATAGCGTGAATTTTTTTGAGGAAATTCCTAGATTAGGAAACACTGCAATCACATAAATATTTAATTGCATATTTACCAAATGTTACCAAATAATATTGGTTTGTTCAGTCAACTGTGGCAATTATTATTTATTTAATGATTAATAACGGTGGTGGCTAATTAATTCTTTGCAACTGTAATAAATAATTTTGAAATTCATTTTAAATTTGATTCTCAAACTTTTCAAAAACGTTCAAAAATAGTTGGGATTCGCTTGGTTTTGGCCTTGACACAACAACATGACGTTTGAACTTGATTTTGGAATCGATATGTAGGTCTGGACTGCTAATTAAGACGAGCATTTTATAATAATTTATTCAAATTCATGCATCTCTGCAGGGCTACGAGTCAGTGGCGCTCATTAGAGTCGCATGTGTATGTAAATAAGTAATTTATCTTCACTATTCGAAATTCTATTTTCCGTTACCTAGTCAGTAATATTGAAGCTAAAGGAAAATTCTAATTTCCCCTTTACCAGTAATCAAACGAAGATACTAATGCTAAATTACCATCACAAGAACATCCAATCAACTTCTGATTCTTTATTTATCAAACAAAATTTCAAAAGTTACGAATTGAATAAACAAGAATTTGGAAAACATATTTTTCAAAAATTTTCATTTCTTCACTTTCATTTTGTAACGGAGCAGAGTTTAAAGTAGCACTAATGAAGCACCCTTTTAGTTTTACAGTGCTCTAGTTGTTAAACTCTTTTGGAATTCCGTATAATAAACAAAGTAGTCCACTGTTCACATTCTAGGCAAAATGAAATATGTTATTTTCAACAATTTTTTCAAACTCAAAAACACAAAAGTGAGAAATGAAACTATTTTTGGTTTAGTCAAAAAAAGTTTCAAGCTACATAATTATTTTTAAGTTATTCGATAAAAAAGTACATAATTACTTCAAAACGGCCCATTAGGTTGTGTTTTCTGTAGTTATTTTTGTTAAATCCTGGAACGCCCTTCCAGTTAATTACGAAAATAGAACAAAGTTTTTGTTATATTTACTATATCGAACTCGTGGATGCGAAAGTTATTTTAGTACCTACATAAATAGGCTACCACTGTCCTGTCGATATCGGAGGGTTAATTGCTATTCTAATAAATGTGCCAAGTTCTAATTATAACAAAAAATAATATTAATTAATTTGTTAACATAAATTATACACAGTGATTCACACAGAATGGGAAATCTCTTTTTTAGGACGTGTAACTATTTTATTTAAGAATTTTGCATTTAATATTAATAAAATCTTCACTATCTACATCAATCTTCACATTTATACTAAAAAAGCTTACTTGATAAATAAGAAATGTCAGAAAACTTTCAATGCCCTGTATTTCAAGGGACATTTGTATTATTAATCGTAATATTTTAGTGTCTAGTATTTCTAGTTTAGAATTTTTTATGAATCACCCTGTATAAATTTCATTAAATATTTAGCCTGATCCCAGAGGAAAAAATTATTTGACTTTTTGTCAACACCATCAGAAAATAAATTGACTGAGGTATCTTTATTCTAATTTATTGTCTAATTAGGTCTTGTAAAGCCTAAATGTGGCTGCAATATTTGCAGCGAACATGTATATTTTAGTTCTAATTAAATTAATTTCAAAATAATTTAATATAAAAAAATGTGATCAAAATTAGTGGACTGCCATTGGTCGTCGATGTCTTTTTATTTATTTTGTGTGTTCTGTGTGTATAAATAAGTGAGTTAGAGGGAAGGACGTAATCAGAAAAAAGCAACTAAAAGGGATAAAACATTATCTCACCCTCGTCTTATTAAGGCCTGGATATCCATAGACTTTACTAAAGAAAGATCAATTATCTAAAAGCTTTTTCACTTATTCGATAAGAAGACGTTTTAATTAAAAAAAGGGGATAGATACATATATACAAAGGAAAGGTTAACCGTTTAATAGAAATTAATTTTAGTCTCAATTTATCTAATATGCAAACGACATTGGAGTAAAAAAGAGGCAACTAAAGGTCTTGTAAGCAAGCATTCAACCATATCGTCCGAGTTTGACCATTAAGAAGGTCAGTCTTAAGGTAAATTCCATCGAACCCGGGCTAAAAAAACCATATTTTCTTGTTAGGAATGAAAAAAGTTAAACAATTAAGTTTCGAGAGAATTCCAATTGAAAATACGTTTCTTATCATTGATTAAAACAATAAACGAATACCTATAGATACTTATAAAAATCAGATGAAGAAGTGTATAACAAATGGTTTATGTTCTGCCTTTATATTTATCTCATCCCTACATTTTAAGGTATTTTTAGCTTAAAAACAATTTATTACGTAAGTACATTGGCGATGGTAATGTTTAATGTACTTCTAGTAAATTTTCTTGAAGCCATTTATCTAGACAATTCGTTTAGTTTGAATGCTTAAAAACAGTATTCAACAAGCAGTAGATGTAGTAGAAAAGTAATTTATTAGGCACTCGAATACTCCTGTCGGGAGAGAAGGGAGCACGTTGGAATTACATACACTTCGTGAAACACATTGTTCTTTGTGCTATTTAATTAGGCCAGAACTGCATGCAAATACTTTCAGTCCGAAATACATATCTGGACAAAACAAAATTGAGGACAGGCATATTCTGAACAACGGAAGGTAAATCAAACCTGAGTGTCAATTAGTGAAAATTGTAATTTAGTAGTACGTATTTTTCATTAATTATGTTCTGTTTACTGACAAAAGTAGATTAAAAATGTTTTCTTCTTTCTACGCATCCAAAAGTTACAATTAGTTTTTAAATAAAATTGTTGTTCATTATTTAGGAATTTAAATATCTTTCTTGTTAGCCGGAAGGGAGAAAAATCGAGTGCCCTTAACAAATATCCATTAACCGATGTAGCTTGGAACAAATAAACCAAATTAAGCCGAAGTAAAGCGTTGAATGAATGAATTTTCCGAATTTGGGTTAAACAGATCACTCTTCTAGCGAAATACTTCTCCAATGAGCTCGTTCATTTGATTAAGAAGGACGAGCGAATTTTCGCAACTCACAATTGCAGCCACATTCTACTGTTAAACATAATTAATTTCTTCTAAGAAAATAAGTTATTGCAGTTGACCCAAGGATTCAGGAATAATTTTGGGGAATCACCAAAAAAGAAATTTTCTTTAACATCAAACACCACTGAGAGGGATAAAGTTTCTATAGCTCTCCCATCGTGACGTAAGTAATAGTCCGAAAAAACGGATAGGTATATGCTATAGTTAAATTTTTTAAACTGTTTAACCCAAAAGTAAAAACTCGAATTCAGATTTTCTCCATCAATTTTAAGAGGGTTGTTTAAACAATGGCTGCAGTTGGAATTACTGCAAGATACAAAGCCGATAAACATGTACATGTTGTAAAACGAGACGGCGAGCCACTTGATGGGAGATCCCACTGGGCATGTTGAACCCTTTTAAGAGCTATTTGTTTCCCTAGACTTCACGAGAGGAATAAGCAAGACACAGGGGCGCGACTACTTTACAATGCAAACAATTTCAAGGTTTCCCTTTGGTTTTTTTTTGTTAGTTTTATAAACTACAACACCAACATCAACATCAACATCAACATGGAAAAAATTAAAATTGCTACTCTTTATTCAAGCCAATTTCCTCATTAGATCGTTCTGCTCGCCACCTTTATTTATAAAGCCATTAGAAAAAGGGTGAAAGCAATTTTATATGGCTGAATTATTTTCCTAATCGTCTTGACAGGTTCATAGATTTTCTCGCTTTTTATCTATGCCAGACTAAAAGTTATCTTCTATTATTTTTTACTTTCTACGTTAGTTAGAAGACAGAACTGTTTTACTCTAAGAGCCAAGAGATTTTATCGTTCAAAAAATATTTTCATAGCGGATTCTTATACAGGAAGATCAGAGGGACATTTGTTGAAATTTTTAAGCTGGCAAATAATTGTTGCTACTTTTTATTTAGCGTTAAGTTTTGTAAAACGTGTATTTCGATTTTTGGATGCTTACGTAGCCCAGACCGTGGCAGATACAAAAAAAGTATAAAGACCTTTTTGTAGATAATTGAATTTTATATAATTTAGAAAAAAAGCACCTTAACTTTTATAGGAATTTTTGTGAAAAACTTACTCGTACTTCTATGAAACATAAATTCTTTTTCAAAAGTTTGCATTGTATGATTTAAAGTGAAGAACAACATTAGAAGCTGAAACGTACGGTAACGTTCCCACGAATTTTAACGTTTTCTGATGACTTCTGCAGTGTTCTCGAAAAGTAAACTGAAACTTGGTAGTAAAAGTTTTTACTTTTTTAAAATGAACATTTAGAATATAAAAATAAATCAAAACTTTGTGCAAATGAAGTATTAAAGTTGTTCTGTTCGTGTTGTTTATTATTAATGAATTAGCTCTGCTTTACTAACTGACTAACTAATTGTAAGTGTTCTTTAACGTGTATCTCATTTCCCCAGAAATCACTTCGGGAAAAGCAATTTTCAGCTCGCTTTGTCAATAAGTTCCATGAATCCTTAAACACGAAAAATCTTCTTTTCTATTCCAGTGATTAAGTTTCCACCGGAGTTTAACAAATTCGAACTTTCTTGAGCTCAGCATCATTAGAGAAGCAATTTAAAACGTCTGCCTTTGCATCCACTTCCTTCTGTTTCTATGATCTCCCCTTTCTCTGTGCTTCAAGCTCGATCAGCGTTTTCTCTTCTCTAATTGTGACGCTACCGGATTTCTGGACAAACGACAAGTCACGTCTCTTTTTTTAAATATCTTTACCATAAAGGCACAATTTCTTAGAAAAAAGTTTTCAACTTATTTAAGAGGTGTTAACTGATGATCTAGTTGTTTCCAATTTGACGTCATACAAAAATATTTTTTTGGAGTTCATATAGCAAACGTTTAGAGAGTTCGTTTTGAAGCGAGCTTCTAGGAAAAAGTATTTTCTTTTGCCCTCTGGGGTAGAAAATATATTATTGAGTAAAATTGAAAAGCTGTGCTTTGTTAGAACCTCTACGTATAAAAGTTATACGACTGGTGATGAAAGTTCTATAAACATTTGGTAAAATATTTTTTCTTTTTCACGCACTCACTTTTTTATATGTTTTGTTTCAGGAGGGAATGTTGATCAAGTTTGGGAAAAATAAGAGAAAGAAGTGAGAAGAATTTCTTCCACAACTTTGGCCCTCTCTCAAGGTAAGGTCGACAAATTGTGAGTTAATAATGTAAGTCTGTACGTAGGTAGGCAAATGTTTTTGTGCCTCCTTCTGTTTTTGTGACATCCTATATCACATTAAAATTTACAATAAGTAAATAAGTGTTTTTCGAAAATTCTGCCTTTTTCTTTATGAATTCATTTTCGTGTGTAATAAAACCTTATATTTAAAAGTGTTCCTTTTTAGTCATGAATTATGTGGCCTTTCTTCGTCCGATGATTTATCTCAATTTGTCTTAAATTATTCTTTTACCTCCACAACGTTTCTCTTTTGATATAAATCTGCGCCATAACATTTTTCTGTGTAGCTTTTATATTGCTTTGTTTTGCATTTTTATTTTTTAGAAAGACGATTAAAAAATACCGTATCGTATTCTTTATTAATGTCTGAATTTTTTTTACAATTTCTCTCAAGCATTCCGCCTTTTCGATTTTGCTCATTCGTAAACTAAGACTGTTTCAGTTTAAATATCGACATTTTGACTGATGATTCTGCGTTTGAATATTGAAAAGGGGTTAGAAGGTCAAAACGGGAATGATTCATTAAAAAAAAAAATGAATTCAATTTATCGAGCCATTTACTTCTTATAATAAAATTATTCCAATATAAGGCCCGTCAAAACAGACACTGTAATATTGGAAAAACATAATTGATGAGTTTTGAGCAACACGATAAGCTATTTTTGTTTTCAATTTTATACTTGGTTTTCCAAAATGACTAAAAATAATTCTATACCTACATTCCAGAGTGGAATTTATGATACTAAAATTAATTTAAACTTAGGAGTCTTTCTATACTCATATATATAGGGGGTAACCATCGGTGACAGTTACGAATTAGATTACTTTAGGGAATTACTTGGATCTGATTTTTTTTCTCCCTATAGCAGGACCCGAGAGTCCTATCTATGAGCTGCGATCGATCCCTATAAATTTACGTTTATAAATTTCAAATTTTTTTCCTAGAATCAAATCAGAAGAAATGAAACTTTTTTTAGGTAGAAAGAGTATAATACCTCGAAAAAAAAAAAACTTCTCTTTTAAATGTCACGGATCGTCGGACTTAAAGAGAAAGGAGGTAGGTATAAATTGGAAAAATAGTCTAAAAGCTTTAATAGAATTTGGAATCAATTCTGAAAGTAAATAAATAAAGAATAAAAAGAAAACAAAGACATCTATTGAAAGCAGAAGACGTAGGTACCAATTATTTTTCCGAGAAATTAATAATCCAAATCAGTTTCGTTCAACTGAAACCGTTTTTAATTAAACGGTTACCCCTCTTTAAGACGGTTGTCGTCGAAAAATTAGCTCCACCGTCGTTGTAGAAAAAGACGCCAGGAACGACGTGGTAGCTACGAATTTTGCATTCAAATAGGAATTTAAATAAAAAGCTCCCAGATTTATCGCGAAGCTTAAAAATGACAAATTGCTCCTTTTTATCTTTACATTCCTTTTTTTCCTGAGAAAAATCCCGTCTTTTTAGCTTTAAGCCTAACAGCGAATTTGTCTTACTGTTCTTCAGATAATTTATATATCCAAAGTCCTAGATGCTTTTCGCAACAATCTCTTATTTAAAGTTTTCAATTCTCGTTCTTTTAAGTCCGATTAAATTAAAATACTCTGTTAACTTTCGCGCCTTATACTTCAGTTTTACACTTTAGGCCCTTTTTTACTACTTCAAAGGCTCTATTGTACAAACTATTGGATAACTGGAGAACCCAACGAAAATTAAATACGAAAATACCTTTTTTAATTTTACAAGTGGTCGTTTTTCTTTGTTTAATTTCTGGTTATTTGAAACACTACTTTCATAAATATTATATATGAACAACAAATTAATGTTTCTCACCTAAGATTTAAATTACTTATTAAACCTGAAGATGTCGTTGTATGGCGAAAAAAGTTTTTGGAAATTAAAAAAAATTAAATTGTGAAGAACGTACTAAAATTCATTACAACTGAGCAACTTATTTCAATTTCTATTTGATCATTTATTTGCTCCATAATAAGACAAATTTATTGGAATAGTTATTTTATGAGTAATCAAATGCGTCAGACATTCTTACAGTATTATTTATGGAGTTATAAATCTTTGAGATACGGAACTGGGTCTTAAATGGGAAATATAGGATTATTTTACGATTTTCTCTATCAGATTCTGAATTTTTCTTTTTATTTACGTACATCTAAAGCCTCCAGTTGTAATCCCAAAACTGACTGAAAACTAATTTTAAAATTTCATATCTTTTTTCTTACCAATGAATTTGTTTTCATTTATAATAAAATTCAAATTGAATTACTTTATGTGTAAGTCAATTTTGTCGTTAGATTCTTTTTAAACGAAAGGTAGGTACCTAAGTTTAAAGGTAGATTTATAGGCAAGCTTTCGACCTATTTCCATTAGAGAAACTTGCAATATGCGTTCAATAGCATTACCTCGTGGATTCGAATGAGCTCGGAAATTGCCAATTTTTATTAAATGGAGTTATAAATCCGATACACTCCATATAAAACGAATTATATTATGTATGTAAATGCACAAGAAGTTAACGATATCTTGCTTTAAATATATTTTCGTAAAACCTTATCGAAAAACATTAATTCTTAATGTACAATTCAGTAGAAAATTTCTATTTCTTTACAAATACTTAGTTAAAAGTAAAAAAAAAGTTAAATGGAAAAGGCTTTTTAATAAATTACAGAAGTATAAAGTCAAATGAACATAAAATACACTAAAAACGGTCCACAATCGTAGACAGCAAAAGAGTGCCATCTGTGGTTCTGTTGAGCATTACAGTGATTACCACAGATGGCGCTCTCTTGCTGTTTGAGGTGATATGTTCATCTACCTGTGGACACACGAGGCTTCGAATGGAAGCTTATGGAACTTTGATGACAACTAAACAGTACCTGGTAGGATCCTGACCAAGAACATAATTTTTACAAAAGAAAGGTCATTTTTAAAATCCTTAAGAATGATTATTTGTAAATAAAGAGCACGAATGAGAAATATTTTTTGAAATTATAAAAATACTCTGTTATTTAGAGGATGAATTTATTCGATGTATTTATATCGTTTTCCGTTTAATGCAGCTATCTTTTCGAGCAATAAATAATTCAAAAGTGATGTAAAATGAATCACGAAACAGCTTGATTCAAACGAAAATAATACTTACAGCTGTCAGGTTCATGAAAAATGGCAACGTTCTGGTATATTCACAAAAAAATAATCCTTTATTTCAGACAAATGTTCCTTCACACCCTGAAAGGCTTCCCTGCTAAATCTGTCTCTGTGTTATACGACTTTGCTTCATTCATCCTTTTATTTGAAATAGACGCATTAAAATATTTGTGCGGAGAAGAGGTAAATGTAAAAGTCCAAAAGGATGGGAATTGAATCCTGAATGGACCACTACATATGTTTGTGTAACCATCACGTACTTGGCAATTCGAGTTAATTTTTTATATTCAAAATATTTAGGGGTAATTTTTTTGGATTTGACTAGATAGTAATCTCTCTTACTCGCATATCTTAATGCTTTAACCCTAAAGGTATTCTAACACCAGAGGGGGTTGCATGTAGCTTTAAAGTTTTGTCAACATAATTTCAAAAAAAGCTCTTTATAGGTGATTATAAGAATTAAGAATTCTTATCTTTACGCTATTTTGAATAGTATCTGGTTCCTGCTTTGCATCCCCGTTAGTGATATGGAATATTGCGTAGATATCGCACGAAGAAGTGTTACATCGTAAAAGTCTGAGATCGTTTCGTAGCTTTTCTCGTTCGCTGTAAGTCGACAGGGTGCGATAAAGTCGAGTGTTATGTCTTTTTTACGGTATTGTGTCTTAATTGCCACCATTCTGTTATGAGATATTGGAAAACGTTTACCTAAGGGAATTTACATCACAACACTGTTTAACAACAACTTTAATTTTTAAAGTAACATTTTATCGTGACTTTGACTGAGAGAATGGTAACCATAGAAACGATTTTCTATTATATTTAAATGCAAGATGAATTTGTGTTTTCCTTCGAGGCCAATTTTTCTAGCTATATGTAAAGAAAGTCAATTTAAAAAAAGCTTAAGTTACTTCTGAAAACCTCCTGTAAAATTTCATCTAAATCGGTTCAGTCGTTTTGAAAATTACCCCGAACATAATACAGAGACAGAACTCTAATTTTATTTATCTATAGATAAAAACGTCGTCTTCGGAAACGAGGCCATGAATGTGATCAAAGTGTTATTAAATTGTCGTTATTTTTCTCGTTCGACCTCAAACTTTATCGAAAATATTATATCTTTTGTTTTTGTTTGGGGTTGTTTTCGATCGATGTATCTAATCTGACGATATTGGCTATTACGTAACAATTTTTTAATTAAGTGATATCGGTTATCTATAGCGTTTTGATGTTTATTATTAACGAAGATTTTATCACAAACATGATCTTATTGCTTTATTGATATGCGATATTTGATATATTAGAAAATTAAAATTTGACAACCCTTCGTTCATTTAGTAAATCAGGAATTAACATTTAAATTATTCAGTTTATAACACTCTTAACAGTCATCATATGTTATAAACTAAATGAACAACCACAATCCATACTTTACAGTTTACGGTCCTATTGTGTGATACGTATTACGTATTTCCATAACAAACAAATTTCTGTTGACAGCACTGGCTATATCTGCATAATACGTATTTTCAGTTTTGTTTGTTTTGTGTTCGCGATTCGTTTTTTTCTCCCATTTTATTTCAATTAAAATTCTGCTTTCGCAAATCCAAAAACTTCACAATCGCATATTTCGTTTCAAAACGAGCAGCCGTGATCAATACTAGGTGCAAATCGGCTTTTCCGCATCCGTAAATACTTAAATACAAGCTTCAAGTGCGAAATATTTTCCTGGATACGTACCTGACATGAATAACACTTGCTGTACTATACGAATTCCAAGTTTATTTATTATTTTTTTTAAATAGGCATTTTTAGAAATAAAATACTTAATAAGAAAAATTATTTTGGTCGTTTTTACTTTTATTTTACTAAATTTACTAAAACACATAATGATACGTAGTTTACAACTTTAAAGTCTAGCAAGTACCATGCAGTGCTATAATCCAGGTTTTATGTAACGGCATTACGAAGTTGCCATTATATTATAATTATTCATGGAGGCATTTATGTAAGTAGTTGCTTGGAAAGTTTTTAGAATTTGTGAGCCAGAATGATCCGATTTATTGTTGGTAATACAACGTTTATGCATGTATTTAGGTGGTTTAACGAGAGGGTGGAAATTGCTTGGAAAAAAAAAACAAACAGTAATGTAGCAGAGGCATGTGAAAAGGGTCTCGGTTGGGATTGCCCTCGCCATTCCGTTCCACTAATCAACCAACGGAACAACCGAGTATCTAGTGTAATAATTCTTGAAATACTTAATTAGGATTTATTTTCTACCTTCCTAGAAGCACGACGAAGTGAATAAACGAGCAGGAAAACAGATAAAATTTCAACAACAAAGAAGAGTTAATTACAGGATCGCGATTCCCTCCAGGAATACTTGATATTATACGAGGGAGTCTCAAAGTTAATTATTTAAAGATGTCACAGATCTACGACTTTAAAAAATAATTGGAAAAAATATTAGAATACAAATAATATTCTAATTGCATAAGCATTCTACTTATACAGAGTGATACATAAAAAATGGGCGATCTGTAAACTAGAGAAAATACTACGAATTTTCAACATCTACCTCCATTTTCACATTTATACTACGAAAACTTTTTCAATCAATGAGAAACGTCAGAAAACTTTGAACGCCAGGTTTCTCCAGCGACATTTCTATTATTAATCGTAATATTTTAGTGTCTAGTATTTCTAGTTTAGAATTTTTTATGAATCACCCTGTATAAATTTCATTAAATATTTAGCCTGATCCCAGAGGAAAAAAATATTTGACTTTTTGTCAACACCATCAGAAAATAAATTGACTGAGGTATCTTTATTCTAATTTATTGTCTAATTAGGTCTTGTAAAGCCTAAATGTGGCTGCAATATTTGCAGCGAACATGTATATTTTAGTTCTAATTAAATTAATTTCAAAATAATTTAATATAAAAAAAAGTGATCAAAATTAGTGGACTGCCATTGGTCGTCGATGTCTTTATTTTGTGTTTCTGTGTGTATAAATAAGTGAGTTAGAGGGTAGGACGTAATCAGAAAAAAGCAACTAAGAGGGATAAAACATTATCTCACCCTCGTCTTTTTAAGGCCTGGATATCCATAGACTTTACTAAAGAAAGATCAATTATCTAAAAGCTATTCCACTTATTCAAAGGGGATAAATAGATAGGGTGTTTATTATCTCGAGTTTAGAGATTGCCCATTCATTATGAATCACCCTGTATATCAATTATGAACAATACATAATTCGTGTCCTGTTTCCTAAGAATTATCTTTGAAATATTAACCTGAATAAATCGTTTTCAAGGAGACAGTGATGAAGACAGTTGATTAGTTTCCAACCTGTTTCAAAGACGACAGCGTCGCTAGTGATGGGACGTCGGGACGTCTAGCTGTCTTCTACGACAAGGCGACCTGAGCAAAAACAAGTTGTCTCTACTACTAATGCCCACGGGGATAAATTAGCGTTTATATAAGTAATAAATAGTTTAATTTACACCAACACTTGAAATAAGATTTCATAAATTAAAGTAGGATCAGAAACACCAGTTTCTTATAAGTAAAAAATGCCTGATGGGAATCAGTAATGAAATAAATTTTTAGGGATTATTGAAGCATCTGTAATAGTAAACATATTTTTTGTGATCTATTTTTGTGCCTGGGTACGAAATAAACCCCATGTTGCATTCTGGTATCGACTGACAGGTAATTGGATTGATTTGAATTACATCATGGATTGTATGTAGGTACCAAGCATGTTGAAAGCTGTACCAGATTGTTAATTTACGTTATCGAAACCACTACACATTTGCCGGATGGGTTTAGGATGGAACAGAGGACATGGAAAATGCCTGGTGATAATGTTATCAAGAGAGGCACGTGAATCTAGCAAAATCAGTTTTAGAGTTTTCAATGTTAATTATTTAGAAAAACAGAAAAGGGAATTGAGAGAATATTGATTTAAAAAAATTAGTATCAACGAGATAATTGAATAAATATTTTGAATTCTTGTACTAAATTAATTCTCCAAACTGATGGAATCGTCTCATGAAATATAATCGTTTACGTAGAATTAGTGTTTGAATACTAGCACTAAAGAAAATAAAGGTTTTTCATGTGAATAAACTATTAAACAAAGTCACAAATATTGTTTTGTGAGAGATAAAAATATTCAAAACATATGAACTTAACAGAAACAAAATTCTACTTTCTTGGAATTATCCAGAATAAATTATATTTACCAAATTTTATTATTTACGTGTTCCATTGGCTGTTTTCCATATTTAAATTTTCTTTTTAATTAAATATTTGTAAGTATTTGTGATCACTTAATACAAATAAATAAATTTAAAGTTAAAAACAATCCGAATAATTTATTAACTGAAGCAACTCCAAGCTGTTCTTTTATAATAAAAACAGATTTTTGTTTACATTTTTATACAAAAGCAAATCAGTATAATTTCCTTGATCAGTAAATAGAAACTGAAAGATAATTTTAAAAATGCTAACTAATTTTACGCAGAGATAGGTATTTGTTTATTACGTATACTGACTAGCTGAGCGCCGTTAATTACATATATATATATATATAAAAGCATCACAGAAATAACACTTTAAAAAACCGAATATTGTCGTGGGGCTTATGTTGAAGAGTCTCTTATATTTTTACTCATTCAGTATTTATAATTCTATTCACAGTTCCAATTTGGCTGAGGTATGTAAACAGTTCTTATTTTATTTTTTGTAAATTAAAGAAACCAAAATATAAAAATCAGAATCGAATTCGTTATTTTCAATAGAATAAGTAAATAAAAATTACGACACATTTAACGATCTAATTTTTTAAGTATGTATGTTATAACGTCATCAGTGTTGAATAATTTATAAGATCCTAGACATCTGAGAAAGCGACGCTGTTTCAGTTTTCCTTTTCCCAATCTCAGCGCTTTCCTTTAATTGAATAAGCATGCAAACCTGAAATGAACGTTTCTATTTTTCATTGAATTAACCGCATTTAGTAAAATTTTCAAAGAGCTTCCATTACAAATTAATTTTAGAAGTAAATACTCAAATTCGAGTTAAGATAAGAAAATCATTATTAAAAAAAAAAAAATTATTTTATAAAAATTAGTTTGTGTTCCTTCATTATTACATGGAATGTTTACTTTGTTGTTAAATTTAATACTTACATAACTAAGTACCCACCGACTAGACTTGAAAAAAGATTAGATAATAAGGATAAAAAAAATAAATAAAATATATTTTACAATCTAGTGTTAAATACATTCGTTAAGAATCCAATAACCCACAAAAATGAAAATAGTTTATGAGATTGACTTTGAAATTCAGTATAACTTCTCTATGAAAAGTACTTAGAGTACATTATAAAAATAGATAATAAAAACACCGAAATGATAAGAAAACATTTGGAAATATATTTGTTACAATTATATAAGTAATTAGACAGACATTTGGAGTTTACGAGTCCGCGATGAGCGTTATCGTTGGGTGTCCTTAATTTTTAACGTGACCTACATTTTTGAGGTCTACAGATGCATAATCAAACATAGAGTCCCAAAAACTTAACTATTAGTACATATATTATCTATGGTCTCGTAATACATTCGATTCGTAGAATGTAAGTAGCATTTGAGAACAGTTTGGTATCGAATTTTGAAAATTTACCAAATATTTTGCTAGATATGATAACTTACAGTAGGATAGGCAATCTAGTATACGTTTGCGTATTATTCTGTACATAAATGCAAATATTTTTTTCTAGTTGGTTGCAGTTGCATTAGTATGAATGTTGCAAAGTTGGACCCGAATTATGCGGATCTTGTGCCCGATATCGCCAGGTTAGAGAATTTCGAAAACTACGAAATCATAATAAAAAATAATAACACAACCGACGGTTACATGGGAGAGCCTACACGGCTGACGTTAAAGGGTTCGACGAAAGACGGGAAAAACAAAGCGTTACATTTGTTTTGCAAAGCTGCCGCTAAACACGAATTTATCAGGCGTAATTTTCCAGTAAACGAAGTCTTTAAACGAGAAAAGTTTCTTTATACGGTCGCGCTCGCGGAATTTAGAAAGTTTGAAATAAAGAAGCGAGTCGACAGGAAATTCACGGACTCATTAGCGAAATGTTTCCGGGCAGACGACGCCGAAATGAATGAAAAAATTGTTTTAGAGGACATTTCAAAGATTGATTTTTACATGGTGAGAAGCACAAACGGTTTAGACGACAGGCATTTGCGCTTATCGTTGGAAGAAATAGGTCGATTTCATGCCTTGTCAATCGCATATCGGTCACAAGAACCCGAAAAATTTAAACTTCTAAAAAAGGGAGGCACAAATATTCAAAAATACATCTATACGATTTCAAAATTTTACGATTTACTCGAAGAAAAGTGCAAAAGAACAGCAGAGCTACTGGATCAGGACGAAGACAGATTAGTACGAGACAGATTCGAAAAATTTGCTAATGAGGAAGCCAAAAAATGGTTAATGAACATGCCAGAAGCAGACGATAATGAAACGGTATTTTTACACGGTGACTGTTGGTCAAACAATTTATTGTTCCATTACAAGGTACCTACGTCTACTATAATTAATTGACTATCTTTAAAACAGTAACAATTTTGAATTTCAGGATGATAAGCGAGAAATTCCAGACCGAGTTGCTTTCATAGATTGGCAGCATTCGCGACTGGGATCTCCAGCTATTGATTTAAGCTACTTCTTATTCTCCGCCTGTGCACAGGATGCATTTAGCCAGATGCACAATTACTTAAAAATCTATCACGACAGCTTATCCCGATACTTGAGAGAACTCGAAAGTGACGCGGACGCGTTGTTTCCCTTTTCCCTTCTCGAAACGCATTGGAAAACTTATTTGAAGTTCGGCTTAATTCTTTCGACGGTTGTTATACACAGCATGGTGCTTACGTCAGAACAAGAAGTGCCTCCGATTTACGAGTTCGCCAACCGAAAAAGAAATCTATCGGAAATGTTCTTGTTCGAAAAAGCCACGAACGAAAGCAACGACAGGTTCAAAGAACGTGTAAAAAGGGTCATTAAGTATTGTGTCGATATGAATTACATATAATATTTATAATTATTTAATAAAAAAGTTATCTAATGTTAATTTTGTTAAAATAAAAATTACACTTTAATATTAGAAGTATATGAATTCATTCTACTGAAAAACCCTGTATTTTTCTTTCCCTAGCAATTTCAGCAAAATTTGTATTCAATCTGACAAACTACAAAACAAATTCTAGAGACTTCACCTTGTTACTCATGTTATAACAAATAAAATTGTAAAACAGGGAGTTGGGGATGCATTTAAAACAACCCTTGAGCCACTCTATTCTTCTGTGTGACAATCTAAAACGTCCATGAAATTTGTGATTCTACCTTCAGTAATTTTTTAATAATGCCATTTAATGAAAATGTAATTATGCCGCGTTTTCAGAATATAATGCCCATGTGCCTCACCAATCAATATTGAACTTCTTTATCAAATTTACGTTAATTACTTCCACATGTGTCGAATGTAATTTTCGAACTCAATTTAACGGTTCAGGGGAGCTGTTTCAAGCTAATTAAGTATTAATAGATACCTATCGTGATTAAAATCAGTGAGTACGTTATTACAGGGAGGAAAATCATAGTAGCACAGTTTTTTTTTGTTGACTATCTTTAATCAGATGTTGCAAAAATAAGGGTTGCAAATAAAGTATATTTATTTCTTCAAATTTCCGGACTTGGAACAATGTCGGAAATCCTGGACACTCGGTGCCCAACCCTTATTTTTAATATGGATCACAAATGTTTACACTTCATTGCAAAATAATACTAAAATTTACTTTTTGGGGGTGGTAAAACATTCACTGAGGCATGAAACACTAGCTATTAGATTATTTTCAGCAAAAAGACTTTTTTTTGGGAATGCAACCCCTTTTACGAAAATGTAACATGTACCCCAGTTTTCCCTTTTATGTCTACGTATAAATTTAACAATATTGTTGTAGTTAGTTTTAGTTGTACCTATAAAGTGTTATTGCGAGACAAGCATTTATTGTTGTTTGCTTTGTTTCAGTTTCGTTGTCATGTCCAAGCAATGAAGTCTACCCTCCTCTACCCTTATGAAAGTTTGGTCTTCAGACGTTCGTATTGCTGCCGCCTTTTGAACCCGAAACAAACGGCCCTTACTGCTGCCATTTACACTTTGGTGAGTTTTGCAACAGTACGTAATTCCACCCGAACGTCTCTGCTGTCGTAATCAAGTGCGAGAATGTCTCGCGGGTATCCCAATTCACCCCCAAAGCATTACATTGTTTTCCACGCTGTACTTTCTCCGATTGCTTTTATCTGATTCGGCCTGGGAACAAACGACTACTGCATGTGGACACAAATTTCTACGGTTCGCCTCATTCTTGGACCTTATTTAGCCAATTGAAACGGATAAAATATTACTGTTTTCCTTATATAAGGGTTGTTTTTAATACAAACATCGACCACAAAATCAAATAAAAATAATTAATAAAATGTTTCCACTGGTTATTTTTTTATAAAACTAAAAAAAAAAAAAGTACACTATATCTTAATGTTTTTGAAAATCTGTATCTATATATAAGTGAATCCGGCCCTATAAATTTTAAATGGATAATGTATGCATAGCTGAATAAATTAGAGTCACTTTAAAACTTAAACGTTCTAATATTCACGACAATATATTTATTCCCTTCTGCACTGCCTTGTGGACGTGACGTTGCAGTAGTAAATGCAAATATTAGGCATCTCACGAACTCAAGGGGTTGGGGTTGATTTGAAAATGAAATTCCAGTCGCATCAGTTGAGATAAAGTTCGCGGTTTTAGCAGGAATTTATACTTGACGTCTCGCACAAAACGTGATAGGTGTTCGTAACGCAAAAATCGGAAAAATTCCTTTTGCAAATTTATTCTTTTTGAACTTTGACAAGACTGACGCCAATTTCTGACGTTTCGCATTTTACTACGAAAAAAATATTCAGTGACGTGTTCTTCTTAGAGATCAGAAGATGAAACGTCTGCTATTAATAATAAATTTTTACTGTCTGTGCTGTTTTGAGATCGACTTAACTTACAACAACAAATTTCGATTTTTCGACTTGGCAAAGTTTCACCCTAATTCGAAAATTCCCTGGTGACACGCGACTATAAATCAAGAAGTATTACCTACTAACATCTACAGTTGCTCCTTTCCTCGTAAAAAGCGAAAAGAAGAACGAACGCTTTGTCTTCGGTTCGAAAAGCTTTCAGGTAACGCAAAAGTTGGCTTGTTTTCGACAGGGATATAAGCAACAATCCACACAGGCACATATTTACATGTGTCAAAATAAATCATTGTCGTACAGCACCGGGTAAAAAAGTAATACAAAATTTAAACGATTTAAACCCTCTGCTGTGGGGTTGAAACTTGTCTTAGAAATTAAACAAAACTGAGGCAAATTCAATCTAGATTATTCTAAATCATTCTCGAACAATCTGGAACATTTAAGAACATTCTTGCAAAATTTTGGAAATTCTCATCCTCATTAGTATTTTTTTCTCATTTACAACCCCCCCATGAGGAGAGGCTAAAGTGAGAACCCACAAAACTCCCTGTATTGATTTTCGGACACTTTTGCAATGTTTTTGAAGTTTACTAAATGAGTTTCAAGATAGGAGGGTGTAGTTTGTGATTATGAGGCTTATTTGCATTTTGAAAAAAGACTTGAGGGGATGGAAATTAATTAAAGATAAACAGTTTTCCGCAATAATACGCTATTTCAGTAAATAACGGGGATCGATAAGAAAATTTGTCATGAATATCTAATGAGCTTCAAAATCTCTCACAATCAGTCAATCAAGATAATTTCTGCTAAGGGCTCGTCTAAAATTTATGACGGATTTATTTTGGTTTATGAGTCATTAGAATGTAAATTTTAAACACTAATTCTTTATAAAAATTCAACTAATTTACGAATAATGAAATTAAAGTTTGAATAATAAAACGAGTTTTGGATTCAACTTGCTGATTGTTTATAATACTTTCTCTTCAGTTTTATATAAATGAATATTAAATAATTCATCCCCATAAATATTATTCTTTGTAAACACACGTGGATGACATATAAGGGTGAGATTATCGATAGCTGTGGTTCATAATTTTTCTCGAACACCTGTCGAAATGAAAATGAAAAGTAGCTGCGAGATACTGCAAATCGCATCAGTTTTTCTTCCAATTGTTTGCGAAGGTGAGGAAAACTTTTCATCTGAATCATTTATCTTTAACTAAAATAGCAGACACCATTAATAATAAAAACGAACGCTTGCAGAATTCTCACTCACGTTTCGGTCCTGATAAATGTAGTTATCGTCAAGGTTGAAGTGAGAATAATAGCAATGTTTTCGTCTGCTACAAAGTGTTCTGAGAGCAACAACTTGCAAGGGTTATAAAAACATTTTAGACGAACGAAGGGTTCAAACAACTCCAAATTTTTTTTTTGTGTTTGTGACAATAATAATGGTTTTGTTTACAGAGTGTTTCAATCCTTGTGGTTCTAATCTACAGTTGGAGGATTGGTGTAAACGCAAAAAAGTTCACCCTTTTAGAAGATGTCTACTATGGTAAGAAAATGCTACTCTAACTACTCCTTTTAATACCTAACTTAATATTTACCCCTTAATAACATTTTTTAAGGTTTGAATTTTGAGAAGCCTTTCCTCCCTAGGGACTCCGTATATTATCTAAACAAACTTTTTAATACTTAAGTTCATACTTTTATGATCAAATTTATGTCTAAATTCCCAATATCAGAAACTTTTTTACTCAAAAACTAAAACGTCTATTGACTAGATAACGACTCTAAATATTCCTTAGTCTAAATGTTAATAAAGTCGAGTAAAACGATTACTTTGAAGTGGTAACTTGTCTAATAAAGATCCCTTTTACGACTTTGCTTATTTGTTTATATATACGTTCTTACTGAAAGTTTATTAGCCAATTCAGTATACTGAGAAAATTTTGTAATTCAAATGCGAGTTAAATTAAGAAAATTTGGTGTAAATACGTCACTCAAAAGAGATATTTCTGGGGAATATTCAAGTACAAGTTTCTAAAAGAATAAATTGAATGTATTCACCCTTGGATGAATATCAAATCAAGATAATTCTTTGATGAACTTATTTTTGTTGATTCTTAAAGTTTATTTAATATTTTTTTTTACAGGAGTACAAGTTGCCTACTTTACAATTATCAGTACACAGCTGTTTACGATATCCCTCAGTATAGTTCTTATTATTGGTATAGTAAAGGTGAGTTATTTTTATTTATTTCAACCCTTGCCAGCATATGTACCCATATAATAGATAAACAAGCATTTTATGACTATAAATAGTACACTTATTGTGAATATTCCCAAATAAAATTCGATTTCTCATTTATTTATCGCTCACTATCTTGAGAACGTTCTTTTGTGTTGTGGAATGTCTTTATTGGTTTTCCATCGTAATATTTCGTCTTTACATTTTTATCGGAATTGCCCTGCGAAACTCTACGGCAATAATATTACACCTACCGGAATACCTCTTCTTTAATTACAAAATTTTCATTAATATCCTCTCATTTCGGTTCTTTGTAATTATCTAATAGTTAATGGAAACGAAAACAGCTGTTTCGTTAAGAACATAAAAAGACCATTTTATCCTGACAAACGTTAATTAAGCATCATAGAAATAATTAGGTATTTTACTCCTTCAATAATTTTTTTCTATGTGTGTAATCCTACTCTGTTATTGGTCGAAGAAAAGAGGCGTCGCGACGTTAAGGGTGGAAGAAGGTAATGGATTTTTCCAGTTGATTAAAGTAGCGAAATATAAATTCATTTTCTAATTAGGAACGTGCACTGTTTCACACTAATTTAATTACTAGAAACTGGCGAAGGCAATAAATTCCACACAAGGACGCTCGATATTCTTGTGCTATAACATATTAATTAAACTAAACTGCATGTAATGCATTATGTAACAAAGTGAGTCTCTCATGGTCTGATTATTAAATCATTGGAATACAAATTATAATCACAATGAAATAATTGAGATAATAATTTATACAGGGTGGACCATTTTAATTTATCTTTAACAATTGTAGGATTTTGAGGGGGGTATTGAACAACAATATGATAAAATTAAAAGCTACTTTTATTATTAATCTTTTGCCACATACGTTTTTTTTAATACCCTTGTGGATCACGTATTCCCTTCTTTCCAACCTGCTTTTTCCTAATAAAATATTCTTCAACTTCTCCTTTCCTAATCAATATAAATATCGTATGTATCCGAAAGTTACTCTTTTGGTTTATTCTGCGAGATTGATGAATCGATTTCGAATTATTCTTTTCAAGAAGGAAGAAAAAAGCGAAAAGAAATGGACATAAAAAGTTTACTTTCAGTAAAAAAAATTACATATACGATTCACGTAAAAAAAAATTCTAGCAGTTGAAACTGCGTGTAGCTGTTATCAATTTCTCCAAGTTGGAGAGCTGAGGAAATAAAAGCAATGTTAACAAAAGTACAGTTGAACATGAAAATTTGTAACACTCGTAGAAGTCGTATAATAAATGGTCGAAATGGAGAAAGAAAAACTGTTGTTTCACACGACATTAAAGTTATGAGGGAGTTTTCTCAAACAAAAAAAAAAAAGAAACCGAAGAAACTGAAACACAAAAAAAACTGGTTTATTAAGCGATTACTGAATAGAAATTGACTTCTAATTTAATGCTAATCATGAATTTAAAACCCAAAACCCATGTTCTCTTTTTTTTTTTTTGAAAAATTTCCTGCGGAAGACTACAAACGATTTCTCTTGTTAGTTGATGTCCCAAGATACTGTCCAACCCTCAGGAAAAAAAATTGAATCGTCTACTTTCACCTAAATTGTTTTTCTACTATTTTAAACAGCAGAGGGATGTTCTTCAGAAACAAGAAGACAGTAAAACAGCGTTTAAAACTTAACTTTGATGATTGGAATAGTACAACCAACTTGAACAAACATAAAAACGAACGTATTTTTATGGCTTCCTGTGAGAAAGAATGAAAAAGAAATAAGAAACTTTTAGTCGTTTCAGTAAGTTGACGTTTCTAATCTAGTGAAAAGCTTTGCGTGATCAAACGCTAAATAACTTATGAACATCTTGTGACGTTAAAACTTTTTTTTGTTGCTTTTCAACCTACGTCTAATGTAATAAGAGCATTTAAAGTTTGAAGACTACTTACGAACAAAGTTTCGAAATTTCTGCTTTGACACAAATTATTTTTCAAGCTAAGTAGAACATTAATTAACGGTTATAATTACTTTTGGGGGAAAACGGTGTTAAATTATAAGTATTTTCCAATTACGAAAGAACAGAAAAAACAACTTCACCGATAGCAAAGGGGTGTCTAAAATTCAATGAAGACAAAAAACCTTAAACGTAATACGGAAAAGGTACACAACAGGATGTAAATAGATAAATAAAAAGTATCTGTCGTGAAAAATCAATCAAATAGAGTACTTTGTAACGAAAGAAGATATAGATTACAGAAGAATGATCCACAATATTCTACATTTTTCGAAAATTTACATGCCATTAACCGTGTGTGATGTATTTTTGCCCGAGCATTCAATCTTCTTTACTTATGTTATTTTTTAAGACAAATTTTTCTGACAGATGTTCATGTCAGTTCTCAATTCCTATGGAAAAAGATTTGAGAAATAGAATAATCAAATTGAACCGCGAAAAGTGCTGAATAAAAGATGGGGTAGACGAAAACCGGTCAAGACGACTACTAACGCTTTGCAATTCCGATCAGTCCTTGAAGAAAATCTTTTGTAGCAAGCTACAGGCCTAAAGTTCGGAAACAAATTGAATTGGGTAGGCTTCTTTATGAGAAAAATAGTGAATGAAATTATTGGCAATTTCAAAGGAAATTCGAATATTCAAGGGGAGAATATAAAAATAGCACTCAACCTACAATTTTGTAATAGTAGCCACTCCCAATGGTACAAAATATAATCCAATTGTCACAGCATCCCCCTTACTATACTACTCAAGAGAATTCTCCCTCTGGCTGAGGATAATGTTTATTAAACTATTCTCATCTTCGAGCAATAGATAATTTGATTGAATAAAATTAAATTATTTAACAAGTCAAAAGTGATGTTAAAGTGTCACAGTATCCTCTTTGCTATACTACTTCAGTTATTTTGCAAAATTCTGCAAAAGTAAGCGCCCTCAATGGTACAAATATATTTTGAGAATTTTTCTGGCTGTGAGCAGTTTTGTACACAAAATTGCACTTAACTACAGTTCAGCAGGTAGTTTATAGTTGCCATGCATGATAATGCAGTAGGTGCAGACCGCAAATACTATACTGCTAATATAATAGCAATGCTTAACAATGAAGCATGAATTCTAGCGTGAAATATAACTCCGCAGTTTATGCATTAGACTGGCAATGCTAATGACATTAAGCAGATGTAACACCAAGCAAACTGCTGGTGCTAAATCATCTTTATTGTCGTTCTGCCAGACGATGTTGTTGTAAACAATAAATCTAGGACACAAAACAACGAAGCAATTGTATAGATTACGACTCTTGCCAGTGACTGATTTCTTGGTGTTCATTTGCTACTTTTGTCTATTGTTAGACGATTATTTGCAGTAGGAAAAACCTTTGCCAATTGTACATGGCAGAAATGAATGGCAACTTATAACAACCCCCAATGTTTTTTTTGGAACTAAGTCAAGAGGTGCATTTTTAATTAGAAGTTGTGATAAAAAACGTTCTGTTGTCGAAGAACATTCAACCACACTATCAAAAAATAGTTTTGGTTACAATATGATACTTTTTTATCCAAAAGAAATTTCTAATTGTTCAAAATCTTAGCTTAAAATTTTTACGTATTGATTTACAATAATTTTTCAATAAAGTCTAAACGAATAAGAAAGAATAAAAATATAGTAGGTACCGATCTCAATTTTAGCGACCATACGATGAAGGGAGCAGACATTTTGGCCATTTTTACTTTCTTTCTTTTCCCGTTCTCCCTGGAGTACTATAAATCGTTTACAAAGTGAAAGCTCCATCATGGTTTGCTTTTTTCCCGTTTGTTCGAACTTAGATGTGGTACAAGCAGAAGAAATTCATTCACGCTATATTTTTCCTTTATTTTTTTTTTTTTTGTTCTCTCTTTCCTTTTTGGGGCGCGGTATTTGGTCACATTTCATTTAGTCGGAAACAACGAAGCCGCTTGGCCTTAAAAGTTATGTTACGACCCTTATCTCGTTTTTCGCACTTTTGTTTGCTTGCTGGGACGCGACGCGACTCTTGCCACCGTTACGACCTGGAAAAACCCCCGAAAGCACTTCCCAATATCATGCTCTATCTTCCTAACTTTTACGACTTACAAAGGCCAAAGTACGTATGCACATGAAAGACTACTATTACAACAACAAAAAAAAACGTTTATTTACATGAAAAAATTTATTCCCCAGTTTATCAAAAATGAAAAGCATATGAGATGATTGTTCATCAGGGAGAGATAAAACAACGTGAAATTTTAAGTGCTTAAAATCTGAAACCTCTGTACTCTAAAAGGGATAATAATAACAGCTTACTCCTGAAATTATCTAAAATGTATGAGCCCGTTTTCTCGGAGAAGCTTTTAGAATTTAGTGTCCGATTACAGTTTGAATGTATAATTACTAATTAAGCGGAATATTGACGCTTCTCACTTTCAAACTTTCCTCTTCTTCCAGGAACACTTTCTACTACAAAATGAGCAAATTATAAATTGCTATCTTAACTTAAATGAGTTTCTCTTCTGTTTACACGAAAACGTATCAAGTATACGATTATATACAATGTCAGTCTTGTTTCTAAATCTCCACCCTTTCTTCGTACATTATTTTACAGGTTTATATATACTTACACACGGTCTTTAGTAATTATAACTCAGATTACAAAGTGACTCCAGCTAAACTCACTTGGCGTTTAATATTTCAACATTTTAATTGACATCAGGGAGAGTAATTAAAAGTTACTAGAGTCTAGTAAATTGAGCGCGTTTAGCTTTAAGTTGTTAAGGTGTTATAAGTACCCAAAATCACGTGAAACATCTACGTAATAAGAAGGGTAAGTTTAAGGTATAGATAAATCTGAAAATAGCCCTAAAAATTATTAAAAATATTTAATCTATTTTTTTTTTTTGAAAAATTTAACTATTAAAATACAAGAACAAATACGTCCAAGAAGTTTCTTTGTTCTTTAATACTACGAGAAACAGGAAGAAAGTTTCAGTAGTGTCCCTCTGTAATCCTTGGAAAATTAAAATTTATGGGCATCGGTTTAAATATTAACGTCCCCTAAATGAAGACTTACTTACTTACTTGATTTATTTTGTGTACACATAACCCACTTACGCACCCTGTTTATGTTAGTGTCATTGTGTTTAATCCTTCAACTTCCTCATTTGACTTGGCCCATAATTTTTGGAAATTTATTACCTATTTCGTATATGTAGGAATTAGAATTAAGTTTCAACTTAGGAAAACTTACGTATACACCCTGTAAAACCTCTTAAGGACCTTCGGTTCAGAATATAGGCGAAAATGTAATAAAACGAATTATTAAATGGTTGATGCAATCACGAATATGAGAGAATTGACTGCAGCAAATATTGACATTAAACAGAGAGAAACACAAATAATTACAACTTGTAGATAATATCTACACTAGATATGTTTGAATAAGGAAACCCATTTTCATCCCATTTTGGAAATTAGAAAATTACCAGAATTCCAGTATCATTTGTCAGACAGGGTTGAACTGTCAACGTGAATATTTCTGAGTATATAGGAAGAAATTCCTTGCATAGCAAGGGGTCGTTCGTCGCCAAAGTGTAGGCATTAATGGGGTCGCAAAGCATTCAACGGATACCCTCGACCTCATCCACGACTCTCCTGAAACGTATCAGGTTCTTATTTGATAATTTCTGTTAAGAAATTTTGCTCAAAATTTGGTAAAATTAATTTTAGTTTAAGACCAAAGTCAAAGAGTGAAAATGGACAAATATTCGTTAACACCCAGGAAACGGATGAGTTTCGTTATTAGCGTCAAGCAGGCGAGCAAAGTTTCGAATGGAAAACGCAAAAGGAACTGTTGGAAAGCTAGGAACTTAGTCCGCTTCTTTTCAGAAGTTTTAACTTTCAAATTGAACTTAAATTTATCTTCGTTTGAAACGGAGTGAGCGTAACAAACAAATCCCGGAACCAATTACAAGTATCCCTCGCTTTTGAATTCGCCATAAAAGTAGTGTGTGAATTTTATGCGGTTCCAAGGAGCCCGTATATCAATGTGACACTAATGTCGACGACGTCCGGAAAAATTTTCTCGAAAAATATGGAATTCAACAATATAATTGAAATATATTCGATTTCATGTCCTGGTTGAAATTTACGAAGTTAAATATTCCAATATGTAATTATTATAGGGATGAATCCGAATGTCACAGTATCCCCCTTGCTATACTACTTAAGAGAAATCCTCCTGTACTTGACGATGATATTTATTGAAGTGTTCTAACAATCGATACTCAAATTGAATAAAATTAGATTATTAAATAAGTGGAAATTTATCAAGTGGAAACCACCCCCTTGAGTTTTTATACCTCCGATCGATCTAATCTCAAGAAGAGTGCCGCCATCGTCTCGCCGATATCTTTCAAGGGTCGTTAAATTCCATTGAAATTCTTTCCGGGGGTAAGTTAGCCATAATAATGCGGAAACCGTTTTTCCTTATTCATTTTCAGATACAGTACAAAACTATGGGGAATTATTAGAGATATAGTAACGAATAAATAAAACTAGGAAACCGAATTAGATTCTTATAGGAATTACCGTCCCCTCTTTACTCCTGTTTTTCCTCCTAATATGTCTTTAAATACTTTCTTATCTTCGGTTACTCAGACATTGTTTATTCTAAACTTCAAATAATCATATTCAAGCTGCTGCTGTGTCAGGGCTTTTGCACTTTTTACGAAATAAATTCAGGAGGAAAGCTTAAACTTCACCCACAGCTTGGAAACTGTCAGAAATAGTTTAACATACCTGAAGGGTGTGTGTGGGGTGGTTCTTGTATAGTTCTCCACTTTTCTGTTGTTGCCTAAAGCTATTTCCTGGGACAACCTGAATATATGTACATATACGTATACTATAATCCTTATTTATCCCAAGATCGCGTTGTTCCCCTTTGAAATTAACCCTAAAAAATTCATTCACGTACCCTCATATTTACATATTATTGGCAGACTAATGCCAGTGGTCCTGTGTACCTCAAAAATGAACAAAAGAAGCTAATCATACCCTTAGCTCCTTTCAGTTAGTTAATGGCCCCGAAACATGTGTATTATATAACCCCTGGTGAAGGTGTTCATCGTTCTTTAAAATCATATCGTTGAATACATACACGTATGAAATGAAAAGAAAAAGGGTTTTCCTTTATGAAAAATTCTATGGTTAATGGAAAACGTTTTCCAAAATAAATATTTCGAAGGGATAAACATGAATATACGAAAACAAATGCTTTTTAATCTTCATGGACCTAAAGGAGACCAAGTGGAAAGTTATGAACTTTACATCGTTTTAATGTGGCTATTTTCATTGTATTTATTTTTTCTGGTGATTTTTGAAACATCTTCATGTCCATCTTTTCTCCAACAGATGCAATATAGTTACTTAGTTCTACAATTTATTCGGATTTGTTTTCTTTACTGGTTGAGTAAATAGGGACGCGTGCAAATTTCGACTCTAATGCTTTGGATATATGCGTGAAGAGGGAGCTTCTGGGAAAGCACTCGAAGGAATTGAAACGTTAAAAGCTCCGAATGGATTACAAGTGAAAAGAGCTATTCCGGTAATCGGCTTTCATACTGCCCGACTTATCTTCTAGTTGCTTCATTCTCGAAATAGTTCATTGTCTAAATCGTTTTAAAACAACTTGTAATAATACTGTTTGTTAATCAAGAAAAGGCCGCAACGTTAACTGTTTTTCTATAATTAAAAAAAAAACAGTGGGACCTCGTTAGAACACTAATTAAGGAAAATCAGGGACTAAATATGCAAAGTAACGACAGCGAAGCGTTGCAAACAAAAAGAGTATTGTTTACATAAAGATACAGCATGTAACCTCGCCTCGATACATGAAACTTTGTAAATTAGGGTACCCTGACCGTTTCACGCTTAACTGGGTGGAAACTTCGCCACTTGCAAAGTATTTAACCTAAAGAAGAAAAGCACCCTTTCCTAACCACTTACAGAATACTCACTACCTACGCTATGAACTCATGAATGTTAACAAAAACTGAATTTTATTAAATACCATTTTGCAAAATAGTTACCGTCTTCAAATCACTATTTGAGCTTTTGAGTTCTGTTATTAAATTCAAAAAAATGTTATATATTTCATATTTCCCTTAAGACATACGTACGAGTAATAAATCTATTATTTGAAAACTTTTACTACCCCTGACACTAGACCTTGAACAACATTAGTTCTCTTTGCAGCAGTTAAAGTTTCTTTCCTTACAAAAGTCTGGATGAAGGAACAAAAGCAATTTCATATCTAAATTTATAGTTTGCACATCCGTTACTTCCGGGTCCCAGCGTTACGGATTTTGCCACGTCGTCGTATGTCTTAAGTTATGTTTATTTTTATTGCATTAAATAAACTTCCCTAACATTTAATATAAAATATGAGACTGGTGGTTCACATTATGTTTCTTTGAAAAATGACTTCTTCAGAAAACACATTTAGATAAAAAGTTTATGAAACTACTGTCACCCAACCCAAAAAAAAAACAACTTATTAAAATCAACAACCCTGTACTTTAATTTGTATTATGTGAATAAATCAAGATTGCTGATGCTTCTAACGAGGATGATGTCTGACGAATCCCATTATCTTTTTCAGGAAAACATATCTCTGGTAATCCCGTGGATTGTGGGATTAATCACTTTCATAGCCTTAGAAGCAGTCGCGATGGTTTACTCGAACGTTCTTCGAGATCATGTCAACAGAGTAAGTACTAGTTTGCATTTAAATTGGAGGTTAATTGAATTCGCAGTAGGCGCAATTTGAACATTGGACGACTGTGGAGCGCGTTCGGTGACAAAATCCTATTAAGGGTAGGTGGGTGGGTATATTCGACAAGTGTAAAGGTCGTCAATATTTGCATTGCCTTCAGATAAGAACGACTCGTTATAGATTTCTATATAAACAAATTATCAGAAACATTGTTAACAAGAACATCCACTTCACAATCCTTCTCACCGATACAATTAACAGGTGACAGTGACAGCAATTAGGGGTGAAAAGGAACCATCGTTACTGAAGGCCAAATCACTAACGCGCAAAGTCACATAAAGGGATCCTCGTACGTTCATACCTATGCAAAATGAGACGTAGAATCACGTGCACAAAGCAGAATTCCGAATGGACGCCGAGGAACTGAGATAATTCCGGATTTAGCAAAATAAAGCAACAAAACATCAATAATAGACTGGCCCTCCTTAAGTGTAGTCTGGCGCTCCTCAAATTACGGTCCATTGAACGTTCCATAAGTCCATATCTATGCAAAATGAGACGTAGAATCACGTGGAAGTAGCGGAATTTCGAATGGAAGCCGAGGAACTGAGATAATTCCGGATTTAGCAAAATAAGGCAACAAAACATCAGTAAAAGTACGGCGCTCCTTAAATTTCGGTCCATTGAACGTTCCATAAGTCCATATCTATGCAGAATGAGACGTAGAATCACGTTGAATTAGCGGAATTTCGAATGGAAGCCGAGGAACTGAGATAATTCCGGATTTAGCAAAATAAGGCAACAAAACATCAATAAAAGTCCGGCGCTCCTTAAATTTCGGTCCATTGAACGTTCCATAAGTCCATATCTATGCAGAATGAGACGTAGAATCACGTGGAATTAGCGGAATTTCGAATGGAAGCCGAGGAACTGAGATAATTCCGGATTTAGCAAAATAAGGCAACAAAACATCAGTAAAAGTACGGCGCTCCTTAAATTTCGGTCCATTGAACGTTCCATAAGTCCATATCTATGCAAAATGAGACGTAGAATCACGTGGAAGTAGCGGAATTTCGAATGGAAGCCGAGGAACTGAGATAATTCCGGATTTAGCAAAATAAGGCAACAAAACATCAGTAAAAGTACGGCGCTCCTTAAATTTCGGTCCATTGAACGTTCCATAAGTCCATATCTATGCAGAATGAGACGTAGAATCACGTTGAATTAGCGGAATTTCGAATGGAAGCCGAGGAACTGAGATAATTCCGGATTTAGCAAAATAAGGCAACAAAACATCAATAAAAGTCCGGCGCTCCTTAAATTTCGGTCCATTGAACGTTCCATAAGTCCATATCTATGCAGAATGAGACGTAGAATCACGTGGAATTAGCGGAATTTCGAATGGAAGCCGAGGAACTGAGATAATTCCGGATTTAGCAAAATAAGGCAACAAAACATCAGTAAAAGTACGGCGCTCCTTAAATTTCGGTCCATTGAACGTTCCATAAGTCCATATCTATGCAGAATGAGACGTAGAATCACGTTGAATTAGCGGAATTTCGAATGGAAGCCGAGGAACTGAGATAATTCCGGATTTAGCAAAATAAGGCAACAAAACATCAATAAAAGTCCGGCGCTCCTTAAATTTCGGTCCATTGAACGTTCCATAAGTCCATATCTATGCAGAATGAGACGTAGAATCACGTGGAATTAGCGGAATTTCGAATGGAAGCCGAGGAACTGAGATAATTCCGGATTTAGCAAAATAAAGCAACAAAACATCAATAATAGACTGGCCCTCCTTAAGTGTAGTCTGGCGCTCCTCAAATTACGGTCCATTGAACGTTCCATAAGTCCATATCTATGCAAAATGAGACGTAGAATCACGTGGAAGTAGCGGAATTTCGAATGGAAGCCGAGGAACTGAGATAATTCCGGATTTAGCAAAATAAGGCAACAAAACATCAGTAAAAGTACGGCGCTCCTTAAATTTCGGTCCATTGAACGTTCCATAAGTCCATATCTATGCAGAATGAGACGTAGAATCACGTGGAATTAGCGGAATTTCGAATGGAAGCCGAGGAACTGAGATAATTCCGGATTTAGCAAAATAAAGCAACAAATCATCAATAATAGACTGGCCCTCCTTAAGTGTAGTCTGGCGCTCCTCAAATTACGGTCCATTGAACGTTCCATAAGTCCATATCTATGCAAAATGAGACGTAGAATCACGTGGAAGTAGCGGAATTTCGAATGGAAGCCGAGGAACTGAGATAATTCCGGATTTAGCAAAATAAGGCAACAAAACATCAGTAAAAGTACGGCGCTCCTTAAATTTCGGTCCATTGAACGTTCCATAAGTCCATATCTATGCAAAATGAGACGTAGAATCACGTGCACAAAGCAGAATTCCGAATGGACGCCGAGGAACTGAGATAATTCCGGATTTAGCAAAATAAAGCAACAAAACATCAATAATAGACTGGCCCTCCTTAAGTGTAGTCTGGCGCTCCTCAAATTACGGTCCATTGAACGTTCCATAAGTCCATATCTATGCAAAATGAGACGTAGAATCACGTGGAAGTAGCGGAATTTCGAATGGAAGCCGAGGAACTGAGATAATTCCGGATTTAGCAAAATAAGGCAACAAAACATCAGTAAAAGTACGGCGCTCCTTAAATTTCGGTCCATTGAACGTTCCATAAGTCCATATCTATGCAGAATGAGACGTAGAATCACGTGGAATTAGCGGAATTTCGAATGGAAGCCGAGGAACTGAGATAATTCCGGATTTAGCAAAATAAAGCAACAAAACATCAATAATAGACTGGCCCTCCTTAAGTGTAGTCTGGCGCTCCTCAAATTACGGTCCATTGAACGTTCCATAAGTCCATATCTATGCAAAATGAGACGTAGAATCACGTGGAAGTAGCGGAATTTCGAATGGAAGCCGAGGAACTGAGATAATTCCGGATTTAGCAAAATAAGGCAACAAAACATCAGTAAAAGTACGGCGCTCCTTAAATTTCGGTCCATTGAACCTTCCATAAGTCCATATCTATGCAAAATGAGACGTAGAATCACGTGCACAAAGCAGAATTCCGAATGGACGCCGAGGAACTGAGATAATTCCGGATTTAGCAAAATAAAGCAACAAAACATCAATAATAGACTGGCCCTCCTTAAGTGTAGTCTGGCGCTCCTCAAATTACGGTCCATTGAACGTTCCATAAGTCCATATCTATGCAAAATGAGACGTAGAATCACGTGGAAGTAGCGGAATTTCGAATGGAAGCCGAGGAACTGAGATAATTCCGGATTTAGCAAAATAAGGCAACAAAACATCAGTAAAAGTACGGCGCTCCTTAAATTTCGGTCCATTGAACGTTCCATAAGTCCATATCTATGCAAAATGAGACGTAGAATCACGTGGAAGTAGCGGAATTTCGAATGGAAGCCGAGGAACTGAGATAATTCCGGATTTAGCAAAATAAGGCAACAAAACATCAATAAAAGTCCGGCGCTCCTTAAATTTCGGTCCATTGAACGTTCCATAAGTCCATATCTATGCAGAATGAGACGTAGAATCACGTGGAATTAGCGGAATTTCGAATGGAAGCCGAGGAACTGAGATAATTCCGGATTTAGCAAAATAAGGCAACAAAACATCAATAAAAGTCCGGCGCTCCTTAAATTTCGGTCCATTGAACGTTCCATAAGTCCATATCTATGAAGAATGAGACGTAGAATCACGTGGAATTAGCGGAATTTCGAATGGAAGCCGAGGAACTGAGATAATTCCGGATTTAGCAAAATAAGGCAACAAAACATCAGTAAAAGTACGGCGCTCCTTAAATTTCGGTCCATTGAACGTTCCATAAGTCCATATCTATGCAGAATGAGACGTAGAATCACGTTGAATTAGCGGAATTTCGAATGGAAGCCGAGGAACTGAGATAATTCCGGATTTAGCAAAATAAGGCAACAAAACATCAATAAAAGTCCGGCGCTCCTTAAATTTCGGTCCATTGAACGTTCCATAAGTCCATATCTATGCAGAATGAGACGTAGAATCACGTGGAATTAGCGGAATTTCGAATGGAAGCCGAGGAACTGAGATAATTCCGGATTTAGCAAAATAAGGCAACAAAACATCAGTAAAAGTACGGCGCTCCTTAAATTTCGGTCCATTGAACGTTCCATAAGTCCATATCTATGCAGAATGAGACGTAGAATCACGTTGAATTAGCGGAATTTCGAATGGAAGCCGAGGAACTGAGATAATTCCGGATTTAGCAAAATAAGGCAACAAAACATCAATAAAAGTCCGGCGCTCCTTAAATTTCGGTCCATTGAACGTTCCATAAGTCCATATCTATGCAGAATGAGACGTAGAATCACGTGGAATTAGCGGAATTTCGAATGGAAGCCGAGGAACTGAGATAATTCCGGATTTAGCAAAATAAAGCAACAAAACATCAATAATAGACTGGCCCTCCTTAAGTGTAGTCTGGCGCTCCTCAAATTACGGTCCATTGAACGTTCCATAAGTCCATATCTATGCAAAATGAGACGTAGAATCACGTGGAAGTAGCGGAATTTCGAATGGAAGCCGAGGAACTGAGATAATTCCGGATTTAGCAAAATAAGGCAACAAAACATCAGTAAAAGTACGGCGCTCCTTAAATTTCGGTCCATTGAACGTTCCATAAGTCCATATCTATGCAGAATGAGACGTAGAATCACGTGGAATTAGCGGAATTTCGAATGGAAGCCGAGGAACTGAGATAATTCCGGATTTAGCAAAATAAAGCAACAAAACATCAATAATAGACTGGCCCTCCTTAAGTGTAGTCTGGCGCTCCTCAAATTACGGTCCATTGAACGTTCCATAAGTCCATATCTATGCAAAATGAGACGTAGAATCACGTGGAAGTAGCGGAATTTCGAATGGAAGCCGAGGAACTGAGATAATTCCGGATTTAGCAAAATAAGGCAACAAAACATCAGTAAAAGTACGGCGCTCCTTAAATTTCGGTCCATTGAACGTTCCATAAGTCCATATCTATGCAAAATGAGACGTAGAATCACGTGCACAAAGCAGAATTCCGAATGGACGCCGAGGAACTGAGATAATTCCGGATTTAGCAAAATAAAGCAACAAAACATCAATAATAGACTGGCCCTCCTTAAGTGTAGTCTGGCGCTCCTCAAATTACGGTCCATTGAACGTTCCATAAGTCCATATCTATGCAAAATGAGACGTAGAATCACGTGGAAGTAGCGGAATTTCGAATGGAAGCCGAGGAACTGAGATAATTCCGGATTTAGCAAAATAAGGCAACAAAACATCAGTAAAAGTACGGCGCTCCTTAAATTTCGGTCCATTGAACGTTCCATAAGTCCATATCTATGCAGAATGAGACGTAGAATCACGTGGAATTAGCGGAATTTCGAATGGAAGCCGAGGAACTGAGATAATTCCGGATTTAGCAAAATAAAGCAACAAAACATCAATAATAGACTGGCCCTCCTTAAGTGTAGTCTGGCGCTCCTCAAATTACGGTCCATTGAACGTTCCATAAGTCCATATCTATGCAAAATGAGACGTAGAATCACGTGGAAGTAGCGGAATTTCGAATGGAAGCCGAGGAACTGAGATAATTCCGGATTTAGCAAAATAAGGCAACAAAACATCAGTAAAAGTACGGCGCTCCTTAAATTTCGGTCCATTGAACCTTCCATAAGTCCATATCTATGCAAAATGAGACGTAGAATCACGTGCACAAAGCAGAATTCCGAATGGACGCCGAGGAACTGAGATAATTCCGGATTTAGCAAAATAAAGCAACAAAACATCAATAATAGACTGGCCCTCCTTAAGTGTAGTCTGGCGCTCCTCAAATTACGGTCCATTGAACGTTCCATAAGTCCATATCTATGCAAAATGAGACGTAGAATCACGTGGAAGTAGCGGAATTTCGAATGGAAGCCGAGGAACTGAGATAATTCCGGATTTAGCAAAATAAGGCAACAAAACATCAGTAAAAGTACGGCGCTCCTTAAATTTCGGTCCATTGAACGTTCCATAAGTCCATATCTATGCAGAATGAGACGTAGAATCACGTGGAATTAGCGGAATTTCGAATGGAAGCCGAGGAACTGAGATAATTCCGGATTTAGCAAAATAAAGCAACAAAACATCAATAATAGACTGGCCCTCCTTAAGTGTAGTCTGGCGCTCCTCAAATTACGGTCCATTGAACGTTCCATAAGTCCATATCTATGCAAAATGAGACGTAGAATCACGTGGAAGTAGCGGAATTTCGAATGGAAGCCGAGGAACTGAGATAATTCCGGATTTAGCAAAATAAGGCAACAAAACATCAGTAAAAGTACGGCGCTCCTTAAATTTCGGTCCATTGAACGTTCCATAAGTCCATATCTATGCAGAATGAGACGTAGAATCACGTGGAATTAGCGGAATTTCGAATGGAAGCCGAGGAACTGAGATAATTCCGGATTTAGCAAAATAAAGCAACAAATCATCAATAATAGACTGGCCCTCCTTAAGTGTAGTCTGGCGCTCCTCAAATTACGGTCCATTGAACGTTCCATAAGTCCATATCTATGCAAAATGAGACGTAGAATCACGTGGAAGTAGCGGAATTTCGAATGGAAGCCGAGGAACTGAGATAATTCCGGATTTAGCAAAATAAGGCAACAAAACATCAGTAAAAGTACGGCGCTCCTTAAATTTCGGTCCATTGAACCTTCCATAAGTCCATATCTATGCAAAATGAGACGTAGAATCACGTGCACAAAGCAGAATTCCGAATGGACGCCGAGGAACTGAGATAATTCCGGATTTAGCAAAATAAAGCAACAAAACATCAATAATAGACTGGCCCTCCTTAAGTGTAGTCTGGCGCTCCTCAAATTACGGTCCATTGAACGTTCCATAAGTCCATATCTATGCAAAATGAGACGTAGAATCACGTGGAAGTAGCGGAATTTCGAATGGAAGCCGAGGAACTGAGATAATTCCGGATTTAGCAAAATAAGGCAACAAAACATCAGTAAAAGTACGGCGCTCCTTAAATTTCGGTCCATTGAACGTTCCATAAGTCCATATCTATGCAGAATGAGACGTAGAATCACGTGGAATTAGCGGAATTTCGAATGGAAGCCGAGGAACTGAGATAATTCCGGATTTAGCAAAATAAAGCAACAAAACATCAATAATAGACTGGCCCTCCTTAAGTGTAGTCTGGCGCTCCTCAAATTACGGTCCATTGAACGTTCCATAAGTCCATATCTATGCAAAATGAGACGTAGAATCACGTGGAAGTAGCGGAATTTCGAATGGAAGCCGAGGAACTGAGATAATTCCGGATTTAGCAAAATAAGGCAACAAAACATCAGTAAAAGTACGGCGCTCCTTAAATTTCGGTCCATTGAACGTTCCATAAGTCCATATCTATGCAGAATGAGACGTAGAATCACGTGGAATTAGCGGAATTTCGAATGGAAGCCGAGGAACTGAGATAATTCCGGATTTAGCAAAATAAAGCAACAAATCATCAATAATAGACTGGCCCTCCTTAAGTGTAGTCTGGCGCTCCTCAAATTACGGTCCATTGAACGTTCCATAAGTCCATATCTATGCAAAATGAGACGTAGAATCACGTGGAAGTAGCGGAATTTCGAATGGAAGCCGAGGAACTGAGATAATTCCGGATTTAGCAAAATAAGGCAACAAAACATCAGTAAAAGTACGGCGCTCCTTAAATTTCGGTCCATTGAACGTTCCATAAGTCCATATCTATGCAAAATGAGACGTAGAATCACGTGCACAAAGCAGAATTCCGAATGGACGCCGAGGAACTGAGATAATTCCGGATTTAGCAAAATAAAGCAACAAAACATCAATAATAGACTGGCCCTCCTTAAGTGTAGTCTGGCGCTCCTCAAATTACGGTCCATTGAACGTTCCATAAGTCCATATCTATGCAAAATGAGACGTAGAATCACGTGGAAGTAGCGGAATTTCGAATGGAAGCCGAGGAACTGAGATAATTCCGGATTTAGCAAAATAAGGCAACAAAACATCAGTAAAAGTACGGCGCTCCTTAAATTTCGGTCCATTGAACGTTCCATAAGTCCATATCTATGCAGAATGAGACGTAGAATCACGTGGAATTAGCGGAATTTCGAATGGAAGCCGAGGAACTGAGATAATTCCGGATTTAGCAAAATAAAGCAACAAAACATCAATAATAGACTGGCCCTCCTTAAGTGTAGTCTGGCGCTCCTCAAATTACGGTCCATTGAACGTTCCATAAGTCCATATCTATGCAAAATGAGACGTAGAATCACGTGGAAGTAGCGGAATTTCGAATGGAAGCCGAGGAACTGAGATAATTCCGGATTTAGCAAAATAAGGCAACAAAACATCAGTAAAAGTACGGCGCTCCTTAAATTTCGGTCCATTGAACCTTCCATAAGTCCATATCTATGCAAAATGAGACGTAGAATCACGTGCACAAAGCAGAATTCCGAATGGACGCCGAGGAACTGAGATAATTCCGGATTTAGCAAAATAAAGCAACAAAACATCAATAATAGACTGGCCCTCCTTAAGTGTAGTCTGGCGCTCCTCAAATTACGGTCCATTGAACGTTCCATAAGTCCATATCTATGCAAAATGAGACGTAGAATCACGTGGAAGTAGCGGAATTTCGAATGGAAGCCGAGGAACTGAGATAATTCCGGATTTAGCAAAATAAGGCAACAAAACATCAGTAAAAGTACGGCGCTCCTTAAATTTCGGTCCATTGAACGTTCCATAAGTCCATATCTATGCAAAATGAGACGTAGAATCACGTGGAAGTAGCGGAATTTCGAATGGAAGCCGAGGAACTGAGATAATTCCGGATTTAGCAAAATAAGGCAACAAAACATCAATAAAAGTCCGGCGCTCCTTAAATTTCGGTCCATTGAACGTTCCATAAGTCCATATCTATGCAGAATGAGACGTAGAATCACGTGGAATTAGCGGAATTTCGAATGGAAGCCGAGGAACTGAGATAATTCCGGATTTAGCAAAATAAGGCAACAAAACATCAATAAAAGTCCGGCGCTCCTTAAATTTCGGTCCATTGAACGTTCCATAAGTCCATATCTATGAAGAATGAGACGTAGAATCACGTGGAATTAGCGGAATTTCGAATGGAAGCCGAGGAACTGAGATAATTCCGGATTTAGCAAAATAAGGCAACAAAACATCAGTAAAAGTACGGCGCTCCTTAAATTTCGGTCCATTGAACGTTCCATAAGTCCATATCTATGCAGAATGAGACGTAGAATCACGTTGAATTAGCGGAATTTCGAATGGAAGCCGAGGAACTGAGATAATTCCGGATTTAGCAAAATAAGGCAACAAAACATCAATAAAAGTCCGGCGCTCCTTAAATTTCGGTCCATTGAACGTTCCATAAGTCCATATCTATGCAGAATGAGACGTAGAATCACGTGGAATTAGCGGAATTTCGAATGGAAGCCGAGGAACTGAGATAATTCCGGATTTAGCAAAATAAGGCAACAAAACATCAGTAAAAGTACGGCGCTCCTTAAATTTCGGTCCATTGAACGTTCCATAAGTCCATATCTATGCAGAATGAGACGTAGAATCACGTTGAATTAGCGGAATTTCGAATGGAAGCCGAGGAACTGAGATAATTCCGGATTTAGCAAAATAAGGCAACAAAACATCAATAAAAGTCCGGCGCTCCTTAAATTTCGGTCCATTGAACGTTCCATAAGTCCATATCTATGCAGAATGAGACGTAGAATCACGTGGAATTAGCGGAATTTCGAATGGAAGCCGAGGAACTGAGATAATTCCGGATTTAGCAAAATAAAGCAACAAAACATCAATAATAGACTGGCCCTCCTTAAGTGTAGTCTGGCGCTCCTCAAATTACGGTCCATTGAACGTTCCATAAGTCCATATCTATGCAAAATGAGACGTAGAATCACGTGGAAGTAGCGGAATTTCGAATGGAAGCCGAGGAACTGAGATAATTCCGGATTTAGCAAAATAAGGCAACAAAACATCAGTAAAAGTACGGCGCTCCTTAAATTTCGGTCCATTGAACGTTCCATAAGTCCATATCTATGCAGAATGAGACGTAGAATCACGTGGAATTAGCGGAATTTCGAATGGAAGCCGAGGAACTGAGATAATTCCGGATTTAGCAAAATAAAGCAACAAATCATCAATAATAGACTGGCCCTCCTTAAGTGTAGTCTGGCGCTCCTCAAATTACGGTCCATTGAACGTTCCATAAGTCCATATCTATGCAAAATGAGACGTAGAATCACGTGGAAGTAGCGGAATTTCGAATGGAAGCCGAGGAACTGAGATAATTCCGGATTTAGCAAAATAAGGCAACAAAACATCAGTAAAAGTACGGCGCTCCTTAAATTTCGGTCCATTGAACGTTCCATAAGTCCATATCTATGCAAAATGAGACGTAGAATCACGTGCACAAAGCAGAATTCCGAATGGACGCCGAGGAACTGAGATAATTCCGGATTTAGCAAAATAAAGCAACAAAACATCAATAATAGACTGGCCCTCCTTAAGTGTAGTCTGGCGCTCCTCAAATTACGGTCCATTGAACGTTCCATAAGTCCATATCTATGCAAAATGAGACGTAGAATCACGTGGAAGTAGCGGAATTTCGAATGGAAGCCGAGGAACTGAGATAATTCCGGATTTAGCAAAATAAGGCAACAAAACATCAGTAAAAGTACGGCGCTCCTTAAATTTCGGTCCATTGAACGTTCCATAAGTCCATATCTATGCAGAATGAGACGTAGAATCACGTGGAATTAGCGGAATTTCGAATGGAAGCCGAGGAACTGAGATAATTCCGGATTTAGCAAAATAAAGCAACAAAACATCAATAATAGACTGGCCCTCCTTAAGTGTAGTCTGGCGCTCCTCAAATTACGGTCCATTGAACGTTCCATAAGTCCATATCTATGCAAAATGAGACGTAGAATCACGTGGAAGTAGCGGAATTTCGAATGGAAGCCGAGGAACTGAGATAATTCCGGATTTAGCAAAATAAGGCAACAAAACATCAGTAAAAGTACGGCGCTCCTTAAATTTCGGTCCATTGAACCTTCCATAAGTCCATATCTATGCAAAATGAGACGTAGAATCACGTGCACAAAGCAGAATTCCGAATGGACGCCGAGGAACTGAGATAATTCCGGATTTAGCAAAATAAAGCAACAAAACATCAATAATAGACTGGCCCTCCTTAAGTGTAGTCTGGCGCTCCTCAAATTACGGTCCATTGAACGTTCCATAAGTCCATATCTATGCAAAATGAGACGTAGAATCACGTGGAAGTAGCGGAATTTCGAATGGAAGCCGAGGAACTGAGATAATTCCGGATTTAGCAAAATAAGGCAACAAAACATCAGTAAAAGTACGGCGCTCCTTAAATTTCGGTCCATTGAACGTTCCATAAGTCCATATCTATGCAAAATGAGACGTAGAATCACGTGGAAGTAGCGGAATTTCGAATGGAAGCCGAGGAACTGAGATAATTCCGGATTTAGCAAAATAAGGCAACAAAACATCAATAAAAGTCCGGCGCTCCTTAAATTTCGGTCCATTGAACGTTCCATAAGTCCATATCTATGCAGAATGAGACGTAGAATCACGTGGAATTAGCGGAATTTCGAATGGAAGCCGAGGAACTGAGATAATTCCGGATTTAGCAAAATAAGGCAACAAAACATCAATAAAAGTCCGGCGCTCCTTAAATTTCGGTCCATTGAACGTTCCATAAGTCCATATCTATGAAGAATGAGACGTAGAATCACGTGGAATTAGCGGAATTTCGAATGGAAGCCGAGGAACTGAGATAATTCCGGATTTAGCAAAATAAGGCAACAAAACATCAATAAAAGTCCGGCGCTCCTTAAATTTCGGTCCATTGAACGTTCCATAAGTCCATATCTATGCAGAATGAGACGTAGAATCACGTGGAATTAGCGGAATTTCGAATGGAAGCCGAGGAACTGAGATAATTCCGGATTTAGCAAAATAAGGCAACAAAACATCAATAAAAGTCCGGCGCTCCTTAAATTTCGGTCCATTGAACGTTCCATAAGTCCATTTCTATGCAGAATGAGACGTAGAATCACGTGGAATTAGCGGAATTTCGAATGGAAGCCGAGGAACTGAGATAATTCCGGATTTAGCAAAATAAGGCAACAAAACATCAGTAAAAGTACGGCGCTCCTTAAATTTCGGTCCATTGAACGTTCCATAAGTCCATATCTATGCAGAATGAGACGTAGAATCACGTGGAATTAGCGGAATTTCGAATGGAAGCCGAGGAACTGAGATAATTCCGGATTTAGCAAAATAAGGCAACAAAACATCAATAAAAGTCCGGCGCTCCTTAAATTTCGGTCCATTGAACGTTCCATAAGTCCATATCTATGCAGAATGAGACGTAGAATCACGTGGAATTAGCGGAATTTCGAATGGAAGCCGAGGAACTGAGATAATTCCGGATTTAGCAAAATAAGGCAACAAAACATCAGTAAAAGTACGGCGCTCCTTAAATTTCGGTCCATTGAACGTTCCATAAGTCCATATCTATGCAAAATGAGACGTAGAATCACGTGCACAAAGCAGAATTCCGAATGGACGCCGAGGAACTGAGATAATTCCGGATTTAGCAAAATAAAGCAACAAAACATCAATAATAGACTGGCCCTCCTTAAGTGTAGTCTGGCGCTCCTCAAATTACGGTCCATTGAACGTTCCATAAGTCCATATCTATGCAAAATGAGACGTAGAATCACGTGGAAGTAGCGGAATTTCGAATGGAAGCCGAGGAACTGAGATAATTCCGGATTTAGCAAAATAAGGCAACAAAACATCAGTAAAAGTACGGCGCTCCTTAAATTTCGGTCCATTGAACGTTCCATAAGTCCATATCTATGCAAAATGAGACGTAGAATCACGTGGAAGTAGCGGAATTTCGAATGGAAGCCGAGGAACTGAGATAATTCCGGATTTAGCAAAATAAGGCAACAAAACATCAATAAAAGTCCGGCGCTCCTTAAATTTCGGTCCATTGAACGTTCCATAAGTCCATATCTATGCAGAATGAGACGTAGAATCACGTGGAATTAGCGGAATTTCGAATGGAAGCCGAGGAACTGAGATAATTCCGGATTTAGCAAAATAAGGCAACAAAACATCAATAAAAGTCCGGCGCTCCTTAAATTTCGGTCCATTGAACGTTCCATAAGTCCATATCTATGCAAAATGAGACGTAGAATCACGTGGAATTAGCGGAATTTCGAATGGAAGCCGAGGAACTGAGATAATTCCGGATTTAGCAAAATAAGGCAACAAAACATCAATAAAAGTCCGGCGCTCCTTAAATTTCGGTCCATTGAACGTTCCATAAGTCCATATCTATGCAGAATGAGACGTAGAATCACGTGGAATTAGCGGAATTTCGAATGGAAGCCGAGGAACTGAGATAATTCCGGATTTAGCAAAATAAGGCAACAAAACATCAATAAAAGTCCGGCGCTCCTTAAATTTCGGTCCATTGAACGTTCCATAAGTCCATATCTATGCAGAATGAGACGTAGAATCACGTGCAATTAGCGGAATTTCGAATGGAAGCCGAGGAACTGAGATAATTCCGGATTTAGCAAAATAAGGCAACAAAACATCAGTAAAAGTACGGCGCTCCTTAAATTTCGGTCCATTGAACGTTCCATAAGTCCATATCTATGCAAAATGAGACGTAGAATCACGTGGAATTAGCGGAATTTCGAATGGAAGCCGAGGAACTGAGATAATTCCGGATTTAGCAAAATAAGGCAACAAAACATCAATAAAAGTCCGGCGCTCCTTAAATTTCGGTCCATTGAACGTTCCATAAGTCCATATCTATGCAGAATGAGACGTAGAATCACGTGGAATTAGCGGAATTTCGAATGGAAGCCGAGGAACTGAGATAATTCCGGATTTAGCAAAATAAGGCAACAAAACATCAATAAAAGTCCGGCGCTCCTTAAATTTCGGTCCATTGAACGTTCCATAAGTCCATATCTATGCAGAATGAGACGTAGAATCACGTGGAATTAGCGGAATTTCGAATGGAAGCCGAGGAACTGAGATAATTCCGGATTTAGCAAAATAAGGCAATAAAACATCAATAAAAGTCCGGCGCTCCTTAAATTTCGGTCCATTGAACGTTCCATAAGTCCATATCTATGCAGAATGAGACGTAGAATCACGTGGAATTAGCGGAATTTCGAATGGAAGCCGAGGAACTGAGATAATTCCGGATTTAGCAAAATAAGGCAACAAAACATCAATAAAAGTCCGGCGCTCCTTAAATTTCGGTCCATTGAACGTTCCATAAGTCCATATCTATGCAGAATGAGACGTAGAATCACGTGAAATTAGCGGAATTTCGAATGGAAGCCGAGGAACTGAGATAATTCCGGATTTAGCAAAATAAGGCAACAAAACATCAATAAAAGTCCGGCGCTCCTTAAATTTCGGTCCATTGAACGTTCCATAAGTCCATATCTATGCAGAATGAGACGTAGAATCACGTGGAATTAGCGGAATTTCGAATGGAAGCCGAGGAACTGAGATAATTCCGGATTTAGCAAAATAAGGCAACAAAACATCAATAAAAGTCCGGCGCTCCTTAAATTTCGGTCCATTGAACGTTCCATAAGTCCATATCTATGCAGAATGAGACGTAGAATCACGTGAAATTAGCGAAATTTCGAATGGAAGCCGAGGAACTGAGATAATTCCGGATTTAGCAAAATAAGGCAACAAAACATCAATAAAAGTCCGGCGCTCCTTAAATTTCGGTCCATTGAACGTTCCATAAGTCCATATCTATGCAGAATGAGACGTAGAATCACGTGAAATTAGCGGAATTTCGAATGGAAGCCGAGGAACTGAGATAATTCCGGATTTAGCAAAATAAGGCAACAAAACATCAATAAAAGTCCGGCGCTCCTTAAATTTCGGTCCATTGAACGTTCCATAAGTCCATATCTATGCAGAATGAGACGTAGAATCACGTGAAATTAGCGGAATTTCGAATGGAAGCCGAGGAACTGAGATAATTCCGGATTTAGCAAAATAAGGCAACAAAACATCAATAAAAGTCCGGCGCTCCTTAAATTTCGGTCCATTGAACGTTCCATAAGTCCATATCTATGCAGAATGAGACGTAGAATCACGTGAAATTAGCGGAATTTCGAATGGAAGCCGAGGAACTGAGATAATTCCGGATTTAGCAAAATAAGGCAACAAAACATCAATAAAAGTCCGGCGCTCCTTAAATTTCGGTCCATTGAACGTTCCATAAGTCCATATCTATGCAGAATGAGACGTAGAATCACGTGGAATTAGCGGAATTTCGAATGGAAGCCGAGGAACTGAGATAATTCCGGATTTAGCAAAATAAGGCAACAAAACATCAATAAAAGTCCGGCGCTCCTTAAATTTCGGTCCATTGAACGTTCCATAAGTCCATATCTATGCAGAATGAGACGTAGAATCACGTGGAATTAGCGAAATTTCGAATGGAAGCCGAGGAACTGAGATAATTCTGGATTTAGCAAAATAAGGCAACAAAACATCAATAAAAGTCCGGCGCTCCTTAAATTTCGGTCCATTGAACGTTCCATAAGTCCATATCTATGCAGAATGAGACGTAGAATCACGTGAAATTAGCGGAATTTCGAATGGAAGCCGAGGAACTGAGATAATTCCGGATTTAGCAAAATAAGGCAACAAAACATCAATAAAAGTCCGGCGCTCTTTAAATTTCGGTCCATTGAACGTTCCATAAGTCCATATCTATGCAGAATGAGACGTAGAATCACGTGGAATTAGCGGAATTTCGAATGGAAGCCGAGGAACTGAGATAATTCCGGATTTAGCAAAATAAGGCAACAAAACATCAATAAAAGTCCGGCGCTCCTTAAATTTCGGTCCATTGAACGTTCCATAAGTCCATATCTATGCAGAATGAGACGTAGAATCACGTGGAATTAGCGGAATTTCGAATGGAAGCCGAGGAACTGAGATAATTCCGGATTTAGCAAAATAAGGCAACAAAACATCAATAAAAGTCCGGCGCTCCTTAAATTTCGGTCCATTGAACGTTCCATAAGTCCATATCTATGCAGAATGAGACGTAGAATCACGTGAAATTAGCGGAATTTCGAATGGAAGCCGAGGAACTGAGATAATTCCGGATTTAGCAAAATAAGGCAACAAAACATCAATAAAAGTCCGGCGCTCCTTAAATTTCGGTCCATTGAACGTTCCATAAGTCCATATCTATGCAGAATGAGACGTAGAATCACGTGAAATTAGCGGAATTTCGAATGGAAGCCGAGGAACTGAGATAATTCCGGATTTAGCAAAATAAGGCAACAAAACATCAATAAAAGTCCGGCGCTCCTTAAATTTCGGTCCATTGAACGTTCCATAAGTCCATATCTATGCAGAATGAGACGTAGAATCACGTGGAATTAGCGGAATTTCGAATGGAAGCCGAGGAACTGAGATAATTCCGGATTTAGCAAAATAAGGCAACAAAACATCAATAAAAGTCCGGCGCTCCTTAAATTTCGGTCCATTGAACGTTCCATAAGTCCATATCTATGCAGAATGAGACGTAGAATCACGTGGAATTAGCGAAATTTCGAATGGAAGCCGAGGAACTGAGATAATTCCGGATTTAGCAAAATAAGGCAACAAAACATCAATAAAAGTCCGGCGCTCCTTAAATTTCGGTCCATTGAACGTTCCATAAGTCCATATCTATGCAGAATGAGACGTAGAATCACGTGGAATTAGCGGAATTTCGAATGGAAGCCGAGGAACTGAGATAATTCCGGATTTAGCAAAATAAGGCAACAAAACATCAGTAAAAGTACGGCGCTCCTTAAATTTCGGTCCATTGAACGTTCCATAAGTCCATATCTATGCAAAATGAGACGTAGAATCACGTGCACAAAGCAGAATTCCGAATGGACGCCGAGGAACTGAGATAATTCCGGATTTAGCAAAATAAAGCAACAAAACATCAATAATAGACTGGCCCTCCTTAAGTGTAGTCTGGCGCTCCTCAAATTACGGTCCATTGAACGTTCCATAAGTCCATATCTATGCAAAATGAGACGTAGAATCACGTGGAAGTAGCGGAATTTCGAATGGAAGCCGAGGAACTGAGATAATTCCGGATTTAGCAAAATAAGGCAACAAAACATCAGTAAAAGTACGGCGCTCCTTAAATTTCGGTCCATTGAACGTTCCATAAGTCCATATCTATGCAAAATGAGACGTAGAATCACGTGGAAGTAGCGGAATTTCGAATGGAAGCCGAGGAACTGAGATAATTCCGGATTTAGCAAAATAAGGCAACAAAACATCAATAAAAGTCCGGCGCTCCTTAAATTTCGGTCCATTGAACGTTCCATAAGTCCATATCTATGCAGAATGAGACGTAGAATCACGTGGAATTAGCGGAATTTCGAATGGAAGCCGAGGAACTGAGATAATTCCGGATTTAGCAAAATAAGGCAACAAAACATCAATAAAAGTCCGGCGCTCCTTAAATTTCGGTCCATTGAACGTTCCATAAGTCCATATCTATGAAGAATGAGACGTAGAATCACGTGGAATTAGCGGAATTTCGAATGGAAGCCGAGGAACTGAGATAATTCCGGATTTAGCAAAATAAGGCAACAAAACATCAATAAAAGTCCGGCGCTCCTTAAATTTCGGTCCATTGAACGTTCCATAAGTCCATATCTATGCAGAATGAGACGTAGAATCACGTGGAATTAGCGGAATTTCGAATGGAAGCCGAGGAACTGAGATAATTCCGGATTTAGCAAAATAAGGCAACAAAACATCAATAAAAGTCCGGCGCTCCTTAAATTTCGGTCCATTGAACGTTCCATAAGTCCATATCTATGCAGAATGAGACGTAGAATCACGTGCAATTAGCGGAATTTCGAATGGAAGCCGAGGAACTGAGATAATTCCGGATTTAGCAAAATAAGGCAACAAAACATCAGTAAAAGTACGGCGCTCCTTAAATTTCGGTCCATTGAACGTTCCATAAGTCCATATCTATGCAAAATGAGACGTAGAATCACGTGGAATTAGCGGAATTTCGAATGGAAGCCGAGGAACTGAGATAATTCCGGATTTAGCAAAATAAGGCAACAAAACATCAATAAAAGTCCGGCGCTCCTTAAATTTCGGTCCATTGAACGTTCCATAAGTCCATATCTATGCAGAATGAGACGTAGAATCACGTGGAATTAGCGGAATTTCGAATGGAAGCCGAGGAACTGAGATAATTCCGGATTTAGCAAAATAAGGCAACAAAACATCAATAAAAGTACGGCGCTCCTTAAATTTCGGTCCATTGAACGTTCCATAAGTCCATATCTATGCAGAATGAGACGTAGAATCACGTGGAATTAGCGGAATTTCGAATGGAAGCCGAGGAACTGAGATAATTCCGGATTTAGCAAAATAAGGCAACAAAACATCAGTAAAAGTACGGCGCTCCTTAAATTTCGGTCCATTGAACGTTCCATAAGTCCATATCTATGCAAAATGAGACGTAGAATCACGTGCACAAAGCAGAATTCCGAATGGACGCCGAGGAACTGAGATAATTCCGGATTTAGCAAAATAAAGCAACAAAACATCAATAATAGACTGGCCCTCCTTAAGTGTAGTCTGGCGCTCCTCAAATTACGGTCCATTGAACGTTCCATAAGTCCATATCTATGCAAAATGAGACGTAGAATCACGTGGAAGTAGCGGAATTTCGAATGGAAGCCGAGGAACTGAGATAATTCCGGATTTAGCAAAATAAGGCAACAAAACATCAGTAAAAGTACGGCGCTCCTTAAATTTCGGTCCATTGAACGTTCCATAAGTCCATATCTATGCAAAATGAGACGTAGAATCACGTGGAAGTAGCGGAATTTCGAATGGAAGCCGAGGAACTGAGATAATTCCGGATTTAGCAAAATAAGGCAACAAAACATCAATAAAAGTCCGGCGCTCCTTAAATTTCGGTCCATTGAACGTTCCATAAGTCCATATCTATGCAGAATGAGACGTAGAATCACGTGGAATTAGCGGAATTTCGAATGGAAGCCGAGGAACTGAGATAATTCCGGATTTAGCAAAATAAGGCAACAAAACATCAATAAAAGTCCGGCGCTCCTTAAATTTCGGTCCATTGAACGTTCCATAAGTCCATATCTATGAAGAATGAGACGTAGAATCACGTGGAATTAGCGGAATTTCGAATGGAAGCCGAGGAACTGAGATAATTCCGGATTTAGCAAAATAAGGCAACAAAACATCAATAAAAGTCCGGCGCTCCTTAAATTTCGGTCCATTGAACGTTCCATAAGTCCATATCTATGCAGAATGAGACGTAGAATCACGTGGAATTAGCGGAATTTCGAATGGAAGCCGAGGAACTGAGATAATTCCGGATTTAGCAAAATAAGGCAACAAAACATCAATAAAAGTCCGGCGCTCCTTAAATTTCGGTCCATTGAACGTTCCATAAGTCCATATCTATGCAGAATGAGACGTAGAATCACGTGCAATTAGCGGAATTTCGAATGGAAGCCGAGGAACTGAGATAATTCCGGATTTAGCAAAATAAGGCAACAAAACATCAATAAAAGTCCGGCGCTCCTTAAATTTCGGTCCATTGAACGTTCCATAAGTCCATATCTATGCAGAATGAGACGTAGAATCACGTGAAATTAGCGGAATTTCGAATGGAAGCCGAGGAACTGAGATAATTCCGGATTTAGCAAAATAAGGCAACAAAACATCAATAAAAGTCCGGCGCTCCTTAAATTTCGGTCCATTGAACGTTCCATAAGTCCATATCTATGCAGAATGAGACGTAGAATCACGTGGAATTAGCGGAATTTCGAATGGAAGCCGAGGAACTGAGATAATTCCGGATTTAGCAAAATAAGGCAACAAAACATCAATAAAAGTCCGGCGCTCCTTAAATTTCGGTCCATTGAACGTTCCATAAGTCCATATCTATGCAGAATGAGACGTAGAATCACGTGGAATTAGCGGAATTTCGAATGGAAGCCGAGGAACTGAGATAATTCCGGATTTAGCAAAATAAGGCAATAAAACATCAATAAAAGTCCGGCGCTCCTTAAATTTCGGTCCATTGAACGTTCCATAAGTCCATATCTATGCAGAATGAGACGTAGAATCACGTGGAATTAGCGGAATTTCGAATGGAAGCCGAGGAACTGAGATAATTCCGGATTAAGCAAAATAAGGCAACAAAACATCAATAAAAGTCCGGCGCTCCTTAAATTTCGGTCCATTGAACGTTCCATAAGTCCATATCTATGCAGAATGAGACGTAGAATCACGTGAAATTAGCGGAATTTCGAATGGAAGCCGAGGAACTGAGATAATTCCGGATTTAGCAAAATAAGGCAACAAAACATCAATAAAAGTCCGGCGCTCCTTAAATTTCGGTCCATTGAACGTTCCATAAGTCCATATCTATGCAGAATGAGACGTAGAATCACGTGGAATTAGCGGAATTTCGAATGGAAGCCGAGGAACTGAGATAATTCCGGATTTAGCAAAATAAGGCAACAAAACATCAATAAAAGTCCGGCGCTCCTTAAATTTCGGTCCATTGAACGTTCCATAAGTCCATATCTATGCAGAATGAGACGTAGAATCACGTGAAATTAGCGAAATTTCGAATGGAAGCCGAGGAACTGAGATAATTCCGGATTTAGCAAAATAAGGCAACAAAACATCAATAAAAGTCCGGCGCTCCTTAAATTTCGGTCCATTGAACGTTCCATAAGTCCATATCTATGCAGAATGAGACGTAGAATCACGTGAAATTAGCGGAATTTCGAATGGAAGCCGAGGAACTGAGATAATTCCGGATTTAGCAAAATAAGGCAACAAAACATCAATAAAAGTCCGGCGCTCCTTAAATTTCGGTCCATTGAACGTTCCATAAGTCCATATCTATGCAGAATGAGACGTAGAATCACGTGGAATTAGCGGAATTTCGAATGGAAGCCGAGGAACTGAGATAATTCCGGATTTAGCAAAATAAGGCAACAAAACATCAATAAAAGTCCGGCGCTCCTTAAATTTCGGTCCATTGAACGTTCCATAAGTCCATATCTATGCAGAATGAGACGTAGAATCACGTGGAATTAGCGAAATTTCGAATGGAAGCCGAGGAACTGAGATAATTCTGGATTTAGCAAAATAAGGCAACAAAACATCAATAAAAGTCCGGCGCTCCTTAAATTTCGGTCCATTGAACGTTCCATAAGTCCATATCTATGCAGAATGAGACGTAGAATCACGTGAAATTAGCGGAATTTCGAATGGAAGCCGAGGAACTGAGATAATTCCGGATTTAGCAAAATAAGGCAACAAAACATCAATAAAAGTCCGGCGCTCTTTAAATTTCGGTCCATTGAACGTTCCATAAGTCCATATCTATGCAGAATGAGACGTAGAATCACGTGGAATTAGCGAAATTTCGAATGGAAGCCGAGGAACTGAGATAATTCCGGATTTAGCAAAATAAGGCAACAAAACATCAATAAAAGTCCGGCGCTCCTTAAATTTCGGTCCATTGAACGTTCCATAAGTCCATATCTATGCAGAATGAGACGTAGAATCACGTGGAATTAGCGGAATTTCGAATGGAGGCCGAGGAACTGAGATAATTCCGGATTTAGCAAAATAAGGCAACAAAACATCAATAAAAGTCCGGCGCTCCTTAAATTTCGGTCCATTGAACGTTCCATAAGTCCATATCTATGCAGAATGAGACGTAGAATCACGTGGAATTAGCGAAATTTCGAATGGAAGCCGAGGAACTGAGATAATTCCGGATTTAGCAAAATAAGGCAACAAAACATCAATAAAAGTCCGGCGCTCCTTAAATTTCGGTCCATTGAACGTTCCATAAGTCCATATCTATGCAGAATGAGACGTAGAATCACGTGGAATTAGCGAAATTTCGAATGGAAGCCGAGGAACTGAGATAATTCCGGATTTAGCAAAATAAGGCAACAAAACATCAATAAAAGTCCGGCGCTCCTTAAATTTCGGTCCATTGAACGTTCCATAAGTCCATATCTATGCAGAATGAGACGTAGAATCACGTGGAATTAGCGGAATTTCGAATGGAAGCCGAGGAACTGAGATAATTCCGGATTTAGCAAAATAAGGCAACAAAACATCAATAAAAGTCCGGCGCTCCTTAAATTTCGGTCCATTGAACGTTCCATAAGTCCATATCTATGCAGAATGAGACGTAGAATCACGTGGAATTAGCGAAATTTCGAATGGACGCCGAGGAACTGAGAAAATTCCGGATTTAGCAAAATAAGGCAACAAAACATCAATAAAAGTCCGGCGCTCCTTAAATTTCGGTCCATTGAACGTTCCATAAGTCCATATCTATGCAGAATGAGACGTAGAATCACGTGGAATTAGCGGAATTTCGAATGGAAGCCGAGGAACTGAGATAATTCCGGATTTAGCAAAATAAGGCAACAAAACATCAATAAAAGTCCGGCGCTCCTTAAATTTCGGTCCATTGAACGTTCCATAAGTCCATTTCTATGCAGAATGAGACGTAGAATCACGTGGAATTAGCGGAATTTCGAATGGAAGCCGAGGAACTGAGATAATTCCGGATTTAGCAAAATAAGGCAACAAAACATCAATAAAAGTCCGGCGCTCCTTAAATTTCGGTCCATTGAACGTTCCATAAGTCCATATCTATGCAGAATGAGACGTAGAATCACGTGGAATTAGCGGAATTTCGAATGGAAGCCGAGGAACTGAGATAATTCCGGATTTAGCAAAATAAGGCAACAAAACATCAATAAAAGTCCGGCGCTCCTTAAATTTCGGTCCATTGAACGTTCCATAAGTCCATATCTATGCAGAATGAGACGTAGAATCACGTGGAATTAGCGGAATTTCGAATAGAAGCCGAGGAACTGAGATAATTCCGGATTTAGCAAAATAAGGCAACAAAACATCAATAAAAGTCCGGCGCTCCTTAAATTTCGGTCCATTGAACGTTCCATAAGTCCATATCTATGCAGAATGAGACGTAGAATCACGTGGAATTAGCGGAATTTCGAATGGAAGCCGAGGAACTGAGATAATTCCGGATTTAGCAAAATAAGGCAACAAAACATCAATAAAAGTCCGGCGCTCCTTAAATTTCGGTCCATTGAACGTTCCATAAGTCCATATCTATGCAGAATGAGACGTAGAATCACGTGGAATTAGCGGAATTTCGAATGGAAGCCGAGGAACTGAGATAATTCCGGATTTAGCAAAATAAGGCAACAAAACATCAATAAAAGTCCGGCGCTCCTTAAATTTCGGTCCATTGAACGTTCCATAAGTCCATATCTATGCAGAATGAGACGTAGAATCACGTGGAATTAGCGGAATTTCGAATGGAGGCCGAGGAACTGAGATAATTCCGGATTTAGCAAAATAAGGCAACAAAACATCAATAAAAGTCCGGCGCTCCTTAAATTTCGGTCCATTGAACGTTCCATAAGTCCATATCTATGCAGAATGAGACGTAGAATCACGTGGAATTAGCGAAATTTCGAATGGAAGCCGAGGAACTGAGATAATTCCGGATTTAGCAAAATAAGGCAACAAAACATCAATAAAAGTCCGGCGCTCCTTAAATTTCGGTCCATTGAACGTTCCATAAGTCCATATCTATGCAGAATGAGACGTAGAATCACGTGGAATTAGCGAAATTTCGAATGGAAGCCGAGGAACTGAGATAATTCCGGATTTAGCAAAATAAGGCAACAAAACATCAATAAAAGTCCGGCGCTCCTTAAATTTCGGTCCATTGAACGTTCCATAAGTCCATATCTATGCAGAATGAGACGTAGAATCACGTGGAATTAGCGGAATTTCGAATGGAAGCCGAGGAACTGAGATAATTCCGGATTTAGCAAAATAAGGCAACAAAACATCAATAAAAGTCCGGCGCTCCTTAAATTTCGGTCCATTTAACGTTCCATAAGTCCATATCTATGCAGAATGAGACGTAGAATCACGTGGAATTAGCGAAATTTCGAATGGACGCCGAGGAACTGAGAAAATTCCGGATTTAGCAAAATAAGGCAACAAAACATCAATAAAAGTCCGGCGCTCCTTAAATTTCGGTCCATTGAACGTTCCATAAGTCCATATCTATGCAGAATGAGACGTAGAATCACGTGGAATTAGCGGAATTTCGAATGGAAGCCGAGGAACTGAGATAATTCCGGATTTAGCAAAATAAGGCAACAAAACATCAATAAAAGTCCGGCGCTCCTTAAATTTCGGTCCATTGAACGTTCCATAAGTCCATTTCTATGCAGAATGAGACGTAGAATCACGTGGAATTAGCGGAATTTCGAATGGAAGCCGAGGAACTGAGATAATTCCGGATTTAGCAAAATAAGGCAACAAAACATCAATAAAAGTCCGGCGCTCCTTAAATTTCGGTCCATTGAACGTTCCATAAGTCCATATCTATGCAGAATGAGACGTAGAATCACGTGGAATTAGCGGAATTTCGAATGGAAGCCGAGGAACTGAGATAATTCCGGATTTAGCAAAATAAGGCAACAAAACATCAATAAAAGTCCGGCGCTCCTTAAATTTCGGTCCATTGAACGTTCCATAAGTCCATATCTATGCAGAATGAGACGTAGAATCACGTGGAATTAGCGGAATTTCGAATAGAAGCCGAGGAACTGAGATAATTCCGGATTTAGCAAAATAAGGCAACAAAACATCAATAAAAGTCCGGCGCTCCTTAAATTTCGGTCCATTGAACGTTCCATAAGTCCATATCTATGCAGAATGAGACGTAGAATCACGTGGAATTAGCGGAATTTCGAATGGAAGCCGAGGAACTGAGATAATTCCGGATTTAGCAAAATAAGGCAACAAAACATCAATAAAAGTCCGGCGCTCCTTAAATTTCGGTCCATTGAACGTTCCATAAGTCCATATCTATGCAGAATGAGACGTAGAATCACGTGGAATTAGCGGAATTTCGAATGGAAGCCGAGGAACTGAGATAATTCCGGATTTAGCAAAATAAGGCAACAAAACATCAATAAAAGTCCGGCGCTCCTTAAATTTCGGTCCATTGAACGTTCCATAAGTCCATATCTATGCAGAATGAGACGTAGAATCACGTGGAATTAGCGGAATTTCGAATAGAAGCCGAGGAACTGAGAAAATTCCGGATTAAGCAAAATAAGGCAACAAAACATCAATAAAAGTCCGGCGCTCCTTAAATTTCGGTCCATTGAACGTTCCATAAGTCCATATCTATGCAGAATGAGACGTAGAATCACGTGGAATTAGCGGAATTTCGAATGGAAGCCGAGGAACTGAGATAATTCCGGATTTAGCAAAATAAGGCAACAAAACATCAATAAAAGTCCGGCGCTCCTTAAATTTCGGTCCATTGAACGTTCCATAAGTCCATATGTATGCAGAATGAGACGTAGAATCACGTGGAATTAGCGAAATTTCGAATGGACGCCGAGGAACTGAGAAAATTCCGGATTTAGCAAAATAAGGCAACAAAACATCAATAAAAGTCCGGCGCCCCTTAAATTTCGGTCCATTGAACGTTCTATAAGTCCACACCAATGCAAAATAAGACGTAGAATCAGGTGAAATAAGCGTAATTCCGAATGGACGCCGAGGAACTGAGAAAATTCCGGATTTAGCAAAATAAGGCAACAAAACATCAATAAAAGTCCGGCGCCCTTAAATTTCGGTCCATTGAACGTTCTATAAGTCCACACCAATGCAAAATAAGACGTAGAATCACCGTGAAATAAGCGTAATTCCGAATGGACGCCGAGGAACTGAAATAATTCCGGATTTAGCAAAATAAGGCAACAAAACATCAATAATAGGCTGGCGCTCCTTAAATTTCGGTCCATTGAACGTTCCATAAGTCCATATCTATGCAGAATGAGACGTAGAATCACGTGGAATTAGCGGAATTTCGAATGGAAGCCGAGGAACTGAGATAATTCCGGATTTAGCAAAATAAGGCAACAAAACATCAATAAAAGTCCGGCGCTCCTTAAATTTCGGTCCATTGAACGTTCCATAAGTCCATTTCTATGCAGAATGAGACGTAGAATCACGTGGAATTAGCGGAATTTCGAATGGAAGCCGAGGAACTGAGATAATTCCGGATTTAGCAAAATAAGGCAACAAAACATCAATAAAAGTCCGGCGCTCCTTAAATTTCGGTCCATTGAACGTTCCATAAGTCCATATCTATGCAGAATGAGACGTAGAATCACGTGGAATTAGCGGAATTTCGAATGGAAGCCGAGGAACTGAGATAATTCCGGATTTAGCAAAATAAGGCAACAAAACATCAATAAAAGTCCGGCGCTCCTTAAATTTCGGTCCATTGAACGTTCCATAAGTCCATATCTATGCAGAATGAGACGTAGAATCACGTGGAATTAGCGGAATTTCGAATAGAAGCCGAGGAACTGAGATAATTCCGGATTTAGCAAAATAAGGCAACAAAACATCAATAAAAGTCCGGCGCTCCTTAAATTTCGGTCCATTGAACGTTCCATAAGTCCATATCTATGCAGAATGAGACGTAGAATCACGTGGAATTAGCGGAATTTCGAATGGAAGCCGAGGAACTGAGATAATTCCGGATTTAGCAAAATAAGGCAACAAAACATCAATAAAAGTCCGGCGCTCCTTAAATTTCGGTCCATTGAACGTTCCATAAGTCCATATCTATGCAGAATGAGACGTAGAATCACGTGGAATTAGCGGAATTTCGAATGGAAGCCGAGGAACTGAGATAATTCCGGATTTAGCAAAATAAGGCAACAAAACATCAATAAAAGTCCGGCGCTCCTTAAATTTCGGTCCATTGAACGTTCCATAAGTCCATATCTATGCAGAATGAGACGTAGAATCACGTGGAATTAGCGAAATTTCGAATGGAAGCCGAGGAACTGAGATAATTCCGGATTTAGCAAAATAAGGCAACAAAACATCAATAAAAGTCCGGCGCTCCTTAAATTTCGGTCCATTGAACGTTCCATAAGTCCATATCTATGCAGAATGAGACGTAGAATCACGTGGAATTAGCGAAATTTCGAATGGAAGCCGAGGAACTGAGATAATTCCGGATTTAGCAAAATAAGGCAACAAAACATCAATAAAAGTCCGGCGCTCCTTAAATTTCGGTCCATTGAACGTTCCATAAGTCCATATCTATGCAGAATGAGACGTAGAATCACGTGGAATTAGCGGAATTTCGAATGGAAGCCGAGGAACTGAGATAATTCCGGATTTAGCAAAATAAGGCAACAAAACATCAATAAAAGTCCGGCGCTCCTTAAATTTCGGTCCATTGAACGTTCCATAAGTCCATATCTATGCAGAATGAGACGTAGAATCACGTGGAATTAGCGAAATTTCGAATGGAAGCCGAGGAACTGAGATAATTCCGGATTTAGCAAAATAAGGCAACAAAACATCAATAAAAGTCCGGCGCTCCTTAAATTTCGGTCCATTGAACGTTCCATAAGTCCATATCTATGCAGAATGAGACGTAGAATCACGTGGAATTAGCGAAATTTCGAATGGAAGCCGAGGAACTGAGATAATTCCGGATTTAGCAAAATAAGGCAACAAAACATCAATAAAAGTCCGGCGCTCCTTAAATTTCGGTCCATTGAACGTTCCATAAGTCCATATCTATGCAGAATGAGACGTAGAATCACGTGGAATTAGCGGAATTTCGAATGGAGGCCGAGGAACTGAGATAATTCCGGATTTAGCAAAATAAGGCAACAAAACATCAATAAAAGTCCGGCGCTCCTTAAATTTCGGTCCATTGAACGTTCCATAAGTCCATATCTATGCAGAATGAGACGTAGAATCACGTGGAATTAGCGAAATTTCGAATGGAAGCCGAGGAACTGAGATAATTCCGGATTTAGCAAAATAAGGCAACAAAACATCAATAAAAGTCCGGCGCTCCTTAAATTTCGGTCCATTGAACGTTCCATAAGTCCATATCTATGCAGAATGAGACGTAGAATCACGTGGAATTAGCGAAATTTCGAATGGAAGCCGAGGAACTGAGATAATTCCGGATTTAGCAAAATAAGGCAACAAAACATCAATAAAAGTCCGGCGCTCCTTAAATTTCGGTCCATTGAACGTTCCATAAGTCCATATCTATGCAGAATGAGACGTAGAATCACGTGGAATTAGCGGAATTTCGAATGGAAGCCGAGGAACTGAGATAATTCCGGATTTAGCAAAATAAGGCAACAAAACATCAATAAAAGTCCGGCGCTCCTTAAATTTCGGTCCATTGAACGTTCCATAAGTCCATATCTATGCAGAATGAGACGTAGAATCACGTGGAATTAGCGAAATTTCGAATGGACGCCGAGGAACTGAGAAAATTCCGGATTTAGCAAAATAAGGCAACAAAACATCAATAAAAGTCCGGCGCTCCTTAAATTTCGGTCCATTGAACGTTCCATAAGTCCATATCTATGCAGAATGAGACGTAGAATCACGTGGAATTAGCGGAATTTCGAATGGAAGCCGAGGAACTGAGATAATTCCGGATTTAGCAAAATAAGGCAACAAAACATCAATAAAAGTCCGGCGCTCCTTAAATTTCGGTCCATTGAACGTTCCATAAGTCCATTTCTATGCAGAATGAGACGTAGAATCACGTGGAATTAGCGGAATTTCGAATGGAAGCCGAGGAACTGAGATAATTCCGGATTTAGCAAAATAAGGCAACAAAACATCAATAAAAGTCCGGCGCTCCTTAAATTTCGGTCCATTGAACGTTCCATAAGTCCATATCTATGCAGAATGAGACGTAGAATCACGTGGAATTAGCGGAATTTCGAATGGAAGCCGAGGAACTGAGATAATTCCGGATTTAGCAAAATAAGGCAACAAAACATCAATAAAAGTCCGGCGCTCCTTAAATTTCGGTCCATTGAACGTTCCATAAGTCCATATCTATGCAGAATGAGACGTAGAATCACGTGGAATTAGCGGAATTTCGAATAGAAGCCGAGGAACTGAGATAATTCCGGATTTAGCAAAATAAGGCAACAAAACATCAATAAAAGTCCGGCGCTCCTTAAATTTCGGTCCATTGAACGTTCCATAAGTCCATATCTATGCAGAATGAGACGTAGAATCACGTGGAATTAGCGGAATTTCGAATGGAAGCCGAGGAACTGAGATAATTCCGGATTTAGCAAAATAAGGCAACAAAACATCAATAAAAGTCCGGCGCTCCTTAAATTTCGGTCCATTGAACGTTCCATAAGTCCATATCTATGCAGAATGAGACGTAGAATCACGTGGAATTAGCGGAATTTCGAATGGAAGCCGAGGAACTGAGATAATTCCGGATTTAGCAAAATAAGGCAACAAAACATCAATAAAAGTCCGGCGCTCCTTAAATTTCGGTCCATTGAACGTTCCATAAGTCCATATCTATGCAGAATGAGACGTAGAATCACGTGGAATTAGCGGAATTTCGAATAGAAGCCGAGGAACTGAGAAAATTCCGGATTAAGCAAAATAAGGCAACAAAACATCAATAAAAGTCCGGCGCTCCTTAAATTTCGGTCCATTGAACGTTCCATAAGTCCATATCTATGCAGAATGAGACGTAGAATCACGTGGAATTAGCGGAATTTCGAATGGAAGCCGAGGAACTGAGATAATTCCGGATTTAGCAAAATAAGGCAACAAAACATCAATAAAAGTCCGGCGCTCCTTAAATTTCGGTCCATTGAACGTTCCATAAGTCCATATGTATGCAGAATGAGACGTAGAATCACGTGGAATTAGCGAAATTTCGAATGGACGCCGAGGAACTGAGAAAATTCCGGATTTAGCAAAATAAGGCAACAAAACATCAATAAAAGTCCGGCGCCCCTTAAATTTCGGTCCATTGAACGTTCTATAAGTCCACACCAATGCAAAATAAGACGTAGAATCAGGTGAAATAAGCGTAATTCCGAATGGACGCCGAGGAACTGAGAAAATTCCGGATTTAGCAAAATAAGGCAACAAAACATCAATAAAAGTCCGGCGCCCCTTAAATTTCGGTCCATTGAACGTTCTATAAGTCCACACCAATGCAAAATAAGACGTAGAATCACGTGAAATAAGCGTAATTCCGAATGGACGCCGAGGAACTGAAATAATTCCGGATTTAGCAAAATAAGGCAACAAAACATCAATAATAGGCTGGCGCTCCTTAAATTTCGGTCCATTGAACGTTCCATAAGTCCATATCTATGCAGAATGAGACGTAGAATCACGTGGAATTAGCGGAATTTCGAATGGAAGCCGAGGAACTGAGATAATTCCGGATTTAGCAAAATAAGGCAACAAAACATCAATAAAAGTCCGGCGCTCCTTAAATTTCGGTCCATTGAACGTTCCATAAGTCCATTTCTATGCAGAATGAGACGTAGAATCACGTGGAATTAGCGGAATTTCGAATGGAAGCCGAGGAACTGAGATAATTCCGGATTTAGCAAAATAAGGCAACAAAACATCAATAAAAGTCCGGCGCTCCTTAAATTTCGGTCCATTGAACGTTCCATAAGTCCATATCTATGCAGAATGAGACGTAGAATCACGTGGAATTAGCGGAATTTCGAATGGAAGCCGAGGAACTGAGATAATTCCGGATTTAGCAAAATAAGGCAACAAAACATCAATAAAAGTCCGGCGCTCCTTAAATTTCGGTCCATTGAACGTTCCATAAGTCCATATCTATGCAGAATGAGACGTAGAATCACGTGGAATTAGCGGAATTTCGAATAGAAGCCGAGGAACTGAGATAATTCCGGATTTAGCAAAATAAGGCAACAAAACATCAATAAAAGTCCGGCGCTCCTTAAATTTCGGTCCATTGAACGTTCCATAAGTCCATATCTATGCAGAATGAGACGTAGAATCACGTGGAATTAGCGGAATTTCGAATGGAAGCCGAGGAACTGAGATAATTCCGGATTTAGCAAAATAAGGCAACAAAACATCAATAAAAGTCCGGCGCTCCTTAAATTTCGGTCCATTGAACGTTCCATAAGTCCATATCTATGCAGAATGAGACGTAGAATCACGTGGAATTAGCGGAATTTCGAATGGAAGCCGAGGAACTGAGATAATTCCGGATTTAGCAAAATAAGGCAACAAAACATCAATAAAAGTCCGGCGCTCCTTAAATTTCGGTCCATTGAACGTTCCATAAGTCCATATCTATGAAGAATGAGACGTAGAATCACGTGGAATTAGCGGAATTTCGAATGGAAGCCGAGGAACTGAGATAATTCCGGATTTAGCAAAATAAGGCAACAAAACATCAATAAAAGTCCGGCGCTCCTTAAATTTCGGTCCATTGAACGTTCCATAAGTCCATATCTATGCAGAATGAGACGTAGAATCACGTGGAATTAGCGGAATTTCGAATGGAAGCCGAGGAACTGAGATAATTCCGGATTTAGCAAAATAAGGCAACAAAACATCAATAAAAGTCCGGCGCTCCTTAAATTTCGGTCCATTGAACGTTCCATAAGTCCATATCTATGCAGAATGAGACGTAGAATCACGTGCAATTAGCGGAATTTCGAATGGAAGCCGAGGAACTGAGATAATTCCGGATTTAGCAAAATAAGGCAACAAAACATCAGTAAAAGTACGGCGCTCCTTAAATTTCGGTCCATTGAACGTTCCATAAGTCCATATCTATGCAAAATGAGACGTAGAATCACGTGGAATTAGCGGAATTTCGAATGGAAGCCGAGGAACTGAGATAATTCCGGATTTAGCAAAATAAGGCAACAAAACATCAATAAAAGTCCGGCGCTCCTTAAATTTCGGTCCATTGAACGTTCCATAAGTCCATATCTATGCAGAATGAGACGTAGAATCACGTGGAATTAGCGGAATTTCGAATGGAAGCCGAGGAACTGAGATAATTCCGGATTTAGCAAAATAAGGCAACAAAACATCAATAAAAGTCCGGCGCTCCTTAAATTTCGGTCCATTGAACGTTCCATAAGTCCATATCTATGCAGAATGAGACGTAGAATCACGTGGAATTAGCGGAATTTCGAATGGAAGCCGAGGAACTGAGATAATTCCGGATTTAGCAAAATAAGGCAATAAAACATCAATAAAAGTCCGGCGCTCCTTAAATTTCGGTCCATTGAACGTTCCATAAGTCCATATCTATGCAGAATGAGACGTAGAATCACGTGGAATTAGCGGAATTTCGAATGGAAGCCGAGGAACTGAGATAATTCCGGATTTAGCAAAATAAGGCAACAAAACATCAATAAAAGTCCGGCGCTCCTTAAATTTCGGTCCATTGAACGTTCCATAAGTCCATATCTATGCAGAATGAGACGTAGAATCACGTGAAATTAGCGGAATTTCGAATGGAAGCCGAGGAACTGAGATAATTCCGGATTTAGCAAAATAAGGCAACAAAACATCAATAAAAGTCCGGCGCTCCTTAAATTTCGGTCCATTGAACGTTCCATAAGTCCATATCTATGCAGAATGAGACGTAGAATCACGTGGAATTAGCGGAATTTCGAATGGAAGCCGAGGAACTGAGATAATTCCGGATTTAGCAAAATAAGGCAACAAAACATCAATAAAAGTCCGGCGCTCCTTAAATTTCGGTCCATTGAACGTTCCATAAGTCCATATCTATGCAGAATGAGACGTAGAATCACGTGAAATTAGCGAAATTTCGAATGGAAGCCGAGGAACTGAGATAATTCCGGATTTAGCAAAATAAGGCAACAAAACATCAATAAAAGTCCGGCGCTCCTTAAATTTCGGTCCATTGAACGTTCCATAAGTCCATATCTATGCAGAATGAGACGTAGAATCACGTGGAATTAGCGGAATTTCGAATAGAAGCCGAGGAACTGAGATAATTCCGGATTTAGCAAAATAAGGCAACAAAACATCAATAAAAGTCCGGCGCTCCTTAAATTTCGGTCCATTGAACGTTCCATAAGTCCATATCTATGCAGAATGAGACGTAGAATCACGTGGAATTAGCGGAATTTCGAATGGAAGCCGAGGAACTGAGATAATTCCGGATTTAGCAAAATAAGGCAACAAAACATCAATAAAAGTCCGGCGCTCCTTAAATTTCGGTCCATTGAACGTTCCATAAGTCCATATCTATGCAGAATGAGACGTAGAATCACGTGGAATTAGCGAATTTCGAATGGAAGCCGAGGAACTGAGATAATTCTGGATTTAGCAAAATAAGGCAACAAAACATCAATAAAAGTCCGGCGCTCCTTAAATTTCGGTCCATTGAACGTTCCATAAGTCCATATCTATGCAGAATGAGACGTAGAATCACGTGAAATTAGCGGAATTTCGAATGGAAGCCGAGGAACTGAGATAATTCCGGATTTAGCAAAATAAGGCAACAAAACATCAATAAAAGTCCGGCGCTCCTTTAAATTTCGGTCCATTGAACGTTCCATAAGTCCATATCTATGCAGAATGAGACGTAGAATCACGTGGAATTAGCGGAATTTCGAATGGAAGCCGAGGAACTGAGATAATTCCGGATTTAGCAAAATAAGGCAACAAAACATCAATAAAAGTCCGGCGCTCCTTAAATTTCGGTCCATTGAACGTTCCATAAGTCCATATCTATGCAGAATGAGACGTAGAATCACGTGGAATTAGCGGAATTTCGAATGGAAGCCGAGGAACTGAGATAATTCCGGATTTAGCAAAATAAGGCAACAAAACATCAATAAAAGTCCGGCGCTCCTTAAATTTCGGTCCATTGAACGTTCCATAAGTCCATATCTATGCAGAATGAGACGTAGAATCACGTGAAATTAGCGGAATTTCGAATGGAAGCCGAGGAACTGAGATAATTCCGGATTTAGCAAAATAAGGCAACAAAACATCAATAAAAGTCCGGCGCTCCTTAAATTTCGGTCCATTGAACGTTCCATAAGTCCATATCTATGCAGAATGAGACGTAGAATCACGTGAAATTAGCGGAATTTCGAATGGAAGCCGAGGAACTGAGATAATTCCGGATTTAGCAAAATAAGGCAACAAAACATCAATAAAAGTCCGGCGCTCCTTAAATTTCGGTCCATTGAACGTTCCATAAGTCCATATCTATGCAGAATGAGACGTAGAATCACGTGGAATTAGCGGAATTTCGAATGGAAGCCGAGGAACTGAGATAATTCCGGATTTAGCAAAATAAGGCAACAAAACATCAATAAAAGTCCGGCGCTCCTTAAATTTCGGTCCATTGAACGTTCCATAAGTCCATATCTATGCAGAATGAGACGTAGAATCACGTGGAATTAGCGAAATTTCGAATGGAAGCCGAGGAACTGAGATAATTCCGGATTTAGCAAAATAAGGCAACAAAACATCAATAAAAGTCCGGCGCTCCTTAAATTTCGGTCCATTGAACGTTCCATAAGTCCATATCTATGCAGAATGAGACGTAGAATCACGTGAAATTAGCGGAATTTCGAATGGAAGCCGAGGAACTGAGATAATTCCGGATTTAGCAAAATAAGGCAACAAAACATCAATAAAAGTCCGGCGCTCCTTAAATTTCGGTCCATTGAACGTTCCATAAGTCCATATCTATGCAGAATGAGACGTAGAATCACGTGGAATTAGCGGAATTTCGAATGGAAGCCGAGGAACTGAGATAATTCCGGATTTAGCAAAATAAGGCAACAAAACATCAATAAAAGTCCGGCGCTCCTTAAATTTCGGTCCATTGAACGTTCCATAAGTCCATATCTATGCAGAATGAGACGTAGAATCACGTGGAATTAGCGAAATTTCGAATGGAAGCCGAGGAACTGAGATAATTCCGGATTTAGCAAAATAAGGCAACAAAACATCAATAAAAGTCCGGCGCTCCTTAAATTTCGGTCCATTGAACGTTCCATAAATCCATATCTATGCAGAATGAGACGTAGAATCACGTGGAATTAGCGAAATTTCGAATGGAAGCCGAGGAACTGAGATAATTCCGGATTTAGCAAAATAAGGCAACAAAACATCAATAAAAGTCCGGCGCTCCTTAAATTTCGGTCCATTGAACGTTCCATAAGTCCATATCTATGCAGAATGAGACGTAGAATCACGTGGAATTAGCGGAATTTCGAATGGAAGCCGAGGAACTGAGATAATTCCGGATTTAGCAAAATAAGGCAACAAAACATCAATAAAAGTCCGGCGCTCCTTAAATTTCGGTCCATTGAACGTTCCATAAGTCCATATCTATGCAGAATGAGACGTAGAATCACGTGGAATTAGCGAAATTTCGAATGGAAGCCGAGGAACTGAGATAATTCCGGATTTAGCAAAATAAGGCAACAAAACATCAATAAAAGTCCGGCGCTCCTTAAATTTCGGTCCATTGAACGTTCCATAAGTCCATATCTATGCAGAATGAGACGTAGAATCACGTGGAATTAGCGAAATTTCGAATGGAAGCCGAGGAACTGAGATAATTCCGGATTTAGCAAAATAAGGCAACAAAACATCAATAAAAGTCCGGCGCTCCTTAAATTTCGGTCCATTGAACGTTCCATAAGTCCATATCTATGCAGAATGAGACGTAGAATCACGTGGAATTAGCGGAATTTCGAATGGAGGCCGAGGAACTGAGATAATTCCGGATTTAGCAAAATAAGGCAACAAAACATCAATAAAAGTCCGGCGCTCCTTAAATTTCGGTCCATTGAACGTTCCATAAGTCCATATCTATGCAGAATGAGACGTAGAATCACGTGGAATTAGCGAAATTTCGAATGGAAGCCGAGGAACTGAGATAATTCCGGATTTAGCAAAATAAGGCAACAAAACATCAATAAAAGTCCGGCGCTCCTTAAATTTCGGTCCATTGAACGTTCCATAAGTCCATATCTATGCAGAATGAGACGTAGAATCACGTGGAATTAGCGAAATTTCGAATGGAAGCCGAGGAACTGAGATAATTCCGGATTTAGCAAAATAAGGCAACAAAACATCAATAAAAGTCCGGCGCTCCTTAAATTTCGGTCCATTGAACGTTCCATAAGTCCATATCTATGCAGAATGAGACGTAGAATCACGTGGAATTAGCGGAATTTCGAATGGAAGCCGAGGAACTGAGATAATTCCGGATTTAGCAAAATAAGGCAACAAAACATCAATAAAAGTCCGGCGCTCCTTAAATTTCGGTCCATTGAACGTTCCATAAGTCCATATCTATGCAGAATGAGACGTAGAATCACGTGGAATTAGCGAAATTTCGAATGGACGCCGAGGAACTGAGAAAATTCCGGATTTAGCAAAATAAGGCAACAAAACATCAATAAAAGTCCGGCGCTCCTTAAATTTCGGTCCATTGAACGTTCCATAAGTCCATATCTATGCAGAATGAGACGTAGAATCACGTGGAATTAGCGGAATTTCGAATGGAAGCCGAGGAACTGAGATAATTCCGGATTTAGCAAAATAAGGCAACAAAACATCAATAAAAGTCCGGCGCTCCTTAAATTTCGGTCCATTGAACGTTCCATAAGTCCATTTCTATGCAGAATGAGACGTAGAATCACGTGGAATTAGCGGAATTTCGAATGGAAGCCGAGGAACTGAGATAATTCCGGATTTAGCAAAATAAGGCAACAAAACATCAATAAAAGTCCGGCGCTCCTTAAATTTCGGTCCATTGAACGTTCCATAAGTCCATATCTATGCAGAATGAGACGTAGAATCACGTGGAATTAGCGGAATTTCGAATGGAAGCCGAGGAACTGAGATAATTCCGGATTTAGCAAAATAAGGCAACAAAACATCAATAAAAGTCCGGCGCTCCTTAAATTTCGGTCCATTGAACGTTCCATAAGTCCATATCTATGCAGAATGAGACGTAGAATCACGTGGAATTAGCGGAATTTCGAATAGAAGCCGAGGAACTGAGATAATTCCGGATTTAGCAAAATAAGGCAACAAAACATCAATAAAAGTCCGGCGCTCCTTAAATTTCGGTCCATTGAACGTTCCATAAGTCCATATCTATGCAGAATGAGACGTAGAATCACGTGGAATTAGCGGAATTTCGAATGGAAGCCGAGGAACTGAGATAATTCCGGATTTAGCAAAATAAGGCAACAAAACATCAATAAAAGTCCGGCGCTCCTTAAATTTCGGTCCATTGAACGTTCCATAAGTCCATATCTATGCAGAATGAGACGTAGAATCACGTGGAATTAGCGGAATTTCGAATGGAAGCCGAGGAACTGAGATAATTCCGGATTTAGCAAAATAAGGCAACAAAACATCAATAAAAGTCCGGCGCTCCTTAAATTTCGGTCCATTGAACGTTCCATAAGTCCATATCTATGCAGAATGAGACGTAGAATCACGTGGAATTAGCGGAATTTCGAATAGAAGCCGAGGAACTGAGAAAATTCCGGATTAAGCAAAATAAGGCAACAAAACATCAATAAAAGTCCGGCGCTCCTTAAATTTCGGTCCATTGAACGTTCCATAAGTCCATATCTATGCAGAATGAGACGTAGAATCACGTGGAATTAGCGGAATTTCGAATGGAAGCCGAGGAACTGAGATAATTCCGGATTTAGCAAAATAAGGCAACAAAACATCAATAAAAGTCCGGCGCTCCTTAAATTTCGGTCCATTGAACGTTCCATAAGTCCATATCTATGCAGAATGAGACGTAGAATCACGTGGAATTAGCGAAATTTCGAATGGACGCCGAGGAACTGAGAAAATTCCGGATTTAGCAAAATAAGGCAACAAAACATCAATAAAAGTCCGGCGCCCCTTAAATTTCGGTCCATTGAACGTTCTATAAGTCCACACCAATGCAAAATAAGACGTAGAATCAGGTGAAATAAGCGTAATTCCGAATGGACGCCGAGGAACTGAGAAAATTCCGGATTTAGCAAAATAAGGCAACAAAACATCAATAAAAGTCCGGCGCCCCTTAAATTTCGGTCCATTGAACGTTCTATAAGTCCACACCAATGCAAAATAAGACGTAGAATCACGTGAAATAAGCGTAATTCCGAATGGACGCCGAGGAACTGAAATAATTCCGGAGTTAGCAAAATAAGGCAACAAAACATCAATAATAGGCTGGCGCTCCTTAAATTTCGGTCCATTGAACGTTCCATAAGTCCATATCTATGCAGAATGAGACGTAGAATCACGTGGAATTAGCGGAATTTCGAATGGAAGCCGAGGAACTGAGATAATTCCGGATTTAGCAAAATAAGGCAACAAAACATCAATAAAAGTCCGGCGCTCCTTAAATTTCGGTCCATTGAACGTTCCATAAGTCCATTTCTATGCAGAATGAGACGTAGAATCACGTGGAATTAGCGGAATTTCGAATGGAAGCCGAGGAACTGAGATAATTCCGGATTTAGCAAAATAAGGCAACAAAACATCAATAAAAGTCCGGCGCTCCTTAAATTTCGGTCCATTGAACGTTCCATAAGTCCATATCTATGCAGAATGAGACGTAGAATCACGTGGAATTAGCGGAATTTCGAATGGAAGCCGAGGAACTGAGATAATTCCGGATTTAGCAAAATAAGGCAACAAAACATCAATAAAAGTCCGGCGCTCCTTAAATTTCGGTCCATTGAACGTTCCATAAGTCCATATCTATGCAGAATGAGACGTAGAATCACGTGGAATTAGCGGAATTTCGAATAGAAGCCGAGGAACTGAGATAATTCCGGATTTAGCAAAATAAGGCAACAAAACATCAATAAAAGTCCGGCGCTCCTTAAATTTCGGTCCATTGAACGTTCCATAAGTCCATATCTATGCAGAATGAGACGTAGAATCACGTGGAATTAGCGGAATTTCGAATGGAAGCCGAGGAACTGAGATAATTCCGGATTTAGCAAAATAAGGCAACAAAACATCAATAAAAGTCCGGCGCTCCTTAAATTTCGGTCCATTGAACGTTCCATAAGTCCATATCTATGCAGAATGAGACGTAGAATCACGTGGAATTAGCGGAATTTCGAATGGAAGCCGAGGAACTGAGATAATTCCGGATTTAGCAAAATAAGGCAACAAAACATCAATAAAAGTCCGGCGCTCCTTAAATTTCGGTCCATTGAACGTTCCATAAGTCCATATCTATGCAGAATGAGACGTAGAATCACGTGGAATTAGCGGAATTTCGAATAGAAGCCGAGGAACTGAGAAAATTCCGGATTAAGCAAAATAAGGCAACAAAACATCAATAAAAGTCCGGCGCTCCTTAAATTTCGGTCCATTGAACGTTCCATAAGTCCATATCTATGCAGAATGAGACGTAGAATCACGTGGAATTAGCGGAATTTCGAATGGAAGCCGAGGAACTGAGATAATTCCGGATTTAGCAAAATAAGGCAACAAAACATCAATAAAAGTCCGGCGCTCCTTAAATTTCGGTCCATTGAACGTTCCATAAGTCCATATCTATGCAGAATGAGACGTAGAATCACGTGGAATTAGCGAAATTTCGAATGGACGCCGAGGAACTGAGAAAATTCCGGATTTAGCAAAATAAGGCAACAAAACATCAATAAAAGTCCGGCGCCCCTTAAATTTCGGTCCATTGAACGTTCTATAAGTCCACACCAATGCAAAATAAGACGTAGAATCAGGTGAAATAAGCGTAATTCCGAATGGACGCCGAGGAACTGAGAAAATTCCGGATTTAGCAAAATAAGGCAACAAAACATCAATAAAAGTCCGGCGCCCCTTAAATTTCGGTCCATTGAACGTTCTATAAGTCCACACCAATGCAAAATAAGACGTAGAATCACGTGAAATAAGCGTAATTCCGAATGGACGCCGAGGAACTGAAATAATTCCGGATTTAGCAAAATAAGGCAACAAAACATCAATAATAGGCTGGCGCTCCTTAAATTTCGGTCCATTGAACGTTCCATAAGTCCATATCTATGCAGAATGAGACGTAGAATCACGTGGAATTAGCGGAATTTCGAATGGAAGCCGAGGAACTGAGATAATTCCGGATTTAGCAAAATAAGGCAACAAAACATCAATAAAAGTCCGGCGCTCCTTAAATTTCGGTCCATTGAACGTTCCATAAGTCCATTTCTATGCAGAATGAGACGTAGAATCACGTGGAATTAGCGGAATTTCGAATGGAAGCCGAGGAACTGAGATAATTCCGGATTTAGCAAAATAAGGCAACAAAACATCAATAAAAGTCCGGCGCTCCTTAAATTTCGGTCCATTGAACGTTCCATAAGTCCATATCTATGCAGAATGAGACGTAGAATCACGTGGAATTAGCGGAATTTCGAATGGAAGCCGAGGAACTGAGATAATTCCGGATTTAGCAAAATAAGGCAACAAAACATCAATAAAAGTCCGGCGCTCCTTAAATTTCGGTCCATTGAACGTTCCATAAGTCCATATCTATGCAGAATGAGACGTAGAATCACGTGGAATTAGCGGAATTTCGAATAGAAGCCGAGGAACTGAGATAATTCCGGATTTAGCAAAATAAGGCAACAAAACATCAATAAAAGTCCGGCGCTCCTTAAATTTCGGTCCATTGAACGTTCCATAAGTCCATATCTATGCAGAATGAGACGTAGAATCACGTGGAATTAGCGGAATTTCGAATGGAAGCCGAGGAACTGAGATAATTCCGGATTTAGCAAAATAAGGCAACAAAACATCAATAAAAGTCCGGCGCTCCTTAAATTTCGGTCCATTGAACGTTCCATAAGTCCATATCTATGCAGAATGAGACGTAGAATCACGTGGAATTAGCGGAATTTCGAATGGAAGCCGAGGAACTGAGATAATTCCGGATTTAGCAAAATAAGGCAACAAAACATCAATAAAAGTCCGGCGCTCCTTAAATTTCGGTCCATTGAACGTTCCATAAGTCCATATCTATGCAGAATGAGACGTAGAATCACGTGGAATTAGCGGAATTTCGAATAGAAGCCGAGGAACTGAGAAAATTCCGGATTAAGCAAAATAAGGCAACAAAACATCAATAAAAGTCCGGCGCTCCTTAAATTTCGGTCCATTGAACGTTCCATAAGTCCATATCTATGCAGAATGAGACGTAGAATCACGTGGAATTAGCGGAATTTCGAATGGAAGCCGAGGAACTGAGATAATTCCGGATTTAGCAAAATAAGGCAACAAAACATCAATAAAAGTCCGGCGCTCCTTAAATTTCGGTCCATTGAACGTTCCATAAGTCCATATCTATGCAGAATGAGACGTAGAATCACGTGGAATTAGCGAAATTTCGAATGGACGCCGAGGAACTGAGAAAATTCCGGATTTAGCAAAATAAGGCAACAAAACATCAATAAAAGTCCGGCGCCCCTTAAATTTCGGTCCATTGAACGTTCTATAAGTCCACACCAATGCAAAATAAGACGTAGAATCACGTGAAATAAGCGTAATTCCGAATGGACGCCGAGGAACTGAGAAAATTCCGGATTTAGCAAAATAAGGCAACAAAACATCAATAAAAGTCCGGCGCCCCTTAAATTTCGGTCCATTGAACGTTCTATAAGTCCACACCAATGCAAAATAAGACGTAGAATCACGTGAAATAAGGTAAATTCGGAATGGACGCCGAGGAACTGAAATAATTCCGGATTTAGCAAAATAAGGCAACAAAACATCAATAATAGGCTGGCGCTCCTTAAATTTCGGTCCATTGAACGTTCCATAAGTCCATACCTATGCAAAATAAGACGTAGAATCACGTGAAATAAGCGTAATTCCGAATGGACGCCGATGAACTGAGATAATTTCGGATTTAGCAGAATAAAGCTATAAAACATCAATAATAGACTGGATTCTTGGGATGATAGAATCTCTTGGCTATTATATTAACAGTTCCCTACGACGACCACCGTATATTACGCCACGAACCAGCCCTCTGGCCTTTTATAACGATGGTGTGGTGGTCTCTTATAGGTCTATTTTTTAAAAACCACCCTGTGTTGCCATTAATTAATCATGAATTACATTATACGCCGTATCTAGGCAATAAATTACTCAAAACCCAGTACCTCACGGGCTATTGTTAACTGATAAAACTGAATTTACTGTTGTGATATTTCTGCTTTTCTCAAAAGTTTCATCCGAGTCCTGCAGAATCAATAACATCCACTATTTATCTTTCAGACCATCCTATTAATTCAGAAGCTTACGATTACATTCTGAACCAAACGTTTTAAATATTACCATCGCTGTCTTACAAACTTATTCAAGTTAGTTTAAGCGAAATAACCACGAGGGGTTGGCTGATTCATATCGATGGCAACTTGGTTAAATGTACTTGTACGTGTCTTTGTACAAGCATAAATAAATGTTATATATGTACGTATGTATTCATCCACAATTTCCGTCTTTTGTTGAATAGAATCGTACAGCTCAAAATATATTGTCGACATCCCATTTTCTTGGAATCTTCCCATAGAACTCTAAATCTCAACCGATTTTAAATCTACAACTATGAATAATATTCACATTCTATCGAATGGATAGACGTCGTGGTTTTACTGTTCAAATCAAAATGAAACGAAAAATTAGTACTTCATTATCGTATTTAACTAAAGAAGAAACTGTAAAACGTCTGGAAGGGTTAATTTTTTGTTGTTGCAAAACTAAAAGAACAACGACTGAAAGAATTTTTTTAAGCAATTAAGGAATTCAAACTGTAAATAATAAACAGTTAAAGCTCGGTTAGTTCGTTAAGTTTCCATTTTCTGAGTAACTACACAAAATATTTTGCGAAGCATCTAATTAAGAAATACCTATAAAGCCCTAGAGCAAAAATTTTTATGATTTATTTTTATGGAAAACAAACTGAAAAGTATTATGTAAAGCCTTACTAATTAGTAATTAAATTTTTTTCTAATACTATATGCCAATTTCTTTTTTCAGGAATTCGACGGTCTTTGTAAAGCAGAAGTTGCATTTTTTGTATCCCGAACGGTAGCTAACGTAAGTACCTACTATAATTAAGTAGTCCTTTATTTTGAAAAATGACAAATGGACACTAATAGTATTAAAGAAACAATTTTCAAGATTTACGTCTGTTTCGCTGAATATGAAATCAAGGTAATCTGACACATACCCTTGTTCAACGAGGGTTTAAATAAAAGGGGCGAAGCATTAATCTCGCACTTGCAAGTCGTCGTCAGACAACGTGAAAGTTATGTACACAATCCGGCTCTGAATGCTGTCAAAACTTGCGAAATTCATCATACTGAAGATGAAACAATACAATTTAAAACAAGAGCCTCTCTTCTCCTTTGAAATTGAGATATGTACCTACCTAAATTTAATAAAATTTTACTCGACATTTCCGACAGATATAAGTGCCTGTAGACATTATATTAGAATGAAGGCTTATAACCTCACAATTTCTTTTTCATTACCTTACAAGAGGAAGATCAAAAATACAGGACGAAAGATTTACATAAAGACGTAGTTATGTAAAATTTTATCGTTCCAAAAAAATTTTTTAAGTAATAAAGAATTTATATCGTGAGAATAATCAAATAGAAGAAAAATATTTCGAAGGAGAAATAGGTTAATTTTTATCTTGCCATATCCTTCAATAAATAAAATTTCGGCGTATGTTAGAAGCTTGAATTCCTCATATAAAATTTCCGTATTCCATTTCATATTTCCGGAAAAATCAATTTCTTTTTTATTACTTTACAATAGGAGAAAATATTTATGCGGCTTATAAGAACCTGTACTATATTTTATTTTAAGAATTTTTTTCCAAACTGCCTAAAGACAATATTGTTCCTTGTGGAATTTCATTATACTTAGGAAAAAAGTATTTGAGTGAGCATTGACATTTCATAAATTGAATTCGAATTCTGATATAGTCGGTTGAAGGAGAATAATTTTGAAAATAATTTATTTCTTAAAGGTTGCGGCTTTGAGCGCCGTTATGCGATTTTGTAACCTGCTCCGGACAGGAGTGACATGGAAAGGTCCCGAAAATATAGAGCTATGACTAAGACACGAGGACGAAGAAGACATGGACAGTGATTGTTCGTTACTTGTTGGCGTGGCATCGTCCTCGGCCAGCTTTAGTAGCGACGAATGTTCGGAATTCGTATGACATATCCGTAACCCGAGAGGTTAGGATTCGACAATATTGTATGCATTTTGGGCCGTGACCGTTTCAAAATTCCACGTAGGAAAAGGATGTTAATCATGACGTGCCCAATTATCAATCCAACGCAACAGCTACACACGAATGTGACACTTATCAGTTTTGACGCGGTATTTATCACAATACATAACTAGCGCATCCCTTACCCCTCATACCAAACCACCCTCACACAGGCAGGTTCCAAAGGATAAGTATCGTGAATCCTCAGGAACAAAATCTTATTAATCATCAATCGAAATTTTGCCCGAACATTAGATTTGAGACAAAAAATTAACCCAAATTTGTTATGTGCTCTAGAAAAAATATTTCATCCCTTATTTTTCATAGATATTAAAAAGTACATACTTTATTAGTTCTAGACGGTCACGGCTTCCAAAATGTAACAAATTAATGAAAAGTGTAAATTGTATTTTTAATAACAATAAGGTAATTTATTATTTTCGTACGAGTACCTAATGCAATGGATAAAAAATTAATATAAAGTGCATATTTTAAGTGTTACAAAAATTATTACTATTGTTATCAAATACGTAAAACCTTTCCCGAAATGGTATTGTATTATCCAGGTACTGAAGCGCAATTATAACAAATACCAGTCTAATTAATTAATTATCCTGTGTACTGTTCAAGGTGGAGCATTTTAATCTGTATTTGGAAAGAATATTCGAAATTTTCAAAGATAAAAATAAAATGAGCCACCCTGTATACTACATGAACCTAATTATTTTGTAAAATTCAAACCTTGAGAAAGTTACGAGAATGTTATAAATATTATTGTAAATAAATGTTTTAATGTACCTATAACTGTGCTATCATCCCTTAACCTATACTACTGAGTCGATTACGAATCAAACTTCGTGTCTCATCGATATATTACTTTCAACGTAAAGACTGAAAATCGGCGGAAACATTTTTCAATATACCTGGAGCCGGATGGAAAAAAAAGATAAAGCAATTGTCTGTTATCCTACCTTTCTTGAAGATCCCACGGGAAGACACACATCTCTCGTTCTGTCGTCGTTGCTGGCTCTGCATTGAAGTCTGAAGCTTACGGTCCTGGAAGATAAAAATTGTGCTGCAGAAATTATTTATATTTTTATTTTAATAAGGTAAGTATTTATTTATCTATAGTCTGTAATGTTTTATTAACCTAAGGATCAATTATGAATTACCTATAGAGGAATATAAACGACCAAAGAAGGACATCTTCGCGTTAAACACATCCACTCAGAACCGACAATGCCGCTACATTCCTTGATTGAAGTTTGTTATTGTATTTTTATCGACAGTCTCGAACATCGCGAGTTAAACCGAATTTAAACGAATACACATGTTGACTTCATCCGAGAGATAAGAAATATCTTCGTGGCTTTCACTTTTAATTAACAAATAAAATACATCAAAATAAAAGTAAATTGAAGCTTTAATTTTTTTGAACGACCTAACAAATAATATTTTATTTATACGACTGAATAAGCGATAATTGCTACTAATTATAATTTTACTTCTACCGGCAGGATTATTAGTATTTCTTTATTAAGTTGATGAACTACTAGGATAGGAAGTCCTAATTTAACCCCTGGAACTTCAGTTTTATCTTTCGAGAGAAAAAACCTAAACGTAGAAAAGCCTTTTGATTTCACCGTTCGCTTTTTTCACTTTTATATCGCTATAATTTGATACGTTTGGATTTTTATTACTTTTTTTGTTTGGATCCTTACATAATAAAAGAAAGTAGAACGAAATATGATCCTTCAAATATTAAACCCTCCATATATGATACGTAGATATGTCTTGATGTTATGAAATCAAATCTCTAATAAAAAATGTGTTTTTGTTTCTTGTAATAAAAATAATTAAATGTGCCTAAGTATTTTTGATCTTTTAACGGAAATTATAGAATGTTTGAGTTAGGAACTTTATCTTTGGGAAAGTCTTGATGCACGTAACCGTTGAGTGGTCAATTGAATAAACTTCAAACCAGAGTTTCCCAATGTGCCGTCAGTGATTGTACATTAATTACTTTGATAGAACGGAATTCAGATGCAAATCAAATTTCTGTTGCTCGACAGTTTGAAATACGTCTTGTTTGATAAAGGTCTAAAGTGGATGACGTATTAGCAAATCGATTTTGGTTTTTATTTGGTGTTTCGTATGCTGAATATTTTACAAGAGGTCTCACATTTCCAGATTTTTTCCAATAATTAATTACCTTAAAGTTCCCTTTCTAAAAGTTTTACGTAATAATAGTTACTAGGTACCAACCCCTGACGTGTGCGCCTTTCATATTTTCATCAGATTACAAGATAAGTAGACGGTAGATATGACTTTCAGTCTTCTAATTACACTCATCTGAATAACTAAAAGGTAGAGACGAAAACGAGACGAGAGGAGACGAGACATGTACCTTATACTCTTCTTTCATATAATTTTAGCAATTTAGGTGTGAATTCAACAAGAAAACTACGTTCCTGAAATTGCTTTCCTACAGGAAATGACACGGTCGTTAGCTCACTCGTCTACGGTCTCTGTTGGTCGTTAGGATTCCCTCCAAATGACATTTTCCAGTTACATCCACAGTTCCTAAAGCCTTTAGCTTCATCAATACTCACTAAGGGATGGTTCGTCTTCTTTCATTACAAACTTACCCGACGACGAATTTGTTAAGCCATTCAGTCTCATGGGACTACCGGGAGAAAAAAATTCTGATAGAAAATTCTCTCACGAATCTCAGCAGTTTCCAACAGTAATTTGGTTGTTGTTTTTCTTGTGAACTATATTAGGGACATGTCGCAGGACGAGGACACGAATTTTCCAAGAATATAGATAGCGAAATGATTGATGAGACTTCGGTGTCTTCATATACGTATCTATGGTATGTATAACTAGGCGGTGTACGAAAAAGAATGAAAACCAACTCGTTGGTTCGGCTTTCGTATCTAATATCTACCAGAACCTGCAGGCATGAATAACAAATGAACCGGGGGAGGAACGAAAATAGGGGTGGAATACTGAATACATGTCATTCTATGCAGATAATTCGAATTCAGGGGAAATGTGATGCTGTGAGCGATTGTAAATTCGGTTCATTGTAACCCCATATACCTCACATACGTCGCAAGTTTGATGTTAGATATGTCGCAGAGGGTGATTGGAAAATCTGCTTTTTAATCCAAAATTTCATTTCATAAACAACCTTCAGTAAAGTTATTAAACTTAAAATATTTTATCAATAAGATTTCCTGAGACATTGAGTAATGCTATTTGAGTTCCGATTATTTTTTTGAGATAATGAACCCTTAAAAGCAATTACTCGAAGAAACCGCCACATTTAGTCGTTATCAGTTGATAAACTACTTAATAGCGAAGACGGTAACAAATTAATGGAGCGAAAGAGTCACTTGAAAGCTTCAAGTTCCAAGTTGTTTGGGGGTTTATCCGATTATGCAGGCCGTTATTCAACGGCACAACTGAAGTGGGAAAGAAAGTTTTCAAACTCGAAACAGCGCAGCGAGGGAAAACTATAACGAACGTGTAACATAACATAACGGAAAAGAGTTAAATTCTTTGCAGCAAAGTAAAGTAATTAAATTAAAATTTAATGCGAGAAACCCATTCTGTCTCGGGTTTCGAATAAATCTGAGGCCATTTGGTGCCCGGACTTTTCCGTCACATGAGGCAAACAGCAATGAAAAGTTATTCGTGCAGAAAAACGAAAGACATTAACATTAGAAAACACGAAATTTTACAATAATGCCACTACAGATACAGAATATTACCCCTTTTGAACCGAATTCATTTTCCTTTTAAATTTTAATTAAGTACTCATAATAACGATTAATTAATTAGATAAAAACTAAAAAGGCATTCATTTAGAAATTCCAAATTAAAACGTTGGCAATTGATCCAGTAAAGAAAATGGATTTGTTTTAAATCAGGTTCAGTTAATTTCGGAAAGAATTAGGGAACAAACATTTCGGTCGAATTTAAAAGTTGAAAACGTCTCTAGGCTATCACAGCTATTCTGAAAATGTACGGGGAAAACATCAAATTAATGCTCCCAAACGGACCGATGGCGATGGCAGAAGGATTTAAAAGAGGGTCTTTGTTAAATTGGGGCCGGCATAATTTCAGCAATTTCAGACTTTCCGGTTAAAACACGAAAAGGCATAAGGAATGTGCCAGTTAAACGATAGGAGGCATAATTTTAACAACGACTATTAATGGAAGAAGAAAAGAATTTGTAAAAGCTCATGGTTACATTATTTTGCCTTGAGGGATAATGAAGAATTTGATTAGGATAATAGTCTATACAGGGCGTTATTTAATGAGTAATTATTCCTGAAGTTAATTCAAGTAGAAAAGTTCATAATTATATCTGCTCCAAAAAAAGGTAGGTACAGGATGTCAAAGCTTTTTTAAAAAAATTGTTTTTTTATTTCTTTTAATGCAAAAATTCCAACCGATTTTGATGAAAACTTACACGAATACATTTTTTGAGTATCTATTATGCTGTACATAAATAACTTTTTTTCTTAATTTCTACGTAGACAAAAACGGGGGGGAAACAGATAATTTGTAAAATAAAACCCTAATTTGGCTTAGGCTTCGTAATTTTAATATTGTAATAGATTTCAATTTCCCTCTCAGTCCTCTTAGATTTCATGACAAACAGGCAGGAAATGTTTGGGCGTCAAAAAAAAAAAAGTCGATATTCAATCAGAGAAAATTAATTCAACCAAACAGAATTTGTAATAGTGTTTTCGTCAAAAACAGAATGTAATTCATTGATGTAATAAGCACACTTCAGCTTTCATTTCCTCCGGCAGGATATGACGGCATGAGAAATTTAATAAAAATAAAAAAAAGTTTCCGCTTCCGAATCTTGTTCGCAACGAAAACAGGCTGGCTGATTATGAAAATATACAACGTTTATTTTGTTAAGAGTCCCAAAACTCATTACTATTCGCATTCGAATAAGGACGGGACGACCAGAGCTTTATAAAAGCTAAACAGTTTTTTTACTCCGGGCGATTCTTTCATTTGTTCCCGTCTGATACTTACATCGACTAAACGACAGACAGCAAAAATGAATTTTTCAGGGCTAGTAGTACTTCTGTTTTTTTTCGTGTTGGCAATATTTAATACGATTGCAGTGGAGGGCGAAAGTTTTCCAAAAAGTTTAATTGTGGAAAGCAACGACGTTAGTAACATCAAGGAAAATTTTAAAACGTATCTGCAGAAAGAAGAGATCCAAAGAGACAGCTGTGTAATCGAATACAAAATATCGAAGAAAGTGATTGGAAAGTGCGTAAAACTGGGCAAAAATACGAAAGCTTGTGTAGCGGGGATGTCCATGGATGTATTCAACACCGACTGTATGTGAAAATTGACACAAGGGCAGATTGTTTGTACCTAACGGAATGGAATAATTGTTTTGAATAATTAATTTGTAGTTTAAAATGTAAAATAAATTATTTATTTCAATGAATCAATATTTACTAGTTTTTTTTTTATTGAGGACAAAAAATTAATAATTACTATTTACCAGGTCTGATAATTGACAGAGGAAAGATTTAGAGAGCCAAATAAGAAGGTCAAATGTTCGACATTAATAATGAAGAATATTTCCAAATTTTTATTCTAAAAAATTCAACCCTAAGTTAAAAAAAATCAAACATAATAATGAGACTTTTTACGTTCTACAACCTGGTATTTTTATTGTAAAAATTGGCATGAAATTCATATTTTCGAAGACGTTGAAAAATTTTTAAATAAAAAAATAAGTGAAACAAAACTTACACATAAGTATGTGACGAAGAAACAAGAAGAGTATAGCCATGAATTTTCTCAGATAAAATTTGAAAAAACTGACTTTTTTAATAATCCTACAATCTCCTTGCTAATATTGTCCTGTATTAGTTTAAAGTCCCAAAAACAACAAAATCTAACGTCTATTTACACAGTCTAATATAAATCTTCCTATTCTCTCAGTAGCCTTAAAAAATAAGCCAATAAGATTGGAACCTATCAATTTTGGATTTCAAAATTGTGTTCAATTACGTATACAGGGTGAGTCACGGTGGATGTCCTATTATAAGTATATGGAAAACTAACAATAAGGTTAGAAATTTTTTATCAACATTTGTAAAATATTTTCAATTTTGTAGTACTTCCGGTTATACCCAAAATTAACGCCAACTTTATTAATTTTTTTTTTCAAAAATTTTCCTAGCTTTGGATTTCCATATACTTCTACTAGTCCATGTATGTGTAAAAATTTCTTGTAGTAAAGAAACTTCAAACTTTGGTGTTTATCTACCAGTAAAATAACTTTAAAATTTTCCATTTCGAAATTTATCCCGAGTAAATATCGACAGATGCTGTTTACTTTTGCAATTCCTTTTCCTTTCATTCGGGCAACAACAGGATGTAATAATAACTGTGAATTTCCTAAATTTCCTGGCAACGATCGATAAGTAACTACGAAAAATAATAAAACCGTTGAAACTCGTTTCATTTTTCAAGCTTCATTTAATGAACAATTCCGGGATAGGGATGCACTTGTGCGGATTCAACACAACAAAATCAGCCTTATCGCCATTGTGGACCACAATTCAATACATTATCGTACCTGAACCATATACGTTCACGTAAGCCAAAAATACAATACAATGAAATTCAGCACTTCGATCTTTATTGCGTACTTGTGTTGCACCACGATTGCGTTGGCGATGAATTTTCCGAAAAATATCATTGTCGAAGACAGTAACAACGCAGCGGATAATCAAGATCTTGTTTCATTTGAACATGTAAGTACTCAATCAAATTATATTTTCTCTGAATCAGTGACAATAAAGCAAATTCTAACTAAAAAAAGCAACTTCTAGAGCGAAACGTCTCTTGATTGAATTTACTTTATTCCTAATTATTTCGTTATTTAATGGCCTTAAAAATTAAAAAAAAAATTATTTAAACTTAATTTTTTTGCTTTTAGGACACCGTGTCGGACGGTGCTCCTTGCAGGATGCAGTTTCAAGTGTTAAAGAAAACTATTGGACACTGTACTACCCTGAGCCCCAACACTAGGGGTTGTGTAGCTGGGAAACACATGCACCTATTCCACCCCGACTGTATGTAATTTTCAGAATCCGAACGAGAATATTTTCTACGCACAATTCAATAGTCATTTTAAGTATTTTAAAAAATAACAACCATTGCTTGTTTTAGTTTAGTATCTATGTTTGTTTTTAACCCGGGCTTGTAGTAGTTTTTTTCTTTTAAATGTTAAATAAATCATTTATCGCTTAATGACTTTTCATTTTCTTAAAAACATCGAAAATTCCGATTGGGTAAAAAAGAACTACAAAATGACTGAAACAATATGAACCATCTGGATTTTTAAAGACCTATTCAACTCAATGGGGTACATTTTTTTGTTATCACTGCCATTTTGTGGTTCTACAGCCGCCATTTTAATTTTATATAAATATAACCTGGAAAAGTTATCTTGATTTTGAAAGACCTATTTAGCGATATCCAACTCAATATGGTAGGAACGCATTTTGTTTTATCTTTACCAGCATTTTATGTTTTTACAGTCGCCATTTTAGTTTTATATAAATATAACCTCGAAAAATCATTTTGATTTTGAAAAACCTATTCAACGATATCCCACTCAATATGGTAGATACGCATTTTTTGTATTTACCGTCATTTTGTGCTTTTACAGCCGCCATTTTAGTGTCCTAATAACCTAAACTTATAACAACCGTACGGTTGAAACTTAGTCGAATCGATTGATACCTCGTTTATTAAAATCTACCCAGGCGTTTGGATGTTAGGTGGCGTAAAGTACCACACATACCACATACAAACACCCAGACAATTGTGAAAAACACAACCCTCTTTGTAGTTATAATAAATTCTACTGATGCATCTCTTTCCTTTCAAAGAAAATACAATTACGAATTACAATTTCGGCACGTTTCTAAAATTTCCTCTAATCCGATTTCTTTTTCTCTTTTTGAAAGCAGCATTATTTCGAATTAATAATCAACAAGTTATAAATATTAGACAACTCAAACAAAACGTAGAAGGCTTACCATTTCATAGTAGTTTCTGCCGATGAAATTAATATCATTTTTAATATTATATCGTCTATAATCGGGTACTAATTTTAACTAATTTATTGATTTAGGATGTTTAATTACACTTGTACACTAAAATAAAGTAATACTTTTTACTTTTAACCACTTTATTTTACATAAATATTAGAGTTCTCTTAAAGCAAAATGACTGCCAAAAAGACGAAACACGAAAGAAGGAACGACTACGTCATTTGAGTGGGGTAAACAATTGTCAAAATAACAACAGCCACCTTAGTTTTTATTACGATAGAAAATATAAGAAATTGATTGTACTTGACAAAATTAAGTTATTTTACACTGACGGCTTAAATTTTAATGGATTTCGTATTACTTTTGTAATGTTAAATTAATTTTTAAAAATTTATAATAAAACTAAATTAACTTTAGATTATCCAATCATTTTCAAACTACCTACTTTAGGTATATTTGTTGCTAATACTTACGTAGAAATTTAAAACACAATATTGCACTTTAAACAAAAATTATACGAAAACGAATTAATTAATGTATTGTTCTATGATAATTAATTTACACTTGTAATGCCAAAAAGGAAAAATTAAATAAATTTTAATTCTATTTATCAAGAGAGATGTAGTGGTGCGCCATCTCATTGTCAGGAGCCATAAACTACTTTATTTATACAATTTTAAATTTTTGCTTTAATTCTATTTAAAGACAATTAAGAAATAATGTATTTAATTAAATATTTGATATTATGAATATAAATTTTATATTTTTTGGGTAAAATACAAAAAACAACAAGATTTTAATGATATTATAGTATCTTTGCTGCCATCTACCATGATTAAGACGAAACAAGACTTAATTTAGTGGAAAGTAGTGCCACCTACACACTTCATGGTTTTTAAATTGTAATATAAACATTAACCCACATATTTACTCTTTTTTAATGAATATAAGTGTTTTAACGAACAAAACGTTTTTAATTAGGCTCGTGTGTTAGTGGCAGTTATTTGTTTCCTATGTTTACACTTGAAACTGTTATCATTTAATAAATAAGTGGCAATTTTATCGTGAAGTGAACTGGTGAGTTGGAACTTTTATAAATCTTCACTTTTATGAATGATATGCAGACTTTTTATTAAAATAAGTTCTTTAAATAAATATAGTCTATATTATTTCATGTTTGTCTTTGCTGAATGTGCGTTAAATTGTTTAAAATTCAGTAAATTAATGGTTTAATCGTTCTAGGTTATGTGGGTGGTTTAGTGATGATGTGGAAGAAGTTTATTTGCGTTTCTTTTCAGGTATTTGCTGTAGAAAAAAGAATAAATTTAGTCATGAGTAAACTAGGTATTTTATGTATATTTGCTGTTGTTGCTGTAATATTTTCTAAACCAGAAGAAAAAAAGGACAGGGTTTTCGATAGAGAATTGAGTGACAAAGAACATTACGAAAATCAACATCACAATCCACAATACGATCATGAAGCGTTTCTGGGTGAAGACGCGAAGACTTTTGACCAATTGCCACCAGAAGAAAGTATGAGAAGACTTGGGTAAGTTAACAATCACGAAGATATGCTTGAGTCCATTTGTTAATTATTTTTTTCTCAGAATTATAGTGGACAGAATAGATACAAACAATGATGGGTTTGTGTCTGAAGAAGAGCTGAAAGACTGGATAAAGTACACCCAAAAAAGATACATCACGGACGACGTAGACAAGCACTGGAAACAGCACACTTCAGATGGAAAGAATGAAGTCTCCTGGGAAGACTACAAGAGTGTCATTTATGGTTTTTTGGAGCATATGGATCCTGCTGATGCCCAGAAAGAAGACGCTGGAATCTCGTATACAAACATGATGAACAGGGATAGAAGACGATGGGCAGCAGCAGACTCTAACGGTGACGATATGCTCACAAAGGAAGAATTCGGCGCGTTTTTACATCCTGAGGAAACAGAACATATGAAAGATATCGTTGTATTAGAAACAATGGAAGATATTGATAAAGATAAAGATGGAAAGATTTCTTTGAAAGAATACATAGGTGATTTGTATCAAGCAGATGAAAACGAATTGGAACCGGATTGGGTACAAAATGAGAAACTCCAGTTTTCTACATACAGGGACAAAGACGGAAATGGTTATATGGACCAAGAGGAGGTGAAGAATTGGATTCTTCCGCCAGATTTTGATCATTCTGAAGCAGAGGCTCGTCATCTACTTTATGAGGCTGATTCAGATGCCGATCAGAAATTAACTAAACAGGAAATTCTGGATAAGTACGACGTGTTTGTAGGATCTCAAGCAACTGATTTTGGTGAAGCTTTAACCAGACATGATGAATTTTAAATACTTGTCGAGTTAAGAAACATTTTCTATTTCTTGTTCAACTCAAAAATTTGCTAGATAATTTTCTTTTCTTCCATGTGCCCTCATATGTTAAGAATTATATTTTTTAATCTACATACTGTGCAGACATTTTATTTATATTTGTTTCTAGGAGTTTATATGTATTTTTAAGTGTAAGTTTACATTTACTCATTTACATAGATCAAAAACTACTAATGTTTCGCTTTAATTTATATAATTACAGAATCTCAGGTTTATTTGCGTTAAAAAAAATAATTGCATGTATTATATTGTGCCTAAAACTCTTAAATGCTAGACTGATTTTTTTAGCTTATTCTTGATTTTCTATAATTTTTTTTCATCTTGTTTAAATATCAGCTTAAATTGTTCCAGGCCAAAGGATTGTGACTAGTTTATGATAAGTATTTTTACAAGTTTATTAAATGTTGTTCATAGTACTAATATAAATAAAATAAACTTAAAATTTTATTTGTTTTTAATTTTTCGTCTGATATAACTAATATTTTGTTTTATTATGTCGTTAATAATTAAGGAAATAGTAAGTAAAAAGTTTTTAATTTTATTTAACTGTAATTGTGAAACTTAATTTTTTTTTTGAATATTTTAAAAAGTATTGATATGGCTGAATGAGGAGCAGGTGGTCAGAGTCCTGAAATGTCGATTCTAACCTCTAAAAGTAGCCGTAATTTTTGTGCATTTTCTATTACTTTCTGACTTAAACAGTGCTTATTTGTTACAAAAACCGTTTATACTTAGGGTTCTTAATTAGCTGTGCTAATTTTATTTCATAGATCGGAAATGTGAAATTAAATTTGTGATACGTGCTTCCAAAGAAGTGCCCTTTAGTTTCTTCATTATCTTTAATTTTCTGTATAAACAACGCACTTTTTGTGACGTGAAAGTGTTAGGAAAGGTTCCAATTATGATCCACTGGCAATAGATTTACGGTAAATTTGCATTTTCCTAGTTTAAGCATATCTTACATGAACCCTTACAATGCTGGTATCAAAGTGTTTTTACTACATACCAATTTGTATTTTAAATCTGTTTACATTTTTTTGACAAAATTTGATATTTATGTTCGATTTGCTGCTTACCTGAAGTGGTTTATGTAGTTTTTATTTCAATACTTTACATCTTTACAGTTTTATTTACATAAAACAGGGAGGTTCGATGAGTTAAATTATTTATATTCATATTTATAAATAACTGATGGTATTAACTCTTAAAATATTCTTTTTGGCGGAATACTAATTAATAAATAACACGTACAGTTCGAATTTATACATTTTTTCTATTTAATTAAAAGACATACCAATTTGAAAATGAATAATTAATGATAAAATGAGCTTTACTCGGAAAATAATAAATGCATCCTCGAAAAATATAATGGATAATTGATTAAACAACATTTAGCAGTAATTTGAGGTATCCAAAAAAATACCTATTTTTTATTTATTTTATTTATGGAAAAATTTAAAAAAGTATTGACGTGGCTGAATGGGACGGTGGTGCTCAGAGTTGTCCTTGAGCAACAGTTGTCAAATTTAACCTCAAATATTTAGTGCTTTTATTCGCTAATTTTCTTTCATTTTTTGACTTAAATTGTGCGTTTTTTCTGCTGAAACTGTTTATTTTAGTGTTTATTAACAATTTAAACTGTATTTAGTGCAGGGACCTTTCAAAATATACCAATTTGTGATACGTGTTCTTTAAAAGTGCCTTTCTAATTTTCGTGTGTTCTTTCGGCTCTTGTGTTAAGGAATTACTTTTTTTGACTTGAACGTGTTGAAAAACGTGCCAAATATGCCCTTATAGCAGTATATTAAGGGTAAGCTTTATTTGCCTTGTTTAAATTTATCCTGAAAATACCCTCACATGTAGCATTTGGGGGTTTCTTTACCATCAATTTGTATTTTAATTCTACTTAACTTTTTCTTTGTATATTTGTTTCTTAAATGAAGTTATTTAGGTGGTTTTTATTGCGATGTTATTTATTTTCGCGTAATATTAATCATCTCTACTTCGAACTAATACATTCTTTCTTTATTTCGAGAAAAAAAATATGTTGTAAAAGAATAATAAGTGATGAAATGACATTTACTTGGAGAATAATAAATGCACAAATCGTAAAGTACATTGAACAAACTTAATAGGTATTTAATACGCACTTACAACAAGTTCCATTCAATATTTAACAAATTAAAGAAAAAGATAAAAATTGTAGCCTGTAAGATTGATCTACTACACGTATGAATATCTAAGCGATCAACAGAATTAAACAAATAATAATTAATTAAGGGTTGGTGCGAGTATATGTACATTTTCCTTTTATTTTTTTTTTACACGAATTATAGGACCATTTTACCAAAATATCTTAACAAAAACATTTAGGTACTTACAATCATCAACAAACATTAGATTTACGAAATTATATTGTATCAAGTATTTGCAGCCTAAATTATGTCAATTATTTACAGAAATTATACAAGTTTGCAATCACAAATGCTTTTCATTTTTTTCTTACACGTCTAAATAAACATTTAAAACATTCAGTATTAAAAAGAAACAATATGGGGAAATTAATATGTACAGGGTGTATCACTTAAAAATAAAAAAAGCCCTGGTAGTCGATTGGCTTAAGAATGTTGTTTAGGTATTTTTTTTTTTTTTAATCGAAAGAAATATAAATGCCGCCTTTAGAAAGTTCGTATACTAAATTTATATATATAATCTACAATATATTTATAATTATATACATAGTAGAAAACTTATAGTCCCAGGAAGTAATTGGTTTGGCATAACGACTAGATTCGCGAAAGATATACAGTCACTACTGTTCATAACATCCCCCTTTGCAGATGAATCCACCCCTTCGGCTCTTTCAAGTTTAATTTTTCGAGTTCGTTGATTTCTTGTTGTTCTTGTCCGCGCGCTGTTTCCGTTTCCGTGATGGCTAAGAAATGGGACGTCGTCATTGGGGCGGTTCAAAAGTCTCGGAGTCGGGGCTGCCGTAGCCGCTGGAGCCGTCATCTCGGTGACTCGTGCTTGGCGGCCTCTGGGGCACAAGGCTTTTCTCGCTGTAACAAGGCGGGGAGGTCAGTAGGGGCCGCTGACGAGCATTTATTAGATTGTCTCCTGACGGCTGCAAGAAATTAAATATCCATCTCAATCCACGATTTATGTCCTCGAAATCAAAATTTACACATTTCTAAAGTTATACTTATATTTTTGTAAGTAAAGATCCACCCTCGACAAACCAATTTTTCTTTGTTGTAAGGGTAGATAGTAAAGGGGATTAGTGTTTAGGATGAGGAGATCGAAATTTTGTGGGTTTTCTCTCGTCATCATAATTGCTCGTACACTGGTCTCATTTAAGTTCAGTTTCGTAATTAATTTTGCCCGTTGGAGGTCATTATTGTTTGGCCCCGTTGCTTCTCATAAACTGAGTACAAGCGGTAATAATTCTGGAATAAGCGCGCGCGAGACTTGCAGACGATGAATGTGAATCATTAAACGCCCCTGGCAAATGGACTGTACCAGACTTTTCACTAAAGTGGTCTGTTAGAGAGCTAAAAGCAGCCGAATGAAGCTCTTAAGTTGAAAGCAGCAGGGAGAGAGGACGATTAAAAATATTGTTTCATTAATGGATAATGGCCTAGTCATCTAAAAGGTTACTTGGTTAAAATAAACGAACGACGATGCATAAAATCTATGATGCATCACTGCATTAAACCCTTTTTATTCTTACTCGTTTATAAACCCCCATTTCAACTGCCGCATTCAACATTTTTATTTATTTAAATCATACTTTCGAATTTTGAGATACTAATTAGGTACTTACTGAGTGTAATATTAAATTATAAGTACATTTTCTACTTAAAATAATTAAATTAAGTTTAAAATAAGTTCGAAGACAGGCTATGGAATTACTACTGTTAAGTATACACAAATTTATTAAATTTTTCTAAAAAAATCAACTACTATTTGATGGTTTTATATCTTTACCTGTAAACTACTGACTTGCCTTCGTATGTGGGCCAAACTGCTGGGGTTGTAGGCCATATTAGCGAATACCAGTCGTTCTTCATAGTCATATTCACATAGGATTTTATTTTCGCACAAATAAAAGCGATCACCCACACAAAACCTATAAAGAAAGTAATTTTACGAGATAGTTAAAGTAGTGTAGATACTTTGTGATTTTCAAAAGTTATTTCATCCAAGTATTCGCATTCCATAAAACTGAAATACTTTAAAAATTATCCTCTTTTAACGTTCTAAAGCGACTGTTATAGAAACATAAAATTTGAAGATTGGCAAACTATTTTTTAAAAGAATTTAGTATATGAATTGGACAAAAAGTGTTACGAGTTACTGAAGATTCCAAAGCACCTGAAGAAGTTGGTTGAAATCTTGCAATGAAACGTCTTTTTGTCCAATTCTCCTTCGTCTTATTCCATGGACATTAAGTTATGTAGAGGATTTTTTTCAAAATATTATACAAATATCGTTTTGTATGTCAAATATTCAAGTACGCAGTTATGTATGCATGTAATGTGGGCTAATCATGGCCAACTATACGATGGTATGTCGCGTTGTAAGTTACGTCAGGATTCCTAGCTCGTTAGTCCCTATCCGACCCTACGGTTGCGGCGGTAGTTTCCCAACTACGACAACGTTAGTATGTAGATATACAAATACACATACACAAACATGCATACGTAGACAGTAATACTACATTCCGGCGGTGGCAATATGTTCGTCGCTCGGGAATCATTAAAATAACATTATCATTCCTGTGCCTACTACACGTCGCATTTGCCATACCTGTGGTTGCACTGCTGGCACGCGAAACACTCCAAATGATAGACGTTGTTTTTGGCTCGCATTACCATCTCGAAAGCCGGGATCACCTTGCTGCACGCCGCACAGTAGCCCGTTGTGCCGAACAACCTGCCACAAAGGAACAAGAAACAAAAATTAAAAAACTACCTACCTAGATACGAAGACTTTGTCGGAAACGGTTTCGTTTTCGTATGTAAAGAATTTTTGGAAAAAAGCTCGGAGAAATGGTTGGGATTAATATATAAAGTTTTGAACGCTTTTAAGGCCCATAAAATGTGGTTTAAAATTTTAGAAAAATCGTCGCTTTTTTTGTTTTCGACCAAATTAACATGTCAACTATTAAAGAATTTTTATATAAAAGCTCAGAAAAACGATTGGGTTCTAAAAAGACCAACTGATGCATCATGTTTTGAACGTATTTCTCACACTCTTAGGGATCGAAACTTTTAAAAAGTCAGAACCCCGAAATTTTGTCTGAAATTTTAGCAAATTGCCCTTAATTTGACTTACAATTAGTCATTCGAAAACCTTTTTGCATTTATGCAAACTTTTAGACTTCCAATTGGCAAATTCGTCTTCGTATGAAAGGAATTTTTATATAAAAGCTCAGAAAAACGATTGGACTCTTAAACGTCTCACTTATAAATCAAGTTTTGAACGTATTTATTACCCTCTTAAGGATTGAAGCTTATAAAAAAGTAGGACCACGAAATTTAGTCTAAAATTTTAGCAAATAGACTTTAATTTGACTTACAATTAGTCATTCTAAAACCTTCTGTGGTTTTGTCAACTTTAGTTAGACTTCCACTTGGCAATTCGTCTTCGTATGTAAAGAATTTTTTTTATAAAAGCTCAGAAAAACGATTGGACTCTAAAAAGACACACTAATACGTATTTCTCGCCCTATTTACAATAAAAACAGATTCAAGAATTCTGATAAAATGTAAATTTGTTCTTTTGGGTGTTAGATTATATTGTACCATAAAATGAATAAAGTCGATAAGAACCTGAGGTAATCCCGTCTGCAAAGTATCAGATTTGCTTTTGTGTAAAGAGTTGATCCGACCTCTCCGAGTCGACAGTCGCAACAGCCACACTTGAGGCAATCCTCATGCCAAAAGAGCTCTAGAGCCTTCAAGAGGAACCTCTCAGTTATTCTTTTTCCGCAGCCGGCGCACTCTTTCAGTCCGGCCGCTCCGGCCGAATTCGTCGCTGCTGAAACTGAAACTGCCGCCCCACCTGCCACCCCCACTGATGTAAGACCACTGTTTGCTTGTTCCCCACCGGTTTCTACAACAAATTAAAAAAAATAATTAAACACTGTTTGGGAACGTTTTCGACTATTATCGATATTAATTATATCGTCTCATATTTCCCTTATTTGGCGCTTTGAAATTTTGGTCTGATGGTTCAATTATTATCGATTCGGAGACATTAAAGTGAGAGGAGGGGCGGGTAGAGGGTGTTTTTGGAATCGTTTTGATCGTTTTAAATGTATTTGTCTGATAATATCGCGAAGCATATTTGAGAAATGGCCGGGAAGCCATAACAATTTTCGGATTTAATGGTTTTCGTCGACGAGTTTAATAACAGTCGAGTAGGAAAAAGTAGACATATGGAACGAGCCCTTCGATGATTTCCTGGCGCGAACCCAAACTATGAACTAACAGAAATTTGGCACTAAATCGCCGCCTCCGTCCGCGACGCCGCCGTCGCCGTCGACGACGCCACCACCGCTAGTTCTCATTCCAACTTGAAGTAATGAGATGGAAATTGGATCACACGAAACGATAAATTACAATATAAAACCTTCTTTAATTAAAGCGATAATTAAAAAAGATACGTATCAGAGAACTCAAGTTCGTTAAGATTACAGTGCAGCACATCACGTTGGCTGTACACCTCCCCCTGTTACATCACCTACCTCTCCTCCTCCTCCTCCTTCTCCTCCTTCTCAATCCTTCCTCCCCACTACACCTTTGTTATCTGCTGCCTCTTTCTCCTTCTTCCAGTCCCAGATAGCTTTAATTATTTGGAAGTAAATTGTAAGCTGAAAGTTGCATCCAAACGGCATGAGTGTCCCGCGTACTTCCCAACTTAATTATTCTTAAGGATAATTAAGGAAACTCGACTATAATACTTGAGCAAGTTGTTTCCTTTTATAACGCATCCGTTTGTTTGTTCCTCCTTGGAATATTTATCCAATTTCCAACTTGTCAAATATTGAGAATGAATTTCATTGGTATACACATGTTGAATCCTCCCTTGGAAATTCTATTGTAAATTTAATTTGTTTTTATTACAAGAAACAAAAATATTTACGACGAATTCAATTTGTTTTTCCATCATTTTCTGCCGTTGACGGGACGGTGGGTGATACGAAAGATGTGTTCAGTGAGCGAAAATTTATTTTCAATGTGGATATTAGGGTGGCATATTCCGTTCTGTGGAAAGGGGTAGGTAATATTTTTGTGCTTCTGAAAGTGACAACGAACGGCTAGAGGATGCCACTCCCAGAAAATAATTTTCTTAAAGGAAATTAAGAAGATAATGGCGTCTGAGATGGAAACATAAAGCTATTTTGCTCGAGACTTGTTTTCATCAACTTTCCCGTCCGTTCGTTCAGCTTAACTATTTTAATTAAAGCAACGGCTAATTTAACTACACAAATCTCCATGGTAGGAAAGGGGAGAGACAACTTTTAACGCCACATCGCCCGTCCTTTTCTCAGTTTGCAATAATGGATTTGTTGTGCGAAATTATTGCGGATTATTTATCACGTTTACCATCTTTGTTCCAAGAATCCATTTCGTTACCGAGATCTTTAATTTAAATCTTCGAGAAAGTGGAACCGTCTCGTCGTCCTTACTTTAAAAGCTCTCAAAACTTCTTCATAAAACTTTACAGGAATAACTATATAAATCACCAAGTCGCTTTGTTTTTTCTTTATTTAGTCCTCCGCATGTTATCTTAAGTATAACTCAGCTGTTTGAAATTGGAAAATTCTTTTTGTAATTTACTTTCGATCATAAAAGTATTTCAATTTTTCCATTTCCGATTACCTTATACGTTGTGTGTTTGTTGGTGTGCGAATGTGTCCGGGAGCAATATGGCTTTTCCAAATAGGAAACCATTGGGGTTTATTGCGCGATTTTAATTAAACGGAGAAATCTTTGGCGGGCCTTTGAATGGGCACGAAACGTTGAAGGTAATTCGATTCTCGCCCCAGTCACACATCTAATATCTTACGATGGACGGACGGTCTGACTGTGTAGTGAACGGACGGTCAGAGGGTAGAAATGGACACCCCCACCTGGTGAGCCAATATCGCTGCAAGTGACAGGGGCGACAGCGGTTCCGGCGAACGTCAGGAACGCCAGTTGCGCTCCGAATATTATTTCATTATATGCGTTACAGATATTGCAAGCTCTCTACCGTAAATGTGCATTTTCCCTTGTTTCCAAAGGGAAAATTTTTCTCGCTACTCCACCCTCGAATCGCCATACGATATTTAGTAATTTGAATAATGTAATTTTTTCTTTAAATACCTACAAATTTGTTTATGTTACGATTTGTGTTTTAAAAACAGTTCAGGTGCACGGTTTTTGGGGTTAAAGGTCATCGAATATGTAAGGTATAGATTTGCCGCTCACATCATTGAATAGCTCTTAAATCATAGAATAACTTTTATTAGAAAAAATATTTTGTGAGGTCTTTAGATTTTACGTTATTTCAAAAAGAACTATAGAGACATCAACAGAGAGTCAACCGACGAACCCGAATCGTCTAAATATGACAAAGCTAATGCAGTCCAACCCCCTGGATCCATAGACTTCAAATTTTACACAAAGATTCTTTATACAAATGTGGGCGGGCATTAAGAAAAGATTTTTCAAAATTCAACCCCTAAAGGGGCAAGTGAGGGGCATAAAATGTTAACGTAAACACCTTTGTAGAATCTTAAAAAGTATCGAGGAGATTTCTTGTAGGCACAGTAACAGAATTGACTCAGAGAGTTTTTTAGAAACTTCAAATTTTAAGGGGGTGAAATGGGGTTCCTGAAATTTAAATGTCAATGCGTAGTATGCAGCTGAAACGAGTTTAGAAATCTGTAATTTTGTATAAAAGATTTTGTATATCAGTTGCTTATACTGTAGACATTGTAAATTATGTATGCAAATTTAAATCCCTGCATAAAGGGGTTACAAATGCGTTCAGAAATCGAGATACAGGTGCAGATTAGGGTTGATTATGGAATTAGACTACGTAGGATTATAAAGTTATTTAGATAGCAACAAATTTCTTGCTTGTATTATTTGAGTTTTAAAAACCGTTTGAGTTCGTAGTTTTTGAGGTTAAAGGTCATCTATTATGTATGATATAGAGTTGCCACTCACATCGTTGGATATCTTTAGGATCATAGAATAACTTTTATTGAAAAAAATATTTTGTAAGGCATTTAGATTTTACGTTATTTAAAAAAAACTGCGGAGATACCAGCAGTTGGTCAAGCGACGAACCCGTATCGTCTACGTATGACAAAAGAACAATGTTGGGTTTAGAGATACGAAATTTCGTAAGGGGGCCTATTATTCAACGTAGACGAGTACTAAGGAAATATTTTTTAAATGTTACCCCTAAAGGGACAAGAGGGGGGGGTTAAAAGTTATAAAGTTTGCTAAAGATTTTTCAAAATTGGTTGTTATTTGCTCATTCAATGTATGTATATGGTAAAATACAATCGATTTATGGGCGAACTAAACTGAACGGTGAAGTCTTTAAGTTTTTTTTTATCTTTGAACTTCATTAAAGGAAGATTCTGTCGCAAGTGTTAATTCCGTTAAGTACCCTAAGTGCCGTAGAAGTTGTCAAACCGTTTCGCAAACATTTTACGCACCGTTGTGCAGACGAATAGTAAATATACATGAATTGTTAATGTAATTGCAGGAGAGCTTAACTGAAAGCCATAAAAGTTAGCGCGCGCTAGTTTTAAACTGAACCACCACAGGTCTGTCGGTCGGTTAGACGTGCTAATTGCGAAGCTAATAAAATATACAAGCGCTGGATAATTTAAGGTAACATCTTTATTGTAGTAGCATCAGCCACGATAAATATACCCATAGACATACATATATAAAAGTAGTACATTTAGAGAAGTGGCATTCTGTCTCTATCCGCTATCTATCCGTCTCTTTTTTATTTGTTACTGTGGCGCCTACATTCATACATATGATTGCATGAATTAAAGATTAGGCCATTTGGAGATTGCACTCGATTATTATTTAAATAGCATCCCACTCTTTCGAGATTAAACCAGCTACTTAGATGATCAACGTTTTTCTGCAATATATACATCAAAGAGCGAGCAAGTGTGCTAAAGGTAGACGTTAGAGTGAGATAGGGAATCAGGAACATTATCTTGATGAGATTCGTCAAAGGTGCGAGAGTCGTTTCACTTGACTAAAAGCTACTGACTGATATTATACACAAACAGACGCGTTTTACGTTTATATTCTATTGCTTTCCAACGTATTTCGAATTTACAACTAAATATCAACGAATATCCAAAATGTATATATATTTTTTTTGGTTTTGGGTATATAAAACGCTACCATACTTTCAGTTACTGGTTAAGATGCTTCCCAAAAAGCAAGGGTGAATCCAAAGGAGTCAGGACCTTTTTGAGATTTGATTTTAGTTTTAAAAACCGTTTGGGTTCACTGTTTTTGGGGTTAAAGGTCTTTTAATATGTAAGGTAGAAACTTGCCGCTCACGTCGTTGGATAGCTCGTGGATCGTAGAATAACTTTTATTAAAAAAAATATTTTGTGAAGTCTTTAGATTTTACGTTATTTCAAAAAGAACTATGGAGACATCAACAGTGAGTCAAACAACGAACTCGAATCGTCTTTGTATGACAAATGATAATGAAACCACAACCCCTGGGTTTAGAGACATGAAATTTCGTAAAGGGGTTTATTATACAACGTAGACAAGTAGTAAGGAAAGATTTTTTTTAAAATTAAACCCCTAAACGGACGAGGCGGGGTTAAAAGTTTAATACAAACGCCTATTCTTTGAAATATCAATACAGAATAAGTAATTGAAACGACTGAGTTTAGAAACATGTAGTTTTGTATAAAAGACACAGTATATCAGTTGCTTGTATTGTAGACATTGTAAATTATGTTTACAAATTTAAATCTCTATGTAGGAGTGCTGAAAATGGGTTCAGAAATCGAGGTACAGATACAAATAAGGGCTGATGATGGAATTAGGCCAGGCAGTTCGTTAGATACCAACAAATTTTTTAGAGGTATGATTTAAGTTTTAAAAACCTTTGGGTTCATTGTTTTTTGGGGCTAAAAATTTTTTAATATGTGACGTAGAAATTTGCCGTTCACGTCTTGGATAGCTCTTGTATCATAGAATAACTTTTATTAGGAAAAATATTTTGTGAGGTCTTTAAATTTTACGTTATTTAAAAAAAAAAATACGGAGACATCAACAGTGAGTCGAACAACGAACTCGAATCGTCTTTGTATGACAAAGGATAATGAAACACAACCCCTGGGTTTAGAGACATGAAATTTTGTATGGGGGCTTATCATACAACGCAGATGAGTATCAAGGGAGATTTTTTTTAAATTAAACCCCTAAACGGACGGTAGGGTGGTAAAAGTTTGATGCAAACGCCAGTTCTAAGATTATTGGATAATCTTCAATATTTTCACGGAGATTTCCTATAGATATACAGATGTATTTTTTATCATCTAGTGTGGTGTATTTTTTATGCTACTTACATATGTACATTTTGATTACCGCTGTTGATGATAAAGTCGAACGTATTTTAAATTTCGGTAGTTAAATTTAATAAACCATTTGGAGATTTTCATGAAGGGGGGGCTGAATTTGGTCGGGCATTTTAATTAATTTTTTTCGGTTATCGCAATGTCAGAATGGAAAGTGCACGTTATAAGAGAACACCCATTAATCATTTAATAATAATAATTCCTTCTTCGCAGTCATGATGGTAATATTGTATTAAATATTCGAGTTGGTAAAAAGGAGTCGCAGTCGCAGTCGCTGCGCCACGGAGCAGTCTCGTTGCTTAAACGACAGGCCATTATTTAACTCATGCAATTTATATTTTAATTGGAATTATTATCTTAATGGCACAATTAAGAATGCTTGAAAGGAAACTGACGATTAATACGACAGGAAAATCCTATAGGGCTCTTAACTCAATCGATATGGCGGCGAGCAAAGGAATTTAAAAAGTCACATTTGCAATTTAAATTGCGCGCCTTTAATTTCGTCTTTTTTAAAAGAAAAACAAATCCACTTTTTTGACCACCCGTCTATTGCAATATCCATGTATATACAGCGTGTTTCACGAGATACTACCAAAGATCTCAATAACTAGAAACAGATCACGATTTTCACTTTATTAGTTCTCATCAGCGCGCCACAGACAGCATGTCAATGCCATCCATGGTGATGTAACGTGATGTAGTAATTACTTTTCAGTTCATTATTAGTAGGTAGTTATTATCCGTGCAGCTAAACGTAATTTTAACTCATGTTAGATACAAATTGAGCTGGTGTATTTGTCATTTGAATTAATGAAGGAACTAATTTGCTTCCTTCTCATTTAAATACTTCAAGTTGTATAACGATTTCTGTAGGTACTTTCTTAAACGAAACGATTCATTTTTGCACGTAGGAATTTTAAATGAGTTACATTAGAGGCAGAAACAGGAGTAAAAAGTGGCAGAGGAAGGTCTAGATTAGAAATTAAAAAATGTTTTAGTTTTTTTTTTTAATTTTAATGTTTGAGTCGAGAGAATATTTAATTTTCTCATTAAGTGAGTGAAGCAGGTTTTTCTTTTCGAATGAATTTAATCAAACAAGCTTTTCCTCCAACTGTGATGTTTCACTTGTTTTTAATCTTCATCAAGTTTTAAGTTCGTGGACAATGTAATTGGAAGCTAGCGTGTTTAATTCTATCACCAACTCTCGTCTTTGCAAAGCAATACCTCTTTCTCGATTCTTTCCGTCCTTGTCTCGTTTACGTGGCCCGACACGTCGCTCTCCCTCTTTCATTAATCAACGACTTCGTGCCTTGACATTTCATTAGCCCTTCTTTCCTTACGCAGTTTAATTAGCGTTTCAGGCTTCGAATTTATAATAATCAAATTACCTTTTCAAATTCTTCTAATGAGTAGTGAAGTTTAATTTCCTTAGTTGCTCTCGTTTTGATCGATTGCCAACATTCTAAACTTTATATCACTTATATCTAACACTATTTTGCAACATTCACTCACTGGAATAAAAATCTAAATTGCTTTTCTTTGCTTCTGCTGACATCTAAACGGATTATTGTTGAGCCATCAATTGCTAAAAAATATCTGTGGGGTAGACTAAGAGATTTTTCTACAATAGGATGAGAGAACACATAATTGTTGAAAAGTTCGTTTTCCATTTTTAGAAATGAAAATTGAAAAAATAATTTATTGCGTGTAGAAAGCACTTTTGTGCCTAATGAAGACCATAGAATACGAAAATATTATGATTTGTGTACATGTAAACGTATACCTATATATATATTCCTTTGGGAAATTTAGAAACAGGAATGATAATGTCTTACTCTTCAGGAAAACAATATCATCCAACTGACCATTCGGAAAGGAAATTACCGATTCTGTTTAAATATAAATAATGCATGACGCTTGAATTTGAATTTATATTAAACGAAGAATGGTAAAGAATTCAATAGATGTAGTTTAACAAGTTGGTCTTAAGACATTATTATTTATTATCACAAAATTTAGGTGAGAGTTAAATAAAATTGTTCTTTTTTAACTTATCTAATGGACCAATTGTGTCTTTTTTTGGCATCTTAAAAGCTTTTGTGATTTGTGATTCTGATGTAACTCTTCGTTAAAAGTTCATTATTCTAAAACGTTTCTAACTTATGTGCCTCTGTGTAGCTTATTAATAGTAGAATGTAGGCTTTCACGGCCGGCGTCAATGATTGAAATATTCTCCGGGTTGAGTTGCCGTTTGCAAACCAAGCCAAAATCGACCACGGCAACTCAACCCGGGGAATATTTCAAGCTTATTAATAATTGGTAAAAAAAAATAAAAGTTTATTTCTTCTATTCATGATTTCAAGAGTTTAAATCTCATTAAAATTTCAAAAATGTAGTAGTCAACTACGTTCACCTGAATTAATCATAGGAGCGTAAACTGTAGGTAGATCCTTCTAAGCCCCTGCCGCTTCCCGCTTCAGGCCAGCTTAGTCAACATCTACGTTTACGTAATTTCATTATTCTAAAACGTTTCTAACTTATGTGCCTCTGTGTATCTTATTAATAATTGGTAAAAAAAAAATTTATTTCTTCTATTCATGACTTCAAGCGTTGAAATTTCATTGAAATTTCAAAAATGTAGTAGTCAAGTGAAGCCGCCATCTCGGATTGTGACGCCATATTGCGCGTGCGCAGACGGGGTGATCTCATAGCTCATCTACTCCTAACCAATAATTCTAGTACATAACCTCACATTTGTTGTTGTTGTTTCTAACATGTTTACCTGAAACGATGGTGTTTAATTTTCCTTGACAATTTGCTCAGCTTCGCTGTTGTTTATTACTAAAGATGATTAAACTACATTGGAAATTTGGCTTTAGAGCTTAGTTCAAGTTTATAATCTCGCTAATAGCCAGTCCCTTATTCGCAAGCAGCTCACAGTGTTACCACTTATAATAACATCTAACGAAGCAAGTTGTGCTCTTGTTGGCTAGCAAAACTTCGATATTACATCAAGTGGGAGAGAAGTTTGACATATTGACGAATGGGCCAGACCGAACGTGTGCAGCTACTGCTTTTGGCTTTCCGACAATTGCTAGAATAACATCCCCTTTGTGAAGGGGTGTCTTATATATATATATATATCACATACACACACACAAACACACACGTTAGTATGAGGTAAAATTTCGATATAATTCTGCACACCAGAGTAAAAATTGAGAGAAATACTGAAAATCCGGCTCGAAGGACCATGTGGTACGAATCTTTACAACAAAATATTTCTGCTTATATATTTTTTAAATGTCCTGGCGTTTTAGCATTTAGGTTAATTAATATTAATACAAAGGGCACACGTTGTCTTAATTAACCAATCTACCTCACCATTGCATATTCAAATGCGCTGAAGTAGAAACAAAGTTGGCTGGTGTTGTTTCCCCAGTTTAAATCTAGCAGTAAATTTGAACTAAAAGGCACGTCTACGAAAAGTGAGTGAAATAAAATGTGCATTTTGTGCAGTGACGGCCTCTGTTTGTTTCCAGTTCTCTTGGCCATTAGATAATTTTTAATTTGTTTAAAATAGATGATACGAAAGTATGGGGTAGTTTAGAGATTCTATAAAAGAAATTTGGTATCATATGGGTTAATAGAAAATTTCTAGCATATTTGAAAGCGATAATTCTTGGGTCCGGTCCTGGTGCCACGAAAAGAGCTTTGTCTCAAAAGACGGTCGGCCCTGTCTTGCGGTGGTTTTTACCCTGCTGGACCGGAATGAAAATAAATCCTTTTACTAATAGACTGGTACACGAATCTGCTATTATTTTCAAGAAAGAGTGATATATATATGGTAAACAGAATCTGAAAATGCACTCTGCCACCGAGAATACACCAGAGGTTAGACGATATACAGTAAGCAGAAGTAGACGACGACGACGGCTGCTCTTCGGTGGAGTCGAGCCGGGGATGAAGCTCGCGAGGGCGGTACAACGAACGCCACTTCGATATCTGTCGATTAAAATATATGCACTCCATAATGGCACTTCATCAAGATCTGGAGCGTCTAGTGGATGTGGATTCGACAGGCACGAAGGGAGAAGCTCGAGAGGTGAAATTTACGTCGTTTACACGCACCCATACACGACATATTCGTACCCTCAACGTCTGCCGAAGAAGCACCCTCTAATCAAATGACGACACTGTGTTACTTATGTGCAATAGCAAACAACGCTTAAGAAAAAGCGATACAGTTTGCTTCTTCAGATAAGGGAAACACGAATAGGATTTTATGCCCTCATCCACAAATTTTTAATAATTTTCTTTAGTAAATAATCTTAAGTTATGGCCTTTTGGCGTCCCTAGCGTTAATATCATCCAAATATTATTCGAATGCAACCTGCGACTGGGCAACAGTACCCCCAATCTTCGGATCATGTACAGCCACTGGGGTGGAGAATCGCTGATGTAATTAGAGCGTACATAATTAATGGCGATGGAAATTAATTTTAATGTTTATTGTATAATAAAATAGAAACAAAAAGGCGATATGGAGAATGAAAGAGCGCAAATGGTCATGTTGCATAAATCACAATGAAGACTTGGCAGCAAATTCAATTAGTGTCAATCCGTTTAATCAAAGCCCAGCAGCAGCAGCAATTCATCGTTTATTAGGAACAATGCAAGCAGTAAAAATGATTAGTGCTACTTCCAATTAGCGTGATAAGCTTAATTAGCATTCAACTTTTACGGAAGTGCTGAAAGAATGAAGCGGCCTTCCATCAACATCGCATCGTCCGTTTCGAAACAATAAAACTTGGCCCTTTGTTCTATTACGCCAACGCTGCGCTGATGCTTATAAACGTGGATATTATTCCTAATGGAGCCGAGTGTTTTTTAATCACGGAATTAACGCGAAGGGCGTTAACCCTTATTTTTACTCTACCACCTTGTATCCTAACCAGTTATACATACGTCATCCCCTTACGACATAAAGTCATTCTAAACCCTTGGGAAAAAATTCTTTAGCTTGGTCTGCAAACCACTCCTCAACCTCACTTTTTTTTTAATACATTTTCCAATGTTTCTTCCCCTCAATTGTTTTTTTAAATATAAATAAGTTTTTATCGTTTATTTCCCTTAGAGAGTTACATTCCCAAAGTATATAACATATATCTACATGTTACGTTACATAGGATCTTTTGTTCTGCCATAAAAGTCAAAAAATATAATAAAATTTTAATATAAACGGCGAAATACGTGGTCCATGTGGGTGTGTGTGGTATTATATATAAGTTGGTTTGGGGATAATCGATGTTTTGAGGTGGCGTATTTTATGCAAAGGAAGGAGGACGATACAGCCAGCGACAGGAAGGATAACGACGTGGAAGGAAGAGGACTTGCCGCGACAGGAATAAGCGGACGTCGTCCAACTTTCGTAGGAAATTTATAAAACTTGCTAATATAAAACATTGTAAAAGTTCTCCGTTCTTTAGCTTGGCATATACGAGAAAGGAGACGATGCGACGAGTCAACTTAACTCAATACCACGTACCATCTAGTCAGCAAATCGCTACGGAAAAGCTTTCAACTTGATGAAACCAACTATAACGGGTTTATCTCGGTCCTACGGTGGAAATTTAACCTCTTTTACTTTCTTAATTTTCATAATACAGATACATTTTCTATTGCTTAAACTATCGGTAACATCAGCAAAGCCAAAAAAGTTCCAAAGGTGTCAGTTGAACTCTTGAGGACAGGCTTCTTTTATAATTATACATTTTCAAAAAATCTGGAATATTCTCTAAAGATTTGGACAATTCTCACACATTTGACATCATTCTCAAAAGCTCTGTAACATTGAGGTATACTTAAAACCATTTTGGACCATTCCAGATAATTCTCCAAAACTCTGGATCCTTATAGATCATTCTTGAACATTCTAAACAATTTTCAAAAAATCTGGGATGTTGTGTAAGGTTTTTCGACAATTCATTCACATATTTCACATTATTCTCGAAAACTCAGTAACATTGAGGAATACTTAGAATCATTTTGGGACCTTTCAGGTGATTCCCCAAAAATCTGGATCTTTCTAGATCACTTTCGAGCTTTCTAAACCATTTTCAAAACATCTGGAACATTCTGTAACGTTTTGGACAATTCTTTCACATATTTCACATCATTCTCGAAAACTCGGTAACATTGAGGAATACTTAAAACCATTTTGGGACCTTCCAGGTGATTCCCCAAAACTCTGGATCCTTATAGATCATTCTCGAACATTCTAAACAATTTTCAAAAAATCTGGGATGTTGTGTAAGGTTTTTCGACAATTCATTCACATATTTCACATCATTCTCGAAAACTCGGTAACATTGAGGAATACTTAAAACCATTTTGGGACCTTCCAGGTGATTCCCCAAAACTCTGGATCCTTATAGATCACTTTCGAGCTTTCTAAACCATTTTCAAAATATCTGGAACATTCTGTAACGTTTTGGACAATTCTCCCACACATTTCACATCATTCTCGAAAACTCGGTAACATTGAGGAATACTTAAAACCATTTTGGGACATTCCAGGTGATTTCCCAAAAATCTGGATTTTTCTAGATCATTATTGAGCTTTCTAAATCTTTATTTTATCTCATTTATTTCCAAAAAAATTGTGTAAAATCTATCAAAAAAATTTGTAGGTGTTTAGAAGTAAAAGGCAACGGAAAGAATGGATTGTATAAAGTTGATGTAAAATCGGGTAAATGTCCTTAAAAAGGATGAATTTATAGCCATTCTCGTGTATACTTGAATTTACACAGATCTCGGTTTGTGACCGTTTCTCCCGCTTGAAGAAAGTGTCTGACTATGAGACATCGTCTTCAGGACTACTCGAGATATTCCTGCCCCAAGGATTTGCCGCTTCGACGAACGGGCAAAATCATAAATATTCGGAAATATCAAATAATCCGGCGATTCACGTCAGAAAAGGGAAAGATCGCGAATGAAAATTTAATTGGTTTTCAATATTACATAAGATATTTTCCAATATATTGTCTATACTTGCGTATATTTAAAAAGAAAATTCGTTACATTGTTTTCCTTAAACAGATAAATGGGAACGTTTATGGTACTTACCATGCCCATTGTCCGTACTGTGCATGCTCAAATTGACTGGCGAGAGCTCACAGGATTTCGTACGTTCGCCGCATGACTGAAACGATACAGTCCGGCCCTGGAAAAAATTAAACACAATAAATTATAATGACCAACATCCTTCTTGTTTGTACTTCACTTAAACAGTTGCACTTTTGCTCTAACAATGCGGGCTGATTTTTATCAGTTAAACAGTTGGGAACATGCAATCTATGTCGTTATACAAAGCGATATATACAGGGTGTTATTGAATGATGAGCCGTAACAAGTAGAAAAGTTCATATGAACGTGTATCGTAAAGAATTTAGGTTACAAGATACAGGGGGCCAAAGTTTATTTTTTAAAAACTGGTCAAACTGTTAGGGGTTGAAATTGGAGACTTCATTGGGAATCTCAAGTCTCAAAAATGCAGTGACGTTTTGTCCTTTATTAAACCTTCCTCAGCACCTGGCAATATGAAGATCTTTTTAGATAAAATTTATAGCAATTGGTTTTGAAATTATCGTCTGTCTGCGATAACAATTTTCGTGAGAGACGATATTGATTTCTAAAATCGGTTTGTTCGGGATTCTGGGGGTAGACAGAGACCGAGAGAGAGAGAGGGGTTGGTTGTTGAGAGCACTTTCCCCAATATAAACGGCTCTAGTGATTTCCAATAGTAGTAATTGGCTTAATTAATTTGGCATGCTAATTAGCGAATCCTTTGTCTTGGAGTCGTTAGCGGAGGCCAAATTCGTTCGTAGGAACGGAGAGCAAGGGCTGGTGGCGGAAGGACGGATAATTCCGGAAAGGTCCTTCGGCCCTTGAGTCAGCAATAGCGGCAGAAGCGTTAACGAGAGTATTTAACTAATTAGGCAGTGGATAAATAGAAGACGGCTGATGGTTGTAATTCTCTGCATCCCTCTCTCTGTCACCCCTTTATAACGTATGGCCACCTCACTCTCCGAGGATAATGCTAGGTACCTACTAGTTAGCACAAACCCATTATTTGTTCACTGAAATAAGTGTTTGTCGTCACCGTAACACACCCTCCCTCACCCTCATCACCCCTTGTGTCAATAGAAACCGTCGTTCATTTGCACATCCGCATTTTAAAGTGCTCTGTAAACAATTTCTATTTACTTCATTTATTTCGTTGACGACTGTGCGACGCTGCTGCTATTAATGCGTGTATACAATGTACGTATGTACAATACGTTAACAGTCGACAAAGGGGAAGGCAATCCAACCCCAACCCCCTAAGTAACTTTCTTAAGGTCGTCGGGGTGTCGCTGTGTAATTGTCTCAAATTGGATTATATATGTGCAGGGCATTGAGCTTTCTGTTGAACAATCCTAATGAGTCTTCAAAGATCTGGATCTTTCTAGATCACTCTCGAGCTTTTTAAACCATTTTTTAAGAATCTGGAACTTCTTGTAACGTTTTGGACAATTCTATCACACATTTTACATCATTCTCGAAAACTCTGTGACATTGAGGAATTTTTAAAACCCTTCTGGGTTATTCCAAACGATTCCCCAAACATCTGGATCTTTCTAGATCACTCCCGAGCTTTCTAAACCATTTTCAAAAAATCTGGAACATTCTGTAACGTTTTGGACAATTCTCTTACACATTTCACATCATTCTCGAAAACTCTGTGACATTGAGGAATTTTTAAAACCCTTCTGGGTTATTCCAAACGATTCCCCAAAAATCTGGATCTTTCTAGATCACTCCCGAGCTTTCTAAACCATTTTCAAAAAATCTGGAACATTCTGTAACGTTTTGGACAATTCTCTCACACATTTCACATCATTCTCGAAAACTCCGTAACATTTTGATATACTCAGGAACATTCTTAAACATTCCAAATGATTCCCCAAAAATCTGGATCTTTCTAGATCACTCTCGAGCTTTTTAAACCATTTTCAAAAAATCTAAAACCTTCTTTAGGGGTTTTTCATGTTTCTTATAATGTCTGTATTCAAAGTAGGTATGTACATTACAAGTTCAAAAGGGGGAAGGGAATTTAACCCCTAAATAACATTTTTAAAGTAAAGTCTTTGGAATGCCACTGTGTAATTGTCTCAAATTATATTAGATATCTACAGCGTTGTGAGAAACTTGATCTGTATTCAGGCAGTAGCAGTGGTAGGAATTTGAGGAATTTCAAGAACTACCCCAAACACTTTCACGTATGTTATTTAATAGGTTTATTTTTCTCATCTGAGTTGAAACTCATTTGGAAACTAAACATTAAGGGGTGTTTTTTTCAGATATTTTCTTTTGATCCTTAATAAAATCAGCTAAATGACTTATGGTTAGTATTGAAATTGCAAATTGGTCATCATTCCAGATGAGAGAATGGTAATTGCATGTGGCGTCTGTGTCAGCGCCCCGTGCAAGCGATATCTTTTCATCCTTTATTTTTATTTTTTTCATCTTATTTGCATATCGAGAATACTCTGTCTCAATAACGACGAGGTGTTCGTAATTTTTCAAATATATACGTATCTATGGCATCACCATCGTGCTGTGGAGTTTCTGTTTCGGTAACAAATGCAATAAAACGGTCGCGTTTCTTGACGGCTTTTAAAATATAATACCGCGATAGTTTTAATGAGAGGTCGTTATAAGAGCAACGCGAACACTTTTTCAGACCATCCATTAGAACAAATTGACACCTGGAGTTGAAGAAAAGGACGGGGAGAGTGTGGAAAGAAGGGCAGAGGGCGTCTTTTTGCACTCCAGCTCGTTAATAATAACGACTTGGATGATTGGGTCTCTGTAGACGAGACCAACTCTGCTTCGTTGCTTCACCCCCCGACCCTTATTATAACTTCATTATACACACAAAGCCGGTCTGCACTAATCGTCTTCAACCCCCTCATCAAACTTTTAACATATCCACCAATAACACCGTTAAAGTGAAGAACATTAATCTGCGTAATATTAGTATTCATAATTTTAATCTGTTTTTAATTAACCACCCCAATGTTGGTTTTCATCCATAGACTGAGTGAAAATAATTCTGTGGTTGAAACAGGTGCCAAATTATCCATAGGTACGTATGAACTTGCGGATAAGATCGTCATCTACCGCTATTTCTTTCAGTAGTCAGCTGGGGTTGGGGTGAATGAAAGAGGGATGAAGAGTGCAGGAAGAGATATCGTACGCGCGCTCCAGCTGATCGTGCCGCCGCCTGCCACCCCACAACCTCCCCCATTCCCCAGCAGCAGCACTAACGGCAGTTACTACTGAATGCCTCGACCTTAACCTACTGAACTGAAAAACATCCCCCAATGAACTTCAAACCAACAATCACATTATTACGTGTTGTACATTCTCTAACCTTTCCTCTCGAGGGCGATTCGATGGGGGTTTCTTATTGCTAATCGATAGATTGTTGAAAAACTTTTCAGAGGGTTGTTCTGACTTCGAGACAGTTTTAAGGGAATTTGAATATCTTTAGGAACGTTGTGTTATTTGGATTTGTAAATATGATTTCTATAGTTCATGGCAGGTTTTTTGGGACATCAGGATTCCCATTTTGGTCCTCATTTTTTCCAAATAATTTTGGAGAATCTTTCTTACCATGTCTTCTGGATTGAACTACCCCTAGCTGTTCCCTTCGTGAATTGAGTATCGTTCAGAGCATTCCAGCCCTTTATTTTTGAGTGTTTGTCAACTTCCTGGTAATCATGAGTTGCCAAAGACCTTTGAAGAAGTTTATTAAGGGCTTCTAAATAAAAAAAATAGTGCTTACTGTCCATAAATTATTCCAAATATCATTTGGCCAAATTGACTCTTGACATATTTTAAAAGTTGAAAAGAACCAATGGAAATCGATGGGTTGTCCAATAAGTACCAGTACGTGTGGTATGGTAAAGGGAGATGAATATTGGTTCTAATGAGTCTTAGATGGCACTTAACGAGTGCAGGGCTTTTAAGTAGTAAGTATCTTTATAATTTCCGTGCTGAGAAAGGGCCGAGTGAAATTGGAGGGCGCTTAATAGACCGTAAGGTGCTTTCATCTCGTGTTTTTCAAAGCTCGCATTTTCAACTAGCGAACTTGGTTAAATAATGCGGAAGTGCTTGAACTTTTCGAGAGCGTCCCGACGACGACGTCGACGTTAGTAAGAAAGAAAGAAGGTGGCAGGCAACAAGAAGTAGTATACGTATATATATATATATGTGTGTGTGTGTAGGTAGATATGGATTGGGGTGAGAGTGAGTGAGAAAGAGACACTTTTCGTTGCGATGTACCTAGCACTAGCGAGACCCTAAAAGCGTGTGTCAGAAATGGAAGGGCATAAAAGCTGCCCGAGCTTCAGACAGCGAACAACCATTAGGCGTCTATAAGAAAATGCTCTTTGCCGAGCTTTGTTTTAAAATACACCAGAGAGATTTGAAGCGTCCACTTTCAATACAGACAAGTAAAAACTCTTTGGGCGACGGCCGCGGCAGCCCCCGCGCGCCCTGGCTCCGTCCGAAAGTGTAAATGTGCTCTAAAAGCATTTCTGACATCTTGACCGAATCGGACACTTCAGACACGGAATAGCTTTCATTCCTCTACTTAAATATCTCCGCGAACTGACAGCTACGTAATGTGTGCCCTTTTCAGAAACGAAAGACCGCTACGTACTGCTACCAACAGCCCCCCCGAAACCCCCCGAAACAGACAAGACGTGACGGCCACCAAACTGATGTATCGATGCTATTCCGCGGTCTCTCTCTTCTTCTTCGCCAAATTGATCCTCGCGAATCACTTTTTTTTTTGTTCTGTCATTTTTTGGATCATTCGACGTGGTCAGCATAAGAATTTCATTCATCGGTTCGACATTATTCGGAAAATTTTTAAAACATTATCCAGTAATGTAGGACACTTTGGAACGTTCTAAATCATTCTCGAATATTCCAAATCAATCTTAAAGAAAATGAAACATTCTGGAACGTTCTAAGTAATTTTTTAAATCATTCTCGAAGAAGCTTGCAGATTCCAGAACAGATCTATAACTTTTTAGATCGTGCAGTTAATGGATCTTCCTCAAAAATTTTATAATGAAGAAAAAAAAAACATAGTAATTCACCCCCTACAATATCTTCATTTAGGTATAGATCACATCATTCTCGAACGCCTGAATTTTTCTTTTTGAAAGATCTGGAACTTTCTAGATGAGACTCGAACATTCTTAATCGTTCTTGAAAAATATGCAACATTCTAGAGAATTCTCGATCATTCTAAATCATTCTCAAACATTGCAAATCGTTTTTGAGAAATATATAAGATTCTAGAGCATTCTCGAACATCTCAAACTATTTTCGAAAGATCTGGAAGATTCTAGATAATTTTCGCACATTCTAAATTGTTCTTGGAGCATTCTGGAGCATTCTTGGACATTCCGAACCATTTTCAGAAGATGTGGAAGTTGCTAGATAATTTTCGAACATTTTAAATCGTTCTTGAGAAATATAAAAAAATTCTAGAGCATTCTCGAACATCCCAAACTATTTTCGAAAGATCTGGAAGATTCTAGATAATTTTCGCACATTCTAAATTGTTCTTGGAGCATTCTGGAGCATTCTTGGACATTCCGAACCATTTTCAGAAGATGTGGAAGTTGCTAGATAATTTTCGAACATTTTAAATCGTTCTTGAGAAATATAAAAAAATTCTAGAGCATTCTCGAACATCCCAAACCATTTTCGAAAGATCTGGAAGATTCTAGATAATTTTCGAACATTCTAAATTGTTCTTGGAGCATTCTGGAGCATTCTTGGACATTCCGAACCATTTTCAGAAGATGTGGAAGTTGCTAGATAATTTTCCAACATTTTAAATCGTTCTTGAGAAATATAAAAAAATTCTAGAGCATTCTCGAACATCCCAAACCATTTTCGAAAGATCTGGAAGATTCTAGATAATTTTCGAACATTCTAAATTGTTCTTGGAGCATTCTTGGACGTTTTGAACCATTTTAAGAAGATCTGGAAGTTGGTAGATAATTTTCGAACATTTTAAATCGTTCCCTAAGAAATATAAAAAATTCTAAATCATTCTCGAACTTTCCAAATCATTCTTGAAAAATCTGGAACTTTCCAGACCTATAGACCATTTAGATTTTACTTACAAATCAATTTTTTGAAAATTGGAGCTTATAGTCGGTGGAGCTTATGGGGTGTAATTGTGAAAGACTCAGAGAACTTGTGAGGGTTTTAGACAAAGGATGTATCTAACGCAATGGGGGAGTGTAATATAAAAATTTAACATTAAATTCTCTTCAGTAGTTAAAATTAAAGTTTCAAAATTTTGCTAAATTTTATTAGCAAAATTGTTATCGTTCCACAGAACCCACCCTCTAGTGAATAAATCCATTTTCAATTTCCTAGATTTATTTGACGTCCGCGTAGATTAATATACCTACATTCTATAAAATCTATATTCATCAATTATTAAATCGTAGTCTATTGTCTTTATTAAAAGGGGTACGATTTTAAATTTAATTTCTGTATTTTTTTGCACGATCATCATTGTTCGATTCCAATTAGTAAATGGGAGTTATTTCCGTTCTTTTGCAGCTTTAGAGTTTCGAAAACAACGTGATAATTAAAAATACTTCCGGCGTTTATTGACATTTCGGTCATTGTCGAATCATAATTAAAAACGGGCAAGTGACAACGAAAATACAGTCAGTCGTATTCCTTTCGTTTTTTTTCATTTAGTAAAAGGTATTTGCAATCGGTTCAAATCCAATAACAGGGTGCCTGCTGCTGCTACTGGTGGGGTACAGAATCTATAGAAATTCGACCGATTGAAAATGGAAAAGCGTTCAGTTTTCTATTAGACTTTCCTTCTATTAAGCAATAAATTACCTACCAACAAAAGGCGATTCATCAGGCTGACCTCTGAAAGCAATCCAAACGATTTCTGCCCTGAAGGTTCCAACCCAACGTTCCAACCAATTATTGCAATAACCGTTTTCTTTTCTTTTTCGTAACAAATGTGCCTCCCCTAACAGGACCACCCCGTTGTTGGTTTCTGGTTTCGGTATAACAAAAAAGAAACTCCAAATATCTTCGGACAAGTGAAGTAAAAGTCAAATTAAGTTATTAAACTGGATTTCATTCGATAATAAGACAATATTAATCCTGTATAATTAAACATCCGTCTCCGTAAACGCTCGCAGCATTAATAAATGTTGAAGGAATTCCGAAATTTCACGTCCTGAGACGTGAGGGGCAATGAAAAATTAATAAAATTAGCTGTGCGTGCTCTAGCAGAATCCAATTACAGTTTCAATTTATTTTCTAATAGCATACACGCCCTTAAATTACGACAACAAAAAAATTCGAACAGAAATACACTTTGAGAATATAAAAAATATATACCAGGTTTATTTTTTTCATCCCTTAATGGTTATCGCTCTACAGGGTTTCCCCTCTCAATTGGAAAAAACTTCTAGGGCATATTGAGGAACCATAGACAAGCAGTTTGAGATATTAGACTGATGTCCGGAAGTGCATGGTTTTCAAAATACAGGGTGTCAAAGTTTTTTTCAAAAAACTTTTTTTTTATCAATATCTGAAAGGCACGTTGACCGATTTTCTTGAAATTCGCTGGTGATGTAAGCTTTAATAAGACGCTCAGTTAGCACTAATTAAATGGTAATTATTACTTCCAGTGGCGCCCCGGGGGACAGTGTCACGAATAAAAATGACAAAAAAATGTACGCGACTGACTTTTTTTGACACCCTGTATTTTGAAAACCATGCACTTCCGGACATCAGTCTAATATCTCAAACTGCTTGTCTATGGTTCCTCAATATGCCCTAGAAGTTTTTTCCAATTGAGAGGGGACACCCTGTATATATAGACAATATAAGTGTAAAGATTACCAATTTTTAAAAATTATTATACCATTATATTATGTTTATCTCTAAATTTTATCATCCCCTTCTATATAGTGTAAAGTTTTTATTGGTTGCGCCCTTTAATTTTGTTACTTAAATTGTTTTGAATGATCGAGAACTAGAAGTTTGTTGTTTGATAGTTTTGAGTGTAAATATTCTTATAATAGAAGAATAGACGGAAATGGGGGTGAGTTCAGGATGTGATGAGGAAGGGTAGAGGGTAAGGAAGGCGATCTCTAGCTCCAGGTTATCACTGTTTCACGTCAGGACGCGGCAGGCAAACCGAATTGACAATTTTCCGCGCGGTTTCGCCCGAATTCAAGGCAGAAAACAGAAAATAGGGGCTTGTAACAGAATAGGTTTGCGTCAAGGAAACTCAGATAACGAAAAGGAGACTTACCTCGGATTACTTATTTCGAATTGAAAAGCTTTACGAAAAAGTTTCTGTTTCAACCCCCTTACGTCTATTACAAAACAAAACAAACTAAAAACAATATTTTGTACTTATTCGTAATTTCTAAAATTTTCAATAAAATAAAATTGAGAAGTTTTACAGATAGGATAGAAGTAAAGTAATTTGGTCGTTTTTCATTACATATTACATTTAAGGTATTTCGTTAATTAACCTTTCACCGGATGCTGTAAAGATAGAATTAGTTTCGACGTTATGTTTAGATATTTAACTATTTCATTAGAGCATCGGCAGAACCGCGTCGAAACTGAGTTTAGATTAAGGAATTTAATTAAAACCCTAAAGCTGCAGTACAATTATATTTCACCGGACCACGCAAGGTATTTCCTCGAGAATTTCCATTAAGCTAACTCAAGCTGACTTGACATGAGAAAGGGGGGCCAACAAAAAAAAAAAATGTTTTTATAAAAAAATAAAAAAAAAAGCCATGGGCTGCCCTAAAACACTCCAAACACTAACGATTTGTTGTTGATATGTTGTATCAGTTTTCTTATTTAAAATGGCGATTTTCATTGGCTGTCGGAATGGCTGTACAAATGAGGCGAAAAATAACCTTTTCGTCTGGAGAAACGAGGGTGGACGAGGAAGAGAGGTATGTTGCGAGGGTATAGGGAACAGCCGCCGCGGGGACCACGGGCAAGCACCCTCTCACCCTCCCCGGCAAGACGCTTTTAATGTCTTTCAGCCAATTGCCATCTAATCCAAGACCTTTCAAAAGCAATCACGAGAACCTTAAAAAGCAATTGAAGCCAAGTATCGAAGTTAATCGAATAGCATCGATTCTCTGACGTTTCGCGCTCTACTTCACCCTAACGACGATCTCGGGAACTTCCTAATATTCCAGCTCCCGTTTATTCCAGGACGACGGTTCATGTTTATTTCCATGTTTAACATAACAACCGATCTCTGATCGAATATACAAAACAAATTTCCAAACGAAAACGATTTTTGAACCACGATTTTATTGCAAATTATGTAATATTATTTATTATAGCAACAACAATCATCAAATATCTACAATAGTTCCATGAAAACCCCTGTGGAAAAGTAATAATAATACAAACACCCCTAATTTTAAGTTAAAGACTTACTCGAGAATGTCATGGGGTTTCCTAGCATTTCTAGTCCCTATATTTAATTCTTGAGTCAAGATTCTCTTTGTTGTGGTACTTAACGAAATATAGTCCCTATAATATTTTCATGAAAACCCCTGTTCTGACGTAAACATCCCTAACATCATGTTAAGCAATTACCCGGGCGTGTTGCGGGATTTCCCAGCTTATCAACTTCGTCTTTTTTTTTATTATTGAGTTAAGATTCTCAATTTTGCATCTTCGAATCTATATGCAGTTAAAGCAAATTATATTGAAGGCTACTCCTTGCATTGGGGGGTAAATTTCCCCTTCGCTCTATGTAGCTTTTGTTGATTGTCGGTGCTTAATTGCTTTACAGCTGATGTGATGCAAACACGCTATAGGTTTTAGGTTGATAACCCGAAATTAAGTGCTAAATATACAGCTGAAGGCTTTCAGAAGCACAAAACCAGGCAAATATCGAAAGAAGTAACGTTGCATGTTCTTTTTCGAGATATCAACACAAACACACATACACGTATAGATATACTAGTCTGCAAAGTGCTAGCCTTTTAACTCTCCTCTCGCAGTTAGGAAGATTTTTTGAAAAGTTTTGCTCAAAGTGGGAACATTTACTAACCTAATGTTATACGCAAAGCCATTTGTATAAGAGCAAACTTGGATCCGCGAGCGGAAACCTTTCTGACTAAAAGTAGGCACTTTCGGGAGGAGTGTTATTCTTTTCCAAGTTGCTGCAATGGCCTCTCTCAGATCGTTTTGCATTAAGAGGAAACCGTTTGACAACGCCGCAATATTTATTAGATGCTCGTCTCTCATAAAAATGTTAACTTACTATCGCAAAAACAACCCCCTCCCCCCCGAATGCAGCAGAGCATGTCTTTCTTTCCCTTTGTTATAAAAGATATTTTAGAAAGTAAGAGAGATCATCTTCTATGAGAGAGGCACATATTAGAGGCAGAAACAGGAGTAAACAGGGGCAGAAACAAATAATATATAATTTGTGTTAGATGTTCTAGAAAACTTTGTAGGTAGTATAAGTCAATTAAATCTTGTAATTAATTTTTTGTATGTGTATATATATAATGTGTACATTTATATTTTGTTTCCTGTAAGCCCCGAAATGGAACCAATTTCGAGCTCGAGCGCTATAATTACATCCTCGCAATTTCAATTACAACTTAAAATTACTTTCCAGACTCTTTTGATAGGAACTCGAACACATCCGTTAACAGCGGCATAAGAGGGTGCTCTGTGGCGACGTCTAAGAAAAACTTTCCAACAGGCATAATTCTCAATACGTATTTAAAAGCTTTTACAACCACCCCCCATTAATACTATCGAAATTAATGAGTAGTATAGCAAAGGGGTTCCTTTGACAACACGATGGCATGTTACCACTGATTGGCCTGACTCGAAGACAATGGATTTTTCCATTCCGGGAATTAAAATGTCACACCTGCGTAGCTAACTTCAGTTGGCAATTATTTTTTAAGCCGTGAAAAATTACAATTCTTTAATTGCTAACGCCTGCACCAGTTCGGTCTGTCCGTCTGTCGTTTCACTTCGAATGCGTGTTTCCTTTTTAATTAGAGACACACATGGAACTTAAATAAGTATTCCTGTTGTTCTCCGGTTGTCAGAGAGCACAGGTACACATGCATACGTACATCCATAGATCTGCTCGTTGCTCATTATTCTTGTATTCCCCAACTTGTCATTAATTTCGCAAGAGACTTCCCCCCGCAACACCTCCCCCAGCGCCGGCCTGCGCTTCCTTCTCATCTTACACCTCATCTTCTCACTGTTCTCCGTCCTCCTCCTCCTCCTCCTCCTCTACAGGCCGTCTCCTCTTCTCTTTCGCCCCGGTGCCACTCAAGAAGATTACTCGCGAAGGATGTTAATTATAGTTGGAAGTACCAAACTAAAAGAAAGAGATGGGCAAAGGGTGACGGGGAACGGAGGGGTGGAAAAGTAAAGGAAGACACAATTACCAACTGTACAATACCTGCTCTTTTAATTACCTTTGTTAATTAAAACGAACGACCAGATTCTTAATCAGCGAAATACGTTCAATAATAATTATTATAAACGTTAAACTTTCAGATTTGATTTTATATACAGGGTGTTTAATTTGAAATCGGAAATAATAAAAAATAGGAAAAGGGTCAAAGTAACAAAGAGGGAGATGGAGAGGGACAGAAAGAGGAAGTGGTGTTAGATATCCGGGTGTACGGGTCTCGTTCTCAAAAAAGCGAGGATGTATGGATAATATACGTGACTCTGGTTGCGACTGCTCGGGCTTATACAAAGTAATCACAAACTTTTATCTAACATCAGGCCGAGACGCTGGATCAATTTCATTTCTTAATATTATATAGGGATCGTGACCGACCGGAGAACGGGCAAAATACCCTATTGCCGAGAACTGACGTTATTAAATCCGAAATGAAAAATTGGGTAGTTTAAAATTGGATGGCAGCATATCACTGCCTTCGCTGTCGGCAAAAATTGGAAAATGAATCTTATATATTACGTGATGCATGATATCTATGCACAACTCTATTGTATAAACATAAATTATTACATACATTACTAATATAGGTACACAATTAACCCTAAAGGGTAAAGAACTAGGTACCAATTTCGTGGAGGTATAAATTGCCACAATATTTTTTTTATTCGTTTTGGTCTGAAAACCACTTCATTATTTGTCAAAAATCTTTTAACGAATTGTTACCAAAACCTTGGGCACAATTTTTGATTACAACTTTGGGCTTTTGTGGATCTTATTGGGACTTAAAAGACCTCCAAAGAGTTTTTGGTACAGATGTGCCATAAAATTTTTTAGAGGACGCAAATACTTTAGGGATTTTGAGCATTTATATTAGTAGTATAGCTATAGGGCTGTCGGTACAATTAATTTAATTTTCGTATATATAGGGTGGCTCAAACTCGGGCGCCTTCTTGGATCGAGTAGGTATCATACCTAGACATAGATATCAAACGTTTTTTCTTTCTTGTGGTATTATGATAAACAATTTATTATTGAAGCTTTGGATACAGTTCCAATGAGGAGCTACCCCCTGGTGGGTGAAATTTTGGGTATTTTTTTGGCTTTTTGGACTTAGTAAAGGGTAGACATACCATAAAATTTTTAAGAGAGATTTATGTTAGTAGTATAGCTATGGGGTTGTCGGTACACTGAATTTATTTTTACTATTTTTTCATATCCTAAAAAAAAATATGTTCCTTCCTCGATCATTCTCTTATTTGTCTGTCTGTATGTCATTTACAGCTGAATTATCCTTAATTTGAAGAGACGTTTTATTGGGATTTTCTCATGACGTCGACTCATACAAAACCAATTTATACTCTTTTTGAAGTTAATTCTTTTTAATATTGTACGAAAAAGTTCTTGTTTTTACAGATATAATTAGCTGTCAGTTGATTTATTATACAGAAAACATTTCTGTTTGTTCTTTATCTTGGATTAGGGTTAGACGCGTTTAATTTTGTTAGAAAATTGGTTTTTGTGATGACCTCTTATCCTAATTCCATTATATGTCAACAAAATCTTCAAATTTAGTCTGGTTTTGTCATTGTATGTCTGGAAGGGGTTGTGGGGGTGTTTTGGGTGGTACTTGTACAATCATTCGTATGTGATGAATGTATACGTGTCGATGTGTGAGTGTTACATATCTACGTACGTGTGTGTGTGTGTGTGTGTAAACGTAAAGCAGTCGAAGCCGGCGTTTGGGGAAGCGTACCTAGCAATCCTTTTAGCCCACCCACATCCATTAGGTGCTGCAATGCTGTATAAGCCCGCCACTCAATCCATTAATGGTTCGTAATGGAGGTCTCCGGTTTTACAGATACTAGCAATTCCAGGACCATTCCTCTCAATTACTGCAGATTAGCGACGTCGGTGGCGCGGACGACGCCCGCCGTCGACGCTGCTACTGCTCCGATGCGATGTCGAGAACGGAACTCGAATGCTAACGCCCTCCATGACTGATCCAAATTACGACAAAACTAATACCGGCTAGTAAATTATACGATGCCGAGGCTTTTAATGGAAGCGGACATGTTGCCTACTGCTATCTTTCGATCTAATTACTGAAAATGGATCGATTTCCAACCAAAGAAACTCCATTATTGACTAGATATCCATCCACCATTTTACTCCCTGCATCTCATCTTTAATCTTTTTATCTTCTACATAATGACCGTTGTAAACTTTAAACTTATTCAAATCAAACATCAAACCATAATGGTCGTAAACCGTCTCCTCAGAAGAATCTTTTCTTTTGAAATAGAGAACGAACCAGAAGTGAATAAAATTGCGGAAACTGGAACTGTTTTAGAAAGTTTCAAAATATATTCTGCCAACAAAGCTATCGTTCCTGAAAGCGATGTGCAATCAGAAAAATTAAAGCGGCTTCGCTGTAACTAGTTTTTAGCTACGTAGCTGCATGTAAAACGTAAGGACATGCTGCAATCAGCGTTAATGGTACTCGCGAACCAGTTGCGAAGCGTTTAGTAAAAATGAGGACACTCCACGTTTGACAAAGAAACGATGGGTCCTGGAGTTGCTTTGACGGAACGCTTTAGCTTTCAAAAAGCAGATGCAGATACGCAGAGAAATTTTTTGAAAGAAATAAATTTGATAAACGAATTGTTACTAAAACTTTGGGCACAATTCTATGAAATTGTATGAGAGGTGAATCTTTGGGCTTTTGTGGATCTCAGTGGGACTCGAAAGATGTCCAAAGGGTTTTTGGTACAATTGTGCCATAAAAGTTTTTGAGCATTTATTCTAGTAGTATAGCTGGGGGGTTGTCGGCACAATGAGTGTACTTTTCGTATATACATGGTGGCTCAAAATCGGGCGCCAACTGGGATCGAGTAGGTATCATAAGTAAACGTAGACATCAAAATTTTTTCAAGTCGTGGAATCTTGTGGTATTTTGATAAACGATTTATTATTGAAGCTTTGGATACAGTTCTGACGAGGAGGCAGGAGGTGCCCCTAATTGGGGGAAATTTAGGGTATATTTTGGGCTTTCTGGGACTTGAGGAACTTCAAAAGAAGTTTAGAAGCAAACAGGCCATAAAATTTTTAAGAGAATACAAATAGTTTAGGGATTTTGTGCATTTACATTAGTAGTATAGCTATAGGGTTGTCGGTGCAATGAATTAACTTTTCGTATATACAGGGTGGCTAAAACTCCGGCGCCATCTTCTGATAGGTATCAAAATTTGCGTCAATTTTTCGTGTAAAATTTCGTTTAAATTTCAATTTTAGTGTCGACTTACTTATGTAAGTCGTGTCGAATTGAAGGATCTGTCACGTTCTTGTGAGACGAAACACTTACGGGATTGAGAAGGGAAGTCGTTTCTGTGCAACGGGGCGAGTTGCAGCAAGTAACAAACGACAGGTACCGATACCAACCACGGTTCTATCGGTTAAATATATAGATATACATGAATATATAGGTTTAGGTATAGGAAGTAACTAATGCGGGCGGCCCTTTTCGTTGATTGCCCGTCGCAGAACTAAATATTTCGTGCGGCAAGCGACAAGAGACGTGATCGATTCCGGAAATGGAATGGCCGACGATCAGATATAGAGCAGCCCCAGACTTTATTTAATTTACTCCAACTGACGTATGAGCTTTAGTCGAAATGAGTTCTTGTGCAAACGGACACACCACAGTTGCACCGTCCTTTGCTTACTCCAATTCCTACAATATTTCTTACAGGATTCCATATTTTCTTCCCACTAGGACAATGTATGTACTTACAACCTTTATATTTGGAATATTACATCCAGCCAGTTCATAATGTAATGACTATACTTTTGTTGTATTTTTTTAATGGTTTTTTTGGTACCGGTTTGTTTTTTTTTGTTATTAATATTAGAGTAATGTAGGGATGAAAGAAGGGGTGCAACTTGTGTTTCCCTTGTTTCGCGGTGGAAGCTATTAGCTTGCCGAATTACTCACATAAATTGACTGCTTCTTTCTTGTTCACTTTAAATAATTAAACGTCAAAGTAGCGCAATCTCGTGATGGATAAAGCTACGAATATTGTATTTCATTGTAGCTCATAATTTTATATAGTGTCCAATATGTTCAGCAACTGGAATAAAATACTTTTGGGATTCGTTTTTGGCTTAATAAAACCGTGTTATTGTTCGTTTTGGACAAACACGTCCACGTCAATCAATTTGTGACAATTTCGTTCCGATTTCTGACAGACACACCCAATTAATTAGTAATAAATAAACCGGTAATGAAATAAATCCTCTCTGTGGGGAAGGTTCATATTCGCATTAGTTTGCAGATGTAATTAGGTAGGTGCCCTGCGGGATTCCCGACTCAATCCCCCCATAACGTTACCACTTTCACCTCCTACACGCCAGTTTTAATCTTTTTGCAAGTTGAAATATTTACGATTCATGCTGGCTTCTATTGTAAATTTCTGATTAGCTTCGTATCACGTCCACATGCTCTGAGCTGCTATTTATTATCTAATTATTATTTCTTACCCACTCATAGTGGTAGGTATATTATTCTCGGTTGTTGGAACCAATGTTTTTTTCGAGCATATTAATAAATAAGGCCACAAAATTTTTCTAAAGAAAGTCACAAAATAAGACGAAAATCATCCTCAAAGCACTATGAGAAGTAGCCAAAAATATTTCTAAAACAGGCCATAAAATATGACTCAAAAAGGCATGTACAAGTCTCAAAAAAAAAACATAAAATTTATGAGGAAGTGCGTCTCAAAAATTAAGCTGTAAAAGTTACTTTAAGTCATAAAAGGCCATAAATTTTCTTAGGAATTAGTCATAATGTATTCCAGAAATTAGCCATGAAATATGACTTGGAAAATTAAACATAAATCATGTACGTACGAAAGTCATATAAAAAGTTTGACTTTGACATAAGTCATAAAAAAAGCTCTCATTAAGTCATAATAAACCAAAGACCAAACTGAAAATTTGACGATAATAATTTTCAGGAACAATAAGTCACAAAAATGGCGAATGGCGGCCACAGAAGGTGGCTGAGTGCATTCCTTAGGTCTTTAAGGACTCGATGGCGGTGTGCAGTTGATGTGGCCCCGTTGGCTGAATGAACAGTCGCGCCGTTGGCCGCGCCGGCAATTTTTAATTTAGCTTGATTTCATACGAACCAGTGGCCAAACGCAATTGCTGTTAAATGAGGCTATTGATAATTAATGCCTTTGCTGCTGCAGTGGCGCACCGTGTAGGCCGAACCGACAGCGGATAATAACAGAGAGGCACGCATGCGTGTCCGACTCCAGATAAACAATAAGTAATTAGATTCAATCAAAGGCCGATTACACGCAAGCCTCCTGAGAAGTAATTAAAAGCCAGGCTCGACTCGACTCGACTCGACTCTGTTCCATCTCGCTCCGATCAATCGACGTTCCTGTTCTATTACAGTCTCGACAACCAACTCCCTTGCATCCCCTATCGTGTACCCATTACCTCGACACGCTGCTCTAACTGCAACCCTTAACGCAAAACATGACAGTCATCCTAATCCAAATCACAATTTTTATCCAATTAAGGTCACCTCTCTTTAGACATGTTTCTGCCTCTAATACATCTCTAACTAGGCTTTCCTACCACAAGTATTCTGCCCACATGCCACATCCTCTTCTGCCCATATACCCTCTAACTTAGTCTCAATGTCATAGGGTTTCTACCCTTACTCTAATCTCCAAGTTTTTCTACCCACAGTATTTTATTATTCGTTTACTATACAAATTAGTGGTTGATGTTCACGGGCCGCCACTGGATGACGTAATCACTGTGAGTCTGCAGTGTTTGATAGGTAGGTACATAATTTATCTGCTGATCGTAAAATTAATTTTTGTGGTACAAAATTTCAAATTCAATTAAAGTTAAAGTACTGTAATTTATTTGTGATTGTGCAGAGCGTCTCCCTTTCCCCCTTTTTGCTCCCCATTTCGGATAAAATAATAACAAAGAACAATGTAGACGTGAAAAGTAAATGGTGTAATAGAATTGGCTTTAATACGTCGTTAGAGACGATAATTATGGGTAACAATTATATTATGGTGTATGCGCATCTGTAATAAATATAAAAAGGTAATTAAATTGGCGAGGTATCCAATTGGCTTTTAAATCTACATATGTAGGTAATTAGATATGCTTTCAATATTCGATTATGCATTACGGCAGTTTAATAACATTATTCAATTAACATTTGTTATGGGTGGCCCACGTTTTTTCGAAACTAAATGCAGTATAAACAATAGCGTTTATAACAGCTATAAATTTTAATAATAATTTGTTTGGTATTATATATTTCTACACTCTAATTTATTATTAAAACAAGAAATTAATTTTCTGATGCAAAAAGTAATAAATTGTTACGATCTAAATCATTTTCGAAACATTTGGATCACTCCAGAAAAATCTGGAGCATTCTGGACCATTTCAAAAAACTGTGGAGCATTCTGGACCATATTGATAAAAATCTGAAACATTCTGGATCATTCTAGAAAAATCTGGAGGATTCTGGATAATTTTCTACACCTGTGGAACATTTTGCATCCCTCTGAAAAAAATCTCAAACATTCTAGATCATTTTAAACAAATCCAGAGCTTTCTGGGTAATTTTATATATTATATTTTAAAAACAAAAGTCTGGAACATTCTGGATCATTTTCAAACTGTCTGAAACATTCTGCATCATTCCAGAAAAATACGGAGCATTCTGAATCATTTTTGAAAAGTCTAGACCATTGTGGAGCACTCTAGATAAAATCTGAAGGATTCTGGATAATTTTCTACACCTGTGGAACATTTTGCATCCCTCTGAAAAAAATCTCAAACATTATAGATCATTTTAAACAAATCCAGAGCTTTCTGGGTAAATTTATAAAAATCTGGAACAATTGGAGAATTCTGGGCCATTCTAGAAAAGTCTGGAACATTCTGGATCATTTTCCAACGGTCTGAAACATTCTGGATCATTCAAGAAAAATGTGGAGGATTCTGGATCACTTCCAAAAATATAAGAAACTTTCTGAATCCTTCTAGAAAAATCTAGTATATTCTAGGTCATTTTTTAAAACTCTGAATCATTCTGGATCATCCCAGAAAAATCTGTGGCATTTTGGATGATTCTAGAAAAATCTGAAACTTTTTGGATCATCTTTGAACGATTTGAAACATTCTGACTCTTTATCGAAAAATTTGGAGCAACTCTTATAGTAGCAGCTTTGGATACAAAGATTTTAAATAAACATTTAACGATCTTACACTCAATAGTGCAACATCTATAGAAAAATACAGTTAATTGTTTGTTCTGTTCTGGTCATTCTAACTGTAAGAAATTTTCTTAATCCACTTTTAGAATTCCTTGTTTTTTTCTATTTGTGTCCTTTCTAGTATTACAAGTATTTTTATTTGCCACATATCCCTATGGAATTGGCAAGAAGTGTCATTAAGTTTTACAATCGCGCATTAGAAAAGGCAATCTAATTGCAGGTGATTTGGAAACCATTTTTAGAATTAGCTCACCAAGTTAGTGGACGATATCCTTAAGAAAGCGGATCGTCATCAACAATCCCAGAAATGCAGAATTTCTTGAACATTAAACTCCATCTCGTCGCAACAATTAATAAATGTGTCTTGTGCATTCTTCACGTTATATAGGTGCATTATATGAATTTTCCACTTAAGGGAAACTTCTATAAAGTATAGTTGCAATTAGGTTTCGAAGTACTCGTGAATAGATATCGTAGATATCGTTTTTAAACGTTTCCAAAAAAAGGAGATGTTCGCACTTGGTCTCTTCGTGTTCCAGGAATTAATAAAGACGTTCCTTAATTGACACACGATTACTGATACTTTATATCCTTATCGGAGTGTACCATGGGTAGGTACGTTCTTTTGCAGCCGGCTGTAATAAAGTACTACCATTAAAAGATTCTTGTTTACCGTTGGGTCGTTTGACATATGGAGAAAGAGAACGTTAAGAAATTGATTTAGACCGTTTATTATCGTTATTATTGGTCTTTACTCAACCCTCAACCAACTAATTAGAAGCACAACGTACTTTAATTAATGCAAGAAAGTGGTACGATTATTATTAAAATATCTAGATCTATAGATGCTTCTTTAACAGAAAAAAGTTTGGAACAGTTTTTTGAAAATTCTTGGGAATCCTGGAAAATTCCTGACACTTTCAAGAAATTCTAGAATATTATTTAATGGATATTATACATCTTTGTCACCCTTTGAAATATTCGAGAACATTATGGACCATACCAAAATTTTCAAAAAAAAAACTTTAGAAGATCCGAGAAAATTTAAGAGCTTTCAGGGAAATTCCAAAACTGTCTACGATATGTTGGATTTTCAGAGGCATTAGAATTTTGGAGATCTTTCTAGAACATTGCAGAATTTCCAGTGAAACTTTGGAAAATTCTAGGAAATTTAAGAACTTTCTGGACGATTCCAACAGTTTTTAGAACTGCCTCTAGAAATTTTTGGATTTTGAGAGGCATTGGAGCATGTGTGATGCTTGTAGAACAACCCTGAATCTTCAACAAACATTTAAAAACTTGTGGAAATTCAAGAAATTTCTGAAAATTTTCAAAACTTTCTACAACATTACACCATGTCTATACGTCTTCTATGCACCTGTATGCTGCTCTTCTACAAGCTTTTGGATTTTTAGATGCATAGGAACATTTGGAACACCCCAGAATTTGCAACAAAACTTTAGAAAATCCTAAAAAATTCAATAAGTTTCTTTTTTGTTCCAAAACTTTCTACAGAAGGTTCAGATTGGCTAAATTTTATCATAACTATAATAAACTTTTCAAAATAACTCTTTACACCTTTTCCTACTTCCTACAAAATTTTTAAAATTTTTCATACACTGTAGAAGACATCAAAAAAGAAAAAGTATTTGAGATTGTTTTTTTTTTCGTCCAACTACTCCTGAAACTTTGTTTCCCTTATCAGGTGCCAAGAATCTCGCTGGCAAATTTTATTAGTTCCATTATCCAAAAATGGAATGGACGTTGACGCGTGCTTCTCAACAGGGATGCACCAGTCATTCTTAATGACTTGGCCAAATCAGGCAAAGAATCTTTTAATGTTTTAAACATTGAGGAAAGAATGTCATCCAACTACTGAAATTACGCACTCTATTCCAAATAAAGTGACTGGGAAATGTTAAGTATTTTGACCTGAAAATTTACCAAAAGTTAAAAAGAATTGGCGTTTCTATAACCAAAATGCGCTGCAGTGTGTTTTTGAAAATAAAAAAGAAGCATTTATGAAAAGAAAAGCCACTTCACCACTTATAATTACTCAAAGCGATTTTGCAAAACTTAAAAAGTTTCTTAACTGTACGTGAATAAGTCTTACGTATGCAACTCATAATTTTAATAATCCCTTCGTTAAAAAGTTGTTTAAAGAATCATTAAATTCTACTTAAACATATTCTTAAAGTGCTTTTATAAATATATACCTACGTACGTACGTAAGATGTGTGGCAGAGCCGGCTTCTTATATAATACATAAGAACATATTTCCTCAAAGGATTACCTTTCATTAATTTTTAATTGTAATTATGTTCAGCTAACATACTTATGACGAAGCCTTTAGGATTGAAGAAATATTTCAGCTGTAACTTAAAAAATATGAAAACAAATTTTTAAAAATAACTCACACTGACAGACATTTAAATTGATTTTCCTTTTAAAGGATAAGCAGAATCCTTATAAAGCCTTTTCCTAAAAATTGCTTTGTACTTTTGATTTGATTACTTTAGACCCACATGAAAATTTCAGAGGGTGGAAAATTCTCTCAGGAACTCAACAATGTTTCTTATAAAATTTCTAATATATTGCTGTGTAAATTTGTAAAAAGCACAAAATTTGAACCAAAATTATTATGTATGTAGCATTAAACTAGAAGAGATTAGATAGACTCCAACAATGACTATGATGGGGTAGTTGGCAACCGATTTGAAATTCATAAACGGCACCAGTGGAGGTTACAGAGGACATTTGGGCCTTAGCCAAAATGAAAATTGTATTGTTTATCACCCGTTAAAGTAACATCTATCTTTGTCAATCACTTCAAAAAAAAAACAGTAAGTACTTACTAGCAGTTGAAAATTATTATGTTCAACTGAATCGATTTCGATGAAACTTTGCATTTGTACGATTTACATAAAAAAAATATGTTGAGGGTGGAATAAATTCTAGTTTCCAAACAATTAAAAACTTCGTGCAGTTTTTAAACGAAGTGAATAGTCTCGTAGTATTGACCGCTGGCACGTGAAGGAAACCAAAACGAACGAAAAGAAAAAAAAAAACATTAATAAAAAAAAAATTGTTCACGACAAGCATTTATTTAGCAGCTATTTCGAGTCAAGCGGCCAGAAAGTGAGAGCGAGTGAACAGAAGAGAACATAACGTAACATAACAGAACAGAACAGAACATCGAGTCGCGCAACGGGTAATGAGAAATAGCCGCGGCTTGCTGTGATAGCGAGGTGCATAATTTTATAACTGCGGGGCGGAATCAAATCAGTTCGGGACACGGCGGGGTGCAACGTGTTTAACTCGCATGCAACAGGTACGCCACGACGACGACGACGACGACGACTGCGACAACGACGCCGATGGAGATGGTCGAAGAACTGAACGCAAAAGGAGCGAAATATAGATCGCTAAATCGTTTGAACGAATCGAATGGTATAATATTCCAGAAGAAATTCTAAAATCGGATAAATATAAAGATTTAGTGTCAACCTGAAGATGTTCTCAATGTGTATAAGAGAAACGTCGTCAAACTGATGATGATGTAGGTTCTTATGTAGTTATAGATTGACAGAAACTGTTTTTTTTATTAAAGTGTCTGTTCGTTTGTCACAACCAATTTGCTGCTAATCATCAGGATCAACCGAAGTAACACTAATTAAACGATTTACAGGATTTGTAGCGTCCCAATGCAACATTTTGAAAGTGAGAACTCATTTTATTAACTTCCTACTAATAAATCTCTGAAACATGTGAAAAATCCTCCTGAATAGGTCCAGAATCGGCCGAGCAAGTGAAAACAGTCGAGTAGTGGGGAGACTGGCAGCCAGTTACAAGGCGTTCACTCAGCAACCGTAGCTCTCATTCGTCTCCCCACTACTCGACTATTTTCACTTACTCGGCCGGTTCTGGCACAGACTGAAAGCATTTTTCACATGTTTTAAACGATTTTTTTAATGCAAACCAACGTAGCAAGTTTGTAGAATGTGTCAGTCTTTAAAAATGTTCTTCTTTCAGTATTTTTCGGTATTTCTCCGTCAAGAATGATTCAATTGAGTCGATCCAGGGCTCATCTTGTTCGAAATTTGATTTTCTGTTACCTACCAACGCGATTATGTGATTAGTATCTAAGTAATTGTCGAAAAACTAAAAGAAGGTTTACGTTATAAATTGTTTTTAAAGAAAGAAATTTCACTGATCTATCTATCGATCTTTTCGATTGTATGCAATTCAATCAACGACTTGTGGGTAGGGGCATGTGAAAACTCGTGATATTGGCCACCTCACCCACCCTATTGTACGCCAAGATAATTTATTTTCCAAGGGTGGTTTTCTACGTAGTGCATAAAATTTAAGTCAAAATAAAATACCACCATAAGAGTAATTTATAAAATCTTTAGACCACGAAGACCTTTAATATTGGTTATAGGTATTGGGTGCTCGCGGTTGGCCGATTTCTTCAACTACCCATTGAATTCTTCCGAGTTAATTGCATTCGTCGAAAACAAAAGATTCTTTGATTTCCTGGCTGCCTTAGTCGTTAATCGATTTTCCTTTTATTTTTTATTTTTTTTTATTATCATTTAATTCTCTCTCTCGTGATTAAAAAAAGCCACAATGGCCCCTCAATCGTTTAATAAAAAAGACCATTGCACCCATCGTCTGGCGTCAATTCCGTTGTGAATGAATTTATTGCTCTTAGTAATAAAGGAGTATAAGCATATTGAAAATGCCACCCTCCAACCTGTTTTCATCCCCCTTCGGCAATATTGCTCCTTCGCCGATTTCTGCATGCTTCACAACTCAAATTCATCATCTTTATTGGATTTCGTTTATTAATATCGTTAACATTTTCTCAATGTCATCATTCAACAATCAGTAAGCTACAGTATAGACAACATTAAAACTAACTGAGGTACTTAAAAAGAATTTTGTGGTTTCTATAAGGGGAAAAAATGGTTTTATTGCTGTGTAAATAATTTGGTATTTTATATACCTCTGGAGATCATATTTAATGGCATTCAGTTCTTTTTCTTTAAAATGATTTTTTAATTTTCTTGAGCGTTGTGCTTTTGGGACAAGGTGTATATAGAAGTTGTTTAGCTTCTTAAGTAGAAATTTGCTTACATAGTTTGTGAAGCTTCAGAAAATATTTCGTTTAAGTCTAACACATGTTTGGAGTTTAATAATATGGCAATATAAAATAGAGAATGAGGCCGGTAATATCCGCAGGATTTGATCATAAAATTTCGATGAAAGAGGAAAAATTGCCCGGGATTTAAGTGAATTTAAAGAGGCATTTGACGTAGCGAATGAAGTAGATAGATGTATGTGTATGTAACAGATATGTATTTATGTGTGTATAAAATAAGGGGGAACTGAAATAATAAAGGCCTGCTGCAACAGTGTGTTCCTGATGATGGAGAGCTCTTCATGGTAATTTAAAACTTTGCCAGATGTATGAAATGAAACAGCTAGCATGTACGAAACAACTTCTGATAATTAAAGCTCTAAATTTAATTTCGTCTTGAATAATGGCCCTGCATTAAGGAAGGTAATGGGGTTTCTAATGGAAGTAATTGACCTCCCCAACTCGATATTAAAATTTCAAACTACTTGCTGCTCCCGCTTGCTCTTTATGTCGCGAAGACTTCTAACAATCACGTGTATATTCGCGCAAATAGAACTCTACCGAACTTTGTTATTAGTTTGACGGCAAATTTGAAAACTACTAAATTTTTCTATAGCTGCCCATTTTTCCAAGAATCGCTTCCATTCTACAATATTCACGCCAACATGCGTCCTAAATTCTAAATAGGCACAAAACCCGACCTTAAACATTTCTTTTTGTTCTTCATAGAAATGAAAACGCTCCTCGCTTCCGTTTCTAAAACGTGACATGTTAAATACTCAATTTTGTACAGCAAAGTTGGATGAAAACTCAATTACATCAATCAAAATAACGCTAGTTAAACCATTTACAGGATTTCTAGCATACCAATGCAACATTTGGAATGCGAGAATTCATTTTATAAAGTTTCTATTAGAAAGTCTGTGAGACATGTGAAAAATCCTCCTAAATAGGTCCAGAATCGGCCGAGCAAGTGAAAACAGTCGAGTAGTGGGGAGACTGGCAGCCAGTTATAAGGCGTTCACTCAGCAACCGTAACTCTCATTCGTCTCCCCACTACTCGGCTATTTTCACTTACTCGGCCGGTTCTGGCACAGACTGAAAGCATTTTTCACATGTTTTAAACGGTTTTTAATGAAAACAAACGTAGCAATTTTTGTAGAATGTGTCAGCCTTTAAAAATGTTTTTCTTTGATCATTTTTCGTTATTTCTCCGTCAAAAATGATTCAATTGAGTCGATCCAGGGCTCATATTATTCGAAATTTAACTCGATTGATGTTGGATTGCGCTTAAGGATCGGTCGAAACGTGTGACATAAATTAGATGAGGTAATTACAGTTTTTGTCGCGTCTTTGTTCTTTTGTAATTAATAAAACTGATCAATTAGGCAAAATAAATTAATTTCTGAAATTTCTGATTTTATTGAGAAAGTGTTTAAAGATTGCTTATTCGTTGTGAATCACCCTGTATATGATTTAATAAATAATTTTTGTCTCGATTATGACGCAGTGAAAACTCGATTAATCCGATTTAAATGCTTAATGTATTTATGGGTCTCGAGGGCCGAAAGGCTTATTTTGCGTACACGTATGCATTCCATGTGAAAATTAAGTCTCGGCAGCTGATCTGCCAGCACAATGGTCGGTCTTAAAGAAACGTATCGCGTCTGTCGCATGCGCGACTTATCCGATCGTAAACAAGATTCCTGCGCTTGATCCCATTGATTGCGAACTTAAGGAGCTTAACGTGACTCGATATTTTAACGACTTAACTGACAATTAGCTCATTTGAGGGGCGAACGGGGTTAAATATACGAACACGACGGCTTTAGCTTAAAATCGCATACTTAGAAACTGGAAGATTAGGTTGTTCGCAATCGACATAGAAATTACTTAGCAGATCATCATTTTTTTAAACTTTTTGTTACCCCAAAAAATAACCTGCAGATAATGTAAGAATTATAACAGGGCAAGATCTACCTAACCTAATAACTACCCTTATCCCCCTTTAAAAGTATTTGAAATTTAGTTATGGAAGCTCTAGACTTAGTCTCATGGTAAAGACTATAATTTGCAAAAAAAATGTACTGAGTGTCGTATAGATCTTTTGTTATCCTTTCGTTTTGCTTTAAATTGTTTTCTTGGTGGTTGAAAAGTGCAATTTCGTGTTTGTTTCATTCGGAGTTGTATAAATTGCGATCGTGAGCTTAATAAAATTCGGAAAGGACAAAAGTCATCAAGTGACCAGCCCCTGAGACAGGGAGAGACTGAACTGGACAGGCTTAACAAGTCGAAGAATGAGACGTACTCGGAGCTTACAATATAATAAGACACCGGTCTCACAATCAGTCCGGTCGCACAGCAGTTAGCCGGCGTCGGCCGTTACCAGGTCGACGCCGCGCCGTGCGACACAGACGCCGCGACGGCCGCGCGTCCAGCAGCAGCAGCAGCAGACGTCATTGTCATCGTAGCGCGGAGTAACAGTCGTTTTCGAAAGGCGCTGGCGATATCGTTCGGTCTCTTTTTACTCATTTCGACAGGAAGCTTGCTTGGAAATGCAATTTCTTCGGCGCGTCCGAATTGAGCCCGCCTCACCACCTCACCTTCTCGGACAGCTGAAAGATTTCCAATAAACGCGCTTCCCAATTTCCCGTTCGTTTTCCTTGCTATATGTATATACATACATAGTGGAAGGCTCGGTGACGTCTCGGCCGTTACTTGCCAGCCTGCATTTACCCTTCACTCTCAGATGACTGCATTGATAAATGCGATTCTTATTATTTAAATGCTCTCTCCTACACTGACGCCATGTCTCTCCCCTTATCCTTTTATAGGATAGCCCCCGAAAGCCCTCTCTTACTTCTCCCTTTCATATTGTCATTGAATTCTTCACTGCCACTTCTCTACAGTTATAATTTCATTTTCAAAATTTGGAGCACCCTGTTGTTTCCTCGAAAACAAGAAACAATTTTCGCCTGTCATTTTCAGTAAGTCCATATAGAGATTATAAACCAAATACAAAAGTACATAAGCATCCCTCGTCCAAAAATGTCACGATAGCGTCGCCCGACAAATGTCCTCTGCCCTTCGACAATATAATCTCCAAAAGGAAATTGAGAGAATTTCTTGTACTTCGTCTTTCTCATTCTTATTCCCATCCTGTTCCTTTTCTACAATCATTTTTCATGCCATTTCTATTTGAGACTCGGTCTTTTGTTCGATGTGTCCGGCTCGCGACCACCCGCTTGTCCGTCCGCCGTCCGGATCCCGATCTCTCGTTCAATTAAGATGCTGCGGTCCGCTGGGAGTCAGTCCGGCTTGCCTGATATACGGGTATGATAGCGTGATCATCGGTCGCATACTATATACGTATCTACCCTCTGTCGCACCGCCACCGGCGGCTATTGCTTTATTACCGAGTTCCCTTGTCCCCAAAGTATTTAAGTTGGTAATAGAACAGAAAACTGAGACGTAGAAATGAAAACGCTCCTCGCTTCCGTTTCTAAAACTTGACATGTTAAATACTCAATTTTGTACTACAAAGTTGGATGACAATTCCATTAGATCAACCAAAATAACACTAATTAAACCATTTACAGGATTCCTAGCGTCCCAGTGCAACATTTTGAATGCGAGAACTCATTTTATGAAGTTCTTATTAAAAAGTCTGTGAAACATGTGAAAAATCCTCCTAAATAGGTCCAGAATCGGCCGAGCAAGTGAAAACAGTCGAGTAGTGGGGAGACTGGCAGCCAGTTACAAGGCGTTCACTCAGCAACCGTAGCTCTCATTCGTCCCCCCACTACTCGGCTATTTTCACTTACTCGGCCGGTTCTGGCACAGACTGAAAGCATTTTTCACATGTTTTAAACGGTTTTTTATGTAAACAAACGTAGCAAGTTTGTAGAATGTGTCAGCCTTTAAAAATGTTTTTCTTTCAGTATTTTTCGTTATTTCTCCGTCAAAAATGATTCAATTGAGTCGATCCAGGGCTCATTTTGTTCGAAATTTGATTCTCTGTTACTCACCAATGGAATTGTGTGATTAGTATTTAAGTAATTGTCTAAAAAATAAAAGAAAAGATTACGTTATAAATTGTTTTTAAAGAAAGAAATTTCACTGATCTACCGTGTATTGCGCATTGATTTGTTCGATTGTTTTATAATGATGTTGGATTGCGTTTAAGGATCAGTGGAGACGTGAGACATAAATTAAATGAGGTAATTACACTTTTTGTCGCGTCTTTGTTCTTTTGTAATGGATAAAACTGATCTATTTGGCAAAATAAATTGATTCCTATCGGCTGAATTGCAATAAAGAACTAGTATGGCCGACGGACGTCGGTTTACAACACCGTGCCCCGGTATGTACGTACCTACATAGAGACCAGTTCCATCCACGTTTTTAAGCACCAATTGTTTTCAAATTAAACGACCTCTGTTTCGAAACCGTTTTTTAATTAAACGATTTGATTAACTTTTCGAATCGCGCCACAAAAAGAAATCCGGTTCAAAAGGTTGTACTGTGTAAAAATGCACCGGGGCTCTAACATCGACTCCGGAATCCTGATAAACACAAAAAAAAATAATAACAGAGTCTGTGTCGCGCCTCTATTAGTCGATTAAAAATTAATTAAATACGAAATCATTGCAGAAGTTGTCACAAATGCTGATAAAGTTCAGTATAATTAATTAACAAGAAATTTCAGAAAACGCTCTGTATCTCCAGTTTAGAGATTGCCCATTATTTATGAATCGCCCTGTATGTAAAGTGGGTTTGATTTTTTTTTGTGTTATACAAATACATAGGTAAACCGCTGACTTATATAATTTGATCCAAGTTAATGTAAAAATTATTTATTTGTGTACGTCGATGTGGTGTAAGATTCCGAAACGCGTCTGAAATTACGGACGGTTAAAGTATAAAGTATAAATAAGTATATATTGTCGTCAGGTATCAATGTTCGACGTTTCGAGTCGAGTTACAAGAGTTGTTTTCAACGGGGCGTAATTAATTCGAACGGGGACGCTGAAACACAGACATAATCGATATTTTTAATTTAGTTAAGATAGTAATCCTCTCCTTGACAGGACGGCTAACATCCGTGAAATTGCATTACAACTTTGCAGGAATTTTTCAATAATATTTTACGTTCTGCCAGCCCGACCATAGAATTTTTCCTTATCCGGTGTTCACGTTGTGTGTACTCGCTGTCTCTCTCACGTTTTCAATTTCTTCCGTTTCAATTTAGAGAGGCAGGCAGCCGGCTCTGGACGGTCTGCCCAAACCCGAGTTCTCTCTTTCTCTCTCTCTTTCTTCCTCTAGAAACCCAAGCCTGAGTCTGAGCCTGAGCCGCGTCGTTGTTCCTCGATCTCCTTTATCTCGTCCATCAGCAATCGCAAAAACGTTAACTGGAAGTTCAGAAATCCTTTGAAATTGAGAACAGCGAACACACTACGATACAAAGCGTCGATATGAAAACATATCGGCCCTACGTGGCCCGAATTAGCTTCTTACCTTTTTACCAACCCCCAAAGGCCCACCCTGACAACCTCATAACGCAAACAATTTCCTATAATTGAATTATCCCTTAACTCTTCCTAAACCTACTTCCATTTCAAGATCTGAATAACACAGTCAATCGTCTTATTCAATTACAATACCTTTTCCCTTATTTATGATGGAACATAACTTTAACCCTGTTAGTTTCATCACCAGTTCTGTTTTAAAAAAAAATATATACTCCTGTATATATCCCCACAGGGTAAAATTAGGAATATAAAAACAGTACCGTAAGGGGTAGATTTATAAATCTGTATTTTATGAAACCTAACCTAACCTAACCTAACTTCTTCAGAAAAATTGATATTCATATCTATTGATCGTCATGGAATTAAAACTGCTGAGCTTTTACCATTTCCAGAATTGGTAAGAAGAAGAGGTAGAAGAAGAAGAGAAGCGATGGTTTGGTCGTTTTTCCCTTTTAGAGTTGAGCAAAGACATCATACCGCTCATTATAGAGCTCCTCTCCCGTTTCGAGCGATTTTCTTATGAATGTTTCATTATCTTTTCTTATGCTTTTTGCTGCTTTGAAATATTGTCGCTTCGCGTTTAGACTCGTTGCCAATTATACGGTTTTATCTCTGAGGCACAATTCAACAAAGTCCTCTAATCTCCCATTATGGGCGCAATTAGACTGGGCGACTTTATCTCGTTAATTATTGTTCCAAGAGGAAATTTAATTAAACTCTAAGTGAACACACGTATGTTTGAATATGCAGCGACACACATACACAACACACGCTGTAATTTATAATGCCTTCTTTGTTCCGAAACCATTGTCAACTTAATGAAATGGTCACGCGTAGGTACCCGATACAACGCGGACAAACGTAGGTACAGAATATACGACACATGCAGACCCTCTTAAAATTAATTAATAATTGTTAACTACAAAAAGACTTGATAATAATCATCGTCAGCCGTTATGAGATGTGATAAGTTTGGATTTTTGGGGACTGAACGAGAAAAAACAATACCAGAACAACAAAAATAAACAAGACAAACAATAAAGAACAAGAAAGGCAAGACATAAACAAGAAACAGAAGACCAGAACAAGAAAAAAAGAAGTCTCAAACTATAAATACAATACCAAACCAAGAAGGGCACGCAAAAACGAGACAACAACAAGAAAAAAGACACAAACAAGAAAGGAAAGACCTGAACAAAAAGAAACAATACCAAAACAAGAAATAACAAGACACAAATAATAAAGACTAAGAAGGGCATGACATAAACAAGAAAAACAAGACCAGAATAAGATGAAATATGACATAAACAGTAAAAGACCAGACAAGAACTAGAAAAAACAAGAAAAACAATGCCAGAACAAGAAACATAGAACATGAACCATAAAATTACCAGACAAGAGCTAGAAAAAAACAAGAAAAACAATTCCACAACACCAAAAAAACAAGACAAACAATAAAGAACAAGAAAGGCAAGACATAAACAAGAAAAAGAAGACTAAAACAAGAAAGGATAGACCTAAACAAGAAAAACAAAGCCAGAACAAGAAAGGAAAGGCCTGAACAAGAAAAAATAAGCCAGAGACTATAAAGAACAACAAAAAAGGTGATACCCAAGCAAGGACAACAAAGCTAAAATAACAAGAATAATACATGAACAATAAACAACCAGGCAAAGGACTACAAAAAAAAACAAGAAAAACAATACCTGAACAAGAAAAATAAGACATGAACAATAAAATAACCAGGCATGAATCAGAAAAGAACAAGAAAACAAAGTCAGAACAACAAAAAGCAATACAAACAATAATGATCAAGAAAGAAAAGGCATAAATAAGAAAAATAAGACCAGAACAAGAAAAATAAGATCAGAACAAGAAAAATCAGAAAAAGAACAAGGAGAAACAATGAGAGAACAAGAAGAAACAATACAAGAATACGAAAAGAAAAAGAAAGAACAAGAGGAGAATTAGTCCTGAACAAGAAAAGACAAGACAAGTCGACTTCTAGAAGAATTCGAATTCAAAAAAGTTATTTTTGTTCTAAAATTAATGACTAGTTACTAGACTACCGTGAGTCAGAGAGGTTTAGATTTTAACTTCACGATTTTGTCGATGCATCTTCCAAATGGGTTACGTTATAAAATATTGTTATAGAAAATAATATAAATTACAATGCATTGTTGGTTTTGCGTGTTACGATTTTTAATAATAGAACATGATGATGGTTTATATTGTGTAGCAATCCATAGGCAATTTCAAATAAGCAATTATAATGTATTCGTCGTCATTGATCGGGAGATAGAATGATTGGCATTTTATCGTAAACACTGTAAAAATTAAAACCTGCATTCGATAATAATTAAGCCCGGTATAAAAGTGGGAATTAAATAATTCGCGGAATAAAAATTGCTAACCGGTTGCTGCCGATGATGATGATGATGGTACGCTCGCTCGTATACCTACGTATAATAGTGCTTTGAATAATCCCTTTTAATAATAAAGGGTTTTAAAAGCATGGGTCCGATGAAATAATTTTATTTTAGGGCCTCGTGATCGTTATACTCTTGAAATTTCGCCGATGCCTCGTATCCAGAGAGCTGTTTTATTGTCAGTCGGAAAATAAAATAAAAATTTCACCGGAGCATAAAAGGGTGCCTTTTGTAGATAAATTTTTCGATTTAGGATGTAAATTAGTTCCAATAAAATCGAAAATATGGATTCTTTTCATTCTTCGCGCGATCTAATTAAGATAAGGGGTAGCAAAGTAATAACTTGGCTCGAACCCCAGCTTATGTTGCGTCGTCAATAGAGATTTATACTTTCCCTTATGCGCATGTTCAGTAAGATAAAAACGACCAGAAGAAACGACGAACTCGTTCATTATCCCGAATAAAGTGTACTATTTCCTTGCTTACCCCATAACATTCCATTACCACTATTTCGAATAAAGTACATCATCACACTCGTTCATTTACGTTCTCTAAATTCATAAGCCTCAAAGTACCGTCGTTTTCGTATGGTCATTTCCTTAATTTGAAAATCAAACTGAAACGAGTTCTTTTTTAATTACTTTAACTAAAGATAAGTACAACATTCTTTTTTCACCACGAAAAATATTTAATTAATTTTTTCTATTGTTTCAGACTTCATTTGAAAACACAATACCACATCATCAGCAGGGTAAGGTAAGTCATCTTTGTTCATAATTTTCTTTGGTAGACGAGTTATCAATTTGTTAATTAACTCAAATTTGTAAGGTCGATTATCAGCCTCGTATTGTTTATATGAATCGAAACAATATCTTTTTAATAAATTAAAAGATAACTGAGTACAATAATCGTCAAAATTATGATAGCAAACGAAATTGAAGGTTGCTGAATGGACGTAAAAATTTTAAAATTAAATTTTTGATGAACAATCTCTATTTTTATCATTTCAAGTGCTTGAGGGTCTTCTTATTTAGTACCTAATCTTTATTTGTCTATTAATAAGTGTACAAATATTGTACAATCCCTATGGTGATTATACAAATTTATTTGTATGTGCAATAGAATAACATAGATAATGGTCTTGTACTTATAAGCCTACATAGGTACATAAAATATATTCCCTACAAGTCGTACTTCACTTGAGGGCACATCGAATAATAAATACTCATTATTTATTAAAGATGCAATCTTTAGAATCCGTTTTCGAATTGCGTAACCCTGTTAAATGAATAACGAAGTATTTATTTACAACGAACAATTATTCCATGACCTATTCCATAATGGGGTCTAAGGCTCGCTTGCTTCTTGTGCACTCGAAAGAATCAATTATAAATACCTTTCTTCAATGGTTGCTATTAAATTCTTAACGAGGAAAACACAAAGGTGCGGCTTTTATAACTCTATAACCCAAACATTCTTTGAACCCTTTTTCAAGGAATTAATTTACTAGATTATAAAGACATTTTTATTCAGAAAAATTTAGTATGTAATACACCCTGTTAAGTCTCCTAAGTCACAATTTATTTTACTACAAAAATTCGTTCCAACAACGCAACAGACAGGGGACGAGGGAATAAAACAGCCTGGGTAGGAGGGAGCGAGACATTCAGGGCGGGATGGAGACGGACGAGACTGGTGGGAGAGACACGAACAGGGCTGGAGAAAGACAAGACCAGAGGGAGTGAGTCAGCCAGGGTGGGAGCGAGAAAGTCAGAACGATAGGGTGGGAGATAGACTGTGCTGGAGGGAGCAAGACGAACAAAACTGGTGGCAGAAATATCAACAGTGCTGGAAGCAGACAAGGCTAGTCAGGGCGAAAGGGTGGGAGATAGACTGAACTGGAGGGAGTAAGACGAACAGGGCAGGAGGAATTAAGACGGACACGGCGTGAGAGAGCGATGCAGCCGGGGCGTGAATGAGATAGTGTGGGAGGTAGAGTGGGAGACAAATAGGGCAGACAGGGCTGTAAAGAATGAAACAAACAAGGCCAAAGAGAGCGAAACAGCCAAGGTGGGAAGGAGACAATCAGGCTGTAATAGTACAAGATGGTTAGGGCTGTAAGGAACGAGACAAAAAAAGCCAGAGAGAGTGAAGCAGCCAGAGTGGGAAGAAGATAATTAGACTGGAAGGGTACTGGGCGGTTAGGGCTGGAGGGAGCGTGACAAGAAGGGTAGAAGGGAGCGATATACCCCCGGACAGAAAGTAATTATGTACTTCTCGTGTATACAAAATAAGTTAAAAAAAATTTATAAATTTTTCGTTATTATTTTCGAATGCTTAGTACCCATATGCAGGTACATATCGTGAGTACCTACTCACAGGTACCCATATACATACATATGTATTTAGGTATGTAGATAGGTCGTATACATAAAGGTGTACATGGAGTTATATCAGTCTATTGAGTGTACAGGAACATACGTCACGCGGAAACGTCGAACAACAACAGGGGAACAGGTCAAAGGTGCATTTGAAATTGCTGCGAAGAACATAATAGTAAATAATGAACGAGCATTGTGACATTTGAAAGACGACATCGTGTGTGTACGTGTGTGCATGTAGCGAACGTTTTGTTTGCAGTGGCCGATAGTTCACGTCTCTCAAACTCTCCGGGTTTTGTCTGTGTATTGTTATTATCATATATTCGTTAAAGCGGCGCGGCGCGGCGCGACGCGCGGGTTCACTGTGACCCCGCTTTGCATAGCCGACCTCACAATAAAGCTGTCGCACTTGATGAATTGCGATTGTGCATTAAACGTGACCGCTTTACAATATTCATTATCGTTGCTTTCGCTAACTTAATGCTAATTACCGGTAATAGAGTAGCCTTAAAGCGATTTGCACCTTATTATAATCCTCCTCTTCATAAAATTAACAACTATCTCTTTACTTCGGCCCATTAATTTCCTCTTTTCTACAAACTTACACCTCGATGTTTGATTTTTGAATTTCCTTCTTATCTCCACCCTCCCTTAAATATTTATAGAACCCCAAACGCCTTTCTATTTGTTAACACGATTTCGTTAATAAGTTTATATTATTATTACATGGGGTTGTTATGGTGTGGAGCGGCAGGTATTTCTCCGGCGCGACGCTAATAAATGGAATAAACCGGCGAATTTCACCCTGAGTCCCTGAGGCGGCCTGTTGGCCGTAGGTAATTAGCTTAAATTTGAAAATCCCAACACACACACCCCGACTATAATGAATTTGGGCGCAGCAATTATTTATCCGGGGGTTTAAATTAGTGCTGCAAGCGACCGGGCGGTCGAAGGGGTTGAACGGGGAGGGAACAGGGGGCTCTACAAGTGCGACAGAGACAGACGGAGGGCAAAACAGGCAACTTGGCTTGCATGTAGAAAGGTCACACAGCATGTTTGCTTAATTATCTCTATCGTTTGTAGCTACATACATATATTTAATTACATACAACCCCTAAGTAAATGAGGGAGAAAAGATTTTTCGGAATTACAAAACTTGTGTTTGGTATAATTTAAGACCCTTAATTTTGGATTTTACTGTTTAAAAAGTGGTGTCGTACAAGCACTCGACCGACGACGACGGCGTCGTTGTCAGTTGGCGTCCGTGGCGTTTTGAAAAGGCGCCGACGTCAGCGCCGCAACCGCCGCGTCTCCCGTGCACTCTTGATTACAATCAACAAGGGGCGAAGGAGCAAGCGGGGTGTTCATTAGGCGCTTCATTCAGGAGATTCCTCCGTTCAATTTCCTGCCGCCGTCGTCGTACTTCGGACTGCGCGTTGCGGAACGACTGGCGCTCTACATTAGTGGAACAGTCAGCCGACGCTGACGATACCGGCGACGCTCCACGTCGGGACGCTTCTCTTTCGTCTCACTCGAAGTCTATACATTCGTTACACGGGGTGGCCACAAACAACTTAAAACTTATTAAAAGAAACCAAGTAGGTACCAACTTTTGAAATTTTCAAGCCAAAATACAGTGAAATAATTAATTAATTAATTAATTAATTAAAGAATTTTGGAAACAGAACAATACCTAATTGTAAAAGATGCCAAAAATGTACCTATTCATGTTCAGAATACCAGTCGTGGATCAAGATTTCGAGCTTCATGGTGCTCATTAGTGCGCCACAGGCATTTCCGAAGGCGTGACGCTTCCTCGGCATTTGGGGAGACTTCGAATGTGTCGGAACTGTCTATGGCGCGCTGATGAGAACTTGCTGTTAGTATGGTAATATATGGACGAAGAAGAACTTTTTAAAACCTTTAAGAGGGAATTGTGAGAGATTAGAAGTCTCTAGATTTAAACAAAATGGTTTAAGAGGGTTAAAAGAAAAATCTAACGGATAGATAAGTGAATAAGCTGCGGGTCCACCAGACCGACCGACTATTAGACCAGGTCGACTGTTCCTCACCCACCCCTATCTCCCCATGGCCACCATCACCTGAAATGAATCGGTCTAATTAGAGAGCTTCGTGCCGGCTTAATTCCGTAATAAGCAAATACTAAATTACTCTCCGTTTATGTGCGCATTGTGTTCATGCTAATTATCCGCATACGGCATAATTGCTAGCCAACATCGTGCGGTGCTGCGCTGCCTACCTGCCTGCCATCTTGTTGCCTTGCTTTCCTTTGCTCTCCTTTCTCTCCCCTTTTCTTTCACCTTCACCCCCCACCCCCCGCGTCTCTCTCTTCTTTGATCCTTATTTTACTTTTGAAGATACACACGCTCGAAATTGAATCTTTTATGGGAGTCTAATTAGCCCTTAGGTGTATACGTCGTTAAAAAAAGTTGTATTTTATCTGAATCGCGACGTGAATTTAAATTCGCAAAGGGGGATGCCGGTAAAGAACAGCATCGGGGGTGATACATGATTGATTTGATAACGATTTGGAATGATTTGAGATGATAGGAGTTATCAGAAGACTAGAAAAAGATATTGTCGTTCTAGCAGATCAAAAGGGGGTCAAAAATTTTTTTCTAATAATTATATTCACCCCTTACATTGAGGTGTCAATAATTCTTCTAGGTGCCTTCGTCTAGTGAAAAATAGAGTCACTGGTAAAAATTTGAAATCAATCGAAAAAAAAATCTTAACCCTTATCCTCGTAATGTCAAGTCCATGGTCGTTAATACCTCCCCCATTCCGAAGAAAATTTAATTATATTTTTATCTTTTTATCTCTTGGGGGTGGTTTAGTTTCTTGATGGCTGTATGTTAGGGGGTGTACTTTACCTTATTGTATAATTTACTAAAAATTATCGAAACTTTCTTTAAGTATTGGAATTTTTATTCAGATTACGTATATATGGATGGTTCATAAATTACGATTATGGGTTCGGTTTAAACATTTAATGTCGCCAAAAACGGGGCGTATAATAAGCGCTGGCGAATTAATTATTAACATTAAAATTGGGTGCCTCGCAGGCGAGTCACGTATTCCAATAACGGCAACTAGTTATTGAAGAAGCGATATAATTTTGAAGCATCGCCATGGCCAGCCAGAGCTACCGTATTCGAACCTTTCGAGGTTCGACTGGCGACCGTAGTGAGAGGTCTATCCTGTATCCTCCCATAACAAGTGTCGAAATTCGAAGCTTTCGATGCATTCGCACGCACAAAGCTCGGTAATAAGAGCCGCCGGGAGCGGATTGAAAAGCTTCGTTATCGGCTGAATGACATTTTTAGTAGCGTACTAGTGACAATGGCGGGTTCGTTAATGTTAACAAGCAACTGATTAACTCCTGGTTCTTGTGCATCGGCATCGAGCCGGGACGTTCCGTTCGTTCGTTCGTTCGTGTCGGAAAAAGAGATGGAAATGGAGAGAAAGGGGGAGAGCCGGATGACAGAATGCCGACCGTCGCTATCAACCCCGATCTCGTCGTTAATTAATACCATCGTACACGTTAACAATTACGCAAAAACAATCCACGCTTCGGCTGAAAGAAATTGCTACAAAAAAAAAAAACAGGTGCATTCGTTCAATCGACCATTCGAGTCTAATCGATTGTAAATCAGTTCAATAAAAATCCAAAATTAGAAACAGATAACAAGGGAAGAACGTGGTTAACTCAATGAACTCAATGGGTCTCATGGAATACATTTTTACAGATGTCATAATGTGAATTTGTTTGGGGTTACATTCCAAGCAGTTTCAACCCTAATATTTGGACCATATCCTCACTTTGAGCTTTAAGACAATTACAATTCCAAACCGAATCCTTAAAATTAGTTTTGAAGATGCTGCTGGATCAAAGTTCAAAGCTCTATGATGTAATACTGTACTTTAAGACATTAAGAGCAGAGCTTTTAGTGTTGTATAGTCATTATCAGTTTTATCAGTGATTAAACACAAAAATTGTTTTGAATTGAACCGGATTTCCCATTAGAGACGTAATAATGACTGGCGCGAACGTAGTAGGTGGTTGTTATCAGTATAGTTCGTTGCAAATGTAGATAAACGGCGAAAATCGTTAATCTGTGAGGTCTTGATGATGGTTGTCCGTCCCCTTCGTGTCAGTTCATTCTGTCTGTCCGTCTGTCCGTTCGGGTCTCCTTGTTAGTACTAATGAAATGGCATGCGGCTCCTCTGACTGTTCGCTAACGAGCGAATGGCCCTGTTACACTAATGAGAAAAGCTCGGACGCTAAAGCTCATTACGGGAAGTGTCGCCGCGGACGTTCACGGGGAAAATGCCCTCTATCTTCCTCTTTCTCGCTTCCACTCCTGCGGTAAGGGTGACATGCTCTCTTGTTTTTTTTTTTTTGCCCACGTATTGACGACGGACAATTGTCAGAAACAGAAAAGGTGACGACTATTATTTTGCATTGTTTGCACGCCAAATTAATGTGTAGAAAAAAGTTTCCATTTTCTTCTTTCTAAACAATAAAATTGTCTTACCATAAACAGGTTATCCATACGTGGGACAAATTGATAGATCTATCAATAAACGTATACCAGAACATATTCGAAAAGAGACGTGTAACGTTGTCAGAACATATTCGCGATTTGGACAATTTCCATATAGAGCAAATGGTTCGAGGTTGTTCTAGAACGTTTCTAGATGTTGAGGAAGAGTCAAAATTAAGATAAAATGCTCAAGAATGTTATAGGATGTTCTAGAAAGTTACTAAGCTTTCTAGAAGATTTAAGAAAATAATAGAATCCTCCAAAAGTATTGGGAAGAGTCTGAAATGTATCAGCATGTTTTTTGAGAGTTCTAATGGTTGAAGAATGTTCTAGAACGTTCGTAGATATTGAGGAATTGTCAAAAGTAAGCTAAAATACTCAAGAATGTTCTAGAGTCTTAGTCAATTTTCCAATAAGATCCAGAATACTATAGGATCCTTCAGAAGGATTGAAAATTACCTAGAATGTTTCAGTATACTATACAATGATTCCAAGGATTCTAGAATGTTTTCTAGAACGTTCCTGGATATTGAAGAATGTTCCAGAACAAGATGGAAGTTTCGAGAGGGTGTTCTAGAAAGTTGCACAGTTTTCCAATAGTTTTCAGAAAATTATGGAATCCTCAAAAAGGATTTCGGATGTTCGAACATATTGTAAAATGGTTCTAAAAGTTAGAAAAATGTTCTAGAACGTTCCTGAATATTGAAGAATGTTCTAGGATGATATATAACATTTGAAAATGTTTCTGGAGATTCAACTTACAACATTAGCTCGAGTGTGGTTTCGATTTCCTCCCCGTAATTATGACATACCCGGGAGCATTTATCATCTAAACATAATTAAATCCGTAATTAGAGACTGCCACGTACTTGTTCGGATGCAGACGGAAATTCCTTTGTTAGCGTACAGAATTGTCCTTTTATAATTATAGTGCCTTCAGAACAAAACACCACTCAAGGGTGCCTCCACATTGTCGGCTACAGGACGAGCGGTATTCTTTTATACAATACAATTATTATGCAAAGACATGTCGCCGTATTTTTGAACGCATATACCTATGGCACAAAAAATAAGGAAGAAAGACGAAGAATTAATAGGGGACTTTTGTCCTGGGATCCTCGGTTTTCGGGGCTAATTATATTATAAGGTACCTACGTACCCGCCACAAGTACCTTCTTTAAATTTCAAGATTTGCAAGGACATTCAGCTTTAACATACCTACAAAGTATAATTATAATCCCTAATAACATACAAAAGACTTTTTTAAAGTTGGACTGAAAATAAAATTCTGTTACACTGATTATCCTTTATCCTAGCACGTGTTACCTCATGACAGTCTACAATAAATTATCCTGCAGAAACTCATAGACAAAAATCTTTACAATTATAGTTATTATTAACAATTATTTTCAAAAAAAGACAGAATCCTGGAATATTTCAAGGATAATCCTCACTGTCTTATCGTAATAAATTGCATTAGAACTACAATAGTTGATGTTACTCCAATATATTGATTGAATGTCCTTTTCAAAAACAAAAATATTTTTCTTGCTACTCACAATTGTGTTCGTCTAAGTGTCCTTTTTAAGCTGCACAAACAAAATCACAATGTCCTTACCGACTTTGTCTGGTCTTTATTTATTTCTTAAAAAGTATTTTTGTGACGGTCTTTTTATCAGTCAATTTCAAAAAAAAGTGAGATTGATTCTGTGTTAAAAAAAACTCGCGCAATTGAAACAAGGACGATATCCTCCGCGGTCTCTGGGAGCACCCACCGTTCGCTGCGAAAACTCTCACCAAACTGACGCCAAGTTTGAATGAGAGGACAGACAAGCAACCGAATGCTACTATAAACGAACACTAACGCACATATACACCGCTTACGAGTACACGGAAAGCGGGAAGGATAGGGACGAAGAAGTAAAGCTTTGGAAAGCTTTCAGGCGGCGCGCGCCCCTTTGCCGATCGCGTCCGTCGCTTTAGAAGCTTTTCAAAACGATACAAGTGAATGATAATTTAATTAACAAGCTCTCCTCTAATGCGGCATTTCAAAAGCGACTCGTTAACTTGTACACGTCGATTTTCGTCCTGAAATGACGTAAGTAAATCCTGCTTTGTTTTATGTTCTTGTCCTTCTTAAGGACATCCAAATATCCTTAAATATTCAGCATATTCTAATAATCCTTTAAGAAAAGATTTAACGAAAATTCCTTAATTAATTGTCAAAGGATGATGGCAGGACAAATAAGAAATTAAAATTTATAAATAATTTATGTCGTATCGTTTCGTTTGCCTTTATTTTAAGTTAATTTATTAAGAAAGTGTTATACAAGATGCCCAACTGGGTAAGATTAAAAAGCTTTGGTTCGATGGTATGTCAAATTAGAGAGGCAGTGAGCGAGAAAGAGATGGAGTTGCTGTGTGCATGCAATGATCCTAAAGAGTAGTTCGTATTAGATGTTGCCTTTAATTAGCGCCTTAACTCTGGGAACTCGTTATTGTTTTTCGCTAATTAAAGCCTATATATGCACCGAGAGACGTCTCAGTCCCATGTCAGTTAGTTCCCCCTTTTACTGAGAGCTATCGTACCTATTACGTGTATCTATGTAGTGGGAACCAGTTCAACTTCGTGGTTGTTCTTTTTCTTCTTATATATATATATTTTTTTTTTATTATTTATCATTACAAGGTGTTCATTACTTATAATGCGAATTATGTTTGCATCGGCGGCGAAACTAATCCAATTAGGTCACATGCATATGGTTTCGAAAGCCCGGCGTTTTCCACTCGGCTTAGTCTTAAAAAGAAACCCTACCCCTCGGTACGTAAATTCATATTTCCTCTCTGTAGAATTTTTTTTTGCATAATTAATCGTACGGTTTTATCTAATTACTAGATTATGACAGATCAGGATATTGACATCTATTTTATGAAGCCTTTGATTGGCGTACATCATGCATTATAAGCCTTTGTATTCCTTTTTTTTTTACCTCAGTAGATGATTTGTTTGAGATACAAAAATTTGGACCAGAGTGACTAAAATTGTAATCGGGAATAACATTTCCTACCGTAACGTCCTAACCAAATTGCTTTATTGTGTTGCATAAAACTTATGTGCTACTGCCTCCTGTCGATAAATTGTCAAATTAATCAAAATTTTACAATAATCCACCATTAATTAATTATTGAATCTTTCAAGAAGGTCGAAAAATGTTTGACATTAGAGTCGATAATGTTCTACAATGTTCCTGGATATTGAGGAATTGTCAAAAGTAAGCTAGAATAGTCAAGAATTTTTTAGGAGGTTCTAAAAAGTTACTAAGCTTTCTAGAAAGTTTGAGAAAAATGTGGAATCCTCCAATAGTATTGGAAAGAATTTGAAATGTACCAGCATGTTATATAAGAGTTCTAATGGTTCAAGAATGTTCTAGAACGTTCCTAGATATTGGGGAATTGTCAAAAGTAAGCTAGAATAGTCAAGAATTTTCCAAGGAGGTTCTAGAAAGTTACTAACCTTTCTAGAAGATTTGAGAAAATTATAGAATCCTCAAAAAGTATTGGAAAGAGTCTGAAATGTACCAGCATGTTATATAAGAGTTCTAATGGTTCAAGAATGTTCTAGAACGTTCCTAGATATTGAGGAATTGTCAAAAGTAAGCTAGAATAGTCAATAATTTTCCAAGGAGGTTCTAGAAAGTTACTAAGCTTTCTAGAAGATTTGAGAAAATTATAGAATCCTCAAAAAGTATTGGAAAGAATCTGAAATGTACCAGCATGTTATATAAGAGTTCTAATGGTTCAAGAATGTTCTAGAACGTTCCTAGATATTGAGGAATTGTCAAAAGTAAGCTAGAATAGTCAAGAATTTTCCAAGGAGGTTCTAGAAAGTTACTAACCTTTCTAGAAGATTTGAGAAAATTATAGAATCGTCAAAAAGTATTGGAAAGAGTCTGAAATGTACCAGCATGTTATATAAGAGTTCTAATGGTTCAAGAATGTTCTAGAACGTTCCTAGATATTGAGGAATTGTCAAAAGTAAGCTAGAATAGTCAAGAATTTTCCAAGGAGGTTCTAGAAAGTTACTAACCTTTCTAGAAGATTTGAGAAAATTATAGAATCGTCAAAAAGTATTGGAAAGAGTCTGAAATGTACCAGCATGTTATATAAGAGTTCTAATGGTTCAAGAATGTTCTAGAACGTTCCTAGATATTGAGGAATTGTCAAAAGTAAGCTAGAATAGTCAAGAATTTTCCAAGGAGGTTCTAGAAAGTTACTAACCTTTCTAGAAGATTTGAGAAAATTATAGAATCGTCAAAAAGTATTGGAAAGAGTCTGAAATGTACCAGCATGTTATATAAGAGTTCTAATGGTTCAAGAATGTTCTAGAACGTTCCTAGATATTGAGGAATTGTCAAAAGTAAGCTAGAATAGTCAAGAATTTTCCAAGGAGGTTCTAGAAAGTTACTAAGCTTTCTAGAAGATTTGAGAAAATTATAGAATCGTCAAAAAGTATTGGAAAGAGTCTGAAATGTATCAGCATGTTATATAAGAGTTCCAATGGTTCAAGAATGTTCTAGAACGTTCCTAGATATTGAGGAATTGTCGAAAGTAAACTAAAATACTCAAGAATGTTTTAGGATGTTCTAGAATCGTAGTCAATTTTCCAATTAGTTCCAGAAAACTATAGAATCCTTCGGAAGGATTAAAAATGATCTACAATGCTTCAGTATATTATACAATGGCTCCAAGGATGCGAGAATGCATTCTAGAACGTGCCTAGATATTGAAGAATGTTCCAGAACAAGATGGAAGTCTCGAGAGGGTGTTCTAAGAAGTTGCACAGTTTTCCAATAGTATTCAGAAAATGGTAGATTCCTCCCTAAGGATTAGAAAGGATTTGGAAAATTTCAGCATATTATATAATGATTCTAAAAGTTGGGAGAATATTCCAGAACTTTCCTAAATATTGAAGAATGTTTTAGAATGTTCTGGGATGATCTAGAACATTCGAAAATGTTTCAGGATATTCAACAGTGTTATTTAATATTCCACGAAGCTGCAAATAGTTGTAAAAGTTTTGACGACCTCCGCATAAGAACCGAAACACTCCAGTAGTTGTTTAATTTTAATTTTAAGTATAAGGGGTGTCTAAAGAAATAGAAGACGTTGAGGGATGTTCTGCTCTCCCCTAAATGTTTTTTCTACGTTTTAGTCTTATTATGACACAATTTCCTGAAACACCCTGTATAGTTGGTGTTGGTGTTATTGTGTTCTATAAATATGTATACGTAGAGAATATCCAAATTAAATGAAATGCGTTGAAGGGGGTAGAAAACAATATGGAAGCTTGTAGCGTTTTAATAACTGAAGCGCCGTTGGATTCGTTATTTTAATTTTTTAATTATAAAAGTTTGAAACATGCAGTTGATATAATGAAAGCTTCGAGAAAGTTTTTTCGTTTACTAATCGCGCAGTTACCTCGGCTAATAAAATTTAAATTATGCTCCATTAATCAAGTAGGCGGGAAATTGAGTTGCAGAGCATATGACGACGGGGTTTTAAGTAGTCGCGCTTAGAACATCCAGAATTAATTAAAAGTGAAAAACTGTGTTTTATTATTCAACTTTAACCAAGGTATTTAGACGTAAACGTGCATGTGGACCGACTGCGTTCGCTGTTTGTTGAAATTTCAACAAGGGAAAGAAAAGCGTCGTCTCTTCTTCCCACTAACCGTAAAGTAAAGAACTCGTCTTCTGCCCATTACTTTATATTAATCTAAAAAGCCTTTTTGTTTTACTTTATAATGCGCATTTAATGTTACCGTTACTTAAGATTGATTATTATAAAATACCGCGGAATTAAGAACGACACTTCGCTTTTATTTTGCTTAAGTGCCACTTGGAATTTTTCCTTTCAGTTATTTCATTTACGAGATGCTATTCTCTACTCCACTTTGATCGATGCCACCGTAGAATACAGTTCCACGTCTCCCTAATTAACATTTCAAAAAATTATATGCTTCTTTTCTAAAAATGTTAGAAACGTCAACAACAATCTTCAATCCACCAAAGAAGAATCAGTATTATTCCGATATATTCTAGAATGTTTCTAAATATTTGAGAATCCTCTAGATAATAATGAGGGGGTGTTCCTGGATCATCTAGAATATTCGAGATTGTTTTAGGATTTGCTAGAGTATTCTAATAGGCTTCAGAAAATTATAGAATACTCCAAATAGATTGGGAAGTTCTAAAATATTATAAAAACTTCCAAAGGTTTCGAGAATGTTCTAGACCGTTCGTGGATATTGAATAATGGTCAAAAATAAGCTACAATACTCCAAAATGTTTTAGGAGGTTCTAGAAAGTTACTCATTTTTTGTAAAGATTTTCTGGAAATTATAGCATCCTCCAAAAGGAAAATGTACCATGTGTTACAATTTACCATATTAAAAGACGTATGTACCTACGTAATGTACCTATTTTCCATAATATTTTTTACTCATCGTGTATGTATAATAAACAAATATTCTTGATGACATATGCAGTGGTAAAGGAAAGTTGATATGTATTATGTCAGGTTAATGTGCTATTCCAAATTAAATGAACGTCTTGTTGTTTATGTTAAACGGACCTGGGAGTGGTTCATTTCAACGGGATGTCGCCGGAATAATTTTATTACGGCCTTATATGTGGCCTCAAATTTAATTAAATTAATGTTTCCGACTAATTAACATCTAGTAGTTAGTAGGTAGTCGAAATCGTGCCATGCTTCGGGTATTTTATGAGCTGCCTTGCTCGCCCATATGTTTCGACTAATCGATATCGCATCTTTACTCATTATTATCATCACATAGACACGATTAATTAAAGTGAATTAATCCCGGTGGAGTAACCAAATTGATACATATTAAATCTCTCTGCCTCAAGGAATATCAGTTGTGTATTAAAATTTTCAGAAACTTTTGGAATTTGCGGGAATGTTTTAAGATGTTCCAGAATTTCTGAGAATTATTTGAAATGTCTGGGAATGGTCAGGATGTTCCAAATACTTTTGACAGTAATTTACAATAGTTTGGAATGTACTAGGATGTTGGGCAACGATTTAAAATGTTCTACAGCTATCTAAAATGACTAAAAGATCTACCAGACGTTTCGTCATCAGCTGCGGATGAAATCTGCAGTGGATTGCTGTTAGTTGTGTGAACGAAGTCCTCTTCTCGCCGTTCCGTTGGCAACTGAAACTCGCATGCTTGTAGCGGTGCTATTTATATCCGCCAGGTTGACCGCGGTTCCTGATTGGTCGCTCCGTTCGACTAGTTGCGGGCCAATAGCGTTTTCGTCTCTTTCTCCACTTTAGACCTGGCGGGTATAAATACACCGCTGTACGGGTGCCAGTCTCACTATCCAACGGAACGCCGAGGAGAGTGCTTCAACCACGCAACCAACAGCAAGCCACTAAAGATGTCATCCGCAGCTGATGACGAAACGTCTGGTAGATCTTGACAACGGAAACCGGAAACCAAATCGTTCTAAATGTTCGAAAATAACTTGGAATGTTCTACAATGATTCAAAATGTGCCAGATGTTTTGAGAATGTTTCAGAATGTTCATAACTATTCTAAAATGATTTAGAATGCACGATAATGACATCTGCATAAGCCTACACAAGACATTACAGTGTCCATCATGGGTGTAGTGTATTCCTACCCGGGTAACGCTAGGCCTTGCACCTAGTTATAGAAAATAAATAAATATTTTCAAAAATTTCATAAAAGATTCTGCCAGCTTTTCCCAAGATAGAAGTCCATTATAATTTGTAACGACCCTTCCTTTTTAGGGGAGTATAAAGATATTATTTATTAAGTGTGTTTCCGTTTTTAATTTAAGTTAGAGTGGTGAAGTGAGTGTTAGGCTCTGAGGGTTGAAAGATAAATTTTGAAAAGGTTACCAGAAATTAACATACGAAAGAAAGTACTTACATACAAAGCATTACACGTACGTACATGGAATGTAACGTAGTGGACGTTTTGTAGCTTTCGTCGAAGCTTCCCCATGTCCGAGAGCATTCGACATTAGACAAGAAATCCATTACCTTAATGTACAAGGCAGCTCGTCCCGCTCGTTCCTGATTAATATTGCATTCCTGATGCCAGGAAGAGGACGCAACCGGACGCTGAGTCCATCAGGAATTCCCAGGAGAAGTTAGAGCGCCTCGAAAAAGCACTACACATACACTCTTAGCCACCATACCATATCTAATACCATGCCGGCCCGGCCTTCTTCTTCCTTCACAGTCACAGACCATAGAGTCCCGGCCAAGAAATAAAGGACGTGACATCTTAAAAGGACTCCTCCAGGAGTCGCTTAAAATTTAAAACCTACCTTCAAATTGCCTTCGCACACCTTTCTCATCCGGCTCGAAACTGGTGTCAAATATTCACGGAATGAATATTGTAACGTGCAACTTGTATTTTAAAATTTACCGTCTGTCTCTCTCTCTCTCTCTCCCCTAAAATACACTAAACGATAGAGAAAAAAAAATTTTAAACTTATGGTTTAAAGTACGTATGTGACAGAATTAGAAAAAGAAATGGGGGAGAGGAGAAAAAAAATGGAATATTAAAGATATATATGTAGAGGCGAATGTGGGGAAGAGAAGAAATACATTTTCAAGATTAAAAAAGCCGTAGGTCGTAACTTAGTCGGTGCTTCATTTAAAATTCGCTCGGGAGACAGTAACAGCAACAAACAAGCAATATTAAAGGGAACAGATACTCCAGATGTCACGTTAAGACCATTTCACTGTATTGCAAATGTAACTTTTGAAAGCGATTTTATGTTTGCTCCTGAACAACAGTTATAGTGTAGACGGGGGAAAATTCGAATACCGAATGTGCAATATCATTCATAACTACCGACTACCACCGATAACCCCGCTCGCATTATTCGACTCCACGCGATCAAATTAGATACTCGAACGAAATATACGAGCGAAATAATCGAATTCCGGGATCCTTTGAACCTGATCACATTTTCATTACGTTAACAAATGTCAACACGCATCCCTTTCTTCCTTCATATTCCCCATCTTGGAAGTATTTCGCGAAAAAAAAGCATTTTGAGTAGAACCACCACCCCCAGGATTCATTTTTTTTAGATCTTCTTACTACAAATCTTACCATTAGTCATATAACTAATACAGGGTGTTCTACAAAATATTAGTTTAAAGGAGGGCATTAGAGAGCAATTTTGGAGATACAGGGCGTTTAAAATTTTTTTTAATTTACTTATTAATTGAGAACGTTTTCGTTAAATAATGGTTGTAATAATTCGAGAATGTTCTAGAACGTTCCTGGATATTGAGGAATAGTCAAAAATTATCTTGAATACGAATGTTTTAAAAGCTTCTAGAAAGTAACTCAGCTTTAAGAAATATTATAGAACACTCCAAAAGGATTTATAAGGCTCTGGAATGTCTTGGTAATATTACAAAATTTTTCTAAAGAATCTAGAATATTCTGGAAAGTTCCTGTATATTGAAGAATGTTCCTAAGTAAGCCAGAATGTTTTATATTGTTCTAGAATGTTGCTCAAATTTCCAATAGGTTTCAAAAAATTGTGGAATACTCCAAAAGGGATTTATAAGGCTCTGGAGTGTCTTGGTAATATTACACAATTTTTCTAAAGAATCTAGAATATTCTGGAAAGTTCCTGTATATTGAAGAATGTTCCTAAATAAGCCAGAATGTTTTATATTGTTCTAGAATGTTGCTCAAATTTCCAATAAGTTTCAAAAAATTGATGAATCCTCCAAAAGGATTAATAAAGGCCTAGAATGTTCCAGCATACTATATAAAAGTTGGGGAACATTCTAGTACGTTCTTGGATATTGAAGAATGTTTTAGAATAAAAATTCAAGGATATTAAACAGTGTTATTCAATATTCCAAAATGTTTTAGAAAGTTATAGAATCCTTTTAAAAATTCGAATGCTTCAGTAACTTCTGAAATCTTTCACTAAAAATGTTCTAGTTTATTCTAAAAGTTTCAAAAGTGTTTCACTGTTTAATTTGGTGTATAGTATCTCCATTTATTTAATCACTCTGTATTTATAAATGCCCCATTAATGAAAATTTTGAAATTTTGATAATAGTACCTATTTATAAACTCATAATCCTGATCATTACTGTAGATGATAATGAAGAGGATTAATAATTTTTTTGGTACGGTCGAAAAGTTTCTTTTAAAGTTAAGTTGTTTACTGAAGAAAGCCTTTTAAGACTTATCGTTAGCAAAAACTGTCAAGGGTTTGTTATTAAAGGTCCCGTTCGTATCGATGAGGAGATGCCTTTAGTTTGAACGTGGAACAGGGCGTTGCAGCGAATGTCGTCGTTGGATTTCTTCGAAATGGCCTCTTAGTTTAATTAAAAATAGCTTTTAAGCAGCGGAAAAGAAAAAGTGTAGCGAACGGGAAGTTACAATAAAGTGATTACAGCCTGATAATTAGGAACCACAATAATTCTTTGATTTAATCAAGTTAAGAGGACCTGTACAGTAAAACAAGCCATTAGCAAATGATTCTTTAGATTCAGTACAATTTCGCTAATGGCAGTGTGTTGTAGTTTCCGCTGAAAGTATAACTAGAACGAGATAGAATGCCGAAGAAATACCCGCAGTAAAAAATGTCCCCACTAAGAAAATTGCCAATCTTATTACACATTCTACCTATTTATTTTCTAATAATCTTAAGGAACACAACAAACACTTTTCTAACCGTTATCTACGGGCACCTACTTTTCGAAAATGTAATTGCTAAGTACCCATGTATGTATGTATATAAAAGCGCAGGCTTACGCGGCTGCTGCTTTTCCAACCCCACATCACTTCTGTCGAGTGTTCGAAATAGGACAGTTTCTGCATAAGATCATCAAAGTTTCTCGATGTTGCTGAAAACGAGAGCTTTACTATAAGAAAGAGAACAGAAAATTTAGACGATTGAAAACTCAAAAAATTTTTCTTGGAAAAATTACGAATTGATGTCGATGGTGTCCACCCTTGTTACAATTAGTACCCTCAAATCTACGAAGCTTTGAAAAAAGGGCAGTTTTTTGCAGTTTAAAATTTATATTTAGGGAATTTTGAGTCATAAGTGAAAATTTCTATTTAAAAATATTAATTTGACCATCATATGACCCTAAATACCGAGGTTAGGGTCATATTCAAGATACAAATCGACTGTAGCTTGAAATTAGCTGACACCAAATCAAGTAATAATCATTTTATATCAAGTCAAGTAAAGTTGTTGATGCAACAGTAAATGTATTTAAAGAAAATTAAAAATTCTATACAAACAGGAAAAATGAATTTCAATTTCCATATACATACTTATCTGCAGTGAAGGCTGAATTGATTAATAAATCGAATTGTGTTATGTATATTCATGAAATGATTGTTTTCTTATCTGCAAACGGTTTTGTCGATAGTTTTTAATAGAAATGTGTATGGAGACGTCATTTTAAATTAAATCAATGCATCATTCATATTTCGAATTGAATAAAATTAACGATTGATTTTAAAAGCATAGAGAGGTAGGTAGGTAGGTAGGTATTAGGCATTGCATTGTCTGCACTGATTTATATTCATAAATTCGTAACGACAACTTTTATCTTTTAATCAGTGGGTACTCATCACTCCACTTAGTTATGTTTTTTGTTGTTGTTGGGGAAAATTGTTATTCTTAATCGATGGTTTCTTTTGGTGCGCCGAATTCGACGTGGATGTAATCTGTAATGGAATTTCCTCCGAAAACCATTAAGATTGTTTAGATAATAAAATATTGCCGGAGGTTTTCGTGATGTACTGAAATTGGAAAACGGACTGCTTATTATTTATTAAAATAAACGGTTTTGAGAGAGCATCTATACAAGGCAATACCCCTAAGGCACATAAAGGCAAAATAAAAACAAAGAAACCCAAACGAAATGGCTCGGTCAAAATGGCCTCAACTATGTGTACCTACTACACGTAACGGAAGTCGATAAAAACAAATAACCTTTGCAACCTATGGACCAGTAGCAAAGACGATAGATAGATACACAGATAGATACAATCGAATCGAACAACTTAATCGCTTCTTATCGAAACTGTCTTTTTAAAGCTATTAAACTAACTAGATTTCTTACCGAAAGTCGCTTATAACAGAAATACCTAAGGCTTACAGAAACTCATAAAAAAAAATCAATTTACAAACAATATTAAATAAATAGGTTTTCTTGTACTGCATATTTTTCTCCAATTTTTTTCAAAATTTTATGCTCAATAGAATCGACAAATAATCAATTCTAATATATTTGAGACCCTGACAGAAAGCCCTTTCGTTTGATATGTCACACGATTTTTAAAAAAAAAATATTTCGACCCCCCCAAAAACGACCCTTACATTCAAATTTCATTATTTACGTCGCACATTCGTATTTGGGTCACACAAATTCATATGTGTACCACATTTCTACTTGTAGATTCAAAGCAATTTGTGACAAATGGACAGAAAGACATACGTTTAATGTTGTAAGGGTTCATTTTTTCCATTTATACTCACAGAACCCTAAAAAAATAAATATTATCAATAATAACTTCATTTTTCCAATAACCCACAACAGTTTATAACGATATTTATTTTACGAGACGTTTTGGCCGTCAATTTTTGTAATCATCAAACAAAAGGGGTAGGTGAAATAAATAAATAATAAAAGAAATAATTTTGCTTAATTTTATTAAACTATGTTCTTACAGTATTTATTACAACTAGCTTAGAGAGATGTGTAATAAATCAATAAATAGTTAAATAATTACTAATAGAAATAATAAATAAATATTAACTTTTTTCATATTTTTTTTTGTCATTTCTTTTGTAACAATAATAATAATTATACAAGTCGTTGCGAAGCTAAGCGCAGTGCGACGATAGGCCCAAAAAAGGCCAGTGTAGATAGATATAAAAAAGACCTCAGACCTCGAAGACGGCCTGGTCGTTCGTGTTTGAATATTGTCGAAAAATAGTATTGCGTTATTCCATACTAATTTTCTCTTTATTCATTTTCATAATCATCATCATCATTTTTTTTACCAAGTAACCGTCGTCGTTTCAAAAAATTAAAAAAAATGTAAAAAACAAGTATCTACAGGTCACGGAAAAAATTATTTTCGTCTACATATACAAAGTATGTACGTAGCAATAGAATTAATTAATTAATTATAATTAAAAGCTATTTTCGCGTCAGAAGCCTTAAAAGGGTGGGAATAATCTCATGGTGAGAACACAATAAATAATAACAATAAATATGAGAAGTGCAAGTCGTTCAACGTAGCGTTTTGTCTTCGTGGGTATCGTTTAGGCCATGGTAAGGGTACCGGCGCCCATACCGTATCCAACCCCTTTGGGTCCGTAGTTCTTTCCATAACAACCACGACAGTAGATCTCCCCATTGGGACCGTCGTTCAAGTTCGTCGAGTCCAACGATTTTCCACAATCCACGCAACTGAAGCATCTCTTGTGCCAAAGACCATGTTTACTGACCATTTGTTCGGCAGCGAACACGGCGAATCCACATCGGCGACATCCCTTACCAGGTGCTGCCCTTGGGCCTGTCTGGGGTCTGGCGTCGTTGACAGCAGTCGATTGACCATCGCATGAGAACAGGGTGGGAGAGTGACCATAGCCAAATCCCTTGGGTCCAAACAGCTTTCCGTAGCAGGATCTGCAATGGATTTCTTTATCGGGACCATCACACGCGAGGACTGAATCCAACGGTCTGTGACATTCGGCACAATTGAAGCACTTCTTGTGCCACATCTGCAACGGACAATATTTTTGGGTTAATCCAAAATGGGGTTGTTACCAAGAACTTACAGTTCCTTTAGCGAGTTGTTGTTCAGCTGCAAACACCATGCCGCCACATCGGGGGCATCCCTGACCTGGTGGTGCCTTGATAGATGTAGTATCGGGGTTGTAGAAAGGTCTATTGGCAGAGATCTCATCTTCCCTGTATCGGTAACAAAATTGTAAATATGGGTTGATCTAATGGTCAACTTTTTGTAAACTTACGTTAGACCATCGGTCTGCAGGAAACCGGATCCGCATGCAAATCCGTAACCGTGAGGACCCCATTTCTTTCCGTAGCACGTTTTGCAATAAACGTCACCGTCAGGACCATCGCAAGCAATGATGGAATCCAACGTTTTGTTACAATCCTTACATTTGAAACATTTGCGATGCCATTGTCTGCTTTTGGCTAAAACTTCTTCGGCTGCGAAGACTACTCCACCACAACGGGGGCAACCCTGGCCAGGTGGCGCTTGGATCTTGGCAGTATCGACCACCGTAGTCTTGGGGGCAGCATTACTGATAAGATATGAACAAAACTTTTATAATCTACAGGATAATACTTGTTATTGGTTTGCAATTGTTAGTTGAGCTTTTGGAAAGAAGATTACATGTCTAAAGCAAGACAGCTTATTAAGCAACGAGAAAAATTTTGATTATCAGTTGAAGATTTGGGAGGTACTTGAAATAATGAGCAATACCTTTGGTATTCTAAGTCCATAGCGTCACATGTAAGCCCAAGGAATGAAACACCAGCATGCCCTACACCTCTTGGACCAAAGCGCATAGCGTAGCAGGCTAATAAGCAGAATAATATTTTATTTTTACAGCATTGAAGCAAAAAGCACAGTTCAGTTGTTAAAGGACAATTTTGATTTATCCGACCAATTTCAAAAAAACGTGCCCATAAATCAAAATTGTTTGGTCTTTATGAAAAAATGTTATACGTACGCCTCTAGACTTGGATCGGATTGTAAGGTTCCACCACCCTGGCCGTATCCGTAACCTTTAGGTCCAAACCTCTTGCCATAGCACACTAAAGAACACAAAGTCGATGCAAAATCAGGAAATCACATTCATGCAAATTTTCATTTTTTTTTTTTTAATTCAAAATTTTATTTAATATTTGTAGTTTTATATAAAAAGGACTTAAAGTGCTTCACACACCTCTACAGTAAATTTCCTTATCAGGCCCTTCACAGCAGCTGATGGAGTCGAGTCCTTTTGCACAATCGCCACATTTGAAACAGGATTTGTGGAAGGCCTTAAAGGAAGAAAAAAACACTCTTTAACACACCCCAAAAGGAAAAGAAAAACTTTTCGATGCATACTACAAAACTAAACCATGCTACGTCACGTTTTGATCAAAGGAACAAAAATAAATCAATTTTAGAGTTACTGCTCATTTTTTTTTTGGGTAGATACCTCTGCAATAGACTTCTGAATCTGGTCCGTCACAATGAAGAACTGAGTTCAAAGTTTTATTGCACTGATAACATTTGAAGCATCTTCTATGAAAACCCTGTCATCAAAATTATTTTTTTTTAACGTAAGACTTTGGCAGTGGTGCCAAGAAACTGTATTTGAAATTTTGAAAAAAAAAATAGGAAAAAATAAACTTGACACGTACCCTTCCTCTGGCAAGCATTTGTTCGGCAGCATAGACAAATCCTCCGCATCGTGGGCAACCTTCTCCCGGTGGGGCTTTTGCGATTACCTTGGCAATTAATGGTGCTTTGGTTGATGCCAAAATTTCGTCACTAAAGGAATAAAAATCAAGTAAATCCTACTGTTCTTTAAGTATTGACAACAAACATCGATGTTAATCCAGTTCTTTTTTTTTGTGCTCAAAATAACAAAAACAGACTCAATATTAGTGTCGAAGCATCAGGCGCTGGCTATAATAAAAAAAAAATAATAATAATAAGAGATTAACTGAAAACGAAAGAGAAATATTGTTCTGAAGTGCTGAAGAGTAAGAAAAATAATAATAAAAGAGAATAATAATCAATTAATCCAAGTAATGAGAAAAGGCAAAGTAGCTCCTGCTTTATTATTTCTTAAAGGACCTATTAATCAGCACAGTTCAAACTTGAGGGCACTTTCCTTAACCCATCACTGAAAATCGGGAAGGAAAATGAAACTTAAAACACAACTCTAAGCGATATAGCGGCGTGTAAAGCATGCTATCTACTACTTCACAAATATATTCTCACCCTCGCGTCGGGTCCTCTAAGTCCTTATACGAAGACACCCCTGTATTTCGTTTTATTAGGAAAATAGATGACAGGAATAGAATGATTTGCACACATTTCTACGATACATAGTTATAAGATATAAAACACCCAAAATCGACCACTAATAAGCTCATAACTACCCTCTCCCTGTATTACTCAGAGCAGTAAATTTGCTGCTCTTTAGCTCAAGAGGAAGAACAACCTCTATCTCTGACTCAGGGAGAGAAGGATGCGAGAGGGTATTTACTGTGCCAAAGAGCAAACCTTATACTTCAGGTTGCTGTTCTGCGCAGCTGAATCACAGTGAAAATGGAGAGAGAACGTTGCTGCGCCAAAGAGCAACCCCTGCGCGTGACTCAGAGTGACTCCTGCGCTTCAGGTTGCTTTTATGCGCAGAAGATTCGCTGCGGATAACGTAAAGGGATAATTGCTCTTTTGCACAGCTACACTGCGCTTGACTCAGAGAGACTCCTGCGCTTCAGGTTGCTCTTCTGCGCAGCCAGCCGAATCACAGTGAAAATGGAGAGGGAACGTTACTGCGCCAAAGAGCAACCCCTGCGCTTGACTCAGAGAGACTCCTGCGCTTCAGGTTGCTCTTCTACGCAGCCAGCCGAATCACAGTGAAAATGGAGAGGGAACGTTGCTGCGCCAAAGAGCACCCCCTGCGCTTGACTCAGAGAGACTCCTGCGCTTCAGGTTGCTCTTCTACGCAGCCAGCCGAATCACAGTGAAAATGGAGAGGGAACGTTGCTGCGCCAAAGAGCACCCCCTGCCCTTGACTCAGAGAGACTCCTGCGCTTCAGGTTGCTCTTCTGCGCTGCTGAATAATGTAGAGCCAAAGAGCAACTCTTAAGCATGATTGAAAGAGGATCTTGCACTTCAGGTTGCTCTTCGCTGACGAGAGAAGTAAATATAAGCTGTGCCAAGTCAATTTTGGGTTTTTAATCTTATACTATAGTTAGTAATAACAAAGCTACAACAGAGATGTAATTTTCCAAAAAAAGAATGAGAGAGACAGGTACGTTTTAGAAAATGATCTCACCGTTGTAGTGCAGATTTTCTACTATGTACCTTTTCCACTAAACGAACCAGTTCGATCATTCCGACACTGCCAAAAACAAAAATTGGAATATTCGTTCCCCACTCAAAAGAAAAAAAAATCAAAAAGCAAGAGAGAGCAAAAAAAGTGTCTCCTGTGTGTTTTTGAATAAAAATGTATGCAAACCATGTCTCGTGATCGATTCTAACACTGCATTTGTGATTTAATATTATTTTTTATTTTTGTAATATATAAATTGTTACATCCTGGTTATAAAATACCGAATGGTGGACAAAAATTAATTAAGACATTTACTTAAAATAAACAATAAGTTGATATAAATCTAAAAAATACAACGTGTAATTTTGGTTATTATTATCATGGAAAGGAAAGGTATAAGAGATGAGCTGCGGCTCGGCGATGTTCACGACCCTCGGACCGCAGGCAATACCCATTAAGTCCCTCAGGAGGAGCTGTGATAAAAAGGGAATGTCATGCATCGAACAAAGGGTACTCTTACATAACACTACAGAGGCATCAGCTTTGTTTTTTTTTACGTACTTATTACTATCTGTGTCATTATTAACATTGGCATGCAACACTTCTAATTAAAGCTAAAATAAACATAATTTAAAATAATTTTGATCTGTCTTATTTTAGAAAAAGTTAAAAATCTTTTAGTTCTTCGTATTAATGAGAAGTTGTTGCAGGTTTTATGTATAATAATAGGAAGTGCTCCAGCCAGGAGTGAGACAAATCACAAACAAAAAAGGGAAAATACATGATATTATTTCAAAAAAAAAGAAATTCGTAATAAGATAAGGAAAGCCCTCAAATTTGTAAACTACCGTGTGGCTTTAGAACTACGCCTGTAGGTTCATACGTATATATATATATGCTATCTACTGTTGTACGATACATAAAAAATAAATTAATTTCGACATTTAGTCTTACCTTCCTTCCAAATGAGCACCGGTGTCCATGCTAAGGGCACCAGCACCACCACCGAAACCATAACCTTTAGGGCCGAATTTCCTGGCGTGGCAGACTTTGCAGAACAATTCACCTTCGTGTTCGGAACAGTTGGTGGAATCCAAAAGCTTTCCGCAAAGTCCTGTAATTTGGACGATAAAATAAGAATCAAAAAATGTTTTTTTAAATAAAAAATTTAGAAAATTAATAAACCCATTTATGAGGGTCTATCAATAAGTACTCGTGTTTCACGACAGATGGAGTTACTGAGGATAATTGTCAGTACCGTCATGCACCTGTCATTTATCAAATGCCACCATACTAAATTTCTGACTGATTTCCACCCTATAAGTTAACAATTCAAGACGTTCTTTTAGACCACATAATTTTGATAAGAAATTTACATGATTCCCCATTTACAAAAAAATCCTTTGCGATTATGATTTGGTTTGCTTAAATAATTTCAAACAAAAAAAAATATTTAGCATGTTTTTTTATCATAAATAGTTTACTTTTTTTGGTCATACGAAATATTATCCCAGTGGATCTGTGGCCATTGTATAGAAAGGTGTGTGTGACATCAAAACAAAAAAACAATTTTTCAAAACGCCCTCGGTAATTCGAGTAAATGTAACTTAACAAGTCAGTTAGTTACGTAAACACAGGACGGGTGCCAACAATTCAAAACCGCCGATTTTATTTTTAGTTTCCCCAAATACTTATCGGATTGAATGATGTTTTATAAATAGCATTTATGGTTTATAATGTACATGTACTCAAAAAAAAAAAAAAAAAGAAATAATAATTTTAATTTCCCTTGATCTTTTACATAAACTATGAAACCCCTTATTAGTTTAGTTAATATTAGGGGAAAAGAAACGTACCACATTTGAAGCACATTTTGTGCCATTTCAATCCACCAGCTACTCGTTCTTCAGCAGCATAGACTGATTTGCCGCATTTTGGGCACTTGGGGTTTTCAATGGGCTTGAAAGGCATGGTTATTGGTTACTTGGTCGGTCTGAAATTAACACAAAATATTTATTAATTAATCAATTAATTAACAACTAGAATTGTTCAATGCTATCCGATAAATACCACGAAAAGTTGTTCCATTCGTTAATTGAAAACTAAATATTTATTAAAACTACCTGACTGTAAATATTTTTGTTTAAATTCTAAAGTTGTTTATATTTGAATTTTAATAGATTAAAAAAAAATAATAAAATTATGTGGGCCAATATGAGTCAACATTTACTCAATACGAAAATAAACCAGACGTAATGTAGGCTGGACGTAATCCAGAAGTTTGTGAAAGGATATTTAAATTTAGCTTTTGAAATACTAGTTGGATAGCGATTTAGGTCCGGTACCAAATAAGGCCGTTCCCGAAGGAGTTTTGAGTAACACAAGAACCTGACGCGTGCGCACTATCGACATATCACTAAATGGGGTTGTTTTTTATCACTAATCTGAGTTTGGGGAGTCACCATCATTTTCACTCGCGTTTGCACAATTTTTTTTTTTAAGATCACTTATCAAATGCAACCTACCTGTTCTTGTTCGTTTGGTAGGGAAGTTGGAACGCTAGCTCCACTGATCTGGGACTTGCTTTCCTGTAACTTTCTACCACCGTAATTCGAATGACTAGGAAGGGCTCCGCTGCGGCCTAGTCTATGTCCTAATTTTTGCACACGGCCCTTAGTGGCCGCAGAGGGGGCCACGGATCTCTCGGAATAGACATTTGAGCAATACGCTATTTTTGTTGGATGAAAAAGTGATAGGTGAGCTTTTACCATAAAATCGTTTCCTTTCAAAGACATGCATTTGATCACTATTCATCCACACGTCATCGGTGACTCTTCATCCCTGAATATCGTTCCAAATTTTTTTTTTTTTTTATTAATTTTCTATATCATATATTTTAAATATTTAGTTTTTGTCTGACACATTTGTACTTTTGGCTATTTTCCATTCTCACGGGAGGGGTCACTCTCTCATTCGTAACTTTATACACTTCTCCTCTAAAGATGCGCACCTACAGGGTGAGAAAATTTTTATTAAAAAAAAAATTAACCACTTCCTCATAGTATTCGAAACATATAACGTGCAGAAACAGCATCAACCCTTAAGTATATTTTTACAACAATAAGGCAAACTCATCTTTAAACATTTAGCCAGCAAAGGCCAGGTCAGGAAGGTGTCTTTTTTTGTACCACTGACATTTATTTCCTCAATCACCCCATATATATCCTGTATATTTTTCTATTTTCCACTCAAACATATGACATATACATCGAACTTCTAATACTCCCTTCACTTATTCCCTCCTCAAACCCCTTACAATAATTATTTAATTTCAGAAATTCGAATAATGCAGTAACATAATTTCTTGTGATATTTAGGGGTAAAGAAATATATTTTTATTTCTATGTGTGAATCCTCAAAATGACTTTTATTTAATGATCAAATTTAAGGGCTGTTTGTTTTTTATTTTGTTTATGTTCCAATTACATTGATGTTTATTTCAATGAAAGACATTTCACTGATGATGTGCCAAAGATAAGTACTAATTTAAAGCTAGTGGACACTGTTGATGTCGTTGACAGGGCATTTCAAAGGGAATAAATGATATGTAGGCATACTTTGGAAAACACTTTGGTTGTACGTTAATTATTCAATTAGAAATAGTTTGTACGTCTTTGATATTGTTTTCTGTTTCTTTATTGCATCTGTTTTCCAAAAATAAGTTCGAAAAATTAAAATTCCCACGCAATTCGCCAGTTGTTTGACATATCATTTAAATTTCACACAGTTTGAAATTGTGTAATTTGAGGTGTCATAAATAAGATTGTACCTATAAAAATAAAACAAATTATTTTAATTATAAAACGCCTTATTATTTTTAAACCAAATTGTGAGTGTTATTTTTTTATTTTTCGGAGAAAATAAAGCTGCTGTCAATTATGGAATATTTTGTTGAATAATCGACTTATTTTTAGAAATTTAAAATTTGTCTACAAGCGTGTAAAATTTTGCTCCAAAATAGATATTCGTTTGTTGATCCTACATTTTGAATAGAGAAAAATTGGCAGTCTCAAAATCATTAAAAAATTTACAGCGATTTTTAAACAGAGAAATGTATTTTCAACTTTTTATTTTAAAAAAACAAGAACATTTTTTATAAAAACTCAATGATTATAAAAGAAAACCTGACAAAAGAGAAAATAACGATTGTAATGACTCAGTTTATGTATTTATATAATTTCGAATGAATCCAAAAGCCTACGCATTTAAAATTAGATTTTCGGTTTTTCGTGCATGATTCATTAGCGTTACCAAAAGAGAAAACACTTAGTTTCCTTTTTAAATTGATCCACCACTTAATTCAATTACATTTTGTTTATTAAAAAAAAAAAGTAATTTCAAATTACGAACTTTAATAAAATTAAATTTGGAGACGTTTCTGGCTCGTGAGAGGTCTTTAAATTTCATAATTTATTAAAATCTACTATTTTGTATTTTATTTATTTGCCAACTAAATTGTATTACTTTTTGTATTAATTTTTGTCTTAAAGTTAATTAATTATAATTTAAGGTTTAATTTTAGTCTCCACCCACAGATTGTCTCGGTGGTGACCAAAATATTTTTGTACAATTGCCAGCAAACTGCTTCGATTTTATCTTTGTATGGAAACCGTCAAAGCGACTAGGTACTGAGTGGTTGAATTTTCGAAATTTAAAAATAACTTCCATCACCTGCATTAATTCGTGTATAATGAGGTTAGCAGGAAATCTGCCGCTTAATTAGTTTGTTTGGTAATCAAGCACTAATGTTTTCCAACAGCTGCACACTAGTCTCTGACGTGTACCCACTTTTATACTGATTTTACACCCAAGCAATGTAAGCTCAATTGGCAGAAGAAAAACCACGAAATCTATCGAAAAAAGTAACTCAAGTGGAAAGTTTTGTTGAACCCGGATGTCCGCGAATAAGTTGGAATTGTTCGTTGACAGAAGTTTTATTTTTGTCAAGCTAATTTGGTCCTCGACCTGTAAAATAACCGCAATAATCCTTAAATATTTTAACAACATCTTTAGATGTTTTAGATGAAACGTAGAATTTATTATTGTACCTTTTTCCAGGCGATCAAGAGTACATTTCTAATTTTGGATTCTATTATTAAACCCAAGTATCTACATTACATAAATATCGTGCTTAATGCTTTCATTGATTTAAGTCTCTCAAAATAATTTCGTTCTAGGTACTGAATAATTAAATTTTTTTTCATTTTTATTACATTCAAAATATGATATCTGCTGGCGAATCTAAAAAAGCTGTTGCATGGTCGAATTTATTTTTAAAAATTATTACACTTTCAAAAATTTGAAGGTTCAAAAAAAAACACTCTCCACGATTTGAAAACATAATGATTCAAATGCCAGCTGCTGTTATTTTATAACTGCCCAACTTACAAAGAAACTCTTTGAACCTATTAAAAAAAAGGAATACTGGTGCCAAACTAATAAATCAAAATTCCAAGTTTTAATTTTTATTTTTCAATCAAAAGTATTATAAGTAAAATGGTTTGAAAATCATAATTATGTTTTTACAATAGTGGATTATAAGGGCATCTATCGTAAAGTGCTTTGAATTGAAGGGCGAGTTCCCTAATTCTGCGACAAAAGCACACCCTCTGTTATCCTGTCCAATGCACAAAGGAAGGAAGAAAATCAATAGAAAGGAAAGATTCCTGGCTCGTCCTGTAGGAATCGCTTCCAACAAACATTTACAGATGGTAGCAGTATGTCCAAACGATTCATAATTTTCAACTACCCCCAAAGGATTCACCTAATTTATTACATTTGATAAATAATAAAAAACTATTTCCAAATGAGCTTCATCGTCCTTACAGGATTCACGAAATTAATTGTGGAATTAATTCAGTAGTCGATATTAAAATAATTTAATGACCTCACACGAAGACTAATTCTGAATCTAATGACAGAGTAAAATGAAGAACTGATAACGATATGGATTAACTACAGGTTTGATTTTTGTATTTTATTTCTTCCACCAGAAATTTAACTTTATTGCAATTCTCCTGGATCTAAAACATCGTTAAGTAATGTTAATTAGTTACTAATAACCCTAAGTTCAGTGAGGGTGAAAATAAAAAGAAAAACTATTTATAAAGGTACTTCATCGTCCTTACAGAATTCACGAAATTAATTGTGGAATTAATTCAGTAGTCGATATTAAAATAATTTAATGACCTCACACGAAGACTAATTCTGAATCTAATGACAGAGTAAAATGAAGAATTGTTAACGATATGGATTAACTACAAGTTTAATTTTTTTATTTTATTTCTTCCACCAGAAATTTAACTTTATTGCAATTCTCCTGGATCTAAAACATCGTTAAGTAATGTTAATTAGTTACTAATAACCCTAAGTTCAGTGAGGGTGAAAATAAAAAGAAAATCTACTTCCAAATGAGCATCGTCCTTACAGGATTCACGAAATTAATTGTGGAATTAATTCAGTAGTCGAAATTAAAACAATTTAATGACCTCACACGAAGACTAATTCTGAATCTAATGACAGAGTAAAATGAAGAATTGATAACGATATGGATTAACTACAAGTTTGATTTCTTGATTTTATTTCTTCTATCAAAAATTGTTGCAATTTTTTTGGATGGAAAGCATCGTTAAGTATCGTTAGTTAGTTACAATTATTTTCTGGCAAATTCTGATTTATTTAAGTATTTTTTTATGTGTTGCGTAAGGAAAACGAAAATAAACGCGTAAAGGAAACTTGAGCGCTGAAGGAATTCATAGCAGCACTTGGGGAAAAGTATTTTGGCTCGCTCTCTCGAACGTTGTAAATCTGACACCTCATTTCCACATTTAGGGAGATCCCCTAAATAACTCGGCCCACACACCAGCCAAAAATATGTAACTCCGTTGCGCAATAAACTCACAAAAACAAACAACGGAAATTTTTGGAATAGTTTTATTAAATAAATAAAAATTATTCACTTGTTAAGCAAGCGATCGCTCACATTACACATTAATAATAATAATAATAAAAAATATATTTTCTAAACAGTACAAGTATGTATAAAATAAGTTATATCATATAATAATTAGGTAAATGTCCTTTATTTTATTATTTATCGTTGGCAAACGTTGAAAAATTACTTTCCAAGGATGATTTTTCTGCCGGCGCCCATGTTTTGGCCAGCTTGGGAAGCTCCCTTGTTGGTACCAGCCTGGAGACCGATGACAGACTGTCCAGAACGAAGTTGTTCATCTGTGAATTCTGGATGATGTTCGTCAGAAGGTTTGGGTCCAAGTCTTGGGCCGTTATATTCGGGATGCTTGTAAGTAGCCCTGCCGATGGCAAAGATGGTGTTCGTCACTTGGGCGATGTCCTTCTTCTCATACAAATCAACAGTTTGGAAGACATCAACGTCGTTGACTCCATAGCGTTTGATAGCTTCTTGGAAGCTGATGAAAAAAAAATTTGCCATTAAATTAAATTATTTCTCACTCAAAATGATTTTTCGACTCACTTGTTGATGTTTTCCATGAATTTGAATTGACCTCCGGAAGTGTTCACTTTTGGTATAGATCCTGGGGCAAGCTTGTTGATGAGCTCGCAGAGGACGACGCCGTCACGAATAACGTCTTCGTACGCTTGTCCAGCAGGGAATTTCTTGCCCACGACTTCTTCTATCCATTTCTGGGCTTCTTTGTCTTGTTCTGGGTTACGCTTGGCAGCGAGCTAAGGTCACAAAAGTTATAACATAATAATGTTAAATTTTTTTACCAGATGGTAAATTGTGTTAATGGGTCTAGTGTATGTTACTTAAAAAATGTATTTTCATACCTTGGCTTTGACTTGACGTTCTAGAGACATGTTGGTGTGATTTTGTGTGTTTTCGTTTGCGTTTTATTGTCAGTTGAGTTAACTTTAAGTGTAAAATTAAACTGAGCTCCGTTGTAGAGTCTGGAGCTTTTATACTGAGCATGATTTTCAAACGCAATTGCCCTCTCTCGAAACGAAACGTCACAAACGGAGATCTGCCCACTGATTTTCCTCTAAGTAAGCACTATATTTGGTAGAGTATTGGAATTATTAACGTTTCGGCCAATTCGGTAAATACCGTCCCATGGAATTTTTGGATTACTCAGAAATCATCTTGACATCTATCTTGTTAACTCCTCCATTATATTTCATTTTTCTTTTTTGAACTAATTTTTGATGTTATTACAAAAAAATAAATATAAATGTGTATAGATATCAAGCCAGATGGAAAGGGCGGTTCGTACAAGTTTTTGAGTTAATACAAATATTTATTTTAATTTTATGGTTGTATAACCAAAGATGCTAAAATTACTTCGTATGTTCGGCTTCTGTAAACATGTGTTTCAGACCGCCAGTAAAGTAAAATCAAAGACAATTAATATATTTTGATTAATAATGAACAAGTAAAATAAGAAGCAAAACTCGTAATTATTTTTTATTCATGTACACAATTTTTTACTTACTTAATCTTTTATTTTCTACACTACCCTAATAGTTGATGGACTTGATTTTATAAACAAATTAAACAATAAATTCTGTACTAGGTTTACAATACATAATTATAAATTCAGTAGGTACACAGGGAAGCCCTTTACATAAAATAAATTAACAAAAAATAATGTCACTTCTTTGGTCACCAAAAAATAAATTTCGTCGTACATTTAAATAAAAATACAAACAATACAAATACCGTATTTTACAACTCTACCCAATTTATCTAACAAGTACATAAAAATTCTTCTTCACTTTTTTTTTATCATACCCACTTTTTGCAGCCACTACAAAACTACCATCGTACAATCATTTTTTGCAATGTCAGTAAAACACATTTTTTAGAATAAATGATTGGCAGTAGGCTTGAGATGATCTCCTAAAAGATAAGATGCTGCCCCCGTACTAGCGCCTAACAGGGACGAGAAAGGGGATGAAAGCGCCGCTGCGGCCGCTGCTGCTGCATGGTGCGGCCCATGGGACTGAAGGTGAGAGGGCTGCGTGGACAAAACTTTGTTCGCCTGTTGAACCAGAAACGCTGTGTTGCAGGACTGCGGACTCATCGATGGCCACTTGTTGTTGTTGGAAAGGATGTGGTCGTCTTGGGGTAGTTTACCTACAAAAATAATTAAATACATTTATCAGTACCTAACAATTTATGCCATGATGTTTTCTCGAATCAATCAGCAAATACTAGACTAGCAGCAGCCACAAGTCGTTGACGAAAATTTTTCATGACTTTTATATAGTGTTACTTCAAACTGACAGTTCTAGTGGTTGCGTTAGGGCCACAAAAGAACACAAGTGGCTAACGCCCGCTACTTGTGGCGATATATAGTCACCATAGTTGTCAGCTACTCAGTATAGACAAGTGGATAGAAAATTATATGTAACTTGTGGCCGCTTCTATATACTTGCCATATTTAGCCACTTGCAGCTGTAATTATAGGCCACATTTCGCCATTTGTGGCAGTTACTTGTAGCGCATATTGCCACTTGTGGGTTGACTGAGTCTAGGTACTTGCGACCGCTATTGGAGGTCGCATGTAGCCACTAGCAGCTGTGACTGGAGACCGCATCTAGTCATTTGTGGCTATGACAGACTTGTGGCTGCATATAGCCACTTCTGATTGCAACTGGTGTGATGGTTGAGTCTAGTTACTTGTGACTGCAATTGAAAACCTCATCTAGCCACGTGTAGCTATGACTGGAGGCCACGTCTTGCCTTTTGTGGCTACGACTTGCAGCCGCTTCTTGCGACAGCGACTGGAGATCGCATATATATAGCCACTTGTCGCTGTAATTAGAGGCTGCATTTAGCCATTTGTGGCTATGACTTGTGGCGCATATTGCCACTTGCGTTTTGACTGAGTCTAGGTACTTGTGACTACGATTGGAGACCGCATCTAGTCACGTGCAGCTAAAATTGGATGCCACATCTAGTCATTTGTGGCTGTTACTTGTGGCGCATATTACCACTTGTCTGTTGACTAAATTTTGTCACTTGTAGCTATGATTAGAGGCCGCATCTGGTCTTTTGTGGCTGTGGCTAACTTGTGGCCGCAATATAACCACTTCTGATGACAACTGGTGTGGTGGCTGACTTATGGCTACGTTTGGAAGCCGCATTAAGCCACATGTAGCTGTGACTAGAGGTCACATGTGGCAATTTATGGCTACGACTTGTGGTGAATCAGTTTAGCCACTGAAAGCTGCATATATAGCCACTTACACTTGTCTAGTAATTTATTAATTCTGCTAGTGGCTGTTTCTAACTACTTGTGGCTGTGACTGATGGTCAAGCCTAATAATTTGATTGAGCCACTGGTTTAACCACATCTGTTTCCAGAGGGCGTCTGTTTGTGTTTCGCCATAGAATTTGAGAACCAATGAGTGAATTTTGATGCGGTTTTCACTGTCTAGAGTGATAAAATGTAATGATTACAACTGTATTATTGGGGATGGTTTGGAGAAATGATCTTAACCCTGTCCTGGATTTAAATTAGGATCAGTAACAGCCAAAGTTTTCAAACTTATTCGATTATGTGTAGGTATAATGTTATGTTTCAATGTGACATTTCTAAATTTTAGTTTTAACTGTTTTGGCTCATACATGTGGAAACTAATTAGCGATTTAATTATCCATGACGTCCGAGTGGGCATGACCAAAATTTGTTACTAAAATTGACACGTAAACAGACTCAAAAAGGCCACATGAATATCTTTTCTAAAAGTTTTATTCTTAAACCTCAAGCCTCACATTTAGTTATTCTATTTTTTTGTAGAATTTAATGTAAATTTTCTTAATTGGTCCATCGTCTTGCAATTAGAAATTATGATAATTTGTGAAGGTTTCTATAAAGATGCGGAATTGTAAAAGTGGAATATGTTATAAAGATTTAAAGGATAAGAAGAAAATGGTTGTGTCAAAAAAAAAAAGGGAAATTTATCAGTGTAAGAGGTCCTTCGGTGTGTTTGTAACGTTCGGAAAATATAGCGGAAAATCGAACGGGACAATATTATTTTTATATCCGGACCATAAATCTAGCAGCAGCTGGCTGACTTCTCGTGTATATGTTATTCATTCTCGGCGGCATTTCCGCAAGAGGCGCCCGTTGCAGGACTCTGACATTTAATCTAGAAAATTGCCCGCTACCACTCATTTATTTCCATTACTGTCAACTCTTTAGTTCGGTCTTAGCTGTTTGGGGCCCTGCACGAACAATCCGATGTCATATTATCCGCAGCCACTTCTAAGATATCGTCAGCATCGAACCAACGCATTACGCTAAGTGTACCTTTAGACCTTAGGCTGAATCTTCACCGAGACACTTTCTCGATTAACCATTAACTACATTGCTCCACACATATACCTACATTATCACCAACCATCAAACAAAATTTTGAACATTTAAACTGAAAACTTCCAAAAACCTAAGACACTTCCTTTCTCCAAATTTCAAGTCCTTTCCAAAGATAAAAAGAAATACTTACTATTTCCATTCACTGGTTTTATGTCCCCATTAGAAGACTGTTGAGAGTTAGCACTTGCTGTGGAATTAGGAGTTGTGGAGATGCCCGAGTGTGGAGATCCCGGCTTTATGTCCTTGCTTCCATTAAGGTTCGTCTTCGAGCTGGAATTGTTCTCGGATTTTATGCTCGGCGACGTCGTCGTATCCGCCGTATTTGTCGTTGCCTTTTGTTGCGCCAGTCTCTCCTGCTTTCGAAATTTTGCCCTGCGATTTTGGAACCAAACCTACAAAACAGGGGTATCCTCACATTTACAAACATTAACATTTTTGGACCACACTCAGGGAACGTTCCATTCTCTGGTGTGATTCTTATTAAAAATTCCCCACACTATCCCCTAAATCTACTCATAAAACAACCAGCACACGATAATTAACCCCCCCCCCCATTAATATTCACTGTTGGAGTCTGGATGAGTTTTTGGAATTGAAAAATCTCGAGTTCTCTATTTAAATTAAAAGTTACTGTTCCAACAAATCAGTTCAATGGTGCCATGGAAACTGCATTTTTTCCGATTATGACCATCGCATCGGACAAAAGGGATCCATGCAATTCAACATTAATCAGCAACCCCCTACAGAATCGTGGGGATGCAGGTAGATAACGTTCCATGTATAAGGGTGTGTGTGTGTGTGTGTTGCATTTGTACGAAAAACAAAGGACTGTTATATTTATCCTGGAATCAATCAATTCAATTGACCAATCAGGCACGCTGAACGGCAAGCGAAAACAAAATGATTGCGCATAGTCTCGACGAGTCGGGGTAAACAACGCAGTGACCCATGGAGAGTAATAATATTTAGAGTCGCATTACACCAGGAATTGTTCGTTATGATTCACTAGTTACAGGTAGATACTAATTCGACACTCAACATCTAAAAGCACTACGTTTCGAAATCGAATTAGTCCTCTACAAACGAACAGAAAAGTTCTGTGTCTGCCACGAGAATTCCTGAAGGATAAAGCAGTGGAGTCGTTTTTAGTTTGACATGATTTGGATTTGAGACGTCGACAGTCTAAAATTCGGTCTTGATACAAACCCCCTTACGTTCACTTCCTCCTTGAGTGTTGGGATTTCCATAGAATTGTAGAAGTCAAAAATGTATGGAGATGAAAGATTGTTTCAAGTAATTTTGGAACTTTCAAATAATTTTCTAAAAAGCTCGGGCATGCTCCTTCACTTTCCACCCTGGAAACGTCAGATCAGGGCATCTAGTATAAGATATGGCAAATTATTTTCTAATATTTGTTGATAATCCCTGATGGATTTAAGGAATAAGACTCAACATGGACTAGAAGACCATCGTGACCAAAATCCTCTCTGAAGGGACTGAAAGATGACGACTAATAATTAGATTGACATAATTCGAGTCGTGGAACGTCGATTAGGATTTTATTCCTACAGCAAAATTAGATGGGAAGCAGAATTATACGAACATCTATAGAATTTTCCAAAGACTTCTTCAGTTTTCTGGAGTATCTTAAGATTTTTAAAATATTCTGAGATGCTCCAGCATTATCTTCCCAGGAAACATTAGATTAATGCATTCAGATTACGTGAAGCATATGATTTTCTAATTTTTGTGGATAATGGATTCTGGATAATGTATTTTTGTGGATTCCTGATGAATAAAACCATCGTGACCAAAATCCTCCCTTGGAGACAATGAAAGATGACGACTGACAACAGAATGTTCCAGGAAATTTTGGAACTCTCAAATAACTTCTTCAGTTTTCTCAACATTCTCCGAATTCCCTTTGGGATCTTCAGATTCGATTCTTTCAAAATATTCTCGTATATTCTGAATGAACTATCAGGAAATCGCCAGATGTTGCATCTGAACCAAATTATTTTTCTATTTTTCTGTATAATTCCAGGCGACTCTGAGGAATAGGATTGAAGATGAACAGTGAGACCATCGTAATAGAAATCCTCCCTGAAGGGAAAGATGATGACTAAGCTTTAGGTTTGCATAATTCGAGTCGTGGGACATCAATTAGAACGATGGAGAGCAGAATTATACGAATATCTACAGAATTTTTCAGAAAATTTTGGAAATCCGAAAAGAATTCTTCAGTTTTGTGGAGTATCTTCAGATTAGTGCAAACAGTATTACGTAAAGCAAATAATTTTCCAATTTTTGTCAATAATTCCTGATCAATCTGAGCAATAAAGCTAAACATAAAGATTAAGATAATCGTAACCAAAACACTCCCTGTAGAGAATGAAAATTGACGACTGACAACAGAATGTTCCAGAAAATATCTAAACTTTTTTCTGGGATTCCAGAATGTTTTACCAATATATATTTGTGGATAATTCCTGATAAATCGGAGGAATAGAGCTTAATATGTACAATAAGACCATCGTAAGGGAAACCATCCCTGAAGGGAACGAAAGATGACGACTAAGCTCTAGATTAGCATAGTTCGAGTCGTGGAACGTTGATTAGTGTTTATCAAGGATTCAGGAGTCAGGCGGTCGAGTGGATGCGGTTATGGAGAGCAGAGAGACAGTCGACGTTGGAATTTTCTTCTGCAGGTAGTTGTAGGGTTGTAGCAGTAGGTGATGGTAGTGGTTATGCTGCTGATTTTGCAGACCGACCGACCCTGCCGCGTATTGGCAGGAGGCAATTAAGAATCATCGGTATTCCAAGCGCAGGACGTCGCTTGCCCGTTATTTGCCAGATTGATTGAACCAACCGAATCCTGCTGCTTGCTACCCGTTCGAGACGCTACCACTGCTACCCTTCTGCCACGGTCTCTCTGTCTCTCTGTGGACTCGTTCTTCTTCTCTCGTCCGCTCATTCTCGCATATCGAGTTCATCCATTCGATTCAGATGAACACGGTCTAATGAACAGCAGAACGAGATGTGAACGAGGAAATCTCAGTCACTCGCAAAAAAAAGGAAAAGGAAACTTTCTGCAGACCAGAAAGACAATTAGGATCCGACTTTGGACCACAGGGATAACAAAAGAATTTTATCTAAAGGGAAAACACTTCCTGATTATTCTTGAGTGTCTGGGACGTTTCAGAATGCTCGAAATTTTTTGGGAATCATTTTGAATGTTCGGGAATGACTCAGAATGTATACGAAACGTTAGTGAATATTTCCAGAATCACAACAAATATTCTGCAATTTCCCAGAATCATCTGGAACTTTCATGCAAAATCCATCACAATTTTCAAAAATGTTTGGAAATGTTTTCCATTCTTCTAAAACGATATTAAAGTTTCAAGAATGATCTGGAATCCTTCAGAACTTTGGAGAATGTTAGAAAATATTGTACAATATCCCAGAATGGTCTTGAGCTTTCAAGAATGATCTAGAATCTTCCAGACTTCTTGAGAATGATTTAGAAAATTTGGAAAATGGTCTAGAACGATTCAGAACTTTCAAGAATATTAAGGAGTGGCCTAGAATATTCCAGAATAATCTAGGATGTTTCAGAATCTTCGGAAATATTAGAGAATGTTCTAGAATATCCCCGAATGATCTAGAGCTTTCATGAGTGATCTAGAATAGAGTATTAGTGAATGATTTCCAAGATCCCAAAATGATCTGTAAGTCTGAAGAATGTTCTAGAAGTTTCAGGAGAGTTCTACAATGTCCCAGAATGATCTTGTGAAAAATTTTTTTGTAGTGTTATTATTGAAAGGATTTCGAAAGATTGTTGCTGTGTATGAATGTATTGATTGTTATATTTTTGCTCGGGCTTAGTAGATAATGATGAAGAGGGAAAAGTAGCTAAGTCTTGAAGAGAGTATATTTGCAGAGTAGATTAGTCAGACCAAGCACAGTAAAAAGTTTTCTGTTTGAACTGGGAGAGACGCAAGGGACTGAATGAATGGCTGACTGATAGCAAAAGCGACGTCGGGCGTCGGGTGGTGATGTGCGGTGGTATTTGGCATTCCATGTGTATTTAACAAAGTGACAAGGCACAGCCGAGGGGGTGGAGAACGTGTGTATTTAAGGCCGATGGTGGTGGTGCTGCTGCTGCGCCAAAATTTATACATGTCATGAATTTGTCATGCTTAATTTGCTACGTGGAAGATTTAAAGATTCTTAGGTATTTTATTTTCGAAATAATAATGTGACGGCAATCGGGGAGAGAATCGTGAAGAGAAATCTTGTTCCAGATGAATTTTTAAAAGAATATTGAATCATACATGTCTACCTACCCTCTTTAATTCTCCGAAATTTTGACGGAAGATTTACGAGATATCACAAGTAATAAAAATAATAAGACAAATGTGTCGATTATGATATGGATATTGATGTAAACAAAAATATAAAATATAACAGCTGTTCCTCGACATAACGCGGTCGTCGAAATCCCCACGCAAAATCTCAGCTGAGACAGCTAGTGAGGAGGTGCGAAATTCTTTAAAGATTCGCACACTTAGTGTAAATGACTAACGTTATTACGGGATAAATAAATCAATATACTGTTGGCTACAAAACATGAAAAATGAAATTTATGCCTTTTGTACAACACGTAATAAAATTACAGCTGGCAATTTTTATTTTTATACCATTATCTCCAGGAGAATCAAAGGAATTAGAAACGTACCGAAATTCATTAAAATGCATAATGTCTGTTAAGTTTCGATTATTCAAAACTATTCTTAAAAAATTTGGAAAACTCTAAATCCTTAATCAGAGTTCTAGATCATTCTGGGATGTTTTGGGCCACTCCCTAACATTCCTTAAAGTCCTTAAACATCTCAGATCATTCTCAAACGTACCAAATCATTCTCAGAATTTTTTGGAATTTGTAGATTATTCTTGAAAATTCCAGGTCATTTTGGAATATTGGAAAACATTTCCAAAAACTTTAGAAAATTATGATACATTCTACATAATTTCTGCAAACTCTAGAACATTCTTGGATATCGTAGAACATTTTCTAAAATTTCTGAAGGTTCTGAAACATCCCAGATCATTCTCGAACATTTTAAATCGTCCTTAAAAAATCTGGAAAACTCTCAATCATTGTTGAATGTTCTAGATCATCCTGAGATATTTTGGACTACTCCTTAACATTCCTGAAAGTCCTGAAACATCTCAGATCATTCTCAAACGTACCAAATCATTGTCAGAATTTTTTGCAATATTGGAAAACATTTCCAAAAACTTTTGAAAATTATGATACATTCTATATCATTTCTGCAAACTCTAGAACATTCTTGGATATCGTAGAACATTTTTTAATATTTCTGAAGGTTCTTAAACGTCACAGATCATTCTCGAACATTTCAAATCGTCCTGAAAAAATCTGAAAAACTCTAAATCATTCTTGAACGTTCTAGATCATCCTGGCATATTTTGGGCTACTCCTAAAAGTCCTAAAACATCACAGATCATTATCAAACATTCCAAATAATTTCCAGAATTTTTAGGAAATTATAGATTATTCTTGAAAGTTTCAAGTCATTTTGGAATATTGGAAAACATTTCCAAAAACTTTTGAAAATTATGGTACATTCTACATAATTTCTGCAAACTCTAGAACATTCTGGGATATCGTAGAACATTTTCTAATATTTCTGAAGGTTCTGAAACTTCACAGATCATTCTCGAACATTTCAAATCGTCCTGAAAAAATCTGAAAAACTCTAAATCATTGTTGAACGTTCTAGATCATCCTGGGATATTTTAGACTACTCCCAAACATTCCTAAAAGTCCTGAAACATCTCAGATCATTCTCAAACATTTCAAATAATTTCCAGAATTTTTAATAAATTGTAGATTATTCTTGAAAGCTCAAATTTTTCACAAATACACAAGTGAGTATTTATTTATTTAATTGTATGTATTTTAATAATTATTCTTATTCTTTTTTTTAACCTAAACTTCAATTAGTAAATATATTTTATTAATTAATGAACTCATTGTTATGTTCTTGTAAATTTATGTTTTTATTTGTTATACCTAACTGAACATGGTAGGAACATGTACCACAGTTCATCAAAGACACAATGCTTTATTAAGCAGATGGTGCGACGAAATGGCAAAAATATTTACTCAGGGGCTCCGCGGATCAAACTAATACGGTCCTGTTTGTTCAGAGACTTAAATGCTTGGGTAAACAAGATAGAGCAAAAGTGTTGAGGCAAACACCACATGTGTTATACACCGGCTTATCCATGCAGGATAAGGTGAGCGTTATCCTTTCTACCAGCCGCACTTATCCAACACGAATAATGTACTCAAGGATATTGACAGCATATTATAATAAATTGGTTACAAGTTTGGTCTATTGATTATCAAAATGTTAAATAATAAATAATTTACAAATGTTCTGGAGTAAGGACAAATAAAAATATGATCTTCCCTTATATTCCCAATTCTCCAATTGTTTCGTACATTTGAGTAGGTAATTTTGTAGACATTTCCAAAATATTTTTTTGCTTATGTTAAATATATTCATTGAGCTTTTTCACCCCGTCAGTAATTGAATTATTTAGCTTTTTTTTTTCGTTCGATTACGTGTTTATTCAGATTAGCCCTTGTCATTGTATTAGGGATAATAAAAAACCTGTCAGCATCCCCCTAAAGCAAGTGTCCATACAATAGCGTACAGTCTATTACCCAGCATTTAAAATGACACATGTCGTAAAATATTACAAAGAACACTAACATGGAAATAAACAAAGAGGGTGGTTTTTCTTTCTAGTAAAAATTTTGAGAATCCATGGAAATTCTCATACTTTTACAACTAATTCATTAGATTGTACTTTTTAAAATAAGGGTAGTACAATTATCATGCTGATTTCCTTAATAAAAGAAAAAAATACATGTGTAAACGACCTAGTAGGGGTGGAATTATGATGATGTAAGTCTAAATGGTACGGTCATGACTATTTGCAATGAATATTGAATTATTTCCACTCGGAAAGAAGCCTTCAATAAACGTATAGATACGGGGGTTGAAGTTGTTCTTGTTCTACACTAACACTCATGTATCTGTATTTAAAACTGTATCGTGGGGTTGGAACAACGAACTAAAGAACATCCCCTACGTAAACATCGACTGATGCTCGTTATTAAGGACCTGTACCAACCAACTGTAAGGGTGGCAGGACAGGGGTGAAAAACTGAATACATTTTATATTATTTATATAAATACATATAAATAATTATATAACAGAGCACGGCTCTCTACGGGGGTGGAGGGTGAATGGTTGATGTTATGGGCACGAAAAAAATTAAAATGGGGTGTTATAGGAAAAAGAGGACACAAAATGCGACAGTTAGAGACATATTAGAGGTAGAAACAGGAGTAAAAAGGAGCAGAACACAAATATAAATAATTATAAGTAACAAATATTAATATTATTGTTACATTAATTAATATTTTAGTGTTAATTGAAAAGTATCATTCTAAATTTAAAAGAAACATTGTGACGACATAATTATGTTCGAGTGGACCATTAAATTTTGTTTACGACTGTCTTGAAAATCGTTTTGTGGCCAAAACGTTTACGTGTCATTGCCAATTTTAACAACAAATAGTTAAAAATTATTGAAAACTTTGTCATTGCAATTATCTCATTAATTTTAAAATTCAGTTAGAATTTTTTTTTAATAATAATTGTTCTTTAATCCCTGCGATTACTTGCAAAAAATTTGACTGAATTCATTTTTAAAATTTCGTTGATGCGTGGGGTGTATCTCGGACGCGACGGGGTAACAGATGTCAAAAGGGTAACAGCAAGTTCCGCCTTGTGGCCACATTGTATCTGCGCATTGAGGGGTAGTTCTTCCCGTGTCATTCCGATTGTTAAACGAAGATTAATCTTTCACTAACTGCACTTTTGTTAACTTCCTGTTCACTTTCGCTAACTTATGACTTTATATTTTTATCTGTGTATATGTACGTGTCATATATACAGGGTAAAACAAAAATGAAACAGCAAAAGTTCAATTAAAAACCAAATAGAAAAAATAATTGATTGATTATAGTTTTCTCGAGGGTTGAAGAAGAATCTGAAGTTTAAAAAAAAAAAGTACCTATGTATATTAATTTTTATTTTTTGGTTGGCGTCGAAATTTTTTTCTAGTAAATTCTATTTTACAATATCGTTATTGGCAGAAAAAAACAAAACATATTTGTAGCTACAATTGCTGCCAACTTAATAATCTCTTTGTTAGACGTGGACGGATGAGTAATTCCTACAAACTACGTTTTAATCCCACTCATTCTCAGGCAATTCCCTAACAGGAAGCTGGTGATATCCAAAATAAAACAAATTTGATACACTACATCAGCGTCATTAACTAATATCAGGGCCGGATCCACGGGGAGGATTTTGGGTTCGGACTTATGCACCCTTTCAGGGTCAAAAAAAAATCAAAATTCTACATTTATTTTTTCACAATTAATATAACAGCTCAAAATACTTATTCCACCCTTGACTGCTAAAGCAAAAATTAAATTATTTTAATCGATAAATTTCATCATTTGTGTCTTTACTGTACGTTATAAATTTTTTTTTTTGTAATTAATTGTGATTTTTTTTTTATTCATGGAAGTTTTTATGTGTATAAAACTAAGTACCTACAGTTTGTCCACTTTAAAATAATCCTGGCCAGACTTTTGTGCCAGATCATAATGTAGAAATATTAAGAGAAAATTATATACGATGAACATCATAGATATTTTTAACAAAAGGTCTTATAAATGTTTTCTAGTTTTCGAAGGTTCCCAGAACCGAGTTTACCTGACACTTGGCTTTTAACCATTATCATTTATAACTCCAAACTGCCAGTTAAAATGAAACTTTTTGTTTATAAAAAATAACAACTAACGATCTTTTGCAAAGTGAGTAAAATATTTTTTTTTAAACAAAAATAATATCAGTGAACATTTTTCAATTTTTATTCACAAATATGAGCAGTATTTTGTTAGGAAATTCTAAATCAATAAATACATATTTTCAAAAAACTGATGGTTATAATAACAATAATAGCAGTTTGACCTTTGAAATGGTGTGTTGTTGTTGTTGTGGAAGTTAGAAAGCAGTTGCTGACCATAAAGGAGACCTAATGGAGCGAAACAACCAAAAAGCAGACATCCAAAAGGTCCATATAAATGAAATGATGTCTCTATAAGTTGATTGTGAATAGAATGGAATCGAATAAACAGAGAATGAACCCCGGTAATAATCGACAACAGAAGGCATCCGAGTAAAAGACATTTATTTTATTACAATTGCAAAGAGAGACGAAGAGAATGAGAGAGACTTTGGTACAACTGTGCACTTTTGATAATCACTTTGCCACTCCGGATAAATTTAATCTGATGGACCTCATTAAAAGGGCAAAATGTACCTCTTTCTGAACACACTTAGTTGAGAACTTTTAATTAACATTATTTAATTGGCTAATGTAATATACACAAATTTTTTAACTTACAATGTTTCATAATTTTGTTAATATTTTTATCCTTTCGATTTAAAAGTTAATAATAACACATAAAATTTATTTTTAATATTATACCTGCAAGTATTCCGAATCCGTTTGACACATCTGTATAAACCTAATTTTATAATTGTGTCCTCATTTAATACTTAGCGTTGTTTTAATTTTGTAACTTTGACCTAATTTTAAACGACACGCACGCCAAAAAATAGACCAACAGAATTATTACAGCAGAAGGCAATTTAATTTCCTATATATCATATCTTTACCTGAAGAAGATTAATTTAAGCGAAACATTTATTAGGAATGCATTTAAGATACAATATCTTACCATATTTGAAGGGTATGTTCAGAAATATTCTCTAATTGTTTTACTAATTGAAAAAATGTTTACCAATTGTTTTACCAATTCAGAAAATATTTTTTACCTTTTCTACCAATTCAAAGAATATCTCTTACTTGTTTTACCAATTCAACAAGTATTTAACATCTATTTTATTAATTGAAAAAATATTTTTCAATTCAAAAAAATGTTTCCCAGCTGTTTTACCAAGTCAAAAAGTGTTTCCCAATTATTTTACCTGTTCCAAAAATGTTTCCTAGATGTTTTTCAAATTCAAATCGTGTTCTACCAATTGAAAAATGTATACCAATTATTTTGCCAATTCCTGAACCTTTTCCCACGTATTCTACTGATTGAAAAGGTGTTTACCAATTCAAAAAAAGTTTACCAACTGTTTTGTCAATTCAACAGATATCTCTCGCTTGTTTTCCAAACTGAAAAGTACATTTACCAATTCAAAAAATGTTTTCTAGCTGTTTTACCAAGTCAAAAAGTGTTTTCCACTTGATTTTGTAACAAAAAATATATTTATCAATTCACAAAATGTTTCCCAATTATTTTAATAATTCAAAAAATGTTTCCTAGCTGTTTTTCAAATTCAAATCGTGTTCTATCAATAAAAAATTGTATACCAATTATTTTGCCAATTCCAGAACCTTTTCCCGCCTATTCTACCGATTAAAAAGGTGTTTATCAATTCAAAAGACGTTTACCAACTGTTTTATCAATTCAACAGATATCTCTCGCTTGTTTTCCCAACTAAAAAGTACATTTACCAATTCAAAAAATGTTTTCTAGCTGTTTTACCAAGTCAAAAAGTGTTTTCCACTTTATTTCCTAACTAAAAACTACATTTATCAATTCACAAATTGTTTCCCAATTATTTAACCAGTTCCAAAAATGTTTCCCAGCTGTTTCTCAAATTCATAACGTGTTCTATGAATAGAAAAATGTATACTAATTATTTTATCAATCCTAGACTGTTTTCCACCTATCCAACTAGTTGAAAAGTATTTATCAATTCAATAACCGTTTCCCATCTTTTTTACCAATTCAAAAAATACCAGTTACTTGTTTTCTCAACTGATAAGTATATTTGCCAATTCAAAAAAATTTTGCCACCTACTCTGCCAGTTGAAAAACTGTTTTCCATCTGTTTGGCCAATTCAAAAAGTGTTTTCTACTTGTTTTTCCTTACTGAAAAATGTATTTACCAACTCAAAAAATATTTCCCAGGTTTTCTATCAAATGAAAAATGTATACCAATTGTTTTACCCGTTTCCAAAAATGTTTCTCGCCAATTTAGTCGTTGAAAAAGTGTTTACCAATTCAAAAACTGTTTCCCAAGTGTTTTATCAAAAGAAAACTGTATGGCAATTGTTTTACCAATTCTAAAAATGTTTCTCGTCTACTCTGCTAGTTAAAAAAGTGTTTGCCAATTCAAAAAATGTTTCCCACCAGTTTTGCCACTTCGATTCATTTTATGTCTTCAATGACGTGCTTTAATTTTGCATAATAACTTATTATTTGTTTGCAAACTTGCTGTATTTTCACACCAATTTTGATGGCCTCGTGTTTTCCCACAAAACCAATTCCCAAGAGTGTAATAAAATATCCGATTGATATTTTGATCTCTAGTTTCGCATTCATTATAGTGCACCACACCACGTATGTGAACTCGAAAGAATCTATTCATGGTGCACTGTGTGTTATGGGGTGAGCAGCCCCTTTTCTAGTAGCGATGCGCACTTGCCCACATAGGGATGTCAAATACATTACAGACCGTTTAGCAAGTGGCACCCTGGAGATACTGATCTGGATTCGTGAGAATCAATTGCGCGAAATTTGATTAACTTTTAATTACGATAATGAAATTTTTATTGACGATACAACTGCAACATCCCTCTCGAATTTATGGACAAAAGAATAAATAAACATCGTATGTCAAAATTATTATTTTAGCTCTTGTTAATATTTTTGGAGCTCTGGTGGGAAACGTGGACCATTGGGATGATCATTTTGTTCAAGGGATTGTTTTTGTCTAAAATTTTTGTATCCGGATAAAAGAAAATAAAAATGTATGCGAATGAGAAAAAGGAAAAGGAGTTGGAGGAGTAGAAGGTGTTATTTTTAATCACTCTGAGTGCTCTCGGATACAAAGAGTTTTATCTCCTCCAGCCTAACCTGGAAGCCCCATAATGAAACCGCAACACTTTCTTCCCTAATTTTGTTTCGTTCCCTAATAAAAACAACGAACTCGGTTTCGTTTAGGAAATAAGGTGAGGCTGACATTTACAAGAATTAACGAAAGAGATTCTCGAGATATTTCACGTCTCCGTACCTCAGATGCTCTTTCCTTTTTGTTAGTTCCAATTAAAATCTACAATCCTACATATGTACCTAAAATATCCCAACGAAATCATACAAAAAAAAAGCTATTTTAACTCAAAACTTTTACAGAAATTTATTCATTTATTTATTTATTTATCATATATTTCATCTGAGCAAAGCATAACCATCTATAGTTGCGAGCTTCCTTTACAAGGATAATATATTACATCTCCTTGATAATACACAGGTGTTCACTCCGACTAATTAGTAACCCTCTTAACTAATAACCCACCCCCATATTCCAACATCCTCGTTAATCTTTAACCTTTTCTCATTTGACGAAACGTGTACGAAACTGATCGAGGGTAAATAACTTTTTATTTTCAAAAAAAATGTCATCCTATTTTTCTGTGTGGTGTCCGCGGAATCCCACGACCTTTGACAACCTAATTATATCGCGAATTATCTACGCAGATGATGTCAACGATGTTGAAATGGAACCCGTGCGACCAGGGCCATGGCTTGAGTACCTACCGTTACAAACAACTGTGAGTTGTGTTTTGTATCTATAATGCATGTTCAATAATAGCTGCAAGTATGACCGTAATAGACCAATTTCACGGCCACCCTTGATATAATAGGGGAGATTAGAATGCGTCGGTGTGAATTTGTATGTCACGGATTTGGTTACCGAACGCCACGCGACGCCACTTGTACCAAACGTGCCCCTTCACGTGCTGTTAATATTCCAACACTGTTATCATTATCTACAGTTCTGGTTTGGAACAACTCAGAAATTACTTCTTGTCCATTGAGATTGTGATTCATTGATTTTTAGTTTTCAACAATTTGAAATTATAAGAAAAAAGCCCTCAAAAAAAATTATTGTCAATTATTTTACCAATTCAAAAATCATTTTCCAATTGGTTTGCCAATTCAATAAATGTTTTCTAGTTGTTTTATCAATTCAAGAATTGTTTCCAAATTGTTTTACCAATTCAAAAAGTGTTTCCAATTATTTTGCCAATTCAAAAATCATTTTTCAATTAGTTTGCCAATTCAATGAATGTTTTCTAATTTATTTATAAATTCAAGAATTGTTTCATAATTGTTTTACCAATTCAAAAAGTGTTTTCAATTATTTTGCCAATTCAAAAATCATTTTTCAATTGGTTCGCCAATTCAATTAATGTTTCCTAATTGTTTTATCAATTCAAGAATTGTTTCCCAATTGTTTTACCAATTGAAAAAGTGTTTCCAATTATTTTACCAATTCAAAAATGTTTTTAAGTCATTTTACCAACTCAGGTTCTAAGAAATAAGTTACAATTCAATAGAGCTAACGCGCCCAATAATGGCTTCGATTTAAAAGCTCAATTTATTGTCGTAATTAATTATGAAAGCAATTTAAACTTACAAAAGATCCTTAATAATAATTATATCCAATGGTTTTGCCAATTCAAATAATTTTTCTCAATTGGTTTATCAATTGAATAAATATTTTTCAATTCTTTTACTTAATCAAGACGGTTTTCAGTTGTTTTATCAATCTCAACAATTGTTTTATCAATTGAAAACTGTTTTTCACTTCTTTTACCAATTCAAAAATGTTTTTAAGTAATTTTACCAAGTCGGGTTATTAGAAATAAGTTTCAGTTCAATAGAGCTCACGCACCCACTGAAGGCTTCGGTTTAAAAGCAAAATTTATTGTTGTAATTAATTATGAAAGCAATTTATACTTAACAATAATTATATCCAATTGTTTTGCCAATTCAAAAAATATTTTCCATTTTTTTATCAATTCAACAGTTGTTTTCGAATTATTTGACCAATTCAAGACTATTTTCAAATATTTCCCAATTGTTTTACCAATTCACGACTGTTTTTGAATTTTTTACCAATTCAAAAATGTTTTCCAATTGTTTTACCAAATAAAAACTACTTTTCAGTTGTTTTAGCAACTCAAAAAATTGTTTTTGAATGGTTTTACCAATTTTTAGTTGTTTTACCAATTCAAAAATATTTTATCTACTCAATTACCAAGAAATGAGTCCAATTTCGATAGATCTAACGCATCTGAAAGAAAATTTCAGTAAAATTTGTATGAGGTTGGATCACCTCTTCCAAATGGGAAAATGAGATCCATACGTAAATATTTGCTAAAAATTTTATACTTATGAAAAGGAAAATTCTTTTTACTTTAGGAAAATGGTACAATTTTGTTTTTCGAATTCGATACATTGCATAGTTTTTATTCAGAAATAGAAACACTTACTTCCGGCAGGAGATGCGCTCTGTTGATAGAGCATATTTTCGCTTTCAATCCCTTGTGACATAAAATATTCATATTCGGTAAGAGGGATCAGGTGCAAACATAACACCCTTACATGCTACCAATGTATCACTGGCGAAACAATTTTCATTCATATATTTTTTTTCGAAAATGGATTCTAACAAAAATGGTGTCCACTTTACTGTTTTGTCTGTCTGTATGTTGGTGCAAAAATTCAAAAAGTACTAAATAAACTTCTGATACTATTATAGATGAAAAACTTTACAGGGATTTACCAGAATGAGAATCAGAGCGAATATAATTATGTATTACAATTTCAAATTGAGTCAAAAAAATTAATTTGCGTTTGTCAAAATATGTGTTGATGATTTTTTTTTTTTTGGATTTGTATTTTATAGGGGGTGGGTGATAAGTGTTGTAGGGTAATTTTAATCGTGCAAACAAAAGAGGCCGTCGTATAATTCACCGTTTGTAATCAGGGGATGAGTTTATAATGGGAAAAATTAGAGTGGAGCAGCGTTAGGAAATCAAAGGCATACATCAGAATTAGCGCTCATGTATGGGGCTACGTAACCGCGGAATTGTCTGTGGTGAAAATAACTGTTCTGCAGCGCATCATTTCCAGAAATTTTATGGTTCCATAGAAACGGCTAACTCTCGCCTTTTTGTTTTTATCGTCAAATTACCATTCGCGCTGTTCAAAGTTTCCGTTATGCGACGTTTTCTCGTTTTATGGACCCTTATTCGGCCTCACAACCCACCGCCAACGTTCCGATATCAAATTAAAGCAAAACTTTATGTGGAAATATATTTGTCGATCTACCAATGAAAACCTCATAAATCTACCACTATCGGAACCAAAATCTCATTTATATTACAATAAATTTTAATTAAATAAAAACACAACATAATATAGGTATACAACAAAAAGGTCACTTACTTGAACTCTCGCTTCAGTGAGGTCAATTTTCATAGCAATTTCTTCACGTGTGTATATATCCGGATAGTGGGTTTCCTGGAAAGCCCTTTCGAGTTCCTTCAGCTGGGCTGAAGTAAAAGTCGTCCTGATTCTTCTCTGTTTTCGTTTTTCTGTCAAAACACCGTCGTGTCCTGGATAGACTTTGTAAGGAAGACCACCTGAAAACAAATTCCAAAAATTATCCTTTACATTCTGCCAAGCCAAATTTTGAAATAGAATTGGAACTCCTATGCCCTAAACTCACAAAAAAAAATTATAATACCTTTGAGGACTAACTCCTTACTCATAAGAATTATTTTGTCTTTAAATTAAATCGCTCCCTGATATTGCATCCCTTTTGGTAGTTGGTAGATTTTTTTGTTGGAAAATTAAATTTTGCAATAATCCGTTTAAATCCAGATCGGGAGCATGTGAATCTTGAACATGAGACTGTAAAGAAACGCCTATATCGATCTGTGGAGGACGCTATAAGGGGAGTAAAAAGGGGAAAATAGCGACGCGGCAGCTCTTCCTGCTACGCATGAAAAATGTCTGCCGACAATTTTCTCGGACAGGATAACTAACATTGAACCCGTGTCTAGCGACAAACTTTTTTTCTAAACGCAGACGAGAATTTGATTTTATTCGGCCAATATGTCAACAGAAGAAGAAGAAGAAGAAAAAGAAAAACATGAGAGAACACCCCATATCATATTTCAATCCCTCTGTTATGGAATGCATCCCTTAAAATAAAAAAACAATAGAAGTATCTAAAAATTATGGTTGTTTAAAGAGGATTAATTAAAAAATTTAATTAATTATAAAATTAATTTTTAATAAATGTTTGCCATAAGTGTATAATACGTGGAAGCAGGCGTATGGGCATTTTAGCGTCGGCACCGGGACGCCTGATTATGATTTCTGCCACAAGAGGCGCCGAATGAATACTACATGGCTGCGGTTTGCTGGTTAATAAACCCAAATTAATATTTACCGTGCTCCCTGTGAGACATATGGTCTGATAATAATGTTCCTGTAACGTCCTTCCATAAAAAGGAAAACGTACCAGGATAAAAATTAAAAAAAATAATTAACGAATGTCATGGAACGTCTCACCGTAATAAAATTACAGTTACGTATATTCTACAATACTAAAAAAATTATTTAAATAAAAGGCTGATCCACAAAATTTTGAAAAAATTATAGTTGACTTCGTCTTATTTGCCCAGGTGAATCAATCCAAGAGCTTTTTAGTCCTATTTTTACTCAAAAGAATCACGAAAAGTTAAAAGCTTCAGAATTTTTAGGGTTCCACAGATACATATGGAAAAGTGCAACCCTTGATGGGATCACTCGGGTGTCTGTCTGCCTGTCTGTCACAGCTATTGGGGTTCGAATGCACTGGAACGATTTTAAAAATATCGCGAATTTTCTTCGTGAGACGTCTCATCAAAATAAAATTATAGACGTATTCTGCCAATTTTTTTTATCAATAAAATGATGTGAATAAAACTCTAATTGAAAATTAAAAGGCTGATTCACAAATTTTTGAAAAATTGTAGTTGATTTCGTCTCATTTGCCCATCTTCATCAGGTGAATCAATCCAAGAGTTTTTTAATCCTGTTTTACTCAAAAGAATCACGAGAAATTAAAAGCTTCGTAATTTTTAGAGTGCCAAAGATTCGTATGGTAAAATGAACCCTTAATGGGATCACTCGGGTGTCTGTCTGCCTGTCTGTCACAGCTATTTGTGTTCGAATGCACTGGAAAGATGTTAAATATATCACAAATTTTCTTCGTGAGACGTCTCATAAAAATGAAATGATAGACGTATTCTGCCAAATTTTTTATCAATAAAATGATGTGAATAAAACTCTAATTGAAAATTAAAAGGCTGATTCACAAATTATTGAAAAAGTTGTAGTTGATTTCGTCTCATTTGCCCATCTTCATCAGGTGAATCAATCCAAGAACTTTTTAGTCCTGTTTTACTCAAAAGAATCACGAAAAGTTAAAAGCTTCAGAATTTTTAGGTTTCCAAAGCGGAACCCTTAATGGGGTGTCTGTCTGTCTGTCAGTCACAACTAGTTGAATTCTAAAATACTGGAACAATTAAATTTTGAAATTTAGAGTTGTCTGGCCCAAAAATTTACCTAAACAAGGAATTTTGGAAAAGGGAAGCAACATTTGGAGGATAATTTTTACATTTTTAATAAAATCTCGTTGAATTTCTACTTAAATGATAATCTGTGAATTAAATATAGTAATACATAAATTGTCTGTGGTAGTGCCAAGAAGTTCAAAAAGTAAAAGTAAAATTTTTTTTTTGATCCGAAAATCCTTGAGTTCCTTGGACAATTTCTCTGGATGTTAAGTATTTTCGACCGTTTAGAACATCATTTATAGTACGATGAATGCCAAATGGATTCAATGTAAGTGCGCGACATTTTGCGTTGTGGCAGCTGTCAACTCCAATTTTCTCTCCAATCTTTCAGCCACCAGATCGACCAGACACGACGAGAAATAGGAGGCCATGGACGAAGGAGAGAATAGATTGATATTACTTTATTTAAGATGGTGGCCAAAGGAGAAAGACGGTGAACGAGGGTGTCAAGTGCGAGCGAGAGGGCGACACAGCGAGAGAGGGTGTGTGGCGATGAGGAAAGAGAAAGACAACCTGGAGGGTGAGAGTGGGTGGAAAATCGGCCGAAGAAACGCTTGCGGTCGCTGTTCTATCTCGTTAGAGTTACATGGGAAAACTGACGCCTATGAGATACGACCACTTGTTCTCGACTAACTAAAAGATCATTCTTTAATATCTGATGGGGAAGTTCCCAAAATATACAGATGTACTTATTCTAAGTGCCAAATAAATACCCCATTTGTAGGACATATTGATAAGAATACAGGATTGTGTTTTTTTATCTTTAGCTGCAAACCACTTGAATTGGTTGACCACCCACATCCGCCCTATTCTCCCGATTTGGCACCGTTGGACCACTATTTATTACCAAATGCAATTTGCAATTTTTTTCATTGTGAACATTTTGCTAAATGTGTAATATGTTATAAAAGACTTTGTTGTCTAATTTGGACATTAAAATTTTATACCATGGCACTAAATAAACCGAGAAGAAGAAGAAGAACGAGAAAAGTTCCGCAGCTCGCGTTCGTTTTACTTTTAGTTTTTTTTTTTTTGTTATTTTCTCCATAAAATAAGTTCCTTTCCAGTTCTACCCTCCATGCAAAGACAGTAAAAAGACAATAAAAGGAAGAGCACATTCGAGTTAGTTTCGAGGGATGCGATCCGCACCCGTTGTTTACCATTCGCTCTTGCTCTTGGATGGAGTTAGATCTCTCTGGTTGAGGGAGCGATTCTCCAAGACATTAAAAACAACCCTCAACATTTTATTTACATTGTAAAATTATTTCTTTAAAAACATTTATTTCGGAATTAATTTTAGTCAAAGCAGAACGTTGGTTCTTTGAATGCGTTTTGCCCTTTTCGGAGATTATTCACAATAAACTTTCGTTGGTATTAAATAATTAAATTCCGCCCCGTGGTGGGGTTGAAGTGTAGTGAATAAGACCAAGATGTAACTAACTTTGTTAGCGGAACACAACTGAATTATGTTCTTATAATGTTTTGGACGAGAAAAAGTGGCGCTTTCCCAACTTTGCTTTCTCCCAGTCGGCATCCAGCAGGCGGTCCGGACACGTAATGTGATCCTGGTGAACCCTACGAAGAGGGCTAACGGTGGTAGACATCTTGCTTTTCGGGTGAAACTAATCGAAAAATTTTACGTTTTTCGACATGCGCTCTTCTACATCATACGAGTTCAACTTATTAACTCTACAATAAGTGTCTTTTCGGTTTCTACCAATTAATTAGAATTAAAATCCTGGTTTTTTTTTTCAACGAAGGACGAAGGGATGTTTCTCGTGTATGTATGTATGTATTGAGTAGTTTTTTATTAATCTCAGACTGTGGTACATTATTATTTTTTAAAAAAACTCCATTTTGAAGATAGGGGATGATTTTTTAGGATAGCGTTTACAAAAAAATGTGGTTGGTGGTTGTTTTTTTTGGAATGCCAAAGTATTCAAAATTTTTAGTATTAAACCCATCAAATGTAAAAGCGAAATATGACCCAAAAAGGGCATTATTTTATTGTCTTTAATTGAAGAAAGCCAAAAATTCATAACGACGATGCTATTAATTAATTAACAGACGATAATGTTTTAGTGATAACTAATTAGTAACTAATACGATACTAAAAACGATATCACGTGACTCTGGGGCATTTATGAACACCCTGTATTATTATAAAATAATAGATCAACTATTTTTTCATTAGATAAGAGAAAAATTATAGTGAAAGAGTTGTGCCCTGCGCCTCCACTAAAAATATTGTCTAAATTGTTGTATTTGAACTCATTTTTTTATTAAAGAAGATTTTCCAGCATTTTTTATAGTAATTTTTGTCGCTTCATTTGGACGATAAGGGATGATTTTTTTGGACATATACAGGGCCTTCATAAATCTCCGCATGTATTATTTGAAATATCCCTAAACGATTTCTGAAAAATTCCAGTGGCAGAGTTAAGAAAAATTAATAAAAAATGAGGGTGGTGGTTGTTTTTTTTTTTAAAGCCAAAGTAACCAAAATTTTTGGTATTAAACCCAATAATATAAAAGTGAAAATGGGCATTAATCGAAGATAAAAATTTCCAGCATTTCTTTATAGTATTTTTTGTCGTTTTTCAAATTTTATTGTCACTTCAAAGTTTTATAAAATGAATTTCACGATTGTTAGAAACAATTTGTTAATTAAAAAATAAATTTTTGTATATTTTAACAAGATCCATAGAAAAATAATAAGTTCAGTTATCGTTTTCTATAAAATTGGGATTGTTTATAACATTTATGCAAAGGGTATTTAATTTTTTACTTCGTCAACCCCTTTGCAACCATATCCAATGACCATAATTATTTATTTATTATAGAGCAGAACTTGTTGATTGTTATTAATTAATTTAAGGCAAACAATTCCTTTTTTTGTGAACTAAAAAAAATTTCAAAACTCACTAAAAGTACAAACATAATTTTTTAAATGAATTCTTTTCTAATGACCAGACGAAATCTGAGGAATTCCCCGTTCATTTAGTGAAAATTTAGATGTATCAGCAGCTACATCTTCGTCTTTATATTTTTATTTGCTTCAAAAAATTAATTATTAATAATTTTAAAATACAAAAATTGATAAATTAAATTATTTACGAATAAATGCAGAAAAAAGTGTATGGAAACTCACTTTGTAAATTCATGGAGGACGGAAACATAGCAGCTCTGTGGTGAACGTCCTGGACATGTGGCCTTCCGCCCATAACCGCACACTGGGAAGTCGGAGTCCCAGGATGATGAATGGACATGGCCCCGGCTCCTGCACCAGGATTATACGATCTGGCCATCGAAGCCGCCGAATATCGGTAAGCGGCCTGGGACATTTGGCTGCAGGACGTTATGTCTCCATAGGATCCTGGCATGTTCGCCAGGGCCGTCGGATCCATTCCTGTTCCTTGCAAACATGTCGAATCGAATCCTGCGGCCGCCGCTTGGTTCAAATACGAATAATCCATAACTTTCGATAACGTAACGTAGCTACTACCACCACAATCAAGAGATGTAAGACTAATTGGATTCACGTCTTAGTGAGTCATTGTTTATGGAAGGATAATGATTGGATGTTGAACATAAAAAAAAAAAACGGATCATGTGATGGACAGGATTTTGTTATGCATATCCCGACGGACGGACAGACGGAAGATGCGATGGATGTTTAATCAGCTAATGAGTTAACTAATGAGAGACGGAGGAAGAGGAGGTGATTTGAGGATTGAGGAGGTAGCAATAATTTCTGGTTAAGTCGTTGGATCGGTTATCGAGGTTTGATAGTCGGCTTAAAGGGTAATCAAATCAAGAGCTAATATCAAATTATGGCGATCACGGGTAATATCACGGCTTTTTCAAGAGAGAAACGCGCGTATTATAGAGAAGAGACCCGACTGCTATTCGCTTCGAAAATCAAATGATAAGCTAATTCAATAACGTCGCTCTGTGCTCGGGATGGAAAAGAAAAACAGGGGTTGAAACGAGGCGATGGGGGTGCAGTACGGAAGGCGGGGCCACCACGCATGGCTCACGTGCACCCTCCAATCGCGAGTCTGCGCGCTATCGCGACAACACCACCCCATTGGACGCGGAAGTGACGTCACAGCCCCGACACACGCGATCGTCTTGGTGACACTCTTCCAAACTGCCCAAGAATATTAAAACACACGCACTTTAAATCGAATTTTCGCAAGGATAACGAATTTTTTTGCACATTCCCACATACCCCTGTTCAGGTGGGGAGAACGATGTTTGTACCCTTTTCTAGGTCTCTCTAACTTCTCGAAGCAACAGATACAAACACGATAAAAACGATACATGATGATCAAACGAATAATAACAAGGATAATGTGATCCTTGTTATTTTGGTGGAGGCGCCAGTACGAAAAAACCTTTAAAACATACGTACATTGATTGAATCGAATTTTCGTAAGAATAACGAATCCTTTCTGAGTAGAAGAATGTATTTGGAATCAAACGAAAGATAATTGAAAAAATCTGATTCTTGTAATTTTTGGTGAAGGCGCTGAAACGGAAAATCCTTCTAATTCCAAAGTATTGAAGGATATTTAATTCACATGCAATTCAAATCGAATTTTCAGAAGGATAAGGAATTTTTTCCACTCTTGTTTAAGTGGGGAGACGATTGTTTATATCCTTTTCTAGGTCTCTGAGTTGAAGAAGCAACAGATCTTAACAAGGATTCATAATATTAAATGATAACAACTAGGATAATTTGATCCTTGCAATTTTGCTGAAGGCGCCAGAAAGGAAAAATCTTTTAATTCCAATGTACTGAAGGATTTTAAGACACATGAACTCTAATTCGAATTTTTAAAAGACAACAAAAAATATTTCCTTTCTGTTCTCCTTTTCGAGGATTCTGCCAAGTCAAAATGAGGATTTAAATATAAACAAAAGAACACAATATTAAATCCTTAATGGATTTGGAATCAATAAGTGAATGATAATCAGGAGAATCTGATCCGTGTAATTTTTGGTGAAGGCGCCGAAGGATATTTAAGACATTCGCACATTAAATTGAATTTTCGCAAGGACAACGAATTTTTTTCTAAGCAGGTACCCTTTTGCAAGTGGGAAGAAGGATGTTTATGTCTTTTTTCATGTTTCTGACAAATCGAAACAACAGATTAAGTAAGTGACAATTGGAAAAAACTGATCCTTGCAATTTTACTGAAAGCACCAGGAAGGAAAAATCTTTTAATTCCAATGTACTGAAGGATATTAAAACACATGAACTCTAAATCAAATTCTTAAAAGATAATACAACTAAGTATTTCTTTTATGTTATTCTGCAGTTGAGGAGAAGGATATTTGTATCCTTTACGAGGCTTCTGGCAAGTCAAAATAAGGATCTAAATATAAAGAAAAGAACACAATATTAAATCCTTAATGGATTTGGAATCAATAAGTGAATGATAATCAGGAGAATCTGATCCGTGTAATTTCTGGTGAAGGCGCCGAAGGATATTTAAGACATTCGCACATTAAATTGAATTTTCGCAAGGACAACGAATTTTTTTCTAAGCAGGTGCCCTTTTGCAAGTGGGAAGAAGGATGTTTATGTCTTTTTTCATGTTTCTGACAAATCGAAACAACAGATTAAGCAAGTGACAATTGGAAAAATCTGATCCTTGCAATTTTACTGAAAGCACCAGGAAGGAAAAATCTTTTAATTCCAATGTACTGAAGGATATTAAAACACATGAACTCTAAATCAAATTCTTAAAAGATACCTAATACAACTAAGTATTTCTTTTATGTTATTCTGCAGTTGAGGAGAAGGATATTTGTATCCTTTACGAGGCTTCTGGCAAGTCAAAATAAGGATCTAAATATAAAGAAAAGGACACAATATTAAATCCTTAATGGATTTAGAATCAATAAGTGAATGATAATAATTGGTAAAATCTGATCCTTGTAATTTTAGTGAAGGCACCGGAACGGAACATTTTTTTAATGTCAAAGTACCGAAGGATATTTTTAAGACATTCGCACTTCAAATTATAAATTGAGAAGATTTCTTAAGAATGACAGTCAGTTTCTATATTTTTTATTTGCTGATAATATGAAATAATGATCTGTGAAATTGTATAGTAGGTACGTACATAAGATAGGAAACGACGTCTTTGGACGAATGACATTGTAATTTGTTCAATTATTATTAAAAACATAATTGAACATCCCTCCGAACATGTTAATTGCTATTCATTTCCATAATTGGCGCAGAAGAACAGTCGGTCGGGCTTGCTCCCATTATCGTCCATTAACTCGTATCATGCGACAAAATTTTATTACTCTGTCTTCATTTAAATGTACATTTCAGACCGCAGCCAGTGCCAATTTCCTCGCGTGTTATTGCACGAATTGCAATAATTCTGCATTCATTTCAATAATGTCATCAATTTTCAATTATCGCGTCCTACTCGATTTCATTTCGTTCCTCCGTCACGACAAATGCAACAATTTCAAACATTTCAAAATCCATCAAATCAAAACTCACACATTATCCACCAATTTTTTTAAAGACTTTCATTAGTCTTCTAAAATAACATCTTAGGGGTCAAGACGCTCCTTAAGTTTTTATTTATTTTTTTAAAATTTTCGAAAACAAATTTATTTGATATAACTCATAACCAAAATCAAACTCCAATCACAGGTAAAAATAATTTATGTCGTTTAGGATTATCTAGGACGTTCCAGAGGATTTTTTATTTGTGAGAATATTCTGCTCAGGGATCGTAGGGGTTGGAAAAGGGGTTGGTAAATAAGAAAAGTCAAGTGCTCGTGGTAGTAGTGTCGTTATTTTCATCTGGTCAACTGAAGAAGGAACTTTCCGCCAGCTTTCAGTAAACAGTCCGTGTTTCACTTAAATTGAAAAGATTTGGCAGCTGATCGAGAAAAATTACTACTTATAAAGTTTGCCTCGCGCACAGATGGAACACGGAAGCCGGAACAAATCGTTTCCGGTGGAATAATAAATATTGTACACGACACCGGAAAACTTTTGCCCCTTTTTTTCTTCTTTTCAATGTCGATGCTCCACTTTTTAGTTATTTCAGCTTTATATTTTAAACTTTTTTTTTGTTATAGTTTTAATTTAAAATAAATCACAGGATATTTATTTATTTATATAAAAATAACACAAAAAGGATAATCCGAAACGTCCAAGGATTCAAAATGAAATGTAGGCTTGTATGTCCTATATAATTTTAAAGATAGAACTCAAATTGCAAAAAAAAAAGAAGGGAATTTTTTAAAATCAAAAAAAAAATAATACTATTTGGTGGAAAGAAATTGTTCGCATTAAGGTCCTTTGGCGTCTAGACCATATCTTCTTACAAGGAAAACATTGTTCGTTTACTGCACGATTTATAATTCATAAATAAATAATTAAATACAAAATTTATTTCCTTCGTCTATTTTTTTACAACATAAAATTTTCTTTTTTTGTCTTTTCATAAACCATTTTTCACCAAATATTTTCAAAATAAATACACAAAATTTCCAGTTCAGTAATTATTCACATTCCTTCTTAATTTTCTCACCTTGGCCCCATACATTCTTCCACTTCTTGTAGTTTTACCATCAGAACTACCAGCAGAGCCTTTCTTATTCATTCTTCTCGAAGTTTTCGGTAAAGCTGCAGCTTTTGTAAAAGCAGCCTTCAGCTTTCGTTTCTCTTCCATGCAAAGCTTGCAGCTTTGTCTCTTCCTTTTATCCTTGCGCTTCTTATGAGTGAAATAAGTTTTGGATTTCCTCTTTTTTTTCGTCCTGCTCCTTTTTTCTATCGTTATGTAAGAATCAGCATACGAAGCCTCTTGTACTACTGTTGAATTCCCTCCAGAGTCACTGACAGGAAGACTATGTATTGAGTAATCCCCATTGGAAATTGTTAAACTATTGGACATTCCTGAAGACATAAATTCTACATCACAGCTTCGACCTTCGATAACAGATAAATTATTTGTTTTACTTCTTGTCTGCTCTTCTGCAACCTCCTGAGAGTCTAACCTGAGATTGGCTTGTGATGTGCAGTATTTCTGAAAAAGTTCTGTTTCCAATTGAGGATCTTCCTCCAACTCCTCGTCGTCTTGGGATTTAAAATTTGGGTTTTGGAAATATTCATTTAATTTCTGATAAACACTAGACTTGGAGGAGTGTTTCAAGCAGCAGCTACTTCTTCTGTCCAAGCACAATTTCGAAACCTTCGAAGGAACACGACGAGGTGTTTTGGACTTATTCTTAATCGTTAAAATGTTGCAGCTTAAAGATTCACTGGTCTTTTGAAGATTTGCTTTAGAAGTGGATGATATTTTTGAAATATCCCTGCAGAGGTACTCAAGGGCATTCTTCTTGTTTTCGTTGGTTCCTTCAGAGAGATTCTTGAGTAACCACGACTTGTGGAGCTGCCTTTTTGTGCGACTACTTAAAAAATTGATGAATATGTTACTGTACTTTGGTTTATTTGGTTTTATAACTCACCCTTTTCGTCTTTGATAAGTAACGACCATCAACCCCTTAGTGATACCCTTCAAAATGTAGTACAGTCCATAAGCTACAATTCCCACTGAAGGACGAATTAGTTGTAGAATTGCAGGCTAAAAAATAAATCAAAATTTTCTTGTGTGTAGTTTATAAATTTACTTACTAAAAATCCTGTTATGAATTTTGAGGGTGTGTTGCCCCTAGTTATTGCCATTATACGATTTTTGTCGAGAGCACGTCTTAAAATAATCGTAAGAATCGTTGCAGAAGAACCGACAGCAATATTCATTTTATAACTTCTCCATACATGAGGGTGTTTCGAAAATATTTCCCAAAAAATGTCACAATTAGCGCAAATATTTTTGAAATGATACCAAACCAAGATTTTGTTATTTTAACATTGACAATGATGCCGTAAAATAGATGTTGACATTTCAAAAAAGTGTCAATCAAATTAAATACTTTTTTTTTATAATTAGTCAAACTTTTATTTAAATAACTTGATAATATTTGTACAAAACATTTCACCCTACTAAACCAGTGTTTCTGTCCCTTTGTCGAAAGTAATAAGGGTAAATATCAGCCATAATAAAATAGACCATAAAACCGCACAAAACTATAAAAGGCCAATTTGGATCTGAATATGGCAAGACCTACAAATATATATATAAGGAATTTGGTATTTATTTATTTTTTGTGTGCAAAAAAACTAACCGTTCGTTCCTTCAACCCTCTAAAAAATTTTTTCGTTACGATACGTCGTTTCGTAAATAACGAGTCAAAGAAGCGCCTAAAAAATATTGTAATAAATGTTGCCAGCAACTTGGCTACCCTTAATTTATATTTTTTGGACATTTCCCAAAGCAATGACAAACCGTTTTGGATAACTACAAAATCCAAAAGCAAAAAAGTTCGACATTCCGGACAGTCTGCGAATTTTTTCAACACTAAAACAATTAAAATCAAACTTATATTATTCATAAATAAGTTGACATACTTTGAACTTGTTTTAAATTACTTTAAATTTACTTAAAAATACTAAAATTTTGATTTTTATAACTGACACTTATGAATGACACCACCCTGTATAAAAACGCACGGTGGCATTTTACCCGTGACGTGACTTATTCTCGTCAATGCCGTGCTGATCAAGTTATAAAATTACGTCCCCGAAATAATTGTACTGCGAATCCTGGGGGAATTTAGCGTTGTGTGTCCCTCTCGCGACGGATCCGACGCCGGGCGTCGTTTGCCGCGTCGCGTCCGTCCGCGGTGTCAGCGTCGTCCGCCGTTTATTTACGATGAGAAGCGCGTTCCCGGATGGATCGCACCAGGAATTCCCTCGGGACGCCCCCGGCGTTTCGGATGCGCCATTTAGGTGACAAACAGGGCAAAGGCGAACACACTATTCGACGAAGGAACGCACAAAAAAATCGAAACGTCTGTTGGACATATTTATCTTTTATGTATTGAATAATAAGGGTAAAAACAGGATTGGAGATGAATAAGAAATTTTGCATAAATATTATTGAGAAAAATATATTTTCCCCTATATGAAATAACAATTTAACACCCTGTATATATCTATCGAATTTTAAATCAACATTTGAATTTCCAATATGGTACGTTTGCACCTTTGGATGTAGTATTACATCAAACAGATGATGTATGAGGGTGTTTGATTTATCACATGGTCTCCAATAGTTTTGATTCACTATATAAACCATCTTCCTGTATACAGGGTGATTTAAATTTATATTTTTTCAATTTTTAACAACCCCTAAAATTTCCAATTTCAAATCAGGACTTTAAAAATTACACCTTAAGTCTTCAACTTGTTTGCTTAAGTTTATCTATCACATAGAGAAATGTTTTAGCCCCTTTGAACCCCCTGTAGTATCGCCCTGTAAAAATGTGTCGAATGACTGGACTTTTTAATTGAAAATTATCAAAGTATTGAAAGTGTGCCCTTGTTTAAAATCGATCAGCGATCAGCGATCGTTCAATTTCCAATACGTCGATGCATCTTTGAGGTCGTGTCACGGGGTGTCAACTAAATGATAAATGTTTGATTTGTGCCCCATTCAGATCTAAAGTTTCCTTTGCACCCAACTACTGCACCCGTTAATGTGGTTGTTCCTCCATCTCTTATCATTGTTAATCCACCAGTCGGCACGTGGCTGACGGAAGACACAACCGAATGAACACGCGTTTGCAGATTAGATGACCTATTGTATCGTCCAATAACATCAAGCCCTAATATGTTAAGTGCTTATCAAAAAGGAAAAATCAAAAGTCAAATGTTCCTTGTTTGATGCACCCTTAATTTTATAATTTGCCTAATTTTAAGACAAATTTAAGGAAAAAGAATAAATTTCTAAAAGTCAAAAACATTTTCACCCACAATCAAAGACTTTTCCCTTATTTTTAAAACTGCTACAGCAACTATGTATTTTTCTTTCATTTGATTTTGATTTATTTTTTATTTCAGAATCTCACAGACTTCTTATAAGTTTTTCTGCAATCTACAGGTAAGAAATTATATTCAGTATTTTTTTAAAAATTTTAGGCTCAGTAGTTACGGAGATAAAGAGGGTGGAAAATACATTTTTATCTATTTCCTTAAATAACTTTAAAACTATTTATTTTATAATTATAATAAAAATATATTCGAGACCCTTGCAAAAAGCCCTTTCATTTGATATGTCACATGGTATAGTTTGCAAAACTTTTTTTTAAATTCCAAATTTGCCCTTCAAAAGTAATTCCTATTTTCAAAATTCATTTGTTTACGTTACATTTGAATGTTTGGGCCACAGAATTCTATGTGTGTACCAATTTTTAAAAATTATTCGTTCTGGTGCATTAGAACCCAAATAATTGATTCTACAAGGGTTCCCATTTGTATGTATGGAACCCTAAAAAAAACTCCGGCGTATTTTTTTGGCGAATATTAACTCCATAAAATGTACGTTAAATTTTTTAATTTAAAAAGAGATTTTTTTATTTTATAGTTTGTTTACAAAAATATTTAAAATTACTAAAATAATTATATTTTACAAATTTTATTAACAAGATCGTTTATTACTTACATAGATCAGTTTCTAATTTATTTTTTATTGATAATATATTAAACAAAAAAATATATATTTCAATTAAAAAAGAAAGTAAGATTTTTATAATTATACTTTTGTATTTTTAAAACGAGCCTTGTTTTCTTTCTTAATGAAAATTTCGTTTCTCTTGGAGTACAACCAATAATTACTTTAGTGAATTTTTTTTGGAATGTTTAAAACAATTTAAATTGAAAAGTTTGCGCGGGAATTTTATAATTAACCAACTGACCAATAGATAACACATTAGAAGAAGATTTCTTTACTTTTAGTAGATAATGAAGTAGATGCCAACATACTGTTTTGGCACTTAATAGTAGATGGCGCATCTAGACTGAAACTCAGTTTAATATACGAGGGGTATTTCGAAATTTATCGAATGTTATAAGGGGGTACATAAAAAAGAACACGAAAGTAAATCTGTAAAGATTTTATTAATTATAAGTGCAATATTTAAGTGAAATAAACAATTTATTTAAAATGAATCTGTTGAATTAATGTTACAAAAGTATATATTTTGCACTTTAATTATTAAATAGATACGTGTGTAGGTATCTATATAGATAAAAATGCAATAAACAATTTTAATTTATAAATAAATAATACAAGAAATAAGTAATAAAAATTACATTAAATTTGTAAAGCTAAAAAAAAATAAAATAAAATACTAAAAAAGTTTCGTGAGAATTATTTTTTTTTGTAAGTTAATAATAATTTAAATAAGTTATAAGTAGTAACAGTCTCAATACTTACACGACAAATTTTGTATTTGGTTGAAAAATAATAAAATAATTTTCATATTATTTAAAATAGCATAAAACACCGAAATTAATTATACAAAAAATTTTAAAATGATTAATAAATTTTGGAGCCTATATTTATAACACACTGTACATACACCTAGATATTTATAAACGAACATACAAACAAATTTCTCACATAATCAGTGAAATAAGTGCCAACTAATCATGAGACGTGTCTTTTTCTCAAAAATTGAAAAACGAAGCAATTTTTAAAAAATTTATCGTAGTAATTATAAAGCATTTAGTGAGACAGTCAATAAACCTAAATAAATACTAGGTACATTCTTTCTAATTTTACCTTGACACTTTCGTTTTTGTATCACGTAACACTTAAATATGTTGCGTACTTTATTTACCACGTATCTGTATTGCAGATAAAATAAAATAAAAAATACGCAATGATTACAGTTCAATATTTACTCCGGGACAAAATCTGTCAGTGCGAAACGAATCGAACCGAATAGCTCTTTAGAGGGGTGAGTTTTAATCGTATTTTACCTTTAGTGCTCACGTACGTACGCAGCTACATAAAGTTCATCTTTATTTTAACAAACTAATAATAAATAACAATAAATAACAAACAAAAAATTTAACAATTCTTCGAGGAGTTTAATTAATAATTAATTAAGGGTGGTTCATACCTACAAATGAAGCTTCCATTAGCAGTAAGTTGTCATCGCTTTTGGCATAAATGAAATGCCTGTGGGATGTAGAAAAACAATCGATGTTTTCGAGTTTTGGTAATGTTGAAGCAATGATTTTTTCTTTGAAACCAACAATTCCTTCGTACACGAAAATTACTAGAGGCTGAGTGGGCGTTTTCGTTAGGACGTACAGAACCAATTCTTCGGAAGGTAAAATTGAAAATTTTATTTCGAAAGGAGACTGCAGCTGAATATCCTGGTATTTATCAAATTGTTGTGTTTTTAAATTAAATCTATAAAGAAATGAATAATAATAGTTTAAAAAAAAATATTTAATATAAAATTAAATATTATTTACCTTCTTATATGAACAGTTCCAGGATATTGAGCATTCTGTACTTGTTGGGATACAACAGCAAAATAATAAGAATTTTTAAATTTAATTGCACTTATACTGCTTGGTTGGATAACGTAAATTTTTTGAATTATTTGTAAATGTCCATCTTCATACTTCAGTATCTCTATCTGTGCCTCCTTCTTTTCGTCAAATTTTCTATTATTTAACACAACAAATATACTATAAACATCTCCAATTACAACATTTTCGACCTGGTTTAAAAAAACATTTTTGAACTATATAAAATAAAAAACATTAACATTAAACATTACCTGTACAATTCCTGAAATTTCAATATCCTGCACCAAATCTAAATTCCCAATTTTCTCATCAACACCTTCACAATAAAATAAAAGTCTATTTGTTTTTAAAACTATGACGCAATTTGTGTTATTAAATTCTGGAATATTAATTGGCTTTACATTTAAAATACTTGTATCTGCAATTTGGTAATTCAAATCCAATTTAGTAAAATCGTTTATAATGTACATATTCCCTCGTTTTTGACCTAAAAAATAATATGTACTTGTAATTATTTATCTATTATATATATATGGTATGATTGATTACCTTTTAATAAAGAATTATTTTTATCATCAGAAAATTCCAAGTATATATTTGTTGTGTCGTTAAACTGAAGAGGTTTCATAAAAGTAACATCATTATTATCAAAAACGATTTCTCCTGCATCTAATTTGGAAAATAGAATATCATTTAATACTTAATTCGTAATCAAAAATCAAATAATTACCTTTATTAAACAGCTCATTATCACCGTTCCATTCATAAAATTTAATTTTAAATAATTCTGTTCCTTTTGGGACAATTGCAAACAGATTGTCCTTTTTGTTTGATTTTATAATGGGAAAAGCGTATCGAGTCTTAGGGAAATTTTGGATAAGTTTATAATAACTCATGTAATATGCTTGATCTGCAACGTAAATTAAATTAAAAGGGGCTCCACCCTTTGCAATATTAAAATAATTAAAGCAAGTAAAATTGTTATGTGTATTTAGCGCCGCAATCTTTTTTTGCGTGCACTTAGCGCCGCGAAAGTAACAGCGAAAACTGTAGCGTTTACTTTATAGCGCCGTGAAGGAAACAGACGAAATTACAGCGTGTATTTAGCGCCGCGAAGAAAGCAGGTAAATTTGTAGCTAGTTTTCTTGCACTTAGCGCCACGAAAGAAGTAGTTAAAGTTGTAACGTGTATATACTGAAGCGATCTTTTGCGTGCCCTTGGCGCCGCGAAAGGTGCAGGTAAAATTATAATGCGTATTTAGTACCACGATAGAAGCAGGTAAATTTTTAACGTGTTTTAAGCGGCACGAAGGATACAGGGACATTTTGAATGTGGATTTAGCGCCGCGAATGAAGCGAATAAATTTGTAAGGTGTATTTAACACCGCAAAGACAACAGGCACAATTATACCATGTATTCAGCGCCTCAAAGAAAGTAGAAGAAATTGTGAAGTTTATTTTATAGCGCCGCGAAGGAAACAGATTAAATTACAGCGTGTATTTAGCGCCGCGAAGAAAGCAGGTAAATTTTTACCTCATTTTCTTACACTTAGCGCCGCGAAGGAAGTAGTTAAAGTTGTAACGTGTATATACTGAAGCGATCGTTTGCGTGCCCTTAGCGCCGCGAAAGATGCAGGTAAAATTACAATGTGTATTTAGTACCACGATAGAGGCAGGTAAATTTTTAACGTGTTTTAAGCGCCACGAAGGATACACGGACATTTGTAATGTGTATTTAGCGCCGCGAAAGATGCAGGTAAAATTGTAACGTGCACGTCCTTTTTGGTTGCAGTTAGAGCTGCGAAGAAAAGGGTAAAATTATATCGTATATTTAGCGCCGCGATATTTTTATGTGCACTTAACGCCGCTTATTTAAAATTACAACATATATTTAGCGCCACTAAACTCGTTCTAGATTTACCAACTTTCTTCGCGGCGCTAAGTGAACTCAAGAAATTCGCGGCGCTATCAACACGACACCTAAAAATCTAAACAAAAGGTACTTACTAGAAAAGGAATTGTCAATTTTCACAGCCATATTATATAAATTGTCGTATTTTTCGTGTGTAACATACCGCTGAAAATTTGTCACATTTTGTATGAATTCACTTACGTTAACGCCACGATAAATATTTATATTTACGTTTGATGCATTTATATTTTTGGTGAATCTAATTGGGGAGTATAGACGAACGTTTGGAGTATGAAGGACCTCAAAAAATTAAAGATTATTAAAAATAATTGCCTTCTAAGCAAACACTCACTTGGTTTTCGAACATTTCCTTAACATCTTTGCCATTCCAAGTTCCTTTTAGATTTAACGACTTAAAATGTAGAACGTTATCAGATTTCCAAAATATTTTCTTCCCAGATATCACTTGGGGGTAAGATCTTGTGAGAACTGTATCCTTATTAAACACCATCCCATTCACATTCTTTTGAACACTAAAAATAAACAAATTACTACTTACTAAATACATAAATATTTAGTAAATAAATTTACCTTAGTCCATTCGAAAACGTTACATCAGAATTTTTAAAAATAGTTTTTCCGCTGATTTTAAAAGACCCTTTTTTTAGTACCGACTGTTGAAACCACTTTAGAACATCAATTCCTTGAATATTAATATTTCTATCCATAATTACATTACGAACATTCAAATTGTTAATCGTTTTCTTTCCTGTTACAACATTTTCCTTATCGTACCTCATAAAATCTGTTTCTAGATTATAACCGTTTAGGGTATATTCATCCCCATTAAGAGCTTTAAAAAAAAAAATTAAATAAAAAAGATCTTAAAAACAACTACAGATATTTTTACCATTAATATGGGAAGATTTTATGGCTACTGGCATAGAAAATAATTGGTCTTCACCATGTAGTAAAACAGTACGTTTAATTTCTTCGAAATCTATACCATAAATTTCACCCAGGACGATTGCTTCTTTGGCAGAAACGTCTTTTTCAAAAACGATACCGCCATTAAAGGAAAGAGTCTCAGAAACAAATTGGTCTTTAGTTTTACTGAAATACGTCTCTCCCACAATTCTCAAATCGACATTATTTACGAATTGCTAAAATAATTTTTTTACAACCCTTACAAGTAATTAAAAATAATATATTACATCAACTATAACGTCTCCTTCAAATATAATTGTTTCGAATTGTTTTGTTGGATTGAAGACGTGTCTTTCGTTCGAATAATTAAATTTGTCTTTCAAATTTTCGAGATAAACATTGTTCACGTAGTTTACACTGGGTCCTTTCAAAAAATATGCGTTTCCTGTAAAAAAAATTATATATTAACCAGAAATTGGGATACGTACCATTAGTGCCTCACCTTCTATAACCAAATCTTTACCGTATTTGAGATCAACGAATTCGCACAAATGGGTAAAGTTAACCCCAGAGACCAAACCATTAAAAACCAAATTACCATGGACAAAAATGTCGTTATTAAAAATTTTATTTTCAATAAAAATTTCGTTTGCGTTATCACTTTGGACTATATTCAACAGATCAACTCCCAAAAACTCCCCATTGAGACTTAAGGGTTGTGTTGACTCAATTCCATTTTCTGTGAAATTAAATCTCAAATAATTATTTATTTATTAGTAGGTACAATATATTTTTTTTTGTACCAAATGAGGCTGCTTTGAATTCATGGGGTTCATCAATTTTGACAGAATCTTCGTACATCCTTCTGATACTGAAGTTGTTGATACGATCATCTTCAACAAATGCCTGTCCAAGAACCACCATTTTGTGAAATCTGACATTCCCATAAACTTTGAGTTTCATTTTATTCAAAAACATTTTATCCAACTTATCGACAGGAATTTGATTTAATCCTTTCTTTATAATTAACGATTCTACTGAAACTTGTGGTAGTTGTATGTCATCCTGAAATTCAACGGTGCCATCAGCGTTTTGTACCATTTTTGGTATTACTGTTTTGTCCATTCCTTTTTGGACAAATAAGTCTTTGACTGTTAAACGATCAAAAGTCTTGTGACCAGTTATTGGGGTTGGTTTATCCAAAAACACGGAATCGTTTATAATTTGGTTAATATTATGACCATTTATGGTACCATTCTTTAGCACCAAATTATTTACTTTTATGCTGTTTAGTTTTGTTAGTGGAGCAGTAATCAAAATATTTTTTTTGACGTTCTTATTTATGTCTGTAAGGGGCACATTTTGAAAATAAATTTTATCACCAGTAATTCTAAAATATAAACAAATAATTTAGGATTACGAAAAATAATATAGTAACCAAATTCACCTGTTTGCTATTAAATTTTTGAAAAAATGATTTCCTTTGATTACTTGATCTCCATTTGTTTTCAAAACGTCGTTTTCGAAATGTTTTAAATTAATTTCGTTTATGTTGACAATTGTTGCATTTCCTGTTATTGTAACATCGTTTTTTATGCGTTTCCACCCTGTTACAACCTGGAGCTCTTTATTTCCTGTGGTCACTAAGGAACTTACAAAAATACCATTGATTTTGTCGACGAAAAGGTCACCCACCTTTAAGAAAACACCAAATAAAAATTTCACAAACCCAAAAAAATATATTAACAAAATTTACTTTAATTTGTTGTTTGAAATTTAAACGAACAGGAATTTTCTTTGCGTTCAAAGGGAGTCCTTTGTTCTGCAAATTATTCAGGGATGATGTTTGATCGTTTGTTAAAACGTCTTCAGCTACAACAAAGTCTTCTATGGTAACGTTTCCGGTTATGGTACGATCACCATCAAGGACTATTTCCTTTTCGATCCGTACCACTGGATTGGTTTTGGATAGTTCTTTGTTATCGATTTGTCCCTGTAAATCTATTGGATTTAGGACTTCCACGTTTTCAAAGATTTTGTGACCTGTGATTCGTTGCTCTTCATCGGAATCTACCAAAACCACATCCAATTTACCTTTTGTCACAGGAATACCATTCAAATTTTGGTTTACTACTAAATTTCTAACAGTCAAATTGTTAAATTCGATACTATTTTGCAGTTGATAGTTTCCATCATTTATCAGTAAAAGATCGTCTGGTATTTTCACGTTTCCAATGGTCTCGGCTTGTAAATCGTTTACGAATAAATGTTCGAAAGAGTATTTTTTTGAACTAATTTCCTGATTTCCAAAAACTTTAAGAGCATCCTCTTTAATATCAGTAATACTAATGTTATTGATTAAGCCATCAAGTGTTAAATTTTCTACGTGAACCTCTTTGACTTTCGCCAAAGATAATGATTTTTTATTTTTGAAGTCGTTCATGGAATTCACTGTAAGGTTTGTAACGTATATGTTTTGGATTTCCAAAAATCCTTTGAAATATTGGTCTGTGTTAACAAGAAGTATATTTTCCTTGTCGAATTTAATTTTATTAAGAGAACCTTTAATCTTTAGACCAGCTTCAAACTTAACATTGCCAATTATTGTTAAGTTTTGTATGAAGTTGTTGTTGTTCGTGTTAATTAGTTCTTCAGCTGAATGCCCATTGATAAATTTTGGTTCTATTTTGTTGTCTATTTGAACACTTTTTAATTTCATAGGTTGTTGTACAGTAAAATCATCGTTTAGGCCAATAACGTTTGTTAATAGTTTAACAACATCCACGTGATTTACTGTGCTAGATGTTAAGGAATTTAAAATGTTGTCTTCTTGGGATAGGGTAATTTTTTCTGCATTTATGTCTCCAGAAATTACATTTGTTTCTGAGATTTTCACGGCGTTTTCCACTACATCTTCAAGCTCTTCTATTATAACAAAGTTTTTGTCAATTTCTGTCTGTATTTCGACAATTAATTGTTCATTGTTATTAATGGTATCTCTTTTGGTTATTTTTTTATCGTTTTCTTGTAACATTTTTAAGTTTTTCTCGCACCACGTCAGCATTTCGTTGTGGAAATCGTTTAACATATTTTTATGAGTAAAAACAGGCTCGAAAATGTTCATCATTTTTCCATTATCATTTTCGTTTGCGACTGCTACATTTACAAAATAAATAAGAAGTAGAATAAAAAGTATTTTTTATAATTTACGTAATAGTTACTTATTAGAAGATTATTATCTATCAGATAAGAGTTCACAGAATTAACCCCTTTACTGAAAGCTCTGTCTGAATATTCTAAATCTGTGTCTTCGAAATTCCAACCGTTGTACTGAAAAGCTCTAATTCCAAAATTTTCAGTTACTGCAAGCAGAGCAAAAGAACCATTTCCACCCTTAATTGAATAATTTTATAAGTAAATAATTAACACTCATCTATTTTAAAAAAAAATATCTTACAACAACTGGAAGCCACTCTTTCACCCCTTCTAAACCTTCAATGTTTTGAAATGGGAGAAAATAATCATCCACATATTTCAATATCAAAGTGTTAGCTACAAAAACTTTTATTAAAAAAAATATTTGCTTAAAATTATAAGTTTTACTTTCGTTGTTGTTAGAGTTTGCAATTATTAAAAAATTTTCCTTCCTGTTGGCTTGAAAAAAGCAAAAATGCTTTACATCTTTCACACCATACGTTAAAATTTTTTGATGAAGAACGTACTGGCTTGTATGAATGTCGTATTTGTATAATTCAGAAAATATATTTAATTCTCCTGTATAATAAGGAATTAATTACATATAAAATTTAGAACATTAATAAATAAATTCACCTTTATTGTTCCTTCTGTTGGCATAGATTAAATAGTGAGAATCCCATATCGAAAAGGGTAAAACCCTTTGTGAATTGTAAGTCTTTATTTTTTGAATCATATCAAAATGCCCTCCTTTCCATTGATATACTGGACTGTAGACTTCGAAATCTATTTTTTTGTCTTTCTTTAAAGACATTTTGTTACTTATTCCCAAAAATAAATTCCTATTCTGAACCCTTAAATTCATTAAAAAACAAAATATTTTTTTTTTTTTTTTTAACAATTAACGCAATTACCATAAAGAGACATCGCTGGCAAATTGGGTGTCTAAACTCTGAATTTTTGTTAATTTTTCTTCTAAATCGAAAACATAAACTCCAGGTTTCTCCACTAAATTTGTATCACTCATCTCTCCATCCCCAATTATTACAATTATCGAGAAATAAGGGGTTGTATGAACCGCTAGTTTGTACCCAGAATGTATTGTTTTAGAAATCATTTTTAAAAATTTGTTTTCCTAAAAATACACATACGTATTTGTATAAGTACAAAGAAAGTATTTTTTTAGAAACTTACAGTGAATCTGTAGATCACTAAGTAATTTGTTGAATTTTTTGGATCTACTTCCAATGAAATTGCATACAATTGTTCAAAATTTAATTTTTTGTGTGTAAACAATTTAATATCCTTTGGATGAGAAGTTCCAATGGTGTAAACAGGAATAAATCCGTCTAATATATAAACCCCTACAAACCAATATTATTTATTTTTTAATCTACCCTTAATTAGTGACAATAAAGCAAAGAAAGGTAAAAGGTTTTTTCTTTTTCTCAAAAAAAGAATCAACATTAACGTTTCGTCTTTGGTATAAGACTTCCTGAGGGTAGTTTACTAAATAGCCTTCCCTCTGGACCCTTGTTTATTAGTTTTTCTTTGTTATAGATTAAAATGATGTCTAAAAGGAGTAGCCTGATGACTTTATCTCAGTTTAAAGAAAATTTGGAAACTCAGCTGAGTGAAATTGAAATGTTACAAAGTGTTTATTGCAACCCTGGAGAGTTTCGAATGCAAGAACCTTCAGCCCCTGTAGAGGTAAAAAATTTTATAGACAATATCACCAGTGATATTCCACCCACGTTAGACTTTCTAATTAATTTGATAATAAATGGAGTCAAAGTCGAAGTTTCGATCAATATGTCACATGAATATCCCATCAAAAAACCTCAGATTTACGTGAGGAACAATAAATCCAGCAAAACCCAACATTCCCAACTTAACAAAAACCTAACAGATTTTATATCAGAATTGGAACAAGGAAGTCAATGTATTTTCGCTGCTTTGTCCTGGATCCAGGATAATGCCGACAAATACGTGGAAAATAAACCCGAAATTGGAGGCCACAAATCGACCAATGCAGACGAAAAACTCGTGAGGATGTGGCTCTATTCTCACCACATTTATAGCAAAACGAAGAGACGTGAAATCGTTGATCAGGCCAATCAGCTCAAACTCACAGGATTCTGTTTGCCAGGAAAACCAGGAATTATTTGTATCGAAGGACCGTCAAGTGAGTGCAACGAATGGTGGCAAACAATAAGGAACATGGGGTGGAAGAAATTGTTTGTAAAAATTTACGAAGAGTGCAAGGAAGACCCCGAAACTTTTTGCAAATTTACCAGTTTCGACGAAGTCGTTTTTCAAACGAGCAATTTGAAATGTCAGCATATGGATTTGGGTGAATTTTTCAAATTTTTGGATGAGCACAAGTGCGGACACATGTTCAAAGATCTTTTTGGGGTTGACAGCAGCAAGAAACAGGGTGAAGAACAATAAATAGTGTTTATATATGTTGTTACCTGTTTCGTCTCTCGTAAGTGTGTCCATTGCATCAATGTTCGACGTACTTCTTTTTTTGAGAACGTGGTTTTTTAAATATTTCCCTTCTTTTACTAGAGAAATATAATTTTCAATTTGTTTATCGATAAATTCTTTTACTTGTTCATTAAATGAACCCTCTAAAAAATACAATCAACTGAAAAGTTGCTAATGTACAGTTAGTAAACCTCCAAGAGGCTTTATTATTATACGTATGTAATTAATTATTTTTACTGAATGGTGCTTGTAAAATATGTATAATTTAATGTAAGTCAATTTTCTATGTCTCGTTATATTTTTAAAAAAATAAAAATTCATAATGTAATTTTTTTTTTATTTTATAATTAAGCATTTAAATTTTACCTTTTACTTTAGGGTTTTCTTTCAGATTTTCAAAAAACTGTCTCAATAGCACATCCACGTTATTATTTTTCGTATAACTACCACCAAATTTTATTAAAAACGTTAATAAAAAAAGCACTTTTAATTCCAACATTTTTACAGCAATGTAGAGGTAACAAGAGGCTTTAAGAACTGATAAAATGTTACCTTGACATTCAACAAGATCTCAAAGACTTTTTTCACAAATTCGAGTACTTTATATCCGATAATTAAGATAAGTTTTGTTCCTCAAATAAAATATTTTAATTAAATATAATTTTATAACAAATTTAGTTTATTTCTAGTCGTACTAGAAGGGTAATTGGCGTAAATAGGGATGATATTTTTTTCACCCTAATACTTGCAGGACAAATAATTTTTTATTTTTTATATTTTACAGTTTATACATTTAATTACACCATAGATACGACATTTCTTTTACTAATTCAAACATAATTATTGTTAATTTTTTTATGACTTATGGCTTTTTTGTTGTTCTTGTTAATTAGTTATTCAGGTAATGCTAATTAACTAATTTTGGTTATATTTTATCGTCTGTTCAAATGCTTTTTAATTTCAGTGGTTGTTGCACAGTAAAATCGTCGTTAAGGCCAATAACGTTTGTTAATAATTTAACAACATCCACGTGATTTACTGTGCTAGATGTTAAGGAATTTAAAATGTTGTCTTCTTGGGATAGGGTAATTTTTTCTGCATTTATGTCTCCAGAAATTACATTTGTTTCTGAGATTTTCACAGCGTTTTCCACTACATCTTCAAGCTCTTCTATTATTACAAAGTTTTTGTCAATTTCTGTCTGTATTTCGACAATTAATTGTTCATTGTTATTAATGGTATCTCTTTTGGTTATTTTTTTATCGTTTTCTTGTAAAATTTTTAAGTTTTTCTCGCACCACGTAAGCATTTCGTTGTGAAAATCGTCTAACATATTTTTATAACTAAAAACAGGCTCGAAAATGTTCATCATTTTTCCATTATCATTTTCGTTTGCGACTGCTACATTTACAAAATAAATAAGAAGTAGAATGAAATGTATTTTTTATAATTCACTTAATAGTTACTTATTAGAAGATTATTATCTATGAGATAAGAGTTCACAGAATTAACCCCAAATGATTAACATTTTCAACCCAATTTTTATTCAGAAAAATATCTTAAACGATTTCCACAACGAAATGCTGACGTGGTGCGAGAAAAACTTAATTTTTTTTATGAAAACGATAAAAAATTAATCAAGAGAACATTTTAATAATTTTTTTGTTAATTTGGTTTGGTCCTCCTCTGCTATTTTTATCATTTAAGAAAACAATGATAGGTACTGTGTAAACAATTTCTGGAAATTTTGTGAAATCCACTTGTGGATGACTTATTTTTTTCCCAAAAGTACACACATATCTATACATACATACATATATAGAACAGATACACATAATTTATTAATACATACTTACAAACAAATATGCTAACCACATGCGAAATAACACGACGAAAACAAAGTCCAAATTCATTAGTTCGTCAGTTTATGGTCACGTGGTGTCAAGTGAATTGTACAATAAAAACTTATTTACTTTAACAAAAGCCAGTTTGTTATAAACAATACTGATATTAATCTCATTCTGCTTACACGTGCTAACACATTGAAGATTTGGGAAAATTGGAAAATTAGCGAAGGAAAATTTATTGTTCAGCCTTTGTTGGAAAACATATTCAGTCTTTAGTTACCTACCTGAGGCTCATTACGTAAGTTTACTTACAAAATTATTTCGTACTTAATTAATTTTCTTTGGTGAATTAAACAATTTTTTATTTTTTAATAAACGTCTAAGGGATTTTCCCTTATGTAAGCATTTATTTTATTTTAAATATAATCAAGTACCTATTAATAGATATTTTTTTAATGACAGTTTGCTGCGTGGTTTAATTAATTTTTGTTAACGATCCATTTTATATAAATCTTTAAGTTTTTTTTTTTTCACATTCAGATTTTCAATAACGATATTTTCTATATGTGAAAAACAAAAAAAAAATAAATATTACATATAACAGAAAATTTAATATATTAACACATACTTAGGTCGTTATGTTTTTATACATATCGACCCTGATAAGATTAAAAACGGTTTATCGGTCATAGGTACGAGTCCGTTAGTCCTTCTCGATCATTTTAAGCTCAACCTTTGAACAGACAAGACCTGTCTATCAAATTTTGTAATTTTATAAATTTATTAGCAGTAAAACTTTTAAAAGGTAAGTAAAAGTTTCAGTCTTTTGTTTCTCGTTTTTAAAAATAGCAGCAAAAATCTTAGTGTTAATTTTAAGCTTTTTTTTCAATTTATAACATTTCTGGAATGTTCTTTACAGACCAATGGCTTCTACAAACCAGACAGAAAATGTTGCTGCAACATCTGACCCCGCGAGCAGCGAGGGCATTACCATTGAATCGGTCAATAGAATTTCAAAAATTCCTGTGGTCGAATCTACCATCCAAACTGCTACAACTATTTACGAAAAAATAAAGGTGAGTTATAATTTTTATTACATGTAGTTAAAACGTTCGTTAAAGTTTGACTTTCTAATAAAAAAAAAGAATTTTCAAAATCCAACTTCGATTTTTTGTGATGCTTAAAACATTTGTGGAAGTGTAATCATTCAAACGAAAAAAATTTTTTTGAAATTTCGACTTATAATTCCAGAAATTATCGCACCAAAAAAATAATTTTTTTAATTTTCGTTTTTGTTACAGGATTACAACACGATAACACATTGGACTTTATCAACAGCCGAAAATACTGTTCAAAAAGCCTTCGAGGTTAGCAAGCCCATTACAACCCCCGTCGTTCATACTTTGGAGGGTCCCATAAAAAAAGTAGACGAAATACTTTGCAGCGGCTTGGACTATGTCGAATCTAAAGTACCCTCCATCAAACTACCCCCTGGAGAGGTGAGTAAAATCACCCTTTTTTTATTAACGCTTTTAGCTTCTGACATACATAACTTTTGACGACAACTGTACATTAATTAACATTTTCCTGTGTACAGTGCAATTGAAAAATAATGTACCGCTTATAGCTTTTCACATAGACTAATAAAATTTATTTAGATACTATTACAGATGTATAACAGCACAAAAGAGTATATAGATCAAAACGTAACACCCAAAGTTCAAAATGCATACAGCACAGTTGAGCCAACAATACAAACGGCTAAACATATTGTTGAACCAGCAATTCAATCGGCTAAAAATATTGTTGACCCTGCGGTTCAAACCGCCAAAAATATGGTCGAACCTGCTGTACAAAGCGCTTATCACATGGTTGAACCCCTTGTTCAACCAGCTGTTGATAAAGTTAACCAAATTTTACATCCCCATTCTGAACACAGTTCGATTAATGGTAAGTGACGTCACAAAATATTCGTGGGTCAAAAGTTGGGAAATTGAATAATTTTCTTTTTAGAAAATCCCCAACAGTCTGCCGAATATTCTGATTCAAACACGAAAAAATATGAACAATAATTAATTGATTGTTCACTACATACATAATATATGTTTTATGGCATTTGTTCCTTTTCGTTTTTTTGTTTTAATGTTTTTTTTTAAAAAGACTGTATTTGTATTATATAAAAAATCTACTTAGCTATAATATATATTTTTATTAAACATATAATAAATAATAATTACAGCAATAAAAAAATATTCTTATACAAAAAAATTTTTTTATTTATTTTTACTGAACGAATTAAGTTTTAATTTGGTACATATATCAACTTCTGTGACCCAAACGTGAACTTGCAACGAATATAGAACATGGGGGTCACTTTTGGGGGGTAAATTTAAAAAAAATCAAAAATATCGTGTCGCATATCAAATAAAAGACCTCACCATGAGGTTGTCAAATATATATATTTTATATTTATTTAAGTAGGTAGTTTTGAAATAATATTAAAAAATAGATGCAGTCAATTTTTTCTACGTATAGGTACTTATTTAATACAACGTAAATTTTATTTTTTAATTACGTATTTACGATCCCTTTGATCGTTTGCGTTACTCAACACCCTGTATATTGTGTTCGTTGATGAAATTATTTTTACAATAATTTAATTCGTTTCTATGCCAACACATTTACATTGCTTAATTTTTTCAACCCTTTTTTTCTTATAAAGAGGAACTTTTTGGGGGCACCGGAGTACAACAGTGACCCAAATAGTTTTCCTGGGTTTACAGAATGAGCACGACTTAAAAGCTGGTTCGTTGAAGTCTTTTTCTTGGTCATTTGAAGAAATTGGTATATAAAACGAATTACATTGACCATAACAAAATTTGTTAATTATGTTTTTAGCCAAACACCCTGGTTCTCTGATTCTTTGTATTAAGGGCTCTGTTTTACACCAGTCTTTTTGAAGGTACTCTTTTTTGGTCACTATCAAAGCATTTTTTGACGACTTCAACATTTTTCTGCCATTCATGCCTCTTAATAATTCGGATTTTGAGGGTGTTTTCTTATACGCATTTTTATCGTTGAGTTTAGTTTCTGAAATGTTGTTTTTTAAGTATATATTTTTTTGAAAATCGTCTATTTCGTTCTTGTAAAAGTAATTTTGTCGTGGTTGATTTTCTAGGGTGGATAAATTTCTTTTTCTGTCTTCTAAAAGTTTCTGTACGTGTTCCACGTTGATTAGTTCCATTATTGAGAAGTCTTCGGACTTTTTAGCCCTCGAAATGTGCAATGCAACCCCCACGAGTATAATTTGTAAAAATGAACACCACTAAAATGTTAAAAAAAAAAAACATATTTTAACACCTAGACAATTATATTTCTCAACAAAAATTAGAATTTGTTATTAATTCTGGAGTTAAAAAAATTGGGAGTGGGTGAAACAATCGTAACTTCGTGTGACACACTGTATATATTACACATTTGCTTTCTGAACCGGAAATTTCTGTCTTCAGTTTTGTAGACTCATTTTAAAATAAACCAAAAAACCTATAATTGATTTAGTGATTCACATACACTTTAAATGAAAAGATAAACATATTTTCTCGTAATTACCCAATAAGTCAGTATTATCTGCTTGAGAAATTTCTTTTACCATCTTAGTATTTAAACAGTAAATTTATTACTTCTTTTTTTTTTTTGAAAGAAAGAACCGTCTTCTTTTGAAGAAATTAATCCAAAATCCTTATTCAGATCACGTTCTTACCCAAAAGTACAATGCCACTGATTTAAAAAGGAACCCCAGTGGGTGTCTCGCATCAAAGATTTACTAAAGACCCTTTTTGGTATTAAATAAACCCCATAAAAAATTCCTTATTTCCTTTGTTATTAATTTTAATCTATGCAGATTTTAAGTAGGTAATTAAGTATATTATGTATACAGTTTTGATTTTTAATTAACTGTCGGTTTACTTGTGTATGTAAATACCTTGAAGCAATAATTAATATTGTACAATAAGTAGTTAAAAATATATTGATTTTTTTTTTCAGTAAATCTCAATCTGATATCATAGTTTGCATAGTTTGATGATGTCACCTAATGACATAAAGTGCACATTATGTCCATAGGATGGTGTACCCATTGTTTTGAATCGATTACTTAATAACAATAATTTTGACGCTCATTTTTATAATTAACAAAAAAGCAACATTAATTTCCTTTGTTTTTATTACGTGATACACAGTGTGGTCAAAGTTTATTAACTTTCAAGTATTTTTGCTTCCAAATCATTGCATGAAATTTTATAAACAAAACACATACGTATTATTTATCAATTGTCACAGCCACCCTTATACATAAGAACTTAAATTTTTTTTTTTTAGACTTTTGAAAAATTAAATATTAATTTCTTTTGTTACTTACCTTTCCGAACATTTTCACCAGGTTTTAACAAAAAATTTTAATTCACTACGACAATTAATTATGTATTAATTTTATTTAATGAATTGGGGATAAAATTTCTTTTTACTGATAGAAGCAAAGTTTTCGTGTGGCGGTAAAAGTATTGAATGAACAGAACGAGATGGGTTGGCTTGCAATTTAAATCCTAACGACACGAACCACCCCCACAAAAACCCACCTATGTAACTCTCTTAGATGTGTTATTTATATTATTATTATTTTATGGTAAGAATAGTGACTGTTTCTAAAGACAATTTTTTATTACATTTAGGTATGTATTAAAGTGTTTGTGTTTATTAAAGAAATTTTACACAAATATAACAAAAAATTACAACAATTAGAAAGAGGCGCCAAATATGTGATAAAAAGTTTTGGCAATTCAATGAAGAGTTTAATTTCAGTTTTCATTTAAAAAAAATAAACAACGTCTGAAAACCCAAACATTTTAATTGAAAAAATAGTGACGTATATAAGGAGGCGTCGAGAAAACTTTTTTGCTTTTTTTATTAAATTAGCAAATGTTTACATTTTGCCAAAAAAAAAAGTTATTGGTTTTATAAATCAACTGTTTTGTATTTAAATTTAGATTCATTAAATATTTCAATAAAAAAAATAGAGAAAAATGTTTTCTCATTAAAATAGCTTCACTTTGGTTGAGTTTTGACTGGAAATTTCTCCCACAAATATTTGTAAAAATTTTAAAATTTTCTGGATTTTTTTAAAAATATGAAAAAATTGTAAATTTCTGAGTCGCCACTCAAATTTTAATTTTCGTATAAATACATTCAAATAATTCTAGCACCAGTTTAATATTAATTTTTCTTAAATTTTGATTTAGAAAATGTAAATATTTTATTTCCTTCAAAATACCCTGTGGTAGATAACCTTCAGACCAGATTTGGATGATTATGTTTTCCAATAATTATTTTTTTTTTTTGAAAAAGTGAGCTTCTTTTGTGGATCTAATTGCCTTCTGGTGTATATACAGGATGTCCACATTTCGTAAAACTTTGTTTTAAGAAACTCGACTTAAAAGTACAGAAAACATTTGAAAAATGAAACATTTGATGAAATGAACAAATGCCTTCCATATATACAGGGTGTCTAACGTTTCAGCTTCTTCTTCTTTTGTTTGGGAAAAGGGGCAACAAATAAAGACATACACAATAGAAAAGTTAGTATGCTTTAAGAGAATACATTTATTTAATAAATTTCCATTTAGAAAGAGAACACAGATTGAAGAAAAACGGTCACACAGAATAACATTCTGCATGCATGCTAAACGTATTCGCACCGTTAATTAATACATTACTCGTAATAACGATTCAAAGAACATCTTATATTTTTTTAGGGGTAACATACATCTCTATGATAGTGTAATGGCTACATTTAACAAGCTCAAACATTAGGTATTATTATATGTATGCGTTAATTATAACAGCAAGAAAATACTATGTATGTAACCATTATTAATAAATAATTTATCATATTAGATTACATAATACCATATACTTATAGTGTTTTTTTTTTTTTCAAAAGTATCCAACATCATAAACATTTTTTTTTTTTTAATTTGAAATCCTACGGTGGCCTTTAATTTATGGAATACTTGTATATAATAGTTTTTTACGAAATGTTGATGAGGCAACTTCAGAGGGTGCTTATGATTTTGTTATCGGTTCTTGAAAGGCCGTGGGAAACGTTTGATAAAACAGCCAATTTTCGTCAAAAGTTTCGGACCATTTAAGACGCAGATTCGAAAACCAATAGGGCCTAAGAACACCGTCTGAAACTGACGTGCCATCGTTCGCAAACTTTTACATCCGGTCTCTCAATCCAACGATTTTATTTATAAAAGGAAGAATGTCAAAAGCCCGAGAGAGAACAACAACAACGCTCATCGAATCCGATTTTTTTTTTTGCCTTAAAAGAGAGAAGAATGCAGCAAAAAAAATCCGATTCGAAAAAAAAATACGTTTTATTTTAATAGAAGAAAAGCGCACACTTTTCTTGTTCTGCTTTAAAAGTATGGGGTCTGTTTGTTGTCTGCGCAATATAATTAAGTATATAAAAACCTCTTAACGTTATTAATTAATTAATTAATTAGACAATCAACATCGAAACATCATCTACCCTTTACTATTTCGTACGCCTATCATTTATTCTGATAGTGAAGAGCGTTTTTGAAAAAATTTTCACAAACAGATATCGTTATCGTTATTATATCAGGGGTGTGTTTTTATGTATGTGTTCTGTGCGTATATATAGAGGGTGTAAGGACGAGGGGGGAGTTCGATATACTTCACCTATGTCTACTAGGTATTTATTATAAAATAACTACCTTCGATATATTCTTAATCCTTTTCCATAGCCAAGTCGTCAATTTTTTTGTTTCGGAAAAATTATACGAATTATTGTAGACATTTAGAATTTCATGTTATAAAAAATAAAACAAACATTTTTTATAACTCTGAAATTCTTTATGTGATAAAACTTTTAACAGTAGACGATCAGGTGATTTAAAAAACCACATTGTTACCCTTTTTGGCAGCCACAGGCAGACGCTCACCCACCAAGAAGGGGTTTTCTTTTGTTTCTTTCTGAAAAAAAAATTAAATATTTTTTTTAATTTTTTAGTACGCGTCAGAGTCATAGATTTCATTTTATCTCTTCTACCTTTAAAAAACAGGGTTGAAAAACGGGTGCATGTGGACTAGAATAACACTTTAAAAATTAATTTTTAATTTGCAAAAAAACAAAAAAATGTTCTGAAATAATTTGGTAGCCTCTAGTAGATGTTCTATTTTTTTTATTAGAACTGTACATTCGAATTATCTATTCTAATTTTTCTAATCTATTGCAAAACAATTGATGTCAATAATTATTTGCAATTGTTTAAAAAAATAAACAGTGGAATTCATAAAAACAAAAGAAAAAAAGTTTTAAAAGCAAAACAGAAGAAACCAACACTACTTAGGTGTTTCATAAAAACAAAAAAATTAATTCAAAACTGTCTAAAAAGTCTTCAAGAAATCTCTAGATTTATATTTATTACCTTGCCCTTATAATACTTCTTTGCAACAATTTTATGTTGCAAACCACGTGCGCCCTGGAACATAAGAAAACGACAAAACAAAAATTATTTACAGTCGATGTCGTAAAAAGTGAAAATAAGCGCGGTTTTTTTTTTTTTCCTGTTCGATAAATAACAAACAAACTGACCTGTATAGCACCTTCGAGGAACTTGTTGAATTCTAAAGCATCAAAAGAGTCAATTCCTGAATTGTCTGGACCGGATGACACAACAGGATTCGGGCAATCAAACATATGTTCGCTATCGCACATACAATCCTGCGCAGCCTGGTATTTCCGGCTAAATGAGGCGCTATTTTCAAATTCTTCAAGACAACCGTGTTCAGCTGAAACAGTTCATTTATTTTTTTTTTTTCAAATTTCGAATACTTTAGCAGCATTTTTCAAATATTTCGTAGATACCTGAATATCCCAAAGGGCAAGGATTTGGTGGATTACAATAAGCTGGTAAAGACGAATCGGTTTTTATTTCCAATTTGTTTTTAACGCTCCCTTCGGGTCTCAAAAGTTGTTTCCCTTCGCCAGCTCCCCCAGACATAATTTGACTTCCCCACAGCGTGCTGTGCTGTAAAAATTCCTGATCTCTCAAGCTGGGATGGATTCTCCCCTTTGATCCCAATCGATTGTAATTGACTGGTAACAGCTGTTCGTCTTCGAGATCACCTACAGCCCGATTTAATGATCTGGCATCCAAAGGTCCCAAAAGATTGTCAGAAAACTCGTAATAATTATTTTCGTTCATATCTTTCCCCATTCTGTTGAATACTTCGCGTAAAAAGAGGTCGGATAACATAGCTTCCTAAAAAAAGTTATTTAAAAACTTTTTTTTTTGTATTTTGTGTCTCGTTACCTTTCCTGTCGGAAAATAACCCCATATTCCATTGAAACTGCAGATGAGGAGTAGAGCAATCATATTTTTCCACCTTGTGAACGAACAAAAATTTATACTTTTAATACTCTTGTTTGAGCAGTCACATATTCATGTAGAAATAGTGAATGGACCAAGAAAACTTGAATGAACCACCTGTTAAATCATTAGTTTTACACACGACTGTGCATTATTACGTATTTTGAAAATAACGACTTTGAAATTACAAAACATTAACGGTATTTAGAAATTTTCGGATTATTTTGCTCAAAAAAATGTCAACATACACAAAAAAAAAACATTTAATGAACAATTTATTTTTTCAAAATTTTATGTTTTTCTAAAAATTATTATTATTAGTTTTAAAAATACATTTAACTGATTAAAAATATTTTTATTGTTCTAAAATTAAAACTTAATAACAATACTCACTTTAACAGAAGGGTGGTATGAGGGTTATTAACCGAATTAGGTACGAAAAATGGAATTTTGGTTTTGCCCAAGAACAAGTAAATCAATTGTGTGTGCGCATCCACGTCATATGAAAGCACTGCGACTGTCGAAGCTTACAAAATCAATAAACCAACTTTGCAAATATGTATTTTAAAACTGTGGCGACCAAAATTCGAAAAGTTTATAAACAAATCGAAATTTTAGGTGCGCTTTTTATTGTTCAAGATTTTTATTTATTTTTCCTAAAAGAAATCATGTCTTTATTTTATGCCGCACTCAAAAACTGAAGGCACCGTGAGATTCTGCGTACTTTTTTACATATATTTCTACGTTCAAAAAATTAAACGAAGTTTTTCAACATATCGAAATTTTAGGAGCGCTTTTTTTGTTTAAAGTAATTATTAAAAATTCATATTTTCCTTATTGTATGCCGCACTCAAAAACTGATAGCACTATGATATTCTGCGTACTTTTTTACATATATTTCAATGTTCAAAACATTCAAAACAATTAATAAACATATCGAAAATTTAGGTGCGCTTTTTGTTGTTCAAGATTTTTATTTATTTTTCCTAAAAGAAATCTTAGTGTCTTTATTTTATGCCGCACTCAAAAACTGAAAGCACCATGAGATGCTGCGTACTTTTTTACATATATTTCGATGTTCAAAACATTCAAAAAAATATATAAACATATCGAAAATTTAGGTGCGCTTTTTGTTGTTTAAGATTTTTATTTATTTTTCCTAAAAGAAATCTTATTATTGTATTTATTTTATGCCGCACTCAAAAACTGAAGGCACCATGAGATTCTGCGCACTTTTTTACATATATTTCTACGTTCAAAACATTAAACGAAGTTTATCAACATATCGAAATTTTAGGAGCGCTTTTTTTGGTTTAGAGTATTTAATTATTTTTCTTTAAAAAATCGTATTGTCTTTATTTTTGGCCGCACTCAAAAGCTGTTGGCACCACAAGATTCTGCGCACTTTTTTACACATATTGCAATGTTTAAAACTTTCAAAAAGACTGATAAACATATCAAAATTTTGGGAGCGCTTTTTTTATTAAAAGTTTTCATATATTTTTCTACTGCAATAATTCCTACATTGTTTTTTTTTTCTAATAATGCAGGAAAATTTGTTATGGTAGAGTCCTCAGGATGGATGAAAAGGCAAATTTGCCTATTTGTCCATAAATCCTGGCACAGGACGGTAAATTTTCCCGCCGTTTTTATAATTACAATGCGTGCTTCTTCCTCTTATTCTTAGATGGTGCTCCAGTTCAAACGTTAACCTTCAAAATTTGCAAGTGCATTGACGTATATATATATCAGTATTTATAAATTAACGGTTTTTAGTGAAAATTAAAGTTATTTTACAGTTTTTGTGGTATTAACAATTAATTAGGTATTGTACATTCTATTATTTATTTTACACGTCAAATTATCTAACATAAACATTTTAAAATCTGTACATTTTCATAAAAACATTATTTACGTAAATTGTTTTTAAATTAATTAATAACTAAATCGTATTATGTATAAACACAAGAAATGGATAATTCTGGTGAAGACTCCATTGTAACATTGGGGGAAGTTTTGGAAGCCGAACAGGAGATGATAGAAGATGCTAATGCTGTCTTAGGGGCTGGTGATGATAAGAATTGCACCTACTCAGAAGTAATATTTATCCTATTTACACACTATTTACTACTAATCAAAACATATATTTAGGGCTACATGAAAAGGCAACCCCTATACGCTTGCCTGACCTGCATTCCTGAAGCTAAAGAAGATCCTACAAAACGTGCAGGCATTTGTCTGGCTTGTTGTTACCACTGTCATGATGGACATGACCTGGTGGAACTTTATACCAAGAGGAATTTCCGTTGTGACTGTGGTAATGGCAAGTTCTCAGCAAACACTTGCAACTTAAACAAGGCTAAAGACAACGAAAATGCTTTGAACAACTACAACCAAAATTTTTCCGGTACAAACACCATTTCACAGACATAAAATTTAAATACTGATTTTAATTGTCTATGTTTGTTGTTAGGTGTCTATTGCACTTGTAGCAGGCCATACCCTGATCCAGAAGATAAAGTGTCTGATGAGATGATCCAGTGCGTCATTTGTGAGGACTGGTTCCATACCAGACACTTGGAATGCAAGCTTCCATCCATGAACTCATATGCAGAAATGACATGCAAAAGCTGTGTCGAAAAACATGAATTCCTGTTGCACTATGACAACTTGTGCATCACAATTCCGAAAGCTGCAGAAGATGTTCCAGTTGAAGTGGAGAAGACTGAAGACAAATCTTCTGATGCGTCACAAAACGTAAAAGAAACCAGTGAGAAGGATTCGGCTGTTGTTGCTGTTGAAGTTGATGAGAAAAAGTCAGAGGATGGGAAGAAAGATGATGTTGTTATTGAGGATGAGAAGAAAGAAGACAATTTGGAATCTCAGATGGAGACTGAGACTGAAGATAATGGTGTCAAAGATTCTGAAGAAAATGGTGTCAAAGAATCTGAAGAAAATGGTGTCAAACAATCTGAAGAAAACGGTGTCAAAGAAACTGAAGAAAATGTTATCAAAGAATCAGAAGAGAATGGCATTAAAGAGACTGAAGAAAATAGTATCAAAGAGACTGAAGAAAATGGTATCAAAGAAACTGAAGAAAAGGAAGAAATCAATAATGCAGCAACTAAAGAGGAAAAAGATCTAAAACACGAAGGGGACGGTGAAGCCGTCGTAGAGAAAGTTTGCGAAAAACCGAAAGAGAAATCTGAAAACGTTTGCGCCAAATTTTGGACAAATGTGACCTGGAGAAAGCAACTTTGCACTTGTAGTGAGTGCTTTAATATGTACAAGGAACAAAATGTTCTTTTCCTTATTGATACTGGGGACACCGTCCAGTCATATGAAGAAAAAGGAAAAGCCAAGAGTCTAGAAAATGCTCAAAAAGTAGAAGAAGACAGTATCAAATTTCTTAATTCAGTTGACAGGATTCCACTCATGGAAACCTTGGCTGCATACAACGATCTGAAGGAAAATTTAACTGATTACCTGAAAAAATTTGCTGAAAACAAAAAGGTTGTCAGAGAGGAAGATATAAGGGAGTTTTTTTCAAAATTTGAGTCTAGAAAGAAGCAAAGAGTCGAAGTTCCTTCAATGTGCCGATAAAAGACACGCAACTAACACTTCATGTAATTCCATTTGTCTACTGATTAATTAATTAATATGTGAACCTTCAATTACATTAAATTTTTTTTATATAAAGCACGTCTTTTTATTCAGGAATTTCCTAACAAAACCCTCAAACTGAATGGAGCATAAAGGGAATATCTAGATCCTTCTTTCCATGTCCAAAATAGATCGATCCATATCTTGGAGTTTTGATATAATGATAAAAAAAGTACCCAGGCCAATACAACGACTCTAAGACAGCAATAGTTTCACCATTGCATGTTTGGGTCACCCAGCATCCCTCTGGTACGTCAGTGTCCAAAGTATCCAAAAAATCTAAAGCATAATTATAATCTTCCCTCGTCAATAAATTGGTGTTCCACTTGAAATGCGGCTTCCTGTTATGTTGAAAAGGTCTCAGTTCGATCGAATCTAAATGATCCAATCCTTCAAAACTTAAATTTTCAACTACCACCCCGTCAGGTCTTTTAAAAAATCCTCCTCTAGGTATTAACGTGGCGTCTTCGTTTATAAAATGTATAGTAGTTGAAAGACGGTCCTCCTCTTTAAGTTTACGCACTTCTGGTTTCTTGAGGGGTTTCCCAAAAGAAATTTCATCTTTTTCAAGTAAAATATCGACCAGTACCGCAGGATCCCCGAGAAATTTTGTCGTGCAAAGGGGAGTCAACTTTTTCCCATTTTCTGTGGGCACTGGTAGAAGACCCCAATCTACCCCATTTTTACTGTAGTAAAATATTTTTCCTTCCAGAGCGTCTTTTATGTAACCATATGCCACGTAATAATCATGGTCAGTTCCGAAAATTCGCCCCCAGAAATATATTTTTCGGAAATGATTTTCGTTTTGCAATAATAGCAACGAATTATGCAAAATTATACTTTCTTCAGTACTTATAACGTTCCCAAATCGACCTAATGTTTCTAATGTACTCAAAAGGGAATCTAAGTCCATTTTTTTCTTTTTATAAATAGAAAAGTCAATTTTGACTTTTGATACTATTATTATTATCGTTTAATAGAATAAAAAGAGAGCCAATGGCATTTTTTTATAGTGCGATGTTGAAAGTGTTATTAAAAATGGTTTTTACATTATTTTATTAAATATTTTTAAAACTAAAAAGGTAATTTCTTTAATTGCGTAGATTTAAAGTTGCCGCGAAATCTTTTGTCAAGTTCGAGTCATTCGCCGTCCTCATGTCGTAGCGCTGCAGTCAGTGTAAAAATAATAATAGTGTAGTAAAGGTTTAAGTCAGAACGTAATAAGAATAAGAAATTTTATATTGTTAAATTAGTTTTACTTGTTTAATACGGATAGTTATTTAAATTATGAACTTGTATAGTTAGTGGTCATGTAAAATAATTGGAGAGGTGAGCAATCATTTAGTAAATAGTGCGTTGTAGGTATTGTGTAAAAACGGTGTCATTTTTTACCTTACTGTTCTTCGCAAAAACAAAGAACTAATCAAATTGCTTTATTTCTTGATATTTTTCGTTCACGTTGTCGATTAATTAGTCAAGTTATCATTTTGAATTAATAGACTAAAATTTCGTAATTTTTTGTCGATATTGCTCGAGTACTTGATGTATGCGTACAGTGGTTTTATCGAAAATCATTAGTAATTTCAACATATCAGTTTACTTAAACATTAATTGCCCTGGTAATTAGCCATTGACAATGTTGTTTTTCCTTTGAATTTTAGAAAATTCAAAGGACTGCACAGCCGTGCTCGAATGGTGAACCAAAAGGTCACATGCTAAGGTAAGAATGATAATCAGAAAATACAATTATTTGTTTATCAAAATGTTTGTTTCTCGTTAAACGTAGGTGTCTTATTTCCCGGGAGTTCAATTTAATTAAACTAATTCATTATGCAATTATTGTAATATAAATGTTAAAACGTAATACCAAGTCTTGTTTTTTTTTTTGGTTACTGGCCTGACAGGTCATTGTAAAAATTTCATGCTTTGTCATTAAAAAAAAAAAACCAATTTTTTCGATGAAAAATCTAAATTTTTTTATCAAATGGCGATTTCACTACGAAAGTAAGTGCTCTAGGTATCACTTTTTGTGTCCATTTATTGTTAGCCTTGTAGCCCACACGCGATTTTACTGGCCATTGACATTGTTTTATAGTGTCATCAAATTCCAATAATTGCGATTTATATTTTGATATTTTTTGTTCCTGTAACTTTCTCTTTATCGCGAAAAAATTTGCCTGTTCTTTTTCATTTAAAAATAGAACTAATATATTTAGGTTTTGTGCCAAAAAACTGAACCCTTTGTTTTATATTTGCTTAAATACTATACATATGAATATGCTTAATTTTTGTATGCTTTCGTTTCTTAGGTATTTAATTTTACTTTCGTGAATTCGAATAACAGTTTATTAATTTTTTTTCTTTTATAAAACCAGACGTCGTCTTTTACAATAATTGCGTCTCTGCCAGGTACCATATCGCATACATTTCTGTAATACATTAGGTACTGCACTGTACCTATTCAAATAATGGTTACATGAGACAATATTTATTTTAAATCGATTTTATGTTATTCCATTAAAAGTTTTATTGCGGCCCAAAAAGTTCCTCGAGATCTTTTAAAGTGACTACTAGGTAGTTGGTTGAATAATTTAATTCGTACAATGTATACAAAAGAAAAACTTGGGCTCATAATTTAAATTTTTCATGAAGTTAGGTATTTTCTAAGTAAATGTTAAATGTCTTTAATAAGTACCTGTTTATAGCGGTTTTTTATGTATATAAAGAACAGCAAAACTGGCAGTTAAAAATGTTTCTTTTGGAAGAACTATATTTAAAAGTTCATTGCTTTCAAAACGTTTCACTTTTTGAATTTGCAGTGCCTTGTTAACTTGTTTACAGTGATCTTTCAACGATTTTATTAAATTAATTAGATGGCCGACCCAGATCCTGAAACTTTATTAGAGTGGTTGAGTAGTGGCGTTGGAGATGAACGAGACATGCAACTTATTGCCCTAGAACAGCTATGTATGTTACTATTGATGTCAGACAATGTCGACAGATGCTTCGAAAGGTAAGTCAACTAATCAGTCAGTAGTTAATTTTCTAATAATCTTCGAATTCAGTTGCCCCCCTCGGACATTCCTGCCGGCACTTTGTCGCATATTTTTGGACGAACAAGCACCAGAAAATGTCCTGGAAGTAACGGCACGAGCAATAACGTACTATCTCGACGTTTCGGCGGAATGTACAAGAAGAATCGTCGCCATGGAAGGCGCGATACGTGCAATCTGCAGGCGATTAGTCGTGGCCGAGTTGTCCTCAAGAACGAGCAAAGACCTCGCGGAACAATGCGTCAAAGTGCTGGAACTGATCTGTACCAGAGAAGCTGGGGCCGTCTTTGAAGCCGGGGGACTCAGCTGCATCCTGCCATTCATCAGAGACAACGGTAACAATTGTACAAGAGTTGTTAAGTTCATACCATAACTAACTGTTTTTGCAGGGAGTCGGGTTCATAAAGACACCTTACACTCCGCAATGGCTGTGGTATCGCGTTTGTGTACCAAGATGGAACCAGCAGACACTCAATTGCCCACCTGCGTCCAAGCGTTGAGTACTCTGTTGCATCACGAAGACCAGCACGTGGCCGATGGAGCGTTACGTTGTTTCGCTTCGATAGCCGACAGATTTACGAGAAGAGGTGTCGATCCAGCACCCTTAGCTCAGCACGGACTCGTGGGTGAACTCCTGGCACGACTGTCTAGTGCTGCTGGAGGATCAACGGCCGCCACTGGATCGGTTGGAGGAGGCCCCAACACTCCCGGAAAATCTGCTTCCATCACCAGTTCAACAGGTGGTTCTACTGCCACTGCAGCAAACCTTCCCTCCGATCAGAAAGCCAACGCGGCCTCCGTTTCGACAATTATTAGTCTGTTGTCTACTCTGTGTAGAGGATCTCCAAGTATTACACATGTAAGCAGGTGTCAAGAAGATTTGTAATTGGGTGTAGTTTTAAATGTTTTTCCTTTTTTTTTAATTGCTAGGATTTATTACGTTCCGAATTGCCCGATGCAATCGAGAAAGCTTTAAAAGGAGACGAAAGATGCGCCCTAGATACCATGCGCCTCGTCGATTTGCTTCTGGTGCTCCTGTTCGAAGGTCGACGTGCCCTTGGGAAGACTGGGATCGCAGGACCGTCCTCGAACGCGATGCCTCGCATAAGAAGGATGGACTCAGCCGCCGAGAAGTCTCACAGACAGCTGATCGACTGCATAAGATCCAAAGACACTGACGCACTCATAGAAGCCATAGAAACCGGTGGAGTGGAGGTAAACCAACCTAAATTATTCATTCCATTACACGTAATCATGTTTTTGTACACAAAAGGTGAATTTTATGGATGATGTGGGCCAAACGTTACTAAATTGGGCCTCTGCATTTGGAACACAGGAAATGGTCGAATATCTGTGCGAAAAAGGAGCTGACGTCAACAAGGGGCAGCGGAGTTCGTCGCTACACTATGCAGCTTGTTTCGGACGTCCTGCCATCGCCAAGGTCTTATTACGTTACGGTGCCAACCCCGATCTCCGTGACGAGGACGGTAAAACTCCCCTCGATAAAGCCCGCGAACGTATGGATGAAGGTAAGATAAATAAATAAATGTTTTACTAACTTAACGTAAATGAATTTTATTCGTTTAGGTCACAGAGAAGTAGCTGCTGTGCTTCAATCACCTGGTGAGTGGATGATATCGTCTTTGAGCAAAGACAAACCGAAGAAGTCGTCCGAAGTCGACAGTGAAGAAAACGTGGAACCAAAAGGTGACCCGGAAATGGCGCCTGTGTATTTGGGACGATTGCTGCCTGTTTTCTGCGGCACTTACCAAGCAACCATGCTGGGTTCTGTAAGGAAGTCGAGTTTGGGTTTGATTAAGAAGATGGTCCATTACATCCAACCAAGTCTCTTAGAGGAATTGTGCACGTCTACCACTGAATCGGCTACAAATAATTTCGGGAATCAACTCGTAGAAGTTATAGCCTCCGTTTTGGATAACGAGGTATTTATTGGGTTTCCTGTAACTTTGTTTGTTTGTCGCACTTTTTATGATTACCTACCTGCACCACTTTATGTTTTTCTTTCTATTTTTTTTAATCTTATTTTAGTTAGAAGTATACACAGAAAGAGAGTCGTAAAGATATAAGCATGAGAATAGAATTCTATTAAATAATGTCAATGCCTTTTAGCGCTAGAAATGTTTCAACAAAACTTTTAGATTAAAAAATAGAAGAAAAAAATATCTTAGCCCCCAAAAGTACTCACCATTTGTTAAACACTTAAATTTTAATCCTCTTAGTCGGTGACGATATGTTTTTTATTCGTTGGCAACTTCGGTTACGAAAAGATGTTTGTGTTCTTTGAGAGGGTGGTTTCGTGTTATTGTTATTGTTAATTAGTCGCTCACTTTTTGCAGCCGACTTACACCTGGTCGAGGCCGCCCAGCACCGTTGCCATGGCGACCCTTGCCGTGTTCTTGCGCCAAAATTTGCATGGCAGGCACATTATTCTCTGTCCACCTGTTATGGTTAGTTTTTTGTTACTTATCTTATAAATAATTAAATGCTACTTTTTTTTTTACAATAATAATAGATTAAATAATCGAATATAATTCCAACATCTCTGTCCCGTCCTCACTTTAAACTAATATCATTCTAATAATAATACGAGTGTTAAGTACGAGGCTTTTTTTATAATTATCACCACTGTTGTTGCTGCTGATTTTTGTTTAATTACCCATTTATTTTATTTTTGAACGGTCTGTTGTTGCATCCACGTATGTATTAAAATATGAGAGAGAGCCTGCCTATTTGCAAATGTTGGCGCTACGAACAATCCTCTGGGCGAAAGTGAGCTTTTTACTTACTTCACGAATGACAAAAATAGTTGTTTGTTTATTTATTTTTTTTGCAGTTACATATTTTTTGTGACGTTTTATCAATAGAAAACATCAAAAACGTCTTGCCTTCTTTACAGGAGGACGAGGACAGCCATCTTGTTGTCTTAGCGGTAATTCAAGACCTTATGGCGAAGGCGCGCGAAATATTCCTAGACCATTTCGCTCGTTTAGGTATCTTCTCGAAGGTTAAACAACTTTCCGGACCTCCGGAAGTCTCAGAGCAAAGCGACGGGTCTTTACAACAACCAAGAGAACAACAACAGGCAAACGAAACAGGTAGTTTTGTTACATAGCTATATGACATCAATGGAGTTGTGTACTAATTATTATTATTATTTTTTTTTTCAAGAAAATGAAGTTGAAAGTATTGAAGACGCCAAAGAAATTCTTCCTGGGAAGGCGTATCACTGGAAAGACTGGTGTGTTTGCAGAGGAAGAGACTGTTTATACATATGGTCAGATGCAGCAGCTTTAGAACTTTCGAATGGTTCGAACGGATGGTTTCGATTCATTTTGGATGGTAAATTGGCCACCATGTATTCCAGCGGATCTCCGGAAGGGGGTGCAGACACGTCCAGTAAGTCACTGGTTCTATATTAATTTTATTTCTTTGTTTTTATGAGTACAGTAGGTCAAAAAAAGCAGGATGTTAAATTCAGGTAAAATAATATCGTGTACGTTATTAATTTAATTAAAATCAAGTTTATAATTTTGATTGAAATCATATTCCATGAACAATTATTTCAATATCGTTTTACAGTTTTTATTTGTGTCTGTACTTTAATTAAAAGACAAAAAATAAATGAAATTAAAACCTTTTTAACAGGAACGTTTGATGTCAATGTTTGAGTTAAAATTTTTGTTTTATAATATTTGAAAAGGTTTGCAATATTAATGAACGTTATTTAGCATATTCTAACATATATATTTGTCTACCCAAAGCTTGTTGTTTTTTTTTTATTGTGTCGTGCACAATTAACTCAAATAATTATCGTTTTTTCTTGTTTGTGTTGATAGGCAAAGGCCGGACGTCTGACTCGCTCACTACCGAAGGTAAGTTGTACAGAACAACGTTTTATCGTTTACTTATTTTTGTTCTTTTTTATTTATTTTTTGTTTGTAAAATACAATTAGTTTGGCCTACACAATCTTAAAAAAATATTTTGTGTTCGTTTTCAGAAAACAGGGGCGAGTTTTTGGAAAAGCTCCAAAGAGCCAGGTCAGCAGTCAAGAACACGGCAAACTCTCAACAAATTCTTACTAAATCTGGACCTACAAGACTAGTCGTAGGCAATTGGTCGTTAACTTCTAAGAAAGAAGGTGAATTACACATTCACAACTCAGATGGACAACAACAGGCCACGATATTACGTGAAGATTTACCAGGTTTCATATTTGAATCGAATCGTGGTACTAAACACTCGTTTACCGCCGAAACAAGTTTAGGTAAGTTTGAATGCATAAAAAAATTGTTTGCAGATAAATAATTGTGTTTTAAAATTAGGTCCAGAATTTTCTGCCGGATGGACGAGTAAGCGAGGTAAGCGGCTGCGTTCAAAGACGGAAGCAACGAAACAGAAAGTAAAAAATACTGCGCACGCCATTTACGAACAGTTTTTCAAAGCGGCGCAGGCGCAACCGCGAGGGGTCGTCGCAAAACTTGGCAACATCGTGGCGCAGATAGAACGTGCGTGTCAAAAACAATGCACGCACTTACACAACAACAATCGTGACGCAAGCGCAACAGCAGGTGGAGGTGGCGGTAACGCATGGAAAGACATGCTACGAAACGCCCTGGACGAACTCACCCAGATACTTCAAGAAGATGGGGTCGTAAGCGCGTACGAGTTGCACAGTTCCGGGCTCGTCCAGGCCCTTCTATCCCTTCTTTCTACGAGTTACTGGGACCAAGGGCTCAAATTTAACAAAACCAGTAAATACCAAAAGCAAAGGGTTCATTTGTTCAAGCAGTGCTTTAAAGACCATACGAAAGGAAAACAGAGCTCCATGACAGTGTTAGTGTACAAACTTATATCCGTCTTGGAAAGCATAGAGAAATTGCCCATCTACTTGTACGATTCGCCCGGTTCAGGAGGTTATGGACTTCAGATATTGACGCGACGATTGCGGTTTAGATTGGAAAAAGCACCTGGCGAAAGTTCACTGATCGATCGGACCGGACGGGGACTTAAAATGGAACCTCTCAGCACAGTGGGCCAATTGGAACGATATTTGCTTAAAATGGTGGCCAAACAATGGTACGACTACGACAGAACAACCTTCCAATTCGTTAAAAAACTACGAGACACGAAATATCAGACCTTCAAGCACACTCACGATTTCGACGAGAACGGGATCGTTTACTTCATCGGTACAAACGGCAAGACTTGTTCGGAATGGGTGAATCCCGCCCAGTACGGCTTAGTCAACGTAATGAGCTCGGACGGACGCAACTTACCCTACGGTCGCGTCGAAGACATATTATCACGCGACTCTTCGGCCCTTAACTGCCACACGAACGACGACAAGAGAGCGTGGTTCACCATCGACCTCGGACTTTACGTTATACCAACCTCTTACACCCTGAGACATGCCAGAGGCTACGGAAGATCAGCACTGAGGAACTGGTTGTTCCAGATGTCTAAAGACGGTCTTTCTTGGACCACCCTCTATGCACATACGGACGACACCTCCCTTAATGATCCCGGTTCGACTGCAACGTGGCCGATTGAAGTACCTGCCGACGAATACCAAGGCTGGCGTCACGTACGCATCCAACAGGCCGGCAAGAACGCTTCTGGACAGACTCATTACCTCAGTCTCTCAGGTTTTGAAATCTACGGTCAAGTGACGAGCATATGCGAAGACCTGGGTAAAGCCGCTAAGGAATCAGAAGCACACATGAAAAAACAGCGACGCCTGTTACGGATGCAGATGCTAAAACATATGACAGTTGGTGCTAGAGTAGTGAGAGGCATAGACTGGAAATGGCGCGATCAAGACGGAAACCCCCCGAGCGAAGGTACCATCACTGGAGAGTTACACAGTGGATGGATTGACGTTACCTGGGATCATGGAGGTTCGAATTCTTACAGAATGGGGGCAGAAGGGAAATACGACTTGAAATTAGCTCCAGATTATGACGTGGAATCGACCCCTAAAATAGTCCATCACCATGGTACCGGTATGAAAGTTTCAAAAGCTTTAAAAGAAAAACAGAGCGTTTTAACAAGTAGAAAAAGCAGTTCAACTCCGAGTCTACCAGAAGCTACCGATGCAAAAACTGCCGCATCGGTAGCATCCACGGAACAGGCTGCATCTGCAGACAACCTGGCCGCCAAGCAAGCTGCAGAAACCATAGCCGAAAGTGTCTTATCAGTAGCTAGAGCAGAAGCCATAGTATCAGTCACCACGGAATCGCAAGCAGCCTCTAACAACGACTCAGAACTGTCGGTAATAGTGCATCCGTTACGTGACCCTCATCACGACCTTTCAGCCATTAATAATTCGATCAGCAGCGATTTAGCAACCATTGTTGAAAGCTTGGCTCTTACCACGACTTCTAGTGACTCCAAAAAGCAACAACGTTCCAATAAACAAAGTCTTGTAGAAGTCGTCGAAGCGTTAGATAAAATACGAGAAGGCGGAGGAGGAACTTCGACGACCACCAGTACAGCCACAGACCTCCTGATAAGCAACGCAAACGACATAGTACAGTCGACCAATCAACAAAACAAACAAGCTTCCGCTGCCACCGCTGGAGTTCGTATATCTGTCTCGAACAACCACCACAGACATAGAGATCGAGAATCATCCGATGGTGAAAAAACGAAACGTAAAGATCAGCAACAGCAAGGAGGAGGCAACAGAAATAGAGACGAGCAACAAGAGTCTACTTCTACAGACAGCAATAACGCCAGAAACTCTAACGTAAACCCGATGAGTGTAAGCGTGCCAAATCTGGCGTCAACTGAGACAGGAAGTCAGATAGAAACGACTTCTACTGCTGGTCTCCTAGAAACTTTTGCCGCTTTGGCAAGACGAAGAACCATAGGATCAGTTGCTGGCACGAACTCTTCCTCATCAAATTCCAACAACGTCAGCAACAACATAATCAACTCTAATGCCCAAAATAATCACCACAACACTGGTTCCTTTTTCCCGCGTGGTCCTAATTCCGTCTCGAGTCTGGTACGATTGGCTTTATCCAGTAACTTCCCTGGTGGTCTTCTAAGCACTGCACAGAGCTATCCAAGTCTGTCATCGAGCAACAACGTCAATAACGCGTCGTCTGGTGGTGTACCAGTAACTACAACGACTGCACAAGGCCTGGGGCAAGCTTTGACTATGAGTCTCACATCAACAAGCAGCGATAGTGAGCAGGTGTCCCTGGAAGACTTCTTAGACTCCTGTCGGCCTCCAACGTTGTTAGCTGAACTCGACGATTACGAAGACATGGGCGAAGACGAAGAAAACGACGAGGACGAGAATGAAGACGACGCCGACTACGAGGAGGTAATGGTCTCACGAAATCTTCTTTCGTTTATGGAAGAAGAAGGATTCGAAGCAAAACCAGGCAAACGAAGGTCGTGGGACGACGAATTCGTATTAAAAAGACAATTCTCGGCACTTATACCGGCTTTCGATCCTCGGCCTGGTAGGACAAACGTCAATCAGACTACGGATTTGGAGGTACCATCTCCCGGGGAGGAAGAATCCAACACAAATTCCGAACATGAACTCCTGCCCCAGCCAAGACTCCATTTGGTACTAAGAGGTCCTAATCTACCTAACGTACCTGACGTAGAGGTTGAATTAAACAACCCCAACTGGACCATCTTCAAGGCTGTTCAAGAATTAGTGCAAATTTCCGAAATGGGCTCGAGACAAGAAAAATTACGACGAATATGGGAGCCGACCTACACGTTCGTATAACTTATATTTACTAATTTGATATATAATAATGGCTGTTATTTATCTAACTTTTTGGGTAATTTTGGAACATTCTAGACCATTCCTAAAAATTACGATCATCAAGGAGTTATATAGTGTTTTCTAAAATTTTTGAATGTTCTGAATGAAATGAATCACAAATATTCCAAATTCTTGTCGAAAATTTTCGACAAATCTGATACTTCCGAGATCATTTTCGGACAATTTTAATATTATTAAAGGTTTTTTAACATTCTAATATAACATTATCATTTATTGAAATACGAAGCGCGTTTTTGATTTATTTTTTGAATTTCTAGGATTGTTTATAAGGAGAGAAAAGACGACATGGGCGGCATAGAAACAGACGGCCGCTCTACCCCCATAGTCACCGTATTCTCCCGTAGCGGATCTAGTTCTGTAGCGGGAACAACCCTCTCGCCATGTACCCCCGTACCTGGAACTCCTTCAGTCTCGAACTGTACCGTCGAAGACGTTCTTCAACTTCTTCGTCATTTATTTGTGATAACGACTTCTCGCGAGCAAGACTACGATCAAGAACTTGACACCGACCTTACTCCTGATCATTTTGCCAGCAAGAAAATCAACAACAAACTCCTTCAACAAATCCAAGACCCGCTGGTATTATCAAGCGCCAGTTTACCGGCCTGGTGCGAAGAACTGAACCAGTCTTGTCCTTTCTTATTCCCATTCGAGTCTCGGCAGTTGTATTTCAATTGTACGGCATTCGGTGCATCCAGAAGTATCGTATGGCTTCAGACGCAAAGGGATGTGACGATAGAAAGGCAACGTATGCCAGGATTATCTCCTAGAAGAGACGATCCTCACGAGTTTCGAGTTGGACGTTTAAAACATGAACGTGTCAAAGTTCCGCGTGGTGAGAAGCTTCTCGATTGGGCCATGCAAGTTATGAAGATCCATTGCGACCGAAAATCAATCTTGGAAGTGGAATTTTGCGGAGAAGAAGGTACAGGACTTGGACCCACGCTTGAATTCTTCGCTTTGGTGGCTGCTGAATTACAACGACGTGATTTGGCCATGTGGATATGTGATGACGACGCCCTCAGCATGCAACAGCCCATTGATCTTGGAGAAGGCATGAGACCACCAGGTCATTACGTCAGACGTCCTTTGGGATTATTTCCTGCACCTTTACCTCAAGAGTCCGAAGTTTGCGACAAGGCAACCCGCTATTTCTGGTTCTTGGGCGTTTTTCTGGCCAAAGTTCTGCAAGATAATCGTTTGGTCGACTTACCACTTTCCAAGAGTTTCCTTAAGCTTATGTGTCACGGCGAAATACAGAAGAATGTCAACGAACGTATAGGTTTTGCTGGACTCAATAACAACAACAAAAATATCGATGTAGACATAATGACGTCCAGTTTGATATCGGAAGAAAGTGAAAAGGAATTAGAACTAGATCCTCCCAAAATTAACTCTGACGATAAACAGCAACAACAGCCTTGGTACCACGGTATCTTGGGCTCTGAAGACATGCACAACATAGATCCAATTCGGGCAAACTTCCTTAAAGAAATTCAAGACCTCGTGAAGCGAAAACAGAAAATCCTGCAAGATTCAACGTTGAGTGTAGAAGCAAAAGCGCACCAGATACAGAATCTTAGTATAAACCATTCGTCAGGGCCCGTACTTTTGGAAGACCTCGCTTTAACATTCACGTATGCACCAAGTTCGACGGTCTTCGGTATTCCAGCCGTGGATTTAACCCCGAATGGAGCCGACATCGAGGTTAATCTAGAAAACGTTGAAGAGTATTCGGAATTGACCATGTCGTTCTGTTTGGATAAAGGAATCAGTAGGCAACTGGAAGCCTTTTACAAAGGCTTTTCTGTTGTATTCCCGATGGAAAAATTGTCCGCCTTCAGTCCTGATGAAATGATGGTCATGCTCTGTGGAGACCAGAATCCTCAGTGGACCAGGGAGGACCTACTCAACTACACTGAGCCTAAACTGGGGTACACAAGAGATAGGTGAGTCAAATATTATTTTTATTGTCATCCAACGCTTTTAAAATCATTGCAAATGACGCTTGAAATAAGTTGAGATAAAATAACTGAGTGGTTTGTGTGGCAAAGAAAATGTACCGATATTGTTCTTGTTGTAAAGGTTGTGGTTTCAGCTTTGTTGGTCTTGGTCTTTTTCTTTTAACTCGAATTTCTTTTTATATTTTCTTAGGTTTAATCGTATTGTGGTTTATTGTTTATTTGTGTTGCTTCAATTAGTCTTCTATTCGTTACCTTACATCTTGTGTTAATCATATTCCAGGTGTTTAGTTCTTTGGAGTCTTTAATACGATTAGTGTAAAAAATTATAGCTTTCCAACTTGTTTGTGCTTTTGGCATTTTAACTCACATCATTTTTGCACTTCTTCTCCCTTTATATTAGTCTAGGAATGCTTGGTTGCTTTCGGTATCATTCAACTAAGCTAATGATGTATTTTTTTTGTTTGTTTTTTTTAAACAGCCCTGGTTTCTTGCGTTTCGTCAACGTGTTGGTTAATATGTCTCCCGAGGAACGGAAAGCGTTTTTGCAGTTTACAACTGGTTGTAGTTCGTTACCTCCTGGAGGTCTAGCTAATTTGTATCCTAGGTTGACTGTGGTACGAAAGGTCGATGCGGGCGAGGGCTCCTATCCTTCGGTCAACACCTGCGTGCACTATCTAAAATTACCCGACTATCCTACTGAAGAGATCCTGAGAGAGAGACTACTAGCGGCGACTAAAGAAAAAGGGTTCCACTTAAATTAATTTTTCCTTGTACATTATTTCTCTTTTCCCTTTTAATAATCTTATCGTTTTTTTTTTTCAAATGATTTTTATCGTCCGTCGTCTCTTCGGAAATCGACGGAAGGAAAACGGATACGTAACAAACAAAATAGACGTTTCTGTGGTGATTTAGGAAAATTTTTGATAGGAGAGAGAGAAAAACTATCTAGGGGACGCTGGCAGATAGATGATGTATAAAATAAATTTATTAAAAAAATATTCGATTCGTAAAAAGGCATTTATTTGGAATTTGTGTTGATTGTTGCAGGCGTACATAATGAATGCATTACATTATATATAGTAATGATCATTTTTCTTTTTCCTTTTCTAGTGATATATAAATATATATATACATGTACATGTATTCGATCTCTCATATGGACTATTTAACTGGTAATAATAAATTAATGAATTACTAAACAAACGACAAATGTATACTATATTACATTGGTTTATCCTTTTCCTTTTTAATATTTTAATTATGACAATACGATATTTTGTTGACAACTTCCATTGCGGCTCCCCAATGTTGATAAAATTAAATCTTTTCGTGGGATTTAAAGATAAAATACACACACTGCATATTTTCTAGTCGAGATATAGCTTACAAACTTGGTGCGAGGGCCTAATAGCCTTTGTCTTTTTATTTAGGAAATAATTGTTTAAATGTAAAATTATGATAAACGCTGCACCAAAATAAAACTAAAAACGGTCGGTCTTGGCGATAAATAGAATATTAATCGATATAATACACATACATAATATATTAATATGAATATAATAATACAATAAATAGGTACTTTGCAGATGTTAAAAGACAACTGTTTTAACGATTCGAATGATTTATTTCTCTCAGCATCTTATGGTAATATTTTGAAGCTAATGAGGTTTTGTATGATAATGGTATGGATTAATTAGCCAATTCGTTTACCGTTTTCTTTGGTTTTTTAAGCTTTTTTTTGTAGAGAGAATAAAAATGTATTTAATTGAATGTTATCAATTATAATCTATAGGTAGAAGAAAAACTATTTTATTCATAACAAGTGGTCTTTGTTCCTCTTATTCCACAGTCCTTTTCTTTAAACCTTCTACATACTTACATGAATTTTTGATTAATTTGACTAACAGTAAGTTTTAAACATCGTAGAATATTTCGTCAAGAGTGGGATAAATAAAAAATAACATCACATTTGACGAAAAGAGTGCATCAAAAAAGATAAGCGGTTCAAAAAATAGTGTATTTGTGACAATTTCGTGTTTGTAAAGCAAAGTAATTAAAAACTAAATTTTTAAAAGCAGAAAATTTAGAGAAAACAAGTAAATGCGTCAGTACTTTTCAAAAATGGCACATGGTTGCAATGGAAATGGTTCTTTTAATTGAATGAATGCGGAAAAGATTCTCAACACACACGATTTTGTTTGATTATATTTGTTTCCCTTTTAGTCTTTTTAATGTTAATTTCAAAATTTTGCAGTTCAAAAACTCGAAGGACTAAAGCTTATGCTTGCTTTACAAAAGGACTCCAGTGAATTTGTCAGCAGAGAAATACGTCATTAGAAGTAATTGGATCCTCTCTAAAGAGTAAGTATATATCAAGTATCAATGAAACAATACCTAATGATTTTCTAACATATTAAAATGTTTTCAAACGTTATGGGTACAATAAATCGCTTTGAAACATTCCCAACCATCCTGAAATGTTATAAGACATTCTGCGGCGTTCTCCGATATTCTAGAGCATTTGTGAACATTCTAGAAAGTTACAGAATATTCTGTAACATTGCAGAACGTTTGGAAATATTTCAAAACGTTTCGAGATACTTTAAATCGTTTTCAAACGTTCCCAACCATCCTGGAATGTTACAAAACATTCTGTGGTGTTCTTCAATATTATAGAGGATTCCTGAACATTCTAGAAGGTTACAGAATATTCTGTAACATTGCATAAAGTTTGAAAATATTTCAAAACGTTTCGAGATACTCTATATCGTTTTTAAATCATCCTGGAATGTTATACATCAGTTTTTACATGCAGCAAGGATTAGTCGAAAATGATGAGGAGAAATAAAACAAAATTCCTTATTATAAATACTTTATTTTTATAATAATAATAATGATAATCAATTTCAATAATTAAGCATCTGCGTAGATAATATAAAAGATTGCAGCAGCAGTCAACTTATAAACGTACAACTAGAAATATAACAAATAATTTTCATTGTACAAGTAGATTATTTTTTATTATATAAAACAGGCTAACATTTTTCAACCAACCAGTTTCTACCAAACATTAAAAATTCACAGTCGCAAAAACGATATGTAGAAAGGAAACATACAAACGCGTTTATTATTTATTGCGAAACTTTACATATTGAAAACTAAAATATACAGCAACATCAATATCTCTCGTTGAAAGCTATTATAAATTTATAATTCACTTTTAAATGGTCATTACTTTATTACGAATGTTTTGGGAATCAAGCCGTATATGCACATTCCGCAAAAAAATGCAACTTATTATTCTTATGTATGTATTTTTGATAACACAGCAAAGTATGTACCTAATTTATTCACATATATTATATCCATACATGCTCATAATGTTATATAAAATTCTCATTACTATTTTTTTCGTTTGATAAATATATCGAAAAAAATTGCTAAAAGTAATTTTCAACGCTTTAACAAATATCAACTTTATTTTTAAAGCGTGCGCTTACAACGAAATAATAAATTAAAACCAAGTTTTATTTATATTGATTATATTTTTGTAACGAGCGACGACTTGGAGGCAGAAATAATTTAATTTTTCTCCACAACTTTATATTTTAAAGTACAATGAAGTAAACAACAAAATAATTAATTGTTTGCTTCATTTACCACATAAGTTACATCTACAACTAGACATAATGGGCGAAGGACAAACACGAATGATAGACAATTTTTTTGCCACAAGCTTACGAAAAAAAGATCAAATTTAAAGTTTAATAAAATCGTTAAATTAATAATTTATTAATGAAAAGAAAACGTCTTAATACAGTAATAGGTATTCATTTGATGGTGGCAATATACATATAAATGGTACCATTTGGAAAGGAAAAATAGTGCAAAACTTCACACGCATACCTCTCTCGGTAGTATTCGTCAATATTTTGAATTATTATTATGTGTGTGTGTGTGTGATACATGCAAACATACATGTATTATATGCGAAATGAATATTTATAAAATTACGACATTTACTGATCCTTTTTCTCTTCTTTCTTGCCAATTGGAATTGCAGCCTTGACTCTAAATTAAAAAAATAATAAATCTATTATAAAAATCGTAACTAAACGAAAATAATCAGCTAGAACCAACGTTGCGCCCATTAAAAGGCTTTAAGATTCAAAGTTAAAGTAAATTAACATTGAATTGTAGCTCGTATAAAGGACGAAACGTTGCGTTCTTGATAAATGATTATTTTGGTTAAATTTTATGGATTTGTAATTAAAGACATTAATTTAACTTACTTGGATGTAATTTCGGCCAATTTCGACTTGACAAGCTGGAGGTTGTTGTCGATTTGGGTCTTGTTCATTTCGTAAACTTTCGGGAGCGTGTAAAGTGCCACCCAAGCTATAAAACATGCATATTTTTTAGGGGCACAAAACAACACCACAAAACACCACTTACCAATAATGACCAGGGTCATACCATTAAACCATGCTCCCAGATACGTCATACACCATAACAATACGGCAAACTTTATGGAATCGATCAGATCTTCGACGAGGAAGAGCCTGCGCAACTCGTGCAAAACCCCGTTCAAATTCGCGACGATCACCTCGGACACTTCCTTCGTTTTGTCCTGTGGAAGTCCAACTTCAGCTTCCAGTATTTCTCTGTTGAAGAGATTAGAACAGTAGCAATTAATTATTAATACAAAAAGAAGAAGCAAAAGTGTCTTACTTGAAAGGATGTCCATCGCCAGTTTTCTGAACAGCCTGTACAATATTTTTGTATATTCGGAATGAAATCGTTCCGGTTAAAATCAGCAACGACAGATAAGCGACAACGCTGATAAGAGAGAAGTAGGTGAGGGCTAATAAGACGATCAACACGCCCGCAAACACGGGACCAGACTTCTTAGGGTCTCTCCAGTAAATGAGACTTTCCACTGAAATAGTAAGTTAACAATAATTATCATTAATGATAAAGACAGTTAATAATTATTTGAATATTGGTTACATTTATAAGTATTTACAAATTGATCACGTTTTTAATGATTATTAAAAAAAAAAACACGTGTCATTTATAGTATGCGCCCATATGTTCTGTCTTACCCGGTCCCCGTTCAGGCAAAGGGTCACCGTTTCTTCCGCTATTATTTCTGCTATACTGTTTACGAACCATATTTCGAATAATTAGAAAAATTTGAAAGAAAAAACTACGTTTAAAACCACGGGCGAGCGTAACGAATATAAAGAACTCGGGTCGCCGAACACGCAACAACAACTTCTTAACTGTTTTTTTCTACTTCTTGTTCCCACAACATCTGTTGGTCAAGTTGAGGACGACGGCGTGTTATGTGTACAAGGAACTGTGTGTTGTCTGTTGAATGTAGCTTACGCGGCAAGCGACCTGGTGAAGTGGAGAGCCACGAGGAACCCATAGAATTGACTTAATCATACGCGTCTCTTTTTCTACTTTGTAGATAAGTGCATTGATTCGTCTCTCTCTACCTAGACTTGCTTACGATAAGGCGGAATGCCAGCAAAATATCAGCACATAACATGCGATCAATTAAGTGCGTGTATAATAGTGTGCAACCTCAAAAAATTGACTAAAAAGTCTCTAAACCAACCGAAGAAAGTTACTGAATTGAAAAAAAGTACAGTAGAACCTAAGGTGTTAATTTTGAAGTTGTAGGGTACTTAAAATGCCTTTAGCTACAGAAAATATTTACAAAAAGAGTTTTCCATTTTTGTTTAGTTTTTGTTATTGAAAAAATAAATACGTGCTATTCATACAAAATTTTCATCCCCAATAACGTGACAATCCTGCAACTTTCTTTGCGAAACTTTTTGACTTTTTTAAACTTTTTGAGAGTTAGTGCTCGTGTATTGTCTACAGAGTAGAAGAAAAGAAAGTATTTTAATCTCATATAATCCAGACCAAAGTTTTACTTCTAAATAATAAATTGTTCGTATTTTTAATACCAAACACAATAACCTAAGAATATCATTTGAACTTTGTCTTCTACTTCTTTTATACAAACGAAAGGAAAAACACTAACACCGATAACTGAATACATATTAAAAAGATACAAAATATCTGTTTACTGAAATTTTAACGAATAACAAAGAAATTTATTTGCGCGTTAAGATTTGTTAAGATTTATTTTATTCTGCTGTTTACCAATTAGGACAATTATAATTAGCAATGCAAATTACAATATAATGATTTTTTATTAGACGTTCCCGTAATACAGAACGTGATTCAATCATCAAATGTATACGTTTCTATTATTCATCTCTATTAAGACCAAGCCGACCTAAAAGCTAAATATAGAGCTACCACATACCGCACACACGTGAACGACAAAACCCGACATAGAAACGTAACTTTATTTCTGCCTGCTGTGCTGTGCAAAAAGTTAATTACTGAACATTAATTTTCGTCACAATCTCTTTAGTAAAAATTCACTCAACACAAAAGGCACAATAAATAAGTAGAAGACAAAAAGAAATATATTGAGGACAGACATACTTTTTTCGGGTCGCTATTGGTCCTTCGGTTTTTTCGAAATTATAATTGGCACACACATACACGTACAACACTTCGTTCGTACTAAATTTTTGCCCACAACTCAAGTGCACATTGAGGCTATTTTTTCAATGACAATCGGCCACACCGTCGTTCGAACTAACTAATTGTAAGCAAGCTTGGCTAAGTTTATAGCATTCGATATATGTATGTATTTGTATATTTCCACCAGCCGAAACTTTGGAACTCCTACACGTACATTCACACAAATATAAACATACACACACCACAAAAATTGTATCCTGTAGGAATATTATTTATTTATTATAAAAAAAAGGATTGGGAAGATGTACAAGTGCACTTACTCCTAGAACGTAGACACTCGAATACTCCCATGGTAGTTTACAAAAAACGTTTCGTCCCTTCCGTAAACCAACACCGAAAAAAAAGTAGGAATCGCACCCCCGATGGTGTTATAAGTAGGATATGTTCTCAGTAATATTTATGTTATTGTCAGTTGCAGATGCAGGTCGTGATCAAACTGACCGAGGTCGCGTTGGCACGGGGCCGAAGAAACGCTAATTTTGCCTCAAATTAAGCCCTTTGCGGAACCAAATTGGCTCACATAACTACCTCGTATTAACAAAGAGCGCGTAGTGTATTTGCAAAATTTTTCTCGTTGCCGCTTACCCGCGAAACGCAACAGTAATAATTTGTTTTTTAATATGACAACCCTATACGCTTTTTCAACCCCGAAAACTACTGCGGGGTTACGTAACACGCAAGCGCACCTGCACACTAAATCAATACATTATAATGTTCCTTTTTACCCCTAAAGTTCATAAATTATTATTTGTAAATTGCAAATGAACTACAATAAAATTTAGGCTCATAAAAAATTTAACTTTTGGTTAACAGGCAAAAAGTATTGCTGGACTAGAGAATGGCTTTTGGTACCAGTGTTGCATAATTTTTTGTAAACGTGGTAAAATTATCTACATTTATGCACTAACGGATGAACGGATGATAAAACTTATATTTAATGATAAGCAAGACTTTGAGCTAGCTATCTACAATTTTTTGCGTTGTTTTTTTTTTTAAAAAACTTACCTTTAGGATTAAGCTGATTTGGTCGAAACCATGCATCTGTAAGCCAATCAGTTATTAAGAGTATTAGTAAGTTAATTAGTAGAAAAGAACACAAAAAATAGTTAATATACAACAGATATCAAACATGTATGTAAATATTTACACGGGGGGGGGGGGGGTTCAGGTCCGGACCTCGACCCCCTTGAAGACTAGAAAACAAAATTTATTAAACGTCAATATATCTAATCTAATTTTTTTGCTTAGGTAAGAAAAAGGCTCCTTCCTTCTAAAATTCTTAATTCGGTCCCGATTAAAGTTTACTGTTGTTATGAAAAATATGTATATATATATATATATAGGTACACATTTTGTGAGCAGTACTGTACAGGACAAAAACTTTTTGAACAAAACAAACGTACTTTGGACTCTATCAAAATGGCCACAAGTTTACGACGATTTTTATACCATATAGTTCTTTTAAAAACACTTATTATAAAGTTATTTATAGTTCTGTCAGTAAATATAACGAACATTAAATGAGCAATAAAATTTAGTAGGTATGTAGGTACATACATAGATTTAACAAAGAACACGGTATAGATAATCGGCCCTCGACTTCTCCAAGTGTGCACTTCCCAAAAGAGTCCCTTTTCCCTATCTCCTCTTTCACCCCGTTTATTACTTCGCTCACCACTTCTTTCGCGACACTTTTGATCTGTTCCTCCATTATTTTTGTTATAAAATACTTGGTACTTAATTTGAATCTGTCACATTTAACATCTCACGTGTTTTATGATTATTTTTTACGTTTTTCGTCCTTCGATAACGTTGTCACGCAATAATACACAGTGTGGCAATAAATTGATGGAAGAGGAAAAGCTACGTACTATACGACACGGGAGCACATGCGCAAAATTGACTACAAGCAGCGGAATGATAACGACATAGTAACAAATAATAAAATAATATTTATTACACGAAGATAAGGAGTTATAAAAGCAAACAGGGCCAGACAATTGTCACGTGCTAGATAGTACGTACATAGGTACAATTTAGACAATAATTTCAACATGACAAGAGAGAGCGTGACTAATAATTGTTAACTAGAATGAATCGATGTATAGTTAAGAACGAAAATTATGTGTTAGTATTAGTACCTACTCATAATAATTGTTGTAAACACTCACCTAGTCCTAAATTGCAGAACAGCGCCTCTGCTTCCAATTTGGTTTTGGTGTCGTGTTGTTTCTTTTCCGGAGCGGGTTTCGTTTCTTTGACGTTGTCTTCTTGTTTTTCAACTTTAAAGTCGTTATTTTTTTTGGCCAGTTCATTTTTTTTCTTTTCAATAACTGTTACATCCTCTACCGATTTTTTCAGTTCCTTGATGCTTTTTTCCGCCTGTGTTTCGGCCGGTTTAGGTTTTTCTTCGATAATTATTTTGCTCTTTTCTTTTTCTTCAAAACTGACAGGAGCAGACGGCTTTAGTGACTCATCTAAATGTGGTGCAATATTGGAAGAACTAAAAGAACCTAATAAATCTTTGTGCAATTCACTTTCACCTTCTTTATCCTTAATTTTATGACTGATGATCGGATCTGTCAGAACTGACTTTACCCCAAAATCGTCTAGTTTGTCGCCTGTTACTGAGATTCCTTTTGAACTGTTTGCGAAATCTTGGGGAATGTTTTCACGTTCGAAATCCATGAAATTTTGAGTGGATGCTTTTATTTCTTCGAAGAGGCCCGGGTGGTTCTTGTCACCTTCGTTAGTATGATGGTCGGTCTGTTGGAAACCAGAATCGGTCTTGAATTCGCTTAGAAACGTATCCAGTTTATGTTCGACGCGTTTATCTGGGACGGTGTCGCCCATTTCAAGTGAATTCGACTCGGCAACTGGTACGTCAGAGAGTGCAGTCCTTTTCAGAGGGTCGAATATGTCTTCGACGGCCTTGTCCGCTTCTCTATTGATTTCTGCCGCAAAGTCACGTGCCGTTGATGTGAAATTTCCTAAAATATCTTTGACATCCGACTTATTAGCCTCTTCGCGAGAAGAACTGTCACTAACCAGATGCTCAAAGTCGTCGGGCGAATCTAATAAGTCGTTCTTCGCCTTTTCTCCTTTATGCTGGTGCTGCTGGGAGTGGTTGTTATCATGTGAATCGGCTTTTGTCGACTGCGTAAAAAAACTATCGTTATCCATTGTATTCGATTAAAACACAAGAATTTACGCACTGCGGACTGAAACACTTTCAAACTGTAAAAAAAATACCGGCCGCCTATATTATACTAAATGGCGATGACACATCAGCAGTGATTCAGTGAACTGTAAAGCGACTAACAACGGCACTAGCAACTGCTTTTCACTGCTTTTGCTTTGCAGCTTGTTTTCTTTCTCGCTGCATGCGAGATCGTCCACATGACGAACACCAATGATCAAGTGGGTTTGAACCAGGAGTGGGAAGAAAGCTTAAAATCTCCATCACGATTGGTTCACGTTTCCATCAACCCTTAATTCAAACGGTAGAATTAAGTAGAATTTTAATATCTAAAAGAAAAGGCTCACCCCTAAATACCACAACCAATTCTGACTGTGGCGAAACACATGTCTGAGTTGTGTAAAGTTCGTTGCGGTATTTAGGGGTAAGCCAGATTGAATTACCGCAGATTGAATCACCTTGAACGGTTATCAGTTTTGAATTGCCAAAATTGTTAGTTACTGCCATTTGTTACCGAAAAATTTCCAACGTTTCACGTGATCTAAGATGGACAAAGTCCGTGAATTTTTTTTTATCAAAAAATTAGGCAATTAAAAAAATATTTATAATTAGGTAATTCATTAGACCCAACATCGTCTCAATAAGTGCTTTATCGCCTTTTCTTATCACTCTTGTTTTAGTTAGAAAATGAACTTATTAACTCAAAAATTAAATATTTTCAACGAAAATAAGCACATAAACATATTGAAAATATTTATTAAGTATTTTAACATCAAATTTATTAATGGCAAGTTTATTTAACATTAGATTATTATTTCATAAAAGTTTTTTGAAAGTTTGTATCCTTCAGATCTCGTGGCGACATCTGTCTTTTTACATAGAAACTATTTCGATTTCGCGGTAAATTTAATGCGAATAAACTTTATTATCTCTCAAAAAAAAAAACATCTACGTGAAGACACACATGAAATTGTGTATTAGTGAAAATATTTTTTATTCCATCCAAGTGAAAATAGATTGACATCGTAATTTAAAATCGGTTTATTTTCAATTGAGCGCTCTTCTTCACAAAAATAAATAATATCGAAAATAGCCCGTCTCCCACATGCTAACATTTCTTGTAATATACTTGGAGCGTGATAAATATAAACACGCTACATATTTCGCACCTTCTCTTTGCCAAGAGTGACGTAATCATAGGAACATTACTTCTAAAAACAAAAATTTTCAGGAATACGAACGACATTGGAAACAGCACAAAAAATGTGGTTCACATGTAATATACTTGCATATCAAAAATAAACTTAATAACTACCTGTGCTACACCTGATCGTTTGACACCTGAATACTTTTTGCGCTTATTTTTTCTTTTAAAAAAAAATTATGTGCCTCAATCACTACTAGTGGGGAACAATTTTACTATTTTTATATTAAAATTGAACCGTAGTAAGTACACACATTAACACGTTTTTTAATTAATTATTTAAATTAATTATTTTGCGTATATTACTTTGTGTTTACCATCAAAAACAGTACATCAAAATTGGTAATGAATACATAAAATGTTACGGTTTTTTTTTTGTTACACATTGCGTACATGCGTTTTTATTTTTAAAAATAGAAAATATCGTACTTGTTTTTCCATAAGTAATTGAAATAATATTAAACGTTTGTGTACATCTTACATAACTTTTGAGTGTTTGTTAATTTTTTGAATGATACTTCAAATAGTGTTTTTTTTTTCAGATACTATGAAGAGGCCAGACGAAAACGAACAATATTACGGTCAAGAATTTAACCAAATGTAAAACACATCGTAAAATTATTAATGCAAACGTTGATTTAAATATTTTTTTAGGACAAATTCGAAAAATAACGAAATCAAACTTCCCCTTGAAAGCACAGACCATATTGACAAAACAGATGATACTTATATACCTTTTAACAACAGGGATGTATCTCATCCTAATTCGTAAGTAAAAATATTTAATCTTTACGTCTTTCTTTCTGTTTATGTCTCAAAATATTTTTTAACTACAGATCCGTTGGGGCAGTGATACATCTTGTCAAAAGTTCACTTGGTACTGGTATACTAGCGATGCCCTACGCTTTTAAAAATGGTGGTTTGATTTTTGGTACCATAGGTACTTTAGTTGTTGGTTTTTTGGTGACCCATTGCGTCAATATTTTGGTATGCCTGAAAGTTTTTAAAGAAATAATATGTTAATTAACTAAATGCCTTTTGTGTTGTAATTACAGGTGAGATCAAGTCACGAAATTTGTAGAAGATCGAAGACACCATCTTTGGGCTTTTCGGAAACAGCAAAGGCGGCTTTCGAGTATGGTCCTCGGTACTTCAAACAGTGGGCACCATTTGCAAGGTAAGTCTTTTTAATTGTTTTTAGTCTGTAAGTAATCGCCGTGATTTCAAAAAATTAGGGCATTTGAAAACGTCCCTTAACACAAAATGGTACTATTTTTGTTAGTAGTGCAAACATTTCTACAAAATTTTAATATTAAGGGCTCTTTCATCGTTAGAAAGATGTCTGGACTTTGGGAATTTGTTTCGATTTTAAATATTGTATTATTATATCTTGCATTTATTTAACTCGATAATTTATTGGAACCGTTTGATATATTTTTCAGTGTTTTTGTAGATGTCTGCATAGTGACGACTTATTACTTTGGCCTTTCTGTCTATGTTGTTTTTATTGCAGACTCAATTCAACAGGTAATTTTGGTGATGCCTTTTGAAAATGCAACAATTTTACTCATAATTCGTGCGCTTCTTTAATACGACCTAATTTAAGACACATTTATTACTTAAGCTTACGTCTAATTAATTAATAACGAGTGTGTTTATATGTATTGTTCTGACTATTGTGTAATGTGCTTATTTGAGCTCATTAATATGCTTCGCACAGCAGGTACGTATTATTGCTAAACTAATTAATATATTTATTATTAACCAGTTATTTATGTACTTATAATTATAAAATTACTTTTAAATTATATATTATCAATTTTCAGTTAATTCATCATTACCTGGAAGCAAATTGGCCCTTGACTTATTATATGCTATTATTATTAGTCCCTTTGGTACTAATTTGTCAGGTCCGTGAGTTGAAATATTTGGTACCGTTCTCTTTCTCTGCGAACGTATGCCTTGCCGTCACGTTTACAATAACCCTTTACTACGTTTTCGTCGATTTTTCCGAAACGGGCGATCTTCAGTTGATGGGGTCGTTTTCACAACTCCCTCTTTTCTTCAGCACCGTAATATTTGCAATCGAAGGCATAGGGGTTGTATTTCCTGTCGAGAACAACATGAAACATCCTCATCATTTTCTGGGATGTCCCGGGGTTCTGAACATCGCGATGTTCATTATAACGTTAATTTTTACGCTCATAGGATTTTGCGGTTATCTGAAGTACGAAAAATACACTCAGCCTGCAATCACGATCAATCTACCGGTAAATGAAATGTATGAGTATCGTTTTGATCTAAAACAGAGGTCTTGTAACGTCTTTGGGAACATAAGATGTCATAAAAAATCCAAAAATGTTACAAGAGTCTGATTTTTGTTTTGATTAGGTACAATTTTAAACCGTTTTCTTTTAGATTGGCTCAAGTTGCAAAAGTATGCGTAATTTTAGCTGTGTTTTTTACTTACGCATTACTATTCTACGTCCCGTATGACATTGCTTGGAGAAAGTGGATATCCCCAAAAGTACCCTCGAGATTTTCGAACTTGGGTCAAGTATGTGCCAGGACCGTACTGGTCAGTGGAAGTGTTGCCATAGCAATAATGGTGCCCGGTCTTGATTTAATAATAACTCTGGTAGGAGCATTATGTTTTTCTACACTCGGTATATTAATCCCTATCGCGGTTGACACGATTGTTATGTGGGACAGTCCCGGCGCATTTAACTGGAGATTGATAAAAAATGGTTGCCTTTTCGCCTTTTACTTATTCGCATTGACTACCGGGACTTATACAGGGATTATGGCGTTTTTTAAGTAAGTAAAAGAATAAAGAAGAGTGTACAGAAACATAATACTTAATAATATTTTTTATATTGACAAGGGATGAAATACAATTGTGCTTGTAATAGCTGAGTTTTTATTTACGACAAAAAGGTAGAAAATATCGAAATAAAAATGCAATTATTTCAATTTTATTTACTTTATTCGATATTTTCTTTTATGTATTTTAAAACATTATTTTAAGTAGGTATACATAATAGATCTTGAGTCTTGTTGGTGTAAATTATAATGATATAAATAGAATTATATATTAAATTGTGGTGCGCACGCGTGTGTATGAGCAAAGAACAGAAAGTTTTTTAATGATGGGCCCCTAAAAACATCGAACAATTCATTAAAAACTAATTTTCTACTTTTTGTCCATTTAAAAAAGACGGTATAAAAATAAGAAAAAATAAAGCACATACATCTTATGTACATCATACACTTGCTAGTTTATAAAAAAATAAAACCGCGCGTTCAAAAGCGCATTCAATAATAATATATTAATGATACGAAAAAAATATATATTTTAAATACATGGCAATCACGTTTCATCTCACAGCATGGAAATCCCTGTTTTCAATAAAATTTTAGTACTTAAAGGTATTCAAATGATGACAGTGACTTCCAGGATGTAGAACGAAAACAAATCGCTGTGTATAACAAAAACATTGAAAATAAAAGTAATTAATTATGCATGTTCCTCGATGACCGCTTCATTATATCGTCTAAAATACTATACACAACTGTAACATTAATAATAATAAATTTGACAACTATAAAATAACTTTTGGTTCAGACACATTAACTTAACATTATTTATATATTCATGTATAACATTTATTAATAATATTTGCCTATTTATTTACGTGCTTTTTTGTATAACGCGATTATTGCAAACAGGCTTGCAGTTTTTCTATCCATTCCTGTGCCGCTAACGCGTTATCAGCGCAAAAATTATAAGTTCTACGACTTGTACGGAGCTATCGAAAAACAAAAAAAATTCAATTCAAAATTAATTAAACTTTTAGTATACTCACATCAAAAAATGACTTGTCATCGGTTTTTTTCGGGGGCCCCGGAGTTGGAAGAGCTTGAGTAACAGACATTACCTCAGCCAAATCTTTATAAATAATTAATTAATTTTAAACTTTTATCTTCCGAAATTCCTTAATCACTTACCTATAAATCCTTTACAGTGTGAGTCTTCCATGGCGTCATAATATCTCAACTGGTGCTTTATCGAATCCAAAACGAACCACCTTTGTTTCCATCCTTTCAAAAGAGCGCCTCTCTTATAAAGATAACCCTCGTGCGTTTTGTTCTCAGCAACGTTTGACGAAAATTGTTCATAATATTGCTGACTTGACGTTTGTCTTGCGCTTCCTGTACAAAGAAAACGAATTAAAAAATGCGCATTTTCAAAAGGCCACACAAAATTACCTGAACTAACTGACCCGTTATCACCGCCGCTTCTTGTCAAAGTTTGATTAGCATTACCATCTGCTACTACCTTGTATTTCGTGCAATTTTTCGGTACTCCTTCCATACATTTTTCGTGACAACTGTATCCGCAGTCCATGCAGCGCATTCCAGTCTATAAATTAAGCCATTGATTAATCAATTAATAAATTACATTTATTTTATTATTTATACCTTAACGGGTCCCCAGAGTACGTTTGAACAGAGATCACAATAAGTTGGGGTTGTATAATTGTACCGATCGAAACGGTGCGGGTGGGAATAGACGAGGGATGATTCGGCAGCTCCAACCATTTTCCCTCTCATTAAAATTTCAAGAGTGGAACGTTTGTGCAGAAGACGTCCGTGGGATCTTACTAACGCGGTACTGAACGAAGCATGCCGCTAAAAATAGACATAATTAATTTTATAACGAAAAAATACTTTACGTACGACCCACCGTTAAAGAATCAGTAGAAGGAACTTCCAGTTTGTCCCAAAGAACCTTCCACTTCTGAGGAAGATGTCCCAATTCGGCCTCAAGTCTATGGATCTCTTCTAATAAGTGACTAAATGCATCTGGTACACTTTTATTTACCGCGTCGTACCTAATAACAAAGATTCTTTTTATTTATAAGTAAATAATTTGAGTGTTGCGTTACCCTAAAGTGACGGTTCTCCTGCAAGATTTGGTACTCATTCCCACTGTAACATCGGCTTCTTCCTCTTGCTGAAGATCCATCTGGAAGATTTCTAGATCGTACGTGGGACCGTGTTTAAGTTCTTCCACCAAATAATAGTCCCATACTTCAAGAACGGGTAAATGAGACTGTGGTCTTAAAACCTGTATGAAAAATTATTCAGAAATTCTTTAATACAATAATTCTGAAGACTTACAGGATGTTCAAAGTCGGGCGTGTACATGAAATTAAAGAATAGGGGAACTCTGGCGTTTTGTTTTTCGACGTAGTCAAAAACGCTCTGTCCCAAATTCGTACCTCCAGAATGAGCTCCAGCTATTCTACCGCCAGGATAAACAGCTTCGTCATCTGAACCAGTGTCGACGCTCTTGTGATGAGATGTTAAAGAGCCTCTTTTGTCTTCTATTGCTGCTACTCCTCTCTCAACTCTCTCCAGTTCACAATCGAAAAGAAACGTTCGAAAACGACAAGAAACAAGATGATATGCCAAGAAACGGAGGTAATAATCGTTGAATTCGAAAGCCATGGGGAACTGTTTTTGAATCTGATGTACGACGTCTAAAAACTGTAAAAATGTTGGAGCAAATCCGCTGGCTTGTGAGCTAGGACTGAAGGTGCTCCTGTGACTAAAACGATGTCCAAAACCTATCCATTCTTTTTCTACCAGGACACGAAATCCTTCGATAGTCCTATAATAAGGATCAAGGCACAACTGAGCTACCGACGAAATCTGAGCGGTAATATCCCAACCGTCTTCAAGACAAATGGCTACACTGGAACCTTGTAAATCCAAAAGATCAACAACGGCTCCTGACAATTGCATTATGTTCTGAATCTGTTGCAGCCACTCGGAATTTTCAACAAGTCTAAAAATAAACAAATTAAAAATCTACGAGAGTAATTTTAGAGTTCATACTTGGAAAACGTTTGATCTGGTTCAGGGCTTTGGGCACTTGGCACACAAGCACGCATGAGCTTTTTAAAAGCCGCCTTGGTGTGTCGAACGTCGAAATATTCCACCGGTATAAAGTCCGTTTTTGGAGACGATTCTATTTTCACACCTTTCATTTGTGCCTTTTCTCCTAAAATATACAAAGCAGCTCGTTGAAATGTGTGCACTCCTTCGGCGCTATTGTCGCAATCGGTCGAATGTCGTATATTTCCCCGACTTTGATTCATGTTGCTCAGCGAAGCTTGCGAACTCTGTCGCCTGTCTTTAAGAGAGCCCCATCTGCCGAAATTTTTAGGACCTTTGCCTCCGCTAGAACGGGGAAACACACTAAAAAGGAAAAACATAACTCTTTCTGAAATTATTTAACACGAAAAGTTACCAACCCCAGTGTTCCAATGGCTTTATTGAAGGCATTAGACTTTCTAGCAACTTCAGGAGTTAAAGTGGCTGTTATTAAAGGATCTTCCGCTGCCAAAAGAAGTGAATCGATGCTTAGGGTACTATCAGACATGCCCCAAGCAGAACTTTGTCTTAAAGAGAAAACTGGCGTGGCTGCTACTAAAGCGGACAAATATCTTTCCTGAAATAAAAAATAGAAAAAAGTTAACGCGGAAATTATCTACGTAAGTTTAAGTAAAATTCACCTGTTCTAAAGAAGACGTAGTTTCAGTGGAAGAAGCGGGTGTAGGGTGGCTCTTTAACATTCCCATTACGCTTTTACCGTGATGTCCGGCCCCTCTAAGCAGTAACGCTTTCGTTCTAGGATGACGCCACGTTATACACGGGATCCTACCCTGCCTATAACATCTACAGAATCTCCTTATGCTTTCGTCGGTAATTGTAGCAGGAACGACAAGTAATGCGGGATAACTACGAAGAAATAACGGTAAAACAGTACGCAAACGCGGGAGAGAAAAGTTTCTTACCTTCTACACATCATATAAAGAGTGTTGACTGTAGTAAGTCGGAACTGTTCAGTTCTATTCTGTTTCGAATTAGGCGATCCTGTAGGACTGCACAAACCGAGTCTTTGCCAATCTTTAACGTAACTTCGTTCTACCAAACGCTCGAGTGTTTTTGCGTCCGTTTGTGCGGCAGGAACGCTGAGAATCGACGAGGGTGTTGGTCCTGCTGCCTCAAAATCGTCCAACGAAAGGTCGTCATCGTGACCGAAGTCGTCAGGGGGCGGTAAACTCATGCGTCCCGGTGACGTCAAGTATTTATTGTTACTGTTAACGGTCAAATTTGGTAGGACGTACTTCTGCCGTTTGTCCTTTTGTTTGAATCCTGCTTTCCTTGCTGTTTTCAAAAGCGTTTTCTTTGCAAAACCCCTACAATGATTAATAATAAGTCGCCATTATATAATAATATCATTTACTGACCTCAAGGTAGCATTCTTTTCTTTTCCTTTATGGAGAGGTGTTTGAGAAACGACGACTTGTCCGGTGAACGCGAAGTTTAAAAAGACGTCAGGGGGCCATCTCACTTTATGTATGATCTTCCTCAACGTGTCTATTATTTCAGGAGTAACTTCTTCGTCGAATGCCAATTTTAGGAGTTGAAAGGTGCTGGATCTCAGTTGTATTCCCTCTTGTAACCATTGATCTAGATGGGCCAAATATTGGACTGCAATACGCTTTTCTTTTGTAAGGGACATTATAGGAAAAGAGCGAACAATGGCCTGCTCACAAGCTAAAAGAAATACAAAAACAATACAACATAAATAAGGAAATTTTATAAATAATCTACCAAAGGAGTCGCATGGAAGTCCTTTGAAAATAATTCTGTAATTCGTAACAAAAACGGCCCCTTCTGCTGGTACAAGAGGAAGACCACCAAGAATCCCAGAAGTACTTTCTTCTCGTCCATCGGGTAAAAGATAGACCCTAATACCGTCCAAAAGGGTTTCTTCACCAGGCAAAACGTTAGGAACCAATATTTTAGGTTTCTGTATTGGCGGTAATCGTTTAGATTCGCGATGAACTGCCTCCAGGGTTTCGATGTGTATTTGTATAACCCCTGGGATCATCTGGTGTAAGTTCCTTATAAGATCTCGGTTCACGGCCCCTTCATTACAAACTTTATCTACGAATCGAGTAACCGTTCTCACGACTTGCAAACTCATCTCACCCTGTTCTTGTTCTTCAAAACCCGATTCGGCATCGGCACTGTCGCTTTCAGCTACACTGAAAATTTAAACTGCAAATTATTAATCTGTGATTAGAAAATTGGACATTAAGATTACCTATTTGTAATGCTGGTACTTGCTCTTTCGTCGTCAATCATCTGATCTTGTCTATGCACGCGGCTGCTGAAGTCCAGTGGGATCAACAAAGAGACCATCCTGTTGGCATAATGTATTGCCTGACTGTACACAGTGCTTTCTTCACTTGCCATCACTTCTTTCTGCTTTTCTGCGTTTATTGTATTCCATATTCTCATCTGTTCGGCCGCGATTTCCAAAGCACTTGGTTCCTGTGCTCGGCTCAAAATCGAACGTCTGTTATTCCAGTTTAATTCTCTATTGTCACGCGGTGATATCATGGGGCTCATTAAATGCTCGTGGCCTAATCTGGACGAGGAATTATCGATACGAGGAACATAGAGAGCTTTTATGTCTTTTTGGACGTCCAAATAGAACGCTGCTTCCCAAAACTGCTGATTTTGCCAGATACTGTGCTCCTGTACGAAAAATAACGTTCAAATCCCCACAAAATGAACCAGATTAATTACCTGAATACACGTGTAAGCAAACTGCATAACTCCAGTGCATAATTTTCGACAGAAAGCAGAAGCTAGTGGCAAGAGAGCGGCAGCAACTCCGTGTTCGTAAATAGAAGATCCGTCTTGTAGAGCCCTATTCATTAAACGTGCAACCAAATCAAATTGTTGATGCTCTAACATGGCTTTGTTTCCGATCACGTGTTGAGCTAATTCGTTGCATAATGCTAATCGGGCTTGCTTCGACTTCAGAGCCCTCAGCACTGCTGGAAACGTTTTGCGGGCGTCTGAAATCTTGTTTTCGAATATACAATTGATACAATTTCTCAGTACCTATAAGAAAAATCAAATCAGCAATGTGATACGGAAAAAAAATAACGAATCAAACCTCCAATCGTCTCGCAGAGTTACTGACTATGTCTTTATTTTCATTCAACGTTGATATGTGTGGTCCCATTGAAACGATACGAGGCTGTATCGGCCTTAAGGAAGACAACCTGAAATTGAAATTTCACTAAAACTAAACCAAGACTAAAGCGCATTTAAAATTTCATTTACGCATATTTACCAACTGTAATCTCCGCTATGAAAGCAAAATTAAAGAAAACATATTATTCACTAACTTATTTCAGAGAAAAACAATTTTATTTTGTTACCTAGTTTTTAAATTATTTTTCGTTAATCCCTCGTCGATAATGACCTGCACCTGACTAGAATTGATAATGGGGAATGGAGGCTGATGTATGCGAGCAAACGCGCCTTCAGGGGGCGCCAATATTTTCTGAGAATAAGATTGAGGATTAGGATTTTCGTTCGTATATAGTTGCTGAGCTAATTCTTGAATGTGAACCAGCAACATGTTAGGATCTTGAGTTTCGATTTTGAGCAGATCATTAAAGTTACTGTAAAGTTCGTCCCAAACATCGCACGGCCTCCAAGGGGGTCCCCGATCCGCCACGAAACTCGTAAAGAACATACAATCCAAGATTCTCGTAGAAAAATCACAATTAATAAGATTCCTTTCTTCCAAAAATGCGGCCTTGTGAAAAGTTATGACCGGTTTTGGGTGTATCCTGATAATGGTAAGACAGCTACGGTAACCCTGTAAAAACTGAGCAAACATCCGCATAAACACCGCCCTTATCTCTTTGTCCAACATAACAGCTTGGGGAGCTCTTATTGCCAACGGTGGAAAAGCATGATCTGCCGTATTGAGTTCGGGTTGTAGTATTAAACTTAGAGCTTCTTGAGTGTTAGTCAATAGCGGCTCGGGAAGAAGAGGTAACGACACACCGTCCGGTACATTTATCGATCCTCCATCCAAATCTGCTACTATAACGTCCATCTAAAATATCAATATGATTTTTTTGGAACCTAATTATTTGGGGCCCATACCAAATCGGACACTTCAGATCTAAGTGACGAGTGAACGCCGATTACAAAGGGCGTTGGCGTAGATAATACCTCAACGAGGCCGGCCGGTAGAAGAGGAATATAAACGTGATTGTGCCGAAACGGATACATCAGAGACGATAATGCTCTGCATGCTTCAGTTAGGCGATTGTAGCTCTTCGAATGAAATAAAATTTTATGTTCGGTCATTATGGCACAGAACAACACCAGCACATTTCTAATCCCTAAAAAAATAATCACGACATTTTCCCAATGATTTAAGAACGACTAAAATACCCTTTTTAGGTCTTACCTAGCTGATGAAACAGCAAATTGACTGAGGTATGTGTAACAGGTAGGGATGGGCTGATCGGGGGTTGTAGGGCTTGCCGATCGCCGGCTCCGATGCTAAAGCGTACTTGGGGACCACCGGGCGGCGGTACTTGTATACAACCGATAATGTTCCCTATCAACGTTTCCAATGGAACCGGAATATTTTCTATGTAAACGGTGTATATTATTCCTAAACAATTCTAAAAGAAACAAATACCAAACAACAATAAGTGATTTATAAACTTTGGTATTTTGTTTACCCTAAACGTTTCTATGTAATCCAGTCTTGAAACTAAAACTAAACATTTTGGTGCATACATAATACTTTGGTGTGTAATTGAAGGCAATGTTCTCACAATGGGGGCATCGCCTTCAATGGGATCTTCTTCCTACATACACATAAAAACTGTTAAACTATAAAGTACACATAGACAATCACTTGCCTCATCTACAGGTTTACTAGGAGAAACAGAGACTGCTTCATTAAAACATAAACATGCACAGTAATGCCTATTGGCATAGAGATCCGTTAACACTGACACAAAAAACTGGGGTTGTTGTTTTTCACTAGAAAGAACCCATCCTTGTGGCTGGCAGAACTTAAAAAAAACAACTAGTGTAACACAGATTTTGGAAGAACGCCTAATTTTGAACATACCCATTCAATACCATCTGTAAATGGTGTGTCTGGCCAGTCTTTTTCGGGGAATCTCTGTAGCACCATACCATTGCTAACTCCACTTCCTAAACGATTTTGGGTTCGTTGAGAAAGTGATGTATTAATTTTAAAGTTAATAACTTACTTTCTTTCTCGTGATCATACCCAACGACAACAAAATAGTCTGCTAATCGTGACATTTTATTCCTCTATGAAAAACTCAGGCTGATAGACATCTCCATTATTTTTCAAACAGAAACCCATAAATAAATGCAAGATATAAGGCGAATATGTAACAATAAATTACATTTTATTAAATAAATAATTGCTTGTGTTGATGGAATGATGCACATAACCTATATTTAATGACATTTGTCAATAAAAAAAGAAATGTCAACTCAATGACGTTTATTTTAATATACAGTGTGTTCGAAACTTTGCTGCGGAAATTATATACTTTTTTTCTAATATTTAAGTTATTAATTAATACACTAAAAGTATTTTTAAATTTTCTTCTGGTGATAAATTACATTACAATTGCGTATATGCAACCAACAGCTGATGATGGTTGAACTGGTTGTCTATAAGTTAGGAACGTTCAGTTGTTATTAAAAATGTTTAAATGTTTAAAGTAATTTTTTAACTAAAGCAGGAAACAAGGATACTTAGCTATTGTGAGTATATATTCTTAATGAAACGTTTTCAAAATTGGTCTGTATAAAAAATACAAAGAATTTAATTAAACTTTTTTTATTGCTCAAATAAATAAAATTCTGTAAACAAAATAAAATAATAATTAACAACAGTACAAAATACTGGTTTTAAAAATGATATTCGGAATCGTGGTGGCACCATTATAAAAAAAAAAATTAAAAACTTGCGAGTACTATTAATTAATGAATTAATTATCAAATACAGTTCAAGGAAAATACGTTAATAATTTATAAGTACTTTGGAGCATTGTTTAAAGCAGTTCCAAATCAACGTGCCGAATTTCGGGATGTTTTTTCTGCAAGAAAAATATTCAATTAATAGTTTAACTTAATAGTTCTCCTTTACCCTTAATTTTCTTTCTATTCTGTCGATTTCTGCCCCAAGCATATCCACAATGTTTTCTCCGTGTTTCAGCAAAAGTTGTTCAACTTGGTCAATATTATCGACTTTATTGATCTCCTTAAAAGAAAATATTAACAACAACCACGCAATGGATTTTTAATAACTCACTTCAAGAAGTACATTTAAGTCTTGTTTATCTAAATAAGCCCTCGTCAATTCTCTACCATCAAAATCAATTTCAGCCTTGTAACGTACCAAGGAATTACCCATATCTATCCCCTTAACGTCATAAATAGCTCTAACCATAACATCTGCCTCCAATTCTGCATTAATTTTGTCCAAACTTTCTTGACTGATAGACCTAAAATATTTTAGATTAGAAATAGGTTTAAATCTGCAACGGTTTTGGCTTAAATACCTCCCCACTAAAGCATTGACATTGGAATAAATAATAAAAGAAGCAACGCTAGCTAAAAGGCCCCCAATTAATAAAGAGCCAAAAGCGTCGGCAAGAGGATTATGAGAATAAGTAGACCATCCCATACAAGCTGCTGCTATTGCCACCCCAGCAACTGCAGCAGTATCTTCCATCAAAACCACGTTAACGCTCGGATCTTGACTTGTCAGAACTGTAAAAGAAGAATGCAAGTGTCTATTGCAATTTCAATAATATAAGCGAATTAACCCACTGTATTCTTTGACTGCAATGTTCTTTTCTTTTGCTCCTTTCCTTAGAGAATTAAAGGCCACGAGTAAAGTTGCTCCTTCAGACACCAGAGAGCCAGCAAGTATAAAATATGCCTAAATTTAAAAACAAAAATCATACCCGAATTCAATCTAATTTTGCATTATCAAAGACTTACCCAGAAAAAGTCTTCTATCGGTTCAGGAGCAATAATACCCATGACGCCGTGATAAATGGAAAGTCCTGCGCCAACACAAAATATACCCACCCCCGATATCAAAGACGAAATGTATTTCATTTTTGAATAACCGTAAGGATGCTCAGAATCGGCCGTCTAAAAACAAAACCGGATTAACACAAAAAATTTAAATTCTCATTAACATAATCTTACTTGAACGGACTTTTGAATTCCATAAACAAGAATTATTTGATTTATGGTGTCTGCCAAAGAATGGACGCATTCTGAGAACATACTATGCGACCCCGTGTACAACCAAGCGATAAATTTGAAAAGGCAATTGCTAGCATTTCTAAAATAAAAAACATTAAAAAATTAAATGAGCCTCGCATAAATTTTTACATTGCAACTGCAGTTAAAACAACTTTTCCTGATCTGCCCATTAGCCCGTAATTTTTTACTTCTTCAGTTGCAGTAAATGTTCCTTGCAATTCTTTTCTGTAATCTTTTAATCTTTGTTTGACAGTGAATATATCTGTAAATTTAACGTTTTATAACATTTCAAAATAAATTAATTTAATAAGAATTTTTACTCTGCTGATGTTGTTTCCTTTTGATATCTCGTAACAGCATTTGTTTGAGAAGGTTTTCCTTAGAACCCCAAACTTCCAAAGCCTTTGCTTCCACGTCTTTTCTCCAATAAACTGTAAACGACGGTTCGTCTTCGTAGGGGGACCGTCGTTTCGTTTTAGGTAATGATTCCAAATCAGATGGCTTCAAAAAGAAATCTGTCATTGCTCTTGTTGGCGTCATAAAATTTCTGTCCAAAGAAGACGCCTCTAGGTCTACTGGTTTTCTTCTTTTGTATACAGGTTTCCCTTCTGGCGTTTTGTGAAGGTCTTCATTCCCAGCTTTCTTTATTATAACTTCTTTATTACCCTTTTTAACTTCATCATAATTATTTTCGCTAACTTTCTTACTAGCAGCCAACTTGGGTGCTATAACTTCCAAGATCTTGGGTGCTATACCTTTTGACTCGAGCTGTTTGTCCTCTTCATTGATATTTAAGCTTAAACTTTTAATTCTCCCATGGCCCTCAAGATCAGTTACATTTTTATCTTGAATAGAATTTACCTTTTTATCACCATCATCTTCCTTTTTATCACCATCACCTTTATTTTTATGACTACTAAAAAACCTGCCATTATATTTAAAAACCTTGTAGAAGGAAGGTGACGTTTTATATAATTTAGGGCAATATTTGTATCCTTGTACATAAATCTTTCCTAAATTGCTGAGGGGGGCACAACAGGAACCTACATAGAAAATAATGCTAGATGCTTGGGGCAACTATAACTTATAAGCAAACTTACAGCAGCGTTTCCAATTCTTGACTGCATGTTTTGATGCACATGTAAAAACTATACAAGTTTTCGGTATCATTATCACATATAAACTTATGGAATTGTTTAAACTATTTATACTACAGTTGTTTAAACTACCTTCAGGTGCTTCTCTATAATCACCAAAACCAAATTATATTCCTGCTGAAATCGGCACATGCACCAGCTCATTATAATTATTAAATAAAGGTATAAAATCAACAAACTGATAACTACAAATATTTTTATCCAATACAGATAAAATTTTGATTAATTAGTTAAACATCGTTAATAAAATGTGAGGTTATGTGCAACTACTGTCAGGTTGGTACATATGGGGCGTCATAGAGGGAGCAAGCAAAATACAAGCATTTGATTGGTTTATAAATTATCGAAAATATGCAAAATATTTTTGTTAAAATCTGTGTTTTGAATGAACTAGGAGAAAATTATTCCTATAATTAATTGCATTAATGAATGTGTTATTTATAAAGCGATATAGCAAGTTGTATTTTTTCAAATAAATATGACATAACCTCAGTTTGTGACAAACAGCTGATTGTGTTGATTGCATATGAAATGAAAAATTAATTGTAGTGTTGTGCGTACCAGTTTTCAGTTAATTAATTTTGTCGTTACTGTTTATATACTATAAAATATGGGATAAAGTGTCTACAAGAATTTGATAATTTAATTTTGTAGGTCGCAAGTCGGTCTTAAGTTTTGTTGTGCCATATGTGTAATCATAAATTTTGAAAATAATGGCAAACACGTTAAAAATATCAGAGGCAGTTATTAACGTGAGTAAACGATAAAAGAAAGATTGCAATAATGGTTGGTAATGTTTCTACTTTTAGAAACTATCAACAATCAACTTCACATATTCAGGTTGTTTGCATGGCATTTTCTACAAGAATTCTTTGCTAGTATTGGGACTTCACGTTGAAACTGACGAAAAAGACGAAATACTGAATTCCTTACCCACTGAAGTAGACATTTGCGGTGTTGTAGACATTAACAGTGAAGAAAATAATGTTAAAGTAGATGATATACTACGAAAAGTTGATATAACAGACAATCCCATTTATATATCTTACAATAGTTCTTCAGAGAATCCAATTTCAGCTTATTTTGTTGTCAGTGATCAATTAAAGAGTACCAATTTTGAAATTGTCAAACAGGCAAATATATATTCAGAGTTTGTTCATGTTCGTTTGAGGGCATCTGTGCCCTTTTATACTGAACTTAACACAGATGCAATCAGGGAAGCATTTTTAACCCTTAGAAAACAATTCACATCTGGACAAGTAGCCTTTAATTTCCAAAAATCAAATGTGTATTTGGTAGGTCACGATTTAGAAAACAGATTAATTGGACTCTCTGGAGACCCCACAGTTGGTGAATTGTGTGATGAATCCTGCATCACAAACGAAGGTCAAATTAATCAGAAAAAAAGAAAAAACAACCAAAATACACAACAGGTACTTGTTATAAAAAAATTGTTTGTATTTAATATATTATAGTTCAAGTACTTTTTTGTTTAGCAAGTTATTGAAGTTCATATGTTCAAAAAGGCAACAAGAGATTTTCCTGTGGAAGGTGCCACTTTACATGCACCTGTTGTACATGTAGACAAAAGTAAATAGGTTTTAGAACTTGTAATATGTAATAAGAAAACGTGACTCAAAAATTGTTTTTCAGAAACATTCCAATCTTTAAAGTTGTGGATAGAAGTTGATGCCCTGTCTATGGTTCATATAGACAGCAAAGTTGTAAACTTGTACGACATAATAGTGGAGAGTTCTTGTCGAAATTTAAGGCTACAACAAAACGCGTTTTTTAAATTTTTCACCGATTGCGTCGAAGAACAGAGCAAAATATCTAAACTGATGATATATCACTTTTATCCCGAAAGCTGCGGACATTTCGTCACCAAAGCATATCCCAAGAATTTTGCAGACATCGATTTAGGTTTTAAATTTTAAATTCTTCATATTTAGTTCTCATATATTTTCGTTTCTAGAAGAAGAACGAACTTTGCTTCATAAACAACTATTGTTGCCCATGAATCGGCCAATATTCCGTAAATCTAACGCATTTTTATTCAAAAGCGATGTGCAGAAAGGCGGCCCTCTTATGAACCCCCACGAAGGTTTAATTAATAGTGGAAATGGTTAATTAACATTCTTTTTCCCTTTTATGAACCCACAAGTCTATAACTTGTAAGTTTCAGAAGAAAGTGAACTTGCCATTGTGAGAGGAAAATATTTATATTATCACTATTGTCAGAATCAAATGGACGATAACGGATGGGGCTGCGCTTATAGGTCGTTGCAGACATTAGCTTCGTGGTTTCTTCTTCAGGGTTACACCAGTCGACCTGTGCCGACGTTTCATGATATACAAAAGTGTCTGGTAGACATTGGCGATAAATCAAACAGTTTCATTGGTTCTAAACAGTGGATTGGTTCCACTGAAGTCACATTTGTATTAAATTCTTTGCTTGGGATAACATCCAAAATAATTTACGTTAGTTCCGGCGAGGAATTGGCTACGAAAGGCCCCGATTTAGTTAATCACTTTAAAACCCAAGGAACTCCCGTAATGATAGGTGAGAATTTATTCAATTCTTAGTAACAAATTCAAATTCAAAGCGTTGCAATTTAATATTATTTTTTTTAGGTGGTGGAGTTCTGGCCCATACTATTTTAGGCATAAATTATAATACAAAAACTGGGGACATTAAATTTCTTATATTAGATCCTCATTACACCGGGCCAGAAGATTTAGAGATAATTCAAAAGAAAGGTTGGTGTGGTTGGAAAGGAATGAATTTTTGGGACAAAGGATCATATTATAACATGTGTCTGCCCCAAGCACCCACTTGCATATAATTTCTAATAGTATGCCTTGTTTTTTTATAATTTAAAACCACTAATTAATAAATGGGTTACACATTTTTAAATTTTGGACAGAACTCAGGTACCTATTAATTACTTTTTTCTATCCTTGATCCTATACTTTTTTTTTTTTTTTTCATTTTTATGTAATTTATTTTCTTATAGAGGGTTTTTGAAGTTTTGTGGCATTTTATTAGATGTTTTGATGAAGAGTGAGAAATTACCGAAAGTAGATACAAAAATTTCTATAAAATCACCTTTAAATTTTGTGTTTAATATGATTTTGTCGTAAAAAATATACCATTCCATTTAAAATAACAAAGTTAACATCAACTTTCGGTATAACCAGAAGTGGTGGATGGTTGAAATGATTTTAGTTAGAAATATCTAACATGTTTGCTTTGCTTAAAAAATTCTCAAAACGTCTAATAAGCCGTTAATTTTTGCAACGTACTGTACATCACGACCTTGTGAGAGGTCATTATTTTTTCTCAGGTACTGTACATTTAAAGGTGTCAGAACTAAAGTGTCAGAATCTGTAATCAGCTGTTTTTTGTTGTGACAAATAAACTGATTAATGACAGCTGCAATTATTACGAGTGTTTTTTTAACGTTCAGTGAGTGGCAAAACAAAGAACTGCCTCTTAGTTGTGATATTATTTTAATAATTTATTAATTATTTTTTGTGGCACGTACAATACGTCGCAAAATTTTGCCAATGTTTTGTTGGTAATCAAAACAGAATGACGTATTTATACGTATTGTGTTGTTCAGTTGACAGCAAATAAACTACGCAAAAAATAGACAAAGGAGTAGTTAATTAACATCATTAATGTATTTTTGAGGTGAGTTAATCAAAAACTGGCTTGTTTTTACGTCCACTACTTTTACATTCTTAATAATATTATCAATATTTTATTTTTTATTGTATATATGACCCCTTCTCCTTTGTGTTTACTTTCTATTTTTAATACCTAACAACTTGTTTAACAACAGTCGTATGATGTAATTGTCTATTTTATAATTTACTAATTTGTTTCATCACATCTTGTTAGGTGTCATTAGGTAAACATAAAGTTGTCACCATGTCAGCGGGTTCCCCCAAGCGCTGTAGTTCACATTCAAGCATATCATCAGTAGTGGTTGTGTCCCCTCAACAGGTTTCAGACCCTACAATCTTGGACAGTGTGGCAGGTTTTATCAATGAAGTTGCAACTAATTACAATGTTCAAAACAGTGACTCAAAAGACCAAATTCAGTGGGTCAAGTTTGAGCAAATGGAATATGAGGAATTCAGTTTGCTAAACAATTTTGACGTTGATAGGACTTATCCTGCACCTCTGATACTTGTTCTTGGATATGCTACTGGAGTTCAGGTGAGATTGGTAACTTTTAGATAACAGATGAATAAAAATATGTAAAAATAAATGTGGATTTGTTCCAACTATGCTTAGGTATTTCAGTTATATGCCAAATTTATCGAATATATGAGGTGAATGTACTGGCATATTTTATTTTTAAAACAATAGTAATTTTTTACTTTTATAGTCGCTCGGTTTTTTCGCCACAAAAAGTCAAAAAATCCGATACTTTGTTTTTTAATGACCAAATATAAAAACAATATACATAATTAAATCTTTTTACCATCATAAATACGATTTCCAAATACATTGAATCTCATTTACTAATTTTATTAATGCAATAAAGGTCTGGGCAGTGCCTACAAATGGAGAAGCCACTGAAATTTTCTCCTGGAAACATGGCTTAGTCAGAGTCCTAAGATTCCTACCCACACCATTCACCATAGAAGGAAATTCGTTAGATCTTTACAGTCCCAAAAGACCTCTGATTGCCTTATGTGATAATGCCGCCCCTGGGCCACATTTTTGTTCACTTAGTTTCCTTTCTTTGAAAAGTGGAGAACAGGTTTGAACTCTTTTAATTCAAATATATTTCACATTACTCATATTTTTTTTGTTCTTAATTTTTCAGGTAAAGATAATTAAATTCAATAATCAGATCGTGGATGTTATAGCAAACAGGAGATCAGTGGTGGTTGCGTTTGCGGAACGTATTGCGGTCTTTGATGCATTTACTTTAGAAGATCGACTCACTGTAACCACCTGTTATTTAAGTCCCGGAATACACCCCAATCCCATCGCCTTGGGAACGCGTTGGATGGCGTATGCCGAAAAGAAACTGATGAATATTAAGAAGAGTAACGGCGGAAATGAAGGGGAGGGAATACAGGTCTGTTAAGAATGAGATTTTAAAATATTTCATTTTTTTACGTGTTAATTTTATTTGTAGAGTTACACGGCGACCGTAATACATGCTGCAAAAACCTTGGGTAAGGGTCTGCGAGAATTGGGAGAAACTGTAGCCAGTAGTTTGACCGGAAATTCCCCGTATAAACCTCCAAATTTGTCAGGGAATAACGCTGGATCAGCAAACATCCCGCACATGTCTGATCCTGTTCATAAGGGAATTGTAACAATTTTGGACATTGAAGTAAGTACAAAAGAACAAACTTTGTGTTTGAAAAATCTGGAACATTTATTCCTTACAGAAACATAATTCAAACGATGGTACGTTGGATGCCGAAGGAGTCATTGCTCATTTCGTGGCCCATTCAGAAGCGATCGTATGCATGAATTTTGACCCCAGCGGGCTCATATTATTTACAGCAGACAAACTAGGACACGACTTCCACCTATTCCGGATTCATTCTCACCCAGGAGGCCCAGCCCTTGCCGCTATTCATCATTTATACGTCTTACATCGAGGTGACACCACTGCTAGAGTACAGAACGTTTCGTTTTCTCCTGATTCCCGTTGGGTTGCCGTCTCTACGCTTCGGGGAACCACTCACGTCTTTCCTATTACTCCCTATGGAGGTAACGTCGGTGTCAGGACGCATGCGTCGCCTCACGTTGTCAACAAAATGTCCAGGTAATATTATACAACCCAATTTGTTAATAACGTATTTTTTAAACGTTTATTTGCAGGTTTCACAGATCTGCAGGTCTTAATGTGGAAGGTAGATCGCACAGTCCGGTTTCTTTGTTCGAAGCGCCGGTTAATTCTAATCTGCCTCACCACAACCCTCGTCTACCCCCTTATCCCCACCCAACAGTCGTTCATCCTCTTGCTCAGATTCGGCAGCCACCCCTCTTCGTTCAAAACGCTGCCAACGCGCAACATAGACAACACCAAGGTAATGTCACGAATGTTAACAAAAACTTAATAATAAAAAAATCGTTTTACTACTAGGAAGGCAAAGATTGGGCTCGTGCTCTGAAGATGGCAACGTACAGGTGGCACTTCGTGTTTGTACGACGTTTGCCCCGCCCCGTGCATGGTTTGACAACTTGATGCAACCACCCGACGTTACATTGAACAACAAGCTTCAAATAAAACCCGTCGAATCTCTTTTCATCATGTCTTCTTATGGCAATTTGATACAATACGACCTGGACCCTCGCCATTTGCTGTCCGTGCCGAAGGAGAAAGTCTGCGACGAGACACCCATCGAATTAGGCGTGACCGCGAAAGCTCAGTGGATCTTACAACGACAGCCGGGACACGTGGATAAACTTCTGCCCTTGACATACGAAAATTTAAAACTCGTCTTCAGAAAGTTGGCTTCCAGTAACGAAAAGAGATCGACGAACAAACCCGTGTACGAAGAAGACCAGTGGCTTTCGCAAGTTGAGATTGTAACGCACGCTGGTCCGCATAGGAGACTCTGGATGGGGCCACAGTTTACTTTTAAAACTTATAACAACTGTAACGGGTGAGTTACTATTTTTTGTGTCTGTTTGAAGTATATATTTGTTTTTCATTAATTTAGGACTACGTTTTCTGTGAACGAAACTCAAGCGATCGATTTGGGGCGCTCGAAGCCTGTCAACATGCCCCTCAGTGCCACATATCCGGTAGTTATCGAGTCTGGATCTGCAAGTAGCTGCGAACAGTCCCCAAAGTTATTCGACATGCACCGCAATAGCACCGACAGCACGAAAATGGCCGGAGACAACCGACTAAAAGAAGACTTGGCCGACGCCATGTTGGAATCGTCCGGAGTCGTACGAGATGGTAAGTTGACTTTAATTCTGGTAATTAATAGTTGCAAAGAAAAAGGAAGAAACGAAGCTAATATTTTTTATTTTTAAATGTAATATTTTTTACGGTTTCAGTTTTTATTTTTTAAACTGACTGTTATACAAGTTATTTTATGTTTTAATTTGTTTTTTCATAATTCTCTCGTTTATGTTTATTACTTACTATTTGGCACAATCAGGCAAAATAAAATATATCTGCTTGATATTTACCATTAATGTTATTGTTATGTTGATTTATTTTAATCAATTAACACGTAAAAACAAAGATCAAAGGGCTTTTGATTTGGTTGGGTAGGTGCAGAAATTGTCAAAGGCAGGCGTACTCACCAGTTATTAATTAACTACCTAATTATTTTACGTTATCGCTTTTTTTATTTAATTTTTCTTATAGATAATGCATAAATTAATTATGGTATAACAAAAAAGATATGTCACAAATTAATTTATCATAATACAAGAAATTATTTTATCTAACAAAATAACAAATCGTGTAATACTTTTATTAACTAAATTGTTGATTATGTAATTTGTTTCCTATACCAATTTTTGCAATTTTAGTTTTCAGTTTTCGTTTTCATCAATTTTTTGTTTTATTTTAAACACTATACACTTCTTTTCGTTGGTGTTATTAGAAGTTATACATCATAAATATATTGTTCTTGTTTCGTTCACCTGTAAAGTGTGTGGTAACCTGCCATTGGCTTTTTCTGTGCGCAGGAGGTCATTGCGTCATTGTTTCCATGAAGCCGTCACTTCCTCCTCCTTCTCAATCATCGTCGGGGGTCGTTAAGGTTGTTAATCCTTTGGGTACAGTCGTTACTTTAGAATCTTCAAACGAAGAAGACGAACAAGTGCCACCGGTGAACGAAGAAGCAGAAATACACGAGAACTGCGACGAGGCACTATTTAGACCTATTGTTTCGCACAAAGCCGTAACCAGTGTCCGAAAATCGCCCCAAGTCGTTACCAAAACTTATTCTAATCCGAAACGAAAAGATGATACTGGCAGCGAAAACACTACAAAAAAAGAACAAGTGGCTACGAAGATCGTCGTCGAAAAAGAAAGGAAGACAAGTCCTGATTTAGAGCTGTTGAATGTGAAAAATAAAAATAACAACAGTGAGATAAATTTAAAGCAACAGCAGCAGCAAAAACAAAAAAAGAAAATTAAGGCAGAAGAAGTGCCGAAAGATGTTGAAAAGAATCGAAAATCCTCTGATCCTGTCATTTCCGACGACTTTTTACCACCACCTCCACCACAAACATTTACAGAACCTAAAGAAGAAGTGGTTGACAATGCGAAACAGGAAGTCAAATATGATTTTGAAGTTAAAGACCCTCCATTATCTTCCGGGGAAGAAGAAAAAGGAAACGTCGAAAAGCAGGAGAAAAGTAACGGTAAGAAAACACGCAAACCGAAACCAAAACTCGGTGTCAGACTCAGCAAACTAAAAGATAATAGCAACTTAGTCGAAGAGAAAACAGACAAAAACGAAAAATCGGATTACTGTCCGGACGTAGAAGTCACCTTCACACTCCCGAAAAATTCTTGGAGCAGCCTGTTTTCAACGCAAACGACCGTTCGCAAGCCTTTACCCAAACCCCTTGTTGATTTACCCGATATTGAAAACATCGAGCATTTCGTCAGTGAACTTCCACCCTTAGATGAAAAAATTACTGACAAATATGACCTTATAGAGCTGGTGAACGAACGAGACGACCCTTGGAGTTCCTGTTTCCAATGCGAAAAACCTGTTAATAACGATCCTGCCAAAGTGTACAAATCGTCAGAGGACGAGAACACAGAAAGCAGTGACGATTCGGGGAAAATTGCAGTCGATTTGATAGGGGATGTTATTGAAAAGAAAGAAGAGCCCCAGGAAGAAGAAAACGATAAAACGGTGCAGGCAAAGACTCGTACGTCACGACGAAAAACGAAAAATAAAAAGAAGTAATTAGTCTCACCCTTGCATTTTTTTTTGTTTTATTATTTTTTTTTTGGTGAAGAAACAAATGGGGGTTTATTTTTGCTACAAAAAAGTATATAAATTTTTGATTTTATTTATTTAATAGGCCAGTAATAATATATTGTGCGACTCGTATGAATGAATGGTAACCCGCTACTACCGCGAATGTAGGAATGTGAGCCGAACTTTGCCGAAGTAGAGCAGAAACTCTGCGTCCTGCGGTATAGCTCGGCAACTGTCGAGTAATTTATTATTTCTTCCTCTATTAGCAGAGCCCCGAAATTACATATTACTGACAGGGGTTGATTAATAGAATTTTTACTGGCAAAAAAAAATATATAAAAATATCCTTCGAGGTAATTTTTTCCAGCTATTTTTCATAGGTGACAAATATGTAATAAGTAGTGCATATTATAGTTTTTTAAATTTAGTATCTCATTAACACATACAAAACAAAAAAAAAATTAAAAAGCTTAACATTTTACCTATTCATAATTAAAACATACATACGTACATAGGTAAAGTTTTCTTTTCTTTTTGGTATTACATAGATATTATAACGTATTTAATTTTTATAAAACGACAAAAAAACGACTGTCTTTAGCAAGTCTTTTTAAAAGTATTTATATGTTTTTTTTTGTAGTCTTAAGGAATATAATGTAGCAGCTAGTGTTTGTTATTCACCATATGTTGCTATAATTTACAACTGCAGGGTAAAGTAAATATCATTGTTAAATTAAATCGTTTCCTCTAGTCTAGGTCTCATGAATTTTTGACATTAACATTCTGTTTAATTCTATACTTTTCTAAGTAATTTTTGGGTGGAATAATTTGTAAGAATACCGTTTGTAAATTAATTTATCAGACTTTTGAAGATTGTCTATAATTTTTATTTCTGTAAACACATTTAGAAGCCACTTTTTAAAGGGCAATCCAGTGTCGTATACAAATAGTTTAATTCAATTTAACACGGCAATTTCAACGGTTTTTGAAAGCCTTTAAGTACCAAAATATAAACGGTATTCTACAAAATCTTTAGTCGTTTCGCCGAAACCTAATTTTTATTAGAATAGTGCGACATATTACCGTCGTTTTAATTTTGTTCCGGTTTCTTCTTAAAAGCTTTTTCAAGTCACAGAATAGATCACCCTGTATACATACAAAAATGTTTTTATTCTGATATATTAAAGTATTTTTTTTTTACTGTTGGCTTGCAGTTAATTTTGTTAATAGATTTATTAGAAATCTAATCAATAATAATTTAGTCAAGTAAAAAATAGTACAAAAAAATGAAATTATTTAATGTATAATATATTAATTATTATTTATTTTATAAATAATTATTATCAATATTTATATTTTTTCTACATTTCTCAGTGATTTATAAAACACAAAAAACGAGCTGTGGCTCAAAAAAAAATTTAGTGTACCTTAAATTTTATTTTTATTATGTAGTTCTCGAAGTGATTTACAAAACAAATATTTAAAACTTACACTATTTATTGTATGTCTGTAGATTCTATACCTAGATGTTATTTTACTTGCTGTATTTTTAATTTATTATTATTATTTGTTATATTCAAGAACAAATTTAATTGTTATTAAATTCTTTTGTAAAGTATTCTGAATAATTGAGGGAATGTTTGGGGATTTTCAGGGGGAGAACAGGCAACAGACTGTACGTTACGAGACCCGGAGGATCTGAGTTCGACAAGTAGTTTTAGTTCGGCAAGTAGGGCTTCTCCCTCGCCTTCTTGCAGTGGCGAAAATCTAATACATTTTCCGGGCGACTCCAGTAGTTCACTATAAAAAAAGGTGCGTTTATAAAAATTACAATAATATTTACTACTTAATTACTTACTTATTCAATTTTTACACATACTATTTACGAAAACAACAACAATTTTCCGAGTTCGTCCCTCTCAATAGGGTAGAAAATTAAATACTTCGAAACCTCAAAAATATAAGAAGTTAATTAGGAAATTATAACCTTTGAACAAAAGGAATAAAGTAAAGTAACTTCGTTAAATAGAAGTGACTACATTTTTATATTCCATACATTCTACGTTACGTATATATACTCACATTCGTACAGTTTTTTTACAAAAGGGAAACTGATCTTTTTAATGTCGGTTTATTTAAAAAATACGAACAATACGCGCAAATCTTTAACGGGACCTATTTATTAATTCAACAATGAATAAATTTATTTATTCGTTTCAAAGAAAGGACATACATAGGATGGCAAATCTAATTTTAAATTTATTTACAAATGAGATTTGTTCTAAATCATTTCAAAAAAGAAAGGTAAATTAATAAGATAAGAGGTGAAAACAATATATATGAAACCTAACTATGTCCTTTATTATATTAATTTTTGAAAAAAAGTATTCTTGCAGATTTAAACTTAAAAAAATGCATTTTATGTGCTTTTTGTACGAATTATAAACTACAAGTGTATCTAAACCATATAAGTGATACATATATAGGACTGATGAAACATAATGTGTTATATAAATATGCAATTATTGTCTCTAATGTTTTGTAATTAACTAATTACTTATTTCTATTTTTTTAATAAGTGATTTGAAACAGTAAATGTTATCATTCAAGTTTTTTTTTTATTGATGTGATACATTTACACTTTCAATAGTAATTTTTCAGTACTGTACAATTATAATCTGAAAAGGATAAAAATCTATTTTTCAATTAGAATAGAATTTCCTTTCACTTGTGAAACCCATTTAAATTCAAATATTGGCGCGCAAACAAAAACATGCGGACCATAGATGCAAATATGCAAATACAATGGAACCGCAATTGTTTCCATTGGTTTACATTGTTGTAATAATTATTGATGAAATGCGTGCGTATATTTATAAATTACATTTTTTGGGTTTATATTGCAGAAATAGTAATTATTTAAATACATTTTTAATTATTTTCGTACAGGTGGCGTATCCACAACAATTCTATGATTCAAAAGTGACAAATCGTGTTTGTTTAACCTTACTTTTTGTGCCTTATCACACCCAATTTTTCGTAGTTTATAATTATATTTTATGTAAATCTATTTTTGAAAACTTCGTGTTATGTGCTATTTGTTGTTTATTTATTAAGTGAAACCTGTGATATGGCTTCTTATAGTTCTGAAAATTTCGACCAGCCCGAAGAAAGTTGTCTCGTTGAAGACGATACTCAGGTACCAGAGGCTCGTTTCGAATGTCCAATCTGCTTAACGTGGCTCAGAGACCCTGTACTTACTTCCTGTGGCCATAGATTTTGTAGAAAATGCATTTATTCGTGGCTGGAGTAAGTTTTAAAATCCACTTTATTAGAAATATTTTAATGAAAAAAACTTACAGGAAAGATACGGATTGTCCTGTTGATAAAACAAAATTGAATAAGGACACCGACATCTTCCCTGATAATTTTACAAGAAGGGAAATTTCTCAACAGAAGACGAAATGTCCTTATGTTGTGAGAGGCTGTTTGATGGAATTATCTCCTTTGGACATTGAGTATCACCTCAAAGTTTGTAAATTCAGGATTCCGGAGCTCCCTGATAACGAAAAATTGCGATGCACGTTTGTTGCTGTTGGCTGTACCGAAAAATTCGAAAACGAAGTAGAGCTGAAACAACATGTCGAACAAAGCATCCACAATCACCTTCAAGTAAGTACATAGTTATTTTATGTAGTTTTCAGGCTTTCACGGCCGGCGTTGTATTTAGATATATATACATTTTCCGGGCTATTGTGCCGTGGTCGACATCTTCCTCCTCCTCGTTGCGACGTTTCGCCAGATCTTGCTTCTGGCATCTTCAGGCAGGTTACTTATCTAGACGATTTGTAACAGTTACAAATCGTCTAGATAAGTAACCTGCCTGAAGATGCCAGAAGCAAGATCTGGCGAAACGTCGCAACGAGGAGGAGGAAGATGTCGACCACGGCACAATAGCCCGGAAAATGTATATATATCTAAATAGTTATTTTATGTTATAAGGATGTTTCCAAATAAATCCTAAAAGTAAACTGCACGGTAATGAAAATTATATTAATCTTTTTTTTGCATGTTTGCTTTAATTTTGTTGTTTTTACGTGTGGTTCAGCTTCTTTCGCAAGCATATAGTAAATTTGCAATTGATCAGTCGTCGTCCAGTAACGCTTTAGCACAGCAGGCTAATTTTTGGGATCCCCCTGCAAAAGTTGTAAGCAACGGTATGATTGATGAACATTCAAACATATCTAATGAATCTCTTATTAAGTAAGTAGTTACTTTTCTTGTTTACTGAAATCTAAGTACATAATATAACAATTTTAAATATATTAATTTATTTTGTTGCAGGTCGTTGTATGAGAAGATAATTATATTAGAACAAAAAACTAGAGAACAAGACATTATAATAGCGAATATGTCAGAGCAAATTTCGTCGTGTAACTTATTAATATCGACTGTACCGACGAAATTCTGTTTTGGAAGTTTTTTATGGCCTGTAGCAGACTTTAAGACTAAAATTACTCGAATGAGCAACAACAACCACATGATGTGCTACAGTCCAGGTTTCCAAACGTCTCCGTTTGGTTACAAGTAAGTAACTGCGATCTTTTTATTTCAATTAATTATTTATTTTTGTTATTATTCAGGTTGTGCATACGATTCAACTTGTCCCCAAAGAATCCCAATTATCTGGCAATTTTCGTTCACATGATGAAAACGGACCATGACAACAGCCTGGACTGGCCCTTCAATGGAAGGATTAACATCACTCTGGTTCATCCTGTGTAAGTTTTTGTTTTTTCTTTTTTGGGTTCCGTATTAAAAAGGCGATAGGTAACGTACGGAGCCCTTGGCGCTCTGATATTTAGAATTTACATATTTAGAAATTTGGAAAAAAATATAAAGGAAACGATGATGACTAGACCTGAATTGGAAGCATTTAAAAAGCCAAAACAGGAATTGAATCCGCGAGGATTCGGTTATACAGAGTTTGCTCTCATTGAGGATCTGTTTTCAGATGGATTTGTTGATAAGGAGCAATTGTTAATTAAAGTCCACGTTCAGCCTGTCTGAATAAGTAATAAGCTTAAGGTTTATTTTAATTATTGTTTTTTGAACTTTTAAATCTGACTTTTTTTATATAATCGTTAGTTATAAAAAAAATATTTATGAGTTAGAAGTAAGTTTTTTTTTTATTTCCAAGTGTTTCCACAAACATACGCACACGGTTTTATGAGATATACACCAAGTGTATCTCGTTTCCCTTTTGAAATGCGTTTTTCTATCTCCATTTGATGGAATTTGCATATCCTTTTTATTTCAAAGCAGGTAACAAATCTGTTTCCAATTTTTGAAAATCGTAACAAACGCCTTTTTTCTTGATTTATTGTTATCGATTTATGGTATTTTAATACTTTTGAAATGAGCTTTTTCCATCTCCACTTGATATGGAATTTGCTGTTTCTTTTTATTTTGAAGCAGGTAACAAATCTGTTTTTAATTTTTGAAATTCACAAATTGAATGCCTTTTTTTGAATTTTATTAACCTGTTTATTGATTTTTTATATTTCTTAACTAATCTATTTACATATTTTACGTCCTATAGTATTTTTAGCCAATTTTGCGTAATAATCACACCAAGTGATCGTTACGTAGCGTATATGTATTAGCTAATTAATGTTTTTCTATTTTTGATATTAATTCCAGCTGTATAAATAAGATTTAATACGTTTCCTGATGATTTTAATAATCGTTACGACCTAACTACAATTTTTTACTAATTAATATACCACGGCCACAACAAGTGGCTGTTGTATTTCCACATTAAAACAGATTTAAGGTCTTTCAATTTGAAAGACAACTGACTCTATTTTTTAACTATTAAAACATTTTTTAGCGAATTTTACGTGACGGTTAATGTTAATAACTGTTATATTTTTCTTAATTATACCTACAATGGTCACAACAAGTGGCCATTGTATTTTTATTTTAGTGCAGATGTAAAATCTATTTGTCTATTTCATTCTTAAAAGGTTTATTATTAAATAGAAACCCATTAATTTGGGGGAAGTCTACAAACGATATGTTTACTTAATAATACGTAGTATTTAATTCTTGCTACTATCGTTGAATTTTTTAAATTTTTTTAATCACGTAACGGTCACAACAAGTGGCTGTTGTGATTCTATCTTATAATACATAGTTTAGTTTAAAATTAATTTTTTCGTTAATTTGTATAGACAACCGAAAATTAATTCCGGCGATACCTTTTTCAAAATTCCTTTTTTTTTATATTTGAGCTGCCTTTCTTCCATAAGATATCGTTAAACACACTGCTCTATCGCTGCGGTAGATGGCTCTATATCTGTTTTTGCTTTTAATTTTTCTTTTGTACGTTTTCAGTCAAATTGTATTATTTTAAAAATTTAATGTTCACGTCGATAGAAATCAAAAAAAATCAATATCCAGATTTTTTTTGTGAAGTACAACTTTCGTTCCCATGCAATCTTTTTTTTCTTTTGCTTCAATGTCACCTGAATCCGCCCCTGTTAAATCTTGAGTTTAAAATTAATTCGTCCCTCCTGGGATTTCGTCGTAAGCTTGCACAAGTTAAGTGTGAAATGCTCCCCTTTTAAATGACAGGCATTTCCTGAAATATTTACCTCGCGCTGATGCTTTCATTAAGACAGGGGGTGAGAATATCCTGCCGGAACGGAAATGCAAAATGCAGCAGCCCAACTTAAAACAAAAAATTCAATCGGGCACCGGAAGTTTCTTTACCGCACACCACAGATTATATTTTCTCACAACTATCAAAAAACAAGTCCATTTTTATTATGAATTTATTAATTAATTAAAAGAAATCCACAAATAAAACGGGTTTGGTACTCTCATCCTACGATTTCTTACGTTACGTTAATTTTTAATTTTTTCTTCTTTCCAAAAAAAAAAACGTAAATATCTCGAAGTGTGTTTCAGTGAATGATTAATTTTTTTGAGTCATTTAGGGGTCGTAAATCAATAAAAAAAAATAAACCGAAGTGTAGGTCATTTAGAAGGCTTTTGCGGGTCAATATCCGTACCACGTACTTAGGGGTTTATTTTGTACTCGAAAAAAGTTATTATTTCTAATAGAGAATGCTGTAGTGTTACGTCATGCAGTAAATTCTCAAGGGAAGCAAAAAAATTTTACGTTAGTGTAATTTACACCACCTGCAGTTACATCTGAATGATTATGCGAACATGCATGTTGTAGCTGGAGCATTACGGTGTACGAGTTATTTGCGTAAATTAACATTTAAATCAAATTCCTTTAGAGTCTAACTAACGGTTTTGCACGTGAGAATTCTTTGAATTGCTTTAGTTAGAGAAGAAAATTGTTTTTTAGATTGATTTATAAATTATTTTCTCGTAATTAATTCTCGGGTGGTATATTAATAGTTACGTATATGCAGCCAACAGCTGTTTTACGTGTTAACGGTTGTCTATAAGCTTGGAGCACGCAGCTGTCGTTAAAAAAGTTTAAAAGTAAAATATTTTAACCAAACTTTGATTTTAAACTTTGTTTTATTTTTGGCAACACTGAGAACGCTATTTTCAAAGTGTTGCATTTTTGGGTTATTATTAAACCAAATAAGCATGTGCAAAAAAGTATGGCGATTTATAGAATTATTCATGGGTATAATGTAAATTAATGTATATTTCGTTGAATTTTGAACAATGTGATGTAAGAGTTTTTTTATAAACGGATTGTAGATGTTAACACCCTGTATATTGTAGTAATATTTGCGTTTAATGGTGATTAATTGATTTAAAAGTGGGTGCGCACTAAATATTTAGTAAAATAAGTCGTTGTTAATTACTTTTGGTCATTAATACGTTCTTTTTCATAAAAATTAATAAATCAAAGGCAAATTAAGTAAGGTAAATTTGAATTAGGCGGCCGCCCCTACCATTGGTACGACCCAACCAAATGGACGCTCCTCTCGCGCCTTTCTCTGTCGCTTGGCAACGACAGTCGCGTATGTACGTTTGTCCTAGGAGGGTGCGCGCGCCATCGTCTCGTGTTATTATGAAAATAGTGAAAAACAGAACATTTTCGATTTTCGGCGACAATTACACTGACAAACGTTTGAATTTTATCGTTACGGATGCACACGTGTCATATTATTAGGCTAATAACAAGTGCCGAGACTTTGGAACGAAATTAATTAGCTCGTTGTTGCGTAGTAGTTGTAGCGTGGCTCTCCGGTTTATTCCACGCCTTGTTGTTTGTGAGTATCCGTTTGTTTACACAGTTGCCTACCCTACGAAACGTAAACAAGAGTCGAAAAATGAGTGCGAGAGTATTCAAGCCGATTTGTTTGATTGAAATGTCGCACATGCGAAGTTCGCCAAGTGATAACAACAGGCGATTTCCGTGCAAAGATGTCGTAAAAGTGAGACGCGCTCTTTTCGAACCAATCGACCACGAAGAGACGCAAAAATTTTTGGAACAAGAATTGTCCAAACAATCGGTGAACGAAAGTGAAAAATGGGAGTTCGATTTCGTGAACGAAAGACCGCTCAAAACAAAGGGCCGTTATGAATGGACCGTCGTCAATAGTAGCGCACCTGATCTACAAAAACCCCGGAAGAAACAGGAAGACGTCTTTGACACTTCCGATCTTTATCCCCAAACCCTTGACATGCCGAAAACTGATGATCAATCGGTCATAGAACAGGAAAATACCACCACCGTAGAGAATATGATTGTCGATGGAACTCCTCCAAAGGATTCTAACAAAAAGCAAAGTCTCATCACTGGTGAGTCACTTTTTATATATAATTTTTTCACCAAATATCCATGAAATGTTTTCGAAACAATGTCAAACAAAAATCTATTTCGAAAACTTTTTATTCATTCAAAAATAATTTGTGAAGTTGTTACATTTTTACATTCTGTTTTTATAAAAAAATGTTTTCAAATTCCTCTTAAAATTGGAACATTCAAACAACGTAATTTATGCAAAAAACTTATGGCGAAAAATAATATACATACATATATGCATAATACAGATGTGACCCAGTTTACAAGTAGTGATCTCATTCTATTTTATTATAGTGCAAATTATACGTTATTATAGCTATGTACTATTTATATACTCGTACATAGCTTTTAATAGGAATTATTAGTTTTTTTATTGAGTACAAAATGCAGTTTTTGAAACTATTTAAACGTATCTACTTTTTTATTGTTTTCCGTAACATGAAAATCGAAAATGGTGTTGAAAATAACTAATTTTTTTATAATAAAAAAAATACCTAAACAGCACAATTTCTGCAGGTTCGCGTTAGTTATAACATGTTCGTTCATGTTATTAAACTCGTCAATGACATCACTTTAGGTACCTAAGTAGTTACATAGAGAATGAATTTCAAACTTTAATTTGAGGTCTGCAAGTTATAGGTATCTTATTTTTTAATTAGGTAGGTAGGTATCTAATATTTTTATGAATTTGAAGTTCTTATAGAAACAACAATTTTTAAAAAATCTAAAACTAGATATAAATATTGCAGTGATATTGTTTTTAATTTATCAAATAATTTTACCAACACAGATTGCATTTAAAAATATTATTACATTATTTTGCAAACAAAAAGATAACAGCATGCTTATCTTATATATGATAACAGTGCCGTATTATGATACTAGGTAATTAGGTATATATTATGTGCTGCACCGGACTATGATCCAACTAAAATTAATTAATTCATAGGTAGTTAACTACAAATTTTAGAAGTAGGCGTTTAAGGGATGAGGGTACAATTTTTAATGTTTTTTATTTTTTTCATTTCTTACTCCAAGTTTCAGTAGAATTTATTGTTAGGTGAAAAGACAATCATTCCCTATTTTTTTCTCTATTATTACGACCGAATTTTTTTCAAATTTAATTAAGACCAACTATAAAAATAATTAGAAAAAATCTGTTTGGTAAATATATTATTAGTAAACCAATATGGTTTGTCTGTAAGATATCTGTCGCGTGTGTCTGTCTGTCTGTTAACATTGTATCTTATACCTAGTAGATACCTACCTATTTATAGACCCGTACGGTTTTTAACGTGGTGCATTTCGTATGTAGCGGTAGCCAAACAGCTGTTTTATTATTTAACAGATGTGCGTCTCCGAATTCGATATTCCACACATGAAAGGGTGCCGATTTCACCCTGGGGGCGTACAGGCGCAAGCACACCGGGATTTTATGAGGGTGGTGTGTTGTTACAGTTATAACGGTCGTTTTGAAATGTAGGTACCTCTATCTATGAAATTGAAGTGCATCCATATGCATTTATCAGAGATAATGCCCGCATGTACAGGGTGTCCAATTATTTAAACATATTCTTTTAGTAAGACTGTTATAGGTCACATTAGAATTTAGTACAATTATTATACTCATATTACAGTACATGTACGTACTTTAATAGATTAATACATAAACAGACATTTAGTGATTATGCATTAAACAAACAATAATTATTACTTATCAATAACTCAAGCTGCAATTTATTATAAAATGCATTATCAGCAGCAATAAGTTTTTATTTATAAATTGTTACCTACCTACTTATCTAAATACATATGTTTATGTACGTGCAATGCAGAATGTAATCTATGACGAGAAAATTTCGAGTTTTTGTTTTTAAAAAAAAAATGCAACATTGCACTTAATGTGCACGTCAATTTAGATCTAGATAACTTTAAACGTCACACACTTGTGATAAGAAAATAGTTATAAAAATACGGTGGATTAAAAAAATTGAAAAAGTAAGAAAATAAATAAATAAATTAAATATAGTAAGATTTGGAATATAGTTTTTGAATAAAAAAAACATAACTGCAGGATTTTTTTCAAAATGTTCCTTTCGTTAATTTTCCAAAACCGTCTGAATTTAGATCACCCTGTATACATGGTATTGTTTTTTTTTTTTTTTTTTGCATATGCAATTGATATCTAATTCAGTAATTTATTAATGATGAGTATAAACTCGCTCGAGGGGCAGCTGGGAATGCCTAATATCGTAATAACAACCCACCATGGTCATTAGAACAATGTCAGTGAACGTCATGGATGATGAACAGTCCGAATTTTTTTGTGTAGTCATCAACAAAAAAAAATCATTTCAACGTTGCATTTATTCGCGATGAGTCGATGGTACTGTAATAGTTTTTGTTTGTTGTCATGGTCAACATAAAATGGTATGCGAGGAATGGGAAAAATTATTGTTATCTGTAGTTGACTTACGACTCATTAATTGTATGTTAATTGCGCGGTAATTACGCAAAAAATACTTTAAATGTGCCCACTGAATATGACGTTTAATGCCAAGTTTCAAAAAATTTTTTTTTAATTTTATGTAACCAAATAGGCACATATTGCTAATAAACAATTAGGCTTGCGGTCTCTAAAAAAGGCAGTGCACGGTAGGGAAGTACGTGTGTGGATGTTGAATACGTGTGTCCGCAGATTGCCGATTAAGAGCAACGTGCCATTTGTCTGTGTCACCCCATGCGGCGCGTCGACGGGGAAGAGATGAAGAATAAGAAGAAGAAGTAAGAGATACTGAGTTGGCCGGAGGGCAAAAGGGAAAAAATAGAAAAGAACTGAACTTATGCGACGAACGCGAGGTTGCAGAGCACGAGTGGACAAAAAAAAGGTCACGAATGCGGCATCGCCTCGCAAGCCATCAGATTCTCTTCTTTTTTTTGTTGTTATTAACTGGGCTGAGCTGTACAACGTACGCGACGTATAGTTCGTGCGAAATTCTATGGCAGTTTGAAGATAGATACCAAAAGTCGTGATTTTTTAATTCCTCGTGTCGTAAAATTCGTTGAAATTAATTAGTGCAAATCATTTTTTTGGATCTAATATTTTTTTTTTGTTTCATTTAATTTTTTTGCTCGCCACTTTATTCGGTATGACCCATACAATTTGTTGTTGCGATCGTCGTCGTAAGTATAGTAGCCGGTAAGTCGGTAGCTGGTGCTTCCTTCTTCGACGATGACGATGTTAAAGAAAAGAAAAGAAACAATATAAGAGAACAGAAGGATGGTGGAGGAGGACGCGCGATCGACTCGACGTGCTATGTAACATACCTAATTGTCGAGAGCTTGCTTCCATTCTTTCTTTGCTACTACCTACATCATTTACCTCTTTTTTTATTTTGCATTTTCTTGCGTTCTTCCACCCAAGCGAATCGACATCAGATATGATAAATGATACATACATAAATAGCAACCCCCACTAAGACGTGAGCTCGGATATTTTTCCTTAAAGGGGAGGATTTATTTATTATTTTTTATTGTTTAAAAAAATAGACCACCCTGATGTTCCATATTTATTACATTTCATGAACGACTTAAAAATTTAAAGAACCACAAATTATGCGTGACCGGTTTTTCTTGACACTTTTTATTTACTATTATGAGATCTGCTTTTGGTAAATTTTTATTCTGTCTTCGTCTCTTATTACGGAAGATGTTCAGAGAATAATGGCACTTACACGCCCCGTTTGGGTACTCCTTTACTACTACTAATAAATATGCATGGAATCACGTTCAAATTACCTACTTTCTTAGGTTCGTGTCTTTTTTTTTTAATGTTCTTATCCCATATACGTTTGTATATTATATAAATTGTTAGTTGTGATACAACTCTTTAGATATACACGCTTAGATACTCACATACATAAATATACACGTCGAAACGGTCAAGGCCTCTGGCCCAAGTTGAATAACCCTTAAAAATACGACCCAGAGGTTTATGCTGGTCAGCGTGAAGGAAATACACACTAGGTCCTATCTTTGTTTTATTTTTTATTTTTTCTTTTGACATTAAAAGTTTTTTCACCCTGTCACTGCATAGACAGTAACTTGTTCTTTGATAATAAATCGTTTAACCAGCATAAACCCCAGCAGGATTCAAAATATTTTTACTTCGACTTCTTGTTGAGAGGGTATTTAATAATTTAATTTGAGACGAGTTAAGTAATATCTAATAATTAATGAATGAGAAATATTATGAAATCTGATCCATCTGGTGGTTGGTCAGTTATAATTACCTACTCAAAACATGTTTATTGTTTTACGTATCAAATGTGCGCACCTATAATAATATGACCCATGCAAGTCGTCTTTTTGCTATGAATGACTGTGACGAGTGGGGAAAGGTGTCGCGTCAATCGTCATATACCTACGTGGGTACAATCACCACCACGTTGAATGGCGTTCTCATAATGAAACAGAATACGTCAAGGAAAAGTAATCTTTGTGAGAAATGGAATGTTCACAACACTCGATTATGGTGCGCAGTTACGTATTCGACCATGATTGCAGATGACCATTACATACGGATCCAAATAGGGAAAATGTGGGCAATCATTCACCCTCTTCCCACTCCCCAACAGCAATATTTATTATAACTGTTATAATTACTATTTAATTTTACCATCGCCCCCATCAGGAAGTCTTCTCGATCCGGCCCTGTAACTTTAAACTCCTTTGGTGTCAGAAATGTAGGAATTCCAAGATATTTTCGAACTTGCCCGCCCTCCTGTAAATCTAATTCCAAATAAATTCGTGGCTATTGTTAGGCGCTGGTCCTGAGAGACGTATGCCATAAAAAAATTTCCAAAAAGGCTGCTTGGAGGATCCTTTGAAATGGAATTCCTTGTTCTCTTCTTCTTCTTCTTCCCCATCTCTGATGTCTGTCACGTTATAATTTCCTCTTACATATGTGAAGAACTCTTTCACGTCAGGTCAGCATTAGGTAATTTATTATATTACGAAGAAACACTACCAAGAGGACAGATCGAGAAGAAGAAAAAAAAAAAAGAGGGAGTGAAATGGGACGACCTTTGTTAGACGTATAATTTGATCTAGAGAGAATTAATCCCGAACGCAGGTGAATGGCCTTTCAAGGTAAGCGGGGGCCCTCGCACGTCTCTTCACCACCGTCCTTCTTCATCTTCTTCTTGTTACGTCCATCCACAACTACTACGTCGGAGGACCTTACGTGGTTGGGCCGTTTTATAGGTAATAACTGATTGTGAGCTTGAGAACGGACGATTATTCTTGTCTCTCTTCTTCTCTCGTATTTTTTCTTCTTCTTATGTTGTTTACAAAATTCTTGCCATCAATAAACAATCGTGGTAATGGTAGATTCGGTGCTAGATCAAATGAAGTGCACCTTAAAAAGACGTCACATGTAAATTTTGTGTAAACAACGCTCACCCTGTATCTAGAGTATCTTGATAATTTTTTGTCAATTTCTTATTTGTTTTTTTTTTTTTATTTGGTGTAGGTAGGTACATTAACAAAGATTTAAAAAATTTTACGTTCCTCAGTTGATAATTATAAAACGAGTTAACTCGAAAAGTGTTTCTGGGTCTTTAGAATGAGAAGGAAAGAGAAAAAGTGTGAGAGATAGGTTGTTGTCTTCATTTTTTGCTCTTCTTAAGGCCATACATGTGAGAGGGTCGTCAGGTAGAACGACTACACGACTGCGTAATTTGGTAGCTAAGAGCATACCAAATTGGAATGATTATTATACCTGTCCACATTTTCTTTTTTTTTTTTATTCAGGGCTGTTACAAGATTGTGTGGGACTTCTATACAAAGACAAAGTCATTAAATACAATTGCTGTTTATACAAATTCAATAGAAGTTTTTTTTATGTGACTTTTTTAGGGATAATAGTAAATATAAAATTTTCCCATTAAGGGGTGCTAAATATTTGACAGAAATTTTTAAATTCTTATTTTGATTTCTTTTATAGTAATACATATTAATTTTGTATCTTATTACACGCGAATTAGGAATAATTTTTTAATGTAAGCTTTCCATAATTCATAATTTCAAAGAAGGTCCTCCAGCTAGGTATAAATTTAATAAAGTGTTACTCGTATAATTTACATAAAATCCGGTAGCTTTAAAGACACTTGGGCTGAATGTTGTAAAACCATAATTTATTAGGAGTACGTTAATTATACTACGATTCCGTTAATCTGTATAAAATATTTTAAATTTATGCTCATAAAAGCTAAAATTCGAAGAAAAATGTTGTAGCTTAACTTATGGCACAGGGGGTAGATATTCAAAGAGATTCACCCCTAAATATTACATAACGTGTTATGTAGACTTTCATGTGTCTCTTTAAATTATTTAGCAAACCAAAAGAGGAATTTATTTCTTTTTTGTTTTTGCCCTGCCCAAAGTGATTATTAGACTTTCTATTTTTTTTTTTGTGAACTATTTGCTCATGTGTCGTGTTATCTAATGTAATTATGTATGTGGCACATACATACGTATGTAAATGTGTTGTGAACCCACATTTTTCGTCACCACATTTCATTATCCATCATCCATCCTTTGCTGTGTTGTGCTGTATTCGTAGTAAACGTACTCGTGCCTCTTGGTGGTTCACGTTTAGCAAAATACTACAACGCAAGCTGCGTGTGTACTCTACTACAACAGGAGGCAACGTCCTCTAAATTGCGGTGCATGTGGCACAAACTGCCATCAACATTATAATATAAGTAATATAATATAATATAACCTACAGTTCATCACAAAGATTCGTCTATTTTTTTTTTTTTTTATGTACTTTTACGTTGAACAATTCATTACTTAATTTAAATTTGCAAAAAAAAATACCTATAGGGAGAAAAAAATAACTCATTTTAGTTTGGTGGTCAACAAAATTTGGTACTTACGTATTAACGCTTCCACAGCAGAAGTTGCGCTTATATGAATGTCTTTTAGGAATAGATGCGTTGAATTAGGTTATGGTAGGGGATGTGTTAATGTAAAAATGTGTGGGAGATAATGTTTACGTTAATACACCCCCTACCATAACCTTTCCTAAGTCTGTAGCTGCGGTGGCGTTAATGCGTAAGTTCTCAAAATTTTGTTTTACAAATTGTTGACATAAATGCATACGAGTTAGGTATACGTGACTACCGATAAGTAAATAGCAAATTCTTCGGGTACCATTATACCGTTATATGTATGTACATACATACCTGCCTATTTATTTATATACTTGTGTAGTATCTGCATGTATGTACGTATATATAATAAAATATTAAAAGGACAATGACGTGCGTACTATAATACGCTAGCGTTTACGATGGGAAATAAAAGACCCGGATGAAAATCAGGTCAAACAGACGGTTCGGTTCGGTATTCTTCTGGGAACGGAAAGGGGGACTTGTTTTCGACGACTTTTGCGTATGTCATTCACACGGGGGCCCTCTCACGTATTATGTACGACGTATCGGCCTCTTTTCGCATCCTCCTCTCGCGCACTTTAGAAAAAAATTAAGAATGGGCGTATTCAAGATCGAATTAAAGACACGTGTGTGCGTACTATAGTATGTACTTGTACAGCCTCTCATTTGTATCTAATAATCAATAGCATTCACGGTCGATGGCTTTGTGCCAAATTTTTCTGCACGTGCCTGTAACACAATATAAAAGTAAATAATTTCGGTAATTTATTTTAATATTGCGTGCCATGTTATGATTGTTATTTTTAGATTAGATTAAATGTTCAGGTTCACACTTCAAATCGCAGTTTTTTTCTTTTATATAGGTACTTACTGATTTAAATAAATAAATAAATTTAAAAAAAAAACAACAAAACAAATGGTCGCGTAATGATGTAGAAATATTATTCTGTGCTGTGCCCTAAATATTTGCGATTTTGTAACGCATTCTTCGCCAACTAACGGTTATGATGATAACGTTTGCAATTTACATACATATGTATGTATGTCCCAAGTAGTATAGTAGTATAATACGTAGTAGTTGTGTCCGTTTTGCAAAGATAACCCAGTTTTGCAATATCAAAACCATTAAAATTGTTTACGTCTAATTATTCTAATAAATTACATACAGCGAAGGGGGGCCACAGTATGGGTAGCAAAATGTACCTAACACACTGCACCAAATACACACTTATAGTAACACCCACGCTCTTTTACAAAAAATTTAATTTGGAGTTTTATAAAAATTTTAAATTAAGTTTTTTTTTCTTGTGTTATGAAAAAAGGAAGTGGCGCCTTAGTTTTCTGTATTTGCACAGATTATTTATCTGTATTCTTTTTAAGAACTATCAGTGTGTACATAAATATTTCAATCCGGAAATATTTGGTGTCTAAAGATCGGCATTCCTAGGGACCTCTTATCTCTTATGTTGGCCTTCGCGTTTTTTTTTTTATTGGAAACATTTTTTTATCTATATCTAGCCACAAATTCATTCTCTCAAAAATCTGATCAGGAGTTATATAAAAAGCTCTTTTTTTTTCTAAATTCTACAAATTTGCCAGGTTTAAAAAAAAATAGTACAAAAATCATTTTTTATGCTTTTTCATTATCATGAATTTTTTTATACAGATTTTCATTTACTCTTAAAAACATTTACAAATTTACATGTTTAGGATATGTTGTTTTGGTTACCTACATGTTTTGATGCACATTGTTTATCTAACAATAACAACATGATCAAATGTATGTTATTCATAATCATAATCGAACGTGCTCCCTGTTTAAATTAACAATAGGTTTATCAAATGTATACACGTAATAATGATGAAAATGTTTAACAAATAACATTGTTTAACAAGATGTTTATCAAGTTTAATACAATACACAAAATTCTCAAAACAAATAGAGTACTTTGGAAGCGAACTAAATAAATAATCACAGAAAAAGCGAGTTTCGACGCCCAAGATGCCAGTAAAGATTTAGTTTAATGGTACTTTAGTAAAAATTAATCATAGAATATAAGGTACCTATTGGCGAGTCGGTCATGTTGTGTCTCTATAAAAAATTTAAGTTTAGCTTGCTAAGATCCAATACCTAGATGATAATAATTATTATGTGTCACATTCACATCTTGGATCTGCAGTAGATGGTTGGACGATTTTTTAAATTAATTTTGCAAAGTATAGAGCTTTGGTCTGACGTGGTATATAATTATTTGTTATTGTCGTGCATGTTAAAACTTGTTCTCTATACACACTGACATAAGATATATTTATGCCATCATCGGTATTCGCAATAAACGTTTTTCGCTGAAAAGCTCCTCCGTAAGCTGTAATTCAAAAGCCAAGATCGTGATTCAACCACAAGAACTAACGGTACATATACGAGTACAGAATTGATGTACCTAAGTACTAGTTCGTGACTGACTTCACTTAATAGTTTTCTTTATTTTATTTTTATTTTTTTAAACTAGCGCAAATAAAAAATTATGGGAATAAATTTACCTACATCAATTTTTCCACCGCCTCAGGGAAGAACTTGATATATATTTTTTTTATTGACGTTTACATCCTGTTGGTTTAAAATAAACAATTATAATAGTTAATTAGGTATCCATAGAGACATCCTTCCGTTGGTTCTCAGGTGTCGCAAAATGTTCTACATTATATTAACATTTTAAATCATGTGGAACAGTTTCCTTCTCAAGTAACCGAGTGGATAAAACCACTCCTTAAAAAAAAAAAAAGGTAAGGTACATGTACCATATACCTTATACACCATATGGTTCGTGCATATTATTTGACACTTTTTCCTATAGACCGGCTGGTCTGTTATGAGACTTCACGAAAGAATTTCGTGCAGATATTCGAACATATGTCACCCTCATTCGTGCAGGGCCGTATCAAATAACTAATTATTAAGAAGGTACCTACCTGACTGTTTTCAGAAGACTTATTTTTAATTTGAATAGGAAAATATTTATCAAAATGTTATGCCCAATAGGTACAGAGTGGGCATTCATTAGAAATATTTTTATCTTAAAAAAAAAATAAAATACGCTAGTTGCCATTAAAAAAAAAATTTAAATTTTGGATTTTTTTTATGAACGCCCTGTAGAAATTACGAAGCTTAGTTTTGGCGAGACGTTTGTTTTAAGCCTTTAGTACTCTAAGTCACTTTTTGGGAAAGTTATGATTTTTTATTGTTTGGATTGCAGTAGATACTAAATTTTTTTCTATATAAATTAACTTACCTAATTTTCACCTGAATTTGTACCACCCTGTATTAACTTAAACTACACATAGTGTTTTTATTCTCTATAAAAGTATCTTCAAATTATGGCATGACAAGAGAGAGGTCAAAGACCAGGGTCTGTAAAATGATAAATGTTTCGCCATTATTGCATGAATACAAAACAACATACATATTTATTTTAAATATTGTTTGTTACATTTGCTCCTGCGCATATTTTATTGATTTAAATTTTTTTTTTCTATAGCAAATGAAACTTCTTCACAAATTGTTATGTAGAAACAAGTTGAGATTTGTTTAGGTGGCAAGTTGGTGCCTGTTTTTCGTCAGTTGGTTTCTTTTGTTACAGACTTTATGCCATCAAGAAAACGTTCAGAGGCTCCAACGACTAAGAAATTATCACGAGATCCTCAAATACCGTCGAAACAGGCGAGAGTTTCATCTCGTTTACACACAACGGCGAGTTGAACGTGTGCATCACATTAAAGAACACACTCTCCTTAATTATATTAAATATTAATAATGATAAACGATAATAATTATTACTTTATTATTACAAATTAAACGATCTCGTATGTATTATTAAAAGGAAAGGAAAAAATGGAAAAAAAAAAGGAAGAAAAAGAAACGGATATTGTACAGTACAAGTTTTGTCTTCAAGAAATTTTTATTATATTTTATTTGTACAGTTTCTCATAAATTTTGTATATTATTATTATTGTATTTATTTTCGTCGTGATCTCCAAAATTATTCGAGCTTTGGCAAATATGTTTTTGTTGTTGGTTTCTTTATTGCATCCATTAAGTCAAATAAGAAGGCAATATTAGAAATATGTATTAATATTGCAACACAATATCTATGTATGTAGGTAAATAATATGTAGAAGATATGCCTAAGTTTTTGTTTTTTGTTGAATATGACTTTTCTATCGTATTTTGTTCTCGTTTTGGTTTATTTTTTATTTTTATATACATACATACATCTAAACTCTTACGTACGTAGTACATATAACATTGGTATGTAGTAAATAAATGATTTTTTTTTGCTATATACCTACTTACTTGCATAGTTCTACTGCAGAATTGTCACTTATAAATCAGACTCGTTTTTAAATTAAATTAATTGTAAAAAGTACAAAATGATTTTTATATAAATCAGTTATTTAGATACTAAATATTAAGTATATTTGCGTAATACAGAAAAAATTAATAATTGTATAATGAATGGATTTACATATAAATTATTTAAGGAAGAATGGGGGAATCGGGAGATATTATTTGGTAAGTGCACCCTTCAATTACTGATATTTAAAGTGAATCGTAATTTTGGCGGTTGAAGGGTACAATTACCTATTATTTTTTTATTAAGTTCTACTATTAAGTTCTACAATGCTTGTTGACGGATGGCGGTCTTTTTTTTCCAAAGACGAAAGGTAAAGTACAAACCTAATTTTTTTTTCGACCCAAAAACACGTGTTCAAATATTATTTTTTAAGTTTCTAACACAGAATTATATTGTGCTCAAGTTGGAATTGGAAAAAAGTGGAAAAAGAAATTGTTTCCCACTTTTTTTGGAGTCGACTGTGGTCGCATTGTTTTTTTCTAAATTCGAAAAAAGAGGATGTAATGACGTAAGCAATTTTTTATCTCAGGGTTACCACAATAACAACAACAACACCGTAACGTATCCGCCGACAAAATTTTTTTACCTTCAGAATAAGAAAAAAATCACGTACTATTAATTAGAAATTTATTGATAATAATATTTTTTTTTTTGTTATTTGACGTTCAGCAATAGAATTGACCAAATGAAGATTTATTCGTTTTCGATGGAATTGCAATAAACAAACATTAATAATGTACAGTACAATAAACAGGTTTACTTTAATTTTTTAATTACATACACAATTGCAGCTTTCACTTTTTTTTTTTTTTTAATTTTTCTTTAATTGGTTCTTCTGTTGTCTATTATTGCGTAGGGTAAGGGTGAAAACGATACTACTGGTAAATACCAAACGGTAAAATAATAAATAAAAACCAACACAGGGTGCCTCATGTATGTAGATCGGGACGGTCTCTGCCTGTTGTTTAAAAATAATTAAGCACAAAGGAGATGATATACCTGTTATTTATTGACACCTGTGATGTATTAAATATGATCTCATCAATAGAGGAAAATAATAAGTATGTATCTACCGCAAACGTCGTGGTAAACTGGCTTCTAAAATACATACACCCTGTATGTAGAAATAATTTAAAAAAAACGAATCCAGCTTGCCACACGTTAAAGTTTTAAATATAGTTTTATAGAGATGTAAATTTGTTGTAGAAGTAACAAAGTAAACTTTATATTCCAGAAATAAAGCTTCTGCTGTTAGGAACCGAGCGTTTTTTATTTTTATTTTTTTTTTAGAAAAATCCGAAACAATATTTTATTTGTTTTTTTTTTTATAATCGTATTTTTATTATATCGTGGTGGTGCATCCGGGTTAGAGGTGTGTGTATTTTATTATGTACACGTGCGTGTTATATCTCGCATCAGTTTTATCTCGTGTATTGTGCGTTCCCGCATTGTAAAGTTTTTTTTAATTTTTTTGTAGGTACTTTGCGCGTGAAATTCGGTTTTAATGTGGCACTTGTAGTCTCGCTTCATTCACCTCGGGTACCAGGATGCACCTGGAATTACATTTCATTGCACCTTATCCTTATTCATTGATACTTACTTCCTTTGCCAAACAAAAAGGTTTCATTGTTTAGCAATCTTCCACGAAGTTTATAACACTACAGACGACGAATATACAGGGTGAAAACATCTAATATTTTTATTTGTTAATTTTTCACATGTATGCTCATGCTCTGACAGAGTATCTACCATTTTTTCTTCTTTACAACTTATTTAACAATCTTACTTTCTATGCTTCTCTTAAAATCTACCTTCATATTTTCCCTTATTTTCTCCTCGACTACTACTCTACTCTCAATCACATACTCGCATATTATTACTACCTCGCATAAATCACGTATCTAAACAAACTTTTTTTAAAGAGTTTAGCTCCTACCGGGATTTGAACTCACAATCTCGTGGTCGCCAGTCTGTAGCGCTAGCCGTCCAGCCACTGTGGCTCCCTGAAAACATCTAGTATATTTTTCATATATTTAGCGTACACATTTCCAGGAGCGGGATAAAAACAAAATCACACAGATGACCTACATATATACATATATATACATATTTTTTAAAAGAAGGTAGTAAACCTTTTATGCAACGTTTACCTTTTATCTACCCCCTTTTGTAACAACCAGTTAAGGTTTTATTAAAACCGTGGATGGGCGTAGTTAAATGTTATATTAAAATAGTTGCGCCTCAGAATTTTTTTTTATCGTGAAGATGCTGTGTGAAAGAGTGGCCAAATCTTGCAAAACCGGATATAGTGGAACCCATTGATGGACTAGTCTCGCGAATTAAATTTGGATCCCTCGAATACAGTGCAAATTCACAACGACCAATTGAATGAATACATAAATAAAAAAAATAGATTTGTATGTATATTACGTTGTAAGAAAAATATACATGACAATGGATTGGACAATGGGTACTTGTTGACATACAAAATTCCGTTAGTCTGTGCTTTTAAAAGGGCCAAATGACTCATAACGATGTACGTACTACGTCAAAAAAATTAGGCTGCAATATTGTAAGATATAAATTTATTAAATATTTTATTTACAATAATTAGAAAATCACATTTGTTTTTCGGTACACCCTATATACAGGGTGGCCAATTTTCTTGAAAAAAAATTATAAAAATCCATTTTCTACTTAAAAAACTTGCTTAAAGAATTTTTACAAATATGTATTATGTACTATAGTATTGCTTTCAGTGACCCTGTATATATGCAAAATATTTTGCCAGTCACTCGTTCAAGTCGTAAACAAGGCATTTAAATTCTTGAATCTTTTTAAAGTTGTTTGTTTGATAGTTCGGTTGTACGTTCTTATACATAAATATTGCGAAAAAAAAATTGGCGGGAATATATTTTTTGTGCGTTTTAGGTCTCCGATCAATGACCTTTAAGTTCATCAAAATATAGCTACACATAAAGACGAATACTGAAAAATACACGTACTGTTCTGTTCTGTTTTCTCTCACGAGTTGTGCAAAGTTGTGTTACAACGTACACTAGTGTTTACACACTCTTTCTAAGTTATTCCACAAAACAAGTTTGAATACATGTTACGCATGTGTGTAAATCCGCTATGTAAATTAAGGAGCACATGCTTGTGTGCATTAACGCGATACAGCCTGTTTGATTTTGTTTAAAAAAATAAATCGGTTATGGTCACAGATTATAAGCGCCCCAAACAATTATAAACGCTTAAAAATTTTGTGTTAGACAAAAGAGAAATCAAAAAACAATTATTTTGTCTAATGTGGAAGAAATTTTATTGTCAATATATAGTCTTCGGCTGTTTAAAAAAGTAATATTTTGTTTTAAATTTTGGATAGCTTTTTTTGTCTACGCCACTGGTAGATTGTGGCCATTATTTCATAATTAATTATAACTTAAATATTAATTATGAAAGTTTCTTTTTAATTAAGGATATATTTTTCAAAAACAAAAAAAAATAAATTGTTAAATTAAAAATTAAATTTTAGTTTAATTTTTATTTTACTGAAAACTAAGAGGGCTGGTGTTTGAACTATCAGAATTCTATCGCCATCTGGTTTCTAGTAGTTGAAACATAAAGTTGTTTGTTAGTTGGAGTGTTTGGGGTTATATTAATATATTTATAAATAAAAAATAAATTATTTATAAATTTTGTGTTAGTTTAAGCGTATTTAAAAACAAAAATGCTACAATTCCGAACAGTTTGTTAGTTTTTGTGTAACGTTTGAGAAAGAGTAATTATTTAGTTTTTAAAAAACATAACCTTAAAATATGTCTTCGAACAAAGTAAGTTTTAATATTTTTTATATTTTTCTTTTATAAAAATGGACTTTAATTTATTATTTTGCAGACGAACTACGTTATCTGTAATTACATTGAGCATTTTATAATGATAGACGTTAGATAGACAAGTCAAATTGGAGAAAGTCTTAAAAATAAATGAACAAATGTCACCAAAACATTTATAATTATTTTAATTAAAAGACTAAGTGTTCTTTGCAATATATAGGTGAGTTTTCTGCTTTTATTTTACGTTTTATTAATTTTAATCTATTAGAACATGATTTTATACTTTACTCATAGTAGGTATCGTTAAAAAAACAACTGCTTTTAAAAAAATAACTTTATTAGTGATAATAAAATATTATTCATAAGGAACTAAAGATGTATGTGAATTATATAATGGTAAAGCTCTATCAATGTTATCATTGTACGTATTGTCTCCATGAACGTTTCTTCTTTGCATGTTCAGTACACATTGACATTTATGATGATCAAATTGCTGATTTGTTGTGCAGGGCACTTCATCCCTGCATTGGCAGGCACAAATTTTCGGATTCCACAATTTTTTGTCAGATTCTTTCAGACATTTCTGTCTTTCGTCTTTGTTGGGACAAGAACAGGAGCAAGTTGCTGGATTGAACTTCCTGAAACCTTTACAATCCTACAACAGATTTTAAATTAATTTATTAACTATCTGGAAAATTTGTACGGAATGGTTGGTTAAACGTAAAATTAATTTTGAATTTTTTTAAATCGTCTGCTGTTATTGCAAATGGTTTGAGACTTACTCAAATTTGACAAAACCAAATAATCTTTAAAGAAACGTAACAATTTAATGAAACGTTTTTGGACATAATACAAGTTTTTTTGGGTCCTAAACTCATTTTAAATTCAAACACCCTTTTGGTATTACCTTTTGTTGAACTTTGCAGCCACAATGGCACTTAAGGTGCTTTTCTTTCACCACTATTTCTTTGCTGACATATTTCAATCTATCTCCTCCAGTATATTGGCATTTATGAACCTGAAAGAAACATATTTCATTCGGTTTTAATTTTTTTGGTACAGCTTTGTCTCATATTACCACAAAATTCACGACTTCTGTTTCTGTGGGTTGACAAGACAGGAGAGGGTGTCTGCAGCAGCCATCACACTGTTCAATTCTTGTACATGCAGGAAGATAGACCACATTTGGATCGTGGGATTCCATTAACTGAACCGTTTTCAATTGTGGTTTACAAATAGCTGATTTTGGCTTGATTGCAGCACCTTTAAATTTCAAAATTTAAAAATCTGTTCCCTAAATGTTATCTCTTCTTTTGTATACTTACTTCTTTCTTCATCGTCGTAATCGGTTTCCCCAAATCTACCTGTAAAAATAGTTACAAAAATTATTTGTTGCTCAAAAAGTTTTAATTCTTTTTTATTTGTATTGTAGATTTGTTTGTGGACGTAATGGAAAGGGAGACACGTACCAAAGAGGCTGATGAAGCTCAGTTATTTTTCGATTTTTTTATAGATCTGGTCGAAAATCACGGAGAGACAGCAGTTTATTATTTTTCAGAAAATGCCCTGTTAGATTGGTTTGGTCAGAGCGTTAGGGGTGAAAAAAATATCGCAGGATTTTTCAGAACAACTATAGCCACAGTCACGCACGAGTTTGAGGACGTGAGACCGGTCTCAAAGATCGGTTACAGGGACACTCACGTTGTACAGTTACCACTGTAATTCAGTTAATGTATTTTTTATTTGTTATTAATAATAAATTATTATTTTTGTTACAGTAAAAAATCTATAAAATGTGAGGCTTTGATACCGGAGATGACACAACTTTTAGAAAACAATGAAAAGACCCCCCCTAATAATAAACCTGCTCAAAGAACTGATCGACGTAATAATGTCGAGGAAAAAGGACAAGGGGATGGGTTTCATGTGGACCATAAACAGTACGATCACAGTCCTCCAAAGAGACTAAGATTAGAACGAGGACAAGGAGACACTGAGCCAGAAGTAGCTTCAGTTAGATATTTGAGCACGAATGGTCATATAGAGTTCCATAAAAAGTCGTCAAAAAAGTTGCAAACGGAGACAAAATGGAAACGGCCATGTAAACTGGAAATAGCTTATTCGATAGATCCAGTGGAAAAGTATATAATTCATCTTGTAATTTACGAAGGGAACATGAAGTGCCGTAAAAATTTGCTCAAAGATTTCGAATCTTGTCAGAGTAAAGACGACACTTAATTATTTTTACGACATGATTTTTTGTTGTTTTGTACGTAAATATTAAAGAAATACGTACTTAATTGGCTTTTTTGTATATAGAGCATTCATACAATACGTTTAGCTGTATAATTAAGAGTTTTAGGACAAGTATTTTTGAAATAAAAATTATAGTACGAAGAAAACGCAAAAAATTGTTACCATTTATCAGGAATTGTTATCGTATCAAAGTACAAATAATTATTATTTAAAAAAAAAATTATATAATCAAAATCTGTTCGTGAATGTATGTAATTTTATAGATTTAATTAGTGTTAGTGCCGTTTCTGCTGAAAATAAAATGAAATGATAAAAAATCATTTTGAAATTTCGTGTTACCGTACTCGTAATTTTTGAATAAATTAATATAAACCAAAACACCAGTATTTGTATATATTATACTATATTAGCATTAAATTACTTATGTATCTGATTTTAAAAACTAAATTAGTTTTTTTGATTCTTATTGTGCCAAGTAATTAAGCATAGAGTCTGTAGATCTGATTTTTGTGCTAATTTGTTATCTTATTGTTTGTGCAATTGCCATTTTTTTAACGCTTTGATTTTATTAAGTTACGAATTATTTTTAAAATAAATAATTACAATTAATACTTTTCTCTTATTTTATACATAAATCAAAGATTGCATTTGTAAAGGTTATTTAACTTACTTCCAATACTTGGCGGTTCTTTTTCGTAATTTTCGACCAAGTTTTCGAGAATATCGTCAACATTAGAATATTCATTTAATTTTTGAATTATTTCCAGTGGTATCTGAAAGAAAAATACGTAAAATTAACTCTAATTTTAAATATTAAAACACAATTGTAGTTAAAAAAGCGTGATAAAATTCAGGAAGAAAACTGAAAAAAGTTGATCAAAATTTCTTCAGTTTTTACGTAATTAAGTTGATTAATTATTTTTAATATATGTATTTAGATTTATATAAAAATGAAAACGATTCGTTTTATGAGACACTCCTGTATATACATACTGTTATAATACCTAAAAACATTCATTCCTGTTGTACATACAATAATGTTACCTTCAAGTAAAACCTTACATAATAATAATGTAGCCACATTATAACTGAATATCGTAATATACAATGCATTCCAAAGTATATAATCTTATTTTCCTTCTAAGATTATTTACAACACATTTATAAAACCAATACATGATTAAAAAAATATATCTCTTTAATTGTATTTTATTTTGAAACGTTATAAAAAATTGACGGGTGAAAGGAAAAAATATTAATTGATATTCAATAAAAAAAAAACTATATTGAATTTGAGCGGGTACCCCGTGTGGGGCCGGGGTTAGAATAGCCCCACCGCTTGTCTGAGCGTGTCGTAAGAGGCGACAAATGCAGACACACCTTAGGGCAACTATTAATTAAAACAAGTTCATGGTCTCTTTTACCAACTTATTTATTACATGGTAATTTGTATATTATAGGACCTTTTTAAACCGTTAAAAAAAAAGAGGGTTCATTGGATGAAGAATTAAAAACGAAAGGTTGAAGAACCTGTAAATTGTGAAAGTTGACTTCAAAGAGAAAGAGGAGCGTCTCTGCTAAGGGCTATCATTACTTAGAATATTTTTTTAATTCAGTTCTTAGTCTAGAATATAATAGTTATCAAAAATAAATATTTTTAAAGGTATTTTGTAAGAAAAAACTATTGTTAGAAAATAAAAGAAACATTGCTCCACGATTTCTATTAAACATGAAAGGCAATAGTGATTTATAGATAAGGAATTTGAAGTATTTTAACTGATAAAACAACTTTCATCCTAAAAGAAGGACAAATAATAGTTGCCCTAATTATTTTATGATAAAAATTGGGTAACAAAAAAATAGGTTATTAAAAAAGAAAAGGGTTTTTATGTTTGCTTATTAATTTATTAGTTAATTGCTAAGTCGTGTAATTAGCATTTATTAACATTTTATAAAAGCAGCATGATTACGAAAATTATTTTCATAATTTGGAAACAATAATTTGACAAATAGCTTTATGAAATCATTTTTTGAAGTGAGTCACTCTTGAAGAAAGTGATGCAGAATTTCATGGGTAGAAATGATAAAACACGTTTGTATTGTATTGTTATTAGAATACTAATTAAAAACACTGTTAAAGTCTAATTGAGAGGTGACTGTGTAGTAAAATATTAGTTAATTTATAAACATAACAACAAAACAAGTGATAAAAAATATTTCAACTTCGTAAAAAAAATATTAAAAATTAAAGTGTTTTGGTAATGTTTTATAATAAATTACTCGCATTTAAAAAAAAAATGGAAAGTTTTATGGGAAATCCAGACGTATATAACAGGATATACCAAACACAGTTCAAATAAATTGTAAAAAGTTCATTTATTTTAAATAATACAATAACCAGTAATTAAAAAAAAATTAATTCTTCAAGAATTATCTTAGTACTTATGTAAACTTACTTGGGTAGAATTTGGATACATAATATTATGATATTCTTCACTACTACTTTCTTCTTTCTGTAGTTCTTTTTCATCATTTTCTTCATGTTTTTCGTCATTCCTTTTTGGAATCGCACTTGGCCTGTCGTCATTTACAGGAATATAAAAATCAGTGTTAATACCCGCATGGCCGGTAGAATACGGGGTAAACCCGGGGTAACTTGGAAACTGTTCTAACTTAACTTGCACCCCGTACGGTTGCGGCGTAACACTCGTTATATATTGCACTCCGGCACAGCAGGGATGACACGTAATGTAGAATAAAAACGAAAATAATATTTTTTTGATTTTATATGACATTGAGAAAAAACTGTTTCGACCTCCGTTATGGTATGCAAATTAAGTAATTTATTTCGCACTGAAACAGGTTCTTTATTAGATCTACGCACGTTGTACCTCAACAGGTCGATGCCAAACACTAATTAGTATTGATACCTGATCGTACGACAACGTTTTAATACCTCAAGGTTTTCTATGTACCTGTAGAATAAGAAAACGTTCATCACATCAACATTAGTGGGAGACAGACACAACGCGAAACAATTTATTTATAATAAATTTTCTAACTATCGAGTGTTGAAGAAACGGATCTCAAAAAGAACAATATTTGAATTCTATTTCTTTATTTTATGGAGTAAAAAAAAATTGAGTGGGTCATTCGGAGTATTTTTAAAAAACTTTTTTTAAAAAGTGACAAAAGTAAAAAGAGGTTGAAAGGGATTCATGGCCCTGGGAGTCACCAGTATACCCCAAATTCAAGAAATTTTGAATCATGATTTTTGTTGTTGATTCGTATTTTAAATTTTGAAAACTACAGAAACTTCGTGCGCAATTCATCATTCCCATGTATCATTACAAACCGCATATTTTTACCCAATTGTAGGTAATTTTCTTTCGTAATGATACTCACCAACTACCGAGTTACACATAGGTATTTAACACGTTCGTTAATCACTTCAGGGTCTAATTAAAACATAACACAAACATTTTTGTTTGTCTGATATTCGTGACTTAAAAGTAAATACATAATTTTCTACCTTAAGGCCATCGTTGCTCGACCTTCTTCAAGAACTAATAAAGAAACGTTGCCACCCCCTTACCAAAAATATTAAATAAATTTGGCGTTTATCAACGCGTCTCCCAAGAGGTTAACATAATAAGTACTTATTTTAAATTAGGTAATTAATTAAAAATAATATTTCTCAACCCTTAAGACAACATATATGTCTAGAAATAGAGAAATAATAGGTCAAGGATCATTTTGATGAAAGATTAATAACAACGATAATGCCATTGAACTGAGTGTGGATCCTCTTGCAGTTATTAGGTATAAATCGAAGTAATTATTAATTATTATACCATGACACGTTAGGTCCTTTTTCTTTCCTTGACAACCAAGGGGGGTGTTTCACTGTATACAAACTGTCGTTGGCTATCTTTGAACAAAAACGCACGTGCTATGCTATGCAATGGCTCTTTTGGTAGTGAATTGTTTGATCAATTCGCTAAATAAATCGAGAACACGCTATTGTTTAAAAAAAGTGTAGCATGCGATCTCAACCGTATCGGTTTGTGTCTATTATACTTTTAGCATCGCAGTTTTCGTACGAACAGAGCGAAAGAAGGGCCGATTATTTTATCAAAAATTTGACGAATATTAAACAGAAAAATGGTACCATTTTTATTAAGTTAATAAATAATTAACCACCAAAGTTCAGTGCTTCCTTGGATGAGGGATGCAAGTCCTGTTATCGACAAAGGATGTGACCCCCATTGTTTTTAGTGTTGTGCTGATTATCCTCTTTTTTAATAGTTTTACTGCTGGCAGTGATAAAGTCCCAGATGTTAACAACTTTTCCCATTTGAAAGAGGGAATGGGTGCGTAAATTTAAGTCTTTTAAGCACAAAGAACAACAACAATATATACTTAAACCCATAAATAATTAACGTAATTTATAAAAAACATTGTTTTTCTATTTAAAATGTAATTTGCTAAATTTTTTTGTTTACTTTATTTTATTCAAAAGATATTATTTTGCGTTGTTCTACAAATAAATGCAATTAAGTATTACATAACTTTAATAACAATTACAAACGTACATAATTAATTAATATACAATAGGTAATTCCCAGTTTCAAGTTTCTATACAATATTTTTGTTTGACTACGATTGAAACTTTTTATTGAATTAATTAATGTTATAAATAAACATTTACGGTTCCAAAAACGTGTTTCAAAGAATCATTTTAATTTTTTTGGATTTACGAGTGTAAATTATATTTTTTTATATTCTAAAATTGCGTGTAACATGTTGTGACCTTATTTTACGTCTCGTTGGTTTTAATTGCTGGATTAATAAAAGCTGTGGTCTTTGTCACTTGCGGTTTTGAATTAATTTAAGTGTTCAATTACATTACCTCACTTATGTTTAATTGCATAGACAAATTACGTCAATTATTTATTGGATGAACCATGAATACAGCAAAAAAATTACTTTTTAATTAATTATCATTTTTAATTAACAATAACAAATATTTTCTGAAACATTAAAGAATGCTTAAACGTGTAAACGACATTCTTTAAATATTTTTTGTTATTTATTTAGTACATGACAATTATTTGTTCGGTAATTATTTTAATTTAATATCGTTTGTAGAATTGGTAATTTTATCGGTTGATCATCATGACAGGCTTCCGAAAAATTACAATTTTGAAGACTTTTTTTGGACAGGATCAGATGAAGATGGCTCAGAAGCAGAGCAAGGGAACGATAACTTAAAACCTACAGAAACATCTACGATACATTTTAATCAGGTCAGAAAATTCGTGTTTTAATAATCCATTTTATAGTCCATTTTGCAATTATACTTGTCTACCTGTATGCACTTTGCGTGTAGGTAGGTAGGTAATTCGTAATTACAGGAAGTCATTAAGAGCTTCTTGTTTAGTAAGAAGGAAATTGTTTTAGTCATCAAATTATACGAAAATATGTTTTATAAAAAAATGAACTTAATTAGTAACCATTTATTTTTAGATAAAAATAATTAACTTTATATGTCTTTAGAATCCTCCAGATTCAAGTACAAAATGTGTACCAATTTGCGAAAATTCTGTAACAGAAGATCAAACAGACATTGAATACAACGTAACTTTGCACGAAGACGATGTGGATCATCAATTTTGGTTGATAACAGTTCTGGAAAGTGACGGTAAAAATCCTGTTTTAACAGACCTAAAAGACAGTTTAGAAAAACTCTACAAAACCGCATTTAATCGGTAAGCAATTACATAAAACAATAAATAAACTATAAAAAAAACTCAATTTCTTCCTAAGTCATCAGAAACAACATTTGGGCATACAGGATGACCGTCACAAAAGGGCGACACGAAGCGAAGAAGTTGTTAACGTACATATCCACAACGTTTCGAAAATGATCAACGATGGGACAGAAAGAATAGAAGTAATCTACCATGTGTCAGTGTCTGGTAAGCCTGTCATAGCTGCAACTGCAGCAGAAGACATGAAACTCGTATCAGATAACGAAATCGTCCAAGAACTAGGGTTTTCCCCAGTCATAAAAGCTGAACGTACGTTAACATATTTTTTAAATTCTTATTTAATGACCACAAACTTGATTGCAGCATATCTCAAACCCAGTCGTCCAGAGTATCTGGAAACAGCAAAGAACACTTGGCTCTTCATTGGTGCTGCCTTATCAATTTTATTCCTTCTTCTCTTACTAGCCACCTTAGTCACCCTCAGCTTAAGCAAGAAGAAGAAGACCAGTCTAGGGAGCGCCAATAGGAGGCAAGTGTTCGAACATGGTACTGTCGGGAGGGAAAGCAACAAAAGCTTTGTTATCTCTGAAACTGATAAACGAGGAATCGCAAATGAGGGAAGAAAATTGTCTCCATCCTACATCAACTATAAAGATGAAGCAACGTTGACGAAAACTTTTAAAAGTACTGGAAGTATGACTAGCAGACCAAATAGTTCTTCAAATTCAACAGTTAGTAGGTAAATAGTACACAAATAGATCCATTTACATAATTCTATTAATATTATATGGATCTTATGGGTTCTAGTAGTGATAGTAGTTTGGATATATCACCCCTGATGGTGGCTCAGAAGAAATTAAAAATGCAGACGAACAAGATTAGTGTGTCTAGACCCAAAGGGGCCTACAACAGAACAGCCCCTTTGGACGAACATGTTGTCAAGTCTAACTCCACAGATAGTAGCAGTAGTAATACGTCGAGTGATTTTAGTACCAAAGATTCAGTTGATACTGTCTTAGAAGGAGCTGGAGGACAAGAATCTGGCGTTCTAAGTGCTAAATCTTACCTGTCCATGCCTTCAGTAAAATCATTTCCAAGGTGCGTTTATTTTATTTTTTTTTAACTTCATACTCGATATTATTTATTGTATGTAATAGGAGTAATGTTCCCGATTCTTTGAGTAAAATTTTGCAACCAGTTAGTGTCCTCCACTTAGATTTGATGGACGATAATTGTGAAGAAACAATAGAAAAACCTCAGGGTTTTTTTAAAAGTAACAGCATGAGTGCCATGGAAGATCCGGGGGTTGTTGGACCTCTGGTTTGGGAACTTCATCGCAAAAGTTTGCAAGGTATTCAACGAATAAATAAAGTAACCCTTTACTCTATAACATACGGGGTTTTATAGAAAGCAAAGGGGATGATTCTAATGTAGGGAGAAACGCTGTTGCCATGAGGAAGAGGTTTCACACTCTCTTGGACGAAACGTTTTCTTTGTTTGGAAGTCGAAGAGGAAGTCTGGCGAATTTAAAGATTATGAACACTTCAGAGGGTAAAAGTAAATCTGCTGCAACTGTCAGGTAAAAGCATTCCCTTCTAGAGAACCCAAAGGAGTTTTCGAATTAAGTTTGAGTTTTTTCCGATTGTTTGTTTTACAGTTCTAATGCCCAAAGTACACCAAACAGTCAATCAGACAATTATGTTAAACCAAGACCAAAAACTTCATACGGTAGAACATCTCGTACTTCTGAAATAACCAAACCAAAAGGGGCTTGGAATAGCCACACTCCGTCACCTCTAACGAGGCCAGTTAGTGCCGGGATTCTCAAGAAACCTCGACCACCCCAGGTGGACGTGGATCAAGTTTTGGCAGCAGGTGCTTTAAAGCCGGACGATCCAGCTCTTACTCTTATCACTTCCATTAAAACAGAACTCAAAAAATGCTCGTTACCAGGAAGCACGGCGAATTTAATGGAGTAGAGTCACCCCTCTTGAATTTTCAGGGTATGACGTCTTCTTAAATTTGTATGCATGTCTTATTTTTTTTTTTTTTTTATATATATAAAATATACGTATTATTTTGAAAAAAAATAATACTTGGGTCTTTCTTTTTTTTTTAAAAAAAAGAAAACGTGAATTTTGCGTTTAGCGCCGTTTTCTCGTACTATATTCGGTCATTTATATAATCCTAGCAATCTTATTTTTTTTGTTTAATATTAAATCGAATTTTGTTCACTGATAACTATCAAAAAGTCAAAAAAATGTCAGCTTTTCTGAACAGATACATTTTTAAGAGAACATCAACATTTGCGGTAACAACATGTGTTTTGGTGTTTTTCTTCGACAGATTTGTAGAAATTTTAGCCGACAAGATTTTTGTAATGATCAATGAAGATAAAATGTTCAAACCAAAAGATATAATTCATGAGGCGACTGTATCTTCTTCTGCCGAACCAGTGGATGAGTGTGCAAAATTAAAGAAAACTTGATCGATTAAAATCTCCTGAGAAACGCAGTAACATTTTTCTTTAATTAATTATCATAATTAATCGTTTAAATAATAAAATGTTACATTTATTTGACGTGTAAAAAAATAAAATTATCAAAAAGGTGTCGGATCTATTCGCTCACTTTGGGGATCATTTTTAGCCTTTATCAGTTTGATTGATAACAAATCGTGAGTTTTTTCTTTTTTCAAAAAGATATTTCTGTTACCTTATCAAAATAAAATCAAGTTTACAATAGTTTTATGTCCCAAATCCGGCTTGATGTGCCGCCACTGGTACAAGTTGAATTTATTATTTGTAAAGGTTTGTTATGCAACCACCTTTACGTACGTGTACATGTTTGAGCTGAAAGTATAACTTTGTTCGCTTTTTTGATTAAAATTAAAAATATTAATTAAAAAGTAACGCGCAACTACTTAATTAATATTTTTACTACATAAATTCAAAAAATATTTAATATTTACAAGGTTTAAAAAAAATTATTTCAAATTTTGAACAATAGGGAAATTATTTTATTTTATTACTATTAAAGGCAATTTTTTGAATAAATAAAAGATATCAATTTTTCATGTTTATATTATACACAAAAGACAAATTAAAATAATAGTTTTCACAACTATTATATAAATAAATAATAAATCTTATAATTAATCAGTTAAAGATCAAAGAAAAAAAATAATTTAATCTTCTTAATTATTATTTCGATGTTGAGTCATTAATATGTTGTTGTAAGATAGCTGTGGCAAGTGATTGTGGTAAATTAAGGATTTTCGATAAAAGGGAGCCAGTCAAAACTTTTTGAACTTCATTGTTTTCCAATAACTTTGGAGGGATGCAAATTTGTAAAGGATCAGTATTGTTCCCGGGTAAATGCACTTGTATTGGGACCATTTTCTTGTTGGTAATTGGAGTAGACAGTACAGGGGATTTTTGGGGCTCAATTGAACCTGTTTTTATTTTATTTGAACTTTTGAAAGTTTGATGATTTTTAATTTTCAAATTCCACAGTTCATTAAGGTCCAGAATTACTTGCTCATTAACATCATCTCCAATTAACATTTCTTTACTGTTTAACAACACATCTTCAATAACTTCTTGATAAAACTTTAGGAGCGTTTGCTTGTCATTCTCCATTTATTTATTAGTAACACTAAATGACACAAATGGTATATTATTAACAACTTGAACAACTTACTTATTAAATTAACAAAAAGTTAATTGAAGTTTTGATTTAAGTTAAAACAAAAAATAACTTACTTTGACTTACTTTTTTATTTTTTCTATAATTTTTTTGTTTTTTTTTTTCCTAGGATATTACGATATTATAAACTTTTGTAAGCCTAGATTGATTCTTAATTTTTCTTTAGAAACCTGTAGAAAACGTAGAAAACTTGAAATTTTTTATGTCAAAAGATATACCTATTATGATTAAAAATTATGTTACAACACGAACTAAAATATTTATCTACTTACAATGAGTCGCGCGGCTTCTTACTGTATAAATAATTTATTACCTATTTGGATAATAAAACATTTTTATATTTTTTAAAGTGAATAAAAATGAAACAAAGCGCTCATACAGTTGTAATTTTCTTTGTCCAAAGCGGATGAAATTTAACACGTTCGTCGAATTAAATTGGACGGCTAAAACAAATGCATATTTGTAGGTGGTCTTTATTTTATCGTAGTAGAAAAACTTTTTACTAAACCCATTAAATTTCGTAAAATTTTGATTCTTCGATTTTCATAAACACAACATAAGCTTCAAGGTTTTTCATTCGTGTATGTTCGTGTTTTGCATTTGTGACGTCATGTGTGACGATTTGTAGACGTCACTTATTCTCTTCCGGAGGCCCACGCCCAATAAGCTCTAACTGTTTCATCACGTGCTCGAAGGCGACCAATCATACTGGCGATTCTGTTTAATAGTCAGAGTATTTGTGACAAGCGTAGAAAAAGTTTCGTCAACAGCCGCCATTTTGCCTGTCCGAGATCGCGTCGAATTTTGGACTAATTCGCGAAATTATCGTATCATATGTAAATTGTAGAGACCACTTTTCGCTTATTTTGAGATAATAAAATCATTCAGTAGTTCAATCGGATTAATTTTTGTTATGAAAGTGTCAAAAAGTGAAAAAGTGTGACTGATTAACTTTAAGATCATTGTGCGATTCCGACGGAAGATGGTGAGAGGTAGTCGTGAAGTGTAGTCGACAGTGGACTAGTGAAGTTTATGATGGCCGATGGTTAGCTTAAGGTTGATAAATATGTGCCTTCGGAGATGCATCGACACTCGGACATTCGAAATAGTGAAATGTGGCACCCTATAATTCATTATTTTTACGTTAAATCATGTATATTGCCTTTTGATCTGTTAAATTATTGAAGTGAAGTGTCTTCGGTCGACCGCAACATTGGGCCAGTGCCTCGGCTTCGGCTTGGTAAACAGGGGATATTGCTATGGCGGATCATCTTGTAGATGGGCCGCCAAATGCTAAGCGGCCAAAATTGGACCCTTTTCAGGGTCCATCGGACTCATCTGGTAAGATATTTCACCTAGTTCAATCGAAATTAAATATATTTTAGGCATGTTGTGTTAAATAAATGTGGCGCGCAAGTTTCGATTACCATTTGACATGTAATACGAAACAGAAATATGTTTTAAAGACAGCTGTTTTTTTTTTATTTTTTCGCATCTATTTCCACTGACTTATTTTAATCATCAATTTGTGAAAAATGTTAAATGCCGGTTTTTAGTAGGTACTCCAAAACAAACATGGCACTGACATAATACGTTTGTAAACAATATCGCTCTTGAACTTCTTTTGCATGTGTGCTTTGGTATTTTGCTTACCTTGCATGAATTTTATGTACCTACTAAAAAATTGTACATAGCGAAAAAGCTTCTCATAATATAAACTTAATATAAACCTCTAAATTTATTACTTACTAAATTCCTACAAATCTAGGTTAGAATTAAGTAGGTGATGGTAGAAAAAGAAAAAAAAAGTAATTCTGTATTTGTACCTAACTATTAGTGGCAATGCAACAAGTTTACAACTATGGCTTGGCATCTGGACAAAATCTTGGACCTACTATGGGTTGTGGACAGCCTGATCTTCAGCAGTGGAATATGCGCCAACAGCAAAGTAAATACTGCTTCGATTCACATTTCACACTGTCTAATAATCTACAGTGTATACTACTAACTAAATCTAATTGTACCATTACTAAATTTCTAACTGAATATCCTTTCATTCATCAAAATATGTATTTTGTATAAAATTATTCTCATTTATGCTGTTCATATAGATCCACTGCTATGGTATATGTACTTTTAGTCTCATTCGAGTGTCTACTGTACACATTTGCTTGCTTATGCTTATTTTATGAATATACTACTATTTTAGTTTGGGAAAGAAATTTTTGAATAATTTTGTTTGAACCTGTGTAAATAAAAAATTTCCTTCAAAGTCACATTTGTCAGAGTCAAAATATGTAATTGTTACAGTAGACACTTGTTAAATGATGCAACATTTGTTAATAATTTGATAATAGCAGCAGATAATACTAAAGAAGGCATAACACACCTATACAAAGTAAAAATGCAATGTCAGAGTTTCTGCTAAAGTATTATTGCATGTAATTTTGTCAATTTGAGAGATCATAATTTATTTTATTCATTATTTCAATTTTGGTACCTACCAACTAAAATTTATGTTTGCTTCTAGTAGACTTGTACATGTTCATATTGTGTAGTTCTTTAAAGTACACACTTACTCCTTCATAAACTAGTAATTAATAATTACTATTTTGTATTTAAATCACACTTTTGTTTCTTTCATTTTATCATTAAGTCTTGCATCCAGAGTTTAATTGATTCTGTCTCTAATTTAGTTACTTTTTCATTTCAGAAATGTTATCTAACATTGATATGTTTAATTTGGAAAACGATCTTCCGGAGGAGCTTATTTCTTCAGGTAGTTCATGGGGGATGGTGTCAGATCCCATGGGGAATAACAAACCTTCCGCTCAGGGCCCAGGCCCTGGAACATTGCAAAATGGCATGGAAAATGCGGAAGGAACTAATGCATTACGACAACAAATGCAACTTAATCATCACTTAATGCAGCAGCAGGTATTTCACTTACAACTTACTAAGACATTCCCTTTTTAATTGAGATATTTTATTTATCAAAGGGCAATAAAACTTTGGTCGGCAACGCTCTAGGCCTTGCGGGCAATCAACTAGGTAGTAAAAGTCCAAATTTACAATCGCCTCCTAACGTATCTGTCGCAAAAGGGAATGTAGTCGATCAGATGTCTCTAGGAAGTCTCCCATCAAGCATCGCTAGTAGTGTAGGCTTACAATCCATTGCAAACAATGGAAGTTCTCCTCAGGTTATGAGTTCCATTCAAGGTGAGCAAATTTTTTTGTGCAAACAAGTCAAAAACAATGTCTATATAAGTAAAATATATTTAAGGGACTTATCGAGTGTTTTTTCCTTTTACATTAAACTCAGGTATGAATAATAGCGTAGCAAACGTAAGTGCGGGCGGAAATATGATAATGACCAATAGTAATATGGGCGGAAATTTGGGCACGATGGCTGGAGGAGGTTTGGTAGTGTCCAGTGGTATGAATAAACAGGGACTTGCGAACGCTTCCAACATGATGGCTCCGGGACACCATCCTGCCAATCACGGTGTACCTCAGGTATGCAGTTCATTTTAAATTTTGTCTAAACAGAAGATTCACGCTTTATTTGCAGCCCATCCAGAACGGTCCCATGATGAATGCGAGAAACGTGGCATCTCTCCAACAACAAATTAACCAACGAACGCCCGGTCCTCATGGTATACATCCAATGGGACCGCGCATGCAACCTCCGGGGATGATGCAACTCGGCGGACCCGTGGGTCAAGTAATGTCTGCCAATACTCCCTACCCCTATTCGAACGCGACGGGGCCTCAAAACGTCCACGTCGGTGGTAAGTAATAATATTTCATTAAAATTCAACATTGATTGCGAGTTTCTTATAAATTGAGTGTTTAAGTAATAATTTTTTTTTGTGTAATTGTAGGTGGTGTTGTGGCCCCTCAAAGACCTGGTTCGATAGCAATTCAACAGAACCGTTTCGGCGGACCTACGGGCCCCGTTGGTCCTACAGCGGGTGGTGAAGGCGGAATGGCTCAAACTCAACCACCGGCCGCCTCGCCAGCTCAACCCCAGTCCGGTGCCCCGGCAGGATCGCAGCCAGGGCCCCAGACCGCTACTCAAAATCAGACCACTGCCGGTACGGCACCAGCAGCATCAACAGGTAACCACCACCTCTTTTTCTTTTTTTTTTTTTAATAACTTTTAGTGTACAAAAATGTTTGTTTTTCAATTTTGTACTTGCAGATCCCGAAAAGAGAAAATTGATCCAACAGCAGTTGGTGTTGCTTCTGCACGCGCACAAGTGTCAGCGACGAGAGGCGCAGGCCAATGGTGAAGTGTGGTTGTGCACATTGCCCCATTGCAAGGTGATGAAGAACGTTTTAAATCACATGACCACGTGTCAGGCGGGAAAGAGCTGCTCCGTACCTCACTGCAGTTCGTCGCGACAAATCATAACTCATTGGAAAAATTGCGTGCGAAACGACTGCCCCGTTTGCCTACCCCTCAAACAAGCAGACAAGAACAGAAATAATCCCAATGGTACGTTGCAATACACATTAAGTCAACAATTTTATTATTTATTTATTTATTTCTTAAAGCTACCACAAATCAACCTCAGACAACGCAGTCGCCGAATCCGTCAGCGTCAGATATGCGCCGGGCTTACGACGCGCTTGGAATCCAATGTCCGACGACGGGGACGACGGGTCCGACTCCTGCAGGTCTTATACCGAACGTAGTGCAACCTCGCCCGGGTATCCGATTGCCTTTAGCGACTGGAGGTCCTGCGGCTACCAACCAAATCTTGCAACATTCACAACAACAGCAGCAACAGGCGGCTAACATGGGCGGTATTCGAGTACTAGCGCCCACGCAAAATCAAACAGCGCCCAACGTCAGTTTACCACTCGGAAGCGATTCGAATCCAGCCGCAACTCAGAGCGCTGCCGTCGCTCAGGTTGCTGCTAATATCACGCAGAACGTGCCCGGAGTGCAGCTCTTCGGCACCGGAGATGCTCAATCACAAGCAGTCGTAAGTAGATACTTTAAGTCCAATTACTATTTTCAATTTTACTCTAGTACATGTAATAGTTTTTATCTTGTTTTTAAAGGTGGGTGCTGATGGTCGTATGCAGGTAACGACGGGTCTGCAGCCCGGTCAGGTGACGGCCACACCGATGCAAGGAACCAAAGAGTGGCATCAATCAGTCACGCCCGATCTCCGTAACCATCTAGTACACAAGTTGGTGCAGGCAATCTTTCCGACCCCCGATCTCCAAGCGATGCAAGATAAACGGATGCACAACCTGGTGGCGTACGCGCGCAAAGTCGAGGGCGACATGTACGAAATGGCAGATTCCCGTTCCGAATACTATCACTTGCTCGCGGAGAAGATCTACAAGATACAGAAGGAACTGGAAGAGAAGAGGCAGAAACGCAAAGAACAACAGTTACAGCAACAACAACAGCAGCAGTTGCAGCAGCAACAGCTCAGGCCGGGACTTCAAGGTGCTGTTCCTGGAGTTGGTCCAAGACCTGGCGCTCCCGGGAGTACCTTGACTCAACAGGCTGGTTTACGGAGCAATTCTCCAGCTCTTAGTAATTCTATCGGTAAAACTTTCCGGATTTTGTTGCGATTCAAAAATATATTTTACTTTTTTATTTTTCAGGCTTAGGCAGCGTTCTTAATCAACAAAATCGCATGTTGTTCGCCGGTCAGAACGCAGCAGCGGCGGGCGTTGGTAACGCTCAGCAGCAATCGGTGGCCGTTGGTCTTCCAGGTCCGAGTCCGACGGGCTCGAACATACCCTCGCAACCCAGTTTATCGCCGTTCAGTCAACCGATGTCGCAACAACCGCAACCGCCCCCGGGCAGCATGACGGGACCGACGAGTAACGGTCCCAGTTTGCCCGCCACTTCGCCTACGCTCACCCAACAGCAACAGTTTAACGAAGTGCTAAAGAACAGACTTGCGCCGTCCCCGTCCGCCTTCGGTTTACATCAATCGGCGGCTGGTGTCGGCGGTATGGCAACTAATCAGTCTCAACAACAGATGAACGCTAACGGAGGTGCAGCTCCAAGACTGACTAGTTCTACCCCCGACATTACCACCTCGTCCATGGTGCACATGAGCACCGCCGTGGGACCAACGTCGGTTAGTTCCTCGAGGGGTGCTTCGCCTGCACCCCCTACTCCTATCGTCTCCTCACCATCCAACATTACAGCAAATAGTTTAGGTAAGTCAATTTTTAAAAGGAAAAATGTTTGCACTTGATTTAATTATTATTTGTTATTTCATAGGTAAGGGTATGACGGCGGCAGAACGTCAGGCGTTACACGCGCCTCGTCCCACGTCGATGTCGTCGCAGATGGCGGCAATAACGGCGGCGCAAAAAGACGACGACTCGCCGCCCCCGTCCTCGAATGGCGGTATCAAGGGAAAGTTAGACAATATCAAACAGGAAGACACGTCGTCGTTAGATATAAAAGAGGAAGATGGTAACACGATGGACGGTCGCGAAAGCGGCGGCAAGGGTATTAAGTCTGAAATAAAACAAGAGATTAAAACGGAACCTATGGAGGGTATGGATATGATGGATGAGCACGGAGTGAAAGATGAACCGCCCAGTACACCGGACAGTTCTGCTGACATCAAACCGTCCCAAATATCCCGAGACATGGTTCCTATTCAGGGACAGGACAGTATGAAACGTAAATGCAGTAAGTTTGTCTTTCTTGTCATTAGTGGTTTAGGTAAGAACATTTTATTTTGTTTTGTTTAGTATTTAAGCCTGACGAACTAAGGCAGAAGCTTATGCCCACGTTGGAAAAATTGTACCGTCAAGATCCTGAGAGTATACCGTTTCGACAGCCTGTTGATCCGCAAAGTCTGGGAATACCCGATTATTTTGATATCATCAAAAAACCGATGGATCTCTCGACGATAAAGAGGAAACTGGACATTGGCCAGTACCAAGACGCTTGGGAGTACGTTGATGACGTCTGGCTGATGTTCGATAACGCGTGGCTTTACAACAAAAAGACAAGCAGAGTCTACCGGCATTGTACCAAGGTCAGTTTCAATCTATTTGCCTTAATTTATGAAATATTAAACATTGTTTTAATTTTATTTTTGTTAATAGTTAGCGGAAGTTTTCGAACAAGAAATAGACCCAGTGATGCAGTCGATGGGTTACTGCTGTGGAAGAAAATACACTTTCAATCCTCAGGTCCTGTGCTGTTACGGAAAACAATTGTGTACGATTCCTCGAGATGCCAAATATTACAGTTATCAGAACAGGTCAGTGCTTTATTGTTATTATGTTTATTCACATTTTGGTTTTATTTTAAATTTCTCTTTCGTTTTGTCAAAAGTAAAGTATTGTCTAATTTCAATTAAAACAAAAATAAAAATTATTCTTTGTAGGGTGAAACTTCCTACATTTTTTGCCATGTCTTTTTTTTTTTTTTTTTCGTTAATGTAAACTAATTCGTTCAATTTGTTTTTTATTTTTATGAATTGCTGTATAAATACTTTTACAACTAATGGGCACATAACATGCTAATTTAATTAATTACACAAGAAATAGTACTGCTATGCCACAAATATGATATAGTAGTATGCTTGTGCATTATTAACCCATGCTTGTGATTTACATTTGCAAAATTTATTTATTACGTTTCGAGAGTGAGGAATGTTTGAAAAATGACTTTATCTACGTTAGAAATTTTAATTATAATTGAGATACCTAAAGAACTTTTTAAAACACTTTTCTTGAGCTTACATATAGGGCAAAATAATTACTAGTGGTTATTTTTCAAATTGTAATCAATTTGTATATTTTGTTCGAATCGAGACAAAAATTCCAACTCAAATTACATAATAGCAAATAAGGGTGATTATCTTTCGGCGTTGTAAATGTAAATCACGTTTTAACGCTGGTTCATCTTTTATCTTTCCCGATTACCGCTTTTCTACCTAACACCACCACCAATTTACACCCACATCGCTTGTTGGCTGCCCGCTTGTTGACCCCCGCAGTCTTAAAGCATTCGGACTTGACTCCAACAGATACACCTTCTGCCAGAAGTGTTTCAACGATATCCAGGGCGACACCGTGACCTTAGGAGACGACCCTAATCAAGCACAAACGTAAGTAACTATTTTTACTTTTTATTTTGTAAATCAAAATATAGAAAGAACACTGTCTCATACGTGTGTCTAGCTCTTCTTGTTTGTTATTTTTAAACTTGTTACTTTTGTTAATCGTTTATTACATTTTGTCGAAAATGCATTACTTTATATTGATATACTTTTTAAATGTAGATTTCTCATAATTTAGGATTTTTTTTGAAAATCTTGGAACACTCGTGAAACTTTTCTGCTATCAGAATTAGTTTTTTCGTATTTTGAATAAAATTAAATCTTTTTAGATTTTAAGTAGTACTTTTGTTGATTTCTATTTAGCAATGGCATTCAAAATTTCGCGATGAACGTTTAATATTTCTACTCTCATAAATAATCGTATATTATTAAACGTTGCAGCGTGATAAAGAAAGACCAGTTCAAGGAGATGAAGAACGATCACTTAGAGATGGAGCAATTCGTTTATTGCAACGAATGCAGTCGCAAATTGCACCAGATCTGTGTACTCCATTTGGACTGTATTTGGACATCGGGCTTCACATGTGACGAGTGCCATAAGAAGAAAGGCACGAAACGAAAAGACAACAAATTTAGCGCGAAACGATTACCAACGACAAAATTAGGCGTGTACATCGAGACGCGTGTTAATAACTTTTTGAAAAAGAAAGAAGCCGGTGCCGGAGAGGTTCACATCCGGGTCGTGTCCAGTTCGGAAAAGGTGGTCGAAGTTAAGCCAGGCATGCGCGCTAAATTCGTCGAAAGTGGCGAATTGTCTCCGGAGTTTCCGTATCGCGCTAAAGCTTTGTTTGCGTTCGAGGAAATTGACGGCGTAGACGTGTGTTTTTTTGGGATGCACGTGCAAGAATATGGAAGCGATTGTCCGCCCCCGAACACCAGACGTGTTTATATCGCCTACCTCGATTCGGTGCACTTTTTCAAACCGCGTCAGTTTAGGACCGCAGTCTATCACGAAATCTTGCTCGGTTACATGGATTACGTGAAACAGCTCGGATATACGATGGCTCACATATGGGCGTGTCCCCCGAGCGAGGGCGACGATTATATCTTCCACTGCCACCCTATTGAACAGAAAATACCAAAACCCAAACGTCTTCAAGACTGGTACAAGAAAATGCTTGATAAAGGCATCATTGAAAGGATTGTTCTTGACTATAAGGTCAGTAATATAATACGTGTTAATTCATTAATTTACAATCGATAACGTGATTTTATTTGCAATTAGGATATCCTCAAACAAGCAATGGAAGACCATCTAAGGTCGGCTGCTGATCTTCCATACTTCGAAGGTGATTTCTGGCCAAATGTGTTGGAGGAAAGTATAAAAGAATTGGATCAGGAAGAGGAAGAGAAAAGAAAGCAGGCGGAAGCTGCAGAAGCAGCAGCCGCGAATGCTGTGAGTTTTGACGTTTGAAATCTTTTTTGTTTTAAGTTTATTTATTAATAATAACAATTATTTGTTAGATGTTTTCGATATCGGACGACAGCGAGTCCGGTTTAGACGGTAAGAAAAAGGGCCAGAAAAAGGCAAAGAAAAGCAACAAGTCGAAATCGAATCAGCGGAAAAATAGCAAAAAGTCTAACACTCCACAGACCGGAAACGACCTCTCGGCAAAGATATTCGAAACGATGGACAAGCATAAAGAGGTTTTCTTTGTAATTAGGTTACATAGTGTACAGAGGGCAGCTAGTTTGGGGGTAAGTTGCTTTATTGGAATACACAAGTAACAAATTTTTGATGTTATAATTATCTTTATCTGTTTTAGCCAATTCAAGACCCAGACCCTTTCATAAACTGTGATCTCATGGACGGTAGGGACGCGTTCTTAACGATGGCGCGCGAAAAGCACTACGAATTCTCGTCGCTTCGTCGTGCCAAATACAGCACGATGGCGATGTTGTACGAGCTACACAATCAGGGCCAAGACAAGTTCGTCTACACGTGCAACCATTGCAAGTCTCACGTCGAAACTCGTTACCATTGCACCGTGTGCGACGATTTCGATCTGTGCACTCTGTGCTACGAGAAAGAGGGCCATCCGCACAAGATGGAAAAACTTGGACTCGATCTCGACGACGGCTCTTCGCCGAGCGAAAAACAGGCCAATCCGCAAGAGGCTCGTACCTTATCGATCCAAAGGTGTATCCAGAACCTGGTGCACGCGTGCCAGTGTCGCGATGCCAATTGCCGTCTCACCAGCTGTCAGAAGATGCGACGAGTTGTCACGCATACCAAAGTGTGTAAACGGAAAACAAACGGTAAGTCAGTTACACTCGATACGATTTATTAGAAAATATACATAAAATTTCGTCTTTTGTTGCAGGTGGTTGTCCTGTATGCAAACAATTAATAGCGTTGTGCTGTTACCACGCGAAACACTGCCAAGAAACCAAGTGCCCGGTACCGTTCTGCTCAAATATCAAACATAAGCTGAAGCAGCAGCAACTACAGCAGCGGTTACAGCAAGCGCAGCTGCTGCGTCGTCGTATGGCTGTGATGAACACGAGGACGATGGTGCCACAAAGTCCCGTTCCTGGTACGACTATGCCGTCGTTGGCGTCTGGGGGGCAGACTGTGCTACCAGGCGCGGTCAGTCCTGCGGGAACTATGGGCGGACCGGGCGCGATTACGACCGTCGGCATGGGAATGCAATCTCCTCATCAACCAGGCATCGGTATCAAACCTGGCACGCAGACTCCTCCCGCGAACGTGCTTCAAGTCGTCAAACAAGTGCAGGAGGAGGCGGCAAGACAACAGCAACCGCACGTGGGCTACGGAAAACTTACTCCCGGCGCCGGCGTTCCCGGCCAGAGTATGCCGCCTCCGCAAGTTCAAAGGACCATGGGACATCTGGGAGCCGGACAAGGTAATTTATTAAAAGCAAGACAGCACATGTGTATTAACACAAATTTTGCGGTGTTATGTCTGACATAATCTCTTAATTTTATCGTCTTTCAGTTACTTGTAATGTTTATTTGTAAAATGTGTGTTTATTTTTGTTCACTAGGGGGTAACTTGTTACCTATGGAACAATGGCAGCAGCGATATCCTGGCGGTGCCGGCCAAGGTTTGCGCCAGTCGGCGCCGCAGTTGATGCCGACACAGAACCAGCTCGGCGGTACTCCAATGCAGGGCGCGTCGCCAACGGTAAGGCCCGGAGCGGGCGGTCTCAACACGTCCGGCGGTAATATGATGCGTAAACAGGCCCTGCACGAACTGATGCAGACGTTACGATCTCCGCACTCGGCTGAACAGCAGCAACAAATTTTAGCTATATTGAAAACGAATCCACCTCTGATGGCTGCATTTATTAAACAAAGACAGGTTAGTAATATTAATATTATTGTTTTTCTTGAAATATATATTTTTAATGTTGGTTTTTCTTAATAGGCTCAGGCGCAAGCACAGCAGGGTGGGGTAGCCGCTGGAGTCACGGGAGCATCTCAGCAACAGCTGCAGCATATGTTAAGTCAGACTCCGCCGCAACATCAGAATAGGATGCAGATGCAGACAATGCTGGGACAAGGACCTGGACAAGGGCCCGCCCCCGGACCTCAAGGTAAGTTCCTGTTTTAATTTATTTTCGGTTAATGTTTGATATGTAGCTGATGCTTTTTCTTTACATTCTGTAGAATATTGTAGCTTGTTTTTATTTCTACAAACTTAAGAATATTAATTTGCGTCATAATTTGACGAAAGGAAAAGAAAGAATAACTTTAAGTTTTTTAATTCAATATATCAATCAAGAAATTCAAACAAATTAAGCAGCTGTTTGGCTGAAAAAAGTTACGTTTGACATTTTATAACATTTATTGATATAAAGGATATTAATTTTATTAATGTAAGAGGTTGTATCGTAAGCACTGTAATAGATAATTTTAACTCGGGGTGAGTGTTAATTTCCTTCATCGTATAACTTTAACATTAACTTTCCTCTTACACAATTACAATGTATGTTCCGCACCGTTAATTAACCTTTCATATCGACACGTACTAGTAGTCAATCGAATACCTCACATATAATACATCAACACGTTCGTTTCGACATTGCATGTCTATAACTATTCCTGTGTCCCGGTCCTTCGTACAAACATTGCAAGTGATCTTTCCTTCCTTTGTATGTTAAGTGGTTTGTGGAAAAATCCCGTAGAATCCTTGACAAGATTGCGTGGACTGTTTTTAACTAGAAGAATTACCTAGCGTGCACGTTATTGTTGACTAGCTGAAAAAAAAATAAACAAATAAAATAATGATTGCAGCTCAGCAGCAAATGAACCAGCAACAGCAGCAATGGTATAAACACCAGCAGCTGCTGGCGATGCAACAGCGGCAACAACAACAACAACAGCAGCAACAACAGCAGCAGCAACAATTCCAACAGCCACCTGCACCCCCCGCCTATCAGCAAAGACTGCCTGCCATCCGACAGCCGCACATGTCATATAATAATTCGTTCGCCGACCAACAATACCCGCCGATTCAGGGTCTTAAACCGACGCCACCTCCAGTGCCATCGCCTCAAGGCGTGATGGGACCGCCGCCGGGTGGCATTTCGGTTCAGCAACAACAACAGCTGATGCAGAGCGTGCGGAGTCCGCCTCCTATTCGCAGTCCGCAACCGAACCCGTCGCCGCGTCCTATACCGAGCCCGCGCAATCAGCCGGTGCCGAGTCCGCGAGGTCCTCAACCGTCCCCTCATGACCTGGCCACGTCCGAAATGTTGCTCGGTCAAAACCATACGAACAGTTTACACACGCACACATCGCCCAACGGTCAAGGTCAGGACGGCAACGACGTGCCTCCTATGACTCCCCAAGATCAACTCAGTAAATTTGTGGAGCAGCTTTAGTGGTGATGATGAACGATGACCTAATGGTTTCTTCGTGATTATTATAAATGATGGCTGATGACTCTGTCCTGTCGTAAATATTGTTACGTCGTCGATTTGTTGTTATTATTGTTGTTGATGTTGTTCCGAAAGAAAGCAACGGAAGAAAACGATAACAGAAAGACAGGGGTAAGAGAGAGAGAGATATAGATAGATAATTTTGAAGAGGGAGGAGAACATTTAAGACAACCAGGTGCTGTGTGACTGTACAAAAAAATTTAAACAGTGGTCTAAATAAATAATTGATTTATTTAACTGAAGTATACTTATTCTAATAAGAGATTTCGACTGGTCTCCGTGCCGCCTTTGTATTTATATTGTAAAAAGTGTAAGTAATTTATGATTGAATTGGCTGGACGATATTGTGTAGTTAGTATCATCTATCGTTGATAAATTGCATAAGAATACTGTACATATGTTTAATATTATGTAATATGTATATACGATACGACACGTACACACCACAATTACATGTTGAAACAAACACATACATACATACACACTCACACGCAAACACGTTATGATGATGATGAGTAATTTTACTAAAATAATAATAATAATTATGATGATCATGATATAGTAAAATGTTTTACCTTTTTAAACAAAATAAGAGAAGAAAAAGTGTGAAAACTAAGACGTTGCGATACCTAAAAGTATTTGGCTTCGCGAGGCTGTGTTATTTATCGAACAAGAATATTACGTGAAAAGAATAAATACTACATAAATACTTACTAAAAAAATGGCGGATTGTTACCCCTCCCCCCGCGAAGGAGGGGGTGATGTACACACTGTGCATAGCTCCGCACCCACACTATAAAGAAACTACTAATACTACGTTGCTTATATTATTATTTTTTGTTTTAATTTTTTTTTTTCTCTTTCAATTTTTACTTTTTTTTATAAGCTGAAAGTTACGAATATTAGCGAGCTGTATTATAGTAATTATTAATTGATTAATTAATATATTAGGCAATTTTTACAGACTGTAAGTGTTGTGTCGGTAGCTCTATAATGATGTGATGGAGGCGCACGCCCCGTAATTGTTTTTATATAATATATTTATAATTTATACAATATTGTCTTGTTTATCATGTGTTATTTGATGACTACATTCCGCGACCGTGCGTGGTGGTGCCGTGTTACTACGCCCCCTCCGCTACTTATTAATATTACCATTTTTTTTATCGATTGCTACTACTACGGGCCAGTCTGATGGTACAGGGGTTAACATTTGGGGTATATAACAATCTTTTTTATAAATCTGTACGAAAATGAAACCGAATTTTCATTGTCGCGACCTCACCATTTTGAAAATAGTGAGTGATGTAATTGGTTATTTTAAATTGTCTTCACAACCACAATTTCTTTTACATGGAACTTTTTTGGTACTTTTAATAATGTACAATTTTTATTAATGCATTCTGAGAATAAAAGTAATATCGGTAAATAAAGAGAGTATGAAAACTGATTCTATTTGCTAATATAACTTTTATTACCAATGTCTTGTTAAAATATTAAATTGACTATAAAACCCTCTAGAAAATTTTTGTGAGGCTTGTTGTGCACAATTAGACCCCTGGGGGAGGTTGCGACCACGAAAACTTTCTATTCACCAACACCTCCTCTATATACTGAAGAAAAAAATTGCTGTCTCCCCAAAATGTTAACTAATCTACCTCTCCGTTTTATCGACCATTTGACTGGTCTACTATTATTACTATAACTATCTTAATTACACTTAATTATTACGGTGGCTATTAAAATGGCCCTCTCGCTGCTGCTACCTATCATTTATTAAATAATAATATTGACAATCTCAACGACCCCGCAGCCAGTGCAATATACACTTTTTTTTCGATTAAAAAGAAAATACACACAAGCCCTACTTCAGGACTGTTTCTTTTTTCCTATAATCGTCAAATTTATTTCTTAGTCCTACCTCTTGAATCAATCCAACTGTTTTTCCTTCCTGAAATTATTTTTTATTTCGACTTTAATTTATTACTGATTTTTTTTTTCATCTAGTTAGTGTTAAATATTTCGCAAAAATAAAGTATAAAAATTTAATAATTCCAGCTTTTTTTTATTATCTCCCTTTCAAGTAAAGTTTTGTTCTAAAAATTTCTTTATAAATTCTACTGCTTATTAACACTTTCTTTACTTGTTGAAATTATTTTTGGAAACACTTTAACACTACCAAAAATTGTATTTCTATTTCAGATTGTAAGTCATATTAAACTTACATTCAAATTTCGCGGTAGACCATTGATATAAATTTGTGGAATGCGTTCAGAAATATGACGTATATGAAGATCCTCAATTATCCCTAGATCTGTATAAGAGGACTAGTTTATTTTTACTATTAAACTATTTCCTGAATAATTTAAAATGGTTAATTCCTTTTAATTTCAACTAACTTAGTATATGAATGAATTTTTTATATTGTTTCCAACTAATTTTATTTGTCGTTACGTTATAAAACATTTTGTATTATATATGAGAAACATTGAAACTTTGCTTTTTATTTTAGTTTATTTAAGTTTTGACTACAATTGTGCAGCTTACAAGGTCTCAAACAAAATTGTAGTCAAACTTGAATACACTTAACATTTAAAAGTAAACTTGTCTCGTTTCGTACATAAAAATGTATTTTGTATACAGGTTCAACTATAGTTGATTAATTTTAGTAACATTTTTATTGTTCAGCAATAACTACTTTTTATAAGCGTATAACACAATTGTAATGAAACTTATTCTCTAGAAATTCAAAGAAATTGAACGCACCTTAAAACGCTTCTTGTTGTTTGACCGTATAGAGTTTATCTATGGTCAAAAATATGAATGGAACCGTTTTAACGTCAAATCAAAAGTAACATTTTAAAAATTTTAAGCGCCAGTGAGATAAATTGTGTTGTGTGCCTTTGTTTTTTGTTAATTTATCAATATTTAGTGCTTAGAATTAATTGTGAGCAAGTGCAGTTGTGAATAAAATGGATTTAAATACAAGAAAACGAAGAACCTCGTCAGCACTTCCCGAATCGGATAAGTTTGATAAAAATAGAGGGAAAACGCAACTTCGGCATTCAAATTCATTTATTAATAAAGACACGAGTGATAGAATGGCAAACGACGTTTTATTTCAAAATTTAGTGAAAGATCCAGAAAAACGAGCCTTGTTGCTACAAATGCTTTCTCAAGAAAAAGAGACCATCTTTAATAATAAAAAATACTTGCAAGATGGAAATTTTGAAAGCAGTGGTACTCCCAAGAAGACGAAGAACAAACTTAGAATTGAGAGCCCTTCAGCTTTATGGAAACGGCGAGCAATGGAAAAACAACAAGCCAGTGAAAGCGGATCTGTCTCTTCGGATCAACTTCCACCAAATTGTGCTACTCCAACAGTACCATTTGAAAAACTTTTAAAAGGCGTCGTAGGTTTTGTAGAACTGAAATGTAAAGGTGAAGATAAATCTTCAGGGGCCAAGAAGTTAATGATAGCCATGGGTGCAGAAGTAAGAGACACCTTTACTAAAGATGTGACACATGTTGTTTTCAAAGTAAGTGTACTTTTCTCTTAAAATTCACATAGAAGTCCATAAATTAACCACATAAGGTCTAAATAAAAGAGCATTTAAGCTCAAATTTAATGTCATACTTTGAATTTTCTCTGTTTCTACATTATTTAACTGGTTTATATGTATTTGTGTCACCCTGGATATATATATAATTGATTTGCACTTTTATTAACTATAATATGACTTATATTTATAAAGCTTTAAAAATATTATGTTTATTTGTAGGATGGCTCTTTTAATACCTACTACAAAGCGAAACTTTTAAAAATACATCTAGTGTCAGTCTTGTGGCTTGATGCTATCAAAACAACAGGAATTAGAGTTCCAGAAAAGAAATTTCCTGCTTTGGGATTTTCTTCTCGAGAGAATCACGATCTTTCTAAAATTTGCCTTGTAAGTATCACGTTTGATTTTAAAAATGAATCATTTCTACATATTTTTTTTATTAGGACTTTCAAAACGACTATGAAGAAATGATTCAAGACGAATTTCAAAAGACTTTGGCTTTGAGTACAGAAATACTTTCTCAAAGTTTTAATTCCGACCATATTACTAAGAGGAGAAGAACTTCTAATAAAAAGAACGCAGATATTTCGTTGAGTAGCGAAGATAATTCAATTGATCCCGACCCGATTGATTTAAATAGTGTACCTCAATTAGATAAACAGTCTTCAACACAAAATTGGCTTCAAAATGTAACGAATTCTTCACACAGTGACCAACTAGACGACAGTTTCTCGGACGTTGAGTCGGATTGCGGTATGGTTGATGGCTGCAGTGCGAAAAAAAGTAAAGAGTTAGAGATTCTCAACAAGTCAATAAGTAATTCAGTTTTTGAAATCGACAAACTGATTGAAACAGCATCTCTTGCGAAGGATACGTTTAACAAATCGGAATTTAGTCGGTTATTACGTGAAGACAAAGAGGTGAAAGATCAGAGATCATATAGCAGAGGAACTCATTCAACAAGCACAAGTGATTCTAAGTCTCTTTTGACAGGAAGAAATTTAAGAAGAAGCACTCGAATAAGCACGTTTGATAGATCAAAAAGTAGTGGTGCATCAGAAGAATTAACTTCTTTGGAATTATCAAGTGATGCTGAACAGAAAAGAAAATCTAACAGCATTAACTTAAAGATTGAAGAAAGAACTTCTGAAGTAAAAAATAACCGAATTACTAACGCAAGCAGTACCATGTCATCTTTACGGATTTCATCAAGTACTGCCAGGAGTTCTAATAAAAGGGAGTCGCAATTACAGAGAACTAATAAAGAATCGAATGGATCAAAAAATAAGTTGGATCAAATAGCTAACAAGAAATCAACGGAATTAAACGAAGAACCCAAAGATGTTTCTCATATCAAAACCAGATCGTCTTTACTTTTAAATCGCGATGTAAATTTGAAATCAACGAAAATAGTCAATGTTCCAACTAATTTATTAGAGAAAACAAAAACTCAGCCAAATAATTTAGAAAATACCACAAATAAATCAGTTTACGAAACAGAGAGCAGCGGTGATTCCAAAACAGCTACTCAAACAAAGAAGAAACGAAGAAAGTTATTTAATCCCGATGAGTTTTTATTGGAAGAAAACGAAGACATCCAGCATAAGCAGCCGATTGTCCTGATAAATTCTACAGTTTTGGTTGAAAATACCAACAAAGACAGGGCCAATACTACTGGACAACAGAAAGACAAAAAATCAACTAACAAACCTCAAAGAAAAAGTAATAAGAAATGTCAAGAAAATATTTCGCCGACTAGAAGAGATTTGGATAGTTCAGAAAGCGAGGCAGATTCTTCTCCGAAAAAGCAACCAAATGATGCAGACAAAAAGATAATAAGAGATCTTGCTAGAAGACGCTCCGTGAGAATACAAACAAAGAAATTCACTCAAAAAGAAATAGTGGCAACTCCAGATCCGAAACGAAGAAGTAGCTACGATTTTGTTCCAAAAGGGAAAACTTTAAGTCAAAGAAAAGTGAAAAAAACAAAAATTTCATCTATAGTTTGTACAAGACTTCACAGACCCGATGTGCAGACATTTATGCGGATCGTTAAGAAATTGGGAACATTTTATACTGAAGACGAAGTAAGCGAAAGAACTACGCATTTGGTGGCAGGAGAACCTCGAAGAACCATCAATATGTTAAGGGCACTTGCCAGGGGATGCTGGATTTTAAATATCGAATGGGTAAAAAATAATAATAACGAATAAATAATTAATTAATTTGTTAACAAAAATGTTAATTAATTTTGTAGCTATATAAATCTTTGGAAGTCGGACGTTGGATTGAAGAGGAAGACTACGAATTAACAGAGTTTTCTCCTGCTGTTCAGGTAAATATTTTCGTTGTAGGATTTTTTTATTACATTTTCATCGAATTAATATTAATTTTATATTTTGTTTTGCAGCAATGTAGAAAACAAAGACAGGCATTTGGTTCTCTATATTCGATGGACATTTTCGAAAATATGGGCCCCATATTTGTTTCAAATTCTTCAGTACCTCGTCGTTCCGACTTGGAGGAACTGATAGTTTTGTGCAAAGGAACTATTACCAGAACTGCGAGTGTTGCTTCTGTAATTGTAGGAAAAGTTGAAAAAGGAGCCGTTTGCGTTTCTGAAAAATGGATTTTGGATTCTGTCATGTACAATAAAAAGAAGTCGTTTAAAAACTATCTTCTGAAATTAACTAGTAGAATCAGCAAAGAATTTTAAATGTACGTACATAAGTTATTAATATTATTACTTATTATTGTTTTTGTTAGAAAAGGGCTTTTTTATGAGGCCTTTAATTTACTGTTCTTAAATATGTATTTTATTAAACTTTTTTTTCATAAAATTTATATTCCTCTACTTCTAATTTTCCTATTTCCACTATTTATTATCTACTTGAAATAATCACTGAATATTTATATAATTACTAATTTTCATATTGTAATAATTGAATTTTTTAGTTAATTTCTTTTAGTAAAATTAATTATTTAAATAAAACACAATATATTTTCTATTTCAAAGTGTGGTTTATTGGAAAAAAGTTAAATTTTGATTACAAAAAGCCGAAATTTTAATTAATTAAATACTGCCTGAAAACTTGTTACATACTGAAACTTTTAGGAAATTAACAAAGAAGAAAATTTAAATGGAACGATTCTGTGTAGTGAACTCGTGGAGACCATCGCCTTAATCGACTTCTTCGATGGTTGGTCCTTGACTCCTGCTGTTGAATCCTCCGGCTTGTTGACCGCAGCTTCCTCCAGGCATTCCTGCGCCGTAGGGATTACCACCCTGTTGTCCTGCCCCGTGCAACCTGGCCATGATCGGACTGCAGATTTGGGTAAGTTGTTTCTGTTTATCTTCGTACTCTTCCTTTTCGGCCAAAGTGTTAGAGTCCAACCACTTCAGGCAGCTGTCACACTCTCGTTCGACTGTGGCTTTATCTTCGGGGCTGATTCTGTCGCCGCAATCGCTTACAGCCTGCTTCAAGTTAAAGACGTAACCCTCGAGTTGGTTTCGGGCCGATATTTTCTCTCGTTGTTTCTCGTCTTCTTCACGGTATCTCTCCGCTTCTGATACCATTCTATCGATATCTTTTTGCGATAAGCGGCCTTTGTCGTTCTTGATGGTGATGTTCTTCGAGTTTCCGGAGCTGGTGTCTTTGGCGGAAACGTTTAAGATACCGTTGGCGTCCATGTCGAATGTAACTTCGATCTTGGGTACACCTCGGGGCGCTGGTGGAATTCCCGTCAGGTCGAAGGTACCAAGTAAGTTGTTATCCTTGGTCATGGCGCGTTCACCCTCGAACACCTGGATGGTAACGGCAGGCTGATTGTCGGAGTACGTAGTGAACGTCTGCGTCTGTTTACATGGAATGCGGGAATTACGTTCGACGATCTTCGTCATGACTCCGCCGGCGGTTTCGATACCCAGAGATAGAGGAGCGACGTCTACTAAGAGGACGTCTTGAATCTTGTCGCTCGTGTCTCCCGTCAGCACGGCAGCTTGCACTGCAGCACCGTAGGCAACAGCTTCGTCTGGGTTGATGGAAAGGTTCAGTTGCTTGCCGCAGAAGAAGTTCTGTAACAGGCTCTGAATTTTAGGAATGCGCGTAGAACCGCCGACCAGAACCACGTCGTGGATCATTGACTTGTCCATCTTCGCGTCCGCTAACGCTTTCTCTACTGGGTGGAGGGTGCTGCGGAACAAGTCGGAACATAGTTCTTCAAATCGGGCTCTTGAAATTTTTGTGTAGTAGTCTATGCCATCGAAGAGAGCATCGATTTCGATGGTAGCTTCGGTGCTCGACGACAGCGTGCGTTTCGCCCGTTCTGCTGCTGTTCTCAGTCTTCTAATTGCTCTTACATTTGTACGTAGGTCTTTTTTGTATTTGCGTTTGAATTCTTCGACGAAGTGGTTGACTAGTCTGTTGTCGAAGTCTTCGCCACCGAGGTGAGTATCACCGGCGGTAGCTTTGACTTCGAACAGAGATCCTTCGTCTATCGTTAGGATGGACACGTCGAAGGTACCGCCACCCAGGTCAAATATTAATACGTTCTTTTCGCCTTTGAGATTCTTGTCTAAACCATAGGCGAGTGCGGCGGCCGTTGGTTCGTTAATTATCCTAAGTACGTTGAGACCTGCGATGACTCCGGCATCTTTTGTGGCTTGTCTCTGTGAATCGTTGAAGTATGCAGGTACTGTGATGACTGCGTCTCGGACTTGGCCGCCTAGATATGCTTCCGCTGTTTCTTTCATTTTCGTTAATACCATTGAACTGATTTCTTCAGGTGCAAATCGTTTTGTTTCACCTTTGTGTTCTACTTCGATCTTCGGTTTGCCACTTACGTTGACTACTTTGAAGGGCCAGTGTTTGATGTCCTCTTGGATTTTAGGATCGTCGTATTTTCTACCTATCAGTCTTTTTGCATCAAATACTGTGTTTGATGGATTTAGGGCTACCTGGTTTTTGGCAGCATCTCCGATTAGTCTTTCGGTGTCGGTGAAGGCAACGTAGCTAGGTGTTGTGCGGTTGCCCTGGTCGTTGGCGATGATCTCGACCTTTCCTTGTTGCCACACACCCACGCAGGAGTATGTGGTTCCCAAGTCAATACCAATTGCTGGAACTTTCACCATTTTGATGCTTCGATAATAAATTCACTTGTATCACTCAATAAAAAATTCACAATGAATCGCTTTGAGATAGCTCTCAATAAGTCGCTTTGTATAACTTGTGTTTATACTCTCGTGTATTCGACAACTCTGATTTGAGCTCGCGCGGCCGCCGGTATTTATAGTCGCAGCGATTCCCTCCAGCAGCTGCTAGATTGTTCTCGAACGTCAGTGTGACGCCGTCGTTTTGTTTCTCGCTCTAACTCGCTGTAGACACCAATTGGCATCTTTGTTGTGCAGATTTTCTAGAAATTCTAAAATAATGAAACGGTTGAAATGCAATTATTTAATTATTAACAACAGGAAACAATTTAAAAAACTGTTTAAATTGTCGTATGCAAATTACTAAAGCTTTTATTATTTCAAGTCTACACGTTACGATATTGCAAACAAATTTTGGTGCTATTTTTGCATTTTAAAATGTAGTTATGCATTTTTTTTTGCTTAATTAATTATAATTAATATACCTACATCATCCCTTATCAACTAATTTAATTATACACGTCTTTAATTGTCATTTTTTAATATATTAAGCGAGAAGTTTATTGATTTGCAATTTTTGTGTGTAATTATTTTAATTCTTCAATTTTATTTTATAATTATCTCGTTAGATAAATTTAAAAGGCATTTAGAAAAGATTTTAGTTATCTAGACATATTTTAGACAAAATGTACGTGTTTTTTTGCACGTACACATATCTGTATGTATTATCAGTTTTTAAAATGTTTAGAATTCAAAAAATTTTCACAATATGTACGTGGATAACTACATTTTACATTATTTAATTAGTTATTAAAGTTTTTTCATCTTTCATTAAAAAAAAATTGAAGATAATTATCCATATTTTTCTTGTACTTTTTTTATTATAATTTGACGCTAATTATTCAAAAAATTTACTCACAGAAAATAGAAACGGTTTATTAAATTTGTTTTTAAAGGAAATTAAATGTTAAAATTAATGGAAATTTTTGCACGTTTTTCTAAAATTTGGCGATTTTTCTAGAACATTCCATTCGTACAGTTAGTGTGTACGTATCTATAAACTAGGACGGTCAATAAACTTCAAGTTCAAGCAGTCAAAGTCAAATATTTTTGTGTTATAAATAACACACCTACATTTTGAAATAATAACTTGTTTCGTAATTTTATTTAAAAGAAAGGAAAATTAATATTACGTGCATAAATACAGATATTTGTTTACGTATGCAAATGCTCTCCTAAATCAGATATTTGTTACGTATTTGTTTAAACAATTTTATAGATAATAATTAAACATTGCAGTAATTATTTTTGTTACTGTTGTGAAAGTGAAATTTAAAGAAAAAATATTTGAAAAGAATACACGTTGTTTTGAAAACATAATTAATAACATAAATAGGTGCTTATTCAAAATATTTTGTACGTTTTTCTTTTGAAATTGAGTTTTTGTTCTCAATGGAACACTTTTTCATTGGAAAATAGTGAAAAAATTGAAAAATGAAAAGAAGGAATAGGGTAGAAAAATCTAGAAAATTCGGGGCATGTCTGGAACGTTAGTTCGCTTTGTATGTGTACGTTCAATAGCTGTTTATACTGATCATAGGTGGCTCGTTTAGTTGTTTAAGGGAGCAAAAAAAATACCTATGGTGAAAGTTTCAGACATATAAGTAAATTGGATTTTTAAGAAAAACAGAAGAATTGTAAATATTTTTTTCTCTTGTCTGCACTGATTTTGATAAAAAAAATAAATGTTATTGATAGAAACTGTTTTCTAAAAATAACAACTATTTTATAAAAATCGGTTACTAATCAGCTTAGAGAAAAATTATTTATTACATTATTTGGTTAGTTAAGTTTATTTAACTGGTATTTTCAGTTGTTAAAAATTTTTTTGTCCCCCCAGAGACGTAAAAAAATTGTAATATTCATGTTGCAATTTTTTAAGGTTTTTATCTTAAACCAATTTACTTTCGTAATTAATTTAATCTAATAATAGTTTGAACCGATTTTAAGAAATATTAACGATCGATAGAAATTATCTTTTTCCCATTAGAAACTTATGTTACGCCACTGGAATTTATTACGTAACTGAAATTGATGTCAAGTAGGCTTTTAATTTGCTGAACAAGGATATGCAAAACAAAATACTACTCAGTTCAAGTGGTTGCCTACTTTATTAACAAGAGGTAATGTTAATTGTTTAATACGTCCTTAATTTTTTTTATTAGTTGAATATTGTTCGTAAACTTCACGTTAAGTAATTTTAGATTTCGTAAATTTATGATGATAACCTTTGCCATTCCTACTCTGATAGCTGCTGAATAATACATAACGTATGTAAGTTGTGCCATTCAATTTCGTACAGTTTCTCGTGCAGATTGATGTTAGTATGTCTTCAAATATTTTGAAATTTTATCGATCGCCTGCATTTACTGTTGCAAAAACAGAAGAAGTTCTAGATAAAATTATTTGGAAAAATGCATTAATTCATTCTCTGCAAACAGAATTATGCTTTTACGTAGAAATTTCCGGTTCAAATTTTTCAAAAGTTGAAAAAGACAAATTAATTTGGGTCATCCAGGACGTGTTCTATCCGGAAAAGTTGACTGAAGAGTCTCAGTTGAAGAAACAAAAAGGCGATTTATTAATTGAAGTCGGTCCGCGGTTTAATTTTTCAACTGCAAGTTCTACAAATGCTGTCTCAATATGCCAGTCGATTGGCTTAAGTGCTGTGAAGCGTTTAGAGGTATCTCGGCGATATCTGATTGCTTTTTCCGGAAAAATTACTCTTACAAAACAAGACATAGAGGATCTAGCGTCAGTTCTCCATGACCGTATGACAGAATGTATTTATACAAAATATAACATTCCTAAGAATAGCTTTAACGAAAGTTTAATCAAAAAGGAAGATATTAAAGAGGTAGATGTTATATCTAAAGGTAAAGAAGCTCTAAAGGAAATTGATAGGGAACTTGGATTGGCATTTGATGAAAGTGATCTTGAATATTATACAACATTGTTTAGAAATATATTAAGAAGAAACCCCACTAATGTAGAATGTTTCGATTTGGCTCAGTCTAATAGTGAGCACAGCAGGCACTGGTTTTTTAAAGGGAAAATGGTAATTAATGGAAAAGAATATGAAAAGTCGCTAATTGATATGATTATAGATACTCAGAAATACACTAATCCCAATAATGTTATTAAATTTAGTGATAATAGCAGGTAGATGCAATATTTAATATTTAAGACGTTATTTTAATGTTATTTACTTCTTTTCAGTGCTATAAAGGGTTTCATACACCGCAGTCTGAGACCTTTAACTCCAGGTGCTGTCAGTGAATTGAAGCAAATAAGTGCAGAGTCTCATTTAATATTCACTGCAGAAACCCATAACTTTCCCACAGGGGTGGCTCCCTTTAGTGGGGCAACCACTGGAACAGGGGGCCGTATTAGGGATGTTCAGGCTGTAGGAAGGGGTGGTTATTGTATTGCAGGAACTGCTGGCTATTCAGTAGGAAATCTTCATATACCTGGTGAGTGAATTATGAACAAAAATAATACATTCATTTGAATTATTATTATATTTTGCGAATTTGTATTCAGATATTTATTTCCTAATTGCAGGAGATCAACCAGTTAACAAACATGTTTACAATGCGTTAATCCATTGTGCTTAACTGTTATCAAATGTTTTTTTATTTGTAATTTATTTTATTGACGTTTATCTTCTAAAATTAAAGCTTATCAATTTAGTTATTTCGTAAAATAATAGAACATAAAGGGACAGAAACTTTTTGGCTACAGAATGTTTTAAATTGTGTAAGAATTATTTAAAATGTTCAAAAATGTTTTAGAAAGTTCTATGACTTTTCATAATGATTTAAAATGTTCTCAAATGTTAAAAATATGATCTGCGAAATTGCAAGATGATCAGTAATGTTACTGAATGTTCCATAACATTCCAGGTTGATTTAGAGTATTTGATACTGATTTATAGTGTCCCAAAACGTTTAATTTTTTTTAAGTGTTATTGCCGGATATTAAAGGCAGTTACAATCGCTATATTATTTCTGTTTTTACATTTTTATTTTGTTATATGACTTATTATCTTGTTGATGCGATATCAAAAGTATTTTTACATATTATATTAATGTATTTACGTAAATCATTAGATATCTTTATTACCAACAATAAATAAAGAGCCGTTATTTACTTGAGATTTCATAATCCATTTACCAATTTTGAATACCAAAAACATAACAATTATCACATGTACTAATAAATTTTTAAAATTTTTAGAGTATCATCTTCCTTGGGAGGAACCGACTTGGCAGTACCCTTCAAATTTCGCATCCCCGTTGGAAATACTCATAGAAGCAAGTAATGGGGCGTCGGATTACGGTAACAAGTTTGGAGAGCCTGTTATTTCCGGTTTTGCCCGAACATTCGGTATCGTGGATTCATTTGGCGAGCGGAGGGAGTATGTTAAGCCTATTATGTTCAGCGGGGGCGTGGGGAGCATGGAGGCAAGCATGGTGGACAAACTGCCGCCGAAAAAGGGTCAACAGATAGTTAAAATAGGAGGTCCTGTGTACAGAATCGGCGTAGGGGGTGGATCGGCCAGTTCGATCGAAGTTCAAGGTGATAATAAAGCGGATTTGGACTTCAATGCCGTCCAAAGAGGTAAAAAAAATGATTAGTTTTTAGTTTGTCGATTAATATATGTATGTGTTCATATAGGCGATGCTGAAATGGAAAATAAATTAAATCGTGTCGTTCGTGCGTGTCTTGAGCTGGGCAAGAAGAATCCAATTTTAAGTATCCACGATCAGGGAGCAGGCGGAAACGGAAATGTACTGAAAGAATTAGTAGAACCTGCCGGAGGAATTATTTACGGTTGCAAATTTGAATTGGGAGATCCTACAATAAATGCCTTGGAACTTTGGGGAGCTGAATATCAAGAAAATAACGCCGTACTCTTAAATAAGGAAGACGAACAATTGTTACGGCGCATCTGCGAAAGGGAGAGATGTCCCGCTAATTTTGTTGGAGAAGTTACCGGTGATGGTAAAGTTGTCTTTTCGTTGGACTTGGAAAAGACCAAGATACCATTCAATCTCGAATTGGAACATGTTTTGGGTAAGTTACATTTGGTTATTTATAATGCTACGCAAGTAAATTCGGGCGAATATTTCGCCCATTGGTTTTCTTGCATGTTTAAGATAATTTCTTTTGACGAAAACATACATTTTGAACTTTTAATTAAAGGTAAAATGCCCAGGAAAGTGTTCGTATTAGAGCGAAGAAAAAATATACCTCAGCAGTTAGATCTGCCCGAACCTCTTTCAATTTACAAGGCCCTCGAACACGTTTTGAGGCTTCCTGCGGTTGCTAGCAAAAGATACTTGACAAACAAAGTTGACAGGTGTGTGACTGGTTTAGTGGCACAACAGCAGTGCGTTGGTCCTCTTCACACTCCTCTGGCAGACGTCGCAGTAACAGCTATTTCCCACTTTGGTTATGTAAGTTTTTATTCGATTTTGATACGATAAAAGAAATTAACGTAACGTTTAATTTCCTGATAGGAAGGTGTAGCGACTGCAATAGGAGAACAACCAATTAAAGGCCTGATAAATAATGGTGCAGGAGCTCGAATGACCGTTGCAGAGTCCCTTAGCAATCTAGTGTTCGCAGCGATAACAGATCTTCGTGACGTCAAGTGCAGCGGCAACTGGATGTGGCCGGCAAAACTCCCCGGCGAAGGTGCCGCCCTTTACGACACTTGCGAAGCCATGTGCAAAATAATGTCCGAAATCGGCATAGCCGTCGACGGTGGCAAAGATTCGTTAAGTATGGCTGCACGAGTCGGCAATAAAACCGTCAAAGCACCGGGTACTCTTGTAATATCAGCATACGCCCCTTGTCCCGACGTACGCAAAGTTGTTACCCCCGATTTGAAAGCGCCCGCCATGGGGAAGACGGGAGCGTTGCTGTTCGTCGATTTATCCAATAATAAGTGTCGTATGGGTGGGTCAGCACTTGCTCAGTGTTACAAACAGTTAGGACACGAAAGCCCCGACGTAGACAATGTAGACGACTTGAAGAACGCCTTCCGCGCCACTCAGGAACTTATAAAAGACGGCGCAATCAGAGCCGGGCACGACGTCAGCGACGGAGGACTCATCACTTGCATCCTAGAGATGTGCTTTGGCGGCATGAGCGGGGTGGAAGTGAACATCAATTACAAAACGGGGAAAGTTATACCTATACTTTTCTCCGAAGAGGTCGGTTGGGTATTGGAAGTTTTGGAAAAAGACCTCGCACATTCCATGATGGTTTTCCAAAAACATAACGTCCCTGTGTACAGAATAGGCCGAAGTGTCGGTTACGGAATGAAATCTAAACTTTCCATATCTGTGAACAATGCTTGCATAGAAAGCAGCGTGTTGCCGTTGATGAGAATTTGGGAAGAAACCAGCTATCGTCTGGAGTTACAGCAAACCATTAAAGAATGCGCAGACTCCGAATTCGATTCGTTCGGTTTAAGGACGCCTCCCAAGTACAAATTAACGTTCGATCCCGACCAAGAATTCGCCGAAAGGACCAAAGATGAAAAAGATATTTCTGTTGCCGTAATACGAGAGGAAGGCGTAAACGGGGACAGGGAAATGGCCGCAGCTCTTGCAAGAGTCGGATTTAAGGTTTGGGACATAACGATGCAAGACCTGGTGAACGGAGACGTGAATTTAAACCAATTTAGAGGCGTCATATTCCCAGGAGGATTTAGTTATGCAGGTAATTTTTTTTTACACGCGTCTTGTAACTTTATTATTATTCATAATTTTTTGTTGCAACAGATGTTTTGGGTTCTGCAAAGGGTTGGGCTGCAAACATCCTCTTTAACGAAAAAGTGCAAGAGCAGTTCGAAAAGTTTGTCGCCCGTCCGGACACATTCAGTTTGGGCGTTTGTAACGGATGCCAACTTATGGCACTGATCGGTTGGATTGGTCAGCCTGTGGATGATCAGAGTCCCCCTCGAATTCTCTTGGAGCATAACAAGTCGGAACGATTTGAATGTCGCTGGAGCACCGTAAAAATCGAAAAGTCTAGATCTATAATGCTCGAGGGCATGGAGGGATCTGTGCTGGGTGTTTGGGTCGCCCACGGAGAGGGACGATTCACGTTCAGAAACAATGATGTCTATCACAAACTCGTGGATGATCTTTGTGTGGGTTTGAGGTAAGTAAAAAATAAAAGTTATATTTTTTAGAGTGGTTTTTTGATGGATCAATTGTTATATTTCAGATATACCGACGATGACGGTGTTCCTACTGAAATGTACCCATTCAACCCCAACGGCAGTGTAGATGGTCTTGCTGGCGTGTGTTCTAAAGACGGTCGCCATTTGGCCATGATGCCCCATCCGGAAAGGTGCGTCCAACCGTTCCAATGTCCTTACGTCCCATTCCAATGGAGCAACTACCAGAGAAGTCCGTGGGAGAGGATGTTCCAGAACGCGTACAACTGGTGCAGGTCAGAAAAGTTTCACGTTGTTTATTATTAACTTTTAATTGCGTTTTCGAATGAAGTCTCTTTGACTTTTGGTCAGCTGCGTTTTATGTGGAAATTATATGTAAATTGAATTTTTAGGTTATTTTTTTTTTTGATAATACTTGTTTGCATTTAATCAAATTTTTGCTTTTATTTGAAGTTTATCAAAAAGGGATTCTTTAGTTTTATCACGCGGGCTTTTTAAATTTTTTAAAAAGAGTAGAATTTTAAAGATTTTTTCTTAATAATTGTGCCTTATTCATACCTCTCAAAATAACAAGAATGCTCAATTGAAATTTACAATATCTGCTGGTCGATAGTTCCTATTTTTATTAATTGAAAAGAAACGTGCCATAATCTTTTACTGAAAAAAGGGAAGCAGGTTAAACTTTTTTGCTACTATTTGAAGTTTTTATAAATCCAGTTTTGTAGTGTCACCGCATTTATTAAAGTAATTAACTGAATATAATCAGAATTTTAAATACAGATTATAAATTTATTTTTAATACGTACGTATACAAATTAAAAGTAGTCTTAAGACAATATTATTTTAATAATTTATTAGGTCTCGATATGTGTAATAACTCGGTACTATTTTGAAGAGAATTTTATAACAAATATTGTCATTTTTATGGGTAATAATAAAACAGCTTTGAATTCTTTTGCTACTAATTAAAAGAAAATGTTTAAAAGATGTGTTTTGTTTTTAAAAATCCAACACCTGAGTATCCTTTTCCTAAAGAAATCATATTTCCTAAGGGTTTTTCAGGTAAATTTACGAATAATTTAAGGAACTAAAATTTATTGTAAATAACTCAGTTGAACAATCTTTTTTAATCAACCAATTTCTTGCTCTCTGTAACACAATTTTTTGCTTTTACAAAATTGTAAAACAATTTTATTGACCAAGGAACGATACACACAACTTGTGCAGCTGTTAAACTGTATAAGACTAAAGAATCACTCCCAGTTGTTGTCTTGATGAAACCTTGAAATTAATTGAAACATAAAAACGAATATAACAATTTAAAAAAATCCACATTATTACGCACCAACTATTGCTCCAAGGAGCATTGCAGAAATTCCAGAAAATACCATATTTAGGGTGTAGGCGCTAGCAAACTTGTCGGTGTACGTTTCCGTTAAAATCAACAAGTTTAAGACGTGAATACAACACCTCGAACCACCCAGTAATCCGCTTAAGATTACAGAAAACCAAAACGAATTGATTTCTATAAAAACTAAAAAATCAAAATAAAGTTTGCATTAGTTACAAATTGATAGAATATGTAGACTTTACCAATCCTAAAAATAATTGTAAGGAAAGCGTTAGCCAAGTAGATTTCGGTAGTTTTAATGTTACAAAAAGCTGTTATCAAACTTATCGTTATTTTTACGATCAAATCTGCCGCAAAAAAGGTGGTCATCATTAATGTTATGTCACTGTCGGTGAATCCTTTATCTGCCAGGAACACAGGAAGTAAAGACATTACGTTCATTTCGGATGTCAAAGAGATGCTCAGTGCAAAAATTACTACCAAGTAATTGGGATCTTTTAAAACGGATACGTCTACTAAATTGCATAAAAATTGCCTACAAAAAGGATAAATATGCAATGTGTGTTGCCTATGTAATTTATTAATTTTGGTGTCTGCGTATACTGTACATACATTTGCTTCCTTTTTTGAAGTTTTACATAAGCCACTGTATTTCCGTAACTAGTAACTGAAGTTAATGAATTTGAAATTGATTTACTTTTAACTGACAATATTTCAATCGAATTTTCATCCAGCAATTCTTGCGATTCGAATTTTTTGTTGTCATTTCGATTTTGTCCTTCGTTATTTAAAGAGAGCTCTGAAACTGTATCTTCATTAATAAATAGGGTTGCACTTCGATTACTTAAATGGTTTTTCGGCGTTTCGTCCGGGATCGGTGACTTCTTCAAGTGCCATTTTACGGGGTGTAAAATTAACGCTCCAAAAAAACTATTGAAACTGAAAGCGGCCACTATGGCTTGGGTTCCTCTGAACCCGAATTTATCCAATAAAAATTGTGCAATCGCAGGATAAATAATTAATGCTGCTCCCACTACCGCCTGGCAAATTGCTATTACAAACGTTTTTCTACGATCAAAATATTCGTTTAATGCTGTGAAAGCTGACGGTATGAGCATACCATTCCCAATAGCTAAAATAATATTTATGGGTTTTGAGCTTTTTTTGGCTTCCAGGAAAAATCACGACAAAATTTATTACCTTGGAATGTTCCATAAGAAAGTACGAGGAATTGTAAATCGGTTGTAAATATTGAAGCAAAATTCCCACTGCTGTTTAATAACGCCCCAATTATAGCTACGGTCCGAAATGATGTTTTTTGCAATAGAACATTCGTAATTAATCCAGTCAAGTGAAAAACTGTTCCATGTGTCGATGTTAACGTGGTAGTTGCACTTAATTCGTCATAGTCATTAGATAAAAACGGGCTAAATACTAAAGCAACACTTATGGCAGGGCCCAATGCTAATATCTACCAAATTATTTAAAATTATTAATCAGACACGTACGAGAAGTGGAGATTGAATCTCACCACGAATAGGGTTGATGAAAATACTACTAAATAACCCCATCCTCCATCAGGTACCCTTGATTTATTGTATTTCATTTTTATGCATTTGTTGTAATATTTAAAAAAAAAAAATGCTGAAAGGTAAACGACGCAATATGGAATTAAATAATATTTTTATAAAAATGTAGGTACCTACTTATTTATAAAAGTTATTGTTAAAATTAGACCATTAAGTAATATAGGTAAAAAGGTAATTAATCAAAATTGATCATAAATTCATGAATGAAAAGGCTTGGCAGTTGACGTTGCAAGGTATTTACATAATATGACCACGACAAAGACATTTGTTAACGTACCCACATAGTAGATATATAGCATCTGATAAAAAGCTTACACAAATTAACAAAAAAAATTTCAGGTTTACAAATTTGTTTAGTATATAGGGTGTTTCCAAAACTTAATAATAATTTTTAAATACGATTTTTAAAAATTTATTTTTAAAACTATTAAGTGTTTAGAGTTAAAATTATTAGATTTGATTTACGAACCTGCTTGTATTAATTAAAACAAAATCTATAAAGTGCTTCACTGGCTAGAAAAAATATTTCTTTTAAAAAAACTGCACCACTTTAAACCACCATCACGCGCCTATAACTTAACGACAAGTAAGTAAAGTTGCGTAAAGAAATCAGTGCATTTCATACTTAGGCACCTACTGATAATATAATTAATTATTCAACAATTTTTTATACTATTACGTCTATTGGTAATATTTTCTAATGTTTATTGTAATAAATGAATGTAAATGGGGGAATATGAATAGTAAAAATTAATAATTGGTAAATAATTTTTGTTCTTTATACTTTTATTAAAATTACGTAATACATGTAGGTATAACAGTAGAAAATTGAGATGATTAAAGCTCTCTTTTGGCATGTTTTAACGTGAAACGCTTACAGCATAACTCTAATGTCCAAGTTACTGCACAAAACAAACAAACAAACGTTAGCACGTGAAGAACCATAGCATCACTTTGTGTTTTGTATTTTACGAAACCTAAAAATTATTAGTAATTAATTATAATTAAACAGGATATTATGAGAACAATTAGTTAATTATTTCAACTTTTTTACTAATTATTCGATAAAAAAAAAACTGATTTATTTCGCCGGGAAGAAAATTATTTAATACCCATAATTGATCCCATAATGACGGAAGAAATTCCGGTAAAAACCATGGAAAGGGAATATGCGCTAGAAAATCGGTCAGGGTAAAGTTCTGCCAGTACCATAGGATGTGACAGTTGTATGATGCACCTCGAGGACCCTAATAAAGCGGTCAGTACCATTGTCCACCAAAACCAATGAATTTCAGTAAAGACTTAAAACAAAAAACTATTGTTTTAGCTATCTCATTTTTCAAAAAAAAAAAAAATTTTTTCTTACCTATTCGTAACGCAACGGTGATAATAATGTTGACCAAGAACACGTATCTGCTTTTGAATTTCCAAAATATCGTAATGACGCTGATAACAAGTTTTGTTAGTAAATCGGACGCGAAATAAACGGTCATCAGTAAGGTAATTTGGTTGTTTGTGAAACCGACGTTTGACAAGTAAATCGGCATTAGGGCCATTAAATCCATTTCCGAGGTAATACAAAGTGACAACCCTGTAGCAATGTTCCAATAGGTCGCTTCCTTGAGAATGGAAAGGTCAAATAAATTTCGTAGAAAACATCTACAAAAATAAATAGCTGCTAGGTGGGTTAACATTCGGGTATTTTTCTTACCCTTTTTTATTTTCTTGTGTCTCAACGTCATGGCAAGTGGTCAAAGATATGTTCGATTCAAATTTTTTTTCCTGATGATCCGAATTTTTGTCATTAATTAACTGATGAGATTCTGCTTCTTTTATTATTGACGTATAAGCGGGTTCATAATATATGTTTGTTGTGGTGCTGAATTCTTCTAAAATTATATAGAAAATAGTAGATAAAGGAAATATATTTTTTTTAAATATAAAGCGTTTGATTTTATGCTACGCGTGCGAAATAATTTATTGTAAGCCTTTAAGGATATGTCACACCCGTTTGCATAAGATTACATTTATGGTAATTAATTAATATGACCGACCGTTCATTGAGGTTTCTATCGTTACATACACGTGGCAAATTATTTTTATATGTACCTACTATTGTTTTAATTTTTATTTACAAGTTGAAGGTCGTAAATTTAAATTAATTACTTATTGTCATACCTTCGTTTTTTAATAAAACTTTCTTCATGTGCCATTTGACCGGGTGCAAAGTTAGGGCTCCGAAAATTGTGTGTAGACTGAGGCCTGCGAATATCGCTTGTGTCCCTCTGAATCCAAAATTGTCGAGCATTAGTCTTGTAAACCCTGGATAAAGGATGCTTAACAGGGCCACGACTGCTTGACATACTGAGAAAGCCATCATTTTTCGCCTGTCGAAGTATTCGTTTGTCGCCACGATTATAGCAGGCACAACCAGTCCAGTACCAATGCCTAAAAATTGTAACAAATCATTTTTTTTTTAAAGGGGTTGAAATAATAACAAATTAAAATAATTAGGTTTAATAAGTTCTTAGGGATTATAATGCAGCTATTTTAATATAAATTGTTAGTTATTTATTTATTTTCTTACAACATCTATTCATTCGGATCCTTGGATAAAACGTACGATGGCATGTTCGAAGGATAATTGTAATTGTTTGGAATTCAGTCAGGACGATAAATTGTAGTGACTGTGTAAAGGGCATTTTTATAAAATAGTTCAAACACATTCGTTGTGATCAAGGTTTATAACAAAGAGAAAAGTATAACAACTATAAGGTGTTGTTCTTCGTTGAATAAGACGCGGGACTTTCAACTAATTGTTGTAGGTACTTAATATTAGCTTCGGGGTAATTCTAACATTGTCTATTCTATAATATATTATTTTATAGAAAATACATATCTACATATGTGTATTATGCGTGATTTATTTGTTTTTAAAACAAATATTGTTAATAATTAATAACTTAATTATACAATACGATAAATGAGAGGAGGAAAATCGTACTTATTCGAACTTCTATAACAAGTAAACTTTTGAGTAAAGGAGTTATCCTTCGTTAGATCCTGATTCTAATTTGAAAATCCTTGTACGAGTTGCATTTTGTTTATTTAATAATAGAACAAGTTGTTAGACGTTAGTGAAAAAAATTATGTGGGTTCAATTTCGTTATTTAAATTCGATTCGCCAACAAACAAACAGACAGTATATTTTTTCCTTGTGTAAAATAGGGGCATGTTTATCATGTTTTCGTACGATATGTAAAACAGTTTTCAATTGAAATAATGCGGAAAAATACTGTCGTAAATTATCGTATGACGCGCGGTCATTTTCGCGTCATATTGAGTGGAAAAAGGTGTTGAATTTTCCCCAAAAAATTTTAATTTTAATTTTTTTTTAAAGAAAAATTTAATAGTTCTTTCTTACCTTGAAGTACTCCATAGGAAAAAACCAGGAATTGTAGATTACGTGCGAAAATTGAAGCGAAACTTCCAAAACAATACGTTAGTGCTCCTAGAATTGCAACTTTTCGCAAAGACAGTTTCAGAAACAGGAAATTTGCCAATAAACCTAAAGATGCATGTAGTTTTATATAATTTTACTTATTTTTTTAAATATTTTTACCTGTAGTGTAAAAAGCGGTACCAAAAACTGAATAGACAGTCGTAGTTGCGCTTATTTCATCGTAAAATGTGGACAAATAGGGTCCAAATATTAGGGCAAATGAAGATGTAGGTACTACAGTAAAACCCTTAACAAAAAATTTTTTTATTTAAGTTTATTATATTAATAAGTTTAATAAGTTCTTACCACCATAAGAATCCCCCCGACATTTAATATGTGACCCCATCCTCCGTCTGGTGCTATCAATTTGTACCTTATATCATTTTTAATTTTTAATGAACTCATTTCTAAAATAATTATTTTTGCTTTGTTTTAATATACCATTCATTACACAAGATAACAATTAATAGAATAATTCTATTTGTAACTTGAAACTTATATAATAGTATTTCGAAACTCATCATCAATGTTGTTGATGTACTAATATAAAAATTAAATTCTTGTGTTGAATATTATTCAGATTATATTACGACTTGTATTATTATTATTAATACATTTTTGAGCTTTTTGTAAAATATAGGTACCTATTCATTAAAAATAATAAAAGCTAAAAATGTCAAAATTGATAGAAAAAAGGGGGAAAAAAGTAAAATAACATAAATACTAACATACCCCTAATTTCTATTTTGTTCACGTACCATCCACACTTCCACCACCAATTTAAAGAAACTACCGTAAAAGCTACAATACAATTGTAATTTCCACCAAAGCTTCCAATGTCAAATACTGAAATTGTTGTTGTGGAAGAAGGTGGGGCGTAGTGAGTGAATAATTATAATATTGGTGGCACATAAGTACCTATAATGTTAAACTTTTTTTCGAAATGGGTTTTTTACGAGTGTTTCTTCGAACATATTCGTAATATGTTAAGCATGTTTCATTATAGAAGCAAAAATTTAACTTCAGTTGATTTCGTATGGTTGTAAGTAAAGATAAGGGTAGATGATTTTTTAAATTATTATTAATACGTATTTTGATAAATATATAAATTTTCATGATTTTAAAGGACTAGAGTTGATGAGAGCTTTGATGTTTCCCAAAACTTAAATTTTACGATCTATCAGAATTCCACAATTTTTTTTTTCAGTGGATTAAAAATAGCTATTTTGTCATGACTTTTTGCTTCTCAAGAAAAACCTTTTGCTCTATATTGCAATTAAAAATTTTATGTCAATTGTGGTCGTAAAATGTATGTTTGAATACTTTTTGCGCGTCAGTTTGTCTACCGCCTTCAAAGAAATCCGCTTTTAATTAATTTCGAAAGGGCACCCGGTTATTTTTCAGTTCGCTAGACCGACCTTGATGGCTCTTATAAAATTAGTTTCTGGACTTCTTAAGACATGCATTTTTTTTGTCTTCTATAAGTAAAAAATAGAAACAATAAAATACGTGACACCCTGTACAAATGCTTTCAATTTTTATTTGTTAATTAGCAAGTTAATAATTTTTTACTTTCAAATTAATTGCGATGTCCCCCTTACAATGTTTAAGGTCCCCACCTATTATTTATTTGGTCTTTTGTTGTATCATGAACAAAGTCAAGGTCGTGTTTCTTAAAGACTTGTGTCGTGTGGGCAATTTTTACTGATTTATTGAATTTTATATAGACAAGCTTTCATCATCTATAAGGATTTTTTTTTTATTCACAAATTGAAATTATGATACAACGAAGACGTCATCAAGGATAATTTATATTTACAGCATCAAATCCTGCTCAGTTTGTCTAATTATTTTATTTTAAATTGTTGGAGTAAAAAAAATCAAGGCCATTGTATTTAATCTACATGTATTTAGAATTTGGAAATACGTAATATCTTGTAATACAATAACAAAAAAAAAACAATTATGGATTCAGTTTGGAAGAAGAGAGAGAAATTTATTAATGATTGTAAAGGGTGTGGTTTGATCAATTGCTGGGAATTCCTTTTAAGAATAAGTTACTTTTGAGAAATTTTTTATTTACCATTTTAACAGTTTCAAAAAGAATTTTATGTGATACGGTTTTTTAATTTTTCTATTGTTATAAATAAATTCAAACGTCCAAGGTACAGCACATATTATAGAGAAAGACTGAATGATGACTCACAAATCCTAAAACAGAGTATTTAGTGTGTACATACTTATTTATTATTTTGAATAGAAATCGGTTTTTTTTTCAACTAGTCAAAATCACCCACCAACAATAGTTGTTTAAGAATACTTAGTATTCCGTTTAAAATCATGTAAAACGCTTGTAAAAACTTTATTTATATCCTTCTGCAATCACCATGACAACGAGAATTTGAATTAGGCACCGGGAAATACCCAAAACTCCGGTTAGGATTAGGGACCAGAATGGTAATTTGAACGTAGAAATTAAAATTAGTTTGAATGATTTATTTACAATTTTTTTAAAGGGTGCATATAAATTTTTTTGGGGTGAATTTCTTTATATATCTTATTTTTTTTATTTTAATGTACCTACCTATATTTGTTGGTGTTTTATTTTTTTACTTCTTATTTTTCCTGTTAAATATGTTAACTCCTTTAAATTTCAATTTCCTTTAAATTCGTTGTCCTTCACATATTTACGAATAAACTCATTATCTCTAAAACTATCCGTCGTAAAAGGTCAATCTGTTTGACTTTATTAGAAGGCCCTTTTTTGCTCCGTTCGTTTTAGATAGAAACTGATAAACAAGTTGGAATGTTAAATCGACTTCGTCTTTGTTTACGTGATGTTAACGATTTAAATGGTTCTATGCAGAGTAAAGTAAAATTATACACGAAACGACAGTGAAGAGAAATAAAATTTTCATTTTGTGTGGGAAAGTGAAAATACTCACTAGTAGGGTTGGTTATTATTTGAGACGAAATGGTATTATTGAGGCTAATTAACTACACTTAAGTAAGTTTGTCTTGCAATGGAAACATTTTTAAGAAAAAAATATTTACTAATTTTGATTTTTGTTTTTATTATGTTGTTTGCTGTAGTGTTTATAAGAATTTTTCTTTTTTTTTACAGATTGTGCAGCTAATGTTCTTCTGTCACTGGACCTGAGGTGATTTAGGGTGAGTGATTTTATATATTTTATGTTTTAATTATAAGAATTTGGTCAATTAAAATAGTCAACACTTTTAAGTTGGTAAAATAGTGGTACATTAGACATTTTAGGGAAACCATCAAGAGTGCTATAATTTGAGTAATTTTGAATGTGAAAAATTTTGTAGGTATTAATAATTTTTGTTTCAAAAGCGTCAACTAGAACGTAAATTCGTTAAAAGACAGAAATTTTTCCTATTTGCAATGGAATGTTATTTGTTTCGTAGTAAATATAGGAATTTAAGCCATTTACTAAAACTAAAAACGTGTATAAATCTAAATTTTCATTTTTATATAAAAGAGAAAAACTTAGGTATTGGCTTATTTATTTTAATTTTATTATTCATGCAAGGAACAAGAGAGCTATAATAAAATATATTACATACCTACATAGTATATTGAATAATATTAATTACTTAATCGTTAATAAATAGAAGATATTTACATATTTACAAATCAATTATAACAAAATTAGTTTATTTTATCGAGAAAATACTCTCTTGGGCTTCCAATAATTGTATATCAATTCTATTGTCCATGGAATTGCACACAAAAAGAAAATCGCTGTCAGGAAATGTAACACCACTGCGTCACTTCCTGTTTGATGCTTAATTAATCCTGAAAAAGGAAATTTTGTATAGTCTTGGAGCGTTATTAAGATGCCGCCAATACATGACGTCATTAAAATGCGTGCGCAATTACAGCTACTTGTTGCGCGCGCATTTAGGACAGTTTAAATACAGGATTAATTATACAAAAAGTTACCTATTAAGGCTCCAATTATAAGCGATAAAACACCATTGAATACCATATAAAACGAATACGCGCTGGTGAACTTTTTCGCGTAGATTTCCGCGATAACCATGGGTGAAGGTACTTGAATTAAGCACCGCGAACTGCCCATTAGGGCGGTCAAAACGACGACGAACCAAAACGAGTGGTTTGCGACGAAAACTTAAAAAAAAAAGTTGTCATAGATTTTTTTTCGAAACTAAAACTAAATATACTTACCGATCCTTAAAATTATGGTTATAAGGACGTTTATTAAAAATAGTTGTCGTATACTGAAGATGCAAAAAGCCGTTACGAGGCTGATAATTATCCTGGTAACAAGATCTGAAGCAAAAAATATTGTCATCATAAGTGTCACCTCGTTTTTTGTAAAGCCCATGTTAAAAAATGATACTGGTAGAATTGCCATAAAATTTGTTTCTGATATGACCGATATTGCCAAACCAATAACTAAATTCCAGTAGCAACCATCTTTTAAAATCGTAAAGTCCATAAAACTGTTTTTTGAACTTCTAAAATTAAACCCATGTCATTTTTAACTATGTATGTGAATATTATTACGAATACAACTTACTTTTCTTCATTTCGGACATGACTTAAATACGATGCAGCACTAGCAAGAGATGTCAAAGATTTTGATAATTTATTTTCATTAAGCGAAATAATATGAACTTTGTCTTGCAAAAGTTGTTGCGCTTCTATTTCTGACGGTACTGGCGAATATTTTTCGTTATTTTCGTTACTGATGCTGGTAGATTCTGATGACGAAACTTCTGCGGTGTCTAAAAGGACAAAAATAAAAATAAAATATATAAAAACAATTGTGAATAAAAACGTTTTACCCAAATCTTCGACTAATTTTTGTTTTAAATGCCATTTGACAGGGTGTAACATTAGCGCCCCTAAAACGGTGTGCAAGCTTAATGCAGTGAAAACGGCCTGTGTACCTCGAAAACCATAATTTTCGAGTAAAATCCTGGTAAATCCTGGATAGACAATGTACACAAGTGCCATTACCGTTTGTCCTATTGCCATAGTCAAAGTTTTCTTTCTGTCGAAATATACGTTTACTGCTGATAGAGCTGATGGTAGTAAAAGTCCTGTCCCTACGCCTGTAATGTTAGAGGCAGAAACAGGAGTAAATAGGGGCATATTAGATTATTGTCAACAAATGTAAGTATATTTTAATTATTGACGAATTCAAGTCAGGATAAAAATTTTTAATAGACACAGGGTTAGATGGGTATTTTTTTTTTGTTTTTGAAACTTACCCTGAATAAGGCCGTAGGTTACTGTTAAGTACGTCAAGTCCGTCACAAAAATTGAGCTGAAACTTCCAATAACGTAGAGAAAGGCTCCAATTAAAGCTACTTTACGATACGATAATTTTTGAAAAAGGAAATTGGCCAATAAACCTAAAGAAATTATACATTGTTAATTTTAAATTACAGGAAAAATACTTTTTATTCATGACAAAATATTTACTCATAGAGCGAATTGTATGTTGGTTTTTTCATTTTTTTTTTTTTTTTACAAAAATTATGCAAGTAAGTACTTATCTGTCTGAATTATTCAAAAAACGTAAACACGTTGCATTATGTATCACAATTAACCATCCGTGAGTTCATAAGATTAAAATAAATTTATTTAAATTAAAAAAAGAAAAAACGATAATTATTATTTACTAATTGTTGGTCTTGTAACTTTTGACACATGAAATTAACGAACTCTTTATGAAGGCATTTACATTTATGTTAACATAGATAACTGATAAGTAGGGTCACTGAAAGTATTTTGTCTTTATTAGATTGATGACAAAACAATATAAAAATTATAAAGTGTCAACTTCTAATAAAGGGATCAATAGACTTATTAATTGTGGAATTAATTATTTAAATACCTGTTAAATTTAATAGTGTCACAAATACTGAGGTCACGATAGTGATGGAGCTTGTTTCGTCGTAAAATTGGGATATAAATGGTCCAAAAATTAGCGCAAATGATGATATTGGCACTATGCTAAATGTCTAAAAAGTAGACGGAATAATAATTATTTTTAATATTTTTATTTAAATTTAATTAAATATTTGTTAACGTACCAACATTAATATTGAAGCAACATTAATTACGTGACCGTAGCCTCCATCGGGGATAACCATTTCATGTGTTCCTTTGGTTTTTATTTTTATTGATCCCATATCGATTCTTAATTGTGCTGTAACAAATAATTAGTCCTTAAAATATCACTAATTAGGTATATTTTTGAACTTGAAATGCCCTTGTGAAAAATAATATTTATTTTTTTAAATGAGAACTAAAAGTGTAATTTAAAACAGATTTTAACCGTTTGTTTGTATAACAACGATTTTAATTCGATAATTGCAGAGTGCATTTAAATTGTTGCTTATTAATTACATCCTTGCCGACAGGATTATAATAACTGTGTAATTAGAGTGATCAACGATCAACTCCTTATAATTGAATTAAATTGATAACTGGGGATGAATTACTTTTTAATTTGTGTTACCTCATGATATTATGGGATTTGATCAGGATTTTGCTGATTGTGAATTAAAAATTATTACAGAAATTAAAAATAACTTTTAATAAATTATACCGGAATTAATATTTTTTACTTTAGAAAGAAAGGACAGGTCCAATATTATTTTATTTTTAAAAAAATCGTACTATTTTTTTTAAAGTCTTGTTTAATGCAATATAAAGTTTTAAAAAAATCCAACAAATCAACTTTCATTGCAACATAGTTGATATGAAAAGAATGTTAATTAGTTAATGGATAATATATAGATAATTAGTACTTAAAGATAATGAGTAAAAGAAAAACTTACCCCTGTTAGTAATCAGCTAATATTTTTTTTTTTTTTCAAAAAACCGTAAAATCCTGACTAAACTTGTACACGAAACGTGAGATTCAGAATCACGAATGATTAATTCTACTAAATTAACATTTGTCTTTTGGTTTTTAATGTATGTACCAGGATAATATGTCTATTTCTTCTCGGATCTTGTTTTGCAAAAGTCGTTGGAGGCGGAGCTCGATCTCTTTTACAATTAGCTACTTAACTCTTGATTTGATTTGCGCAAACCACCGGATCTTGGGTATTGTCACAAACGGTTTCATTAAAAAATTATCATTAACAAAAAAACTGTCTGTCGTACAAGGATGTCTTGTAAACAATTTTTTTTTTCGAAATGTATTTATGGCCCTATATAAATTTCAAAGTACGTAAATAGTAAAAAAAAAAAAAATAGACTCTGTATGTACCTACTTACCAGTTTAGTCCTTTTAAACTGTTACAAAGTCGATTTGAATTCGTCGAAACTGTTTTGTGCATGCCTTAGTTGTGTATTTAAAATCTAAATCAGCGTAAATTGTGATTTTGTGCTGCAATTACGATTTTGCAAAAACTTTTTCAATTAGACACATTTATACGAAGTCCCAAATGCTTATGGCATATTTCGCGGTTCGTTCGCTTAAGAATTGGAATGGTTTTTAATACGAGACCTTTTTGTTTTTAAATAGTAATTTTCTTTTTATCTTTAATTTTACATTTCCACGTATTTTAATTTACATTAGGTACTTACATTGTTTTTAAAGGGAATTGTTTACGCATTCTTATGAACTTGCGTGGGTACAAAATTTTATGTTTCGTTATCCTTGGCAAATATAAATTTTCAAATTTCCTGTTTCGATTGCTCATAAATTCTCTAAATTATTATTTTTTTCTTGAGTGGTGCAATTAATAAAAATTGAACCCTTAATAAAAATTAAAACAAAATGAAACTGTATAATTTTTTAATCAGCTTTACCATGAGTACAAAAAATTGTTTCATTTTTTTTTTAATATATTGAGCGTTATCTTGCTATTCCATCTTTATTTTGTGAACAAAACTTTAATATTTGTTGCATCACCCTGTATGTTGCGTAAGTATAGTATTAATTTTTTTGCTGATGATAGTTGTTCAAGGTGTTTTATTTGTGCGAGCAATTTCGTTAGCAAAAAAAATTTGGAAGTTATTTTTTGTACTTAATTAAATTGTATATAACACTTAAAAGTTGTTGTGTTTTGAAAAACTGTTTTTGTGATTCAGATACCTAATGAAAAATTAAATAAGGAGGTGTAACAATTCATTCTTTGGGTTTGTATTTAAATATGTAGATACAATGCATAATTAGGCCCAAGATAAAAATAAATACGATCAGGTTTTCGCATAAATAGCACAACACGGAAGTGCATACCTACTTTAACAAAAAAAAAAGGCATGGGTAATTATCTTTTTCATCTATTTATTGCGTATCTACGTCGTTAAAAAAAAAAGTGAACTTGTAATAAACACAGACAGACAGTTCTAATTAACAAATTTTATCGTTTTATGACTGACTGCAAATAAATAAACAATATAATTTTTTGTTAGGACATTTACCACACGCACTGATCTGTAAATTATTATCTACCAACCTATTTTTATGACAATCAACTGGGAGGTTTAGGATTTTCAATACAAAATTTTATCCCTTTGAGGGGTAAAGAGATTTAAAACAAAAAGTGGCTCGTTATTATAGTATATTGAGAAATTTACAAAAAATAACTGATATTACAATACGTATATTTATTAATTATTGTCTACAACTATTAATTAATTGATTATATGAGTATGAATGAATTTGTCAAATTTATAAAAACATTGTCGATATTGTCATCCATCAATTATCCGTTCTTTTCTAATATTTCGTCTCTTTAATTTTTTGTAAATAATTTCAATTGTCCATGGCACGATACAGAAAAGAAAACAGACGGTCAACACGTGAAAAACCATTGTGGGACTTTGAGTTTTCGTCCTTACGATACCTGTAAAGAAAAGCGGAAAAACCATTTGAAAAACATGACTAAATAATAAAAAATTGTTTTCGAGGAAACTGCACGACGTATTGTGTTTTAGTTGTTACAATTTTACATTTTTGGCATTCTAATAAAATTGTAGGTACTTATGAATATATGCATGATGTGTTTGTACACTACAAGGAAAACCCACATTTTTCAGGACATAGACACCTGTTTGGATAGGACTAACTTGAATAAATAATAATAAATTTAAATTAACAATTTCGTTATGTAGGTTAGCGTGTTAATGCTAATAAAATACATAGGTATCTACGTAGCTAATTAGCACAAACAATTATAAAAAGTTTTATGACCACCATGTATCTTTAAGTTTGATTTTAGATACTCACAGTTCAATTACAATTATTAATTAGAGTACATATTAATAAAACGTTGCACCTATTGTGTTGTGACTATATTTATAGATCAATTAAATTAGACAAAAAAAATGAGTGACAGTTTCTATAAGTAGATAAATGAACTTTTAAATCTATTTGTGTTGTGTTTGCAAATCGTTAATGGCGTTCCTTTATTATATTTATTTATTTATTTTTTGCATAAATTCCTCATTTAGAAACATTCATAAACTTCCACCTTTACCATTTATTACACTATCCAATTTTCTTGTCAAATGTAGACTTAATGTCCATATTTTATAATTATGGAAAATGTGTGTTTTGTAACAGGATTATGCAAAATTTAAATTCAAGCATTTATTAAACAATTATTTGTAGATGAATTATTTTCACATCTACTGCAATAAATTACCATATATTTTTATTATAATTTAATAATTCCGAATCAATCACACGTGATTGATTAATCCAATCATGTAATATTTTAAAAAGTCGTTCGTGAAATTTGTTAAATGTCAGGGAGCCTTTTTTTTCAACTTCCAGGTATATAATTTATTCTATATTGGTCAAACACTTGGTACAATTGTTTCGGATACCTGTGGGTGGTTAATTTGTATAAAAGGTTCGTATTACACTAAATTGAAAATGAAATCAAAAAACCGGTCTCCAAGGTTTTCTTCTAGACTTATTGTTACGTATCTTAAGACTAGTCGGAAAAGTTTGCAAGAAAGTGTTCGGTTTTTGGTGTTGATCGAAATCAAAATTTTACCATTTATGTATAGTAGCAAAAAGAAAAAACAACTTTATGATTACGTGTAATAAAATAATGAATGATACGTATCGTAAACTTGATTGATAATTTTTTGAAGAATTGTAAATTTGTTTAATTATTTAATGAGCTCATAATAAGATTATTTAAATAGGAAAAAATACATCTGCAGGATTATGAATAATTCTTTATTTGGACCTTTGATTTTTGTCTTTTTCTAACTTGATTAATTTTTTTTCTTGTATAATTTTTGACAATTATGTGGGTCAATTTTTTGACCCATGCATTTATGTTAATAAGACGCCAACAAATACGTTTTCTTTTATTTATTTATGCATCTAACATTTATCTCTCCTATTTTCTTGGAAAATTTTAAAAATCAAGATCACAATTATTCATACTCCCCTTCGATTATGCATTCTTTATGTAAATCAAAATCCATTTTTATTACGTGCGCTTTTTTGTTCATTTATAGTGCAGGTTAATCATGTAAGTAATTAATTCACATCAAGTGCCTTATTACAATAAATAAAGAAAGGTTTATAACGTTTGCACAGCTTAGGGGGCAAACGGGCAAGCCCATAATTTATAGGAAAACCTTGGTTAAGGTCGAGACCATACTTTGACACATATGTACAGGATGTTCGATTATTTAGACTTCTATTTCTTCTTATTAATTGTTTGTAATATGTTATACAGACGATTATTTTGGTAAATATTTAAAAATTGGCAAAAGTGAAGATGATATATGGAAGTGCAGCAGTGACATAGATTTTTTTTATGCATATATTTAGAGGTAAATTTTGAGTTTTGTGCGCTTTGGAAAATATTTAAGTATAAAATAATATGTTTCTTACCCATTACGGCCCCCAAAGCTATCGAAGTAACCCCAGTAACGACCATGTAAAAAGAGAGGGCACTTGAAAATTTTTCTGAGTACAGCTCTGCAATAACGACGGGCATAGGGGTTTGTATTAGGCAACGTGAAAGTCCTAAGATCGCTGTGGTGGATGTTATCCACCAAAATGATTCGTTTACTGAAAAAACTGAAAAAAAAAATTCTATAAAATCAATAGAAAAAAATTATTTTTTAGTACTAAAAAAAATTCTTTGAAAGTACCTAATTGTTTCTTGATTAAGTTTTTAATTTTCAATCGTAAATTAAAATAATAAAACTTTACAACGAATTTTAAAAATTCCTTGTGATATTTAGGGGTGAATCTTTGAATTTTAGGACATTTTTTTAAATTATTAGAACCGTCCTTCGTGTATAATGAGCTATTTTTTTTAAATTAAATACCTTATCGAAGCATTATTAAATTATTTACCTAGTCGTATTAGGAAAGTAAGAATCGCGTTACAAAGAAATACTTTTCTGCAACTGAATTGGAAAAACGCTGTCATAATTACAAAAATTAGTCTCATCACTAGGTCAGATGCAAAATAGACGGTCATAACCACAGTGACATCGCGTTTGCTGAAACCGATGTCGAACAAAAATAGGGGCAATATTGCCATGAAGTTCATTTCTGACATTGTACAAATTGCCAGTCCAAAAGCCATGTTTAGGTAAAAAATGTCTTTCAGGAGATCCATATCCAAAATTTCACATATTGAAAATCTAAAAGAAAAATAAACTGGAGAATCTTATATTAAATAAAATATTTTTAATTGAAAACGGAACCCTTATGTTGTATGTAACAGCAAATTTGCTACAAATCCGATTAAGTTCAAATTCTGTGACCCAAATAAGAATTTTGAATATGGACAATTTAAAAAAAAAAAGTTTTGCAAACTATACCGTGTGACATATCAAATTAAAGAACTTATTGTCAGGATCTCAAATACACATATATATGTTATATATTAAAAATATATAACACTTACAAACAACCCCTGTCGTTTTTGTTCTTTGGTCCGATTGCAAATACCATACTTCCGAAACTTGTAACGGAAGTAAGAGATTTCGACAGTTTATTAGATTGTAAAGACGACGCTCCACTTTCTTTCAAGTCGACAACTTTATACATTAATTGTTCACCCTCAGCAGGCCTATACGACACATCCCTCGCAGAAATATTCGAAACTTCATCATAAGAAAAATCTAATATTGTAAAAATAATTTTAATGATCGATTTTATTAATTCGTATTTTTATCTTTACCGTTGGATGTTGTTTTTTCAATTTTCTTCATGTGCAAGCTCACAGGTCGTAATAAAATAGAGCCCAAAAATGCGTGTAAACTTATCGCGGCAAATATGGCTTGGGTACCACGAAAACCGTATTCGTCTAACAAAATCCTCGTTAACAAGGGAAAAAATATGTTCACGCACGTCAAAAATGCCTGTGCTGCACTGTTCATCACCGCCTTTTTCTTTTCAAAATAGGAATTTACCGCTGATAAAGCTGAGGGCATTATCAAACCTACCCCTATACCTGAAATCATAATTAGGGCTGATAAAAACTTTTTTTGTTTCACAAATTTTTATGAGGTTAAGCAGCCAGTCCTCAAGAGTTACAAGCTTTAATAAACGAAATTTTGAAAAAGTTATGAAACAAGTCCAGTCACAACTTAAAAATTGAAAATTTTAAAAGCAGTTGAATTTCAAGGGTTTGAAACGTTCCAAAATATAAAATTTGGGATTCCTTCAGAGGTCAAATGAACTGAGGAGTTTTTAAATTATTTTTATTGTTTTCTTTGTTTTTTTACTTCACTTACCTTGAATTATGCTATATGTCAAGATGATATGATGCAGATCAGTTGCAAAGACAACTCCAAAACTGCCAGTAAAATACAAAAAAGACCCAATTATCCCAACTTGACGGTATGAAAATTTTTTCAACACAAAATGAGACAACAAACCTTTAATTAATATTAAAAACTAAGTTAATAACTAAAATATATTTTCGTCAATTTTGAAAAAAATTACCTGTTATATGAAGTACGGTTCCGAATAGAGAACTTACGATCGCTGTAGCGTAAGTTTCGTCTGTAAAAGTCGCCAAATAATTTCCGAAAACTAAAGCAAAAGAAGAAATGGGCACGATAGTCGATGTCTAAAAAATAATTATTAAATTAACTGAAGTTTTTACACAACTTGTGTGCTGTTAATAAAATTCACCATCATTAAAGAGAGAGCCAGTGTAACGACATAACCCCATCCACCGTCCGGGGGTACGAATTCGTACATCGTTTTTGATTCGGTCATATTTACAAATTTATATCCTGAAATTAATTAATTAATAAATAAGAAAGAAGTAATTTTTCTGCCTTAGATATTTTTTATTTACTTACCGAATTCGTGTAACTAATTATTTAGCTAATTGATGGCTCATAAGAAGAGCACAACTTTAATGAGGGCCTTAATTGCAACAAGTGCAATCAAAAAAATTTCTGGTCCAAGCAGCATTTGTTAAATAGATGGATAGATATAAGTATAATATGCAAGAGACAAAGGTAAACTGTTAACGCGTTGAAAATTAATACGTTTTAAAGAGAAAAGAACGCATTTACGCCAGCCTGCCACATAAGAATAAATAAATTAATAATTTATTCTTGTTTTTCTACCAGACGTGACCATTTAACCGCAAGTGTAGCTCATGTAGAAAATAAAATAATCCAATAATACGTCGAGATGATTTTAGATTTTATGCAGAAATAATTATAATTATGTACAGGTTCACCCTTAATTAAAACTTTGAACTGATACACATGTCACATTGATTCCTTTTTAATTAGAATGGCGTTAATCACCTTGGAGATTAAGAATTAATAAGGAATTAATGTGAAATGTATGTGCAAACTGAGATTTTTATTTATGTATAAATTATAATAGTTAATTAAATTAAAGGTCCCAGCTACAATTTTTGTATGGAGTCTTCAAAAATTTGAAAAAAATATTAAAAAATATCTTTTGCAGTATTTTTAAACTCAAATAAAATTAATGAGTCGTTCGTCTCAAAATTAATTTTTAATTTAATTTAATTTTTATTTATGGTCAACGTTAACCAGATTAGAGAGTATTTTATGATTCTAAAGACATGATAGTTGTTTTCGAAATGTTAACGGGGAAGTACAGCAATGATAGTAATTATTAAAAAAATCGCTTAAATAAAAAAAAAAAATTTGTACGATATGTTGTAATCCCTTTAAATATTGCTCATATTATTTACCGAATAATACTTTAAAAGTACGTGTATAAATTGTTTAAAAAAAAAAGTATATCAACCTGTGTATTTTTTAAGATACAACAGTAACAAGAGCTCGTATATTTGCATAGATTTTTTTTTATCAATATACCCAAGAACTTAATGAATGTGGTACAAAGTGAATGGATTGCGTAAGCGGAATATGAGTATGATCATTTGATCATATAAGAGATAGGTACTTTTCATTAGAATATAATACGTTTCTGTATCAAATTATCATGAACTTGTTATTGAAAATTGCGAATGTATAATTAGGAAAAGTAAGGATAATACTCTATGCTTTTTAACATTTATCTATTTGAAGTTTTTACAGTAAGGAAAAGGGGGTAGTACCTAGCCAATAGTTAATAAACTGTTTAATTTTTTTCTGTCGTCTTTTTTGAATTTCTTAACTTCTATATTCTATTCATACCAGCACAATTAAATTCATGTAATTGAAAATTAGACTGCATTCAGTTTACGGTAGAAAAAATTACGTAATTTTTAAATTTAATAAAACTTTTTTTTACATTTTTTTTTAATTTGTTTTTCAACAGAAACATGGACATAACTGGTAAAGTCTGTTTCAAAACGAAACATTCTTTGAAGAAGCTGTGACCGTAATGTCTATTAAAGGGATTTAATTGAGCAATTTTTAGAAGCACCAGGAGTTCGCCAAACCTTCACGTGTAAGTAGACATTTATTTAAAATTTATTTATAATGTTTTCAAATATATCAAATTATCTTATAATTAATCTACATTAAAAAATTATACTTGGAATCGTTGCCATCAAATCATATCTTAAAATCGTATCTAACTTTTGCATTTATAAAAAATTCGTTGTTAAAAAAAATGTTTGAAGGGATAGAGGAATATTAATTTTCAATATAACTGTTTTTAGGGAATCAATTACATACTGTAATAGAAAAAATAGTAATAAACAGCTTATAATTGCAACCATAGCAAAAGAATCGTTGAGGGATACTTACAGAAATAAATAATAAATTTGGAAATTACGAATTACTGTTTGTTGCTATTCATTCTATTATTTATTTAATCGATTTAAACTAATATGTCCAACATTCCAACAGGAACATTATACGTCTCACACCAAAACGAATGAACCATAAGCAATGAGCATTTCTTTTTTCCAATGCTGAATTTCTGAAAACGAATCGGCAACGTCTTGGTACAGTAGAACTTCCCTTAATAAAAATGGTAAGTGACAACCCCAATTAAAGATAATTAGACTTTAGAATTTTAAATTAAAAATAAAAAATACTTCTTATATCTAATATTTTTAGGAGGTTTAATTTATTTCTTTTATTTTATGAGTGTAATAATTGAAGTTTAAAACTTATTTTGGTTTATTTCGTATTTGAAATTAAATGTAGAGAATAAAAAGCAAATTAGGGAGCAAAAAGAAGTCTTCTTATTAATAATACAATCGAAAATTCGTCAAAATTTCTGATTTTTAACAGAGGCAAGCAGTATAAATAAGACATGTAAATTATTAATAAAATGACTTCTTACCCCCAATTTTGCTTGGTATTTTTAATATATGGTATTTCGTACGTTTATATATTTTCTACAAGTGGATAACAGACACATATTCTTTGCTATTTGTTTAACAATGTTGTTAATTAGTTTTTCTTGTTCTTTTCTAAAGATCAACTGATGGAAGAGGCTGTATAAAACCAATGGAACAAATTATCAACTATGGTATCGTTTTTTTGGACTTCTTTGTTGTCGATCTTCATTCTCTTCAAGTTTCCCAGTGGAGCAACTTATCTACGTAGACTTCATCTGCTGTTTTTGCGCTTCACCCATATTTTTCTCACAATTTACTTTATTTTTCGAATTGTCTTTTCTCTTACAGGAACTATATTTGCTTTATTAACTGTTATTTTATTAAAAAAGTTGATTTGGAATTGAAATTTATAAAATATATAGCTTTTTAAATTAATTTTTGGTAAAATTGTTAAAGATAAATTTAAAATTCGCTGTTTAGAAACAATTAATGTAATTAATTTTCAATTGGATCGATAGGGTGTCTATAAGGAAAGCTGTAGAGGCCACATAATAGAGTAGGGAATTTATTTATGTTTATATAACAGTTTAAAAATGTTTTTGATTTTGATGTGTATGTATTTTTTAATAATTCCATTTGCAGATATAGTATTTCTTACTTTATGAAGTATTATTATCATAAAAATGTTTATTGCGAACAAATTGTTAATATATTATGTTACTAATGTTAACGTCAATAAATTTTTAAATAGTGTTAATTTGTATGTGTAAACTATGTTTTTTGGGAGGAATTTATAATAAATTATTATGTTTTTAACTCAGCCTTTTATTTCATATAATCGTCTTAAGAAACTTATGCTCTCCTAATACATTAATTTTAAATAAAGAAACTAAAAATTTTGATTTTTGAAAATTAAAAATTTCGAATCCATGTATCAGGAGAGCATAAGTTGCTTGGGAAATATGTCAAATTATTTAATCGGACCTTGGGGTTTATCGAAAATTTAAAAATTTCGAATCCATGTATTAGGAGAGCATAAGTTGCTTGGGAAATATGTCAAATTATTTGATCGGGATTTATCGAAAATTTAAAAATTTCGAATCCATGTATTAGGAGAGCATAAGTTGCTTGGGAAATATGTCAAATTATTTGTTGATCAGACCTCGTATTTATCGAAAATTTAAAAATTTCGAATCCATGTATCAGGAGAGCATAAGTTGCTTGGGAAATTTGTCAAATAATTTTTTGATCAGACCTCTTATTTTTCGGAAATGAAATTTCTTAAAAATTTTCGGATTTGGTACCAGGAGAGCATAAGTTGCAGGACTAATCTCCTGGGTTCACACTTTCAGCGTGAACCCACCTTTAGGTTACAGTTTTCTGTCGCCATTTAAACTGTAATTCAGCCTTTTACCACACGATGGCGCCACTGGTATTAAAAATTAAATAATTCGTATTTTACGGGAAATTAAAACGCTTTTTGGTAATTAACTTATTTATTAAAGATATTTATGAAAAATTACAAAAAAATACATTATTTAAAATACATAAAATTAAAAGTAGAATTTATTTTCATTTATTTATGTTTACAATGATACAAAATTTATTATATATAAATAATTTAATACAATTGCAATTTATTACATTAAGTGGAACGAATATTTACATTTAATAATTACTTAAAATTATAAATTAACAATTAATTATTTGTCGTATTAACACTAAGGAGTGAATTTATAATTAATTTAAACAATTTTATTAAAAAAACAGTCGGAAATTATTTCCTAATGTTTTAAAATAATTTTTATGAACAAATAAATATTCTTAATTGTAATAAACTGTTATATTAATATGAAAATAAGTCAGCTCCCTAACCCTGTGACCCCCACATCTCCCCTTATCGCCACACTACCCTCCGAATTGAAAATTAATTACGTTTATTGTTTCTAAACTATTAACTTTAAAATTATCTTTAACAATTTTGCCAAAAATTGATTTAAAAAGTATAATAATTTATAAATTTCAATTATAAACTGACTTTCATACTAATACAACAGTTATTAAAGCAAAAATTGTACCTTTAACGGTTAGGACAATACGACAATTGTAAGAAAAATATGCGTGAAGGGCATAAACAGCAGTTGGAAGTCCATATAGATGAGTTGCTTCACAGGGAAACTTCAAAAAGGTGAAGATCAACAACAAAGAAGTCCAGAAAAACGACACCACTGTCGATGATTTGTTCCATTGGTTTTATACCGCCTCTTCCATTAGTCCATCTTTATAAAACAACAAAAAAAAACGAATTAACAAAGTTATTAAACAATAAAACATGAAATAAGGTAATAAAATGCACCCATGAAACTTTTAAAGTTATTTGGATCTAATTTACCTACTATGTAGAATAGAATGGCGTCGGAAAAATTCTTAAAAAATCGTGCATTGTTGAATTATACCATAAAGTTGTGTTTCTTAATAGAAATCATAGTCGACCATGCTTAAATGTTATTAAGACATTTTTTCCCTTTTCAAAAATATATAACATGCGGGGTCTCTTTTGTTTTGTAAACGCGTAATAACAAAAATAATCTTTTTGTAGCTATCTTTCTGTTTTTCCTATGTTTGTTTCTGTCAGATGTCTGTCATATATATTCTTTCGTCATTTCAAAGTGCTAAATATTAACTTGAAATAATTTTTAAAGTTAATATTGAACACTTTTAAATGACGAAAGAATATATATGACACATCTGACCTAAACAAACATAAAAAGCAGAAAGAAAAATATTATTTTTGTTAATACGCGCCTACACAACAAAAGACACCCCGCATGTTGTTATGTTTAAAGAACACAACATTATGTTATAACTCGAAAGTGCACGAATTTTTAATTTTTTTGTTTCGGCGCCATTCCATCCCACATAAAAAACTGCCTACGATCGTGTCTTTTTTTTCTAATTTCTTTGTACCTCATAGTTTCTAAGTTCCCCTTCAGAAACATCGAAATTGGACCACCCTGTTACGTTGTAATTAATTAATAAAAAAATCTTTTTACTCACCAATTACTTTAGATGATTCTTACGCGACTGCTAAATATGAAATGACCATAACGAAAGAAAAATACTTATAAGAACAATTATCGCCATATTATTGTTTTAAAAAATCTACTAAAGTAATAAAATAATACCCGGGATATTAACTTATTTCTTAGACAATATTTAAAGTCAATTTAAAATGAAAACGACAAACATTTTCAAGGAATGCTCGTTAATGTGTTGGAGATAATGATAGTACACAATATCAAATGGCAAACAGCCGTTGCTAAGGGCAACCAAGGTTATTAATACGTCGTATATGTTAAAACATCCGCTCGAAATAACGAATGATAATGATAAAGTTTTAATTCAATCCAAAATTCATTGGGACTCTCGAGAAAAGATTTCAATAACTTCGATAATTTCGGAAAATCCTCTTAATCCTGCCCGTGAAAATTGCCTAATTTATTGAATATCAATAAAGCATCTGCGTCTCTTTTTACAAGTACCTACACATAACTACCTGTGTAATAGTTACTAAAATTTATAAAGTAAATTAAAAAAAAATTGGTTTACTTGTTAATTTTGTACTTATTTAATGTAGGGTAGACATTTACACGGTGGTCAAAATTCAGGAACCTATTAGACTAAGACTAACGTCCTGCCAAAAATAACCTTCATGAATTGTACAGAGCATTCATAAAAAAATTCAGTTTAAAAACTTCAAACACGAATAACTTGGTTTTTTTTTTTAAATTGCACCTACCATATTTTATTTTTCAATTCGATTGCTCTTTTTGTTCTCTTTTGATCCATTGAGATTCGAAAAATTTTGAGCAATTCTGAATTTTTAAAATAAATAATTTCATTGATTTTGGCATAATAAGTGTCTCCGGAAATATTGACACCTAACGACAATCAAAGCAAAATCACAATAAAAATCTTTTTTTCGATTAATTTTTGTTACAAAAATGTTGGAGAAAAATATTTGTAACGGATACCCAAATTGGAGTTTTCGTTTTTGATAATTTTTGTAAATTAATTAATCTAAAGAACAATTTTTAGCTTGATTTAACGTTAGTTGTCGGTTGTCCGTAGCGCACTTTTATAACACTGAAATTACCGAAATTAGCTATTTAAAGTAAAAATTCAAAATTACTCAACTTTTTTTAAATACAGTAATAGGAAACATCTCAATGAATCGAAAGAGGAAAAAAATAAAATATGGTATGTGCCATTTAAAAAGACGAAGTTAATCGTGTTTGAAGTTTTCAAACTTTAAATTTTTTTATGAACGCTCTGTACAAATTATTTTTGTCAGGACGTTAGTCTTAAATCTCTACTACACCCGGTAAAAATTTCAGTACCCTAAGTCACTTTTTAGGAAAGTTATGATTTTTGTATTCTTTGGATTGCGACAGTGAATGCATTTATATAAATGTGTAAGTACACCATTTTTTTCAAAATTTTCCTGCCCTTAGTTTTCCATAAAAGTCTAAAAGGCCACTAAATTCGGACCACTCTGTACAATATATCTGTATATCGTAACAGTTCTGAATACCTAATTCGAGCATCGTGTTATCTCGAAGCCAAGGCCATGGCTTTAATAGTTTTTTTTATAACGCTGTTTGTTCGAACACGCGAAAACAAGTTTAAAGAAAATAATATCTGAAGTATTTTAATTTAAAATACTGGAAATAATATATAAAGTAGATATTTTAATTTGAAATACTGGGATAAAATTTAAAGTAGTTTTACTAAAGTAATCAATAAAATATTATACATAATTAAAAATACTGATATTTAAATAAGACTTTTTAACTTTTGATAATTAAAAAAATACCTAACTATCTGATGATAAATGTTTAAACAGAGACACAACTATAAAAGTGACTGACGGACGTAATAATAATCTAAAAGTTATTTCAAAATACAGTTAAAATCCAACAAACTTTAACTACGTAAACATATGTATTTAAAAATAAAATTATTACTCACATTCCACAGCTACGATCCATTACGAAAGAGATTCAACAGGCTGATAAACATTGTAGGTACACCTCGACGAAGGTCCAATTCGATGTTAAACTGAAAAACAAAAATTAATACGTGTGGCATAATACAACGAAATGTTCATGAAATATAAAAAAGAAAAATTAATCGTTGTTTATAACTTAAAAGAAAATCATAATTTTGAAAAGGCTTCTTCACAGGGTCCGTGATGATAAAATTAAGTTTTACAAACTTTAAATCAAAAAAAAAAAGTAACATTTCTAATCTTTTAAGTCATAAATGAAAAAAATACCGAGAGTTAAATTCATACCACAACTTTAAAATTCATATTTATCCACTACTCACCTAATCCCTTTTTTATTTTTAATCAAATAGACAAAGGCACATTTGACTGATACACAGATAAGGGCACGACGACGAGGTAAACAGCTTGTTGAAATACACCTTCGTTACGTGAAAAATATTAATTGTGAAGACTGTCGTAGATATTAAAAAATTGCATTAAATTGATGGTATAAATTTTAATTAAGTTAAATATGACTTTTAAGTCGTCAACCAATTAATATTTACACTATAACAATCCTGAAAGAAAATGCTTCTACAATTTGAATTAAAATTCCAAATTGGAGCATGATTAATTTCCCTCATATACAATCATTGGGAAATTGCCTCACTTTTTTTTCGATTTAATTTAACAAGTGGTTTATATTTTTATTTTTTATTTTTATTAGAATATAATGTTCATCACATGGCACAATTCACATAAACTACTGAAACATTAGAAATTCTGCCTATTTTATAATAATTAAATATTTTGTAATGTATATCTATATTTCAATAACTTTTCTGTTTGTAATATATATTAATAGGTAGGTACTTATGTAACAAAAAAATCCAAGAATTAACTAAAACGATTCATTCTAGAATTATACTAATTTTTCAATAAACTATATAATCATAAAATTTATAATTACTTATTTTGGGATATGTGAATCTAATTATATTAATAATAAAAAACTAAAAACAGTAACAGCACAGGAAAACGTAAAAGTTAAATTTTAATGATATACAGGATCATTCAAGCTAAGTCTAATGTTTAAATGACCCTGTATGTAATAACAAACAATAACAATATTTTAGTAGTATGTATGTAGTATACTAAAAAAGTTCAATAGTTGAATAGATGAATATAGTCCGTTTTAATACTTCGATAATACTAATCGTAAATGGAAAGTAGATTAAGTACACGATTACACAATTTAGCAGATCATTTACCAAAATAATTGATTAATTAATGAAAATATTGCACGAACGACGTACGCAAACATCACTATTCGGTTTGCATTAACGCAATTATTTTACATACTTACTACAATATTATTGTAAATATATTTTTGCTAAAAGTATCGACAGTCAAATGGAAGTCAAAAAGTCAAGCTATCTCTATTTCCAAGATGTATGTATATTCGAATTAAAGATGAGATAATTTAAGAAAATTTTCGAAAGCTGGGTCAGGTAAATGTGGGCAAAGTGCCTCTGAAAGTTTATTACAAAATCGTAGTTTTCGAAAATAATTAAGCGTAAAAATGAAAACAGGAACAGAAAGGATGGTGCTTATTTTTTTCTTTTTAATAAATATCATTTAAAATATCCATAAATCTGGCTTTTAATATTAAGTCGTGTAAAAGTAAAACATTTCCGACTTAACTAAAAAATTGCAATAAATATGACAATAGCAATGAAAATAAATTTCTTTTAAATGTTCTCGTCATCAGATTTAATTGCTATTTTCGCTACAAATGTCTTCTAATATGATCTATGAATGGCTTAAATTTCAATCGAATTTGTCCAATCATTCAGAAGAAAACAATTATTTCCGAAATATTTTTTTTTTTCTTATTCTTAAAGAACTTATTATTAAACGCTGAAATTTGCAGAAATTTTAAGTAATATTGTTTAGAGCACAATTTATTCTATTTAATGACCTTTTTATTTTATTGTTATTGTGACCTGACCTATTTTGTTCCTACGTTTTACGAATGCAAGCTGGAGGATTTTTTTATTTTTAACCGTACAAATACAGTTTTGTCAACATTTACCTGACTGGTTTTTAGACAATGTTACTTTCTATACTGAAGGAAGACATTATTTGTTATATTTGCAATTGTATTTAATAAACAATCTCAGAGAAACTATTTATACTAAATTTCGTATTTTTTAAAATGTACTTACCAAATCAGTCAAAAACTCAGATCGACCTTCAGTACTTTTTATGTTTAAAGTATATAAATAACAAAAATTCTTCCTACATTACCTAAAAAAAAAAAGTATTTTTAATTGTTACTCAAATAAAAGAGTTAAATGCCAATTTTTGAAGTATTTAAAATTTACGAAACTGATATTCAACGTTATTTTTTAAAGACAAATTAGAACCTGATAATAAAATTATATTAATCATTAACACTGAAGACAATTAATATAAGTACATACTTCAATTTTTGACAAACTGTAATAAAACCTAATAATTTGCCATTGCTCCTGTAAACTAAATTGGACATTTAAAAAATCTCTTACTACCCTGAAAGATAATTTAAATTTTTCAAATAAGAACTATCATCTCACTCACATACCCCGACAACAACTTTTCTAAATGCAACAATTCTTTTTTTCTAAACAAAGAATTCCTTTTTGGTTGACATGTCATATTCTAATTCTTCATTCTTATACATCTCGATCATCTTCTGAATATCATGAGACAACATTTCCAACTGCTTATCGTGTTTAATCTTCAATTTATCCTTTTCCTTGGCTTGCTTTATTGTGGCAGTTTTCCTTTCGTCCAAAAACTTTTTGGTATTGTTCTGTTGTTTCTCCCTCAGACGTCGGTCTTTTTCCTGTTTGGTTTTCAACGTTTTGTCGTTCGCAATCTGAAACAATTAACCAATTAAACACAATACGTAATATTAAAAACAATTAGATATTATTTACTTCTTTAGCAGTTTCGACCGAAATCTTGGCTTGTCTCGTGTTCATTTCTTTAAGTTCTTTTTCATGTTTGGCCTCCAATTGTTTCATCTGTCCAGCTTGCAGGAGTTCCATGTGTTTCCTCAAAAGATCCTTTTGTTCTTCCAGCTGATTCCTCAGGTATTCCCACTCCTGTTTACGGTGTCTTTCCATTAGTTCGCTCCATTGAGTCGTCTGTTCTTCTACTAATTTTCTCACAGCCTGATCGTTCACTAAATCGTCTTTGCTAAAAAAAATATTTAAAAAATAATTAAACAATAAATAAAACTTAGCCAGTCGGAGTAATTACTTTTTGCCCTTAATAAGCTTTTCAATTGCAGCACACTGGGCTTTTTGGACAGCAAGTTTCTCCTTCATCTGCTTCTTCTTCATGCTATCGAACTCTTTTTGTTGTTTTTTCGTGCTTTTTTGAAAACCTTTGTCTTGCCTGATGTATTCGATTGTAATGGCTTCAAAAACAAGGGGCTCTGAAATTTAAAAAATAAACAAATTACACAAAAACGATTTGTTTTGTTTGTAATCTACCTTCTTTCTTCTCTTCTTTTTTGTCGTCCTTGTGACCACCTTTATCGGTAACTTCGATGCCCATCGAAGACATCTGTTCGCTCTGTTTCTGTTGGGCCCCCATGAATCCTCTCGGGTCACTCAGAGCAGCCATAAAGTCCTCGAAGCCATCAGGTACGTAAATTTTCAACTCGATGTTGCAGAACAACATGGGCAACGACATCGGGAAATTCGCCTCGGTCCTCAACGATATATGTCGATAGCCCGCTTGCAGTCCATCTAAAGGCAAAATTCGTTGTCCTAGAAGCTTTCCTGAAAATAAATCATGTACGCTACTATTGGTTTCAAAATAAGTCACAAATACATACCATTTTCATCGTACACTCCAAATCTAAGAACCGCTAAATCGGGAAGTACTACTTTTCGGAATAGGAACGGTTCTTCGTTGTAAACGGGATTTAGACCGTTTGCCGGGACCATTCGGGTCTTAAATTCTTTCCTGATGGTATCGGTCGGTAGGCCGTACATGTCAACCTCTACGTAAGTTCCGACCTTTTTATCCGATAAGAATTGTCCTGAAATAACTTGCACGGCGCACTGAGCGGCTATGACTCCGTCAACGGGACTTTCGGCGAAAGGATCGAAAATGCGGTCCTGTCTTCTCATAAAGTCCGGCTTGAGTAAGTAACCGCAGTTCCCGTTGTACTCGAATTTACCTTGGTTAAGTTGCATAGGAAGATCGGACGTTTGGAAGTTGAGCGAGACCATTTGGCAGCCGGCATTCCAAAAGACCTGGGGCATATAATTGGAAGAATTGGCACGAGTACCGCTGGGATAAATCCGGGACATCTGTCTTTTGTTGTAGTTGACGAATTCAATCGCAGACGTTTTCAGATAATTAAGACCAACGGGTTCCGAAAAGCTCGACATGTTGTGGTGAATGTTCTTTTCTGTAACGATAATAAAAATTAAAAAAACGTAAAAAACATAAAATATCATAAAATTGGACGAACTTTCGGCAGCTTCCCAGCTTTGGAATTTAACCGGTTGAGCGTAGTTGATCATGGAACTCAACCAAGGATGCACGTTGGTCGTCGAGCCTGTGTATTGAATAGGTGCCGCTTCACCTCCCGCTCCATCTGCTGGGACTACATCCGGAGGAGGTGCCTGAAATTAGAGAAAATTCAGTATTTTTACGTCAACAATTTTTCTACACTTACATCTGCAGGAACATCTGGAATGGCGTTCATTTTATCAGGGGCAGGAGCAGGTGCGCTGGCGTCCTCTTTTTCCTCATCTTCTATTACAAACTGCCCCTGTCTGAACAGCTCAAGTTCTTGTTTCTCTACTTCCGGTTTCAATCTAATAAAAAAACAACATTAGACGTTCAATAATTAACAATTAACAAATAATGACACTTACCTCTTGTTCTTTATCATGATTTTCCTTTTTAACAAAACTGGTGGAGGCAGAGGAGCTCCCGGCTCTAGAGGGTAATCAGGTAGAGGTTCTTTAAGAAGAAGATCACCTGAAATCAAACCTTTTTAATAACAGAGGCGTCTCGGAACTGTTTAAACATTTACCAAAAATTTCGTCGCAGTATTTTGCAAGTTTGTACTGCTGCGCTTTGCAACAGTGATTTTCGAAAGACAAAATAATCGGATAATCGGAAGTAACAAATGCTGTGTCCCGAATGGCGTAAATGACGTCCTTAAACAGGATGTCAGTACACATGGCTTTCCCGTGGGTAATTATCGGCTCTTCGTCTTCGCCCTTTCCTACACAAATACGTTAGTTTAAACACAAATGACATTTATTTAGTTACTTACCATCCCAACAGTCCAATTCGACACACCTGCACCCTGCTAATAAAACCTGCCTGTACATTTCAACCGAAGACTTGCCGCCAAACTGTCGACCGGATAAGTACGTGTTATGACTAGAATTGATGTAATAGGCACACAGGGGTTGATCCATCTCCATATAAATGTCCAGGCGATCAAGAAATACCGGGGCGTTTTCATCAGACATCAGGTACCTTAAAAAAAACGTTTAATTAAAAATTTTCTGCTTCAAACGAAATATTTGCAGCAAAATGTTAAGGTTATGTATAGGCAACCCAATACATCGGTGCAATGCGGGTGTAAAACTTTTACCGCCAAAAACTAATTTAAAAAAGGCGCAAAATATTCTCAGACTATAAGCAAAAAAAGAATATAATATTAAATTCTAACTTAGTAAACTTATAAAAAAATAAAAAACAACAAAAAATTGCCTAAATATTTGATAAGACATTACTTTTACATAATTTTATTACGAAACATTTTAATATTTAGGCATTTTTTACGTTTAGTTATATAAGACCTTCTACCTTATGAGTCCATCCTTTGTTAATCGATTTTCTTTCCTGGAAGCCTCATCTTGCTCATAAGTTTCAATAATTTCTGCAGCTCTCTTTTCGTCATATAACGGATACAAAATTTCGTTAAGTCTGGGATCACGCTGCTTTTCGTTGAGAAAGTTAATGAATTGTTCTACACCAATGTAGTCCGCCTTCCCCTGGGTACTAAAATCAATACCAGTTAAAACATTCCTAGCATAAAATGCCATGTGTTTACTTACATGGTCCTAAACAATTCTTCGATGTCGTTTCGCGGACAAATTTTATGATAAAGGGCATAAAATTTGTCGAATGTGAATTGGTCCTTCTCGATCGAGTCGTTTTTACCATTCGGAAGTCCTAGTTCCGACAGGTATTGGTATACCAGCTTTTCCGTTTTACCAGAAGCAAAAGTTTTAGCAATCACTTTCACTGGAACTTTACCTTTTGAATCTACCAGAAATCCCAGTCGCATCCAACTTAAAAAAATAGTTATTTGTTTAGTGGTCATTAATTAATTTAAAATTCGAATTATTCACAGAATACAACCCAAAAAGCACATTTAAGGCAACATATGTATGTTAATGACAAGTGTTTTTTTTTTTCTTCTAATTAATTAAGTATAAACAAGTTCCAAATTAATCTAGCAAAATTATTTTTCATGTGAACTTACTGTTTCATTAAAGCGGTGCGTGGGCAGACATTGTTTATTTTGTTGTTATGTGTAATTTTGCGTAAACTTTCTTGCCAAGTCTGAAGAAACATGCAAAGCACGACAGTAAATGTACAATCAAACAACTAAGTATTTTGTATCTAAATAAATTGGTTGGAATATTGAGTATATAAAAGAGAAAGGTTGTTAGTAAAATAGAAGAGATTATTATTGCTAATAAAAATATCCTCTAAATGTCAATAAATCAAGGTAAACTATACCTTTGAAGCTATTGATCTCATACATTACTGGAAATGAAACAGGAAACCTATTGTAGGTACATATTTACATTTAAGTTAGAGTCCAAATTATAGTCTGGTTAGTGTTACACAGAAGGCAATTTTGCATGCTATTAATTAACACAACGATAAACTTACTGTTTTTTCAAACAAGTCATTGGACACACATTATTGGCTTTCACATTGTGAGTGATTTTTCGTAAGCCATCCAACCAATCCTTCAATTAACACAGTTTTTTATTTAAATCAGTTATAGGAAAGTAAAAATTATTTCTAGGGTTATTCAAAAATATGTACTATAAAAATGCAAGCTAATTTTTTGTATTAAATTCATGCCTCTTAAGTGTAGGGAGTTTTTAATACAGAGTACAATTTCTTTTAAAACGATAATATACATAAACATACTGACATATCCACCTCTTGCTATGTCAATATAGAGGAAAAAATTATGATTTAAGCTTTTCTTTAAATGTAATAAACAAATCAACAAACATACCTTTGCTGTCTGAGCATCTGGGCAAACCACATGTTGGTAATTAATGTTTATGTAATCTGTACCACTGCAAATTGTAAGTGACTTGTCTTCCAAGTCGCTTCCATGTTTTTGAAGATTACTAAGCAACTTTTTATCAGATGGAACACCACCAGCCCTTATATCACTCACTTGACACAGCTCAATAACGTCTCCCTCCTGGAGTAACAAAATATATATATTTGTTAATCTAATTCAACACTCAAATTAATATTGTTTGTTTACCTTTCCATCACTCTTCCAGTATATAAAAAAACCGTATTCGTCAACTTTAAAAAGGGCATTTGGTTCGTATTCCGTGTTGTCTTTGTCTTCATACCATCTATCAAAAACACAGCCATTCAAAAGTGGTTCCGGAACAGGAATACGCCAATCAAACTCGAATTTTTTAGTCATTTTATCCTGAAATAAATACAATTAAAATTAGTGCGAATTATGTACTAAAGTAAATAAATCGTTGCGTACTTATTGCACACTTTTTATCATAGTGGAAAAGTTTCCATCTTCGATTCACAACACTCTTCACTCACATTTAAAGTTAATTAATAGTAAAATCTACACAAATTATTAAAAAAAAATAATGTAAGCTACAAAATTATGACATTTCACGGAATTATTATTATTTATTGACGTTTAGATAAAAACACAATCTTCGTTCATTTACACATAATCAACTAACGATTAAATTTCAAATAAATTTTTTAATTTAAAATCGTAAGTTTTCAAGGAAACTAATTGAAAATTACAAAAAAAATTAAACATTAAACGATTACCTTGTATATCAAAATAATTTTGTTGACAATAAAAAAAACGTAAAAGCTAGTGCATAGTAAAAGATACGAACGCACCTTTGGACTTTATAAAATATATAGAAAAATTTTCAAAAACTAAAATTTTTGGAATACTTTTTAGTGCTTAATAAATTATCAACCTTTATATATTTCTAAGAAAGTTTCTAATTTCTAATTTTAAATTCTTACCTATTAAAAATCGTATTATTATCTACATAAAAGGCGTAAATGTTTTCTGTATATTCAACTTATTTTCGTATACAATTTCAAATTAGACTAAATTATATGTCTTCCTCATGCTAATTAACTAAGTGGATTTAAATGCCACAGTAGGTTTTTAATCATATTAACAATTAAATCGATAAACAGTTTTGCACGTTTATAAAAATGTTATTTTAGAATATTTAATATTAAAATAACATTGCTGATTAGATATCACACACGACGCAGGTGTATTGCTGGTTTTCTAACAAATTAACACATTTTTATTAAAGAAAAACCGCGAAACTGGTTTTTAAATATCCTGACGGTTAGACAACACCCAAAACAGCGTTGTCGTATCCGTTGCCTAGCATAATTATATATTTTTAATTTAAAAGGAAAACCGCGAAAACCAAAACATTAAAGAAATGCAAAGTAAAACCGTTTTTCTTGATGTGTAATATGTTATAATATTTTTTAAGAAATTCTAATGTGGTTATTTGTTAATATAAGTTAAAAAATAAAAGTTTTACTTTAGTCGATAAGTATGGGTTTTAAATTTTATCTAACGATAAATTTGCTTTTGTAATTGAAGATTGTTCGAAAAATCTGGTTGAAAAAATTATGCCGATTATAAATTACGATGGATCATGCAAGGTCGTGGAAACATGTACCAACCGGATTGGTACCAGGCGAATTTAAAAGTAGAACAAGTCAATTTCAAGTTAACATCCACAATTTTATCAGTCTACCTTAATAAATAAATTACAATTTCGAAATATCAAATTACAGGCAGGATCGTAAATTTTGGAGTAATAAAGAAAAGGAAGCAAAAAGCTAACGAACTTCAAATGGTACCTAAGCATCTACAATAAACAGATAACTCTACAAGAAGAGTATATATTATACACAAAAATTAGAAACTCCCTGACTGAGGATGACAACTTTTGGGCCGAAACGTCTTTTATATTTTTAGACGTATTTTTATGTTTATTTAGCTTTGCTTCACAAATTGATCTAAGTACTAAACAAATATAATATTTTTTTTTGAGATATTATTTTTAAAATTCCCTAAATCCAGCTCTGATTAAAAGGGCCTTAAACTATTTAGTACACGGATACGGCTTTTTTGTTTTGTAATATGTACTACGGAAACAAACCGATCCCTCATTCTAAGAATGATGTCTCCTGTACCGGATATCACGTTACTGTATAGTGAAACACCCCATGACTATTGTAATACGACTCATATTATTTTCGTTAACAGTAGCTTGGTACTGATCTTTGATCTAAAATTTTTTATTTAAAAAACTGGCATGTATTAAAAAAAGATTCAGCAAAAGATTATCCAGATTATTAAAGGAAATATATATTTTAAATAGATAATATAAAATTGAGAAAATTAATTTGTTTTTCAATTTGTAAAAAATAAAAAATAAAAGGCGTAAGTAAAGGAAATAGACATAAAAGAGATAAGATCAAAACTAGCCGCTTATTAAGCTAACAAGTTAATAGGATAATAAGAGACTGCGTGCGTTAACGGAATAAATGGAGAGATTTTTTTTGAGTGTTGAGAGCAAAATGGGATCGTTATCCTTCTTGATTACGTAAGTGCAAGGACAGAGCCGTATTTACGAAATTCTTTTACTGACCTGCCTTGGGAGTCATTTTTTTTGTAAAATGATTTATATATACATTTCTTTTTAAACAGTTTTATGTGGATATAAAATTTTATGACTGTGACCAAGAAATAAATAGTAAGCAATAATCAATTCCGAAAAAAATGATACCAAATCTTTCAGTCAACTTTCAAAAAAGTATTTCTTGTTATTATTCAAAAATGTTTTTATTTGACGACCATTTATAGATATCAATTACTAAATTGAGATAATTAGTACACCAAAATTATATTAATAGTTTCAAAAACCTCTCATCCAGTAACAATTATTAAGTACCTACCTAACCTTTGTAATTTAATAATTTTTATTTTTACTTAGGGGGGCGGGTGAGGGAGACGTAGGGTGTATTATTTATTGTCCCTAAAATTAAAATAAGATAAGTCAGCGTGTAATTACAGACAGTCTCCGAGTCTCCCCTTATTTTATAACAATCCTTTACCCCCCATGAAGTAGCAGTGGTTATAACAACACTTACAGCCCCTATTTCACTGAGTACACCCCTATACATACATATATTTGTAGTAAAACCACCCAGTTCTCGTCTCCTTTTTTTATCATCCTCTCTCTCCCGTTTCCTGCCGCAGGATCGCGTCGCGCCGTCTGGAATAAGAGGGAAAGTAAAATTTTGATGAAGGGAGAGTGGGAGGGAGTTCTCGAGCGCTTTACCGGTTACGTATGAAGAGCTTTTGCTCGTTCGTACCTACGTACGTTGATGTCGACTACCGAAGCCGCTTTGGGTTTACCAACTACTACAATAATAAAATACTACCGCAACACGACACGGCAATAACAATTATTTTTGTTCGGATGCTACTGGGTATCGTTGCGCCACAAAGACGCTGTCCAAGAGTTTGTCTGGTGTTTAATTAATAAGAAAATCGCGGGGTGGGTGAGTGTCAGGAAATTGTGAATTAACACGTGCGACAGTTTAACGAGAAATTATAGATAATGACATTATAAAGTTTTTAAGTTCTTCAGATTTGAAAAAAAGACCGGTGAGTAGTTACAATAATTTTAAAAAAAATTAGAAAAATATTAAATATGTAATTGTAAAATGTAGGTAAGTACTTAAATCAAACTGAAGAAGAGAAAAAATTTTTTGTTTTAATTTTTCACATTCAGTGATAACTAAATAAATAAAAATAATTAAATATTATTATGTATTGAAAAATATTTTTTTCTTTTTTTTTATTTGACATACATTTTAATCTATAAATTCCTTTTTTTTTTGGTTTCGTGTGTAAAATGTTGTGTTTACTTTTCCACGAAGCACATGTGCACTGCCATCGACGGACGATAAAAAGCAAAAGAACTAAATAATCGTGTACAACGAAAGTCACAACACCGAACACTGTTTCCCAGCAAGTTAATAAAGCTCTGTAATTTTTGTTGGCTCTGCTTTGAACTTTAGGCGAACATGTGTTTTCGGCTTTTTCTCTCTTTATGTGAAAGGTCCATTGCGGTTTCTTTATATACGTGAACGATGCATACGACACATAAATAAAAATGCCGCATTTAGAACATCGTTTTCGTCTTGTCATCGCAAACTAATTGTATCCGATACGCACTCAACATTCGTTTGTACTTATCAGATTTAAACATTTCACCGTCTACTTCTCTCTGTACACATTTTTAAACGTGTTTCCTCTTTCAAAAAATAAAAATAAAATTAACTTCCTCAGTTTTCTATTTTTAAAACAAAACTAAATATAATTTTAAAACAATATATGTAATTGTCAGTTATATTCAATGATAAAAAAAACTGCCGCAAAATTATTTATCTACTGAAATTCAAAAATTAACAAAATATATTTTATTTAAACAGTCAGGGTGTCTGCGTACGTGTTTGTCACAATAATTCACTTTTACCTGTAGATATTTCCTTTATTATAAATTATACCTGCCTTTATAAAGTCTAATAGTAGTGGATGAGATAAACTATAAGCTGCCGAAGAATTTTTCGTCGTAAGTCAATTTTATTGTAAGGGGATTTCTAACCCGAAGGGATTATATTACATTATACTGTAAATTCAGCCCCATGACAAACCTAATAAACTTTCATTATACCTGCCTCAAAAATTGAAGTTTGAACTTTTGAAAAGATTTTGTAGAAAATTTCAATAGGCCACTGAATCTGAACTACCCTGCAGAAAATTACGTTCAACATGAATACAGAAATTTATAAGTATGATATCAAAGAAGAGTCCAAATTTTGTAATAAAAAAATTTATTAGTAAGCACGTTTTTAAAACTTATTAAAATTGAGGTCATTATAAATTTTTAAAAACCAAACGTGTCATATCTACAAAAGGTGCAATTAATTAATTAATAGGTACAAGAATTTGTCGACGTTGTTGGTGCTGACTGCGGATGTCTTGAGGACGTGAATAATTATAATTTACAGTCGATATAATATGCAGAATTTCAATGACTTTGATGTTTAATTAGTACACAGGCACTTAACATTTTCAAGTGTTTTATAATTTACTTAGCTTTTATGTTGTGTGATAGTTTACGTATAATAGAAAGGTAATATTTGACAGGATTAAAGCCAAATACATAAATTATTTTGAGAGATAATAGAGTCTAAAAAAGCAGTAAATCCCTGAAAAAAATATTTTAGAGACCTAAAACACGTTTCGACATACAAAGTACATGTAATCTTCAGTTTCTTGGCAGAATATATTTGTTACCTGTATGTATGTATTTTATGTACTTTACATTATAGCGAAAAGTAGTACATATAGATGTAATGTATAAATGTATATCTAAGTATATACGTACTGGAATAATTACTGAATAATGATGCGAATCCGCGAATATAGCCACCCATTGGCAAATGTCCAGATGAAGAGGAAGTAAAAGTTCTTTCTTTTCTAAATTTGCTACTTATGTGTATTTACAAACAACATACACACGTGTGTTCGTATATTAAAAGTAAACGACGTATGTAGATCATCACAAGAAACGGAAACAAAAATAGAAAATAAAGATTTAATTGACAGACGATTTTTTTACCCTCGACTTAACAAACATTAAATTAAAATTCATTTGCAGAATTTAACCGTAGAGGCGCACGAGTGATCCTTGATGGGTTCCGTTAGGACGTACGGAACCCTAAAAAGAAATGGTTCAGATTGCAAATAAATTATATTATTCGCTTTCTTTTATTTTCTGAACGTGTTTGGCTTCGTTATTAATTATGATGTTTTTAACGTCAATTACGTACAATAGAATTTTAAACAAATGTGAAAACAAGAATAAATTTCTTTATTAAACAATAATGCTTTCTAATACTGGACAGTTCATTTCCATTAATTTTCTGGTGTAACAGTGAGATGATTTCGCCTGCATAAATACATAGGTGTAAATGTTAATTACTTTATAAATCTACACCACGATACACTTCAGTAAATAATTAAACGAAGAATAGTTCCTTGAAATGTAGGACACGCAGAAAACGTACTCATAAATTATTAAATTCGTTTCTTGAATACCGTAACTCATAACCAGTAACAAAAATCAAATAGCACTGAAAATTTTAATTTTCAATTTATGTTTTATAATAGACAAAAAAAAGCTCCAGAACATCCCCTGAATTTTATTAAGTATTAAGATGTACCCTAAGGAGCAAGTATCTTTGTTGATATTTTATTTGTGTTCTACAGTTATTTTACCATCCAGATATAATTAATTAATACTTTGCTCTGATTAATATTTAATGTAGAGGATTTGCAATTAGCTAGTTGTTAATTCTTAAAAAAATGCGGAAGATAAACCGAAATTAGAAACAAAGGGAGCATAACAAATTTATTTCAGAAAACAATGTTCAGTCGAAAAAACTGAAAGTTTTTATAATTTATGTGATTAAAAAGGTTTACAGTATTTTATGACAACAATATCTGAGTTTATGAAAAATATTGTTAAGTATAAAAGAACAATAGATATTATTAATAACGATGTTTTCCTTATGAAGTCTTCACATGATAAAAGTTCAAATTTCAAAATATGGGTGTAACTTTATGCCTCTATTTAGAGAAGCATAAACTTGCCTTGCTCTTACTGTTAATTATGATTAATAATAGACGATTTATTACCTTTAAAGTGAAAACGTTTTCGTAACATTGGACAAAACAATAGAAAATAACGAGCTTTTATCAGTCATTTATTGAGTAATGGAGTTATTAGTAACCTTTTTCTTTCTTATCATCACTTAATTTTTTGGTAATTATGCACAATTCCTTTTCGAGTTTCTTGAAGAAAAAAAAAGTATGATGCAGAGTTACATAGAACACATATATACTACATGGTGTTTTTGAGCTTCTAAATTTTCAAAAATTTGTCTTCAATGTGTATGTGTACCAACGTGATAATGACATTATTACGTACTAATTGTATTGTTGTGTTTAATTAATCTTGCGACCACGTAGGTACTGTTTATGTTAAGATGAGAGAGATTAAGGAACGGTTGACGAGGAATTGTTTATATATTTATACTAGCGTAGTACGTAGGTTATATGGTGTAGGCGTGGACGTGTGCATTTACACGAACCCACACCTACTACCGCATAACCTGTGGTTCGTTATCTAATCTTAAAATAACAAATGCAACATGCACTTTATGTTAAAATAAATCAACAACACAAGTACTTATGATGCCATTATCGTGTTTTACACATACACATTGAAGACAAATACAAGAAGACATTTTTGAAAATTTAGAAGCTATGGTAACATAATTATCAATTTTTTATCTATTTAAATATGTGTACCTAATAGACGTTTAAGTGGACAATACATTAATTAAAATAAATTAGAAAATTTACATTAAGTAATGACCAACAACTGTACTCATTCTCATAAACTATAATAAATAATAATGTCAGTCGTTATTTGGATAATAAAAGAAATTGTTACTGCTAAAATAGAACTCGGCTAATTCTAGATTAACTCTAATAAAAGCAGTGTGACATTTCTGGGTTTCTGCAATTTATCAATTATTATTTTTTAATTTTTATGCATTAAAAGAAATTTAAATCGCTATGCACGAATGCCTAAAGTACTTTTATTTGGGATGCTGTGGCATGCAATAATGATACCTTCTCGATCCGCATAATTTTGCTTGTAAGTAACAAATAAGAGCACAACTTGCAGCAAACGTGTTTCAGTTTCAAACAAGTACATACACTACGGTTAATTAGGATAATAGACCTCGTATGAGAATTGACCATAAAATATGAATGCGTAACCTTAACTTGATTAGGTATACAGACGTACATAGGTACATATGTATGCAAAAAAAATATATTTTAAAGTCAAAGGTGACCATAGGTCAGCTCAGGGTAGATTTAGAGCTAATTTGATAATAATACAACAGATAAACAATTCTTATTACAATTTACATTGTCGAAGTAAGCATTGCTTTTCAATTGTTTAATAACTAAAAAAAAAGTGACGTGACTTGACGTGGATTTTTGTGACATTAATATAAATAATAATTTAACCTCCCATCAAATGGGGCTTCAAAAGTACGTTTTTGTATAAGTGTTTTTGTATACGTTTTCTTTATTTTAATTTTTCTAGATGCAATGTCGTATTACCGCGGGAATGTGGCCCGGAGTAGGAACAGTTGGGGCCCAATGTCTATTTCGACGGACTTTCATAGACTGGATCCAGATCCGGACTACACGGAGGAGTACACGGAAAGGATGCTTAGTGCTCAAATGCGACAATTGGATCCTTTGAAGGAAGATTTGGCCGAATGGTTAAACAAGACATTAGGTAAAAAATTTCTTTTGACAAGACGTTTTTTTGAACCATAAATTTAACAAACACCCACAGGGGTGTATGTATAATAGTAACTGTACCCACGAACTTTTATCAAATATAAAACAAATAATAGATAAAAAACGGTATACAACATTGTAGTAATTATCAATTTTTTAATCTGTTGTTTCACAAAGCCCATCAGCTTTTCGTTTATGGTAACGATTGAACGATAGTCGGGCCAAATATGGCGCTATCTGCGAAAATGGAACTTGTCAGAAACAAACGCGGACTTTTTTGTTTTAATTAGTTCACTTCTCACTCGTCGATACTATCGGCTGATAAGCTTAAGGTTAAACAACAAAAAAATACACCAAAAAAAAAAAAAAGACAAACACTGCAAACAAACGCTTTGTAAAATGCCAATAGATGTGACGTCTTTGAAATGCGCGCGCAGCTACACTGTAGTACCCTGTAGAATTGGCAAGATAATTAGGTAGCAGTTACACGTGTGTCAGATACGAATTTTATATTCAAAAAGAGACCGATCGCGATTATGGCGTAACAGGCCGGTGACACGGTTCATTGTAAACATGCCATAATTACCATACAGTGTCAGCCACGCCTATGGTTATGGTTATGGTGCAGTATTCAAATACGAGATTTTTTTAAATTTTTTTTTAAAATATTGATCAGAAACTTATCAGTACTTGTACCATAAAAGTAGCTCTTGTAGTCCTACTTATCAAAAATGATTTTTTTTTGTATTTTTTTCTTTGTAATTATTATTTATTGGTGACATCCGTCCACCCACTGTCAGCCTACCATCCTATGATTAATTATTGCAAATGTGTTATTACATAAAAAATAAACTTGCAATTTAAATTTACCTTCTTCCTGTGGAGAATCAAACGTAATTTTATTGGTAATTAATTCATTTGCGCTGCAAAACGGCCATCCTACACGACTATTATTGCTGAATTACGAAATATCCCTCATTTTCTACGCAGCACAAAAGTTTTTTTAACTTTTTTTTTTTTTTAATTTCTATACAATTATGCATTTCGTTGTTTTAGATTACTTGTCATTAAATTCTGGGAGGGTTAATTACGTCTTAATCTTTTATGTTCTATGTTCTAAATCATTTTTATGATTTCCATCAAGTGGCAGAAAAATTCATGTTACAGCAAGAGTCTGGTTTCTTTGTACCAACATTTCAATTATTTTTTTTCCTTTTGTGAAGACACCTGTGTGTGTTAAGTAATTAATCGTTATTAAATAAGAGCTTCGGGAGGCTGGTTACGCATAATAAAACAATAAAAAAAAAAAAAACGGGTTGGACTCTTTCCAAATTAACTTTCACGATTTGGTTTCGGAACCTTTGTAGAGTTTTAAATATACGTATGTATAAAGTATACAACATACGTACGTAAATAAATACACACGTAACATTATTGCACAGACTAATTTAATGGACAATAACGTACGGCTTTCTGAAACGGAAATGGACAAAATTGAATTCACGTTTGTACGGCGACAGGAAATGTTACAGATGAACAAATTAAATAAGTTCTGAAATGAATGGACGAAATAAGCTCTCGTACTACTTACTGGAGGAGGAGCTTTTAAGGCGGATTTTATGAGATAAAAAAAAAACAGGACTAAAAAATATATACACAGGAAATACCTACACGTACTTATAGTTTTTTTTCTGGTTTTCAATAAAAAAAAACTTATATAATTGTATGTACAGGTTGGTCCAATTTCGAAGAGTTACAAAAAAAAACAGTGGCGTATCCTCGATGTCTTTTATTGAGAAAAACTTAATGGTGATTTCAAAAAATTGCTATCATCTTTTGTTTTCGAGTTGTAGACAAAGACATCGACATATAGGTACTCGAAAACAAAAGCATTGTTTTGAAAACACCAGTAAATTGGTCTCAAAAAAAGAGTTTGAGGATGCTCCACTACTTCTTTTTGTATCTCTTATAGTTGCCGGCTGGTAAAAATTGTTATCTCCCTTCTAAAAATCGTAAAACGCGCCTAAAGAAGTTTTCACTTCAAAAAAAGACCATTGCAAATGTTTTTAAAATTGTGAAGTCATATGTGTGTTGTTCATTCGTTTTCTAAACAGTCGCTACTGGTTTAGAATAAGTGGCTACAAGATGTTTTAATGGAACGTGAGTACCTACACTGGCGTGGTAACCCCTTCGTATAAAGCGGAAGTTAACCTTTGACTCCTCGGTACACGAGAGAGGTCGCGATCTAGTTTTATAGAGCATAGAAGCTTCCTGACGTGAATAGGTGAATGTTGTGCTAAAGTAACAACCAACCAATACCAAAAAAAAATTACAAGTTATTTTAGTTTAGTTTACTAATTCATTTACAATTTTTTTTTTCGTATGAGTTTCATAATAATTTTCCTACGACATGCTCTTGTGAAAGCCTCTATTTGTTGGCTGTGATCATAATTCTGTTGCGATGTTGTATAATAATTATTACTTATATGCTGATGGGGTCTTATGTTTAACTCACAATCAATTAGAAATTAATTCTGAATGTTCAAGCCCTATCAACCCACCCACCGGTCATTAAAAATCCTATTAAATTAAGCGGTAGCTCTTAATTTATGCTAATGGTAATTGTCACCATGTAGCGAAAAAGAAAACTGAATTCTTGATTATTTTATAGACTGCCCACAAATTTGTATCTATTTGTTTATTTATTTTTTTTTAATGTATTGTGCATTGGTCTATAGAATTTTGCAATCGCAGACGTTTCGTCGTTACTTGCTGACGGCATCTTCAGTAACGACCCAGAATCTGTCGAACAAGGAACTGAAACGTCTAGAACTACAAAGTTGTAGACTCATAAAAAAAAATTGAAAAATGATTTTAAAAAACGTAGCTACATTTCTTCGTGTTTCTACTGCAAGTTGCAAATTAATCTGCAACTAAGTACACATAATTTAAATGTAAGTAATATGTTACAGTAACCTACAAAGTTACTGAAAACTAGGTATAACATCAAATAAGTAGATATGCCTAGAGATACATATAACGGTGTCCATAGCGGCTCTAATGTGTCTTTTAAACAAAAGTTTACACCTAATTATTAGTAAACAAACATTTCAAGACAGTTGCTGGTGCGTAAACATTGACATGCATTGTTTATTATTTTGGTTTCTGTTAACAAGTATGTAACAAACAACAACCTGACTTGACAGGAAAAATATTATTGTTTTTGGATGATAATAATTTATAATTAAAAAAAGAATTGTAATTTTTTTATGAACGCTCGGTAGGTCTACTTGCAGTTGTAGTTTTACATCAAGTACATTTATTGCAATTTCTTCACGAAATAGGCGTGCCCGTTTAAGTGAATTAGTACGCAAGAAATGCAAAGCAATTTTATGAGAACTTTACATTTCCGTCGATGAGAAATTGACTTTGCACGTACGAAAAGCGAAAAATTCATGTTTAATGGCTCCTGTCGTTAATGACTTACTTGCATGAACAATAAATGCACTTACGATTAGGTGTGGTGAGTGTGTATAAAATTTAATTTAGATTAAACGATAATAAACAACAATATTATTGAACAATGAACTATGGATTTAATAAGCTGAGAACAAATGTAATTCCATGTAATATAACCATATACAGGGTGGCACTAAATTGAATATATTTTAAAAATATAGACCATGAATCGTAAGTACTGCACGATTATTTTCCTAACATTAGTTTTTCACAAACGTCTAGTAGACCACTGAATTTGAAACACCCTGTATTGTATGTAAAAAATAGTCGACAAGGATTTATCACGAATAAAAAAATTAATAACGTGTAAGGGGTGTTTTGAATTGGTCGACCACATTCGCCCTATACTCCCGATTTAGTATTTATTCCCAAAACTTTTGCTTTTGCTTTTGCAGACCAGTGTGTATTAAAGGAGATTATGTTGAATGAATTAAATTTTGTTGGCATCTCAAAATTTCTCTAACGTAATTAGTTGGCATCTTTAAGAGATGCAACGAACCCCTTGGGTCAAAATATGTCTACAGAAAAAAAATACGTTATACTTTTGCTTTGGATTTTGGTAAAAGTTAAAAAAAATGGCACGAAATAATTTTTCTTTCTTGCAGGAATTTGTTTTCTAACTGGAGAAAATTTGCTAAGTGAACTGGATAACGGGGTTATTCTGTGTCACCTGGCGCACGTTATACATGACCAAGCTGTAAAAATGGTCGATGCCGGTCTTGTAAAAGGTGTAAGTTTCTTCTTTATTTTTATTTTATTATCCTCATTGTTCTCTAGGAAAATTATTTATAAACTCCACGTTAGTCATAATAATAACTTCTTATGCGTATTCAAGTACAAAAGTTTGCAACTATAATGGGTCATATAAATTGTTTTACAGGAGGTCAAATGTGTTACCTATACCCATTTCATTGATGTGGTTTAAGCAACAATTTTCCGTTTTTTGATTACCTTTTGTATTTTTAAAAATTGAAACAAGTCTGAGTTTTCCAACTTTTAAAAAATAGTAGCAGTAGCCACCCCTAATTAGTATCTAATAAAATCTGTGTTGTAGTCTCCACCAAAAATACAAGGAAAATGTTTTGAAAGAGCGATGCGACGAAGTTTTTTTTCGAGAGATAACATGGAAAATTTCATCAAATTTTGCAGATCTTTAGGAGTCCACCAAAATTTACTTTTTGAAAGCGACGACTTAGGTAGGTTGGTAATTTTTACTATTTTTCTTTCTCTCATTAATTAATCGCATCAGGTGCATGAACTTTTCAATGAGCTAATTTATTTATTATTTGCATACTTATTCTTCACACAATACAATAGATATTTGCATTTCTGCAGCAATTCTTAATTTTTAATCTCGTTTTTGCCACTTCAAGAATATGCTGATAAACGGATTGAACATTGCATGCATAATTATCTACCTAATTAACTTAAAAAAAATAATTATATTGCTAATTATTAACTTACAATGAATGTACTGCTATAATATAATGACCGTTGTAGTTATGACGAAAAATTAACATGAAAAAGTTTCGTAAAGTGCGATTTATCGAAGTCATAAATCTTCATCTCCTGGAGATGTCAAGGAGAGCACAATTCAAAATGTTTAAAGAAAAATTGTAACAACTGAAATTATTTTCCGGAAATAACGATTGCATTAATTATTGCTTGAGCGCAATTTCGATCGTAAGGGTCATTAATTGCAGCTATACGCTTCACGAAGATCATTCTTCTACGGTTGGATAAGCGTATTAATGTTAACACTTGCATTAAATTAATAACAACCTTCTCGCAGAGCAGTTATTTTTCCGTTTGAAAAGTTCAATGTTCTTCACGTACATTTTTTCCCTCAAAGATCCGTGAAGTTCAACTGAATAATTGTTTATTTTTTATTTCTCGTCAGTGTTACACAATCAGCCTCGAAATGTGATTTTGTGTCTGCTCGAAGTCGCTCGTTTGGCGCACAACAAATACAGAATAGAACCTCCGGGTCTCGTACAATTGGAAAAAGAAATTGCCGAAGAAGAAAGAAACAATTCCGCGGATTCGGGACTCGGATCCCTACTGTCCTGGCAATTCCAGGCGACGCCACCCCGTATAATAACCAACAGAATGCGACACAGCAAGTAAGTCAATAATTAATTGAACTAAAAAATCTATTTAAAAAAATCAATTATTTAATTTTTTTTTAAGTTCGTCATCAGCAATATTGTCGAATTCGTTTGGTAGTTGGAATCCACCCTTGTTGCACCTTCCAGACAGGGGCGGTGGTGGAGAAGGTGACGCATTACCTTCATTACCACCTGTCGGGGGTGCAAGCGACGGCGTTCCCAGCGATAACACGGAAGACGAATGGTCGAGGGGTAGCGGCGAAGATCCCGACGCCGAGATCGAACCCGTCGCCACTCCGACCGTAACCACCCCAACGCCGACGGTGACTACCCCGGGGGGTGGCGGTGGTGGTGACGTGGCTCTGACCGAACTTGACCGAAAAGTGCAACAGGCGGCTCGACTTATGCAAAAAAATTGCAACTGTGCCAACGGCAAATGTTCCAAGTTGAACGTTAGTAAAGTTGGCGAGGGAAAGTACAATATCGCAGGACGAAACGTATTTGTAAGGGTGAGTCTCATTGTCAGGATCAATTTTTTTTCTAAGGCTTAGAAAAATCTAGAACGTTTTAGATCGTTTTCGAACATTCCGAATAATTTATAACAAATCTGGAACATTTCGGATGGTTCTAAATAATTCTAGAACGTTTTAGATCGTTCTCGAACTTTCCAAATAATTTATAACAAACCTGGAACAATTTGGATTCTTCTCGAACGTTCTAAATAATTCTAGAACGTTTTAGATCGTTCCTGAACATTTCAAATGATTTTCGAAAAAAATCTGTAACATTTTGGATAGTTCTCGAAGGCTCTAAATAATTCTAGAACGTTTTAGACCGTTCTCGAACATTCCGAATAATTTATAACAAATCTGGAACATTTCCGATGGTTCTCGAACATACTTGAATAAGTATTATGGAACATTCTAGATAATTGTCGAACATTCAAAAAAATCTGGATCATTTTAAATCGTTCTCGACAAATATAGAACATTTCTAAATTTTTCAGTTTTCAAATCATTTTTTAAAAATTTTCGAACATTCTCTTTTGTATACATGCTTGTTTTCACACAACTTCTAAAATATGTCATTAAACCTTAATAAAAGAAACATTTTCGTAATTTATAAAAGGAAGCAGATAAATATTTTAGTAATTAGAAATGAATTTTAAATTGTCAGTAATTAACAATTAATACTTAACTTACTTAATTGCTTACTAATGTATACTATATTCCTAATGATTATTTTTCTTTATGAAAGAATTTTGTTAATAAAAATATTTTTTAATAGCTTTTGAAAGGACGTCATATGATGGTTCGAGTGGGAGGGGGCTGGGACACCCTCGATCACTTTCTCTTACGCCACGACCCTTGCCAGGTGAAAGTAGTGACAAGAAATAGCGAAGACACGCCAAATAGACCAGCTAGTGCCCCCAAATACCTTCACATCCGTGCCAAATATTGCAGTCCCCCGCCAAACGATTCCGTCAAACGCTAATGATTGATTAATTATTATTATTATTTTTTTTTTCGCAAAGTGCCCCCTTTTTTAATTAAGTTAAAAACGCATACTTTTACGTTTATTAATACGTTAGATAGGCTGCTTTCACATTTTGCAAACGTTGCAAAACTGTTAACTTAATCGTACCTTGAGTATTGCAACTTGTGTAGCATCTACACCCTGTATAGGTATTCGCTAGTTTTGTAAGTTCACTTTTGTAATTTTATACAAAAAAAAAGTTAATGCGATTAAAAAGCACACGTCATTATCATTACCATTTCTTATTCTTCCACATTATTTTTTCGTAATATCTTAATACAAAAATAATTTTTAGTTTTTTGTTAAAATAATACGATTTATTTTGACCACTATTAATTGTTTTTAATTTCGTCACACCAAAAAAAAAAGGTAAAATTAATTATAAAGAGTAATCAGTTTTCATTAGTGTATTTCATCCCAAAAGTAGAGAATGGCTTTTATTCTAAATTGTAAGTGCAATATTTTAAAAATGTTATTCAATAAAAGCAACGCATTCGAACAATAATTACGCATTAAATTACTGAAAACAGGTAAGTAACTTTTTTTTATTTAAAAGGAAAACAAAATAATTTTCGAAAATCAATAAATTTATGCATAATGAAATTTTAATACTTTGACAGAAAACTTAAAACATTTTTTCTATTGAATTGTCACTTAAAATTTTCAAGAGATTAAAAGAAAACGTTAAGATTTATAATAAAAAACACAAACAACAGAATAAGAAGTAAATCTTAATGAGACTGTTATTTGTAGGATTGCAAGATGTACAGAATAAAACCAAAACCTACGAAGGTACCAAACTACGCAAGAAAATATACTTATTACTGGACTGTAAAGAAACCGCCACCTTTAACCCAAAAGCAAATCAAGAAAGAAACTTTTTTGTAGCTTAATATAATCACGTTATAAAGCACGAAAACAAAAAAAATGCACTAATACACATAACGTCTACTAATTAATTAATTGCCTGTAAAAGTAAAACAGATCATTAATAGATACAAATAATAATAAATAACAGTTTAAAATCAAACAGTTTATGTATGTTTGATTTTTTTATTTTTGTTAGTTTGTACAAAAATATAAATAAATTACATAAAAAATGTTATATGATAAGTAAATGCTTGCTAATGATACTAAATTAACTAACTAAATACCATCTATACGAAGACACTTAAGAAATTGTTAAACATTTAATTATACTGAAAATAAAAGAACGAATACACTTTATTGCAAGTGTTCACATAGTTGTTGTACTACTAGCATGTTTAATTACTTTGTGTTTAGCTTTTTTAAACAATGATTCCACTTGTCCTGAAAAAAATGTAAGAAAAATAAATATTTATAACATTCAATGCATTTATGAATAAATTACCACTCCACGTCATATCAAAATAGCTTGCATTAGTAATTATGTACAATAAATACAACAAGATAAAAAGATATTGTATGTCTCATTCCTAATCAAATTAATTTAATATTCTTCGAATTATTAAAAACTAAATTGTTGCTGTTAATAAATCTGTCACCATTTTAAAGTATAATAAAATAAATAATTATGTTTCTCCCTATTTCAGAGTTGGATATTGTCTCTCAAAATTTGAGACAATTACGAGTTTCTTCTTAATTATAAAAAACGTCACCAAACACACAAAACAAGCAGTTAATATGACACAAATAACAAAACCAAATCCCACAAATGCAATGTTTGTTACAAATATTCTTTTTAAAACTTAAAATAAATGTTAAAAACCTTATCAAATATGTAGTAAAAATCAGACTTGTCAATCAAATTAATGATATTAATCAAAGATTATGAAATCAGCTCAATTTTTAATCTCTTTATAATCTTTGTTTAATAAAATGGGTTAGCGACGCACATTTTTAACACCACAAAGTACAAATTAATACGTAATAACATATGCAAAACACAACACCAAAAAAGACAAACATTAAACCTAAACATGTCGTAATTTGATCAAAAGGAAAATGTTCTTTGGGTCTTTTGATTAATATTACAGCAAAAGGGATTAATTCAAGGCTAATTAAAATATTTTTTTGAAAAAATAAATAATAATAGCATACAGAAAACTTGGGAATATAATTTATGAAATGTTTACGTTAATTCTTATTTGAAAATAACGAATTTATATTCCTATCGTGGCCTTAAAATAAATCCCTTTTTCTATTTTAGAATTTTTTTTAAAAATTAGTCAAAACATGATTATTTGTTCTTTGTACCTATGGAAGATAAAATTTTCAAAATTACATTTGACAAACTCCTTCTAAATGCTTTAAATTCTTCACGTAATAAAATCAATGCCTAATAATGCTTATTACTTTTTCTTACTTTTACCAAGTGTTAATGTGTGGTGGCTGGAGCCCATCTGCTGATATTGACTTCTCCTGCGATGAAATTCGACAATTTCATCTTCAAGTTTCTTCCTATCTTCTTCGATTTTCTTCTTTTCTTCGGTGTGTTCCTTTTTTAGTTTATCGAATTTTGCGTGCAACTAAAAACGTAACGTTAAAGAATTTAACTTAAAATCTCTAACAAAGTCTCACCTCTTTTTCAGCTTCCTTCAATTCACTTTCCTTCTCTTTAACACGTACCACAAACATCTGTCTCATTTCGTCTTCTTTCTGCTGCAACTCCTGTAAATGGTTCGACCTTTTGGCCTCAAAGGTTTGCTGAAAACTGACAGGCTTATTATCAGCATCAACATCACTGAAACCCATCTGTTCCAGTCTCTTTTTCCTGTAAAGCTCGTAGTGCTTACAATGGGTCTTTTCTCTCATATCTTCCATATTTGTTCTGATAAGCATTTCCCTCAACTTAACGAAATCGCAATGGGATTCGTTTTCGACCTGAACAGTACCCCAAGGATACTGCCTGGCTCTGACCTGTTTATTACCAATTCGAACGAAGTCAGTGCTACCAACAACAGCAAACGGTATGTGGCTGTTCATGTTACCGTTGACTTCTGACACCGATTCATCGTCGGTGGGAAATTCGTAGATTTGGACGTCGTTATTTTGGAGTTCTGCGATGATCTTTGACTTGAATTTTTGGAGTTCCGTTTTAGAAATTGTGTCCGCTTTTGCAATAATCGGGATAATATTGACCTTCTGGTCAAGTTTCTTCATACAGACGAGGTCAATAGATTTAAGACCATGTCCTGTTGGGCAAATAAAGTACAGACATACATGAATCCTTGAATCATGATAACTCGAGAGAGAACGTTTTATTTTCAATTCTTCTTGCAGGTACACCTCAAACTGGGTGTCAATGTAATCTACGACGGTTTTAAAACTGTCTTCTTTATTTATTTGATCACCGTAACCAACTGTGTCACAGATTGTTAACTGTGAATTAAATAAAATTAATTAGGCATTTTGCAAAAAATACTATCAATCAAAATCATACTGTGTAAATTAAAAAATATACCTTTAGTCTGACGTTACTTTCATGGAGTTCATATGTATGAGCTTTCAGTTTAACTGTAGGTAACGAATGGGGACTAGGGGCTGATTCAAAGTTAGTGTTGAACAATGAATCCATCAGAGTTGATTTGCCCAAACCAGTCTCGCCTATAAGTTAATATTTTACTCTTAATAATCATGAATTAGTGAAGAAATAAATTGGTTTACCTATGCACATGATATTGAAAACAAATCCGTTTTGGACGCTTTTTGAAACGAGTTGATCAGGTAGACTATCAAAGCCTACATGGCCAGCAAGTTTTAAATTTCGGATGTGACTTTCCATCTACAAGAAAAATATCGATAAAATTTTAAGAATAATTCGCAAACTTATTCAGATTTGAAGAACTAATAGCAAAGACAACGCCTTAACGTTATCAAAACAAACAAGATACCAGTCAGTAAATTAAAAATATGTTAGAATATCTAAAATAAATTGGCACTTACGTTTGGCTGCTCGACTTCTACCCCTGCCATTGTGATTTCTTTTAAAAAACGGGCACTTTTACAACACAAAACTTAAAACAAACTAGCACAACTGACAGTTAAATGTACCGTAACCTCTACAATACAATATTTATTCCGCATCCGTTCGTTTGCGTTCGTGTTGTCTTCTTATTTCGGAAGTCCACACGTCACGTGATGTACTAATTCCATGTACAGGGTGATCGAAAAATGAAGCTAAATACTTTTTTTTTTCTAATATGTATTACAAAAACTGCTTTTAATTTCCGCAAACAAAGTTTCCAACCTGTTTATTTTCCCTTACTAAATACGAAAATTTGGCAGAATATAATAATACGTTACCCTCCAAAAAATGGCCCTCGAAGATTGATTGTATATTGTCGAAAAACGAATTTTCCGATAAATTAATCTTATAAAAACTAGGGATGTACTTTTCATTCAATCTGCCTAATGAAAAGGACATCCGTGGTTATTTTTGATTTTATTATTTTTTTACTTTGTTATATTTCCAAAAGTGAAATGTAAATACAAAAGGAGTTTAGACTTTTTCGTAGACTATTTTATCTTATGAAAAATTCAAGACAATGGAATGCGACCGGTTTGGAGAATATAAAAAAAAATTGTTCAAAAAAAAAAAAACGGACGTTTATATGGGCGAATCATGGCAACAAAGGTTGGCGTAATGAATAAAATAATAATTATCATGTCCAAAACTTCTTGGAATAAACTTTTATCATACGCATAACTCCACTGTGCATTAATGTAAACCTCAGTTTTACAGTATTTACGAAAGGTAGACATCATAACTCTTTAATAATAAATTTCCCTGTTACCAAATACATACCTACTTAATCAAGGGTTTTTACAAATAAATAACCACTTTTCATTCCTTGGAAAATGTGTAATTAATACGATAATTTACTTTAGTGGTGGAAAACGAGGCATTTTTTACATTAATTTAAACGATACTGTTGTTGGTCCATATTTGGAAGATGAAGAGAGTTAAGGTTCAAATTATTTAAAAAACACCCTGTATACCTTGTAGTTTTAACGGACTGTCATTGAACTGCCTAAATAAATGCCTATTTAAAGTAACGTAGCCTATAAAATTTTAATAATTTTGTAATACCGAGCCCTAAAAATCGATTTTTGTGTCTTCATACAATGTAAATAAATTAAATAGCTACATAATAAAATTTTTATCAACATATATGATGCAGTTTTTCAAAAATTTTAATGAACTAGTAACACGTGTATAGATATTCGTAGAGTTCAAACGGTTATCACTATTTTAATACTTATAGAAATTACAGTTCAGACCGAAATTTCTGCATTTCCCTATGTTCAAAAAAGTACCTAGCTATTGATTTTTGAGTCTTTAATTATAAAACAGTTTTACTTTGCATTAATTTCTTTCATAACATTGAAAAACTCACTTTGGATCTCCTCCACAGAAGACTTTTTCTTACCGTAGCTGCTATGAGGCATCTAATCTACCGCCGCTACAGGTCCTCACACATTAGCACTTTTCATTAAAAATTTACGGTTCGAACACTCCCGGTACGTAGCCATCGCACTACTTTGGCTATTTCTACAGACGTGGGCTATCTAGCCGAATAACGACCCGGTTTTACTAACCGTGACTACTAACTACTTGACATAAACAATCACAACAATACTGACAAAACAACGAAACCCTAATCCAAAAGTCCAAACGTTGCAACAAAGCAAGTTCAGCCATGTTTTTTAATGAAGTCAAAAAGCGTTAATATTTATCCTGATTAACAAAATACCTTTAATGGTACCGTGATAAAAATATATACAAAATGAAGTTAATTAATTGTTGAATACGATGTAACAATAATTTTTTTGCTAACGAACAATTTAAAATACTTTTTTTACCATTTAATGAGGAGCACGTCAAGTAGCGTAGTTTTCACAGTTTCTCCACGGAAAAGAAAGAGGGAGATATGCGTTGCCAACCTTTTTACCAACCTTGCGCAGACAGTTATTCAAGGATTTCTAAGCCTACTTAGTTTACTGTTTATTAATAAATTAATTGTTTGTAAAAATGTACACTTTTTTTTAAATTAAGTAAATAATTAAAAGTATTTATTATTTAATTGTTTATTTAAAGAGAAGATACCTCATTAAAAAAAAATTATTTATTAAAAAAAATGAATCGTTTGAGAAAAATTTAGATATTTTTGAAATGTATTTGTATTAATTACAATTGTAGAATAATTAATTAATATGAAATAAATATATATGCACACTCAAATGTTAATTTTTCATTTAATTGCAAAATGTTTAATCACGTGAAAATTACTAAGTACATTTTTGAGTTCAAATGTACATCATTCGAGAGAAAAATTGCTGAATTGACTGTGGTCCTTGTGGCCTTTAATGATAATGTTTTACTGATAAGAACGTACAAAATGCCATTCATAAAAATTCTAAATTTATTAAAAAAAAAATTAAAAGCAGGTGTACTTTTTTTAAAAAATACAATTAAATGGACAGTTAAATATTGACTTTTTTTATTAATGTTTTGATTTCTTTGTTTTAAATTTTTGAACTTTAAATTTTAATTTAAAAAACACTTGTATAGATGATCAAAATCGTCTAATTTTATTTTTTGATAATAATAGAATTCCGTAAGAGTAATTAAAAAAAAAATAATTTAAGAAAAAATATTATGAAATTGAATAGAAATTGTAATCTATAATAATATTATTGCATAATGTTCAAAGATGCATCGCATATGACGAAATGCAATTTCAGCATTTTCTGAGTTTCATATAAAAGCAAATTTTCAAAAACTTGCAAACAACTAGGTCTTATAAATTCATTTTGGCAACATCATCACGTACAATAGAAGATGTTGAAGACGACTACACTTTTATGCTGTTTAGCAGCATTTGCAACAACTAATGGATTATTTATTAGATCCTACGATTCCAAAAATGACCAGCCTTCCAACGATTGGGCGGTAAGAACCATTTTTAATAACAATTAAGCATTAACTCACATATTTTTTAATTCCGCAGATGGAACAAATAAGAAACCATGGATACCCAGTGGAATACTACTCAGTACAAACTTCCGATGGGTATATTTTGGACCTGTTCCGGATTCCTTCAGGACAACGAGAACAAGGTGTACAACAAGGTAGACCATCACCATCAGATTACACGCGAAGCCAAAGCTCTGAAAATGAGAATGACTTCCTAATGACACCACGTCATCAGGTAAAAAAGTACTTTTCGCATCTACCATCCCAATTATTACCTTTTATCTTCAGGAAAGTTACAACGACGTGGACGTTCAAAATCAAAAACAGTGGCGTTCAGGCAGACACGGTCACACAGGAAGACAAGGGGGCTCACAATCAAACCAAGATTCCGATCAGTGGAATTCGAACAGAAACGACCAAAACCAGGATTGGAATTCAAACAGAAACAATCAAGACCAATGGAACTCCAACAGAGACGACCAAAGGAACTCAGAGAGAGATAATCAAAATCAAGACCAATGGAATTCAAACACAGACGGTCAGAACCAAGACCAAAGGAATTCAAATAGAGACGACCAAACTCAAGATCAATGGAACTCAAACTCAAGAAAAGGTGATCGTAACCAGTGGTACTCTGGCAGAGATAACCAAGACCAATGGAATTCAAACAGTGACGATCAAAGTCAGAATCAGTGGAGTTCAAACAGAAATCTATACCAGAATCGTATGGGTTCCAATAACAAACCAGCCGTTATGCTCGTTCATGGTTTATTATGTTCAGCTGACAGTTTCATAATAGGGGGACCATCCCAAGGGTTGGCGTACGTTTTGGCCGATAATGGTTACGATGTTTATTTGGCAAATACAAGAGGAAGCAAATATGGTGTCAGACACACTAGCTTAGATCATCGAACTGATGCAGCATTTTGGAGATTTAGGTAAAAATTGTTGTGAAATATTTGTCTAAAATGAACACCCCATATGATTTTTGATTTTTAGTTCTGACGAAATTGGCGTAAAAGATCTTCCAGCAATTGTGGACACCATTGTTCGAGTAAGTGGACAGGAAAAAATTTACGCAGTTGGTCACTCACAGGGCAACACCCCCTTGTATATCATGGCCTCAGAGTTACCTCAATACAATGATAAAATTATCACCCTGGTATCATTGAATCCTGTGGCGTACATGGGTCATTCGACGCACCCCATGTTGAAATATATCAACCAGCACAGTTATTCGAAAGGGGTAAGAAATTTTTGAGTAGATGAGTATTAAAAACTTTTTATTTATGACATTTTATGTCGTAGTGGGTGATCAAAAATGTTGGTCCAAACAGCTTCCGTCCTTCTGAAGAACTTTTAAATAATGGCGGAAAAGCGGAATGCCAACAAACTGCTACTGATAAGATGCTGTGTGATAATCTTTACTTTTTGTTAAACGGATATAAATCCCAAAATTTCAATAAGGTACCAAAGATAGTAGATCATATTTCGGGGGTTTATTTAAAACTACTGTTTTCAGACTCTTTTGCAAAAAGCAGTTGATGCTCATTATGGAAGCGCATCCAGTCGACAAGTGATGCATTTTGCTCAACTCGCAAAAACTGGTAAATAAAAAAATTAATTCCTCATTAGAATTTATTCAACACGAAAAAATTTTTTTAGGAACTTTTGTTCGATACCAGCCACAGGAAGCTGATTCCCAACAACGTTACAGTAACGAAGGCGAATATGATTTACAAAAAATTTCCGCACCTGTATATCTATTTTACGCCCCTCAGGATAATTGGTCGAATCCTGAAGACGTCGAAAAATTAGCAAAACGTCTACCCAAAGCCAACAAAATTGAAGTCGATAATTTGGATATTGGACTAGACTTTTTGTACGCTAATAACGTGAGGCAAAAGGTTTACGAAAGAGTTGTTGATGTCATTAGGAGAAACTAAGAGAATTTATTTTGTACTAAATAATAATTTAATTAATAAAGGGTCATTATCTGAATATTTGTTGGTTTTGTGTTAGAGAACCTCATAAAAACATTTTAATTGAGATCGAAAAACGTTAAAATACTATTTCGCTTAAATAAAGTCTTTTATGGACAATGCAATATAGCATTCAAAATTTTGATTTTAATTGCCGCCAATACACGAGCGGTTGTTTGTATTGTAATTGATGTAGTAAATAAACAAACTGAAGCAAACGCGAGATCTTTGTGTATCGAACTATGTGTCATAATAACAATAATTAATTCTAAAAAAAACTGACAAATTATTAAATTTAAAACAAACACGACATAAATACACAAAATTTCTGTCTCTCATTCGGCTCTGTATTTATTGCGTTACATAGACACTGATGTAATGGTCTATGGGAGACACATCCTTTCTCTTTCCAGAAGGAACATAACCTAAGTCATTTGTAGACATAACCTACAATTTTTTGCGGTTGTAATGAGTGATAATTACAAAATACAGTAATTTATTGTGAAATTAATCGTTTCTATGACTTTGTTTTGATGTGTGGTGGTTTTTATTAAACAGTTGAAGCTACCGTGCTGTCTGTCACACCATTTTGAACCTCATTGTCTTACAGTTTTGAGTAAGGTATTATACGTTTCAAAATAGCCAAGCTAAAATGTTTGAGCTTTTAAAGCGAAAAGTAAAGCCTCTTTAGCTTAATTTTAAATAACGTAAGTGGATCAAAATGTTACGACTATGCAAAATTGGTTATGTGACAATCAAAAACGTCCCGCCAGCCGGCTTAATTAAGTTTGGAAGTGGATCGTGTAAGTACCAAATTTAAACATTTTGCAATAATTTTATCGGTCCCTAAATGGTAGAAATAAAGCTTATCAAGATCGTTTGTTTAAGGTAATACGAATAAGCTGCATAGAAGTATTTTACAACGGTTTTATAGCAGTAAAGATGATAAGGGCAAAATACCTGACATACAAAAGGTAACGTTTAGATCTGACCCGAGAAAAGTCCCCCCTGCCCCCGATCCCGCTCCTTATCACATCTCTCATCAGGTTTAACATAATATTTGATAATGGTGCTGGTTTATTATATTGTGTGTTTATTTAGGGCCCTTCAGCGTTTCAAGCATGTAAAACACCTAATTTGTATGATCAAGTACCGTCTCCGTCATACCCTTGGGCCCCAATGGTAGCTGCCGCTGACAAGAGAAATAAGACATTATTTATTATCGGCATAATAATGTTTTTGTCGTCAATTTTTATAGTACGTCCCTACTCACTTAAAATGATGTGTGATCTATGTATACATATTTTGCTTTTTAGATATATTATATTACAGATTATGATAAGAAATCACCTAAACAGCAAACGAAAGCTATCGACGAAAGTATGAGTTTACATGTAATATTTTGAACACCTTTTTTTTAATTCAATCATTTACTGTAGAATGCCACCGTAGAAGAAGAGTTCCTGTTATCAAAGACCCTAAACGATCGCAAGATATACCTAAGTCAATTCCCTATTTACTAATAGGAGGCGGCACTGCCTCGTTTTCTGCTTTTAGAGCAATTAAATCCGCTGATCCTTATGCTAAGGTATTGGTTATTGGGAATGAAAATTATCATCCCTACATGAGACCGCCGCTTTCTAAAGAAATGTGGTTCAATGAAAATAGTGAAGTGGCAAAGTTGGTTTTTAAACAGTGGAATGGATCAGAAAGAAGGTATAGGCATAAATAATCTCAGATACCATTCTGGAATGTTGGAGAATGTTTTCTAACATTTTGGGATTTTTTAGAATATTCTTGACGATTCCATATCATTTTGAAATGTTGGAGAACATTCTCTAACATTAATTTTAACGCCATCTGCCATTCTAGAACATTTTAAAATATTCCTGCAAAAAATTTCCCCTTTTTTGTAGTTTATTCTATGAACCTCCCGATTTTTACATGAATGCCCAAGGTTTGTTAAATAATGAAAACGGAGGCGTCTCTGTAGCTCGAGGTTGGACTGTTACAAGTCTGGATGTCGATAACAGAACGGCCACATTAGACGATGGTTCCGTTATCGAATACCAAAAATGTTTAATAGCTACAGGTACACCTATCTATCTTTCAGTCAACATTTGAATATTCAGATTTAACAATTAAGATTTAATTAAATAGTTACAATTAAGAAAAGTAAAACGATATCATTAATGAATAAACTTTTTGTGATTAGGTGCTGAACCAAAGAATTTGGACTTGTTCACTAAAGCCCCGACGAGTATTAGAGAAAGAGTGACAACTTACAGGGGCATCTGTGATTTTGAAGAACTCAGGGAAATTGTTAAAGAAGTTAAATCACTTGCCGTAATCGGTGGCGGATTCTTGGGAAGCGAACTTGCGTGTTCACTTGCGAGATTCAGCAAACGAAATAATGCGGCCACAATCAACCAAGTATTTAAAGAGAAGGGAAACCTGGGAAAAATATTACCGCAGTATCTCAGCGAATGGACCACGGAAAAGGTCAAGGCTGAAGGCGTCAACGTAATTAATTAAAATAACAAATTGTACTCAAAATTTCATTTAAATATTTCCCATAAGGTATTCGCGAACGCAGATATTGTAGACGTGAATTTAAGTGATGACAACAAATTGATTCTGACCTTTGACGATGGAAAAGAAATAGCCGTAGATCACGCCGTTGTTTCTATCGGAGTAAAACCGAACACTAATCTCGCAGAAAGTGCAGGTCTGGAGGTAGATCCAGAACAAGGGGGCTATTTGGTCAACTCCGAACTTCAGGCACGAACAAACCTCTACATCGTAAGTTTTTTACTTTCTAAATCATTCTAGAAAAAATCTGAAACGTTCTGGAACATTCTAGATCATTTAGGATTTCAAATTAATATAAAACTTATTTTTGTATCAATTTGTTTAGGCGGGCGATTGTGCGTGTTTTTACGACCCCCGATTGGGTCGCCGCAGGGTTGAACACCACGACCACGCTGTCGTGACCGGTCGTTTAGCAGGCGAAAACATGACGGGGGCGGCAAAGCCTTACGTCCACCAGAGCATGTTGTGGTCTGATCTTGGTCCAGACGTTGGTTTCGAAGCTATAGGAGTAGTTGACAGTCGTTTACCGACCGTTGGAGTATTCGCCAAGTGCCCCACTGAAGGTGAAGGAGACCGGTCTCTCTCCGAAAAGGTACGTAATTATTTAAAATTCGTAATGTTGTAAATAAAGCTAATTTTGATCTGTTGTACGTAGAAAGCCGCTGAATGTCCTCCAAGTGTTTTAAATTCGGAAAATCAATCAGAAGAGGATAATTATGGTAAAGGGGTGGTGTTTTATTTAAGAGATGGTGTCATTGTCGGTATTGTCCTGTGGAATGTGTTCAACAGAATGCAAGTGGCTAGACAGGTATTGAAAGAAGAACGTAAATACGATGATCTCAACGAGGTAGCAAAATTATTCAACATCCATGAAGATTAAGTATTTTAATAAAATTTTCGTGGTACAAAACCATTATTACCATTTGTCACAGCATGTCGCCAAGTAATATAATAGGTAGGTTATTGTCAGTATCTCTTCTCCCCCTCGCATTTTTTTTTTTTTTTTTGAACGATTAAGTTTGCAAGTTTCCTCTCCTATATTAAATGAGACAAATGTGACGGTGCAAAGTTAGTTTTTTTGTATTATCAAGCGGCATTTACAATGTATTGTAAATAAGTATGTAAGTTAATTTTTTAATTATATACAAAGGATTAATTAATGTCGTTTTTGTTTCAATTAATCTCAGACAAAGTGCACGTTTTTTCACTGTACGAAAAAGACAAACAGTTTATTATTTTAACTTTTACTTAAAGAAATATATTAATTAAACAGAATGTGATGTATCAAATCACAGTAAAAAATTAACAATAAAGATAATCTAATATCACCACGAAATCGTCCACGTTAATTGCTTTAAATTTTTTAATTTGTCGCTTTCCAAATTTTCCCCAAATTGATCTGAGAAGCAAAGAAAAAAAAATGATAACAATACAGTTACTTTAGTAGCTACATTGTTTTGTTAGTACGCAATATCTTTCTTAATATGCAGTTGATCAAAATTAATGACGGATTCATCATTTTAAAGATTATTTACTCCGCTACCTATTAAAAATAAACAATAAGATTGGATTACTTACCTAATTGATTGTTTGAAAATATTAAAATTTGCAAAGAATTGCAATGTTCAGCCACATTTTTTAACACGTTTTCTGTAAGGTTTGGACAACTAGATATTCTTAATTCCACCAAATTTTTACCATTCGATCCTTTTACTATTTGTTCTAATCCTGCATTAGTTATCTGTAAAACAAAAAAAACTATTCTATAAAATATGATTATATTTCGTAATTTATTATAATAAATAAAACAAATCAAAATTATATAAAACTTGTCCTTAAAATAACGGTGTATATAGTTCCTTTATTTTAACTGAATTAATTTATTATAATTTTGCAAAAAGAATATTAATAAAAAATAGTAGAATGATGCAGGTCAGGAAATCCTTCATATAAAATGAGACAATTTAAATAAAATACGAAATTAATTAGAGGTAAAATACTGACCTTCATTAATATTAAACAAAGGTCAAAGCTTTTCAACATAAATTGCTAAACCATTATCAACTTTCAATTAATTTCGTGAAAAGGTTTTTAAATACGGAAATACTTTTAATTCATCAAAAAAGTATTTTATTATTTATTTATTTCAAACTTAAACTCAATTTGTATTTTAATTTATTACACGTTTCTAAACAGGTAATAAAAGTGTCACACCTTGTACACGACGCATAAATTATAATGAAATAATGTAATAAAAAGTTCACCTTTTCACTCACGATACTTATTACTACGGTTAAAGAATTATAAGAGACCAAAGTGCAACATACGTATTAATTAATTCGTAATATCTTAGGAGACATTAATTATTTAACAGCAAAAATAAGGATGCATCTCATTCCATTAAATTAACATACAATTTAATATTATGCAAATATTTATCAGAAAATAGACATGAAGTGGAAACTTATTTTTTAACGTAAATAATTTCCAAATTATTTGCCAAGTAAATAGACCCATTAAATTAATGACGCCCAAAAAAGATTATGTTATTGCCAAAGTAAAATTAAAACCTATTTTGTTTTTCTGTTTTAATAAAATGAAAAAAGTTAGTGGCGTAATACTTTTAAGTGATGTTAAAAATTATATACGCATTTACGTGATAGTTCTTGTGTTGTCGTGCACGCGCTGACGCAAATTAATTTATAACAAATTAAGAGAAACCAAGTAAACAACCAGTGATTCATAGTCAACATTACTGACCATAAATGACAGGTGGGTGACCTTAATTTCTTTTTTTTTCGGAAGTTCTTCACCGTTATTCTTCCTCAAAGCAATTAAACTTTAAAACAATAACAGTTCACACAAAATAGATTTTTTCGTGACTAAAATTCAATATTACAATTTACTCTAGAAAAAATCATCGAATTGAACTTAAAAATAAAATATCTTGTAAGACAATAAAGAAAATAATTAAAAAATACGATACTAATTATCAATAATTAGAAAAAGTTAATATTTTAATTAATAAAACTAAACAATAAACAAATTTTACCTTAGTTTCTGAAATATTTAAGAAGCTCAAATTATTCACAGTTGATAATTTGGTAAGGGATTTGTCTGTAACTTTAAAACAGCCTCCAATGTCCAGTCCAATTATGTTTGGATTATTTTTTAAAAGACTGTTCAAAACATCATCATCAACAACATCACAATGAGACATTTTCACTATACGAAGTTTGTGCATTTTAGAGAAAAATCTAATTAAACCTTAAAACAAAATTCAAGTTTATAAATAAGCACTTATGATAATAATTAACTAGAATGTTACCTTTGCTAGTTAATGAATGGACCCCAACATACATTAAAGTTAAATCAGTCAATTCGGTGCAATTTTCGATTATTTCTAATATCTCATCGTCAAGAACTATACTCGTGAGATCAATTTGTCTAACATTTGGATGAATTAAAAGCGAAAGGATTTTTTTAAGGCTCACATTCCTCCAAAAATGTGACGAAACTGTGAATTTACTTAACAAACTATCTTTTATGTTGTACGGAAGATAAGCCATACCCCCAGTATTTAATTTATCAATTACTGCTATATTATTTATTGCATAATTAATACACCTACAAACAGAAATTAATTACGTATTTATAACAGAATGCACCGAGAGGGTTATGATTTTAAAATGAGCATTTGAAGAAAAATAATTTAAAATACACATGTTATACGTAATAATAACAACGAGAAAAGATTTTAAAAAACTTAAAAATTGGTTAATACAAAATACAGAAAAGATAACCTAAAAAATACTTACATGGATTTTAAAGATTTTACTTGAAAATCAAGATTTCTCGTCATATTTGTTGTTAATAATTAATTGAACCACACGCGAACATAAACAATACAAGACTGAAAGGTTATTTACATTTAACACCGTGTTTATACTAGAAAATATTAATTAATTATTCATAATGTGTCACATTTAAGAATGAATGCTAAATATTACAACGTAAACAATGGAAATGGCTAAGATATCACCAATCGTATCTTGCCGCGAGCTAGGAAAACCCGTTCTGATGAAATAAATCTAGAATTAAACTCATCTTATTTACGAAGGATGATAAAAAATGCATAATTATTTCATCATACGCATAATTAGTTTTTTCATCTTAGAATGAGATTAAGATTATAAGAAACGCTAATATTGTTTTAATGCGTAAAAACAAATCTTATTTTGTTAATTGGTTGAATATAATAAATTTTATTTTAAGTTGAATTAAAAAATTGATGTTTTCAAGAAGCAAAATTTGTTTCGTAGTCAATACCTGCTATAAGAAATTGTTTTTGTTCTTATATGCTAAATGTTCTTGTTTTTTAAATAAAGTAATGAAGATATCATTATAATACATGATGACTGTTTACTCTTTATTAAAAGATTTTCACAAATATTATACAGTTGTCTACAGTTTTAAAACTGTTTTTTTTAAATAATTTGTTCAATTTTCATTTCTTAGATAATGTAATATGTAAAGTTACCTGCAAGCTGCTATTGTGCCACTGCCTGTAGTTCCTTGTAATTAAAAAAAAATTGTTTTTTATGTGAATTGCGCGTTTTTTTACAAAAACCAAAATACAATTAAAGTTTTCTTTAACGGTAATAGTTAATTACAGTGCAATATTATAATTAATAAGGAAGCGTTTATTTTTTAAAAAGACCGTTTTTGTGTTGTTAATTTGTTAACCTTAAAGATGTTGTCAGTGTAAACACATGGATGTTTTAAGCGAATTTAAAAGAAATTTTCATGTTTTTAGATTTTGATGGTTTCAAAATACAAAAATGCTGCCGGAAAATCGTATAGCATGTTGGATGTCAGATAAAAAACTGTGTAAATTCAAATGGAACGAGTTTAAACAATACTTTGAACAACATGGGTACAATGTCTTTTTAGTAAGTAAAAAAGAGAATTGAAGGCATTACGTATTTAATTTAAAGTATTTTAGTTGGATTTGAACTCAAATCTAGAGTCTCAGGGGCCTTTCTCAGTGTTTCTCCATAAAATGACTGATTTTATTGCTCTTGAAGAACAGGGAGACTTTAAGGTAAGTTTTTGCCAACTACTACTATTGATAACCATTATATTAACAGTTAATCTTGTTTAAGAGTGCTGCAATAATGCAAGTAATAGAGAAATACTTGTTAAACCATCCTGAAGTAGTAGTAATTGATCCGTTTAGCTCAATCCGTCAATTACTTAGTAGATATGCAGCATATAGCATAATAAACAACACCAGTCTTCATAAACATGGAATTTTTACTCCAAATTTTTGCGAAATCACGTCGGACAACAAGGACAAAATGAAACAAGAATTAGAAATGGCCGGTGTTACATTTCCATTCATTTGCAAGCCTATGCTGGGCCACGGTTCCAAAGAGGCCCATCGTATGGCAATCATTTTTAACAATACCAACATACAAGACTGTAAACCACCATGTGTTGCTCAGAGTTTTGTTAATCACAACGCTGTACTTTATAAGATATTTATAGTTGGTGACAGACATCATTTCGTACAAAGACCATCGTTGAAGAATTTTTATGCTGATGAGAATCAGCAAACGATATTTTTTGATAGCAGCGAAGTGTCTAAGGCCGGAGCTCAGAGTAGCTTATGTATATTGGACTGCGAGGAGAAGATGATTTGCCCTGTTCTTCCTGACCCAGCTGTTCTACATAGAATCGCTTCAACGTTACGTAAAGCTTTTAAAATGGAATTGTTGGGAGCTGACGTTGTTATCGATAAAGAGACTGGAAAGTATGGAATCATCGATGTTAACGTATTTCCAGGTAATACTGGATTTTTTTGTGAAATCAACTTATGAACTAAATTTAATTTTATAATTTTTTTAGGGTACGATGGTTTTCCTAACTTTATTGAAAGTTTATTTGATTGTGTTCATAATAAACTTAAGGCCAAATCAATACACAAGGGACATATATCATTAGATTTTAAGAATAACGAACATTCCATGTAAATTTTAACTGATATTTACATTGATTAAAAATGATATTTATTTAAATGTACAACTTGCTAAATCATCACCGATACATGTACTTAATATACTGTATTATATTTATTATACGTTTTTTAGTTAAGGTTTTAACGTAACTATTAGGTATTTTAATTTTTTTTTTCAGGTACTTCTTATGATTTTGATTTTACCGATGCGTTTATTAGCCAAAGAAAGTATTTTAATTTTTGTTTACCGTTTCTTATATCGAAATGAATGATATTGTAGTAATAAAAAACCTTTAATATATTTATACTATTGTTGCTCCGTCTTTTATTTATATGTACGTTTATTTATTAAAGAAAAACAATACAATGAATTAAAAATATAAATAAGCGCGAAAATAATTTGAATTTATTGGAACTCTCCACTGTAGTATGGGTTGCATAACAAATCTATCAATTATGAATTAAAATAAATAGAAGAAAATAAAATAAATAAACCACTTAATAAATACTCGTTTTGAAACATTTAAAAGTGGTTTATTTTATTTTCTTCTATTCAAAAAATGTTTCATAAAGAACCGACAAAAACTACTGTTTATAGTATAAAATAAATAGTTAATTAATCATTAGGCATTAAAAAAATGAACTTGCCCATTTTCTAAATAACTTTAAATAATAAAATTATTAACTTTTGAGCCCTTTCTACGTCTTTTATTTATATCTACGTTTATTTATTAAAGAAAAACAATACAATAAATAAAATAATGTATGTGCGAAAATAATTTGAATTTATTGGAAAATACACTCCGGAGTAGTATGGGTTGCATAACAATTCTATCAATTACAATTATGAATTAAAATAAATCTTTAATTAATCATTAAACGTTAAAAAAATTGAACTTGCCCATTCTCTAAATAACTTTTAGTTAAATCATTCACTTTTGCGCCCTTTTATTAGCTATCATTTTGTTAATTAATGCGCAGTGATAATAAACAGAATTTACGATTTTTAAATTTTCATAAATTATGTTAACAATTTAAGCTATTAAAGTATAATACGAGTAATTAAGCTAAAATTATGGTCGAGTAGAAAAAATTTAATTACACATTATGAGGGTTAACAACCAACGTCTGCATTAAAAAGATCTATAATCTACAATTTGAGAGCACCATCACGTTTTTGTTTAATGTGGTCATTTGGTCAGTTGAGGTCAACGTCATTATGCATAAATAATTAGAGGACTGGACAAATGAGAGTGTGAATTTTTATAACAAAAACAATAAAAAACTCGAAGGGTTGAAAAAGGACTTTTTTATTGCGGGACATTTTTTAATTGTAATTTTTAGAAAATTGTTTATCGGATATAAAAGTAAAAATTAGGTTGTAAAAAAAATATGCCCTTTTTAAGGGTTCCATAGAAAAAAATTCAGAGGTACCTATGATTTAACAATATTTTTTATTGTCTCGCAAACTAGCAATGTTATCTTAAATGAAGTAAAAGAGGGTTAAATGTACGAGTTCACGACGTTTCGGTTTATGATTGCCGTCTTCAGACTCGTTCATATTTCTTATTGGTTGTGACTGACGACAGACACGAGGAAGAGTAATGGATAATGAGTCGGCGGTGAGTTTGGCGACCGTGAAATATCGCTCGAGAAGCGCCACAAACAGCAGTCGTCGCGGACTGTCTTTCATGATACGATAGTTTGCGGTGCCTTTCATTCAAGTGGTGCGCAGACAAGACCTCGCACGAAACAGGCCATGCTCGTTCTCGAACAGTTGAGGAAAAGCGCGATCGTTTTTCGCGCCGAAAACAATTCAAAATCGGATGCCTGTCAGATTTACACGCCGCCCGCGACCTTGTACGCGAGAAATGAACAAGACTCGAGCTGTCGCGCGATAGTTTTTGCGTTGCGCCCTCCTCTCGGTCATTTTTTGCGGTAATTAATTCGTTTTTATTTCGTCGCAGCAATCACGGTGTGTGTATGCGTATGCGTCAAAGACAACGCGTGCCTAATAACATCTAATAAAACTCTATGATCTCGACGTACGTGTACGTAAAATTAATATGATCGAGTGTGCCGGGCTTTAATAAACAGACGATTTTCGTGATGTTATCAGTTGTTTTCGGTTACAAGGTTGGCAATTGTGCGGAACATTTCAAAAACGTCATCGTCCTATTGTTGCGTTAGAAACAAGTGGTGTTTTGTGCATTGTGTGGTGCGTGTGGTATTTTTTTGGACTGGATGCAATTTTTTGGATTACGTAGTTTTCGATTTCGACTTACGCTACACAGAGGAGGGTAAGAAAAGTTTACTATTTACCTACTTCAATATTATTTCTACAGTCGTAAGTCATTCTTTATGGAAGTTTGTATGTACCTACTAGGTACCTAATAAGATATTTTAGGTTATTAAAATTTTGTATTTTGCTGAAACTAATCTAGGCACCTATTAATGATTTAAGATAAGAATCTCTTTTGTCTGTTGGGGCATTTTACCCTAAATTTTACGTTTTAATTTCATTTATGTGCTACTTTAGCATTTTGAACTTTCTTTTATCCATTTTTTTTCCACGATTTGGGAAACAATAGGCTGTTAGACGATATATATTCTTTTTAGTGCTTGCGTTGATGTAGGTATATGATGTATGATAATGGGCAAGGGTACCTACATGTGTATGTAATGATATGCTTAGAGATAATTTGTAATTTATGACGGGTAATTCAGCGCCTACGTGTGAACGTGTATTTTATACCAAAAAAAGGGGGTGATCAATTGCCTGCGATTTGAATTTGTATTTTTAGAAAGTAAGTGTTAGGTACTTGCCCAAGATACCTACTAGGAGGTCGTGGCCGACCACCTTACAAACCATTATCCCAATTAATTTTTTTTTTACATACCTATCGTTTTCCTCCTTGTGTGACCGGATGTTATTTAAAATTGCTGTCTGCTAACAAAGGTTTCTATTTTCGGTAATTACAGGTGGATTATGTAATTAAGTAGATATTTCTTAATTGATATGAGTATCGATATAATAATTAAAAAAAATATCTGGCCTCGATATCTCTTTAAATTTGTTCCTGGGGCTTATTTTTTGATTACAACTCATTTATTTAATTAAAAATAAATTAAAAGAAAAATTTATTAGGTACAATTTCTGGATTTTTTTGATTAAATATTTTCGGCCCCTTGCCCAATGAGCATAAATATTTTGGTGATTTTGTTTTAAAATAAAATAGGTAATTGTTTAATGAAATTTAATTTTTCTCCATTGTTTTTTTTCTAATGAACGTAACGGTGTACAAATTACAAAAGCAAATAAACATCACATTACTGCTTATTTTGTAAAACTGCAAGAACAATGGAAACGTGTACATCCTGTTTATTATGTAAAATCATTTTGTTTGTGAAAATCGAACGAAAACAATAGGTGAAAGCATAAAAAAAAAGTATTCACACTCAGAAGCGTTTTATCGTTTGAAAAAGTCGACTTTTTAAATGAAATTTAAACGCCTAATCGTGTTTGAGTGACAGTTTTTTTTAAGTGTTTAACTTTCTTGAATCGTAAACGTGATTAAAAGATTTTAGCTTTCATTGTACGTACTTAGGTATCTTAGGTACGTACACCTACGCAATCATATTTTCTTTCCATAACTGACGAGAAAGTACCCAATCATTTTTACTAACCATACGTAGTACATCATTTCGAAAACGTCGAATGTATGTAAATACATTTATTTGCGAAATTTAATTGGTCGTAAAAAAAAACTTGTTTTATTGCACCATTAATTGGACATATCAACTCGACGTGAATGGTCTTTAAAAAAATTTTGTTCGTTTGGTAGTTTCACTTTTGGAGGTTTTTAATAATAGACCCTATGGGAAATATAATATAGGGGTAAATGTGCGCAAAAAGGAACGTCTAGTTGAGAAAAAAAAAATTAACTAAATTTCTTAAACTATTAATTTCCATTCCAGTCTACATATGTATCATTTTATTTGCTCTCTTTCGATTTCCCCTTAATGGGCCTCTTGAAGGACTTTTCTGAGGCATGATAACTCGTCCTCTGATATCAGTAGAGCCTAATTAATGGCCGTTTGGTCGTTTATGTTTTCATATATTTTGTCTCAGTTTCCACACCAAATTAAAAAAACAAAATAAGTAGATGCAAAAACTGATTATGAAAATAACAAGAGAATACTTAGTTAAGAAAAATATGACCAGTATAGGGGACATACAGGGTAAATGTGCGCAAGAAAAATTTGAGTTAAACTTCAAGACATTAACAGTCATTAAATTGCAACAAATTAGGTACTGATTAATTGATTGCATGAAAATATTAAAAAATTCTTGAAATATAAGTACTTAAAAAGTTAAAACGCCCAACTGCCCGCACTTTTTCCAAGAGCTAATTCAACTGTCTTTTAATATTAATTTGCTATAAAACAATAAACTTTGACTAAAAAGTGCTTTCAACTTAATCCAAATACATACATAGTGTTCATTAAATGGTCTTCTAAACAGAAAAAAATTCATATTTTTATTCGATCACCCTGTATACACCAAACTGACACGTTCAGCCAACTTAGATCCATATTAAAATACAGACAACGACTTACGTGTATTTTATCTTTTTGCCCATCTTGATTCTTACGAACTCCAAAACCAATTTTGGCATTACCAAATTTAATTAATCAAATTCGTTGTGTATATAATCTATAGGTACGTGGTAATTGGGCGTTGATTTCGAAGAAAGATAGTCGGTTTTATAAGCAAACGGATTCGTTATTTTATTAAATCTGATTGCATAATGAGTTTCTAGAAATAGCTCGTGTGGAAAAACGAGATGTTTTATTGGAAAAACGGTGAACTAGAACAGAACGTGGTAAACTGTTGAACGTAAAATGTTTTCAAAACTTTAAGTAGGTAAATACACGACCAATCGACCAAAACTTTTCAAACGGAAGTTGTAAATTATTGTTAAAAAAATTTATAATTACAACGAAATTAGATCAATTAGGAGTTAGAAGTTAATTAAAAAAATAATGATAGTTATGGATGTACTTATATTGTTATCGATAATTATTGAGAAATTAATATTTTTGTCCACGACTAGGAGTGGCATTTTTAGTTCAGATTTAATTTTATTTCAATTTTTCTTTTTGAAATAGACAACTCTAAAAGGAATTCAGTAATTGAAGCATTTGGCCTTTCCTTACTTACAATTAGATACTTAAATATTCCTTGTGGTGTTGTAGTTGATTGATTAGGTGTTTGCATCCAATTCCAGTAATTTAAAAATATCTTTCGTGCTGTTGTTTAACTCACGAGGTATTTGAATGAGAAACTTTCTACAAGAGAAAGGCTTATGTATCTACCGTAGGACATGATTTGGCATGCTTTGTGCATATTTTATCACATCAGTTCTTGTTTTAAGATAAAAGCTTCCATTTACGAAAATTCATCCATCAATTAATTACACACAACATTTAAATTCAAACTCACTATAATTTTAGAACCAGCATTGGCCTTGATTACTATAGGTATATTTATGAATTATACTTTTTGGTTGATGAATTTAAGCAGAATCTTGCGTGGGAATTCAGAGGCTCTTCAGAGGTAAAATAAATTCTAAGACGAGTACATATTTATGTACGTACCTATCTATACTAAAGATAATTATGAAATCATTGTTAAAGTTTCGTGCTTTTCGATGTTTTCAATGATAATTAACTAACATTTACAATTAGAGCGACCATTCTTGGAAATTCCATTAGACGCGTGTTAAAAATTTGAAAACTTTTGCTTTCAAATAATTTGTGTGTAGGTACACGTACAGGCACTTACATGCGTGTATAATATTTTGTGCAAGTAAACGTTGCTTAAGTAGTTTTAAAATTCATGCGAAGGCCAGACGGATTTTAGCGATTCTTCTTCTATTTTGTGGGAATTAAATCAAGGCTCTTGCCGGCTTAGTAAAATGCTTTTACGTACTTCGTACCCAGGCCGGTAGCCAGGATTTTTTCCAACCAAAGGGGAGCTTAAAAAAAATCCTGGCTATTGGGATTGGACATGAGATAGATGTTGGTGATGGTTTCGGAGATAAAATGGTATTGGCAGTAAGAGGGAGGAAGTTTATAGAAAGTACAGGAAAATAAGTTCCAGATTGTTCAAAAATGATCTGGGTTGTTGTAGATTACTCGAAAACGTTTATTTATTTGTTTTTTCTTTTTTAAAAGCTTTTCTCAGTCGCTTCATTTATGAAAGAACGTACCCATTCCTGTTAATAGAATTATTTAACTTGTTAACTCATAAATAAATTGATGTATGAGATTCAACATTTTTTAATGGATAATTAAATAAGCTTCAGAGGAAGTGGGTTAATTGGCAGTAAATGGACACTTCCAACAGTACTTTGTGAGTACATCTACAGGGTGTTTTTTTAATAGAAAATTCCGGCTCAAAAGAATCTATTACTACAACTGGGTTTAATGTTGCAATTTTATACGATATCAAAAAAAAAAATAATAATAAAACGAGTGTTTTTCGATAAAATTGATTTTGTTAAAAATCGACTTTTTCTCGTATAATTCCGCTTCAGGTCGGACTAACTCGACACTTACGGTTCTATTGGCATCGTATACGATCGATTCTAGCCAAATTCAGCGCGATTTAGCAGAAAAAATTTAAATTTTTTTCAAAATTTTGATAGAAGGGGGGGGTATTCTGTCGATTTCTGTATAAATTTTGAAATTTTTTCGTAAGAAAGCGGGCTAATTCGTACTAATTCGTCTCTATTGTATCAGTTAGAGTTGTTTGTGACCAATTTGGGCTAAATAGAACGCAAGAATTAGGAGACACTTAGTGGTTTTTCTATAAAATTGATTTTGTTAAAAATCGACTTTTTCTCGTATAATTCCGCTTCAGGTCGGACTAACTCGACACTTACGGTTCTATTGGCATCGTATACGATCGATTCTAGCCAAATTCAGCGCGATTTAGCAGAAAAAATTTAATTTTTTTTCAAAATTTTGATAGAAGGGGGGGGTATTCTGTCGATTTCTGTATAAATTTTGAAATTTTTTCGTAAGAAAGCGGGCTAATTCGTACTAATTCGTCTCTATTGTATCAATTAGAGTTGTTTGTGACCAATTTGGGCTAAATAGAACGCAAGAATTAGGAGAAACTTAGTGGTTTTTCTATAAAATTGATTTTGTTAAAAATCGACTTTTTCTCGTATAATTCCGCTTCAGGTCGGACTACCTCGACACTTACGGTTCTATTGGCATCGTATACGATCGATTCTAGCCAAATTCAGCGCGATTTAGCAGAAAAAATTTAAATTTTTTTCAAAATTTTGATAGAAGGGGGGGGTATTCTGTCGATTTCTGTATAAATTTTGAAATTTTTTCGTAAGAAAGCGGGCTAATTCGTACTAATTCGTCTCTATTGTATCAATTAGAGTTGTTTGTGACCAATTTGGGCTAAATAGAACGCAAGAATTAGGAGAAACTTTGTGTTTTTCGATAAAATTGATTTTGTTAAAAATCGACTTTTTCTCGTATAATTCCGCTTCAGGTCGGACTAACTCGACACTTACGGTTCTATTGGCATCGTATACGATCGATTCTAGCCAAATTCAGCGCGATTTAGCAGAAAAAATTTAAATTTTTTTCAAAATTTTGATAGAAGGGGGGGGTATTCTGTCGATTTCTGTATAAATTTTGAAATTTTTTCGTAAGAAAGCGGGCTAATTCGTACTAATTCGTCTCTATTGTATCAGTTAGAGTTGTTTGTGACCAATTTGGGCTAAATAGAACGCAAGAATTAGGAGAAACTTAGTGGTTTTTCTATAAAATTGATTTTGTTAAAAATCGACTTTTTCTCGTATAATTCCGCTTCAGGTCGGACTACCTCGACACTTACGGTTCTATTGGCATCGTATACGATCGATTCTAGCCAAATTCAGCGCGATTTAGCAGAAAAAATTTAATTTTTTTTCAAAATTTTGATAGAAGGGGGGGGTATTCTGTCGATTTCTGTATAAATTTTGAAATTTTTTCGTAAGAAAGCGGGCTAATTCGTACTAATTCGTCTCTATTGTATCAATTAGAGTTGTTTGTGACCAATTTGGGCTAAATAGAACGCAAGAATTAGGAGAAACTTAGTGGTTTTTCTATAAAATTGATTTTGTTAAAAATCGACTTTTTCTCGTATAATTCCGCTTCAGGTCGGACTACCTCGACACTTACGGTTCTATTGGCATCGTATACGATCGATTCTAGCCAAATTCAGCGCGATTTAGCAGAAAAAATTTAATTTTTTTTCAAAATTTTGATAGAAGGGGGGGGTATTCTGTCGATTTCTGTATAAATTTTGAAATTTTTTCGTAAGAAAGCGGGCTAATTCGTACTAATTCGTCTCTATTGTATCAGTTAGAGTTGTTTGTGACCAATTTGGGCTAAATAGAACGCAAGAATTAGGAGACACTTAGTGGTTTTTCTATAAAATTGATTTTGTTAAAAATCGACTTTTTCTCGTATAATTCCGCTTCAGGTCGGACTAACTCGACACTTACGGTTCTATTGGCATCGTATACGATCGATTCTAGCCAAATTCAGCGCGATTTAGCAGAAAAAATTTAAATTTTTTTCAAAATTTTGATAGAAGGGGGGGGTATTCTGTCGATTTCTGTATAAATTTTGAAATTTTTTCGTAAGAAAGCGGGCTAATTCGTACTAATTCGTCTCTATTGTATCAGTTAGAGTTGTTTGTGACCAATTTGGGCTAAATAGAACGCAAGAATTAGGAGAAACTTAGTGGTTTTTCTATAAAATTGATTTTGTTAAAAATCGACTTTTTCTCGTATAATTCCGCTTCAGGTCGGACTACCTCGACACTTACGGTTCTATTGGCATCGTATACGATCGATTCTAGCCAAATTCAGCGCGATTTAGCAGAAAAAATTTAATTTTTTTTCAAAATTTTGATAGAAGGGGGGGGTATTCTGTCGATTTCTGTATAAATTTTGAAATTTTTTCGTAAGAAAGCGGGCTAATTCGTACTAATTCGTCTCTATTGTATCAATTAGAGTTGTTTGTGACCAATTTGGGCTAAATAGAACGCAAGAATTAGGAGAAACTTAGTGGTTTTTCTATAAAATTGATTTTGTTAAAAATCGACTTTTTCTCGTATAATTCCGCTTCAGGTCGGACTACCTCGACACTTACGGTTCTATTGGCATCGTATACGATCGATTCTAGCCAAATTCAGCGCGATTTAGCAGAAAAAATTTAATTTTTTTTCAAAATTTTGATAGAAGGGGGGGGTATTCTGTCGATTTCTGTATAAATTTTGAAATTTTTTCGTAAGAAAGCGGGCTAATTCGTACTAATTCGTCTCTATTGTATCAATTAGAGTTGTTTGTGACCAATTTGGGCTAAATAGAACGCAAGAATTAGGAGAAACTTAGTGGTTTTTCTATAAAATTGATTTTGTTAAAAATCGACTTTTTCTCGTATAATTCCGCTTCAGGTCGGACTACCTCGACACTTACGGTTCTATTGGCATCGTATACGATCGATTCTAGCCAAATTCAGCGCGATTTAGCAGAAAAAATTTAATTTTTTTTCAAAATTTTGATAGAAGGGGGGGGTATTCTGTCGATTTCTGTATAAATTTTGAAATTTTTTCTTAAGAAAGCGGGCTAATTCGTACTAATTCGTCTCTATTGTATCAATTAGAGTTGTTTGTGACCAATTTGGGCTAAATAGAACGCAAGAATTAGGAGAAACTTAGTGGTTTTTCTATAAAATTGATTTTGTTAAAAATCGACTTTTTCTCGTATAATTCCGCTTCAGGTCGGACTACCTCGACACTTACGGTTCTATTGGCATCGTATACGATCGATTCTAGCCAAATTCAGCGCGATTTAGCAGAAAAAATTTAAATTTTTTTCAAAATTTTGATAGAAGGGGGGGGTATTCTGTCGATTTCTGTATAAATTTTGAAATTTTTTCTTAAGAAAGCGGGCTAATTCGTACTAATTCGTCTCTATTGTATCAATTAGAGTTGTTTGTGACCAATTTGGGCTAAATAGAACGCAAGAATTAGGAGAAACTTAGTGGTTTTTCGATAAAATTGATTTTGTTAAAAATCGACTTTTTCTCGTATAATTCCGCTTCAGGTCGGACTAACTCGACACTTACGGTTCTATTGGCATCGTATACGATCGATTCTAGCCAAATTCAGCGCGATTTAGCAGAAAAAATTTAAATTTTTTTCAAAATTTTGATAGAAGGGGGGGGTATTCTGTCGATTTCTGTATAAATTTTGAAATTTTTTCTTAAGAAAGCGGGCTAATTCGTACTAATTCGTCTCTATTGTATCAATTAGAGTTGTTTGTGACCAATTTGGGCTAAATAGAACGCAAGAATTAGGAGAAACTTAGTGGTTTTTCTATAAAATTGATTTTGTTAAAAATCGACTTTTTCTCGTATAATTCCGCTTCAGGTCGGACTACCTCGACACTTACGGTTCTATTGGCATCGTATACGATCGATTCTAGCCAAATTCAGCGCGATTTAGCAGAAAAAATTTAAATTTTTTTCAAAATTTTGATAGAAGGGGGGGGTATTCTGTCGATTTCTGTATAAATTTTGAAATTTTTTCTTAAGAAAGCGGGCTAATTCGTACTAATTCGTCTCTATTGTATCAATTAGAGTTGTTTGTGACCAATTTGGGCTAAATAGAACGCAAGAATTAGGAGAAACTTAGTGGTTTTTCTATAAAATTGATTTTGTTAAAAATCGACTTTTTCTCGTATAATTCCGCTTCAGGTCGGACTAACTCGACACTTACGGTTCTATTGGCATCGTATACGATCGATTCTAGCCAAATTCAGCGCGATTTAGCAGAAAAAATTTAAATTTTTTTCAAAATTTTGATAGAAGGGGGGGGTATTCTGTCGATTTCTGTATAAATTTTGAAATTTTTTCGTAAGAAAGCGGGCTAATTCGTACTAATTCGTCTCTATTGTATCAGTTAGAGTTGTTTGTGACCAATTTGGGCTAAATAGAACGCAAGAATTAGGAGAAACTTAGTGGTTTTTCTATAAAATTGATTTTGTTAAAAATCGACTTTTTCTCGTATAATTCCGCTTCAGGTCGGACTACCTCGACACTTACGGTTCTATTGGCATCGTATACGATCGATTCTAGCCAAATTCAGCGCGATTTAGCAGAAAAAATTTAATTTTTTTTCAAAATTTTGATAGAAGGGGGGGGTATTCTGTCGATTTCTGTATAAATTTTGAAATTTTTTCTTAAGAAAGCGGGCTAATTCGTACTAATTCGTCTCTATTGTATCAATTAGAGTTGTTTGTGACCAATTTGGGCTAAATAGAACGCAAGAATTAGGAGAAACTTAGTGTTTTTCGATAAAATTGATTTTGTTAAAAATCGACTTTTTCTCGTATAATTCCGCTTCAGGTCGGACTACCTCGACACTCACGGTTCTATTGGCATCGTATACGATCGATTCTAGCCAAATTCAGCGCGATTTAGCAGAAAAAATTTAATTTTTTTTCAAAATTTTGATAGAAGGGGGGGGTATTCTGTCGATTTCTGTATAAATTTTGAAATTTTTTCTTAAGAAAGCGGGCTAATTCGTACTAATTCGTCTCTATTGTATCAATTAGAGTTGTTTGTGACCAATTTGGGCTAAATAGAACGCAAGAATTAGGAGAAACTTAGTGGTTTTTCGATAAAATTGATTTTGTTAAAAATCGACTTTTTCTCGTATAATTCCGCTTCAGGTCGGACTAACTCGACACTTACGGTTCTATTGGCATCGTATACGATCGATTCTAGCCAAATTCAGCGCGATTTAGCAGAAAAAATTTAATTTTTTTTCAAAATTTTGATAGAAGGGGGGGGTATTCTGTCGATTTCTGTATAAATTTTGAAATTTTTTCTTAAGAAAGCGGGCTAATTCGTACTAATTCGTCTCTATTGTATCAATTAGAGTTGTTTGTGACCAATTTGGGCTAAATAGAACGCAAGAATTAGGAGAAACTTAGTGGTTTTTCTATAAAATTGATTTTGTTAAAAATCGACTTTTTCTCGTATAATTCCGCTTCAGGTCGGACTACCTCGACACTTACGGTTCTATTGGCATCGTATACGATCGATTCTAGCCAAATTCAGCGCGATTTAGCAGAAAAAATTTAAATTTTTTTCAAAATTTTGATAGAAGGGGGGGGTATTCTGTCGATTTCTGTATAAATTTTGAAATTTTTTCTTAAGAAAGCGGGCTAATTCGTACTAATTCGTCTCTATTGTATCAATTAGAGTTGTTTGTGACCAATTTGGGCTAAATAGAACGCAAGAATTAGGAGAAACTTAGTGGTTTTTCGATAAAATTGATTTTGTTAAAAATCGACTTTTTCTCGTATAATTCCGCTTCAGGTCGGACTACCTCGACACTTACGGTTCTATTGGCATCGTATACGATCGATTCTAGCCAAATTCAGCGCGATTTAGCAGAAAAAATTTAATTTTTTTTCAAAATTTTGATAGAAGGGGGGGGTATTCTGTCGATTTCTGTATAAATTTTGAAATTTTTTCTTAAGAAAGCGGGCTAATTCGTACTAATTCGTCTCTATTGTATCAATTAGAGTTGTTTGTGACCAATTTGGGCTAAATAGAACGCAAGAATTAGGAGAAACTTAGTGGTTTTTCTATAAAATTGATTTTGTTAAAAATCGACTTTTTCTCGTATAATTCCGCTTCAGGTCGGACTACCTCGACACTTACGGTTCTATTGGCATCGTATACGATCGATTCTAGCCAAATTCAGCGCGATTTAGCAGAAAAAATTTAAATTTTTTTCAAAATTTTGATAGAAGGGGGGGGTATTCTGTCGATTTCTGTATAAATTTTGAAATTTTTTCTTAAGAAAGCGGGCTAATTCGTACTAATTCGTCTCTATTGTATCAATTAGAGTTGTTTGTGACCAATTTGGGCTAAATAGAACGCAAGAATTAGGAGAAACTTAGTGGTTTTTCGATAAAATTGATTTTGTTAAAAATCGACTTTTTCTCGTATAATTCCGCTTCAGGTCGGACTACCTCGACACTTACGGTTCTATTGGCATCGTATACGATCGATTCTAGCCAAATTCAGCGCGATTTAGCAGAAAAAATTTAATTTTTTTTCAAAATTTTGATAGAAGGGGGGGGTATTCTGTCGATTTCTGTATAAATTTTGAAATTTTTTCTTAAGAAAGCGGGCTAATTCGTACTAATTCGTCTCTATTGTATCAATTAGAGTTGTTTGTGACCAATTTGGGCTAAATAGAACGCAAGAATTAGGAGAAACTTAGTGGTTTTTCTATAAAATTGATTTTGTTAAAAATCGACTTTTTCTCGTATAATTCCGCTTCAGGTCGGACTACCTCGACACTTACGGTTCTATTGGCATCGTATACGATCGATTCTAGCCAAATTCAGCGCGATTTAGCAGAAAAAATTTAATTTTTTTTCAAAATTTTGATAGAAGGGGGGGGTATTCTGTCGATTTCTGTATAAATTTTGAAATTTTTTCGTAAGAAAGCGGGCTAATTCGTACTAATTCGTCTCTATTGTATCAATTAGAGTTGTTTGTGACCAATTTGGGCTAAATAGAACGCAAGAATTAGGAGAAACTTAGTGGTTTTTCGATAAAATTGATTTTGTTAAAAATCGACTTTTTCTCGTATAATTCCGCTTCAGGTCGGACTAACTCGACACTTACGGTTCTATTGGCATCGTATACGATCGATTCTAGCCAAATTCAGCGCGATTTAGCAGAAAAAATTTAATTTTTTTTCAAAATTTTGATAGAAGGGGGGGGTATTCTGTCGATTTCTGTATAAATTTTGAAATTTTTTCTTAAGAAAGCGGGCTAATTCGTACTAATTCGTCTCTATTGTATCAATTAGAGTTGTTTGTGACCAATTTGGGCTAAATAGAACGCAAGAATTAGGAGAAACTTAGTGGTTTTTCTATAAAATTGATTTTGTTAAAAATCGACTTTTTCTCGTATAATTCCGCTTCAGGTCGGACTACCTCGACACTTACGGTTCTATTGGCATCGTATACGATCGATTCTAGCCAAATTCAGCGCGATTTAGCAGAAAAAATTTAAATTTTTTTCAAAATTTTGATAGAAGGGGGGGGTATTCTGTCGATTTCTGTATAAATTTTGAAATTTTTTCTTAAGAAAGCGGGCTAATTCGTACTAATTCGTCTCTATTGTATCAATTAGAGTTGTTTGTGACCAATTTGGGCTAAATAGAACGCAAGAATTAGGAGAAACTTAGTGGTTTTTCGATAAAATTGATTTTGTTAAAAATCGACTTTTTCTCGTATAATTCCGCTTCAGGTCGGACTACCTCGACACTTACGGTTCTATTGGCATCGTATACGATCGATTCTAGCCAAATTCAGCGCGATTTAGCAGAAAAAATTTAATTTTTTTTCAAAATTTTGATAGAAGGGGGGGGTATTCTGTCGATTTCTGTATAAATTTTGAAATTTTTTCTTAAGAAAGCGGGCTAATTCGTACTAATTCGTCTCTATTGTATCAATTAGAGTTGTTTGTGACCAATTTGGGCTAAATAGAACGCAAGAATTAGGAGAAACTTAGTGGTTTTTCTATAAAATTGATTTTGTTAAAAATCGACTTTTTCTCGTATAATTCCGCTTCAGGTCGGACTACCTCGACACTTACGGTTCTATTGGCATCGTATACGATCGATTCTAGCCAAATTCAGCGCGATTTAGCAGAAAAAATTTAAATTTTTTTCAAAATTTTGATAGAAGGGGGGGGTATTCTGTCGATTTCTGTATAAATTTTGAAATTTTTTCTTAAGAAAGCGGGCTAATTCGTACTAATTCGTCTCTATTGTATCAATTAGAGTTGTTTGTGACCAATTTGGGCTAAATAGAACGCAAGAATTAGGAGAAACTTAGTGGTTTTTCGATAAAATTGATTTTGTTAAAAATCGACTTTTTCTCGTATAATTCCGCTTCAGGTCGGACTACCTCGACACTTACGGTTCTATTGGCATCGTATACGATCGATTCTAGCCAAATTCAGCGCGATTTAGCAGAAAAAATTTAATTTTTTTTCAAAATTTTGATAGAAGGGGGGGGTATTCTGTCGATTTCTGTATAAATTTTGAAATTTTTTCTTAAGAAAGCGGGCTAATTCGTACTAATTCGTCTCTATTGTATCAATTAGAGTTGTTTGTGACCAATTTGGGCTAAATAGAACGCAAGAATTAGGAGAAACTTAGTGGTTTTTCTATAAAATTGATTTTGTTAAAAATCGACTTTTTCTCGTATAATTCCGCTTCAGGTCGGACTACCTCGACACTTACGGTTCTATTGGCATCGTATACGATCGATTCTAGCCAAATTCAGCGCGATTTAGCAGAAAAAATTTAAATTTTTTTCAAAATTTTGATAGAAGGGGGGGGTATTCTGTCGATTTCTGTATAAATTTTGAAATTTTTTCTTAAGAAAGCGGGCTAATTCGTACTAATTCGTCTCTATTGTATCAATTAGAGTTGTTTGTGACCAATTTGGGCTAAATAGAACGCAAGAATTAGGAGAAACTTAGTGGTTTTTCTATAAAATTGATTTTGTTAAAAATCGACTTTTTCTCGTATAATTCCGCTTCAGGTCGGACTACCTCGACACTTACGGTTCTATTGGCATCGTATACGATCGATTCTAGCCAAATTCAGCGCGATTTAGCAGAAAAAAATTAATTTTTTTTCAAAATTTTGATAGAAGGGGGGGGTATTCTGTCGATTTCTGTATAAATTTTGAAATTTTTTCTTAAGAAAGCGGGCTAATTCGTACTAATTCGTCTCTATTGTATCAATTAGAGTTGTTTGTGACCAATTTGGGCTAAATAGAACGCAAGAATTAGGAGAAACTTAGTGTTTTTCGATAAAATTGATTTTGTTAAAAATCGACTTTTTCTCGTATAATTCCGCTTCAGGTCGGACTACCTCGACACTTACGGTTCTATTGGCATCGTATACGATCGATTCTAGCCAAATTCAGCGCGATTTAGCAGAAAAAATTTAATTTTTTTTCAAAATTTTGATAGAAGGGGGGGGTATTCTGTCGATTTCTGAATAAATTTTGAATTTTTTTCGTTAGAAAGCGGGCTAATTCGTACTAATTCGTCTCTATTGTATCAATTAGAGTTGTTTGTGACCAATTTGGGCTAAATAGAACGCAAGAATTAGGAGAAACTTAGTGTTTTTCGATAAAATTGATTTTGTTAAAAATCGACTTTTTCTCGTATAATTCCGCTTCAGGTCGGACTACCTCGACACTTACGGTTCTATTGGCATCGTATACGATCGATTCTAGCCAAATTCAGCGCGATTTAGCAGAAAAAAATTAATTTTTTTTCAAAATTTTGATAGAAGGGGGGGGTATTCTGTCGATTTCTGTATAAATTTTGAAATTTTTTCTTAAGAAAGCGGGCTAATTCGTACTAATTCGTCTCTATTGTATCAATTAGAGTTGTTTGTGACCAATTTGGGCTAAATAGAACGCAAGAATTAGGAGAAACTTAGTGTTTTTCGATAAAATTGATTTTGTTAAAAATCGACTTTTTCTCGTATAATTCCGCTTCAGGTCGGACTACCTCGACACTTACGGTTCTATTGGCATCGTATACGATCGATTCTAGCCAAATTCAGCGCGATTTAGCAGAAAAAATTTAATTTTTTTCAAAATTTTGATAGAAGGGGGGGGTATTCTGTCGATTTCTGAATAAATTTTGAATTTTTTTCGTTAGAAAGCGGGCTAATTCGTACTAATTCGTCTCTATTGTATCAATTAGAGTTGTTTGTGACCAATTTGGGCTAAATAGAACGCAAGAATTAGGAGAAACTTAGTGTTTTTCGATAAAATTGATTTTGTTAAAAATCGACTTTTTCTCGTATAATTCCGCTTCAGGTCGGACTACCTCGACACTTACGGTTCTATTGGTATCGTATACGATCGATTCTAGCCAAATTCAGCGCGATTTAGCAGAAAAAATTTAATTTTTTTTCAAAATTTTGATAGAAGGGGGGGGTATTCTGTCGATTTCTGTATAAATTTTGAAATTTTTTCTTAAGAAAGCGGGCTAATTCGTACTAATTCGTCTCTATTGTATCAATTAGAGTTGTTTGTGACCAATTTGGGCTAAATAGAACGCAAGAATTAGGAGAAACTTAGTGTTTTTCGATAAAATTGATTTTGTTAAAAATCGACTTTTTCTCGTATAATTCCGCTTCAGGTCGGACTACCTCGACACTTACGGTTCTATTGGCATCGTATACGATCGATTCTAGCCAAATTCAGCGCGATTTAGCAGAAAAAATTTAATTTTTTTTCAAAATTTTGATAGAAGGGGGGGGTATTCTGTCGATTTCTGTATAAATTTTGAAATTTTTTCTTAAGAAAGCGGGCTAATTCGTACTAATTCGTCTCTATTGTATCAATTAGAGTTGTTTGTGACCAATTTGGGCTAAATAGAACGCAAGAATTAGGAGAAACTTAGTGGTTTTTCTATAAAATTGATTTTGTTAAAAATCGACTTTTTCTCGTATAATTCCGCTTCAGGTCGGACTACCTCGACACTTACGGTTCTATTGGCATCGTATACGATCGATTCTAGCCAAATTCAGCGCGATTTAGCAGAAAAAATTTAATTTTTTTTCAAAATTTTGATAGAAGGGGGGGGTATTCTGTCGATTTCTGTATAAATTTTGAAATTTTTTCTTAAGAAAGCGGGCTAATTCGTACTAATTCGTCTCTATTGTATCAATTAGAGTTGTTTGTGACCAATTTGGGCTAAATAGAACGCAAGAATTAGGAGAAACTTAGTGTTTTTCGATAAAATTGATTTTGTTAAAAATCGACTTTTTCTCGTATAATTCCGCTTCAGGTCGGACTACCTCGACACTCACGGTTCTATTGGCATCGTATACGATCGATTCTAGCCAAATTCAGCGCGATTTAGCAGAAAAAATTTAATTTTTTTCAAAATTTTGATAGAAGGGGGGGGTATTCTGTCGATTTCTGTATAAATTTTGAAATTTTTTCTTAAGAAAGCGGGCTAATTCGTACTAATTCGTCTCTATTGTATCAATTAGAGTTGTTTGTGACCAATTTGGGCTAAATAGAACGCAAGAATTAGGAGAAACTTAGTGTTTTTCGATAAAATTGATTTTGTTAAAAATCGACTTTTTCTCGTATAATTCCGCTTCAGGTCGGACTACCTCGACACTTACGGTTCTATTGGCATCGTATACGATCGATTCTAGCCAAATTCAGCGCGATTTAGCAGAAAAAATTTAATTTTTTTCAAAATTTTGATAGAAGGGGGGGGTATTCTGTCGATTTCTGAATAAATTTTGAATTTTTTTCGTTAGAAAGCGGGCTAATTCGTACTAATTCGTCTCTATTGTATCAATTAGAGTTGTTTGTGACCAATTTGGGCTAAATAGAACGCAAGAATTAGGAGAAACTTAGTGTTTTTCGATAAAATTGATTTTGTTAAAAATCGACTTTTTCTCGTATAATTCCGCTTCAGGTCGGACTACCTCGACACTTACGGTTCTATTGGCATCGTATACGATCGATTCTAGCCAAATTCAGCGCGATTTAGCAGAAAAAATTTAATTTTTTTCAAAATTTTGATAGAAGGGGGGGGTATTCTGTCGATTTCTGAATAAATTTTGAATTTTTTTCGTTAGAAAGCGGGCTAATTCGTACTAATTCGTCTCTATTGTATCAATTAGAGTTGTTTGTGACCAATTTGGGCTAAATAGAACGCAAGAATTAGGAGAAACTTAGTGTTTTTCGATAAAATTGATTTTGTTAAAAATCGACTTTTTCTCGTATAATTCCGCTTCAGGTCGGACTACCTCGACACTTACGGTTCTATTGGCATCGTATACGATCGATTCTAGCCAAATTCAGCGCGATTTAGCAGAAAAAATTTAATTTTTTTCAAAATTTTGATAGAAGGGGGGGGTATTCTGTCGATTTCTGAATAAATTTTGAATTTTTTTCGTTAGAAAGCGGGCTAATTCGTACTAATTCGTCTCTATTGTATCAATTAGAGTTGTTTGTGACCAATTTGGGCTAAATAGAACGCAAGAATTAGGAGAAACTTAGTGTTTTTCGATAAAATTGATTTTGTTAAAAATCGACTTTTTCTCGTATAATTCCGCTTCAGGTCGGACTACCTCGACACTTACGGTTCTATTGGCATCGTATACGATCGATTCTAGCCAAATTCAGCGCGATTTAGCAGAAAAAATTTAATTTTTTTCAAAATTTTGATAGAAGGGGGGGGTATTCTGTCGATTTCTGAATAAATTTTGAATTTTTTTCGTTAGAAAGCGGGCTAATTCGTACTAATTCGTCTCTATTGTATCAATTAGAGTTGTTTGTGACCAATTTGGGCTAAATAGAACGCAAGAATTAGGAGAAACTTAGTGTTTTTCGATAAAATTGATTTTGTTAAAAATCGACTTTTTCTCGTATAATTCCGCTTCAGGTCGGACTACCTCGACACTTACGGTTCTATTGGCATCGTATACGATCGATTCTAGCCAAATTCAGCGCGATTTAGCAGAAAAAATTTAATTTTTTTCAAAATTTTGATAGAAGGGGGGGGTATTCTGTCGATTTCTGAATAAATTTTGAATTTTTTTCGTTAGAAAGCGGGCTAATTCGTACTAATTCGTCTCTATTGTATCAATTAGAGTTGTTTGTGACCAATTTGGGCTAAATAGAACGCAAGAATTAGGAGAAACTTAGTGTTTTTCGATAAAATTGATTTTGTTAAAAATCGACTTTTTCTCGTATAATTCCGCTTCAGGTCGGACTACCTCGACACTTACGGTTCTATTGGCATCGTATACGATCGATTCTAGCCAAATTCAGCGCGATTTAGCAGAAAAAATTTAATTTTTTTCAAAATTTTGATAGAAGGGGGGGGTATTCTGTCGATTTCTGAATAAATTTTGAATTTTTTTCGTTAGAAAGCGGGCTAATTCGTACTAATTCGTCTCTATTGTATCAATTAGAGTTGTTTATGACTAATTTGGGCTAAATAGTGTGGAAGAATTTATTGTTTGCCTTGAAACCATTGATAAGTCACCCACATAGAAATTCTTCAAAATGTTTCTGTTTCAATGCAATACGATATGAATGTACCAACATACGTACGTACGTGCAATTGAACACAACAATTTAATTGTCCTTTGTTCTGTTTTCTTTTAATTTACACTTTACTGCTATAATTTTTATCGTTTATTGAGGTGAGTGAGGCTTTCGTGACTGTTGGTTTTCGGGCTTGTAGCATCTCGTCAAAAGATTTATCTTCTCAACGTTTCACCGATGTGAATGTTAGGCATCTTCAGGAGTTTTGTTCTGTTGATTGATTCAGTGCATTGAATCATCGTTTAATATTCTTTAATTTTTAATTTATCGCCTTTTCCAACTTCCAATCGGAGTCAACTCCCGAAACTATCTCCATTATTACTAATTTTAATTTAACGTTGAAAAGAGGGCTCCGCGTGGCCGCTGCAGGATGCGGGTGCTGCTTAATAGTGAGCACTTTATAAATTAATTTTTTATGGTATTTAAAAAAAAATTGAAGTTATTATTACAAAATTTTAACTATTTTTTTTAAGTTTTTTTGTATCCATTGTTCAAAAAGCAGATGTAGGTACACACTGTATATCATATTATTGTTAAGTGGTTCGAAAAGTAATAATTACATTTAAGACCCCTATAAAATTTTATTGTATACTTGACCTTGTTTTGCGGAAACATTAAACAATAAATTGAACGCGAAAAGAATAATTTTTGCCATTTTCTCACACCGTTCTTTCTTCGTCTGACAAAAGCCTTCAGGCTGTATGTACTAAACAAACAAAAAGGTGCTTTTGCTTTTATCGTTTTAATTTTTTATTTACTTACAAATTTTTATGAAAATTATTAAAATATTTCGTCTATTGTATTATACATAATAAGTTCGTACCTCGTATGCAATACAGTTTTAATTTATTAATCCTCCAATATGTTAATATCGTTTTGAAACTAATTATCAGCGACGTTGCTAATTAGTAGCTGCTTGTTGTTCACTGCTACTGTTCTGCACAGGAACTTGCAACTTGTAATTTAGAAGCATATACAGAGAGAAAAAGTATAGTTCGTTTTAATGTCATAATTACACGGTTGTAAGCCGCATTATGCAAATCTGTCTGATAAATCTATAAATAAGTTTCTAAAATAGGTTGAAAATTTACTGAAATAAAACTCTTATTATAGACAGCTAATACGTAAGATATATCGTTGAGAAAGTAATTATTCAACACATACATGTGCTAGGGGCCACTGGGCTAGGCCACGAGTAACTAGTGTCAGCCACAAGCGGACACATGTAGCTAGGTGTAGCCACAAGTCGCTGTCACGAGCGACCAGACGTAGCCACTAGTCGTATAACTTTTAAATCCATCCGAAGACTTTTGCCACAGATATCAAGTGCTGAACTCTGTCACAGCACGTGGTAGGAACGACTAGTGGCTGCCACTAGTCTCACGAACACTAGTGACTAGTGGCACGCTAGAAATAGTTGATTGTTTCGTCCTTTTTTTAATAAAAAGGCGTAAACAAAAGCGTACACTTCGTGGATTAGCTTTGGTTAGTAAATTATGCTCATGAATCTTGTCTTTGTTTGTAATTTAAGCTTTAGTAAGTAATTCAATTTGGCCCGCTTTGTAATAACTTCGCATGAGTACATAGGAATAATTTGTTCGTCGAAATACATTTTCCTTTATGTGTTTATTTTAGTTTGCCTCGAATATTTGACTTAATTAACTAGTGGAATGTTAAAGTTCTAATTAATGTTGTAATTGCTGATATGCAGCGAATTTTATTTGTGTAAGGGAAGAGAAAATTATTTATTTTTAATGGTTTGTTTAAAAATCCTATTAAGAACGTACAGATTTAGGTCAGTTTAACTTTTTTTAAGTGAAATTGAGAACATGTTTATTTGATTTACTAATAATAGACTTGTTGCTAAATTGTTTATATGTGATATAAACATTTGCGTACAATTTTCTCAAAGAGAGGAATCCATTGGTTTTTAAAAAGCATCTTTTTGTACCCAACTGAAATCTGGCGTTTAAATTCGTAAGGATATCAATGATGGTCCATTCGATCAATCAATCAATAAAATGAGTCGATGAAAGACCTTTAAACGGTACATACGTTCCAATATCGGACCGAAACCAATAATAAATGGTCAGGTGTACGTTTTAAATCGGCATTATTTTGGCATGTTGACCTTCATAACGTCGTTGCTAATTACTGCACAAGATGTTGGTCCACCTGTCATTAGCCTTGAGACGTTCGAGTCCTCAATAAATGCCACTGGCCCCAATTGACATCCTTTGACATGATAAAATTTCTCAATCTACAATCAACCGAAGAATTCATTTTGTCTCGTTCTCTATAACATTTCGTTAGGGTTACATTACTTGACCTCTTTCAAAATAACTAATAATCTATTGATTAGTACTAATCGAGTACTCTATAGAAACAGTAGCTATCTATCAGTTTCCGATTCCAGTTATTTAGTTATCTGTGATGCATCCATATCCACATCCAGGAGTCGACAGTGGCGATTGTATTGTGGGAAGACGGTGCACGTATACGTATCCATCCGTATCTGTTACGGCAGTTGTATCGTCAGCACAACGTCCGGATATCAATCTGTGTGAACTCAATTAACGCTTCTCATTGTTGAGACTGACTGCATAATTTAATTTGGCTTTTCGTATTGAAGCTGGGCTCCAGTGTGAAATATTCGATAGTGCGGCTTCTGCACATCAGTCTATCTATCGACAAAAGCCCCAGTAGTGGGATATTAGTGCAATTAAAGAGAATAATCGATAATTACCCTCTTTACGATAGACATGTCCTCATGAAATTGATTCGATTTTGTTGTTTGTTGTGGGTTTTATACTACAACAGTTGATTATGTTGTTTAAACTTCATTAAGTACCATACCATTAAATTCGATAATATTTCTTTTCCTTGACGTTAAGTCGTTTGAGAATTCTGATTATTTCACGTGATTCTATAGCCCATTTTACATAGGTAACGTTGAACTACCCCTAATTTAACTTATACCTACTAACGATTGATGTCTCGATTTCACACTCTGATCTGCTAAATCCATAATTATCTCATTTCCTTGATGTCCATTGGGAAATCTTCTTGTTCCATGTGATTCATAGTTAAAAATCTTCGATTTTGATTCAGGTTTTCATATTATACTCATTTTATTTTCATTTTGTGTTTAACTTTTTGAGGCTTCGTTTTAAGTACGTTTGTTTATTGATCAAACTTCGTTTTGTAGAGGGTGATTTATAGTTGTTTGCGTTTTCAGCCTGCCTGTTTAATAACAAGTTACTGTTTGCTTTTGCACATTTGAACTTTGCGAGTTTGTTTCGTAAAATATGGCTTGCGTGTCGAACAATTATTTCTACGAATTAAAGTTTCCTGAACTTTCGTTTTAACGTTGCGTGTCATGTACTTACGTACCTACAGCTAATTTCAGAACGTTTTCGGTTTTTTTTTTTAACAGATGTTGTGGGAGTAAATTGTTTAACCAAGGTTGACAATTAAATACCAAAAAAAAAGAACAAGTAAGATTTTAAAGTTATTTAAAAAAATTTCTTTACAAATGTAGTACCTACATAAGTAGTTTTAGTCGTACTGTTTGTGATTTTTCCCAAAAGAATTACGAGAATTGCACGCGATCGGATGGGATCCATCACGATGTCCAATCGCAAACTAAACGGTAATTATCGAAAACCATGAGCCGGTCAAGTTTGGAAAGGGGGCACCATGGACACCATGGGCACCAAAGTGTGTTTTGTACTCGTCAGTTTCGGAACATCACCATACGTCACGGCTGTGGTACAAGAGTGCTCTAAACCGACGATTAAGATAATCACGCATCGTCCCCGTTTTGTTTTGTGATTTATAAAGCCAATTATACGATCAAATGACCAATCGCATGAGCTTTTCCCACGGGATAACCACAGACAGATTGTTGGGTGTCAAACGATTAAATGTCCTAAGACTACCCCCCAAAAAGAAACATAATAATTATTTGGTGCACTTGTAATGTTTGAAATTTTTGAAGCAGGAATGCCAGACCGTTTCTTTTTTACCAAGAAATTAACGGACCACAGGCGCCAATTTAACGGAAGTATTGTCATGAAGGCATGATATAATATCCGTTAATTGCCCACAAAAGTTTAGAAAAATTATATAATTTTTTGTCTCAATTCTTCAGTTTTGAAACGCTCCGTTAAATACCTGGTCAAAACTTAACCGATTTTGGTTCAATACCTTACAAAAAAAAAACCGTCAATGGTCAGCAAGACTCGAACGATGTTATAGCTCAAACTTTAACGCCCTGAAGAAGGTAACCTTGTTACTTTGAACGTCTTTGTTTATTGTTAATAATAATTTAGTTTTCGTATTTTCAACATCTTCTGCTTGTAGTTTACTGCCTTCATTTTTTTTTTAACAGTTTTCGTTAGCAGATTTCTCATTTTTCTTGTCTATCTGTTCGGCTCTATTTATTATTTCTGGTCCTTCCTTGGCTTTTTGAAGAGCTTCTTTAGCAGCTGTTAATGCACATTTGGTACGTTCCAAAGATTTTTTCATCTTTGATCATTTGTTTTGTTTCTACTTCTTCTTCGATGAGTTCCAAAGTCAGAGGGCTATTTTCTGCGTAGGTATTTTTTTTGTACTAAAATATTTAAGTCTTTATTTTTTTGAGTGTTGATTTTGTTTTCCAATCGGTTTAAGTTTTGTTCTAGAATCGTCCAAAGTTTTATTTTTCATCGCTACGTTTCGTTCTTCTGCTTCAGAAGCTCCTCTGGAGTATTTCAATTGCTCATTTGCTAATTTTTTAGTTTTTTGGTGTTTCTTTTAGTTCCTATTCACATTTTTTTGTTTTTCTTTCGCAGCTTTTAGTTAATACCTAATTGTTCTAATGACGTATGTCGACGTTTAAATCGTCCACAGACAATTTTATAATAATTCTATTTTATTCATATGTAAATGCGAAGGACACGTACGCCGGTGATTGTGTGCAAATAGTTATTTTAAAAATTTGATATTTAGCTTGACATTTGATATTATTAAATATTGCATTCTTGATTTAATAGTGTCGATAGTGTAGTATAATAGGCAGTTTATAAAGGCGTTAAAAATTGGTCTCTCATCGTTAACGCGTTGCCAGCTTGAGTCCATTCTCCTTTTTGAAATAAACGCTACAGTTATAAAGTCGCGGGCCGTTGAAAGAGAAACGTGATTGCGGTTTTTTAACACCGAAGAAAGCCATTTCATTCTTGTCGGTTAGAACCAAACTGTTACGCAACGCCATTAATTAAGTATTTAAAATAAGAATTTTACAACAGATTCCGTTCCGTTACTCTTAACTTATTAACGAGCGATTTTTTTTTCTTTAAAAAATACTATTTATTTAATTCACGTGAGACAAAAACCTTAAAATGTATGACAAATGCTCCTACATTCAAATATTAAAAGCTGTACGTGTCTGTCCAATGTACTGAATAATTGCCAGCAATAGATAATAGTCGAGGGATTTTTTAATTGTGTCAAACAATGCATGATATTTGTGAATGAAGACGTTTTTGGCAAAAAGACTAATCGTAAGACTATAGACGTGTTGTTGTGAATCCCAGTGGATCTCCTCAATGCTTTTCAAGGCTGTAGCTGGGCATTTTAAAATGTTAAAGTGCAAAAAAAAAAGAATTCCTCCAGCTACAGGCGCTTCCATATTGGGCTTTGTGGAACTTGGACTTGATGGCTTCAGCATTCAGCACGTACGGTTTAAAGTAAATGCTATTGGAAAATCGCGATTAATTCTTTACGGTGCGTACTTCACAATCTGGTTTATGCCCAACGGACGGCAGTTTCTTTTACTTTATGGTTTTCCACTGTGACAATGTTAAAAATCTTTTACGACACCCTGCATTTTCAGAATCAATTAACAGCAGTGGCGGTGCGTCATAAGGTACGCAACTCTTAATCGATGCATTCGTAATTTATCGCCTTTCCGCGTCCCTAGCGTTAATATCGTCCAAATATTGTTCGGCCGCAGCGTTACGACGTACGAGTCCGCCAGGCGCTGGGTATTTTCTACCTCGAATGCAACAGGCGCGGCGGCTGGGCAACAGTATTCGCCAGTTACGTGCTTGCGTTCGCTCGGAAAACAAATTAAGATGAGAAAATTAATGCACTTTGTTTTTCGTAAATAACTCAAAAACTATAAGTGATAGCGCAAATTGGAGAAAACGTCCTTAAAGGGGAGGAAATTTTCAATAAAAAAAGTGAACACCCGAAACTGTATCACTATTGTTACTAATTTTAGTTTATAGTCGAAAATAGGGCTCCGTGTGGCCGCTGCAGGTTGTGTGTGCTGCTTGATAGTGAACACTTTATATAAATTATTTTTTTATGGTGCTAATTTTCAATTTAAAAATTTGAAAAAATTATGGTGTATTCTAAACACTTCAAAGAATAAGGTCCAGTTGAAAAAAATTGTTAAGTTCATTTTTCAACGAATGCAGCAATAATTAGTTCTTGTTGATTGCCCAAAATTAAAATTGTTTTTCTCATTGTAATTAGGCGAGTGTGTGAAATATTTAGTGAGATATTATTATTAATAATCCTGTTAAAATTGATACGTTTTTCGTGCTGATCCAGGACTTTTGAAATCGATCTTTGATAGAAAACAAAAAAAGGGGTAATGAAAATCGAATGATTCATTGGCAAATCGATTAGTTCGGTAAGGTGAGCTCGTAATATGTAATGAGTTCGGTTGGAAGTCGATACCTTGTCTCCGCGATATGTAAATTAACCCGTTTTTGAAGTACGTACCTAACACACGAACAGAGCTCGTAAAGGTAACAAAACAGACGACAGCTATGCGCCACATGACTTACTTCTTTTCCCGTCTTGGCTTCATAAATGCCATTTGCACATTGCACATTACCCTATTCGTTGACATAAAACACGGTAAATCATCATATTAGTCGCAATCTTCAGTAAATTGGCTGTTAATTTTATCCAAACCGTATATAAAAGACAAATACATTTGCTTTCAACTTAAACTACAACATTTTAAATTCCACTTCGTTTTTATTTTTATTTTTTTATAAATTAATGTATCATTAATACTAAAAAAAATTGTATCTACCAAGTTGAAGATATTTTTTTGTAACTTTCACTTATCCTGTACAGATTTATTCTTCATTTGGTGGTGAAACGTGGGATGAAAATAATCAAATTTAATTGCTGATGGGATGGGCACAACACAAACGACAATGTTATGTATGATAATGGCGTTAGAAGTTGATACAATGGGGCATTTCTCATAATTAAAGAGACTGAAACAATGTGGTATGCAAAATGGTAATTGAAACCGCTCCCAATATTTACATTTCGAATTTTTTAATTGCCAAGGAGGGTTAGTTTTAGTTAATGTTTTTATTTATTTAAAATAGAAAATTACCCTTCATTTTCCGAAGAAAGTTGTAGCTATAAAAATAAATTTTTTGTTTTTCGTAAGAACAAATTTAATTTAATTGTTTTTTGTGATTTTTTAAGGTTTAATCAGTATAATTTACAAAATTTTAGCTGGTTTGCTGGTTGATAAAAGGTCAAGTAGTAATTAGCAAAAGTAATTAAAACGATTGTAGTTCAGAATCAAATAAACAAGTTACTCAAATTGGTTTGTCAGAAGTATATCTACGACTACGTACATGCATGAAGTTTTTTGAGTGCTTGCACAATGGATTTTAAAAGGAAATTCAGAATTCTTTTTATTGAAGAGTCTGAATTATGCATGCGAAAGTTCTAGTTTCTAAAACTTTTAATGAGAACTTATATTACGACGACTAATGAGAACCTTTCAAATTTAATGACAACTTTTTTTTTTTTAATGAATTCGTACCTAATTACTTTAATTGTTCTATAATTATTTGTGAACATTGGACAAATTCACCACGTTCTCTAAAACTTTTGTGGTTTAAAAGTTTCAAAGACTTTTAGGGTAAATAATTAAATCAATTAAATTATAAATAGAGATGACCTTTTCGAACTTTTGTTTAAATAAGTTGTTAATTGTTGAAGTAATCCAGATTTCTCTCTCTAATGAATACCTATATTACAGTTTCTATTTTTGTCTTGTATTTATGATTTTAAGTGGTAGGATTTCTTTCACTTTAACAAAACTGCCAAGTAGGTAGTTTGTTGACTAGTACAACACGTTGGCTTTCATGTTTGTTTCTCAAAGCCATTTCGGATTCTAAATTTATCCAATTTGTTTTCAAAATTACTTTCAACACAATTTTATGTACATATGTACACTTACCACAAATTGGTTCCAGTTACTTACGTTCTCTTTGATAAAAGACGTACATGTGATGAAGCTTTCAACAAAAATAGTTTTCTCTTTTAAATAACATCAACTTTATTTTCCATCACACACCTGGACTTCAGAAAGGGGGTGACAAAAGCCACTCTTTGAACTGAAAGGTTTGATGGGGTGAAAACCTCTCTTTGGGGTGGTGCTTCAGTAATTTTGTAATTTCAGCAAATTACTGCTATGCAGAACAAAAAAATCTTCTGGTATTACGAATGAGTAATTCAAAACCCCAAGCAACTCAATGCTTTTGTTTTATTAAAGGCACGAACGGTTTTATTAAAAAGAAGTCACCCCCTGTGTTAGTAAAGGTGTGTCGTGGATAGAAAGGAATTAGTCAGCCGTTGATTGTTTGGCTTCCTTGAGCTTTTTATAAGTTTGAAACAGAGCTTCCTCTGTTGGAACAATGTCCAGGCTCCCTCAGGATATCGGTAACATATCGTGAAACACGAAACCTCCCAAGAGAGGAGGAGGAGAGGTATTACATTAAGCTGGCTCACAATACACTCCTTGACTCGAGCTACGTATTAATACGCCTAATTAGTCTGTACCCTTGAAAATTAACAAGTCACAATGGACTTACTGTGCTCTTGTGGTCATTAAAAAATTAATAAACTTGAGTCTTAATAACAGCTATGATTGACTATGGAATAATGTTACAATATACAGGGTTGTCAAATAAAAGTAATATCAAGAGCTTTTTTAAGTTCTTGGGTTTGTCTTTGAAACTTTGTTATAAACTGAATAATTCAAAGACAGGAGGGGCGTGTTAGAGTAAGTTTAAGGCAGGAAGATTTTTGGGTTATAATTTATTAAGTATTGTGTGTAGATTATAATGAATATTTAGAAGCAGGGAGTAGTAGAGCGAAACACGCATCAACTTTTCGTGGTCCTGTAAAAAGGGGTGAGATCCTACCGTAATGACACAAGTTTTGGCTAAAACTGCGTTAAATATTTATCAAATGCAAATTCCAGGAATTCATTACGTTGCTGTGCTAATATACTTTGAAATACATTTCCCAAAATTAAACGAAATAATTATTAAAACGAATTCTAAAGGAGTCCACACAATGAGTATACTTTTTTTTTTGTTGAGATTACGGTAGGAAGTAGTCCCTCTAATGTACCACCGTCCATTTTCAAGAAAACGAAACGAGATTTCGCCTTATTTTGGGTCGATTCAAAAAATGGCATGGTCAAATCGTACTCGTGCCCGACCATCAGTGTTAAGGCGGAAGATTTTTGTTATTTGTTTGCGTGGGTTCGTCAAAAAAAAATCGCGAAATGATCATCATTGTTTAACGTTGACAGTAAATTATTACGACCATAGCAAATGTCAATGTTCTTTCGATTTCTAAAGTCCTTGAAGTAGGACGTTGAAATTTACGTACGTTTATTATAGAAATTTTAATAATTTCTTATTTATTCTGTTTTTTTTTTTTTACAGATGATCGAAAACTATTATGGCCTTGGATGAAACACAACTTATGAAAAGAGAAAACCATGGAGACAATGACGTCTCTACGCATTATATACCGGTAAGTGTGGGTAGAAAAAAAAAATACTAATAGGTGTTTTTGAAATCGTAAATAATGCCAAAAGTGCAGGGAAATGAGTTTTTTTTGGTTGTTCTGGATTTAGATTTTCAAAATTATTTTTTATTAGAATTTCAACAATAATAATTTCAAAATAATAATGGTAAAGAAAATAAAATGTTGTCACATCAAGGGCACGAGTTCGTTTGTGTTCCCTAGACTAGATCTACGCAGTGCTTATCCCACGAAATACAATATTTATTTTTTCAAAAAAATAAAAGAAAGAGAAGTAGAGCAATAGAAAGACAAGTGCGAAGATCATGTTGCAAACTCATTGGCCGTGAACGAGCAGCGCAACACGCGGCTGTTTCTTGGCGTGGAAATTTTGAAATTTGAATAACGAATAACAAATTCATCGTAACCGATATGTACTTAAGTGTGCAGTTGCAACTATGTAGGTTACCTTTGTGCGTATGTAATTATTCATTTCTGCTACTGTTTTATTGTAAAGTTCAAATAACATACTCCACGATTGACCGATCGATCTTTCAGACTGAGACATTTTGTACCTTTCGAAATGAAAGTTCAATTATTTCATTAGTGAAACAATTACTCTGTGGAATTAAACAAAATCTATTCATACGTAGAAAACTTCAAGGTGGAGCCTTTAAAACATCCACAGATGGCGTGCACTTGCCAGTCTGTACTATTTTCTTTATCTTTCCTGGCTTGGTCGATGTACCGTAAGAAATTCTATGGCGCCCTGATGAAAACTAATGAGTCTGATGTTGGGTTTTTGACCAAAAGAAACTTTATAATGAATTTAACTGAAAATTACCCTTACGAGGAGGGATTTATTACTTTTGGGGTTGATTAAAAAGTTTTTCAAAATAAATTATTCGCTGTTATAACATATATAACAATTTATCATAGATTATAAAGTTCAAATAACATACTCCACGATTGACCATCGATCTTACAAACTGAGACATTTTGTACCTTTCGAAATGAAAGCTAAATTATTACATTTGTGTCAAAATAGTCTATGGGAAACAATCACTCTGTGGAATTAAACAAAATCTATTCATACGTAGAAAACTTCAAGGTGGAGTCTTTAAAATATCCACAGATGGCGTGCACTTGCCAGTCTGTACTATTTTCTTTATCTTTCCTGGCTTGGTCGATGTACCGTAAGAAATTCTATGGCGCCCTGATGAAAACTGATGAGTCTGCTGTCGATTTTTTGACCAAAAGAAACTTTATAATGAACTTAAATGAAAATTACCCTTACGAGGAAGTACGTATCACTTTTGGGGTTGACTTTAGAAAGTTTTCCAAAATAAATTACTCGCTGTTATAAAATATCTATAACAATTTATCACGAATGACATATGAACACAGGTAAATAGTAAGGCTTGGTCATCCATGTAGGTATTAAATTCAAAATTGCAATGTGACTTACTGTCTTTATAATTGAGTTATTCAATCGAACACCTGGGTATGCTACATGGAGCTGAAGACACTCCCGCTATTAATTCTTGAATGTTTTGATGGTTACAAAAGGCGTGTGTACGTGTATGCGTCGAAGAAAAAGAGAAGAGAGAAAGAGATTACATTTGCGTTTGAATGGCAGTTCGACGTGAAACGTATTATCCTGATATGGGCGCGTGTACCATATGAACGTCGTTATTATTAAAATACAATGGGACACATTGGATTGTTGTAATTGGGGTGTTGAAAAAGAAAAAAAATGTCATTGTATGATCGCCATTAATATCAATTAGAGAATGCGAAGGGTCAAATACCTAACGCTGATGGTAGAATGTTTTAACTTCGACTGAGTTGCTGGAATTTTTTTGAGCCCTCACACTAGATTGCCCTTGGCGGTATAATGTTGAGATTCTATTTTCAAAGTGGAAGTATCTGTTTTTCTGTAGAAGTGAAGATCGTTAAATTCCTATCCATTGATCATAATTTTCGTGACTGATAAATAAGAGGCTGTAATAGCCATTTCAAAGACCGATTATATTTATTAAATTACGCTAATGAGGTTTATTTTTGAGTAATTACATCTTTTGTGGGCTCTAGTCGTTATTTTAGCAGTGATTAATTTGAAATTGATCGTAAATAATATTTTAGAAAAGCGTTAGCCAAAATTACTTAATTTTTCTTGTATTCAATAAGGTGTTAATGTGCTAAATTTTTCTTGTGCTCTGGACGTGAAACTTGCATGGACGAGTGGAATTCAATGGATTCTGTTTCACACTGATGAATATGTTTAATTATTTTCACAGAAGGTTATTAAATATTACGTAATTTTTTCAACAGAAAACTATCGCTTTGAAATCCATAACAATTTTTACAAATATTTTTTCATAGAACTAATTTTAGTTACCTATCCTTCCTCATTATTTTTGATGGAAATGGATACCTTGCTTCATGATATCGTAAATAACATCAAGGAATGCACTTCTGCAATTTTCCAGACTCCAATTCGTCTGGCATTTACAGCATCCGATATTTGTCGAGATATGCGATACTTATCATTAACAAATGCCGTGTTCTTTACTACTATTTACCTACCAACTCTGATAACGGTTGCGGTACTAAAAACGTTGCGGTAGCGGTACATTGTCTGCTAAATCTTTAACATACTGGGTGTCGAACTCTACCGAAGTGAGGCGGATATTCATTGCTGCATACAGTGAAGAATTTCCGCTTGATTTCGTCACAGATCGCCAGCGTTCGGTCCCAATTACAGCCATTAATTCTATGCCCATGGAATCTTCTCTTTCTCCTACTAAAGTTATAAAAATATTTATTTTTTTTAAATTTCATTTCAAACATTTCTGCTGACATTTGCGACTGTTGTTTTTATTGCTAAAGAAACTGCAAGAAATGAGAACGTCAACGAGCGTTATTTATTTCTAAGATAGATCTATGGTGTACTGTTATAATAGTTAATGACTGTTGATTGTTGGTTCGGTTATTTGCTGGAAATCATAAATGCGACCGTTGTTTGTTTGTTTGTTTGTTGCGTCCGATTGGTCGCATTTTATGTATGCACACGTCCCTTTTTCTTCTCGGGTTTGTGCACCAGCAGCTCATCGTCAGCGTGGCCACGAAACGGGAAATGTATTCGCGTCGAGTCGAGAACGGCGTATTAGGACAAAAACACGTACCAGAACTGCCACTTTGCTACATATGAAAGAAATAAATTGTGCAAGCTTAGGACGTTTTAAACGGACTCGGACGATGCTTTATGTCCTTCCGTATCGCATGCCATCACTGACGCTTTTCCTTCTTCTATTTTCTACTTCTACTTCTTCTAATCATACCATCAACATCATCCCGTTACTGTCATTTAATCGAACCGTTACATTTTGACAGACAGACATGTGTCTGTGTCTTATGATACTGAAGTACGTTTGGACGTCAAGTGCTATGTTTTCAGAAAGGGTTGTAGATGAGCTTTGGGGTAAGGTCTATGTTTTTAGAAAAAGTTGTGGATGAGGATGAACTGAATTTGAATGCGCGAATAGGTACAATGTTTTTAGAAGGAGTTGTAGATGATTAATTGGATGATTTGCAGACTAGGCGCGATGTTTTTAGGATGAGTTATAAACGAGTATACATCAAAATAATCAAAATTTGAATGAAAATGAGTAAACCACAAAAGGAACAATATGTTTCTAGACAGAGCTGGGTAGATGAGTAGCAAAAACTGAATTCGAATGAGAAATTTTCACTAGGCACGATGTTTTTGGGTAAAATTTACATGAGTTTACACGAGAGTAATCTGAGCAAACTGGAGAATATTCGTTATGGTTTTAGAAAGAATTATACATGAGAATTTGAATCTAAATAAACGATCCTTAGAGTGAGTTTGACATTTTAAGGAAGAACTTTAGTTGAGTATATATGAGCATATCAGGAATTTGAACGTAAATTTGAGAGGTATTAATGAGCACTAATGTAATTATGAGTAATTGCATTTTTAGTGCACTTATTGAGTTGACCGTCTGTCTGTTTGTTTGTTCCGGAATTATTTGACATATTTTGATGTAGTTTTCACTACTGTGAAAATTATCATCTTTGCATTGTTCCATAGACTATGAAATTCCTTCTTGGCACTTCCTTCCTGTTGTACGTGTTCGCGTTCACACGATTAGGTCAAGGAAATCAAAAATTAACAAATTTTGCACACTCAGTCGCGAATTCATCTACCTGCCTACGATATAATTTGAGACACTTAATAATACAGGAACTGTACAATACCATTACGGTTCATTAAAACTAGTCTCACTGTGGATGGATGAACGCTTCGATATGGATGGCCTGAGGCACCGGTACTGATGTTCTTGTTGTTTCACATTGTTCTCGTTCCTTGAGGTTGTTATTATGATTGTTCGATTCAGGAAGCAACTGTTTCAGGATTCTTTTGCTTTTACAGCTACTGATAATATATAGGTAGGTACATAGATGCAGTGGCGGAGCGTCATAAGGCGCCAGGCGCTGGACGTTTTCTACCTCGAATGCAACAGGCGCGGCGGCTGGGCAACAGTATTCGCCAGTTACGTGCTTGCGTTCGCTCGGAAATAGCGGACGTAGGACGCGTATTACCTACTACTACTTACGTGACTTTGCTTACGCTCATAAAAATACATGCGATGGTTCATTGGATTCGGAATAACACCCAGAATAATGTATTAAAATATTAGATTAGCACATAAAAAATTACAAAAGTTATAAACAAATTAAAATGAGAAAATAAAGGCACTTTGTTTTTCGTAAATAACTCAAAAACTATAAGCGATAGCGCAAATCCGAAAAAACCTCCTTAAAGGGAAGGAAATATCGAATAAAAAAGTCAACTCCCGAAACTCTATCTCGATTATTACTAATTTTAATTTAACGTTGAAAATAGGGCTCCGTGTGGCCGCTGCAGGTTGTGTGTGCTGCATGATAGTGAACACTTCATATAAATAATTTTTTTATGGTATTAATTATCAATTAAAAAATTACTATGCATTCATAACACTTCAAAGAATAAAGTCCTGTTAAAAGAAAATTGTTAACTCCATTTTTCAACGAATGCGGCAATCTCAGAATCTCGCACCGCCACTGTATAGATGCACATATGTACGTACAATAGGAAGTATAATAAAAATATGCACTTTATTATACATAAGTATGTCGTTCGTAGGAAAGTGTGACAGATGATCTCTTGTATACGGTTCGACTACCTTTTGTGGTCTCGAGTGTCTGCAGTTGTTTGTTTTTGGTTGACTGATTGTATGTTTTGAAAAAAAAATTTTTTTTGTTTAATTTCAATTAGGGTGGGTACAAACTTTTAGTTTATTTTTTGAAAGAGAGAATATTGTTCTGACGTCGTAAATTATGGTGCAGGTGCTGGGACACACAAAAATAAGGTCAATAGATTTATTAATTAAACGTTCATTAATTTTTTTTTTAAATCAAAATCCACATTTATTATATATTAATGTTGAAATAGAGACAGAGGAGACAACTATACGTTTTCATTTCGTTTTATTCCTTTTGTTCTCTACAACAGCTAAACTAACTGCTGTTCGATTCCTTTATCAACCCCACGACTGTATAGTACTTCTCGCCGAAGGAAAACAATGCCCACATTGTTCCTTCCAGGATAATACGCTCCTTTGATGCTGAACGGTTTTTAGGTCAGAACAATTTTGAGAAATAAAAGCTACTAAATTGCCGACGATGAATAACGAAAGATGAACAAGTCTTTATTTATTTACTTGACGTGACAAAATACATTCTCGTCTTGAAAATATTCGGGGTGTTTTTTAAGCTTACAAAATATTAAATAATTTTTTTGGTTTAATTTGATAAAATAATTGCTTAATAATTTATTGCTATCCTCGTGTTATTTGTTGGTCATCTTTTAATATAAGTGAAACTGAAATTTTAAAACTATTTAACAGCTCAGTGTGAGTTTGTGGGGTTTCTTTAAAAGGCAACCCACTTTGAAACCCTTCAAGGGAAGGGTACATTCACCCGCATAGAGCGGTTGAGTTGGATTTCCTGGTTCATAAACCTTTTTATACATAATTTAAAAGTCTTTTTAGGTATTTTGTTACTTAGCATTTTGGGTTTAGAATTGTATAAAATTAAAGCGTCCATTAAGTGGGGAAATTGAGTAGGATCAGGATCCTTTATTATGGACTGAAAGCTCTTACTCGGCGAATTCGTAATCCGTAACAGAGGAGACAAACGTTATTCCAGAGTCGTTATCGTGCATCTTAAGTGCAAAAGACGAATAATAAATCCTTTTGAAGTCGAGTGGGGTTTCTCTGAGAAAAACGGTCGCCAAGGATAAATTTGATGTTTCCCTTGCACCAGGATCAGGCTGCCTTGTGGGGATTGTATGCAACTGAGTTTATTTCCGACTGGTCGTATCTTCTGAATGAGACGGAGACTTAAAAGTATATTTGTATGCCCGGAGCTTCCAAAGGAAAACTTATTTTATGGTAAAATAGTTGCAAACGTCAGCTATTTACTCTTTTTGTAATTTCCATTTCAAGTAAAAGCTTTAAATAGTATAAAAATTAGGATAAAATAAGTTATTTTTATTTTTTATATGCAGCCAAATTCTTATTAATACGTATGTCTCCCCGTAAAATGTAACTTTGTCGCCGATAAAATTACATTCAGGCTATCAACTTCGAAAGCTTATAAGTACATATAGTGCATTAAGCAACTGCTATGGCTGTAAAATTTTCCCTGTTGAAGTTTATACGAGCCATAAAGGAAACCACTTGCAGATTAACTAAATATACTAATACGTACAAGAATTAAATGTGCCTAATATGTACTTCATGTACAAACCTTTACATGTAGCTAATGCTCAGATCCAAAAAGTTCTAAAATTTGAAGGAATGTTCTATGATGTTCTAAAACGTTTCATAATGTGCTCAATTTTTTTATAAAATTGTTTAGAATATTCAAGAATTATTAAAAATGTTAAACTATCTTGAGCATAACATTGGAGAATGACTTAGAGTGTTCGAAAATAATCTAAAATGCTTTAAAATGTTACACAATGTTCTATGACATTCGAGAATGATTTCGAATGTTTCTGAATATGCCACATTCTTTGAGAATCGTTTAGAATGTTGGACAATGATTTACAACGATCTAAAATCCTATAAAATGTTCCATAACGTTCGAGAATGATTTCGAGTGTTCGAAAATGATCTAAAATGTTTCAGAATCTTCTAAATTTTTCAAGAATGGTTTAGAATGTTCCAAAAAGATCTAAAATGCTTGAAACGGTTACAAATCGTCCTTAAACATTCGTGAACGATTTGAAATGTTCGAGAATGTTTTGGAATATTTTTTGATTTCCACGAAGAAAAAAAATAACATGTTTATCTTTTGTTATTAATTGTCTTTAAGAAATTATCAATAAAAAAAAAATTGTTTCAGATGATAGTGCGTGTTTTTGGCGACGGAGCCGATACTGATGTGCCAATTATTCCCGAAACAACAACTTCTGATCTCATAGAATGTTGTCGAGATCCTGGGGAAGAGACCTGTAGTCTTGTAGCTGTGTGTCCGGATCATGGGGGTGAGTTATATCAAATTTATTGCTTAAAAAGAAATTTGTTGCTAAATTTATCATCAATATTAACCCAAGATAACCGGAAGGCCGTTACAACCGAAGTAGTGACTGGTTAAAAAAAGTTTAGTAGCTAAATTTTTTTTTTTGGTTTCTAATGTTCTCGAAAATCCATCGTGTCCTTTTTAATTCGTCGATTTTTTCCGTTATATTGCACTGGCTTCGGGAGTTAATGTCACGATTCCCTTCGTACAAAAGGGTTCCATATCGATCTCGTAATGGCAACGATGGTAATTTCTCAAAAGCGGGAAAGCGCCCAAGAATTAAGTGCTCGGATGAACGAACAACCATCTAGACGCATCTGAACCATAATTATTGTCTCCATAAGACGGGTCACGATTGAGGGGTCGTAAATGATGTCCTGTGTCACGAAAGTTTTCAACGAAATCGTTCACCACCCCTGCGGAAATGACGTGTGACAAAATATGTGTGATCGATCAGTTATTGGAACTGTGAAAAAATTTAAGGACAGTTATAAAAATACTTAGTAATGCAGGGGTGGATTTTAGTTTGTAAATATATTTGTTTTTTAAATTTTCGTGTGTCACACTGTATATTTTCGTTTCTTACGTCCTTAATACAGGACTGTATTAAGTAAGAAATTCAAGGCGAACTAGTTAAATACTTTTGTTCTTGTAATAATGAAATTCATCCGAATAATTAGCAGATTCAGCTTTACTTCATATGCAAATTACATCAGTAAAGTCCTTGAGTTTGCAACATTGGCCTACCACCTCGCCTTCGGTATGGACGATACGTTTTAAAATAAATACCAAAAAAAAGGAGCTTTAAGTAGTTAAACATTTTTTAAAATGTTTTGATAAAGTGTGCAACTCCTTTTGATGACGTGGTTTGTTACCATGTAAACCATTGATCCAACCCTCGCGACCTTCTTTCGTACAAATATATAAATGTGTTTTTGTATCATGCATCCCTTTAATCACGCGAACGAGGGTGGGTCTGGGACTAACGTTGCTCAATTAAAATCGACTTTGTAAAAACTACCCTTACGTTATGTTAACTGTCACATCTCATAATACGAAATTCAGTACTGATAAACAGGAAAAGGGTAAGTGGAATTACATTTAGTTTTGTGCACGTTTTTTTTAAAGGAATCAGAAAAAAAAATCCACGTAATGGAATTTTAGGGTTGAACAGTAAATTGGTTGTTATTTCATTCGTAGTATATTGCAGTTTTTATTTTTATTTGTATGTATTCGTGACCAGGTCTTCGTTTATAAAACGCAAGTTGCTTCTAACTACTTAATGAATGCTTGCCAGAATGATTTAGGACAAAGTGTGTTATAAATTGCCTTTAAGTCAGATATAAACATCCATGACTTTGATTACAAGTTACTGCTTGGATTATAAACTTACTAAAGACTTGAAAAAATTGACGTCGTGTTCTATCTCAACGTCAAACACTAAAATTACATAGGTATCAATTTCGAATGACATCTGTAAAAAAAATGTCCAACTGACAATTTTTGTTTTGCAATGGCCCCTCCAAAATTTTTAACTCCGAAAGTCCTCAACGAAAGGAACGAGATAGAAGCGCGTTATTTCAAAGTTTACGAAAATTTCAGCCCCAATTACAAAAAGCAGGTCATAACCCGTAAATTTTACAGCAAATACGACGCAGTCGATTTTTCTGAAGCCGATCCTGCAATAGTGAACGAGATCCTCTTGGTTAAAGCCAAATTACCAAAGGACAGGTATTCCTGGCCTGTCACTGAAAGCCACGAGTACGGATGGTGGTTGAAACCCTTCAATCCCATCGATAGAAACGATTACAGATTTTACTTCCCTGTACGAGTCACCCCAGAAACGAAGCACGAATGCGAATTAAGGCGCAATGTTATGATGAAATTGGAGAAGTTTTCTGGAATTCCGTTTAGACATTAAATAATTAGGGAAGAAATCAATTAAACTGTAATTCATATGATGTCACTTACATAGGACATAACGATGGAGCTTTCAATGCTAGAATTAATGAACACGACTGCATTAAAAACATTTAAAATTTGTTTCAATAATTTTGTAATAATATGGAAACTAATTAAGTGTTCTCTTCTTCACGGTTTATTTTGTTACGCTGTACACAGTTATGTATGTCGGTAGCTCTTTTTGAAATCGTGGCAAGGATAATTCCTGTAATCAAGGGTAGTTTGAGGAAACCTTCATTTATGTCGTGAAGTAACTGTAACAGAGTATTATAAACTGTTCAAAGTCAGACCCGTTACCTTTATTACATGCTGATGGGGCACAATGCTCTGTCATATACGGTAACGTATGAGAATATTAAAAGTTCAACATCATTTTGAACTTTGTGCGGATTTTAATAACTGAATTTTCACTTATTCGTATCTATGTACATATAAGGGGTTGAATAAAAATTGTTGTAGAACAATAAACATTTTTGACACATGGATAGTGTACAACCACCAAAAAAAGGGTTATGTTATTTTCTGTGTACCCTCTGATCATTGGCGTAGCCAGGGTGTTTCCTAGGGTGGGCATCAGACCATTAAGGACTCCCTCTAACTACTATTATGTTTCTAATATTATTTCAACCCTTACGTATGTGGATATCGTCGTTAGGTCAAAAATATTTCTACCCTTTTTCTTTTTGGGGTTGATTAATTTTGCCATTTTCTTCGTAATTTCTATTTCCAAATACTTTCCTCAAGAGTAGAGGTTACAATATAAATTATGGTAATTTTTGAAAGTGTTTCGAGTTCTCTTCTGGTCGGTTAATGATGTCTAAAGAAGGAGATACATGTTCCTGAGCGTGAACAATTCGAATCGTTGATTGCGTCAGAAATAACAGGAACGAAGATGAATTATTACGTGCGGTAGCACAATTCGCCGGCTATAATCAATGATATTATTTATGATATATGTATGTTTGTTTGTGACTGAAGAAGGTGAACGTTTATCTGAACAGGAAGTGAACTCTTGTGAAGAGTTGGCAGTACTAAATTTGATTTTTTTTAATTAAATTAATACCATAACCTCGCTTTTGCTAACTTCCTTCTAAATCTACGTACATGTACATATGATAGAATATAGACAACCTATGCAGCCTAACGTAACCGCCCGCCTCGTCCGTACAATTGTTTCCTTAAAATCCAAAATTAACGACTTTTAATTATTAATTCTGATTAAACGATATCGCCCTGGGTCTCGGAAGTTTAATAATTAATGTCTCCATTTTGTTGCAGAATGTCAACTTAAAGAAACCGATCATCCACTGGAAATACTTCAAAAATGGGGTTCGGGAAGACTGGTTTTAAAATACACTGTCCTTAGGAACGGTGGTGAGTTTTTAATTTTTTTTTTTTAAATTCATTTGGTTTTATTTGCCGCACGATTTTGCGTTTCTTTCCTTTTCTTCTTTTATTTTTTAATTAATTATTTCAACTAAAAAGTCGATAATAATTCGTTGAATTAATTACCATCTGCGGACATGCAACCGTAGAAAACTTTCAGAAACCAGCAGCGTTTATATTATATGCAGGGTATTCGTAGGTGGTTGTTCTAGAGCTTGTTTGCCGGCGGTGTTATTGATGTGAGCTCAAGCTCAACGCGGTGCGATGTTTGAAATTGGGTTTCTCGCGAGAGTTTATGGCGTGCCAGTGTCTATAAAACTTTTTAAACGTTGAATAAAATTGTCTTTAACACTGGCAGTAAGCCACGAAGAGGGCACGGTTGGTAGATATCAACCCCTCCGATCTAATCGTGGAAACATAGACAATGTGCAAATTGAGCTTTTTATTACATGAGTATTTTAAATACCCAAAAAAAAAAAAAAAAACAAACGCCAAGTTTAATAATAGAACTTCTAAAAATAAATTTACTGACGTCTTCAGAAGGTGATCTCTAATATTTTAATTAGACGTTGTTGTTTACGTGAGAACGTGAAAAGTCTAAATAAAATATTTCAGATGAAAGCAATTTTCTATTTTCGTTCTGAATGATGCGATCCACGTGCTCCTGTTTCTTCCATAACTGGAAAGAAAAGCGCAAAAAATGTGCGCTCCTGGGCGATAACTGCCCTTTTTATTGGCACAGGATGAGCCGGAAAATTCGATTCAAGTAATGCGAAAACGATTATGTACTTTTTTACTTCTCGTTCTTCTCATTCCTAAACCTATACATACATCCATAGAACTAAGAATTAAAAATATTTTTTACAAAAATGTACCTACATATTTTCACAAATTCTATATCCAAAAACTAAAAGCTGCAAAAGAAGAACAAAAAGACAATAAAAAAAATGTCCTTTGGGTTTAGTTTAGTGGACTGTTGCTAATTTCGGTGGTCAACCATTTCGTACAGTTTATGTCGATGACCCACACTCAATCTTAGAATAATGCCACAAATAGTGCAAACAAAATCAGGGGTAAATTAATGACGTAAGCTGCTGCATTTTGGAGTGGTGTGTTGCTCAAACATTGTCAATGGGTACAATCAGATAGAGGGTGTATTATTTGCATATGCATACTCAACCAAAATTCGCTTGCAATCCTTTATATATATTCTGCATCTTGCGTACTATGTAAACATACGTAACTACTAAAACAACTTACGTAATTATTTAATGAATTAGGGGTAAATATGTAGAACTTGATGGAATTGAAATTGTTTAAAAAACGGTTTGAGTAGTTTACCAGTTGTTGGTTTGAATAAAAAATTTCTTGGCAGGGTTCAAGACGGGTATTTTAATTTTAGCATCAGGTACGACCGTGGAATTCCCGAAGGGGCTATCCATCTTAATGACAGGGAATGTAATTAGTTCTAAGTGACAAGTTTAATACTTCGACTGTCGCTCTTCTTTACCCCATTCTCTCATTTCTCTCAGTAGGAGACACCCTCGTCTACGTCAATATTTTAAAATAGACTACCACGTATTTTGCGTTTGTATTTTTAATACTATTTATCATTTCGTAATTTATTAATTATCAAAGAAATTACTACGTCACTAAAAAATATTTTTTGGTATTAAATTTTAAGTGTAGACTTTATTAAATTTGGTAAAGTTCTTGGGTATGTAGGTAAAATTGTAGTTGTATTTGTATTTAATAATAATATGTATTTGGATGAGTTGATGTTAGGGGTAGTTTTCATGGAAATGAATGGTGAAAGTGAAAGCAATTTGACCAAAGTCTCCATTCGTATCGGTAGACAATAAAGCTGACAGAAATACTGGCGAGAGCAGCAGTAAATAACGGTAAAATTTAATCAACCCTTAGGAGGTTTCGTAGAAGTATGGTGGTGGTGGTGGTGGTGGTCCGGAGAAATAATAAAGTTTAATTAAACAGCAGAATCCGGTTACCAACACGGGATGTTTTTGAAGCTGTAACAGTTTACAAATAGGGGATAATGGTACAATATTCTTTATAAAATTTAGCAAATAATTAAATTTACCACTCAGTAGTAAAACATATTTTTTTTATTTTTTCAATTTTAACCCTCATTTTCGAGTCGGTCTCAAGGATAAATTAAATCTACAGATACTTGTTTGAAATTCATACCTCGATTAATAATCATGTCACCCGAATGAGATACATAATTAGCCCTAATGTATCCTAATCCAGTTAAGCATCTGCCACGTTATCATCGTGCCACCAGACGCCCCTGTTATCCAATAATTTGATCGAAATTAAAATTAAATCAAAATTAATAACCATGCACAACACATTTATAATTACATTTCGTGTTTCCTAAACTAAAATTAATAGCCACACATTACAGCAAATCGTCACAGTAAAATATATGAATTATTAAAAAGTGCCTGTTGGTCCGCGAGAGGTGTTTTACCTCTTGCCCGGTGGTTGTGTGCCAGTACCAGGTTTTTCCCTATCCGCCACCTGGGGACGCGCCCGACATTGAACTTATTGAACGTTCAATGGACCGCAATTGGGACATGTGCTGGCTTATCATAGATGTTTTTTTGATTTATTGCCTTATTTTGCTAAATCCGCGAAAATCTCTTTTCCTTTGCGTGGCATGGTATACGTAGTCTGGTGAACAAAATAGGTAATTACGTGTGAGACATGTAATTTGTCTCATCGGTGTCGTAACTTTAGCACACCCTGTTACATCTTCTAATTCCATCGTTGCCAAACACATGAAAATTGATTTCAATCTTTATACTTAATAAATAATTAATCAAATAAAATAAAATATTATGGGTGGAAAAGACCCTACATGGCTTATCAATTAGAAACAAAATACTACTATCACCCTATGAAAACACCTTTTCTACGCCACTGGGTACGTCAAACATCAATTTGTATTCTTGTGCAAAAGTGTCTGCCAATTTAGCAACTCTGTCATGTATTCTGTTTTCGTGTTATGTAGGTACACATAAGAAGACAGACATACAAATATGTCTTACAGCAATACGAGACAAGTCTCGGTCTCTCTGGAGAACGCTGTGAGCAAAAGCTGCAATCAGAACTGAGCAAACTATTTCTCGTAAAAATGAATTTAAGCTTTCCAGATTGGAACAGGCATTAGCTTCCTTTGAAAGCTACTCGCGTGACAGCGACGTATGATGAGGATAATTTCTTCTCTGATATTACAGATGTACTTACAGGGTGTTCAAAATAGTTCTTTTATTAGCTTGGAATTAAGAAAAATGTAAAAAAAATATCAAGTACCTACGTAGATACATTTGGCCATCTCAGAAATGATTTCAATTTTAATTGCATATTACGAAATACTTCTGAAGATGTTGCTTATGTGTGTGGACGAAACGTTTGAAAATGTAAAATTAATTTGGTGACTTACTTCGTACTTCAATTCGTGTAGTTGGTCTCATTAAATTCGTTAATTAAATTAATTAAACCGAACCTGAAGGATTTTTCTGTTTTAATTGTTATTTAATATTTTTAATTACGTCAGGTTCATTAAATTATATAACCAGCATGCGTAGTCTCTGAACCAAACACATTTTTTTTTTATGAAACCATAGATACTGGTGCTGCGCTGGTTGATTTACTCATCATTAGCTAAATGCGCTCAATTTACATACAAATGATGTTCAGTTTACATGTTTTCGAATCCCATTTGGTTTTATGGGAAATCCACAGTGACAACTTGTTATGATATCTCATGGTAGTCTCAAAAATTAAAAAAGCTCGAACGAAAGCTCTAGCTAATAGCTAATTGATCTCTCACTATATTACTAAAAATAGTTTAATTACGTTTTCTATAAAGGAATATGTTGTTTTACATTTACACCCTTCGAGTGAGGATGATACATGATGGTAACAGAAGACTGGAGGGTAGAATCGCTTCCGAAACTCATAAATTTTGACACAATTGAAAATAAGAGGACCTTATTGAGCCGCAAGGAAGAAGCTTGAAAAATGGAAAGATGTTTTTATTCATAAACATGAGACCACGTCTTCCTTTTTTTTTATCTCAAGGAGACATTTACGTGCAGATTCACAGAATTTGATTATATACCAACAGGAATCTTTAAACAGGATAATTTGTCCTACGAAATAATTTTTTTTGTATGCAGTAGAATTGGATGACCTTTTAGGTATAAGTATCAAAAAGTAAATGAATATACGAACATGAACATATTTTGAATTGCAAAAGTTTTGTTTTTTTTTTTTTTTGAACTTTTGTTGAAAGCATTTCATTTTGTAAATTCTTCAGTTGTTGTTTTTCCAATCAGTGACGAAATAAATAACGGAAGTTCAAATAGCTCACGAAACGAAGCAAGAAATCCCTTTTATTTAACGGCCCGGCAAATCCTGTCGATCCTTTTGGACCTTAATAAATCGAATTCGTGTTGTATCACTTTACATTCCATTTTAACTCCCTTAACATCGTACAGTGCTCGAGAAATTGTTCACAGAAGACAAAATTTTTTTGTGGACCCTGCTGATAAGCATTTACAACCTTCACAAGTTTCAAGTGTTGTTAATTTGATACCACAGTATTTATAGTTTGTCAACTTTTACTTTGAAAACCGTCGACCAATACCGGAGGCGATTCGGGACATTTTCCTGGATTTTCCCGGATGAACGTACGTCTAATCTAGGCAAAGGATCGCTTTCGCCTGTTGGAAACAACATTTTCCAATTTACGCTTTGAACATTTACCCTTTGTAACTTTGGCGTGTTTTACGTACATAATAGTGCCCCCTCATTCTGACACGCGCACGTAACTAACTCTTGCTCTTTCTCTCCCCTTTTCGCAATCGTTCGACTCTCCTGCGACTGTACGAGAGAACACGTCCGAAACCTCGTGTTAATTAGGGTCCTGGAATTTATAGGAATGGAATCAACATCACCACATTGTTCGCCGTGCGTCAAAACGGGGCGTATTAAAAGCTCACAAATGAACGCCTAAAGAAAATTTATTCACGAATTTTTCATTTACTGAACCAATGAAACGTGGCATGAATAGAAAATTGTCAATATTGAACCAATTGGGGTTTTCTTGCAGAAGTTTTTGAAATCTTCAAACAATTAATCAAACAACAAAAAATTATTACAGTACAGTCCTGTATAATAAATATTTTCGAGTCAGATTATTAAACGAAAGAAAAACTGATTACTGAGAGCAAAACTAGGAAGTTGGAAATAGAAGAGAGTATGTTCGAAGCGAATATGGAGGAACGTAGTTATTTTCAGCTTTAATATCCCTTAAGGTCGATTTCATGGCTGAGAAGGGAGTGTTCTAGCTTGACAGAAATGAAGATTACGTTTCGGATTAAATGAAGATGAATGAGAACAGAAAGAAACGTACATATCTATGCACATAATATCGCAGTAGGGAAGTTTGTTGTTAAGATTAACCAAACTGGAGGAAACTTTAAAGACAGATTAAAAAGAACATAATTTTATCATCATATATGTATATAAAAATTAATTGTAAGTAATTAAAAGTCGTTAATTTTGTCAACTCCGTATTTTAAAGAAACAATTGCACGGACGGTTACGTTAGTCTAGATGGGTTGCCTATATTCTATCGTAAGGCCATGCGCGTAGATTTAGAAAGAAGTAAGTGAGGTTATGGTATTAAAAGGTCGTCATGGACGGGTCCAACTAATATTTAAACGGTTTACAAGTACGTACTATATATGTGTTAACGTTTAGAAAATGACGGACTTTAATGGAAAACGTATGACGTATATTGACGGATCGAAGCGTGAAAATTAGTTGTTAGACTACGTTAGTACATGCAAGTTACACGCATAAATTAATTATCTGTCTGTCTGTCTGTGCATATGTATATATTTAGTTGAGCCAATAAGTTGCATCGGGTCACGAATGTCGTCGCAGTTGTTAGTAAGTTTGAAGCACATGAAACGTATGTGCACGTAGCTATAACAGATAGCGTATTTGCCGATGCATTATCGTGAATTTCAAAGTAATTTCTTTCGACGAGCTCGAGAAAACAGTTCTGCAAGTGTTGTGTAAATAGCGTTTCGTTTCGCAACCTTCTTCTTCCTCACGTCATCGTCATCCCGGTTACTTTTAAACCAACCAACAACTGTAATACGAGTAATACGACCGATGCGGTTCTCTGGCTAAGGATAATGATCGACGATAAAGGAAGAAACGTTTTCAACCGATGTCACATACTTTTCTCATTAGACTTGGACTCGTTTGGTAACAATTTCGTCTTCAGTATCCAGAGCTAAACTTTCAGGAACTTATTTGGAGTTTAAGATGTTTACCATTTTCCCAAGGTTTTTAAAATTGTTTCTCAAAATTAATTTCGAAAAAGAAACCCCAGTTTAAATTTCAAAATTTTAATGTTCCCTTCATTGTATTGATATTCCATTTCAATTTCGCACTTGATTGTGCAACTATCGTAGAAAGCTAATCCCTCAGGGAAGCACAATAAACTTAATTTGTTTCGTTAGAAGAACATTTTAGTTCGATTAGTACCTAAACTTTTACCGTTCAGTTCAGTTCAGTTCGAAAGTAGTTTCTTAAAATGGAATTCGTATTGTTCTGATGGCAAATAGTTTCCGGAAACTCAGTTGACGTTTTAATTGTTTGCCTCAACTACTTTCTCAACTTCACACTGCCACGTACTTTATACATACCTAGAGTAGGTACTACAACTTGCCGGATATTCTGGCAATATTGAATTTTCAAACTCCAATAAATCGCACTCAGGGTGTCATTGATTGGTGATCGTGCATCGAATCGGGTTCAATTTAAAGATCAAACGTGCATGACGTTGAGGACAATCGTTCAGATTTAGTAGTCAACTGCACTCACTAATCGATTCATTGAGGTCGAAACGTTTACTTTTGATGCAATTTCTGAATAAGTAAGAAAAACTTTAATTTTAGTCTTATTTGAAAATATTGTTGGTCGTATATACTTATATTACTGTTCCTTTAATTATTACCATCATTAGGATTGTATACTTTTGTGCATTAGGCTAAGTAAGTAACATTTCTGGATTGCAGTGAAATTTATTGAGCCATTAGAGCCCAATCTTGTAAAGTACCTCAGATTTTTTAACCGGAAACACTTTATTCTTAACCAGTGGCGGTGCGTGATGCTAAAATTGGGGGTGACCTGTACACAATTGTTGGACTTAACGAGATAGAGTTTTGAGAGTTGACTTTTTTATTCGATATTTCCTCCCCTTTAAGGACATTTTTTCCAATTTGTGCTATCGCTTATGGTTTTTGAGTTATTTACAATTAATTTGTTTATAACTTTTATAATTTTTTATGTGCTAATCTAATATTTTAATACTTTATTCTATGCGTTATTCCGAATCCAATGAACCATCGCATGTATTCTTAGGAGCTTAAGTAGTAGGTAATACGCGTCCTGCGTCCGCTATTTCCGAGCGAACGCAAGCACGTAACTGACTAATACTATTGCTTAGTCGCCGGTTTCATTCGAGGTAGCGCCTGGCGGATTCGTACGTCGTAAATTAAATTTTTCTCCATAAATTTGCTGTTATAATTTTCTGCAAATTCCATTGTTCGTCAATCTCATTCGCATTTTCTGCAATTGACGTCACGTCATCCAGAAGCTCATTAAATTACCTCTTGTGATACCCCCATCGATGGGCTAGTTTCGATCCCAATATCCCCATTGTTCGTTAGACAGCTCTCTGATAACATTTTTTTTTTTAATTGATTTATTTCGGTTAACGATTTTCTAGAATTGTCAGTCCAATTCCATTAATTTGTTTAATTGAATAAAAATAATAATAACCATTATAATTGACAGTAGGGTAAGGGCAACGCTAAATAGAACTTACTTTTATACCTACACACAGATTACCACAAATCCTTTTGGGACATTTCCTGTCAGATTTTGGAAAAGGAACGAGTCAGATAGAAGTTGGTTAACAAATAACTCTGCCATCGGGCTAAGTCTCACATAAATTAGGTCCTTTCTCTCGGTTAGCCACAAGGATTAAGACTCTCCTCTCTACATTAATGATATTACGACGAGTAGTTTAGCTCGGGCCATTCAAAAGGAAATTGTGGTTAAAAAGGTTCAAAATTTGGACTCAAAATAAGGAATACTTCCTTCTACTTCTTGCTTTAAAGCCCAAAAATGTTCTAGTTTTGATTTTGACCTACATAAGTACATTTTGAAAATAAATACGTGCACTCATAAAGATTTCATAGATCAAAATAAGGACTCCTCTTTATTATCGCGTTTTATAAGACAGAATCCTGTGAGGAGGTGCCTTAGAAAGGAAGAAATCAAGCTTTTTTTTAATGGAAATACTCCACCATGGCATGTAATTTAAGCTTAATTTAAACGACATCAGCTGAGTGAAAAATACATTTTTATGCCTTGCATTAATTCTCGTGGAATTTCACGAGAAGAGGAACAAGATTTTGCTGCGGTATTTTTCACAGTAATTCCGAGTTTAGTCATTTAGGGTAAAATAAAGCAGATGGGGTAAGAAAAGCAAATTTAAGTACGTTATTAATTCTTCAAATCAAGTCAATTAGTATTTTTTAAATATCCTTGAGGAAGGGAGGAAATTTGCAGAAAAAGCTTTCAAATTTCCGACGTGCGAATGCAATAATTTGGTGGTATTTCAAAAATGCCAACAACACATTTACTGAACACAAAACAAGTTTAGTTAATTTCTGACGGTTTAAAAATTTAATGTAGAGTCTGACAAATTAACTTCTCTTTTTTAAACGTCAGCATCGAATATGCAAAAGACGGATGCAGGACAGTTGCAAAATGAAAGACTAATGAAAAATGACTGGAAGTTGAATTAAAAAAAAAAGGAGACCGAACTGAAACGCTGAAATTTCGTTTAGAGAACTGTCGTTTCCACCCTCCTCGTCACTAACGACCCTTATTACGTACATACGTATTCGCGTGCCCTGGTGGAAAGTCAAAAAAGGGAAACGTTCTAAAAAAAAATTATTATTGCGTCTGACGTGGTGGAGAACGGGTTGAAAGCATTCTTCATAGTAATTAATTACAACAGTTTGGCGTTGCCATCAAGCATCAAAAGAATTTCGTCTCAGAATATTTGTAGTGAAAAAAAAGCGTTTCTGCAGTAACTGGAGCAGAAAATCACAAAACCAGCCGTTCTTGTACATTAAGAATCTCTTTGGCGTATACAATTTGCTCTGTTTTTTCGTTTTGAAAGGCCCTTTAGGGAAAAACGTCGTTAATTATCTATTTATATTTGCATATAATTTTCAACTTATTGACCTTCCAAATTTTGAATGATCTTTTGTATTTGTCTTCAGATTGTATGACATTTTTGAAAATTTAGAAGCTCAAAAACACCATGACGATTTCTGAACAGATTCTCACGACATGGAAAGAATTTCATCGTTTTTGTTTGTGAATGAAATTCTGTGTATATTTAAAATAATTGTGTGGGAGAGAATAATTGTACTTATAAATCAATCTAAAAGAAATTCCTTCAGGTAGGTAGTCGATAGCTTGCGTGAGGTTTTAACCGTTAATTTTGAATAATACGTATTTATTCCTAAACTAGAGAAGGATGAGTTGTCTGGTTTCCACCCAAAATTCTTCACTGTTATAGAAGCCAGACAGACTAATTCTTGTTCATTAAACAAAACAGTTTCGATTTTTGTAAATAAAAACAATCGGTCGACTTAATTAAATGTTTTATTTATTTTATTAGAATCACCTCTGCATTCCATTAAACTCGACAGGTATAAAATAATAATGAAAATACAGTTGTCGTTTTATAAATAATCTGCGTATGAAAACGCGTAATTTTAAACTCTTGTAAATATGTTACTTATATGTATTATGTTATAACATTCGATACAATAGACGACGAAGTTGTGAAAACAAAATGGTAATTGATAGTAGTTTAGGTATTTTGCATAAATAATGGGCGTGCTGTCTGTCATTTGCATTGGGAAGAATGCAGATATACGTTAGTTATTTATTTATTTATTTCTAAGCTGACCTTATTCAGGAATTTACAGAAGTTTAGAATATTAAACAGGCATTCATATAAATAAAATCAAACAGATCAGTTAATATTTGATTGAAAAAAATTTTTCATTCTTTTTTTTTTTTTGTTTTTATTCAATTATCCATCCTTTTCAAGTACTTTACTCTCCCCTTGCTGATCCTGTGCCCAAAATCTCTTTTTAATTGTTACCTAATCTCTCTTAGTAGCAACAGAGGTCTTTCACTGACCGTTTGCGGTCTCTGTGTCTGATACAAATTCTTCTTAACCTACAAACACCTGTTGGAATGTAGTCTCTTTAATTCTTCGTTTTTCCATTACGATTACCTCCGGGCACAATATGCCGTTGCTGCTGGTTGATGCTGCTCTTCAGGTGCCATGAAGATCGACCAAGTAAACTGTTAACAATTTCTACAAATTCCACCTCATTATTCGTCGCGTCGTCTCCAATTACGGAAATCCAAATTTTGGTATACGACTAATGAATTGAAGGGTGAAAACTGGAAATCCAGAAGGTTTCTTTGGATAGGAATCCATAAAAATTCCATGGATTCCAACTTGAGAAATAGTTTCAACTTTCTCATGTTTCCTATAGAGTTAGGCATTTAAAAACGGAAAGTGTGATGGCGTAATTAAGTTCGAAACGTTGCAATTCTCGAATAAATTGACGCTCACGATCAGCTCTGTCAGCTTCAATTTTGTGCTCAGCCTACGGCACTTTTTTTCAAAGTTTGTTCGTGATTCCGCTATCGCGACGTCGTTCACGTACACATGCATGAAAGTATAGTGTGGTAGAGACGTAGCAAAGTTCTCTTGTATGGCGTACCTACAGCGTTTGTATTGTTTTATTCATCCATTACACCTATCTCAGTCCCGCACACCGCGATAACGTCGATCGTCTTTCGCTTGTTACACTCCCGCCTTTTCTCTAGCAGGTAGTACCAGGACCGGCTTTGTACGAAAAAAGTACCACCAGATCTTTCTTTTAGAATAGGCACGGTTTGGGAATCTCCTTTCAAAATGGTAGAATTGGATTTAGGGGCCCAAATAGTGTCTGTCGTCAATGTTTGAAGTCATAAACAAGACATGATTTTCAAAAAATGGACTAAAAGAAATGATGAATCCTTGAAATAGTCAGTCTTTATTCAGTACTCTAAGTAAGCTTTAGTGGATCATTATCAAATAGCAGATAGAGCTTTCAGGATTCCTAAGGAAAGTCTTTGCCTTTCCATTTTTAGCCTTTCAGTTTTAAGTAGAATCAATATTTCTGTCACTTTGTCAGCTTTAGTGGATGTTTATGAATCAATAGAAAGGCTTTCCAGGTTTCCTTAGAAATATCCTTGCCATTCCGTAATAGAAACAGTCATTTCAGTCACATTGTAATTTTTAAAAGATCTTTAATAATCAATGGAAGGAACTTTCAGGATTACTAAAGAAGATTCTTGTCTTTCCAGTTTTGGCCATTCAGTTTTAAGTAGAATCAATTATTTCAGTCAATCAATGGAAAGGATTTTCAGGCTTCCTAATAAAAGTCCCTGCCATTCCATAATAGAAACAGACATTTCAGTCACATTGTCAGTTTTAGAGGATCTTTATGAATCAACAGAAAGAGCTTCCAGGATTCCTAAAGGAAGTTCCTGCCTTTTTATTTTTGGCCTTTCAGCTTTAAGTAGAATCAATTTTTTGAGTCACTTTGTCAGCTTTAGTGGTTCTAAATGACTTTTGAGTTTTATGAAGAATCGGCCACTCTTTTCTGGATTCTCTTCAGTTTCTATAAATATTTGGCCTTAGGATCTCCAGTAATTTACGATCCTCATCAAAATATGTAATTTTTATTAACATCTCCCTTGAGGTTATTGATATTCAATTCTAATCTCAAACAAATTTTATTGATTGTGAGTTGTGCAATAGCAAAAATGTAAATGCAGTAAACTTTTAACATTCACGCCTTCCAATGCCGTACGTATCTACGGTTAAAGCCACGGAATTGCTTAAAAATTTTGTCGTTAAAAGATTTTTTTTTTGTAGTTTCACTTCTAGCTGCATTTACACGGAATATATTTATCGAACAGTTCATCGATTTGAGTTGAAAGCGGCATTGGCAGGTTCGATGGGACTGCGTCAACTTGGGTGGCATTTAGTATTGACGCGAACTTGTGTGTCTACGTTTATTTTCGATCATAAAGACTATTATTTATGGTCATTAAAAGTAATTGACACTCATTTAGAAACGAGACAAAATGAATAAGACTATCACTTAAAATAAAATGACGAAACCTCTGCCTTTGGCTTCTTAATTGATTAGATAAACGAATATCGATGGAATTTCGAAATCGAATTTAGAATTTGTTGACTTATATTGAACATTTATCAACTTTTAATATATCAATAAATTTCCAAAATGTCAGTGCTTCAAAATGTTTAGTTTTCCTGCGTCTAAAGCAGGATACAATTTTGGCATCTGGGTAAAAAATGTCTTGTAATTATTCTGGGTTGGTGTATCGTCAAATATTAACAAGGATCCTGGAAAGCAGACTCCTCTTTATCTCCAAATTGCGTGTAGTCAAGAACGTCTACGTATTAAGTACCTTCGTGGTGATAAAGTGTTTCATAAATTGACTTTATTTCTCAGATATCTAACCGTGTCACCTCTTTTTCTCTTTCATTACAGGGGATTAATTCTGTTGTGCCTTTTCTAATACCCATCATTTCTCCAACAGTATCTATACAATTCCTACCACTATTTTCAACGTTAGCTTTACAATTGTTCATTAGTTGAGGTTTAAATGATCTTTAGTATCTATCAAGGATATATTCAATGAGAGCAGAAAGATCCTCTAGATCCGTTTCTCAAATCACTATAAATTGAGTTGATTAAAACATAGAAAAACATACGGAGAATTCTGGATTACGATGCAAACTCGTAGAGACTCAAGGACAATATAATCCTTTTTCTTAACGATTTAATTGACTTTATTAGAAGATTTTCTCTTAGAATGGAAACAACAGATCCATTTCTGGCAACTTGAAGGATAATGTGTTTTTAGGATCCTCCTTTTCAAGTATCTGAGTTGATTTTGTGTGGAACTTAAGGACCTTTAAGGATAATCAATTTTTCTACATTGACTAATTTTTTGAAACGTTTTGGTCTGTAAAGGAAAATCTAGGAATCTTACAGATGATGTTGATTTTTAAGGATTCGGTTTTTCTGCCAAATGCATTGATTCGTTATAAGATTTTGACTTATAAAGGACAATCTACGAATCCTAGACTGTTATTGGCTTTTGAGATTTATCTTTTCCAGTTTTAGAACTGATTTAATAAAGGATTTTGGCATATGCTGAAATCTTTAGAATCTTCAAGGATAATGAATGTTTGGTTTTGGAAAATCTGCGAAATCTTAGACTAGTTGTTGGTTTTTAATACTTAGAATTGAAGATTCAGATCCATTTCTCAAATCACTAAATTGTGTTGATTAAATTAGGAATACTGGAGGAAATTTGGACTACAATAGAAAATCCGGCAACCTGAAGGATAATGTGTTTTATAGTATACTCATTTTCAAGTATCTGAGTTGATTTTGTTGAAAATGCTTTGGATTATAGTGGAAGTTAAGGACCTTTAGGGATAATGTATTTTTCAAATTTCTACATTGACTCAATTTGTTGAAATGTTTTGGTCTGGAGTGGAAACTACGAATCTTCCAGAGGATTAGGGCTCATAAATGACAACCTGCGAATCCTAGACTGTTGTTGGCTTTTGAGATTCTTCTTTGCCAGTTTCAGAACTGTTTTGGTAGAGGATTTTGGCATATGTTGGAATCTTCCGAATCTTCAAGGATAATAAATGTTTGGTTTTGGATGGTCCTTATGAACGAATGAGTGACAGTTTAGTTTTAAACAATGGTAGTGGTAAGTTGATGAATACCAGAGTGTTTTGGTGTTTGACGGTAGGCCCGGATATGTGTGGATGGATGTAAAATTTTGAAGGTTGGAAGTTGATGGCCAAACGGTCATCGAAATAGTACGAAGTGGTACGCGTGGGAGTGGAGTGTGTAGTTAGCCGTGGCCGCGGTCGGCGGCCAATTCGAAAACGAACTACGTCCGGATCTGTGGCGAAGCCACGTTTTACAGGTAAAGGTGTGTCCCCCACTCTTGATGCAGGTTGCGATACCTACCAGTGGAGTTAAAATTAACGGCCGTGTAGACTTACGTCGGTTGCAAGCAGCCAGCCAACGGATTTTGCCGCCGCAAGTGCTCGATTTTTGCTCGAAAACACCGAATGAAAACGGAATTTCGACTTGCAAACGTTAGAACAACGCGTGTGTTACCGTGAAAGTGTCCGGAAACGAGCTCGAAAAACGGTCACGAAGCCGGCAGATTTTACGTACGTATACGTTGTAATAAATACTTGGTTAGTTAGTTAGTTACTCTTCAGTTCGGTTGTTCGTCGGTTGACTAACGCTGCAAAAGCCGAGGCACGATTTTCGTAGTTGTGATCCGACCTCGAACATCAAATTCCATCGCATCGTCAAGTGAATTACACGGCGGGTATAGATACTTTACTTACATTAACATTAGTTCCCTCCGTTCGTTCCGTAGTGCTGTTACTTCTTATTCTTATTCTTCTTCTTACTCAGCACACCTGTGCCTGTGCCTGTGCCTGTGCCTACTGCTGCTTCTTCTTATTCTTATTCTTCTCATCCATCCATCCATCCATCGTCTTATTCAAAATCGCGGTTCCTCTTACCGTTCAAACACACATACGTACAGACGCTCAACCTTTCTCTCATTCTCCTTCTCGGTCTCTCCTCGAGTGATAAGTTTGACAAGTGGTTTATTGAACAAATTTTGAATCGAAAACCGTTCTTCACGTTCAAAATGTGAATTCAAACGCCAGTGTCCGTTGCTTGCGCGAAAGTTGCGCGAGTTGTAAAGTGTGTTTTTTTTTATTGTTGTTGTTGTTGTTCCTCTTTAATTCGTCTTGTTGTTGTGCGGTGTTGTTCTGTGCCGTACCCTTTGGATCGTATTACTTCGCCTTTAATCGGATTACAATACTTTCACGTACCTCATCTGGATTATACCTACCAGTAACTGTTACTGGACTTCCATAAAATTACTCTTTGTAAAGGTAAGACGTTCTGCAATATTCGACGTTAGATAGATAGTTCTGATCTCGAGTCTTCTTCAAAGTCCATTAATTCCTACTTCCTAAATTTTCCCTTGCACACATATGTGAATGTAAAGCAACCCTCGTTGTTCTCCCTGTTACCCTCAGAGAAACAAAAGAGAAGAACAAAAGTTTAGAAAGAGGCTGTTTAGAGTAGGACCCTCGTAGTTTGTAAAGAATGTCAGGGAACTTGAGAAAGATGTGACCCTTGACGTCAGTTGAGTTGAGACATGAAGTGGAGGAGATGATGCTGAAAGGAATTTCCGGAATTACCTCACAGCTTTCCACCCTTCATATGTGAACACTATAACACCCACTAGTTTTTCAGTAGGTACGAACTTTTGGAATTTGGTAGCTTTTTTTTTTTTGAGGTTCTTGTATGCTGCTGACGTTTTGTTCTCGATCACAAACTCAGAATCCTCAGTTGTCATTTGGCATTAATGGATTGCTAGAAATGCTATTAATTTGATGGTTCAAATAGGTCAATTGGCTCAAATTTTGCATACGTGTCAACATTATAATTTGCAAGTTTACCAATGTGAATGTAGTTGAAACAGGTGCTTAAAGGTGCACGTGTATGTGTTCGTCTACAGTACACACGGACGATTGCACGTGCTTAAGTGCAAATTTTAACAGTTTGAACTGCGTGTTCTTTTAACGGAAAAGAAAATGAGAGAATACCATGGCATGGCATGGCCCTGTATTTGAGGTCAGCTGTTTCCGAAAGTCCGCAGACCGTATCGCGAACCCGCAGCACAGACCTTTTAAACCGGATTTCTATCACTTTATCCGAGACATAATATTAATAAACGTATCCATAATACGTATGTCCGTATTATACATTTCGAAATATTGTGGGTCGCGAATTATGCTAATGGTGCCCATTGCCCATTGCTTATACCGTTTTATATTGAATGAATTATTTATTTATAAGTTAAATTCGTTTTTAATGTCAGTAAACTTTTTTGGGTAATTGTGCTGTCGAACTGACCGTCATTCGATATTGGGAGCATGTAATGTTCGTTATTTTTAGATTACTTACGTAAAGAACCATTGAATGCGTTGCAGGTTAGGGTAGCGGTTGTGTGTGTGTAACGCTACTAGACAGATAAACATTGTCTTATTTTTGTGGAAAAAAATACGTCTATCAACATTTCAACGACTAGAAAATTTATTCGGACAATAACGTGTACATGGCTTGTCGTTGATATATCTACCATTTCCGTTGCTTTCCTGTTTAAATTACCGTTCTGTAAAATCAGCAATAATTTAACAAAACTATTTCCTTGCCATGTTAATTATCGAAGGCACCGGTTAAAACAAATAAAACATTTTTTTTTTTAAGTCGTACGTTTGTGGACTTAATTAGAAAACAACGTGTAAAAAGCAACTTACATGGAGCCACCGAAACACGAATAAGTAACATTTTTATTTATAAAAATAAAATACAGTTTTATTAATAAATAACGTTTCTAACTGTCATCCAATAAAATTAGAAGAAAGGAGAGTAGCGTACGTAATTAAACTAAATAAGGACTCAACTCATGAGTCTTTATTTATTTTAATTAGTATCTAGAATTGATTAGTTAAAATTTTACTGGTTCATCCAGTTAATTAAATAACGTAAATCGTAACGACGAACTTATTAGTTCTCATCAGCGCGCTGTAAGGATTTTGAACAGGATAACGACCAAGCATAGTCAGCTCAGGATCATTTTAGGCGGTATGTGAATGCCGAAATTGCAACTAGATTCTAGGACAATTCACATTTCACATACCTATTTGTTTTCAATTAAAGTTTCGTCCTGTAATGAATGCGCTTTCTAGTTTACCTAAAATTGTTGAAATTCCAACAGAAATGTGTTCTTTGTAATCCAAATAATTACGTACAAAACAACGTGCAACGAACGTAGCTCGTGGAGGTGTGGGAAGTACCCATGTAATCGGCGTAAGAAGAATGTTAATTAAACTTTATATTCTCGTGCAGATAATACTTTAGTACTTACTTACCACTTTACGTAGAAAGAAATGGAAGGACCTGAAGTTGGATTTTAAATAATCACGAAATTTTTGTGGACTTATGGGGCCAAATCCCCCCCGAATATTTCAGAAACGATAGAGTGGGCGCGTTGTAGTATTTAGTATGTAATAAGTTTTAGATATTCATATTTTTTTTTTTTGTAGTCGTGTATTAGGAAGTCGTTGTCAGAGGTGTTAACCCTGAATTAAAATATTCACTTACAGACTCTGATAAGGTCATCTTTTTTCTGTACAAGGTCTTCCTTGATTTATTTCCTATACCAAAATATTCTACTCAAGAATGCTGTTTTAAATGTTATGTTTGAGGTTTTAACAACAAACAAAACTGCAATAAATTCAGTGTTTAGGACTGTCACGTTGTCTACATCGGACAGACCAGTAGATCCTTTTAAATTAGATCGAAAGAACATGAGAAATCCATTGCATTAAATTATTTAGAAAAAAATAAACAAATAAATTTCACAAAAAAAAACATAAGTAAGATGTCATATTTAATACACGTCTAAGAATTAAATTAGCAATAAAAAAAGTATGTTTTTGACATTGGTAGCTGGTTATTTTATTCCAGTGTGAAATTTAACATCTGGGAATAAAAGTGTTCTTCTTATTCTTTTATTGCCATACATTATACGTGTATGTGTGCATAAAATTCGAACGATAAAATGTATATTCGTGTTTCATGCTTAATAATATCTCTGGAATTCGAACAAGTTACTGTTTATTATTTTTTTTTTGTATAAATATGTATACCTAGTTATCATTAAATTTATCTGCACTTGTTAAAATTTTATATTAGGTATGTATTTATACCGTACCTTTCCGCATTCTTTGACTTTCCTTGTGGTATCAGATACAATGCATTTGGAGTCGTTAATTACATCCAGGTATACTCGTCCCGTCCAGATTCTACCTTTCAGTCCTTTCATGGAAACAGCAAGGCTCTATTTAGAAAGGAATGCAACTGACAGAAGTTTCAATCACTTCGTCTTCCAACTCCTCATTTGTTACAATTTGTTAGAAACATTCATTCCAACAACGTTTACAAACAACATAAATAAAATACAAATTTTACAACTACATTCAATTTATTCTTTTTTGCTTTTCATAGAATTGTGGAGAAGTGGTCAAATTTAATAATTTTTTTTTGTCAAATTTAAAAAAAAAAACACGATAGGAATCATTTTCACACGACTTAAATTAGCGCTTTTGTTATTTTTTTTAAAAAATCTTCCCTGAGAACGAGTAATGTTAGCTGCAAACCACATCCTTTACAGACCAATCCGAAAATTGTCTGACTGTAACCACATTAAACCGCATGATAAACCAAGTCACCTGTACAAAATATATTTTTTCTTCTTTAATTCTGTGGTCAAATTTGTTTTCTTAATGTTATTTAATACAATATAGTATAGTACGTGATATATTATTACTTACAATTTGACAACAAAAAGTACCAAATAGAAGGTAGTGTGTGTGTGTGTGTGTTTTGCTGGTATTTGAAAGTGAATTTTGGTAGTTCTAGTTCGACAAATCAGATACGGTTCACTACGTACCTACATTCTTTGCTTTTAATACTAACAATACATAATAACATTCGTTGTCTCTGTTTGGGATGTAATATTTCAAAGTCGAGTAAATGGCAAATGTACTCACGAACCGTTTAAATATTAGTGCAAATATTTATGTACGTACATGGATGTCATTCAATTTGGCGTAGGACTCAAATGAGCACTGAAAGTTTAATAAACTTTGTTGACGTAGTAATAATTAAATATTTACTCGTCTAAAGAGATGCAGCCCAGGATTGGAATACAAATTGAGCTGCAATGTTCAGGACGAGAATCAATAAATAAGGACCAATTTCCATCCTCGTTAGATTTTTCTTTTTTTTTTTGTAATTTAATGGACAGGAGTCCACGAATTTTTTTATTGTATTCTATGAGCTGATTATAAATTTATGAATGCGCATATGACGAACATAGAATCACACCTAAATTACTTCCATCATTTAAATATGGAGGAATTTTGTTTGAACATTGAGACGTGTCTTGTTCAAAAGGCTAGGCAACAAAAGATATATTTATTGTACGTAGAACAAACCCACCTAGACATTTGTATACAATTAAAATCAACTCTATGTATAATCCTCTTTGGTTCGTTCATTGATGTCTCAAGAATTTTGCATACAATACCTTCTTGAAGTTGGCTTATTTTCCTATTCTTTTGTTGCTTCAAAACGAAAGATAAAAAATTATAAGCCACAGATGTACCGTTTGTAATTAATTGTCAAAGTTTTATTAGTTGCAAAATCAGAAAGATTCAGTGGCCACTGAATTTGAATCACCCTGTATATATATTTAATAAGTGAAATAGGTATTTTTACGCAATAACCCAACGTTCACACGATTGTTTACCTTCGATGGACAAAGGATTGTCGGTTTTAGTTTACATTATATAATCATAAAATCTTCTGCCTGTGTACTTTCTATTTATTTAAGTATCGAGTCCTTCGTCTTATGTAAACATTTTATTATACCTATGAAGTTGCATTGTGCCCATATTTACAACCAGCCAGATTTCATTGCCTTGCTCACTCTTCGTCCAATGACATATTCATTAACGTACCTACTTACAACTCATCCACGAATTACCTTTAAATATTTGCATGAAGTAACCAATCTTTGGGTGAAAAGAAACTGTGCAAATTCAAAAAAAAAAAAAAAATTGTCACCACTTTTCTTCTTGTGATGGTAAAATATGATTCTAATTTGGATGCTGTTAGTTACAATTTATGAGTTTGGGGTTTTCATTGTTACAATTTGATTAAGTAAATAAATAATTTTTCGTTTGTTGATGTTTGCCCACTCCTGAGTTTTCCTTCGGATCCTGTACTTCCTCAACGACAGACCTTACAGTAGGTTCGGAGTTGTTTCGTTTTTATTCATCGGTTGGTTCGGTTTGATGCCGGTGGAAAGCGCGGACGGAGGCGCGTTCATTTACCTTAACTTGAATTTCAGGTCCGCGAATTACGGGATCTCATAATGGCAAATAATGGCACATTTGCACCTGTACATCTATAAATTCGTCCCATGTTCACGTGTGAACAAAATTTTCATTCCTTTTATCGGTTTCCTCGGCGTCATCGTCGATAAATTCACAATAAAAATTCTAAGCGGAAAACCACCCCTCGTCATCGGGATGTCGATCTGTATTGTCACCATGTATGTACGTCTTATTTTTGAAATTTAAATTTACCTCAAGTTTCTTTTTGTAAATTATATTGCGTGAATTGTATTCATTTTGATATTATTGTTGTGAAGAAACAACTTTCAAACAATGACGCTGGTACTATTAAGAAATTGCTTCCAATTTATGTTATTGCATTGTTTTGTTACCTAATAACTTTTTTTTTCCTTGAAATAATTCTATTGTTTTTTTTTTTAACCAGCAAAAAAAATAAATCTTTTGAATATTGTCTTAACAATTTTCATTTTATTTGTTATTTCGTTCTAGACATTTTAAAACGTAAATTATGCAGCAATAGGTAAACACGACCAAATACTAAGTAGGTACTTAATTTGTTAATTAAACGTTGAAAATGATAAGAGTACCTACCTTGTTATTATTGTTTAGCTTAGTTGATTTTATAATTGTGATTTATTTATCAATTTTCTTACCTTGTTTGTCCTGCGTCATTATTTGCAACGCTACTAATTTTCATAATTGTGAGGAAACAATTAGAAAATTTATCACCAGAAGTATTATTTATAACAATGAATAGATACTTACATATATTTTACGTTCAGCATATATGGGTACATAAAAATCTAAATTTATTCTGCTTAAGCTTTGTTTTGTTTTCAAAGTACCTGATTCGATATATTCGTGTTTATTTGGTACCTACACGAGCCATAATAATGGGGTAAAATTTTATGACTCTTGGCTTTGATCGAAATAGATCTGCATCGGGATTTTATTACCTATCTTCCAAGCCTCATAAAAGACCTACAAAATCCTACTCATACGAATTACGACAGATATTGTTAATAAATAATAAAATCATAAAAGTTTATATTTTGTTTATAAAACAATTTCTTTAATGGACTGCATCATTTCCTTCGTACTTGTTTTCATCGTCAACGTCTTGTACTTTCAACGTTTCGAAACGATCATACACACGTATCGTTTCGTAATCAGTCGTAATCGTTGTACGAATTTGCATTTAATCAGGTTCGTTGTCGTCAATGTCCCACGGAGATGTGGAAACATAAATACGTACCAACATATACGTGTGTCCTTTCGATTTAGTTTAGACATGCACAATGCACATCCCGTGCAGAGGGACGTCATGCAGGAGAAGAACGACTGATGACGGACGTACAAACAGAAACAGCGATGCAGCATAAAAAGAGAGCTACATTACGTAGTTGTTCGGAATTCAGCGAAACGTCGCGTAACAAATGGCAAATGATCGTTGTCATCTAAACCGTTATAATAGCAACGTTCTCCAGTGAACTAAACAACTGACGACCGAACAGATCACATTAAATTCTTTCACGACTTTTTACCCGATGCCATTGGATTTAATAAAAACAATTCATAATTCGAACGAAACACGTTCATGCTTCTCATCAGCGCGCCACATGCAGTTTCGACCGCTTAACGTCTCCTGCATCCACAGATAACTAAACATTGTGAGCGCCATCTTTGGTAATCGGTTGCCAGAGGTAGAACGCGATTTCGAGCTTGTTAGTTCTCATCAGCGCGCCATACCATCACCACATTGACCATTAAAAGCTTCCTATATCCAAGGGTAGTAATCGGTATTAGTACTGTGGGATTAGATTGAATAAAAACAATTCATAATTCGAACGAAAAACACGTTCATGCTTCTCATCAGCGCGCCACATGCAGTTTCGACCGCTTAACGTCTCCTGCATCCACAGATAACTAAACATTGTGAGCGCCATCTTTGGTAATCGGTTACCAGAGGTAGAACGCGATTTCGAGCTTGTTAGTTCTCATCAGCGCGCCATACCATCACCACATTGACCATTAAAAGCTTCCTATTTCCAAGGGTGGTAATCGGTATTAGTACTGTGGGATTAGATTGAATAAAAACAATTCATAATTCGAACGAAAAACACGTTCATGCTTCTCATCAGCGCGCCACATGCAGTTTCGACCGCTTAACGTCTCCTGCATCCACAGATAACTAAACATTGTGAGCGCCATCTTTGGTAATCGGTTACCAGAGGTAGAACGCGATTTCGAGCTTGTTAGTTCTCATCAGCGCGCCATACCATCACCACATTGACCATTAAAAGCTTCCTATTTCCAAGGGTGGTAATCGGTATTAGTACTGTGGGATTAGATTGAATAAAAACAATTCATAATTCGAACGAAAAACACGTTCATGCTTCTCATCAGCGCGCCACATGCAGTTTCGACCGCTTAACGTCTCCTGCATCCACTAATAACTAAACATTGTGAGCGCCATCTTTGGTAATCGGTTACCAGAGGTAGAACGCGATTTCGAGCTTGTTAGTTCTCATCAGCGCGCCATACCATCACCACATTGACCATTAAAAGCTTCCTATTTCCAAGGGTGGTAATCGGTATTAGTACTGTGGGATTAGATTGAATAAAAACAATTCATAATTCGAACGAAAAACACGTTCATGCTTCTCATCAGCGCGCCACATGCAGTTTCGACCGCTTAACGTCTCCTGCATCCACAGATAACTAAACATTGTGAGCGCCATCTTTGGTAATCGGTTGCCAGAGGTAGAACGCGATTTCGAGCTTGTTAGTTCTCATCAGCGCGCCATACCATCACCACATTGACCATTAAAAGCTTCCTATATCCAAGGGTGGTAATCGGTATTAGTACTGTGGGATTAGATTGAATAAAAACAATTCATAATTCGAACGAAAAACACGTTCATGCTTCTCATCAGCGCGCCACATGCAGTTTCGACCGCTTAACGTCTCCTGCATTCACAGATAACTAAACATTGTGAGCGCCATCTTTGGTAATCGGTTACCAGAGGTAGAACGCGATTTCGAGCTTGTTAGTTCTCATCAGCGCGCCATACCATCACCACATTGACCATTAAAAGCTTCCTATATCCAAGGGTGGTAATCGGTATTAGTACTGTGGGATTAGACTGAATAAAAACAATTCATAATTCGAACGAAAAACACGTTCATGCTTCTCATCAGCGCGCCACATGCAGTTTCGACCGCTTAACGTCTCCTGCATTCACAGATAACTAAACATTGTGAGCGCCATGTTTGGTAATCGGTTACCAGAGGTAGAACGCGATTTCGAGCTTGTTAGTTCTCATCAGCGCGCCATACCATCACCACATTGACCATTAAAAGCTTCCTATATCCAAGGGTGGTAATCGGTATTAGTACTGTGGGATTAGATTGAATATAAACAATTCATAATTCGAACGAAAAACACGTTCATGTTCCTCATCAGCGTGCCATAGGCAGTTTCGACCGCTTAACGTCTCCTGCATCCACAGATAACTAAACATTATGAGCGCCATCTTTGGTAATCGGTTACCAGAGGTAGAACGCGATTTCGAGCTTGTTAGTTCTCATCAGCGCGCAATACCATCACCACATTGACCATTAAAAGCTTCCTATATCCAAGGGTGGTAATCGGTATTAGTACTGTGGGATTAGATTGAATATAAACAATTCATAATTCGAACGAAAAACACGTTCATGTTCCTCATCAGCGTGCCATAGGCAGTTTCGACCACTTAACGTCTCCTGTATCCACAGGAAGTTAAATATAGAGAGCGCCATCTTTGGTAATCGGTTTCCAAAAGTGGATCGCGATTCTTATCTTGTTAGTTCTCATCAGTGCGCTATTAATATAATGGCCATTAAAAATTTCCTGTATCCACTATTACTTAAATAAGTCTAGAGCGGTATATTGATCTTCCTGTGGACGCAGGAAGCGTTGAATGATCGGTATCCTGTCGAAACTGCCTATGAAGCGCTGATGAGAACTAACAACCGCTGTTAGAACTGTGTTTAATAATAATTTTCTAAAAGATTATAATATTATAAATGAGTAGTAAATTCGAAACAAAGTTTCCATTATTGGATGTTTGATTTCGTGTGCTTTCCGGGCCGTTTGCAATTTAGATCCCCCTTTTCAATTTATCTTCTCGAAAGTTTTCGCCAAGTTCGAACGTGTTTTATACCCGCACGAATTTATTGAGGTACTGCCCTAATAGCTACCGGGTTAAACAATCAAAGCGTTTACGCGGATTTACTACTTGCATTAATTTGGGGTTCTATTAACTTCGTGGAAGTCCTGACCTGACTCGCAAACAGCCCGACGAGTGGCTCTTGAAAACTTTGCAGGAACTTGGCAAGGCTTCGCCGATACATAATTAGACCATAAAATAAAAAATGTCCATGGGCTAAAGCTCTAAACAAAAAAAAAAAAATTAATTGGGCGTCATTAATTTATGGGACTGTATTATAGGGCACATTTTTGGCCTATTCTTTCTGTTTGGACGTTCTTGTAAACACTTTCTGCAGATTTGCTGTTTTGGTCTGAAAGGTGAATGTGTTCTATAATCAACCAAATCGACTGTTAAATTTGAAAGTTTCTGATTATGACTAATGATGTAATAGACCAACCAAATCCACACCCATGTACCATATACACATGAATGATTGATTGAAACATATAATCCCAGGGGCGATGGTGACAAGTCATCCATAATTGAAATGATACAATGATAGTAATATTTGCTACTAAAATCATCGAAAAGCGTTTTTTTTTTTTTCTTTCGATGTATGTACCTACGAATTCTTTTCGAAATTCAAGTGGGTAGAAGTGCAAGAATAAATTATTTATAACGGTTCATAATTTCGTGACGAATTCTCTGGACTTTGGAATGTTGTTTGAATAAAGAAGTCGTTTTGCGAATTTTTTTTTTTTATTATTTGTTCACACTTTGCTTCTTCCATGGGACCATCGAGTGCTATCGTCAAAACAAAATTTCGACACCTAATATGAAAGTTGTCGAGCAACAGAATGTTGCAACAACTTTTCAGATCGTCACACCTGAAAGAAGATGTTAGTTAAAAAAATAAAATTGATAATAGATAGTGATCGTTATAATAATTTTTTTTTTTTTACTAGACGTTTACTATCCGAGTAGATTTCTATAGAAGAGAGTAACTAACATAAACAATTGATAAATGTTCTTCTGTGACCCGAATGCTGAAAAACTCGTCGCTAGAATTAGAAAGCTACCTACTAAAATTGCTGTGGGCAGTAATTTTCATTCCTTAAATTATAGATGCTGACACAAATGGTATCTATCTATCTATCGTGTGTACTACTTTTACACATACAGATATAAATTATTATTTATCTATTGAAGGAATCGCACCTCTTTAATTTATTTTCAAACGATTTCACAATAAGGGAAATATTATTATTTTCGCCCCAGTATCTGAAATTTTAAAAAAGTCATTTATTCGTGTTACTAGTTTGAAGCCAGTGGTTTCTAATTTGGGGTGGAATGTTTTCATAAGTGGTTCTGGAGGCGACGTTATCGCTCTCACATGTGGTAGGTTCGCAGGGTAGTTTTTGGCTACGCTGTGTATGGGCTTCTATGTATTCGTGGTTCCAGTGGGAATGTTTATGTTAGAAATTCTTTCGTTTTACGAATAACTAGAGACGCGAAGAAGAGGGCATTCGAGACACAGTGTTAAGAGAGTGAGCAGTGTAAATTTTTGTACGTTTTTGTTTTAAGAGTGTGTAAAGTTATTTCTTGTAGGTGAGTTATTTGTATATAATATTTTTTTTTGTTTGTGTTAAGAAAAGAATTTGATCGATACGTTTGATTTTTATGTTTCTGAATTTTATATTTCAATTTTATTAATTTTATTGTGATGTGTTTTGTGGAATTCTTTTTTTTGTTGTACGATATTTGATGATTTTGTTTATATTTTATTTTCAACGTGTATATAATTCTGTGTTTTTGTCTTTCTAAATTTATTTCTTGTTGTCAATTGTGGGGTGCAGTCATGTAACGTCCGTAATTTTTAAATCTATACTGTGTGTTGTTTTTTTGTCGCGTTGAAATCCGCCTTCGGTTTATGTTTCATTAAAACGTACGGAACGATCTGACTTGTTGAATTTGACTAACATTTTTCTCCCGTGTAGGGTAACAGATCTGAGGAGTATTCACGAAACTGTTTATTTATGTGTCCATTTCGAATTACTGATTTGAATTAGAATATTTAAAGTGAGGCCCAGATCGTACCCTAAATTTCAACTCTAGCCGTGAATCCCGTAGCCCAGGGTCATGTGTACCTACTGGCGGCGTCCAGTTAACTAACATAAATTTTTCTTCACTTATGTTTGTTTTGTGTAAAAGGAACGAAGGGGATTAGGGGCGCGGGATGATAGTGGGACGTTATAATGTTACTTTCATTCCGATAGGCGGCTTTCTCTATCTTATATTATGTTTGTTTTTTTTTTTTACTTGTTTACATCTCACAATTTTGACTTTTAAGGACTGAGATCGGGGTTTTTCTTTGTCATGTTCTTTTCCCTGGGAGTCCTAGTGAACATGGCAATTTAATTTATTTTTTTCATCGTAACATTTACTTGATTTAACTTTTTTAATAAATACGATTTATTTTTCACATTATTTTGGATAGTTTTATTTTTTTGTTTTGTTTGTCCTGTTCCACCATGGTACTTTCTTGCATTTTGGTTACTTCCTTTTGAAGTATAACGAACCACCCCTCTGACCACTACACTATATTCCTCATTGAATATTTGCTGTTGTAGTTTTTACAACTTTTCAGAACTGTGTATTTCCTTATCACGTTTTCAATTAAATTTTTCACTATTAATGCTTAGATAACGTGAAATTATTTTCAGTGTTGTCATTTTACTTTCTTTATGTTCTTTTATACGTATAGAAAGGGCGCTCCCACTCTGTCCCACGTATAGTTGATGTTCAGTAAATTAGTTAGTTATTACATAATATTAGCGAAACAGAAATAGTTTGCAGCAAGTGCAGTAATTATTGGGCAATTTCCTTCCTGATGGCAATGAATTTATAAACGCAGCAGCGGCCTTTGCAGAAGGTCGTTTACCCTTTAAATAAATTATTTATAGTGCAATTATGAATGAAAGTGTTGTTGTTCTTCATGCCCGGCGATAGGTACCTACCGATTATTTTATTATGCGTGGCTCATTAAGAAATAATTAGATTCGTACGTAATTACTTTCATTTAATTAAAAAGCGAATAACTTCCGTATTATTAAACAAGTTAAATACGAAGGAATACGAAAAAATATTTATTATTTTCTCTCATTTACACATTTTATTGTTTGTTGACGGTGAAGTAATTAACATTAAAAGAAAGTTTCTGCGACAGTCGCGCATTATCTGTGCGAGCGACAGTGTCCGAAAAAAAATTATGAAACAAATGAGAAGTCGAAGGAGACAAATTGCACGTTTCCCGAAGAAATTAAAGTGCAGCGGTTGTATTTTAAGAGTATGTTTTACACACAGCGGACTTTATAAACGCTCATGGGCGCTCTCAGAGGTAATAGTCGTTTTACAGAATGAGATGGCGACATTAACGATGTCGTAAGTAAAATGAAGTATTTTGGTGATTTTATTTATGCGCGATAAAGTTCTTCTCTTAGGCTTCTGGAAACCTATAAAATAAACCTACGTAATATCCATTCAACATGTTGCTGTTTCTATTTCTTAAGAATTATTGCATCATAATAAGATTCATCAAGACAAATATCATCTCGACAGACAACATCTTATTCTATTGTGAAATAAATTGCTGGCCAAGTCGTTTAATCATTTCCTAGTAAATCGTTATCAAAACGATTAGAGCTTCAAAATTTTTAACTCCTTCTGTTTAGATTTAAGAATTGATTATCATGAAAAGAAACCGTTCTCGTCCTGTCTTTCAGACTTTCTTGCTTTTTTTTTAAGTTCAGAATGGGAAATCCCAGCAAACAATGAGATTGATAATAATGTCCGGGAAAGAAAGGAATATTGATTTCTCAACACAAAGAGGGATCCTGGTGGATTGCTAAATAGATGATGGGTATAATGAGTAAAATTAAAGCGGAAATTGCTATAGTGGTGAAAATGGGTCAATTCCTTTTAAGAAACGTTCTTATAATTATCTATTGATGAAATCAAGACCTACTTTTTTATCTTAGATGTTGTTCTCGAACTTTTTAGATGGTCCTAGAATGTTGCAGAATATTCTCAAACAGAATATTGTAAAACATTATCTAATCTTTTGGAACATTTTAGTTTACTGTCAAACTTTCCAAGTCATTATCCAAAAGTATGGACGTTTTTAGATTATTTTTGAAAAATCTCAAGCAGTCTGGAATGTTGTAGATCATTGTCTAATATTTGAGATTATCCTCAAATGTTGTGGAATATTTTTCAACTTATTGGAACACTCCAGGTCATTCTTAAAAATTCTATTCACCATTTTTAAATTTGTAGTTTTATTGTAAATTTAATGTTTTGGATAAATAAAACTCTTGACTCATGTATGTATTTATCAGGAAAGAAAAAATGAGCGACATTTTATCGAATATTTAAAAATTACCGTGACACAGTTAAACCATGCAGAATATGTAATTATAAGGATCAATAACGTCAGCAATCCGGTAGATACGCAACATTATTTGCGAGCAACGAGGTCAAAAACAATAACTGCACCAACAAAACAAACGGTACATTATTTCATAGACTACTGCGACGATATTATGTGTGCATTTACACGAACCCACACCTACTACCGCATAAACTATGCATAGTTCGTTATCGAATCTAAAAATAACAAATACAACATGCACTCAATTACTAATGATGCCATTATCGCATTTATACATACACATAAAACTTTTTCAAAACTTGGGTCAAAAACCTGACCCATTGTTTTTTTTTAATCAGACTTTTTTTACAATTTCTCGGTAACGTTCAGAAGCAGTCATTGCCTTACGCTTGTCTGGAGGTATGTGCATATTATCGTGTTTCCGGTTATATCCATTTCCTGCAGATTGCTTCCGCCGTATTGTCTATTGCCACCGCGGTGCGTGGTAACTGGAACGATATTCGCTTTGCCTCTGTGTACAATATGGAATAGATGAATGAACAAAAGGGGAAAAAGTAGGTGAAGTGCCTTTTTGTTAGTTCCATACAATTTACGACAAAACTGAATCCAATGCAGCCAATAACGGGTAAAAGAAAGGATGATTTTATCACACGGTTCTTCTCATTTCTTAAATTAGTTAAGTATGTTAACCAGACAGGAAGAAACATGAAAGAACACACCAAAAAAAAAAAACATAGAAATTACTTTTCTTGTATTAGTCGATTAAAATTCTCTGATTTATGATTTTTTCTAAAGGTCTTAAGCCTAAGCCTCTCGTGTGAGTAACAAAAACTTCGTCGACTTAATGTTTTAAAAAGGAAGTTATAAATTTAAAATTTTTATTGCCGCTACGATTGAAGTATTTTATATCCTAAATTATTACGGTTCGCCGAATAAAGAAACGTATTTTCTGGGCAATAATGAACCCTAATCCCCTTGAATTCTCTTCTATTTTTTTTTTGTTGTTATACCTACAAAGGTACACAGGTACCAAACGAAACTTCACAATACTAGAAGGACAAAACGTTGAACTGGAAGATAAATTTACTTTCAAAAACACCCCATCAGAACGAAATGTGGAATTTTGTGGTGATATTTTTAATACTGAATACAAAAATTTCTGAACCCTTTCTTCGCCACCCCTAAATTACGTATGCCAACAAAAATTTTTAATAAGAAAGAAAACCTTTGACATCGATTCGAGAAACGTTTATTATCTTTTCGTGGATTTTAGTTCCCACATCTCAAGAGATTCCTTTCAGGGTGGTCGGCATTCATCACCGGTATTATGCACCGAAGCCGTCGCGTCGCGTCGCGTCGTGTCGTTATCAATAGCTGTAAGCCGACGCGTCGCTTTTATTTCAGACGCTCGCGTTGGAAAAATTGATCTGCTGAAAGATCGTCCTGTCTGATGTCCTATTGGAACTATTCACCATGAAAAGAGGATCGATTCATCCATGTACTTATATAACATTCATATTGGCGTGTGTGTGTAAATATTAGTGGGTGTGTATGTCTTTAGGGACGTATTGCATGACTAGTGAGAGATCTGGGTCAATTTCCACATACCCAACACATCTAACTATAGAAAGAAAAAAATGGTATGGACTAAGTAACGAAAATAACAAATAACGATGCAATTATTTTGACACAATTATTGCTGCATTTGTTAAAAAAAAGACTTAACAGTTTTTTTCAACGAGATCTTATTCTTTGAAGTGTTATAAATACAGCATAATTTTTTCAAATTTTTAAATTTACCTATAATTAATACCATAGAAAATTAATTTATATAAAGTGCTCATTATCAAACAGCAACCTGTAGCGGCCACGCGGAGCCCCATTTTCAACGTTAAATTAAGATTAGTAATAATAGAGATAGAGTTTCGGGAGTTGACTTTTGTATTGTTTTGTTTTGTCCCTTTAAGGACGTTTTTTTCCAATTCGCTCTATCACTTATGGTTTTTGAGTCATTTACGAAAAACTAAATGCCTTTATTTTCTCATCTTAATTTGTTTATAACGGGCGAATACTGTTGCCCAGCCGCCGCGCCTGTTGCATTCGAGGTAGAAAATACCCAGCGCCTGGCGGACTCGTAGGTACGTCGTAACGCTGCGGCCGAACAATATTTGGATGATATTAACGCTAGGGACGCGGAAAGGCGATAAATTAAGAATGAATCGGTTATTTAGTGTAGAAATTAAGAAATTTGTTGGTAGTTTATGACGCACCGCCACTGATCAAAAGAGCAGATATCGTTGACGTTAACTATTTTAATTGTTCGCTGATCCAACAGCTGTTTACATGTAAATCTTGTAATACTTCGGTTCGAATCAAACTGTAAACCCTTTACATTATAATAGACGCCAACTGGATCGTGTTTATGTGTAGGCAAGGATATGAAAGTACACATGCATACGAATAAAACGTTTTACGGCTTCATTAACGAACTTCTATCAGCTCCTTAAATGGCACGCAAAATCGTTGCCAAGTATGTTAACGAGACAATCTGCGTCCACCTGATGGGCTTTGATACCTCATTTCATCTACGTCATTAGATTAATTATTCGCAATAATCAGTTCAATTGGAATTTTTGAAATAACTTCCATGACCTAAATCAATAGATGCAACGTACCATTAATTTTTATTTATTAATTGTTTAACTAATTAATTATATTATTCACATCCTCTATTCGAATTGATAAACAGTGACTTCTAAAGAGATACAAAATAAACTAAAAATATTTTTAAAACACTGCAATTTAGAAACAACTTCAAAAATGCGGAAGAGGCTCAAGAATTTCACGTCATCTTAATTTTTTTCTAAATTCATATTTAATAACTGCAAGAAGAAAACATTTTTGGAAATAGATTTGTTAATTAGTTAAAGCTCTAATGATAATTAGTAATCGGAGTGATGAATCATTTTCTATGGTTGTAGAAAAACCGAATGAACAAAAAAGGAAACTTTAGGCTCCACATAAAACAACGTCTGTCTGTCTGTGTGTCTGCATAAGGAATTAGTCGAAAGCGCCAGTGTTGCATGCAAAAAGGATGTGCACGAACCGCGAGTCATAGTGATTATTCGTGAGTGTTTTCGTACGTGACATTGTTATCGCAGGATTCATTTCCGAACATGCTTTTAGCTAGGATTTGGTTAGTTGTAATCCTCACTACTCTTTTCCAATCGTAAAAACATTCGTGATGTTTTTTTATCACGATATCAATCCAAAATCCCATTTCCTTATCCAATTCTGGACTACAAAGTTTCTTCGCGAGAATACAATTTTTAATTCAATATTAAACAAATATTATTTTGATCGACGTCTATTATTACAACTATTTTTTGGGTTTAATTTTCATTTGATGTTCCGCCTATTCCATCTATGATTACCTACTAGGGTTGTTTTGAACTGTGACTCGGTTCAATAGTCACAGAAGGGGATGAACCGGAGGACTCGTGGGGACGTATGTCAGCGGAAATTAATCTACAACCCCAGTTAACCATTAGCTAATTCGACGCAACGTGTTTTTGATGACGAACCGTTTAATTACTGGACACGAATTTGCAATTATAAGTCTTTGCGACGATCCGGAGTATGGATTTTCGAAATGATTGATTCCGGAAAGAGCATCCGGGATATTTCGACTGAATATGATGACGATATTCATAACTTAATTAACTTGGCTCAGTAAAACGCATTTAATACTACTAGTAGATCGTTAATGTTTATACAAATTCAGCAGATATTAATTAGTTGTTCGTGTAGTTAATTATGAAATTTAAATGAGATTCTTTAATACAATAGACTTACTGAAAGTTAAAAAGTTTTCTCATTGAGTAATATAAGAAAGAAACATGTAGGTACATCCTTACAAGGATAAAATAAATCCATAATCTATTAGGATGTGCTGTAATTATTCCGTATATTAACTAAGAAACGTTTCAGTCTTTTTATTACATCCTGCAGGACGTGGTAGCAAATTTATTTGCTCTAAAGCTATTTATTAATACAGCAGGATGTCATCGAACTAAACCATTTGAACGATGAGGTCCCTTTGTAACAAAGGGTGAGTTTTTGAATTTCGATTTTACCCTCTGTGGTATTTTCGAATGCCAATAGTGACCGTAATATTTATTACCAGGATGACAAATAGCTTTTTGGTCTGACAAACTCCACGGCTGGTCTTACGGTGCGATACCTGATGTGAATGCTCATTTGAAATTCATTCCAACAGGAATTACTAGGAAACTTGAACACGGACGGCCTGAGTGAATATTAAATATATCAATCAAACGGTCACGGCCATCATCATCATCACCATCAACAGCCTGACCGCTCGCGATCATTAAAGAATGCCTGCCCGTTTGCTGTCGTTACGAAATTTTAATTGCTTTCGTTTTTTGTATTACCTCATAGAAAAAAAATCGTTAGTTTAAAAAGCAATTATTATCATTATCCATGCGTTTGGCCTTCAAAAATTTTTAATAACCTGTCTGACGAAGAATTTTTGTTTCAGGGGAACTACACAAAAAAAGAAATGGTATGAAGGAGCCCGACCATTTCGGTGAAACGGTAAGTGAATGAACAAAATTTTTACTTCTTTTACAACGATCTCCTCCAACGTGATGAGGAGGTCGTAAACTTATACGATTGCAAAGTAACAACTACTGGGAATATGTGTATGTAGGTACAGCCAGCCATACTTGGCCTTTTCTTTGTCCAATAACTCTTCCATTTTTTTTAAATGTACCAAGCGATACCTAGGTCGCAGACTCGGCTACAAAATACATACATCCGCGTCGAGAGCGTGACCAAAGTGATGCACTTAATGTCGATGCCTTTGTTTATGTGTGGGAAGAATTGTGGTAGGTACCCATACCCATACCCATACCCATACCGATACCGATACCGATACCCATGTACATTCTGACGCGAGAAATCTTCTTGGAAATCGTTGATTGAAATAGTCAACCGAGTGCCATAACTCCAATAAAATATTTCATTGTTCAACGTTTCTTATCCATCCAGAAGAGCAGCAGAAGCTCCAACCTTAGGAACTGACGCATCATCCAGAAAAGTCAATCCCCATTGAACTGGTGGTACTGGTTCACATTTGCTTTTTTTTTTTTCTTGTTGTTGGATGGTGGAATCGTAGAAAAGCATAGTTTATATTGTCGTACAGAAGAAGAACGACTGAGTGTATATGCAGAAAGACAGTTTCTATCGACGACCATCGGTGGTCAAACAATGGTCGTCACGTCAGTCAGTGGAAGAGGAATAAAAAGGTCGTAACGACCGTGAAGAAACAACCCAACGGCAGGCAATGGACGCTCATGTTTAGCCTTGCGAGCAATGTAACGTTGGATTTTTGCACGGCGCTTCACTTAGCTTGGCTTGTCTTGGTTCTCTCCAAGTCTCGAATTACTGTCGAGATCTTTAGGCGAGAAACACAAAAGATGAATAATGCATAGATTCTCATTTCTTCACAACAGAAGCTGATGAACCACCGTACGTACCATAGGTATTGTGCTCAAGGAGAAAAAATTACACACTGCACTGCTGCTTCTTCGTCTACGTGTTAAATGTTAGATGATTTTATTAAAAAATTCCACCTTTTGCTACGGGTTGGTAGATAAAAAGCGAGATTAGCAGCAACAACACATTATGACGTGACGTGACATAATTTGTTATGGTTCAGTAAAATTTTTCTATAAAAAGTTTCATATTTATGACGGTTTTCTTCCTACCGTTAATATCGTCCAATTATTATTCGTTATGCGTTACGACGTACGAGTCAGCTAGGCGCTGGGTATTTTCTACCTCAAATGCAACAGGCGCGGCGGCTGGGCAACAGTATTCGCCCGTTACGTGTTTGCGTTCGTTCGGAAACAGCGTACGTACGACGCGTATTACCTACTACTACTTACGTGGCTTTGCTTAAGCTCCTAAAAATACATGCGATGGTTCATTGGATTCAGAATAACGTATTAAAATATTATATTAGCACATAAAAAATTATAAAAGTTATAAACAAATTAAGATGAGAAAATAAAGGCACTTTGTTTTTCGTAAAAAAAACTCAAAAACCATAAGTGATAGCTCAAATTGGAAAAAACGTCCTTAAAGAGGGCGAAATCACAAGCAGATCTTCACTTACGAAGAATATCGTTAACATGCTGAGTTATATTTATTGAAGATCCACAAAGTCTTCGCCTTCTTCTTTTGTACAACGACTCGTTGTCTTCATCGCATTTTACTTCAATTTGTGTTTATTTATTGAGGTCCTTTCCAATTGGATTCTACAGGAACTCCTCAATTCTCAAGGATTCATTTTCTATCGTTAAGTCCTTTTTCGATTATAACACAGAAGGTAAAGGTGTCATGGTGATGTTTATGGTAAAATTTTTTTACAGAAGTTGTAGTAGGTACCTATAAAATCTTCCATTTTAATCTGCATGTTTGAGTTTATAGCAGTAATTTGCACTTCGTTCTGCATAATTATCGAATGACAACCGCCTGCAGCCGTTGGCGGAAGTTGTGGAGCAGGTGATATCTGTTGAGGAATTTTCTTTTTCGTTTATTGTACTTAACACAATCTCTCGATTTTGAGGTATTCTATGGTATTAGGTACCAAAGAACTCATGCATGGTTGCATGTGGCAGATGTGGGCAATTCTGTCTGTCTCTTTTCCCGTTTCGCTCCTCTCGCCACGCAAAGACCATCCATCGGACAACGTGGTTGAGGAACACCCGCGAATAGTACATTCCTCAACTGGGTGACCTTGACCTTGAACGGGACAGTTTGAACGTCGTTCAAGGACACCTTGCGTTTTGCGTTCCTCTTAATCTTCACCGCCTTGATTCGCCTCGCCGTCCAATAACTTTAAATTGCCGGTAGAGTTCGTTACTTCAACACGTAAAGAATTTTGATTTCCTTTTATCAACAGTAAGGATATTTTAGTCTTCTAAGACAACCATAAAGAGAATTATTTTGGGATTTATTCATATTTATTAAATATAAATATGTAATTAAATTTTCAATTTTGACACATTTGATTTGTTGTTGAACGTGTAAAAGAGAGAATAATAATCAGCACGTGTAAATGTTACGCTACATTATTACGTAAGGTAGGTAATTAATTTTGAATCAGCCTTTCAAAGTTGAGTTTGAAACACGTCAGTTGCAGTTTGACAATAAAACTAAACTCACGTGCAGTAAAAAACCAATCAGGTTTTTAAATAAACAAATAATTACTGTTGATTATACAATGTACCTACTAATGTTGTTAAAAAACTGAATAACTTTTATTAACTTTTGTTTTATTCTACTAGCGTTAAAAACATCATTAATTAAACTTTAGTTATTATCGAAGAATAAATCGAAGGCTTTTAATTTTAATTTTTAATTTTGTTATCACGAATCGCGTTCTCAATTAACTTCATTGTCAGTAGAGAATGAGAAACGATATTGAATAGTTGTTAATTTGACAGCATTCGATTTCCTCTTAAAATGGGACAAAACGTTAATTAGACCGGTTTCTCAGTCCTTTTATAACCTTAAACTAAATTATTCAGACTGACGATGAGTCTCCCGATTTTACAAAGTCACGGTACGCAGAAGAAGAAGAAGAAGAAGAAGAAGAAACTGAAGAAAACGATGTTGATGATGATGATGATGATGAAGGAAAGCAGAGCATAACAACATCGCATCGTTCCATACAAACGTGATTACCATCTACGTTTGAGATGCTAAATGATTTTGTGCAAGACATTGAGACAGCTTGCAATTACTGACGCGTCAAAGTTCTAGGAAGTGGGTAAAACCCTTTTAGATGGTGCAAAATGAATTACTTGCCGAATAGGTGCACATGTGAATACGTACGTACGTAGTTACGTTTGCCCGATGGGAACTTGAAGACACTCTGTTATAATATATCTGTGTAATGTGTTCCCATTTTCTCTTTGAACTTGCTAAGTGTATCTGCTTTTTGTAAAAAAAAAAACTGATAAAATCGTGTGAAGCAAAACAGGGAAGTTCATTAACGTTTTAGTTTAGTTAGTTTGTTCATTGTTACCTAAGGAAATGAAACTGCTACCTGATATAATACCTATTCTTCTTTTTAGTTCTTTTTAGAAAGATGGGAATCTGGAAGCTTAAGTGCAGATAAATTATTATCGTTCTGCCTTAAAGCTTCTTCAATCAAAGCTTTTGTTTTATAAGGGTGAGTGATTGAGAAGGGTAGATACAATTGGAAATTAAGTCCTTGTTCCTGTCTATCATAAAAATTGGTTTCCACAAAAGTAACCCTTTTATATTTCTCAAACGTTGTTTATGATCTACTAGCTGAATTTTAGAAGATTCTTCTGGAACATTCTAAATCATTCTGAGATGTTTGAGGACACCTTCTAACATTTTCAAATATTCTGAAGCATTCTGAAAACAATTCGTAACATTCAAGAACATTATAAACCATTCAGGAACAATCCTGCAAACACCAGAACTTTCTGGGAAATTCCCATATTTATTTCCCATACTTTCTGGAATATTTTTCTTGACGTGTTTCGAATTATCTCACATCCGTCAACATTTTTTAATATTCTGAGCATTATCAAACAATCTATAACATTGAAGAACACTTTAAACCATTCAGGAACATCCCTGTAAACACCAGAACCTTTTGGGAAATGCTCATACTTATTTCCTATTCCTTTTGACATAATTTTCTCGAGGTGTTTCGAATTATCTCACACATTCCTCTTCTAGTTTTGAGTGTGTGCATGTGTAGAATGTGATGTCATGATCTCGTTGTCATTTAGCAGATTCAACAGTGAGACTGGGTAAACAAACTTTAATCAAGACTGGTACGTTAGTAAATAGAGAGCGATTTTCCGTCATGTTTATTGTACAAAATATGACTGAAACAATGGCATTTTGGAGAGGACGGTACGAGTGCATGTGCCTACATAATATGTATGAACGATGTACGTGTTGGTTGATGTGCAAGAAGCCTGACGCTTCGTAGATTGTGCAGCTCAGTGTCTGGTCTCAGTAATTGCCGCTAAATAACTTATGATGTTCGCTTCCATTCGGATTTGTTTGCTGCATTAGCCGGAGTCTTCTTCTCTGCGAACTGCCGTCTGTTGTTCGTTCTTCTTTCGCAGCTTCGCCAGTCGCGGCATACGGCCAATTAGAGCATGCAACACATACTTACAAATACATATGAATGTTACCGGACCCTGTGACACACTGACCGGATTAATATAATAAAAAGAAGTCGATGCCGGAAGGCCAGTGCGACTGATGCAATTATAACTACCGATGCACGTAGCTACTCACACGAAACAACTACAACTTCCTGCTTTCTCTCAAAACAACCCCCAAAACTATTCTGTGAAACAAAACATGCAGATCGAGATCGAACAGTCAAAGGGGGATTTATAAACTGCTACAAGCTACAAGTGAGGCGCCATCTGTGGCTATAAAGTGCAGGTCTACTGATAAAATTTAACCAGGACTTTCGTAACAATTCTTGACGTCTACTGTTGTAAACGGTTTCTTTTATTTGTTTAACCTGATTGAAGTTTCAAAATCAATTTTAGACTTTCATAAACAGATCTTTTATTAAACATTTAATAGAATTTCTGCTTTCCTGTCCTAAAAAAATAACCAGAATTGTGTAACTTTTTAAAAGATTTTAGTCCTTTTCTTTTCGTGTTCTTATAGTAAGTAATTGAGCGTTTGAGATTTTATCACTGAATACAATGAAAATTCTTTAAAATAATCTCTGTAATCTTGCTGATGGTTACAGCATTCGGTTTTATTTAATCCTTTCTTTGTCGTTTTTGCACATTCATTGTAGTATAATTCCAACAAATCCTTACAGACACTTAGCTTCTTAAGTATTCGAATAGAATTACGTTTTATTTATATGTGACCATCCGAAAATATTGCAGCCACATTGAACCCACTTTCAGAGTACTTATCCAAAAAATAACCATCGAGTTTCAATTAAACCATCAGTGGTGAAAACTAATGGCTACTGCTGCCGTGGTTATGCCGAGCTACTAAATATGGCCACAAGTAGCAGTTACTAGTGGCTAGATTAGGCCACCTGTCACAGGAATTAGCGGCTAGACATGGCTACCAACGACTCTTGACTACACAAGGCTATACGTCGCAGTCGCTAGCGGCTAGAAGCGGCCACTAGTTACCAGTGGGTACATGAGGCAACCAGATACAGACACAAGTGGCTATATAAGGCCACCAGTCATAGGCATTAGTGGCTAAACATGGCCACCATTCACCAGTGACTATGCGAGACTATAAGTCGCAGTCGTTAGTGGCTAGAAGCGGTCACTAGTTACTAGTGGGTATATGAGGCAACCAGACACAGACTCAAGTGGCTGTATGAAGCCACCAGTCACAAGAATTAGCGGCTAGACATGGCTAGACGCTGCCTCTAGTCACTAGTAGGTACATGAGGCAACCAGGCACAGACACATGAGGCGACTAGTCACAGGCATTAGTGGCTAGAGGTGGCCACTATTCACCAGTGACTAGACGATGCTATAAGTCGCAGTCAGTAGTGGATCGACGCGGCCACCATCACAATTACTAGTGGATAGACGCTGCTCCTAGTGACCAGTGGCTAGATGAGACTATTGAGTCACAGTTATTAGTGGCTAGACTGCATGTGGCTCAAACGCGACCATTCGAACTCCCAAGCTGCGTCGAAATCGATCAAAATTCGTTCACGACTTGTGGCTGCCTCTTTTACTTGTGGTTGTGTGTGGGGTGAATAGAAATAGATAGTCTGTCGACCATTTTTCTTCATTTCTGTTTGTCTTGAGTGCCAAATGTCTTGGTGTTGTTAGATGTCTACTGTTTAGGTTTCTGTTGCGATCCTTCCATTTACAACTATTACTGTTATGCTGCATGTAATAACAGCCATCAGTCCGAGTTGTAGGTTACAGTTTGAAGTTGTTTCATGAGTTCAACTCGACACAAATACCATCTCGTTTTACTAATTACCCCACAGTCTGTTAGTGTTACGTTTTACTTACTTATAAGTACATGTGCAGGTATATATTTAAAATGTTACATAACTGTATATGGTAATTCAAGCAGTTACTTACATGTACACAAAGATAAATGTTAAACACATGTAGATGTATGTAAGTAATCCAGGTGTACCTACATACAAACGTATTGTACATATTATGTTAATGGGTATGTAACATTTGGGACGATTCATTAGTACCAATGTGCGTAAAAGAATAAATAAACCCATGCCTTATTTTTTTTAATGAATGGGTGTGTTCGTATGTACCAAGTTGACATTAACGACAATACGTGGAAGGCGTATTTTCTGCCCACGCATAGCCCGTTTAGTATTAAACGCGGTTATAAGTTCACGCACGCCATAGTCAGAATACTAAAAAAAATTTCCTTTGGTCTTCTAGTAAAAAAAAAAAATGGTGTCGGTTAGAGAATTCAACTGAGACCATAACAATCGTAGAATTGTATTGATTGCATCATCTTAAAGTTGGAGGTAAATCCACTTAGGGTCGTTTACCTACTTGGAAAATGTACCTGCGATTTCATGATATCTTTGCGAGTTTTCCCTTCGTTTAATTCTTTTTTTGGAACGCTCAGTTAACGTGGAGGTGAAACATCAAATCAAACTGCTTAGTTCATCAAACGTGCTCAAGTTGAATCGCTGTTTCGAGAGCGAATTCGCGTCTAAAGCGAAAACTTTGGAATGTGCTTGTAATAAAGTTGCCTTTTAAAATTGAAGCAATTAAAAAGTTTTGTATACAAACAAGAGCGCTAATTAAAATACGTGTTGTTCAAGAAACGTATTTGAAAAGTTGAAAAAATAATTAAGTCAAAGGGCAACTTTTTAGCAAAATTCAACGGCTCGTGGAATCACTTTTTTCTAAAAGTTATATAATTAATTTTCAAAGAAACAAATAACAGGTTTGTAATAAATAATTAAAATAAAGAAAAAATTCTTATTGATTTAATTAATTGGAGGTTGAGTAATAAAATAAAAAAAATCCAAAAATTTTGGGAAGACAGTGCAAAATTTGAGGACTAATGGCTACTACACGGCCACCAGTCTTAGCCACAAGTCACAGTAACTGGTGGTTAGACCCGGCCACAAGTAACAGGAACTAGAGGATAAATGTAATCAACTGGTTGCTAGACGCAGCTAGAAGTCACAGTCACTAGTGGCTAGATTGGACCACTAGCCAGTCGAATAGCTAGTGCCTATGAGCGACTACAAGTAAGCCACTAGTGGCTAGATTCTGTAACAGTTACTGGCGGTTAGACGCGGCCACAAATAGCATACACCCATGGCTACATTTAATCAATAGTAGGAGTCACTAGTGGCTAGACACAGCTACAAGTCGCAGACACTAGTGGTTATATGGAACCACAAGCCATAGTTACTCGTGGCTAGAATCGGCCACCAGTCAAATAGCTAGCGGCTATACGCGACTACACGCCACAGCCATTAGTGGTTAGACGCCACCACACGACACGATCACTAGGGGCCATACACAGCTACAAGTCGTAGACACTAGTGAGTAGAAGGGACCACAAGCCACAGTTACTCGTGGCTAGAATCGACCACCAGTCAAATAGCTAGCGGCTATACGCGACTACACGCCACAGCCATTAGTGGTTAGACGCCACCACACGACACGATCACTAGGGGCCATACACAGCTACAAGTCGTAGACACTAGTGGGTAGAAGGGACCACAAGCCACAGTCACTTGTCGCTATATGCGTCCACCAGTCATATAGTCGTACAGGTCACAGCCACTAGTGGCTGTTGTGGTCGCGTCTAGCCACTAGTGAGCAATCTCACGATTTGTGGCTCGGATGCGACCACTTGACTATTAAAACTGTTTAAATTAGATGTAATATGTCGTCCACGACTTGTGGCGACCACTAGTCGTCGCTACGACTTGTTGGGTTAACATTCTCTTATTGTTTGTGAGATACTTTTGAGTGTAGTTGCATTCTTTTTGTAAGGAGTTTTACTAAAAGGACATTTTAGATAATTTAATCGTTTTATCTCAGTTATGTACACGAGATTTTTCCTTCTATTCGCTCGCGAGTAGGTATATTTTTATCAGTTTCGATGGCACTGACTTAGTCGGTCGTTACCAGACAGACTTGAACACCTGCCAAAAACGCGTGTTACTTGAAAATCTTACATTTTCCTTACATCCTAAACGACTTAGTAGGTATACGAACCAAGTCGCGGCTTGGGTGAAATAAATTGCTACAAATATTACGTAAAGTGTGATATAGGGGAACGTCAAAAACACCTGTAAACTTATCAATATCCGGGAATGACTTTTATTGTGCTCTGGTGCCCATGAATGAACGAAACGGATTTTTAATGTCCATGTATCAGACACTTTTGTGTGCAGGATTACGACCAACTCTGACTTTTGAAATTTAAACAATTCGCGTCGTTAAAGTAAAAGGTAAGAATGCTGCTTCTAACTGTACTTAATTAATGTTATGAATTTAATTTCAATTTTAAATGTTAACGTTCTTCATAAATCTGTCGAATGAGTATGTAGTAGTAAGTAATTAACCGGTTCTAGAGAGATCAGTTTTTCGAAAATTGCTATTGTGTTCAATGGGTTTTTTTTTCTTCTTCACACGGTTGTTATTGCGGAATTGAAATTGTGTTTCGTTAATTAATATGCAAGACAGAGTTTGGCCCGTGTTAGCAGCACAATGTAAAGGTGTTGGTGGGTTATTAGGTCAAATAAGCAAGCAGTTGTTGTTGCCGGCGTTAATACTAGTGTCAGCTCTGTGGCTGTAGGAAGTGCAACACAATAAAAATTACATAAATGATATTTCGATACAAAAGGTACGGTTATGTGGGACGTTTGAGCAATTTATATATGTATTCCATGTGGGCATAAACCAATGGGGTTGTAGACCTTGGTATAACTTTCAAGTTTAACAGGAACCAATGTGTCCATTCATTTATAGATTCCAACGTGTAATAAATAAGCTTAAAGTTTTACCTAACGATAAGATATTTTTAAAAGCATTTTATTCCATTTTCAGTATTTATGACCATTATTTAATAATAACCTTTGAAAATGTATTAGCTACGTAGTAGTTATTTAGCGGTTAACAAGATCGTTTAAGCTACTAGAAGGTAAAGTGTAGGAGTCTTGTGGTATAAAAAGTACGGCAACGCCTACAGGCTTATGTCAGCACCTCAATTCACATCACGTTATCACCAAGTATTATCTGACCTTTTGTTGAAATAGTTTTGGATTGTCTACGTACAGTTCTTGCGTGCTAGGTACCAACTATTTTATTTATCGTTGCTAGAATGTTAAAAATGTGTCTTTAATATTAAAAGAAGTAGATTTTTTAAAAGCGTCATTAGTTTAGTTACTGAGCAAGAATGTTTAGTCTGTACTGTATTGAGGTTCTTCAAATAGGTAATTCAACTGCAACGATCCTCGCAATTAGAAATGGAAGGAAATTTGTTAAAAGTCTCATTTGCATAACAATGGCTGTTTTGCATGACAATCGCGATGTGGTACGCAGAAATTACTTTCAAACACAAACGAAGGATGACGACATTGGTGGGCACTTAAGTTAAAAAATATTTTCGAATATTTCGTTTATTTTTTTTTTCAATGTCGTCTATGTGTAATCCACGATAATGGCATCATTAGTAGTTGTGTTGTTGATTTAATTTAATATAGTGCATGATGTATTTGTTATTTTTAGATTAGATAACGAACTATACATAGGTTATGCGGTAGTAGGTGTGGGTTCGTGTAAATGCACACGTCCACATGTACACCATATAACCTACGTAGTACACTAGTATAAATATAAGTAATTCCTCGTCGATCGTGCCTTAATCTCTTTCATCTTAACATAAACAGTATCTACGTGGTCGCAAGATTAATTAAACACAACAATACAAGTACTAATGATGTCATTATCGCGTTGGTACACATACATATTGAAGGCAAATACAAGACTTTTTGAAAATTTAGAAGCTCAAAACGAAATCGAAAATGGGGTAAATTAATAATAATTACCAAACCTTTTTTAGTAGTTTAATACGTTCTTTTTAAAATAAAAATAATAATTTTTGACCTTACATTTCGTAGTTTTATAGTAGATAAGTGTACAAAATATTTCCTTCGTATAATTACTTGATTTAAAATGTAAATTGAGTAACAAACTAAAAAAAATCTACTTTATTTTTTATTTATTGTAGAAAGTACAGTTTTTTTTTGTTTCCTCAGTAAAATACGTCGTATTTTTGAAAGGTAAACGAGGAAAAAGCTTATTAATTCAGTAGGTTAGCATTTTTTCCTTTTCTCATAAAAAAGTAAACGTTTTATTTATTTTACATCATCGCATTGCAGCTATAAAAGCTTTTGGAATTCCTTTTTATTGTTCAAATTAAATTCCACCAGCGTTTCTTTTTGTGATGAAAAAAAGCTCACGGGGTTTACTAGAGTTTCAGTCCAAAAACACCCTACAGAAGGAAACTTACATAATGAAGTCAATACCAAAAACTATTTACATAGTAATAAAAAGGTTAAATTTAAAAGAGTTTTTTCCATTTTTGGAGGACGTTTGTCACTTTAGATTTATCGAGTTCGCTTAAATATATCTAACGTCGACGTCGCAATTTTTATAGCAGCCAATCTTCGATTCTCTTTTTATATTATGTTTCAATTAGGTACAAGAAATGCAAAAAATATTTTTATTTTTTTATTAAAACTTTATTATGAAAATGCTATGAATTTAGTTTTTATTTATATATCTTTTCTCTTATTATCTGAAGAAATAAAAACGAGTAAACACAATTGAAATGGTGTATACTTAGACAGTAATTCCTCTTTTCCATTTTTGGTTTGTCAACCAACAAAAACTCTTTCAAACGAACCTGTGCAGGCGATTTTTGTGTGGAATAACTGAATTAATAAAAAGGTGTTTACACAATTTCGCCGCAGCTAACCGACAATATTTATTTTGCTGTTGGTACATTTTTGTGGTTCTCTGTGTGAACCACTTTTTTTTTTCACGAAACGACGAACGGAAACGGTAAACGATGAGAAAGCACATTCTAACTTTCAGTTTTTAATTCTACCTATATTTTCACATTTTCACAAGCTTTATTTATGTTTGGTTAATTTATTTGAAATTTAAAAAAAAAAAAAGTTAAGCTAATTACATATTTTTGAATAATTTTTACGGGGGTAAATTACCTACATATTAACCGAAAGTTTTACTGGGGCAATATATTATAAAATTGGGATTAACATCAAACAGAGCTTACGAGTGATGTATTAGGGAGTTTGCTTTTAGCGTAATAAACGCACCACTTTAATTCCTATACCGATTAATTCAGCTTATTAATCTAATCACGACTATGTACCTACAACATATCGATCGGATTAATTTCACAAACAAAATTTGTGGTTGGTACTGTAAATTATTTTTATTTTAAAATGGGTTAAATGTTTAAAAACAACAGTTTCGATCGCATAATTTAGAACAGCGTCAAATACTCGTATGTCTGTGTGAAAATATTTAATGAAAAATGATTACACATCGTTCTTAATTGCATCTGAAAGGCCAAGCCGTTAACGAAATTACTCGAAAACGTAAAACAGCTTCAAAAACATACAAACATACACCATTTATAAAGCCGTTTTGGCAGCTGGAAATTTACACCATTCATTTGTGGAATACCTACCTACAGAAGTTACATAAAACTTTGTATAGACAAAGGATATCTACGAAAAAGAAAAATGCATATTTTTTTTTACAATGTAACCGAAGGAGTTGTAAATATATAAGTTGTAATAAATTTTATTGCATACATGGTCAGTTGTTCCGATGGTTGTTATCCCTTTGTAATAGCCCATAAATAACATTGAAGTGTACATGATGTCACAGGCCAGAGCAGATAATACCAAATCGGATGTACGCGGTGTATTTACCAACATGAATCAATAAATTTGAGATACTTCTACACAGATAGATATCTGTCTAAAAAAAAATCCTGATTACGGCCCTGTTTCTAATGATAGATATCTTTAAACTAAGAATTCCGCCTCTTTTCGGCTGTTAATTTTGACCTTTTGGAGTCTAGTGAGGAAACAAAGTGTTCTGCTTCAATGGGTTCCTTCCGCTTTGGAAGCGGCAACTAAAATCGTACCCCATACGATGACCATTAGGGCAATTGGATGCGGACTGTGCGCAAATCTTCTCAGCCCATTTGAACACACATGTTGTGAGAAATTTTAAAAAATGTACTCCAGAACATAAGAAAATTGACTTGAATTGAGGAATAATTAAAAAAAAAAGCTTAATTGACTTGTCTCAGTGTTTTAATGAACTAATTACAAATGAATAAAATTTAAAAAGAGTAATCAAAGAAGAAATTTAATGAGCATAAATATTTTACCCCAGAGGAAACAAGAAAGACAAGGGTCGAAAGTTTCTGTTTTTTTTAACAAAAATATTTTTAATTGTTAATCTCCTCATTAATATTTTTAAACGTCCATATTCATTGTCCTCTAGTGTACTTAAACCATTAGTTTTAACTTAATCTCCAAAAGAGTGAGTATTTCTGAGAAAGTTTCGACCCCTGATGTCAAGTGGGTGACTGTCTCCCTTATCTGCAGGCAACGGCTTTTATGTAGTTTGTCGTTAGGCGCCTAGAAATGCCACCAATAGAGATAACATTTTTCTTGTAATATGCAACAAATGGTCTGGTTATGTGCAGGCAGACCATCATCATCGTCTAGTGTCTGTCGGCTTGGGGGTTGATTGATTTTTATCGAGGACCATCCCCAGACACTTTGGACAAATAAGTGGCAAGAAATTTGACGAAAAACCGAGGTTACGCTAACGGATTGTCGCTCTTAGAAAAACGTACGTGACCCCATCGAGAAAATGATGTATAGATAGTCGATAATACCTATAAGAAAGATTGATGAAATATTATCGACAATGTGATACAATCGAATACTAACGATGAACGAACACTTATCTGTGGAATAGAATTAAGTATCTACATAAAAAATTAAGAAAAGTTTAATTGAGGAATTGTAAAGTTTGTCATAATTCTGAAATTGTGTTCTCAAAAGATTTTTAGAAGAAAAGTGGTTGCTCTTTTCCTGTCCTCTGCTTTGCCAAAGTATGTCGATTAGAACCCCTCATCCTTTTTTTTTTCTTGGTTGGAAATCGTTTTGAAATTTAATAAGCGTCTCTCAGGCTAAAAGGTTTTTCTTTTAAGGCCTTTCAAAACCACGTAAAAACAATTATCGATGACGTTCGATATTTCATGGGAAAGAACAAAAGGACAGGGAGGGTGCGAGTGGAAGGAGTACGTGTTTTTAGAATTAATGAGCCATCGGGAGTCAGCACATAACCTAACACTATATTTCATTACAGAATTGATGATATTACTCTAAAATTGATGGTTTGTTCCGCAATTAATTCGCGTTCTTCTTCATCCACGTCTTCCTTTCTCCCGGTGAATATTTCGCGTCATATTAATTGCCGATTCGATTTATTTCATCCCTTAACACGCGCCGACACATAAAAAGAACACAAATTTAACGAGAAAACTGAAACTGCAAATAAAAAAAGAAAAACCATTCGATAAATACATTAAATTAGTATAGTAGTATACCCAGGGGGATTCTGTGACAACTGGATAGTCCGTGTTTCAAGATCATTCTGATACAAGGAACGTGTTTTAAATTTTCCAGCTAAAAAATGATATTCTAGGGGTGAAAAGATGCAGATGGATAGACCATCCAGTTGTCGCCGCATCCGCCCTATTGTCCCGATTTAAATACATTTTCTTTCTTTCGTTTGCTTTTATTACCCCGTTTGGTAGCTAAAAACACAAGTTTTGATAGAACCTTTGTAAATGTATTGAGCGAACAAGTAAAACGAAATTTCATGGTCGGATAGTTCTGACACTTGGGAATTCGATAACGAATTTGATCTAAACAAACCAGAATGGCTATTATTCAATAGAATGTTCTCGAAAGAGGAATGAGAGCGGAAATTGCAGATCCGTCTTTCGGCCGGCAAAAGGGACGTGGAACACTAAAACCTATTTGCCAAAGGACGAGTTTTCCAAAAAGGACGGAATACGATTACATGTTTTTGATCGTTTGTCACAGGCATTCAGCCAAAATCAAACCGTATTTCGACAGTTTTATTAATGAAAGTAGTCGAATACATTTGATTGATCGGTAATGATTAATCAATCGGTACCTTCCTTAATCAAAACGAAAGGATCGATCACAGCCGAAATTTTAGTTTAATTAAATTACGAATGTAAGTACATAAATATCTAACAATACAGTAAAGTACAAATATTGTTTTGTATAGAGCTTCACCAATTGATTTAATTTAACTTCTATTTAATTAAGTACTGGCGTCAATCATTACTAATTAGAAATATCGTTCTAATTAGGTAAATATTTCCACCTTCACTTGTTCATTATTTTGATTTAATTAAACGATTGGCATTGCTAATTAAATGAGTATTTTCGTTTCTATTCGTTTTGAATAATAATAATAAGTTTTCTTCTTCAGAACAATAATACCTAATCGTTTCAAAGAATCTCTTTCAAAATTAAGGTACGTCGTCGTCGTTTGTTGTACCTACATCAGAACGCGATTACAACATTGGAATCAATTGGAGATAAAACGTTGGCAGTAAACCAATTTCCGTGCCGATTTAATTTCCGGCACGCAGGTGATGGTGTTTCCGTACCAACTGTCGATTCTAAAGCAAATGTTTTTAATTTAAATCCATGCAAACGAAAGAAGTTTTGAAAAAGCTTCACTTAAATACCAGGAGATAGATATTTTCGTGGTTATTATCGTTCGTGGAACCCTTTATCGTTATATAAGTAGGTACGTAAATAAATGGGTTCCTTTTGGAAACTTTTAAAAACTATACGTCGATTATCGGTGGTTGATGACAACTTTATAGTCGAACTATTCAGACTGGCGCTTTAGCTTTTAGTCCTTTTTATTGCATGCGCACATTCGAGTTGGTAGGATCAGTCGGTGGAAAGAAAGCTCGAAGCTCGGCTTCGACCGTTAGTCGCTTTCGGTTCGACGTCGGTCGTTGTGGTTCGATGCGGCTCACAAAACTTCGACGAAAACCACGCGACTCGTGTTTTTATTATTGTTCGTCTTCTTCGCCTTGGCGCGCCAAATAAAATCGCTATACGTCGAGTATTTCGTCGATTCCATCGTTGAAGTCGCCGTGTAATCAAATAATGTGATTCTGATCTGATGTGCATTTTTATCAAAAAAGCTCTTAATTCTACTTTTTGTACAAAGGTAAGGTCAACAAAAGTTAATCTTGCCGTATTTGCTTAGCCGTGATGGTCTGATGGTGACCGAAACGTTATTTTTATTGGCTTAAATTAACTTTTATTGATCTTAACAATAATTTATTAGGTATCATAGCAATAAATTTTTGAAATTTCATTGCAAACTTCAAACCAAAATATAGGTATCTATTTAATAATGTCACAGAATTATGTAATTTAATTAATTAGATCAGTAGGTACAAAACTAATCGAAATATCTGAATAATATTCATTAATTGACGTCAAGGTAACAATTATAATCTAATATTACAAGTAGTATACAGAACATTTATTCGCAGCCTTGTTTTTTTATGCCTATTTACATTATTTATGTACATATGTACAACGCAAATCATATTCCTGTTCTGAAATCCTACAGTATAATAGGGAAAGAAATAGGGGATGCGAAAAAAGCGTATTTTTCGCGTTAAATTGAAATTATATAAAGATTTATTTCCATCAAAACCGCTTCCACAATCTTCATTATTTATTAAATGGAAACGAAAAATATAAGGTCTACTTTAGGAATAATAATTTATAATTTGCTTAAGAAAAATTATTTATTGTATTAGGGATAACCACCACTTAAAAAAGTTTTTATACTTTTATATAAAAACTATTTTATTTTTACTAAGTACTCAGTGACGTCTTCAGATGGAAGAATTACTAATTAGTCAATTATGTATTCCTCCAGCTAAAGAATCTACTTACTGTGTGGTCAAAAATAAATGTTATTGGGGCAGTTTAACATCATCTGGTACATACTTCTGCCCCCATTACGTCACTGGTGTCGGAATTTCCTTTCATCCATGAAACGAATTTACTGCCCCTCGTGCTAAAGAAATTTTCTCTCTCTATCTTTGGTGTAATAAGGAAAACAAATTGCAACTTTAACAACCGCATTTTCTAGACGAGGTTTATTATAGAAATAGGTTAATTTCAAATTTATGTATGCAGGTACATGGATACCTCTACCTGAGTTTGCATGTTTTACCACTTCTTCATAGAAAAATTCTATTTTTTGACCTCGTTATCTTATTTAACAGCAACCTCTAAATAATTCATAGTGTCTGACAGTGGAGGCTTTCTTTGGTTTTAATTTTACGGAAAATTACGCTTTAGTAGAATTTATGTTAAGCCCTCGACCGATTTTATTGCACAGGATTCCATTATCCTGCAGTACTATAATCCCTATTTTCGTAAATTTAAACCAACAGTTGGGTTTTTTAAAGATTTAAAACCCACATAGGCAGCTACGTAGGTACTTTACCTGTCAAAAAAAAAAATTAAATTATTTTCATGTTATTAAAAGCTTTTTTTTTAAAAAATGTTTGCTTAAAATTGCACAGGGCAGAATTAATTTATAATATTCGTCATAGTTTTTAACGAATGCGGTTTTAGATTGTGGTTTGCGACAGGTGACGCAGAAGGAGCGGCACGTGTCTTTGACGCGTCGCGACGCCTAATGCAGGGGTGTTTTATTTCAATTTATTCATGAAGTTGCAAAAGCAAAAGCCCCTTAATTGAATACGTAATGTTGAGGAAACTTGTTGACGTTATATTTTTCTACACGACCAATTTTCCCCTGTACGTCGACGACGCGACACGTCGTATCACGTGAAAAATGAGGACGGCCCGGCACAGGGTGACGCGTCGCGACGCCACAGTGGGTTTTGATGACAACGAATGGTTGTTTATTAATTAATTAAATGTTTTTAATGTCAGAAATATTATTCTGGAACATTTGGAAACTATTTGGATTACTGTTAGTCATTGTAATTGATTTTAGAAAACTCTGGATCATTCAAAATTATTATCGTACATAGCAAATTATTCTCAAAAAATCTGAAATATTCTGGATCATATTATAAAAAAAAAAGTAACTTTAATCCACCACAAATAGTTGTTATCTTTAACTTTTTATTAAGGGGTTGATTTTTGTAAAATTGCAATTTTAAGTTGAGTCATCTTTTCTATGGAGCCGATATTAAACCACAATAAAAGTTCTAAATTGATTTTTAAGCCATAAAGACGACTCCACTTAAGCTCATCATAAAGTAGACTTCTTTTTCATAAAATAAATAGCCTTTAGTTCGCAAACTAAGAAGGTAGACGGCAGATTTTGTCTGTCTCCAATTTAATCGGAAGTTTAATTAAATCAATGGAACTTTCTGTCGGCCAAGAGCTCGGTACACTAAGGAACGAGCTCAGATTACTTTTACGGCCTTTTCAATTCAATCAAGTGGGTGTCCGACGATTTAAGAACTTTAAAATTTTCTTTTTAACTATCTTTCAAATTCGTAATGGTCTTACGTTATAAATTAAAATTAAATCACCAGAAAAAATTCTATACTTAAAACAAAAAAAGTTCTGTTTTAAATAGTTTTTTGATTGATTATTTAACGAGAATCCTCCCTTCAATAGGGGTTATGAATATGCCAGTAGTTTCGCGTTCGGTGTAACTGCCCGGATTTTCGTTTAGGGATGAATAATAGTTTTATAGACACATCCCCGTTTGGGGATTAAATAGGTATTTTTAGGACCTGATGCTGTCGTGGTCGTTGGAAAATATGCGACCTAATAATATACTGAAAGTAAAAAGATACAAAGAAAAATCCGGTGAATAATTCCCAGCCGAGGGTAGTTTATCATCGAAGGAAGCAGCAGACAAAGGATAATCTTTCGTGGTCTTCAACTATGCTAGCTTGCGTATGTCATCCTGCGGATCCTGGAATTTTCCGGCACTCGCAAAAACCGCAGGAATCCGCGATCCTAAAGGACGACAAGTCCTCGCCCAAGCCTGGCAAAGTTCTTAGAAAAACCGCCGTGATTACCATAGAACCTCGTCATGCGGACACGGAAAAATGCGGCCAAAAAGACGGCTCAAATTTTATTAAATCGCCAGAAGAAAGAGACGCTTCCACGTGCAATGTAGAAAGGGGTAGTTTAGTAGCGCCCGATCTATTGACGAATTGTGATAGTGCGGAAGTTCGGGAGTGCAAAAGGACGAATCCCGTCAAACTGATTGGCTGTGAATTGAGAAATGAAAGACTACTCGAAATACATAAAGCGGAGCCTCTCAACTTGGAAAAGGTTTGTCTGTCCATTTCTTTTTATTAAACACTGATAACGTTTATAATGGCCAAACGGGAAGAACGTTCAATGTACGACTGAAAGAACATCATGGCAACTCATGTCGTCACCAAGTACTTGATTTTTTTATCTTAATAATATTTTTTATATTTACATTTTTTTTAATTTAACGCTCAAAATAGGGCGCTACAGGATGCGCGTGCTGCCTGATAGTGAGCACTTTTATCTAAATTATTTTTTTATGTTATTAATTATTAATTTAAAAAAATTATTGTATATTGATAACACCTCAAAGAATAAGGCCCCGTTGAAAAAAAAATGTTAAGTCCGTTTTTTAACGAATAAAAACATACCCACCGTGAAGATCATCTGATAAAATCAATTCCAATACCCTGATAGTGTTTCATGCATTATCAATCATCATTAGGGAGAGTAATCTTCTTTAATGCGAGTCGTTGTAAAGAATTTTAATTAAACTTTACGTAAATGAACTTCCTAAACGAACCATGATGTTCAATTTGTTTAGGAATTGTGAAAATTGTCCCATAAAAAGAAAATTTGGGACATCAATGTAAACAATGTAGCGTTACTAAAACAAGACGAGATCGTATACCTAAGTAAATAAAGAATTTTAGAAACTTTTAAAAATTATTTTTGAGCCTTAATGAAATTTGGTCCATTCGCATATACATATAAAAGTTGTGGTGATAAAATGTGGGCAATTTTTACGTGGCTACGTATAATGTAACGCGCCTTTTAAAATGAGAGCAGCTAATGGAGTGAAATGTAGTTAGTAGTGAGTGCAAAGTTTACAGCTACGTACATCGCCACGAACTCGAATAAAATATAAGAGCGGTGCCCTTTGCATAATTTCTCCATATCCGCGAGACGAGAACGTTGTACGTAGTTGTACTATTTCGAAAGTAAGTACACCGGAATAGTTCTCTTTTGTTTTACTGCAACTTTAATATAGCGTTACTTGTCTACTGATAAGATTATAGTTTCCAATTTGAATTTAAATTGTTGCTCGCTTGCATTCGGCGCCGAGAAAATTGCTCGGGGCTTTCGAACACTCCCAACAACTCAACACTACACCAATAAATATCTACTAGAAAATTTTCTATGAGTTATGTCATCCAAAACAATGTATTGTTCACGAGCTTTCTTCAAAGTGAATCGAAAACTGTTCTTTGTCTTCGATGGTATTCGAATGGAATTTTAAATTCAACTGGGATTCAACAGAATTATTTTGGATAAGTTTTGGATTAAAATCTTGAAAGCTGTTGATCTTTTGGGAATAAATGTTTAGTGGTACTAATTTTATAAATTGTTTGCAGTGCAATCAACCGCAGTAGTATACCAATGGGGATACTGTGACACCTGTGGATGGCCTGTCTATCCACTTCTTACCACCTTTTTCTCTTTACAAAGTCTTCAGCTGAAGAAGTTATCTCTCAAAATATAACTTTTCCAACTTTTTTAAAATAATTTCATAACCATTACAGCCAAAAATACGTTTGGTAGTAGCTCATTAAAAAAAATCAAGCTTTTTTGGATGAAGTCAAACGTTTTGCTTTTGTTTCGACTTTTTTTTTTGTTATTTCCGCAAAATCCAATAGCGAAAGGTCATCGGTAACCGCTCGAAATTTGTATTTGTTAGGTATCGAGTTGTACCAGTCCAATAAATTCAATAAAGTGTAACTGATTTTTACCACAGGGTACAATTTTCCATTATTAAAGTTGATTCGATTAAAACTTATGAAAAGGTTGATTAAGCTTCATAAAAAGCATTTCATTCGTTAGTTAGTTGAGGCGCAATTTTGATTTCCTATTAAATTTATCCAGCGACGTATTTCGAGTTAAAAACTAAAATTCACATACAGGTCGGTTACTGTAACGTGAGCTCTGAAAATTTTACAATCGGCGTAGAAGAAAGAAGGAGAACGCATTCGGAGGAATAAAGATGCAGCCTACGCTCGAAGACTGCGACAAATAAATATAAACTTTTCTAAACGGGGGTACCTGATGTCTACGGTCTGGTACTTGTCAGTTTAATTTATACCTCAATTTCTCGGTACTGGTTTGTGACTCAAAACCAGATATAAATTTCTATTAATTAAACTTATAATGTCTAAATTTTGTTCAGTATAGGCAGTCTCCATTATTTAATAATATGCAGGTATTTATTCATATGTATAAAGGATTTCTTTAATAAATAATATCAACATTGTAACATATTCTATTTTGCAGAAATGCATTTCTTTTGTTATATTATACTAGAAAGCTAAACGCATTAAAACAAATAAATATTAGTTGTCTTCAATGACGGCTTTATTAGTAGGCTTACAAAGCCATTACCGTACTAATTATGAAAATCAACTTATTCTAATTATCTATTTTATAGTCATCTACCACCCCGCTGAAACGCAAAATTAATTGCCTTATGAAAACTTCATTAGGACTTAGGGATGCATTATCATAATAATTTAATCTTGAAAATCAAACTTATTTTAATTAGCTACTTTATAATCCTACAGAAACGACCTTTTTTGTTATATTTTGTAAAAAAAATCATAATTGTTTCAAAATCACATGTTAAGTGAATTGCCGGGCGACTTAGTGTGCGCCCTAAGTAACGAACAGCTAGAGAGCCGGCATTGAAATGATGTCTTTCGATGCCTCTGCAGCTCTCGGCAATAAGTTGTAACATTTGCCATTGCGCATCCTAAGGCTAAGCAAAGCCAGAGCTCATTCTATAATAATTGACCTGTACGTACTCTTTTTATTTATTTTTCTCGATTTTCAAAAAAAAAAAAAAAACATTAATCCGAAGAGAAAGCAACAACATACGTACATACTTGCAAATAAGACTTGTACTCTTTCAAATTACTTACAAAAATAAAATACAAAACGTTACGTTCTACGCAATCTCGCTTTTGTAGCTTTTAAAGACTCCAATTAAGCGACGACGTGATTAAAATATAATAGCTCTAAGGATTTATATCTCTGCAGAATTTTCTATGTAAGACTTTTACTAATTACAAATAATTGGCGCTGTTTAGTTGTTAGGTGTGACAACCGATTCATACATATATATAATATTACTATGAATAGAATGCAATCTGCATGTCATTTACTTTAATATGTTACGTAATTTAATTAAATTTATTTAAAAAAAAATAAAGGGATTAAAAGACCATTTAATTTATGTTTCGAAAATTGTTCGCTTTGTCTGCGTGCGAGCTTTTCAAGCCAATAACGGAACGTGTGTGGTCATTAAAAACTCGTTAACATATTTACCTATTAGGTAGGTAGCAAGCTGATTGTAATTATAACTGTAATTAATGAAAAAGATGTTGTGTTGAAGAAAATTTACGACCAGAAAACCAGAAGTAACTACTTTTATCTTTCCTAATAAGCTTTTCCTTTTTTTTTTAACAATATATCTACACAAAAGTTTTATTAGTTCAAAAAACATAATTTTTGGCATACAGTAAACCATAGAATATTCAGTTTATTTTTTCTAAACGTTCGTAAATCTTTTACCTAAACCTCAAAGAAGTAGAGCTTTGCCTTGTTAATGGTTAACACCAATTCCCCACAGTCTCATATTATAGTCGCTGCGATATAAAAAGTGCCAACTCCAAATTTCACGTGTGTGAACTCGAGTATAAGGAAAAAAGGTTTCGTCATGTCTTCTACATCCATTCCCCGGATGGAAAATTTTGCTCTCCCATAGGTATCCACTTCCGACAACAAAACAGAAGAAACTGGGAGAGAACACGACTTTAAATACCATAAATTCCTATACCTATTCGTATTTATGGTGACGTAACAAACGTGTAAGTACTTATAAACTGGAATAAAACAGGAACAAATTTGTTGACGCCATCTCCATCGTAATGGTGATTGGATAAAGATGGATTCAGTCGATATGGTTTATACATAGAGACCTACGTACGTAATATAACGGAGAAGCACCCATAAATGGTATTATGGGTTGTATAGGATTCTGGTTCTAAATAGAATTGCTGTTTGATATATGGTCATAACCAGTGGCGGTGCGTGATGCTAAAATTGGGGGTGACCTGTACACAATTGTTGGACTTAACAATTTTTTTCAACGTGACCAAAGTGTTATGAGTGTACTATATTTTTTTCAAATTTTTAAATTAATAATTAATACCATAAAAAATTAATTTATATAAAAGTGCTCACTATCAAGCAGCACGCTCATCCTGTAGCGCCCTATTTTCAACGTTAAATTAAAATTAGTAATAATCGAGATTTCAGGAGTTAGGACTTTTTTTTGGAAATTTCCTACCTTTTAAGGACGTTTTTTCCAATTAGCGTTATCACTTATGGTTTTTGAGTTATTTACGAAAAACATAGTGCTTTTATTTTCTCATCTAATTTTGTAGTTTTTTTTTTGTGCTAATATGACATTTTAATACATTATTCTAGGCGTTATTCCGAATCCAATGAACCATCGCATGTATTTTTCGGATCTTAAGCAAAGCCACGTAAGCAGTAGTAGGTAATACGCGTCGTACGTCCGCTGTTTCTGAACGAACGCAAGCACGTAACTGGCGAATACTGTTGCCCAGCCGGCGCGCCTGTTGCATTCGAGGTAGAAAACACGCATCAAGAAAGAACTAATAAAATAGAGTCATTAAATACATAATTTCGCTCTAATAACGTTATGAATATTCAGTGATATTTATCAACATCTCTTCGTAGCTGATGGTAGGTTTGTGGTTAAAGTTACATACTTTTCCTTCTTCCATCTACCTGAAGAACGTCGGCATTAGGTGTTGTTTTCGCTCACAAAGATGCCTAGCTGTAAAATTATCGGTTTGCTTTTATAACGATTCGAACGCCGAAGAGCAATAAGAGATTGCACAAAAACTGTCACTAAAGAATGCGAACTAATTTGTTCCTCGTTTGATGGCAGGTAGCGTTGTTTGCATCATCAGATCCGTTTATAAAACCATTTTAAAGTGTTACAGAAACCGGTCCCAGCAATTATTAGCGTCCATTATTCAATAATAGATTACATTATCATCTCACATGCACCTGTTCTTCAAGTCTCACCATTTTTATTGCGATACGCCGTTATGACACGTCCCAGATAACTCAGAAATATATATTAAAGCAAAATATGTTACCTATTACTCAAGATACTGCTACATTTGCCTTTTTTTTTTTTAACAGAAACTACATATTATTGCTTACCCCATTTGAGGAGGTTTTTGAAAATTTAGAAGCTCCAAAATACCATGAACATCTAAAAAATACTTTTTTTTTTTTCAAGATAATCAAAAGGGACATAATTACCAATTTTTTTACCAAAATAGTGAACCCTTGGCCATGTTTTCAAAGAAATCTCTTTCTAATTAGTAGTTTTAGGGTTTCTAAATAATAATTTTTTTTTATAACAAATTAAATGTTTATGTTAATTGATTTTATTGTTTGAATTTCAGTTACCGGAAGGGGTGCAGCTGAGTTTAAGTGAGCTGCGCGAGATGGCGTGTAGACAGCAGGCGCAGATAGACTCCCAGCAGCAACTTTTGACTGCCAAGGAGCAGAGACTGCGATATTTGAAGGATCAGGACGCGAGGCAGCAGAGGGTCCAGGCGGAAACCGAACGGCTAAGGAGACTGAAGGAAAGGGTTGACGCGCAAGAACTCAAACTGCGAAAGCTCAGAGCGCTTAGGGGCCAGGTGGACCACCACAAACAGAACAATATATCTCTTAGTAAGTTTTTAATTTTTATGTCTGTTTCGATAGGTATTTAGTTTTTGTTATCTCTCTCTCTCTAATTATCCTTTAGATAATTGAAACGTTTCACACTTGCTTTAATTTTCGTGTAGGGTTTCTCGGAATTTCTTACAATCACATTATGTTAGTATCGCAACTGATGCAACCCTCGCGACTTCATTAGACAAGTTAATGATAGGGATAGAGCTGTTAAGATAGCAAAAGGATTCCATTCAATCAGCCGTAAACGACTATGTAAGAGCTTTTACTCCGAAATTAAACCGAATGTACCTATATACGTATTTTATTAAAAGTTCAATTTACAGAATGTGTAGGTACATTTATTGACAATCTACCCCGTTATTGTTTTTGCGAGGGTGTGTATTTACCCTTCTTCTCTGACTTTAACTTGCTTTATTTAACATTTTCCTTTGTGGATGACAGAGTGACAATAAGTCGCATCTACGTATGGTATCTATGAGTTAAGGGACGTTCATTTTTCTTAAAGTTCACAACATGAATAGCTTTCAGGACCTTTTTGTCCAAGGAGCGAAAGAAAAAAAAAAAGGCTGGTGTTGCCTGATAGAGCCCACCGGTCATTGTTAAGCGGGTAAAAACGAATGAGCTTTTGCTCTGCAGTTGACAAGTTGTAACCGAATCAATCACGACTCGAATGAAACTCTCTCGAACTTTAGTCGTCGACGACGACAACTAGTTAAATTTCTAGGGCGCGCATCTTCATTTTCTCTTCCTTCCGTTATCCTTTTAAAGTGTTTTTCGATCCTTCTGACCTTCTTTTTTAATATAACTCGCGGATTCGATGGAAAAGTGTTTCATTTTTCGTATTATCCTTGCAGGACAAATTCTGTTTTATAAAAATATATTAAAATAAATGATGCCATTATCGCGTTTTACTTTTCGTTTCATTTAAACGAAAGAAACAAAAATAATTATCCCGATCAAATTATGAGTTGGTTTTGTCATGTGCATAAAAACATTTCTTTCATTCTAAAAAAAACTACGTCTGGTAACTGTAAATATGCCACGCGTTCCGTGAAATGATGGTACCATACGGTTGAAGTGGTAAGAAAGAATTCATGCATTGTGGAATAGTCGGAAAACTTTTTCCGACAACGAGGATCTAAAGAAACAAAGGACATAAAAGACTCGAAAAATGCATGATACATCGAAATGCCAGCGGTTTTCAACTTTGACCTGTGTGTCAACTTTTAATCGTGAAAACGAGATAAAGAAAAAATATGCACATATGTATTACATTACGTACATTTTTAAAACAATAAAAAAAAAAAGGAAAATAACCTACTCCCTGATTCCCTGATATATTTCCATTATGTTGCCAGGAAGTGGGATTTTTCAGAGCGAGAATATTTTATGAATCCTGTGTTACAAAGCTGTCGCGCAAGCAATTTTCGACCAGCTGCTTTCAAAGTAAAATAGCGGAAAATTACTATTAACAGCAGTCTTTGCAAGCTTCAAGAACCTTTTAGAAAAATGTAATTAAGTGTTCTGAATAATTAACTCAACTAACGTAAACGCGTCTTTTGTACTAGCTCTACTCCATCCCATCCCATCCCATCCCATCCCCTGTCCTGTTACATACATTTTAATTTTAGTTTGTACGTTATACGTTATAAGAATTTCTTTTACAAAATCGACAAGAGTTTTACGTTGAAATTTAATTAAATAAATTTCGACGACTTTAAGGGTAGTAAAAAGCTGAAAAGTGAATCCTGAATAGTTTTCTAATTAAAAACCGTCATCCTTTAAAAAAAGATTTCCTTACTCTCTAGTTCATTTTATTCAATCGAAACTTATTTTTGAAAGTTTTATTAAAATTATTAAGTATATGTTTTTAACTAAATCAATACATGCCATGTTTGTATTCGTTTCACGTAGCAACCATCATGGGTTCTAAGTTAGATGTAGGAGGTGCATAATTCGAAATTCAAATACATATTTATAAATTAAAATGATGTACGAAATGTTTTTTTTTTTTTTTTGAAATTTCCGAATTATAGCAAGTGACCTTGAATCAATAAGAGCCTTATTCAATGAGAAAGAAAAGGAACTTTCGTTGGCTGTGGCTAAAGTAGAAGAGTTGACGCGGCAATTGGAAGAATTGAGACGGGGGAGGAATCAGGATGACACCCCGCCAGCAGCTGCCCTCGAACTTGACAAGTTAAGGAGGGAACTCATGGTGAGTAAACGAAATTGACTTGACTTTTTTCTTGTTGTGTAATAATAAAATTTGATATTCAATTTCGTACTGGCACTTGACAAACGAACAAATATGAAAACAGTACATAACTCAATTTAAGAAAGAAACTACCCAGAAGTTCCTATCTCAGAAGAGATGAATTACTACCTCTGCATTTCGAACTAGAAAACTTTGCTCTCAGATATTAAATTTTTGTTCTCTAAATTATGTACCTATATTGACTGTTGTTAGAGTACGTATATCTGTGTATTAAAAATCGCATTCAAATAGAACAAAATCTCACGAATTAAATCCTGGGAATCTTAATTATAAAACTTTTTATCTCGTTCATTTTTAAGAATACCCCACAGAATAAAAGTTTCGAAGAATAAATCTCAACTTTAGGAACTACGCTTTTATCATATCTTTCAGAAGGCAAAAGGTCAAAAGTAAAGCAAAAATTCGTTTCATAAAAATATGCGTAGAATCAAAATTTCAAAATGTTTACTAAAGAATTGGGGTTGGACGTGTTTTCGTTCGTTCATAAGTGGCATCCGTTTAGGAGTGAGTTTCATATTGATTGCAGTATCGTAATAAGCTGAACGAGCAGCAAAATCAGAGGCTGAACCAGCAAAGGGAGGCACTGGCCGCCCGCCAGGAGGAAATGAGCAACATCGACAAAAGGATTTCCGAACTCCAAGAAAGGCTGCATCGTAAACGACTACTGAATCAACAGTTGGCGAACCAAATCAGCGCCGCTTCGAACAAAGCAGCTTATCATCAGTTTGCAAGGTACAAACTCGATCGTTCGTTGTTATTTCAACCCCTGATACTCAATTTTTTGGTAGACTTACTGGAAACGCGGACCAAACAAACCAGTGTTACAACAGGAAGCCTCAACAGCAGAACCAACAACCTCCCCCCAATGGTCTATCAAAAAACAACATCGCAGCTGTCGAACCCTACAATCACGTCCCAAACAATTACCTTAGAAACATTCACTGCGGTATCCAAGACGTAAGTTCTGACCTTACGCACGTCGAAACAAAATCTGATCATTTGATTCCAGAACCAAACATATCATCCAGTATATCAACACAATGGCGTCGAACAACAGACGAATAAGTCCGAGCAGATCAACAACCAACAACCCCAAGACTGTAACTCGAACAAAAGTGCAGCAGACGGAACGGACACGTTGAAGGAATTCAACGTCTCAAAGTCGGATCCCAAGTACCAAACGCTTCCTTACAACACCAAGTTCACTGTGAGTCTCGTATCGAACCGAGCGACGATCAACAACGTGGACAATAACAATTACAACGAGGGAGGCAAAGACGTACCGGACGCCTCTGTGCAGCACGTGTCGAACATGAACTTGCAAAGTCATCACATGACCGTGCACAGTGCACCTCTGAATGTCGTAAACAAAAATATCGCGACCCCCCTGAGCCAAAACGACTTGATCAACAAAAAACACGAATACCAATCGTCATCGAATGGCACAGACGTTGTTAAAAGTGCTCCTGTAGGAAGCACGGCGTCTTATTCCATGCCCATTCCGACTCTTCACTCCTATCAGGTGAGTGTCTTGTCTTCAATTTTTAGAATTATAAAAATTTATTTTCTTTCACAGAAACCCATCAGTAGCGTAGCTCCAACGTCGGTTCATCACGCGGGAAAACTATCCAACATCTATCAGACATCTTCCATGAAAGTTCAGCCTGTGGAACCGCAAACAGTCAACAGCAAACCGAACCATTCAGCAACAGCAACGGTTCAATCGCCGCAGTTAGGAGCGCTGATGTCACCTCCCCAAGCCAACAGCACCCCTTTGGGAACACCCGAAGTATCGCTGGACAAATCCATTAAACCCGCACTACCACCGAAACCCGCCATAAAACCACCGCCGAGGCAAACGACGCAAATCCACAACGAAAACGACAACCAACTCGATAAATCTCTTGAAGAACTGAATCACCGACCACCTCCACCCCCGGCATCAAAAAGTACGAGTCAAAAAGCCCCGCTGCCTCCCCACGAAACGCAGCAATACCAAGCGGGCGAAAACTTGCAAATAATCAAAGCGAAACCTCTGCAAATCAAAAAACAACCGCTCAGCGAACAACCAAAACTGAGAAGCACGAACGTGACGGCGAAAACGAACGGGTACAACAACAGGAGGATGGAACTGGACACGAAACCGCCCCAAGAAGACAAAGAAGACGTCCCAACAGTAGCGACCACTAAAGAAACCGACAGTCCATCAGCAGAACTGAAATCGACCGAGGTGATTAGGCGATGCAAAAAGGGCAACTTGAAACAAACGGGCAAAGTGAACCTGTCGAGAAGGGTCAGTTTCGACCCTTTGGCCCTGCTACTTGACGCAAGTTTAGAAGGAGAGCTCGAGCTGGTTAAGAAGACGGCGTCGCAAGTGCCGAATCCGAGCGCGGCGAATGACGAGGGCATCACCGCGCTACATAATGCGATTTGTGCCGGACATTTCGAGATCGTCAAGTTCCTCGTCGAGTTCGGGTGTGACGTGAACGCCCAGGACAGCGACGGATGGACCCCGTTGCACTGTGCCGCGAGCTGCAACAATGTCGCGATGGTCAAGTTTCTCGTCGAGCACGGCGCCTGCATTTTCGCAACGACCCTCAGCGACCACGAGACCGCAGCCGAAAAATGCGAAGAGGACGAAGAAGGATTCGACGGATGCTCCGAATATTTGTACAGTAAGTAACGAGAGCGCGTCTAATGTCGAAATGATCTGGGAATTATTTGGGTCTTTTTTTTTGTTTGCAGGTGTACAAGAAAAATTGGGGATTTTATCGGGGGGTGTCGTGTACGCTGTTTTCGATTATACGGCGCAGCAGCAGGACGAATTAAGTTTTACAGCTGGACAACAACTCACGGTGATAAGGAAGGGCGACGAGTACGAAAGGGAGTGGTGGTGGTGTCGGTTGGACGACAAAGAGGGTTATGTACCCAAAAATCTCCTTGGGGTGAGTTTAGTTATAGTTAGTTAGTATAGTTATAGTAAAAATATTTTTTCTTTTACTTACATTACAAATTTTCAGCTGTATCCACGAGTCAGTCCACGTGAAGAGTAACGAGGAACGACCTACAATTTTTGCCTTTTTGACCAACAACTAACAAATTAATAAATATTTATTTATTAGTAGAAACAGTATATTTTGTAGTAGACATGACATGTAGGTTTCGGTTTCAACGTCTTTTTTATTCTTTTTCTATTCGATATAATGTGTCGAATTTGACAAAAAGAAAATGAATATTTAAGCAGAAATGAGTGTGTGTAAGTACCAATTGTACGTTGTTTATTATTTTTAAAATAACGATCGTTTAATATATTTTTCAAATTGTAAATATATAAATACAGTTGAAGAGCATACATTTTATTGTACAAATATTTTTATGATAAAATAAACAACTTGAGAAGTTAGTTTTTATTCTAAAAAATATTTATCGTGTTTTTTTTTTGTGAAGATTTGACTGATAAAATTCTAAGGTAAGTAACAAAAATGCACAAAAAGTTTTTATCTTAACAAAAGTGCACGTGGAACATAAGAAGATGATAAAAGGTAAGTGTGACTTAAAAAAATTTGTAATATTATTTAAATAAATATGTAAATACTTTATTTTACATTAGAAAAGTATAAAATAAAAATAAAACACCCTATAGATTCATTAAAAAAAAATATTAATTTATAATTTAATTCTGGTGTATGCGCCTGGCATACTAAATTTCAAAGTCTTATTTTGGCGAGAATTTTAAAAATTTTGGATCTTGGTACCAGGAGAGCATAAGTTACGTAGGATCGATTTGTGACGTCACGACAAACAATTTTTATATTTCAATTTTGGTGAAGGCGCCTGGCACACAAGTATAAAATTCGTATTTTTGCTAGAACTTTAAAATTTTGGATTTTGGTACCAGGAGAGCATAAGTTACGTAGGATCGATTTGTGACGTCACGACAAACAACTTTTATATTTCTCGTATTTTTGCTAGAACTTTAAAATTTTGGGTTTTGGTACCAGGAGAACATAAGTTGCGCAGGATCGATTTGTGACGTCATGATGAAAATTTATAACATCGACTATTATTACTGGCAGGTGGAAGGCAAGGAAGAAAACTGTAATTTTAATAACTAATTAGATATCTGTAATTAAGTGTTCGGATTTGAACTTATTGTTTATTTATTTATTTAAATAAAGTTTTAAATATTTATCAATTCGTATTTAGAAGACATATTAATATTTTTAAAGTTATTCTTGCACTTACCTTTTGTTTCTTCTCTGCATTTCAACCCTAAACGTGTTAATTAAATTTATTTTTTGATTTTTTTCTGTTTAAAAATAAAATAAATAAATTCTCATTTAAATATAATATATTTAAGTATTTAAATTTAAAGTTTTATGCTACAAAAAAATAGTGGAATGCCCTATAAAAAAATAGACAATTACTTATAATTCAAATTTATTTAAATGTTACAAAGTTTACATTAAAAAAATTATCTTATCGTAATAATTAACACCCCGGATTCGCCCCTAAGTTAAAATTAATGAATACAAAACAAACAAAAAATGAGGAAAAACTTATAAAACTAAAGTTTAAATATAATCTGTGTGAAACTATTAACACTAGGTACGTAATTAAATAAATATTAATTTTATTATTTCAAAATTCTTACGTAAAATGTACGGATTACCATACGACGACATAAAGTAGTAGGTACTTTGTGCAACTTCTAGAAAAAATTTGCCCAAAAAAACACAATCAGTTTCGTCACACTGGCTAGCGTTATTACGTAAAGAAACGTCTGGGATATGTGTGGATCGACCCAGGTTTATTTACCAAATCTCGACCTTAACATTTTGGCAGCTAGGTACCTATATGGTGATGAGCCACGTTCATCTGCAACAAAAAAAAATAATTTTTAGAAAAATATACTTTACGTTACAATTATTAATTAATTAATTAATTTTTTATCACTACAAAAAAACGAGATGTATCTACGTAAAAGAGATTCGAGACTAATCTTTCTTATGTTACTTTCTATAAACTTCGTTTATACATAAGTACATACACGTAGACTTTTATATACCTACGTACGTGTTATATCATTATCATTGCAGCAACTCTCACTGCTCGCAAATATCATTCATTACCTACCTTAGGTACTATATAAAATAAAAAAAACTAGAAGTTAATTGCAGCAGTTACAATAATTGGGTTAATGTACCTGCATAAATGTACATTTCGCGAACCAGACAACCAACGTCAAAATTTTGCAACAGAAGAACTATCCATCTCAAACGTTTACATACAGTGTCTGCCAAAAGTTATGCACAAGTGCGGAAATTTTATAAATAAATATGTAATTAAATAAAAAATGATAGCAGGTACCTAATAAGTAAGTACTATAGGTATACATTTTTTTTTGAATGACACTGTACGAAAGGGTTAAGTAAATCTCTCCTAATTTAATTTAAAAAAAAAATAATAAGGCAGGAAGTGAATCAAGGATTACGAATTACGAGCAGAGAAACTTAATCAGTTTTATAATCACTGAGATATGTAACATAAACAACTTTTCACTCTCTCTTCAATTTTCACTTGAATATATTCGTACGAGGGAAGTGCAGAAAGTAATTGCAATTGTGAGTTGTAGCCGTTACCATCGTTAAAAAAGGCCAGAGTGCTGATTTGCGGCGTTACCTACGGGGGTCCTCGTATGGAACTGTTTTAATCTAATACCCAACAGATTTTTTGATCGCAGATTCTTGTAGAGGAAGATGAATGGAGCATTTGTTAAAATGTTTAAACTGGCAAATAATTGTTGCTACTTATTATTTAGCGTTAAGTTTTGCAAAACGTTTATTTCCATATTTCGACGCTTAGGTACGTAGCCTAAACCGTGATAGATACGTATAAAGCATAAAGACCCTTTTGTAGAAAATTTAATTGTCTACAAAAAAGGTTTGTATAATTTTTTCATATCTATCACGGTTTTGGCTACGTACGTGCCTAAGTGTCGAAAGGTCAAACAACACGTTCTGCAAAACTTGACGTTAAATGAAAAATAGTAACAATTATTTGCCAAAGCTAAAAATTTGCACAAACGCTCTTCTGATCTTCCTTTACAAGAATATGCCATCAAAAAATTTTTGCACGATAAATACCTCGGCTGTAAAATTAAAACAGTTCCCCACGAGGACTTCTTTACTTGACGTTGGGCATTGTGGTCAAAAATTTCGCCGTTTTGGAAAACTTTTTTTTGTAGTTTCCCATTATCTTCATATAGCGAATAAAATTACTAGATACTCAAATTCTGATTTTTCTTAGATGAATAAAACTAAAAAAATGCCAGCTACATTGTTTAGTTCAATAAATGACCATCGAAATGTCTGGAATTATTAGAATAAATAAAAAATACATTAATATATCAAGGCTTGTAGCCATGATTTTTTGCAAGGGAGAGACTCAAAGGCCAAAAAGCAAATTATGTGCCCCCATGAACCTCTATTAGTTTCTCCCCCTGACTACATGACTCCCTAGAGCTGTTGATTCTCTTTCGAAATAGTCCTTGTATTTAATTTAACACTATTACCTATTTTTTCATCAAATTATAAGACATATGAAATACCTTCCTATCTACATAATTATTTTAAAACTACTGAAAAATAACTCACCAACGATTACATTTACAATTATTAGTTACCTACACTTCAATTGAACATACTTAAAAAGTATTACAGTTAAGTTTTTAATTCAAATTTTTCTTCCACAATTAAATTATTTCTTAATATTTATATCGACAAAGAGACGGAAAACACTGAAGAATGTGTAGAAAATGAGTTGTTTATCGATTTGGTCAAGGTGATTTCGTCTTTTTTGCTCGCATTAAATCGTATAAGAGATAAGAGCCGCGTTTTAATCGTATACATATCTACATATATGTTTTGAAGGACTGCTTTTACAATGAATGTTATTTATTAAATCCACATTAACAATATAAAGCCTGAGAAATTAATTCTGAATGTATTGTAGCTAAATAAATTAATATAGAATTGTTACATTTATGTACTTGCATATGCTTACGAGTAGGTAATTAATGTTTGATTTAATAGGGAAGAAAATCTATTTAGATCGCCTTATCGTGTAGGTACAATTTAAATAGGTAGTACTTATGTTAGATAAATAAAATTAGGTACCTATGTGTGCAGTATTTTTATGTACCTACATATACGTAGGTGTAAAAGAAAACATATTTTTTGGGGTATTATTGAGGTTAACAAAGGTCACAACTACTTTTTCTTTCGGTAAACTTTCACCCAAGATTGATTACTTTCTATGCATTGTTAATTTTGATAATACCTAGGTATATGAAATTAATTTCCCACTGATTTGACTCATCATACTACAGATATACCGCCATCGGGAGAGAAATTGATCCTTTGATGGTACAAAAAAAAATATGCTAATATGGCACCTAACACTACTATAAAAAATGCTAAACTTCCTATCTAAATATTTAAAGCAACTCGTATTAAAAAAAAAAAAGTTGTAATAATTTTGTTTGATTTTTCAAAATTACCATTAAGTTAAATCTTTATTTGAACGATAAGAAGAGTTTTGTTTTGTACCGTGTCTTCTTATGTTAGGTATGTACATCGTTGAGGTATCCAGGACAGGTGGAACGAATCTAAAATTATTAAATAACAGAACTGATGGGTAGGTACGTATGGTGAAAATAAGTCGTTAAAGTTATAGGCATGCACCTATTTATTACACGTTACTACAATAAATTGCTTACTTAACAATAAATGTAATAGTTCACACGATAAATGTTATCTGTTATTGTACATACTTAACTAAGTACTTGACTACTATTTAATACTTGAAAGTGTAGGTACTATATGTATGTAAAGTAGTAGTAAAAGGAATTATTATAATTAAAAAAAATTATAACAAGTCGTGAAACTATACAGGGTGGTCCAAGTTTAGTGGCTATTATTAGACGTTTATGAAAAACATGTATTACGTTATATTGTTCACGTCAAATTCGAATAAAACGTTAAATTTTAATGTTACGTTTGATAAGCAACTTGTACGCCGAGGATAAACAGTTTCTGAGATAATTTAATCTGTAGAAAAAAATTCGCTTTCGCAATCCAAACAATAAAAAATCATAACTTTCTCAAAAAGTAACTTAGGGTACTGAAATTTTTACTAAGTTATAGTAGATGTTTAAGACTAACGTAATGCCAAAACTAAGCTTCAAAATTTTTATAGGGCCTTAATAAAAAAATCCCATAATTTCGTTCTTTTAAATAACACCCACGATATTTTATTTTTTAATACGTTTCCACTTTCTCTCATCTTTTCATCCATTATGATATTTTCTACCATTTTATTTAAAAAAATTTGAGCAACTTTGGATTTTTAAAATAGACAATCAAACAAAAATCACAATAAAAACCTTTTTTTCGATTAATGTAGGTATATTACAAAGATGTTCGAGAAAAATATTTCTAATCAATATCTACCCTAATTGGAGTTTTCGTTTTTGGTGATTTTTAAAATAATTTTTATGAACGCTCTGTATGATCTATGAAGGTTATTTTTGGCAGGACGTTAGTCTTAAACCTCTACCAAAACCTGTAAAAAATTTAGTACCTACTGTAGGTAAAAGTCTCTTTTTTATTTTATTTTTTTATTGCGGTAGTGAATTTTTTTCTATGGATTAAATGATCTCAAAAACTGTTTATCCTAATTGTGCTTATCAAACTTACTTCAAAATTTTAAAGTTTTATTCGAATTCGTCGTAAAAAATATACCATTCCATTTAAAATAACAAGTAGGTACTACAAATTTATATAGACCATATGTGTCCTAAAAATTTTCTTCCTTTAGTTCTTCATAGACTGAATTTGGACCACCCTGTATACAGTACCTATGCCTAAGAAAATAATTATGTAAAGTTGATTTGCATATAGGAGATTGTCCAGGAAAAATATATCCTTTGTTAGCAAAGAGACACATCTAAAAATAAGTTTCTGGTATCAGAAAAAAAAAAAATAGACGAATAGACAGTGGCGTACTATCGATTTCCTAAAAATGCTGCACATTTCAATTTTCAAAATATCTATAACTTTAACACCCTGTATTTTAAAACCAGTGTACTTTATAAACTTTTCTACTTATCTTGACCCAGATATAATAACCTCCTTAAAAATCGGATCCCCCTGTATAAATTTTACTTTCATTGAGGAAGGCAACTTTTACAAAAAATTAGTCATCTAATATCTATCCCATAAACCGCTATGCCACCGTAGGCGGATCTAAAGTAAGAGAATAAATACCTCATAACTTATGGGAATCAGTTTTGACCACATGCATAAACACGTAAGGTATTCAGTAGAAAGTGGTCTTGTCTTAACCATAAGCCATTCGACGCCAAGACCGCGAACACCTGTAGGTAGGTACCTACTCGATTAAAGAAAAAAAAAAAAAAATACGGCCGAAGAAATTTCGCGTCTTGGCGCAAAAGCACACGTTCGTCCGTTTGATAGCATCGCATCGATCAAAGAACGATTATCGCTTTTGTTTCATTCATTAAAATCTTTGAGTGTCACTCGAACTCGAACAGAAAAACAAGAACTAGGTACCTAATCGACTATTGTTGAGTGTTTGTGTGTTGTGTTTTGTTTCAGTTCTTTTTTTGTTTTTTGTTATTGAGACCGTCATGCAACTGGTGCCTTCTGTTCTTTTGCTGCTGGCCAGCGTCTACTTGCATTATCACGCCAGTTTTGATATCTTAGGGAACTTTTTTCCACGACTTAAACACGGATATCACCGGAGAAGTCTCGACAAAAGGTCATCTGTAAGACGTACCGCAGTAAGTAATTAATTATCACTTAAAATAAATAAGTACCTAGGTAATTCAAAATTGATTTTTTTTTTGTGAATATAAGGAGATCCTAGCAAATAGTTACGGTTATTTATGTGAGACGCACAGTGTGATAACGGACGACGGATTTATTTTGACCGTCCACCGGATACGGAAATTTCCTCCGAAATCCGAAGACCAACTTCCGGTTGCGCTTCTTCTACCCGGATTCATGGCGTCGTCGGATTCGTGGCTGTTCCGCGGAAGTAACAAAGATTTGCGTAAGTACAATTGTCAAAGATTCATTTTAATCTTTTGATCAGAACATTCATTGAAGCGTACATCTTCGCCGATGCAAGCTACGACATGTGGATCTACAATCCGCGAGGGAACGTCTATTCCAGAAATCACGTTTCGTTAGACCCGGACGTTGACGAAAAATTTTGGAACTTTAGGTAGCTAGTATTTTTTTTTTTTTTTGTGTATTTAATGTTTCTCGAAATTGATGAAATTAAAGTTTTCATGAAATGGGACTTTACGATCTACCAGCTGTTATAGACTACATTTTGAAATTTACTAAGGAAAAAAAACTTTCCATCACAGCACATTCTATGGGCGCAGCGATCAGTTTCGTGACGTGTTCGTTAAAGCCCGAATATAATAAAAAAATCAGCGTCATTATTGCCCTTGCTCCCGCTGCTGTTATCAATTTGGAATCCCTCAATATGGCTACTAGAGCACTCATTCATATGGCGCCACTGTTAGGGGTAAATGATGATTTAAGTAAATGAAAATTGCTTTTGTATGGGACGTAAAATATTTTAGAAATTTCTAAAACACAGACGTTCTTTTGAAATTTTCCCTCAACGGAAATTGAACGGAAAACTGGCCGAGTTACTTTGTAGTGACGATTCTCCTTCTCAAGAACTCTGTTTATCATCAATGTTCGAAGTCACTGGAAGGGATTATGAACAGTTTAACAGTGTAAGTACTTATTTTTTTTTTAAATAAAATTCAAACTTTTTATGATCTACAGTTGATAAAATTTTCTTTTTACTGATCTTTTAGTGTTTTGTAATTGATAATTAATTTTTTTATTATCTATTTAGGCCAATGAAACTGCAGTCAAAAATTTTATGTACCTACTTAATTACATATATAGTTATAAGAGTAGATACTGTTAGTTTATTTATTACACAAATACTTGTAAATATACATGTAGGTATGTATATATTTAATAGTATAGATTAAGTTTACATTCTTGGGTCAATTATATACAGTGGTTAGAATATTTTTGCGTATTGAATACTAATACATATTACGTACGGCCTACATTTTAACATCGAATCAATGTCGAACTTCAGAACAGGAAGGTCGTACGATTTAAAGGCATAAAGTGTACATGGCCAATAATGGTTTTTTGATTATTATCACAAATACGAACAACAAGAAATTTTGAAACCTATTTCAAAAAATTTTTTTTTGTTTGGCACTAACCCATAACACTGATTTCTTTTAGAGCATGTTGCCCACAGCATTCCATTATTACCCGTCTGGTACATCTCTTGGTACAGTAATGCATATGGTGGAAGTATTTCAGGGGCATTTTCAATACGACACCAATGCTACATATAAAGACATGGAAGACCATTCTCACGGTACCCCGTACAATCTATCGAAAGTGACCACCCCAGTTGCTATTTTTTATGGCAAAAAAGACCAAATGGTTCAAAAGAAGGTACGTACGTAGCAAAAATTTGTTTTTAACAGATCTTTGGAAACGAATTTTCAGGATTTACAAAAACTGGCGAAACAATTGGACCACGTCGTGGGTCTTTTTAAGGTACCTCACCATTCTTTCAACCATTTGGATTTCATGTGGGCATCTGATTCTGCTTTGCTCCTCTACACGCACCTTTTAAATTTGATGGAAATGTACAAGTAACGACCGATAAATCTTTAAAGTAACGATTAGGAAATTAATGTGATACTACTTAGTTTTTTTTTTGACAAACAGGGTGATACTTGTGAATTTTGCCATTATAAATTTAGTGAAATAAATAAATAAATAATTAGTATTATGCAGTTATTGCTAAAAGTGACCTGTAAAATGTGAGAGCCAAATATACAACAAATATATTTATTAGAAGAATAAAAAAGACGTTTAATTTACCTATAATTTCCTGTAAATTAATTAATTGTTTTCAGAAAAATAAGTAACTACATTTTTACTGTAATCACCCGCACCCGGGTGTTACCATATTATAAATAATTCACTTATATTTATTTATTTAGCAGATGGGTTTTTATCTGATAATAATTCTATTTAATTTAATCGCAGGTATTTTTGTTTCTTCGTCTCAATATTTCTTTTATTTCGTATTTCTTATTTCCATTATTTTTCTGATTATTTGGAATGAGAATAAGATTGAATAATTTCTTTTAAAATATTTTTCGTACTTAATGAGTGAGAAAAGGACGGAATACGTCTTTAAAACTGGCGTTTTGTGACAACTTTCGTACAACGGAATGCCATCTGAGGCCATGTGTTTAGCCAGAGGGTGTAGGGACGTAAAGGAGGAAAAGGGATGTTTTCGACCACTGCCAAGTCAGTGGAATATGAACATGTGAAAGTCAACTATCGGTAGTTTGAAGTAGAAATATCTGTGTCTCTAGTTTCGAACGATAGGTATCTTAGGGATGTAGAGAAGCGAGGGGAAGCTCGCGAGATACAGAATCGTGTGTTGGTGAGGGTAAAATTTTGGGATAAAACACCGCAAGTTTTAATAGGATAGGCAGTTGAATTTCGGCAGTTGAATTTAGGCAGTTGAATTTAGGCAGTTGAATTTCGGCAGTTGAATTTAGGCAGTTGAATTTCGACAGTTGAATTTCGACAGTTGATTTTAGAGAGTTGAAATCAGACGGTTAAAATTAGAGGATATAGTCAAACAGTTAAAGCAAGAGGGTGAAAGTCAAATAGTCACAGTCCAACAGTTACCGTCAGATAGCTACAGTTAGGTTACAGTAAAATAGATACTGAGGTTTAAAAAGAGTTACAGTTGAGTTACCGTCGCGGAGTTACAAAGTTTAAGTTAGAAATTCGGAGAAGTTTCAGAGAGTTATTGCGCCATGCGGAGAGTTGAGTAGTGTCCTAAACTGATCGCAAGTGAAGTCCTATAGTTATTTATCAAAGCGCATATTTTAAGTCGAATAGTTCGTGTTTGGTTCCGTGTTCGTAATTTGGTACCTGACCGCCGCCACCCCTGATCTAAGTCGTATTCAACCCTGCCACTGGCGTCTGCTTATTAACCATTGTCCGAGAGTCGTACCGTTCGACGCCACCGCCTGACCGACCGTCGAGTACCATAAACTACCCCATGAGCGGTCGTTCGTCCGTCAACCCCGGGCCTGATGCTGCCGATGCCGATGACATACAATACAAAGGTGGGTAACTTACTGACCGATATTTTATTCGTATTTTGAGGTCGTTTAACTTTCCCAGATTTATGATTCTATTTACTGTTACTTTCATTTTGAATTGCATTGCTACCATTGTCTTATTTTACCCTTCAGGGTTAATATATTTTATTCTGTTTGATTGCGATTATCTGGTGTCATTAATTTTAAGATACAATTGTCTAATTCGAGTCCTTTTTGGACCATGTACAATTCTTCACTGATTCATGTACTGCTTCGTGGTACTAGGGAGGTGTACGACAAGCACTTTAATTTGGTTTATTAAATTAGTATAGCCTGAGAAGTTTTGATCAGCTGTTTTAGAATGGGTTCATTCTAACTTTGGTATATTTACCTACAAAATTACGTAAACGTAGCTGTTGACTAAATTGGCCTGAAGCTGTAAGCGGCAGGAGTTTAGAAGGATCTATCTACGGTTTACGCTCCTATGATTAATTCAGGTGAACGTGTAGCTACCGTAATTAGACCAATTTGGCGGTATCTATTCTTTCAGTTGAAGGTATCCGTTTTGGTTTGCTTTGAACCACTAACACTGTTTGAGCATCTCAAGGTTTTGCCTTGGAAACAGATGTGTTTAAAAAGATAGCAGATTTGCAGTTGTCTAAATTTAGGCGAAACTCTTAATTGAAGAACTCTTGATCAGAGAGAGGGAAGTCGAGTAAGTTGACATACTTTGTTGTTCTGAACTGCCATAAAATAGAGGCGACGTCCACTAAGAGTGGCGTGTCTCGAACCATCTTAATTAGAGGCTATGTTCACCAAGGTGACGTGTCTCGACAAACCAATATAGGGCTATGTTCACCATGTGTGACGTGTCCGACAAAATAATAAAGGTTTCGTGGTTACCATGTGTGCCCGATTCCTACCAACAAACTATATACAAACTCCCGTGACATGGCATCTTCAGACAACAGGTATTCTAACATGGCCTACCAAGGTAGCCCATGGGCTTACAGCGGTTGTGGCTTTTTCGACGGTTAAAGTTCACGATCTGCACGACTTTCCTTCTCCCAGTTCAAGACGAACATGCGAGGGTTTTTCCTACACAATTCGTTGTTGCACTGTTTGACGATGTTCGAACTTTGTACCAACACATAACTTTGGCTATTAAATGTCTTTGATAGCACATCTGTCCCAACCCTAAATTCTATGGTAAAATAAAAAGGTGCTTGTCTTCCCGAACCGATACCAAGGGCAATTGTCAATATGTATATTTGTAAATAAATCTTGTGGTTCAAATTTCTTGTGTTTTCTTTGTTAGCACATACAACTTGTACGGAACTCATAAAAGAATCTATCTTACTACATTCAATTAACACAACGTAATTAAAAGGTCCTAACACTAGACGATTCACATTCACAGCCAAATTCTTCGAGTTAATAAATAAATAAAGATTTTTGAAAAGTTAATGTTTTGTTTATTTTTCTTTTCTCGATTTTAACTAGAAAGTGAGGGTACCCCCCTACGCTTGGTTACATTACCACTTGGTGGTTCAAATTCAGTGGCCTATTAGACATTTATGGAATTATTTTTAAAATATTTTCAATAATAGGCCACTGAATTTAAACCACCCTGTAGATAAAATAGTTGGTACCAATAACGTACAGAAAATCCTGAATAATTCCTACGAATTTGAGCAAATAAAATACGAAAATTCTTTCTTGAAGTGCTTGCAAACAAAAATATCTTATCTATTAACAATATTGAAGGAAAAAACTAAAAGTTTGGAATAAAAACATAGTGTATGATACATACCCAACTGATTAAGACATATAATGTAATCAATATTTTTAAAAAGTGCAAAATTTTGGTTTTAAAAAGAAAATGACTGAATTACACATTACTGTGTTATTTACTTTATTATTATTTTCGATTGGAAATTCTTCTCCAATTTTTAATATAAATTTTGAAATAAATTCAAGAGGAAACGTTGACGATAATACTATGCCAGAAGTCTTCAAAAATTTGAATTTCGAAGACGCATATGCCTCTACAGTAAGTAATTAATATTAGTAACAATAAATTAATTATTTATCAATAATCGTAAAGAAATTTAAAAGAATGCGCAAGAATTCTTAAAAAAATAAACCTAAATGATTAATCTACAATTAGTTTCTCATTAATTAGGATCAACTAATAAAAAAACATGGTTATCCTGTTGAAGTTCATTCTGTAACGACAAAAGATTCGTACATTCTGAAAATTCACAGGATTCCTAGAGGAAAAATTGATAAGGATGTAACTGATAAAAATATAGTTCGACCAGTGGTTTTTCTACAACATGGAATTTTAGGGTCGTCTGCTGACTGGGTATTGTTAGGACCAGAAAAAAGCTTGGGTATTTACAATTTCGATATTTATTAATCAACAAAAGTAGACAATTTGGAACAAAAAAAATTGAGTTCTTAAATCGTGTCGATCGAATTGCAAAATTCCTTTTAAATACAATAAAAATTCGTTGAGATTTACATTTGGAATTTCAAAAATCAACATAGTTCAATGCCCAAAAAGTTCAACCAAGCAACCACTATCATAAGAGTATAAAAAATACCAATAAGTTTATACAATATTTGGATTAGGTATCTAAAAATTTCAGCATACCTCCTCGCTGATTCTGGTTACGACGTGTGGATGGGAAATGTCAGAGGAAATACCTATTCGAGGAACCATAGTTGCTTAGATCCGGTAAGATCCCATAGATAGGTACAAGAATAAGTTATATTTACGAGTTCGAACAGTAGTATTTTTTTCAAATTATAAAAGGTAAAAGATGCTGATAAATTTTGGGACTTCAGCTGGCACGAAATTGGTTTCTACGATTTACCAGCAATGATAGACTACGCACTTGAGAGAACAGATAACGAAAAGTTATTTTATGCCGGCCACTCTCAGGGCACTACCGCCTTCTACGTAATGACGTCTATTAAACCCGAATATAATAAAAAAATACGAGCACAATTCAGCATGGCCCCAGTTGCTTACATGAATCATATTTTCAGTCCTTTTGTAAGGATCTTCTCTTTTATAAGGATTCCTTTAAGGGTTTGTATCTACCACTATCAAATCTCAATGGACTTATCCACACACACACGTATACCTATTATATTTTAGTGGGTTGCAAAATTTATTGGTCTAAACGAATTTTTACCAAGGAGCGATTTGGTGGCTAATTTAGCCTCCGTTTGGTGTAGTGACGATTCGATATCTCAATTTTTATGTCGAAACGCGTTATTTGCGATAACAGGTTTCAACAAGAAACAAACAAACGATTCAATGTTACCGGTTATTTTTGGTCACACGCCTGCAGGATCGTCCACGAAACAATTTTTACACTTTGGTCAACTCGTTCATTCGGGTAAAACTACCCTTTTTGACTTGTTTGGAGTACCTACTGATAGATACTTTTTAAATATTTTAGGCAAGTTCCAAAGATACGACTACGGTTATTTGGGCAACTTTAAAAAATACGGTTCCTTAAACCCACCCTCTTACGATCTGAGCAAATCTACCGCCCCTGTGTATCTATTTTACAGCACAAACGATTGGCTGAACTCGCAGGACGACGTTTTGAAACTCGAGACGTCCTTAGGGAATGTGAAAGGGAAGTTTTTAAATCCCGATCCGATGTGGAATCATATGGATCACATATATGGTATCGACGCAAATAATCTCGTTTATAAAAGGATACTCAGTCTGATGCAGCGTCATTAAAAAATGGAGTATTTCAAGGGCTGATTAATATCAAATACATTATTTATAAGAGTATTGTTTATATTACTGATTCAGCAACAATTTTTATGCATTATGTCGAAGTTGAAGCACCCATTTTCTTTGTTTTCCAATCTAAAGATGTATTTATTTATTTATTTATAAATACATAAGTACCTATTTAAATAATTATTTTAAGTACGACGAAAGTAGACAAAAAGAGTGTGGAAATTATGAGACGAGACAGAAATATTTAATCCAAAACGTGGGAAAAATTGGAAAGTTTTTAGTTTTATTTATTGCAGTTAATTATTTTTCCAACCTAATCAATTTTTATTTTGTTTGAATTATTTAAAAATTGAAAAGACCAGCAGAATTTCCCACCCAAAACAGTGGGTTGGATTTAAATGTTACAAGAATAACCGTCGATGGCGCCAAGTTCTGGAAAGGTTAATTTTCGAAAAATATAATATTATTGTGGGCGTTGTCTTCTTTAATGTCCTAATAAATGGACGTTTTCTTATGATAACATGTTCCAAATAAAGCCCTTATTTATTTCTGATTGCGAGATCTTTAAACTGATCATAGTAGCAAATAAAGTACGTTTAAGCACTTAAATTATCTCACTGAACTGTGCCCATCATATGTAGTTTTAATCCAAATGATCAATAAATAAAATCTTTAAACAAAATCAACAACAGGATTGTTATCAAGACAAATAAACACCTGTATGCACTGGCAAGATTTAATCATACACAATGATTTATCTTTAAATTTAGTATGCTTCATTATTATATTATTAATGTATTTACTCAAATAAAGGAATTCTAAAAAGAAATCTTTCACTTTTAGTATTTATCAAAATTTTACATCTATTTTTTTTTAATAGATACATAATTATTTTATAACTAACATGGTCCATGGCCATATTACGAGCTATAACTTCCTGAAGCTGAAGAAAGTTCAAGATTACCTCCTATTTTTGGAAATTATGGTAAGTACCCTCCCTTCATAGGTTTTGAAACAATTTTTTTTAATCTGGTTGTTTTGGTTTAAAAAATTAAAACGAAAATTCCTATAAGCATAAAAAAAAGGGAATTATCACTTGATATTCTCAACAAGTCAAGTTGATAAATCAATCACTGGGCCATCAAAACAGGGTATAAATACCACACAATTGCTGTTTTCATTTCGACAGTCAACATGACTTTACTAGTGATAGCTATTTCCGCTGTTCTGTTCTTTGGACATTGCCACGGTGATGGCACGTACAAGGATAATGCAGATTTCAACGACTTCTCATGGGTAAAGGAAAGTTATCCTTCAGTAGCAACATCAAGAGCTGCAATTATGTTGGATTCGTTAGAAGATTTAGTTCCGCAAGGAGCCGAATGGGCAGACGTGAATCGTACCTTTGTAAGTAACCTGTCTAATTAATTGCTTATTATAAGCCTTAAAGAATTTCTTTTAATTATAAATAAAGGAGCAAATGGTGCAAGCAAGAAGTTATCCTGTAGAAACCCATACAGTAACAACAGAAGATGGATATATTTTGACCATGCACAGAATTCCTTATGGACGAAGTGGCCCATCAGAGAACAGGCCAGCAGTTTTTGTCATGCATGGACTGTTATCTTCATCAGCAGATTGGATTCTTCTTGGAGTCGATAAATCACTTGGTAACTAATTTGGCTTTTCCAAAAAAACTCTTCGTTTAATAAATTCCTAACGTCCTTTCAGCATATATGTTAGCAGACCGAGGATACGACGTATGGTTAGGAAATGCAAGAGGAAATACAAACTGCAAACTCCACACATCTTTCGATCCTAATAAGGATAAACAAAATTTTTGGACCTTCAGCTGGCATGAAATCGGTTATTACGACCTTCCAGCTATGATTGATTACGTTTTAGAACAAACTAATCAAGATAAGCTGTTCCACATAGGACACTCCCAAGGGACAACTACATTTTATGCGATGGCTTCATCAAGACCCGAATACAACGATAAAATTCGAGCTCATTTCAGTCTGTCACCTGTTGTCTACATGAACCATTTGGTCAGCCCTATGCTCCGGATGGCCTCTTTAGTTGACCGTCCTTTAGAGGTAGGTCATTCCTTATTTCATTATTAATAAAATAACAAATAATGAAAATATGAAATTTTTATTTAAGTCTTTCTTGGATCTTGTTGGAGTTTACGAATTTATGCCCAACAGTGAACTATTGGCCGATTTTGGAAACCAATTCTGCAATGATGATAAACTCACACAATTTTTATGTAAAAATGCTCTATTTGCCCTTTGTGGATTCAGTCGCCAACAGATGAACGCGTCTTTGTTACCAATTATGATAACACACACACCTGCTGGATCATCTACGAGACAATTACTTCACTATGGTCAAGAAATCAAGTCTGGTATGAAACTTTTTTCAAGAAAATTTATTTAAATTATTACTATAATAAATTTTTCTTTCGTTGCAGGTTATTTCCGTAGATACGACGGTGGCAGAAGTTACAACAGAAATAATTACGGTTCAAGAAATCCCCCCAATTACGACCTTACAAAAGTCACGGCCCCTGTGTACTTCTTCTACAGCAGGAACGACTGGATGTCCGCAGAAACTGATGTTTTAAGATTAGAAAAATTGTTACCTAACTTCAAAGCTAAATTTCTGAATCCGGATCCCAAATGGAATCACTTAGATTACATTTATGGAATTGATGCTGATAAAAATGTATATACAAGAGTCTTAAGCTTGATGACCAGACATTAACAAAAAAAGAACATGTTTCATATCTGTCATATTATTTGAAAATATAATAAATTCATTGTGTCTTGTAGCCACATCAAATAAATGTGTCAGAAAATGATTCTACATTTTTTTTTTGTTTTTTTAAATAGTTTAAAAGTTTTTAAGTTGTAGCCATTTTTGAGATTGATCAAAAAAAAAAAAAACAATTTATTAGTAGGTAATGAAAAAATTATGAAAAATGATTCTTAATTCAAGAAAAAAACCAATTTTTGTGCTGTTGTATACAGAGGTCAAATTTGACGTTACTTAAAAAATATACCTATATTTTATTCAAAAATAAATGGATAGAAAGAATGCACTTCAGAGGCTCTCAAAATGGAGTAGCTGCCTATTTAAAGACATTTTTTTTGTACGTTACAAATCGATAAAATTGATTTCTGACATGAAAATAACAAACGATAATTGAGATATTGATAGAAATTCTTTCATATATGAGTTAGGTAATATGCGCTTTCTAGTAACAAGTCATACACAAAACGTCGTACATCATCATCAATAATATTGATCGATATGATAAAAACAAAGATCTAATCAATCACGTATCTGTACTCAAATAAATGATTATCTATAATTATTTATTTTTCATCAAAAGGATAGTCACTTCATAAATGCACATTAAAATTTTTATTTACAGATAAAAGGATCATTGCTATTAAACTAAAAATAACGAACAATTAATGTCTTTGTATAAAAAATTTGGCGAAACAGTTACCCAATTTGAAAGACAAATTTTTGAACCCAGATCCCAAATGGAACCATTTAGATTACACATACGGAATCGATGCTCCTAAAAACGTTTATGCAACTGTTATAAGCCTAATGAAGGAACTTCAATAAAATTTTAGATATTAAAAGAGAAAATTTTGTTTTATTAACCATAAACATATTTTAAATGAATTTGATGAAATTCAATGGCAGAGAACTATTAGAGGTAGAAACAGGAGTATATGTACTTATAGGAGACCTAATAGATTAGAATTTTTGTTCTCAAATACTTAGTTAAAGTTGTGTGTTTAGACAAATTTAAAAATTTTTATACTTGTGTATTAGTCATTAAAACAATATTTTTCTCATATCTGAATGATTTTACAAAAATAAAATAAAAATTGCATCACTCAAAAGTGAGTAGGTATCTAATCAAAAAGTTATACAAAGAAATCAATACAAATTGTCAGGGCACCTGTTAATACCGTCACGTTAAGTTGATGGGAGATAAATTATCTATAAGAATATATACAGGGTGGTCACTCTTACAGTGCATACCATTGGGATTTTTGAAATGGTAAAATATACGACGTAGGTTATATTTGAGAAAAGTTATGTTTTTTATAAATTTACTGCCTACATTATTTGCAATATTGAAAATGGGCTTCGAGATTATTTTGTTAGAAATTTCGAGCCTTACCCACTCTAGATCGTCAATTATTTAAAGTATAAATACAAAAATTTAGAAATTATTACTTATCTGCATAATAATTGTAATTAAAAATGATTAGTAATATTTCATATTTTAACCAATTCAACAATAAATAATCTAACCAACATAAAGCTTACGTAAAATAAAAATATAAAAATTTGGTTTTATAATAATGAAGATTACAACAAAATTTTGTGATTACTTAATTTGATGTGTACGTAATTACTTGTAGTTCATCTACCTTTAATTATAAGTCAAGTCAGCATTAGATCAGTAAATGCAAATAACCCACAAAAAATATGAAATAAGCTATTTTTTTTAAATTTCAACTAAACATTATGAACTTTGGTCGTTGGCTGCTGTAAACTATTAAGTACCTATGAATTTATAAAATCAGTCAAAATTTTATGTCTAACCTAACCTAACCTAACCTGAATCAAAAGTATTACCTATATTTTATTCTAAAAAATATTTATTTTTTATAATTATGATAATAGATATCAAAATTAATTTAGTATAAATAAAATTTCGCTATAGTATATAAAGTTATAATAAATTAAACACGAAAGAAATATAAGAAAATTAAAATTAAATCTTTTATACTTAGTTCAAATTTAATCAATTTTTTATCTTAACCTTATTAGCCCCTACACGAATACCGATTTTTTGAGTTTAAGAGAAAAAGAACATTTTGAAATAAATCTGTGGTGCTTCTTTTTCCAATTTTTACTCGTATCAAAATGTCTATTATTATTTTCGAATCTAATAACTGTTCGAATTCGTAAAACTGAGTTATCAACAGTTTGCCATGTGTCTTACTTAGTTTGCAATTTTTAAATAAAAAAACGTTCGAAATAATTACAATATACAAATGGCTTGATAAGCAATTTATGTAATACGAATCATGTAGGTATGATAAAAAATGTATAAATATTAGTAGCCGACCAGACGCGGATTAAAAACCAAAATGACTTTTTTAGTGACGGTTATTTTCGCCACTTTCTTAGTAGAACACTGTTACGGGGGTGGCACGTATAAAGACAACGTAAACTTTACTGACCTTTCATGGATAAAATTAAATTATCCTAAAGGGGTGATAAGCAAAGATGAAATACTCAAAACGTTAAGAGATGTGGCTCCATCAGAAGCAGATTGGAGCGACGTCAATCGTACCTTTGTAAGTATTTTTTTAATAAAAGTTTTGTTTATAACAAGATAAAAATTTAGGAAGAGATGGTGCAAGCAAGAAGTTATCCTGTAGAAACCCATAGAGTAACAACAGAAGATGGGTATATTTTGACGTTGCACAGGATTCCTCATGGAAGAAAAGGCCCATCAGAAAACAGACCAGCAGTTTTTGTCATGCATGGACTGTTTTGTTCGTCAATAGACTGGATCATCCTAGGAGCCGACAAAGGACTTCGTAATAATTTACTTATTTGCATCAAATATCTAACAATTAATATCCTTGATTTCAGCATATTTATTAGCAGAGCAAGGATACGACGTATGGCTGGGGAACGCAAGGGGAAATACCCATTCTCGACGTCACAAAACACTAGATCCTGATAAGGATAAAGATGACTTTTGGAACTTCAGTTGGCATGAAATCGGTTATTACGATCTTCCGGCTATGATCGACTACGTTTTGGAACAGACTAAACAGGATAAAATATTCCACATAGGACATTCCCAAGGGACAACTACATTTTACGTGATGACTTCGTCGAAACCCGAATACAACGACAAGATTCGAGCTCATTTCAGTTTGTCACCCGTTGTTTTTATGAATCATTTGGTCAGCCCTTTGGTAAGGGTGACCGCCCTGATTGACCGAACTTTACAGGTAAGTGAATAAACATTTCTTGAATCCTTAATCGTTAATATTCAAATAATCATTTAAGGCTTTTTTGGATGTCATGGGAGTCTACGAATTTATGCCCAACAGTCACCTACTGGCCGATTTTGCCAGCAAATTTTGCGCAGATGACGCGATAACTCAGTTTTTATGCTCAAATGCCCTATTTGCCATTTGTGGATTTAGCCGAGACCAAATGAACACAACTTTATTGCCAATTATTGCAGCACACACTCCTGCTGGTTCATCCACACGACAATTTCTTCATTACGGTCAAGAAGTGACTTCTGGTAAGATTTTTCAAACTGTCGTTAAAGTTTAAATAACAATGTTTTATTTTGTTGCAGGTTATTTTCGAAAATATGATAAAGGTATGCTTAAAAATACGGTAAAATACGGCGCCCTACGGCCTCCAAGCTATGAGCTTAAAAAAGTCACAGCTCCCGTGTACCTTTTCTACAGCAGAAATGACTGGTTATCTGCCGAAGTTGATGTTTTAAGGTTAGAAAAAGAGATATCGAATTTCCAAGAAAAATTCCTAAATCCCGACCATAAATGGAATCATTTGGACTTCACGTACGGAATTGATGCTGACAAAAACGTTTATGCACACGTCATAAAATTAATGTCGAGACATTAAGAAAATTAAAACAAAATGTTTATTATTAATTGTAAGTAGTAACTATGATAATAAAGTTTCATTAAACAAATTATACTCTTATTTATTATTGTAATTTAAAAAAAAAAAAGTTTGTATCTATATCTATAGGTACATTGTTTTTTTATGAAGTTTTTAAAGTCGTTAAATACAATAAAATTCTCTGGTCGTATTTAATATATTGCACTTAAATTAAATATAACTTTTCTTGTTTTTTGTCTCATTTTTCGCTATATTATTTTAATTGACATCGCTTTCACGTAACATCAAACCACAAGAATTACGTCTACTTGTATCAGGAGTTCAGCAAAGCAAGCTGTAACTCGAGAACGAGAACAAAGCGCGTAAATATACGGAGGGGGAAAGACCGTAACGAGTGCGTAGAGCTGACCCGTCGAACGATGGCACGCTGGAGGGTACTCGCTCGTGAAAAAGCCGCTGATGAACGTTTTAGTTCATCAAGTGCCGCAAGTGGCAGCACTTCTCGGATCGAGTAAGGAAAACAAGGCGGAGTTTAGGTATAGAAAGAATGGCGAGACAAGAAAATATACTTGCGATGATGTTTAAAATAATTTTTGGCTGTGTAATGTTTACAGAAGAAAGAATACATACACTACATGTATTAAAAAAATATTAGACAATCCGATATTATAACACAGCGGCCATAGAGACAATAAAAGTGGTTTTCGAAATATAACAGATTATCAGCAACTAATATAGAGGTTACCCATATAGGTACCAAAGTTTTTGGGGAATTAAAAAGTAAATTTTTCAGTCCTTATTTTTGTTTTTTTAAGTATAGGACAATTAATTGTGGTGCGCATAATTATCCTCTAATAACTATTTAAAAATCAATTACTTAACAATAATGTTCGTTAAAAAAAAAACCGATAAAAAATCGTTCGTAAGTCGTTAACTTTTTATAATAATAAATAGTGTGGGAAAAGTTAGCAAAGCCCTCAATAAAATAGTAAAAGCGCAATTGTGACAAGATACGATAAAAAGGGCAATTACCATACCTATAGTGTTTTCATAAAAAAGTACACCAGATAAAATACATCTGTAACTCTGTAACCTTTAGTATTTATTTGACGTTGTGTCAGTCATTTTCCTTCCTATACGAATGCACACTCAACTAAGTACTATTTCTTAAAACCTACAACCTACAACAACGATTGATTGAGAGGTACTTACATAGTAGGTACCTACTGCTGTGCACCCTTCTCGCGACACACGAGATTGTTAATAAGTACAACCGTTCAATTGCACCGTTTAAAATAAAAACTGCGTATTTGTAAGGATAATTTTCCACTTCCTATCTATCTATCTATCTACTTTTTACAAAGTATTTTTTTTTTAATGAAATAACCTCCACCTAATTGTAAGGCGAAACTGAATTTTGATCAATAAAAAATTAATAGGACTAATCAATCAATGCATAAATTAATAAAATTTACATTTTCTGTCTCATTTTCCGTTGTAATAATCGCTTTTACTAAAACATCTACACAGCATTACGTCTAGTTGTATCAGGAGTTCAGCAAAGCAAGCTGTAACTCGAGAACGAGAGCGAAGCGCGTAAATATACGGAGGGGGAAAGACCGTAACGAGTGCGTAGAGCTGACCCGTCGAACGACGGCACGCTGGAGGGTACCCGATCGTGAAAAAGCCGCTGATGAACGTTTTAGTTGATCAACTGCCGCAAGTGGCAGCACTTCTCGGATCGAGTAAGGAAAACAAGGCGGAGTTTAGGTACAGAAAGAATGGCGAGACAAGAAAATATACTTGCGATGATGTTTAAAATAATTTTTGGCTGTGTAATGCTTACAGAAGAAAGAATACATACACTACATGTATTAAAAAAATATTAGACAATCCGATATTATAACACAGCGGCCATAGAGACAATAAAATTGTTTTTTGAAATGTAGCTAATTGAACTTGATGTGGCTGAATTGAAGTCAAATAAATTATGGGATTTTAAAGTTTTCTAAATCAGAGTAAAAATTTCAAAATAGTATCTAACAAACGTCCATAAATAGACATCTGTTATTATTTTCCAATGGAAATGATACGTTACTCCCATATTTATTTACTTATTATTTATTACCTACACAATTTTAAAACAAAGATGCATTTTACATATTTTTTTTCGTCTTAAATCGAATAGGGTAGCGGGAGCAAATTGTGCAAATGACTTCCGGGTGTCTTCGTAAATGTTCAACAAAAATGACCTATCGCACGAGACGGTGTGTTTTTCCCTGCACACTTACCTACTTATAAAAAATATTTACGAAAATTTAACGTTCCAAAAGTACCTAAGCATTAAACTGCACAATTAAATTGTAAAGGTTTTACATTAATTAAGTATTACATCACTAAATTTATCTAGTTCATGGTACCTACTTACTACTGTTGAAATTCTGATAGGATTTTAGATTCAATTTTGTTGATAATACCTATAAGTATAAGTTCTATTTCAACTTGTGCAGATGGATTATTATAAACAAAATACTATAAGTACGTAAACGTATGATTCGTCAAATTAGTAGATAAATATTCAAAAAGAGCAGCATTTCATTAGGTTAATAGAAGACAAACAAGATTATGGTCGAGCATTTCAAGATAAACTAGACAAAGACGACGAATATTGTAATGGCGCGGTTTGTTTACAACACTACTTAATCAGTAATTAACTTAACTAAGAAAATTAAAACACTTACGTACGTATACAGCAGACAAATATTAACGCTATAAACACGTATAAATTAATCCACGCGTTACCTATAATTAGCAAATTTTTGTTTCGCTTATCACTTGACGTCACAATTCAACAACATTACGCTACCGTTCATCAGGAGTACAGCAAAGCAACGTAGTTGAGAGGGGGACCGAACCGCGGAAATGTACGAAACAAATACGAAGAAAAACCCCGGCTGTCGCGTAGAGCTGACCCGTCGAACGATGGTACGCTGGAGGGTACTCGCTCGAGAAAAAGCCGCTGATGAACGTTTTAGTTGATCAACTGCCGCAAGTGGCAGCACTTCTCGGATCGAGTAAGGAAAACAAGGCGGAGCCTCAACAATAAAAGAAAAGTTGCCTGTGTGGCCATATTCTCCATTTTTGATTTTTGGTTTTTGAAATACCTATAATAATATCAGTAAGTAAAGTTTTTCGGGAATTGAAAAGTAAATTTTTCGGTCCTCATGTTTTTTTAGTTACGAAAAAAAGTATTTTTTATAAATATTGGACAAGTAAAGCGTTATTAATTTTGATGCGCATAATTATTTTCTGATTGTGTAAAATTTATTTAGTGCGACTAATCAATCATTCATAATCAATTAAATAAATAAGAAACCATCAAATACAACCCTATCAACTCTGTGTACTTTTATCAGAAGCACAACAAAACAAGCTATAAGTTGAGAGAGGGGGATCGAACCGCGGAAAAGTACGAAGCAAATACGAAGAAAAACTCCGGCTGTCGCGTAGACCGGACCCGTCGAACGACGGCACGCTGTAGGGTACCCGATCGTGAAAAAGCCGCTGATGAACGTTTTAGTTGATCAACTGCCGCAAGTGGCAGCACTTCTCGGATCGAGTAAGGAAAACAAGGCGGAACTTAAGCAATTCGATGGATGAAGCAAAAAATGCTACGTAGATGGAAAACATTGTAATAATAATTGCTTCGAACCAAGTTATTCGTTTGGAAAATGTTTACAGAAAAAAAAAGTTAGGCATTTAGGAATTATCAGGAAAAATATCTTTTGAAATTAGAAGATATTTTTCATAAATAAATACCTTTCTATCACATTAGAAAAAATACGAAAGCAATTAGACATGCATACATTATTTAACATTTTAAGCTGTACTTCTAAAACACTGTTTGGTGACTTTTGAAATAAACCTACATATTTATAAATCATAATAGTTTAGATCTTTCTTTAATGTAATCCTGATATGAAACAAAAATAAACATTTAAAAAACCATTACTACTATTTCGTTGAAAACACGTCAGGTAGCGACACGTACCGGGACAAAATAAAATACGACCTTGAGTTTGACGTTTAATTTGTCGACAGTTGGAGAATTTCAATTTATAGATGACTTTCTTGACATTGTATAGTTATCAGTCGCTTTTTATCGTATAGTTACAAAATTTCGGTTGTTTACTTTAAGTTCTAGCCCCTACAGTATTGTTCTACGTCAATTAATTATTTAAAATAAGAGGAAGAAACTTAAACTTTTAGAGGTTATATTAAAAGGATATTACGAAATGTTTAACGAAATTAAAACGTTTAAAACGGTAAGTTAAAGTTTTAATTATTAAAAACAGTGTCAGTAACTATATTATTTAAATATACAACGGGATTCACCCCTAAATATCACAAATAATCACCGCAAACACGTCGTGATATTTAGGGACGAGCCTGTTTGATTCAGAAAGTTTTAATTGACCCACGACACGTACATTTAATAGGGCACGTTTTAGTTAATTCGATTTCAACATACGACAACCCCTAGCCGTTTAGAAAAATTCAGAAAACGTCTCCAAAACGGTCCGGTCTTAGATTCATTTTTTACTAAAGAAGAACCAGATAATGTGGCAGACGAATGGGAACATTATGACGGGAAACTTCGCAGGGCAAAAGGGGAGAGTGAGAGGCTACGCTTACCCCCTTGGTTAAAAACTAAGATACCAAAGGGAGCTAATTACAGCCACTTAAAAGAACAACTTCGATCACTCAAATTAAGTACTGTTTGTGAAGAAGCTCGATGTCCAAATATTGGGGAGTGTTGGGGAGGAGGAGAACACCGAACAGCTACGGCAACAATAATGGTTTTGTATAATTTATAAATTAGTTACGTTTTAATTGATTTAAAAACAATTAGCTAATGGGTGACACATGCACCAGGGGCTGCAGGTTTTGTTCTGTTAAAACTTCAAGAGCTCCTCCACCACTAGACCCGGATGAACCATTGAACACGGCCACAGCAATTGCCACGTGGGGCTTGGATTATGTCGTTTTGACTTCTGTAGATAGGGACGGTAAGTACCTACATTTATATGGATTTAAATATTATTTAAAAACATATTTGGCTCGCAGATTTACCAGATGGGGGCGCAAACCATTTTGCAAGTACCGTTAAGGAACTAAAGAAACAGTAAATAACTACAGTTGTTTGACTATTCGTGTTATTAACGAAAACAATTTCAGGAATGGCAATATAATGGTAGAATGTCTCGTGCCAGACTTTAGTGGGAAATCTGAATGTGTAAAAATAATTGCACTTTCAGGATTAGACGTTTACGCGCACAATATCGAAACTGTAGAAAGTCTCACCCCGTTCGTAAGGGACAGGAGGGCAAAATACAGGTAGAAGACTTGAAATAATTTGGTAAACACTTTAGCTGTTTTTATTTTCTTTTTAATAGACAATCTTTATCAGCCTTGGAAGACGCAAAGAAACATAATCCGGAATTGATTACGAAATCGTCGATAATGCTGGGGCTGGGAGAGACTGATGGTGAAGTAGAACAAACCCTAAAAGATCTGAAGAACGCGGGGGTCGATTGTGTGACGCTGGGGCAATACATGCAGCCCACAAAAAGGCATTTGAAAGTAGTCGAATATGTCACACCAACTAAGTTTAAACATTGGGAAAATGTAGGAAACGAAATGGGTTTTCTGTACGTTGCAAGTGGCCCGTTGGTGCGGAGCTCGTACAAAGCTGGAGAATTTTTCATAAGTAGTATATTGAAAAATAGAAAACTTAGCAAAATTTAGACCTCAAACAATACAATGTACTAGAGAAACTAATAAATAAATTAAATAGTTATTTTAAAAGTATTTTTTTTCTTAACAATGTTATGATAGTAATCAATTAAGTAATTAAAAGTTTCTACCTGTAATTTGGTTTATCTTATCTACATTTTCTTAAAGATAAGAAATTCAACGTGACTCAATTTATATTCTATACGCTTAATGAGCGTGATGCTTTTACACAATATCAAATAGGTGCAACTAATTAAAATAAGATGGACTTAATAAGGACTAGTTTACGTATTAATTTAAATCCAAGTGAATCATGTGATCTCAGTGTTGATTCAACTAGAAGTTGGAATTTACCTCTTGTTTCCACAATCAAATTAGTATTAGGAGAGGTAAGTTAATTACCTAAAATTTAGTAATTTACAGTTACCAATTAATTAAACAAACTGCATATGAACATCTTTAACCAAAACACGTTAACATTTTTTGTTTATTTTCCTAAAATGAAACTTTTGTCAAATTCTTTTATCAATTAAATTACGAAAACTTACGATTCTACTATTTATTTCAGTTTTTATTAACGTCCTTATTTCTAAGTTACGGGATTTACCTCACCGAGTTTGTTGGAAATGAATTAATGTCGTACCAATTTGCACTATGGACACCTATGACATTCGTTGCAGTTTGGTTCATAACAAGTAAGGATGATTTTCGTAAATGTTTTTACTAAAATTTCCCTGCAATTTTCTAGATCCCATAAGCTCGTTAGTTCACAAACAGCGAAAGAACAAACATCGTCAAATTATTTGTTCGATAGCTGCGACGATTTTAACATTTTCAATTTTTATCTGGTCTTTTAGTCTACCATGGATTAAATTGCAAATTTTAAATTATGGTGTTATTGGAGGTAAATTATTTAAAAGCTATGTAATCGAAGTTTAAAGACTTTTATATCGTAGGTATTTCTACAAGTTTAATATTAACTCAAATAAGATTAGATGCCGAAATTGAGTTTCAGTCACGCTTAAAATTAATGGAAATTGTCTCCCAAACATCCAGAGCATTAAGTTTACTGGTATTCCCTCATCTCATTGGTCTCCTTATACCTTGGGTTGGACCGTTTAAGGCTCAAACAATTCATTCTGCGATAATACTTCATATTTTACCAATTATTTTAATTAAAAATGATCATAATGGTCAATTTAACTTATCTACTAATACTATTTTAACTCGATATAGGACTATTCCAGGGTAATTTAAAGAGCAGTGTTTGTCTAAACTTAATGAGCAGCTTTCGATTTTTATTTTAGACTAATAAATAGTCAAGAAATGATAGATTTAGGTTCTCCTACTAGAACAAATTTCGACGAAATCGAATCAAATGATGCGTCAAGTACTTCTAGCAGTAGTAGTAGTAGTAGCAGTAATAGCAATGACAGTGTTTCGTCAGTGGATGACGAAAACGAAGATGAAACGATCCATTTTGTTGATTTTAAAAATGAAATGGGTGTCCATGTTTTGCCCCAAATACCAGAAGAAAGCGAAACAGAAGAAGATGACGAACAAAGTTTTCATATCAAAAGATTTAGTATACTTGGGGACAAGTTACAAGAGATTATTGAGAAGGATGAGCAAAAGCAAAAAGATATTCCTGAACCGATCATTCTGTCTGTACGCGAAATTGACAAATTCTCTACTGATAATTCAAAAATAGTTAATGAAAATTGTTACGCAAATCGAACGAACTGTTGCAACATGGTTAATTTTTCACCTTATCAAAAATACAAATTCAAAAGATGTAGAAAAGAGATTCTTCATTTTCTTCAAGAAAAACTTTTAAAGAAAATAAGATTTTGTTGTAGCTTAAAAGAATTTTATGTGCTGCTTTTTACTAAGTCATTAGTCACTTTTGGGATAATTCATTTTATAACAACAATTCCATATCTTCTTTTGGAGAATAAGAAAAACGAAGATGTAATATTATCTGCTGTGGACTGTCCAATAGTTTTATCAGCAATATCAGTAACGTGGATACTTTATCTACTCACCATCCCATGGTTCCCTAACTTATCCAAAACGCAAAAACACGTAATTTTCGTATTTGGATTATTCATAGTTAATTTAAGTTTATTACGTAAGCGAAAATTATTAACTAATATTGAACCGTAAATTATCGGATTACTTTTTTTGCAGCACCCACCGTGGGTTTATACAACGACATCATTATAATATTTTGTCTTATTTTCGGCCTGGGTGTCGGAATAATAATTCATTATGAAGAGACAATGTTCAGTGAATTTATTGGAACATTAAATTGGACAGAATGTAAAGAGTGCGTAGAAGTATTGAGCGGGATTTTGATATTTATAATTTACGCACTTTTTTATGTATTTAATGTAAATATTTACGGCATGTATTTAATTATATGCTGTTTTTATGCCTTAATATCTGTTACATGGACTGTAAATTTCCTTAAAAGATTAACAAGATATTTTTAGAAAAACTAACTAACATGACAAATTTAATTTAGATATTTATTTTTTTGTAAACTGTGATATAAATACTTAAAGAATATGTAATAAATAATTTTAAAATATTCCTGCAGTCTCGAATCTTTTATTAAAAAAAAAAAAACAGTTCTCCTGTTTATTAACTAAATAATTTATTTTTAAAAATACAAGTGCTTATAAAATCGTCAAAAAATAAAATAGTTTCAGTCTATTTAAACGTTCTTAGCAGTAAGAATTCATGTAAGTTACTGAGGCCTCAGAGGAATTCCTAACTGGAAGACTTAAGGGTCTCCAATACCACCAATTATACCACACTAAAAAAATTTAAATGTTCCATTTGTGCAATAAATAAATAAAAAGAACTTACAAACTTGAGACTGTTGCAAAACGATTGATATCGTTTTACAAGAGTGAGAACACTCCGGGGTGGGCTTTAAAATAATATTTCTACTTCCAGAACCTTGAATAAGAAACACATAACTGCATTCGGGACTAGGTAACAAATAACTAGAAGTGTGGGGACCATCAATAAAAATAAACCTTTCGGTGCTTTGGCCAGACCATCTGTTAATTACTTCAGGTCTTGGAAATAATTTACGTATTAATCTGGCAGGTATCATTCTGTTTATTCTCCATGTTACATGAAGTTTAAGTTCAACAGTACTTTCTCCATAATTGATAAAAAGATCTCTAAGGGTTTCAATATGAGAATTGCTGGACTTTATTTGATATGTGTTGTTATCAAAAATGTCCCTGTTAGCATAATACATTGCATGTAATTTAGAAAATGTGACCACCTTCTGATTTGTCTAAAATTACAAGTTGGTCGTTATTTTCCTTTATGTGAATAAAGAATAAAACCTTACAACAACAAGATACGGAATGCCAGATTCAATGATACTTTTGTTCTGAACTCCAGTTATGTCCAAGACTGAATGGACGTTTTCACAGGGCCAACATTCCATATCATTAACAAAGAAAAATGGATTATCAATAAGACATGATTCATCATACAAACCTAAAAATATACAGTTAATTACCAAAACTGTGTTAATTATGTGGAATAATCTTAACTCGTTAACCAAGGAAACTTCTTTATGATAGGCACAGACACAAAACGTAGCAATTTAAGCCCTGGATATATAAATGATTGTACATTTCGAAGAACAATACTGGATGTGGTCTGATTAACATTCAGTGTGATATACAATATTGTGCAAAAGAAGATAACACTAACACTTATTTTTATGAATAAAGAGACACATTTGCACAAATTAAAGCCATTCTTTTGACGAAAATGGGGTTCTTTGTTTATTTTTTTAAGACAATCTTGGAATATTCTGTCGACTTCTTCATCACTGATGTTGCAACTAATAGCAAATTTTTTAATTTCTTCGACATTACTTTTATAGAGTTCTAGCAATTCATTTCTAGACATTATCGATAATAAATAACGACCAATTTTTTATTTTTCGTAGAAATTTTTAGGTTAAAATTGTAGGGTTATGTTTACAAGTTAACGTCAAGGAAACGTTCTGTCTACTATATCGTATACGTCTACATATCGTAAAAGTCCACAATCTGTATATAAATAAAAATATAAAATTAACTAACAATAATTTGAAAGAATAATTTGCATATTAGTTACAACAATAATTTATGTGAGCAATTTATATGCATTTATCATCCATATTTTACAATTGAAATTACATTTTGAACTCATTGGTATGTGATTCCGACAAGAGCCACAACTAAATTTTCGAGGTCATCCCAGGTCATCCTGTTGCTTATTCCTAGGTTATATTCGTTTGTGTTGTGTTATCTGATGTTAATTTAGTCGTGGTTTTAGTGATTTTACATTAAAAAGTAGAATTAAATAGTGTATTATTTGTTCCCCTATAAGTGAAGTGCTTCAAAAGTGATACAGTTTGGTGAAAATAATGGAAGGAAAGGTTCCCGTTACGAAAGGAAGAGGCGCAAAACTTATCGAAGCCATTAAAAGAGCCCAAGAGTCCCGTCCTGGAAGTGAGCCTTCTGAAGCATCAATTTCCGAACCTCAACCACCTAAGCCAAGGGGCAGAGCAGCATTACTACAGAAACTTGTTGAAGCAAAACATAAACAACCTATAGGCGTTGAACCTTCAGCTAGTACATCCCATACAAGTATTACTGAATCAAAAAGACCAGCCCCCGAATCAGAAGGGAGAGTTTCTAGGCTTGCCGAGTCTTTAGCAGCCTCGACAATTTCAACGCCATGTTCATATTTAGGCTCAAGCGGCAGCAGTGTTCATATAACTGCAAATTACATTCGACTGAGTGTGGAAGCAGATCGTGGAGTATTTGAATACGATTTGCGGTTTGAACCTCAAATTGATTCGAAAGGTTTGCGTGTTAGAATTCTTAACGAACATCTATCACAAATGGGAGGAGTCAAGGTATTTGATGGGGGTTCATGCCTCTATCTTCCTATAAAACTACCTGATGCCATAACTATTTTTACTTCACAACACCCTAATGATGAGCAGCCGGTAACTATGACAGTTACATTTAAGAAGAAGAAACGTCTAGGCGAATGCACTCACTTGTACAATGTCTTATTCAAACGAATAATGAGTGCCCTAATGTATACGCGCGTTGGCAGGAATCATTTCGACCCTCACCACAGCCACATGATCCCTCAACATAAGCTGGAGGTTCTGCCAGGATACTGCATTGCAGTGGACGAATACGAAGGGGGCGTGATGTTATGCCTAGATACTCAGCACAGAGTTTTACGTACGCAAAGTGTGTACGATGTACTTTGCGATTTGAGGGTCACGAGCAAGGAAAGGTTTAAAGAGGCCGCTTTTAAATCCCTCATAGGCGCGTGTATTTTAACAAGGTTTGAAATTATTCTATTTGATGTATCCGGCGGAAAATCAACAGTAAAGGTGTAAACCTTAATAATTAGATTTTTTTGTTGCAGATATAATAATAAAACGTACAAAATCGACGAAATATTGTGGGACGTAACACCTAAGAGTACATTCAAGACCCAAACAGGGGAAGATATATCATACATACACTATTACAAAAAACAATACGACATTGACATTAAAGACGTTAATCAGCCGATGCTTTTGAATAAGGTCAGTCGGCTGAAAGCGGGATCTTCAGAAAAAGAAGACTTTTATATATGTTTAGTACCTGAATTATGCTTCATGACTGGCCTAACTGACGAAATGAGATCGGATTTTAAAGTTATGAAAGACGTTGCGCAATATACGCGAGTCACTCCAAATCAGAGACTCAAAGCTATGATTCAGTATCTCCAAAATGTTAGAAGTAACCCGCGTTCACAGAAAATTTTAGCAGAATGGGGTTTAAAATTAGAAGATGGCTCTATCGATTTGCAAGCTAGAGTTCTAAACTCCGAGACCATAATATTCGGAGGTAATAACGAAGCAGTTTCTGATAAAGCAGATTGGAACAATGTCGTTTGCAAGTATAGCTGCTTAGGCCCTGTGGATATAAAACGATGGGTCATACTTTACACAGCCAGGGATACCAAGTACAATTTCATACATCTAGTGTGATAAACGTTATTATTTCATTTAAATGTTGTTTTAGCTATGCCAGAGACTTTGCTCAGAACATGTGTCGCCTGACGGGTCCTATGGGAATTAATGTAAACAAGCCGGAATTACACGAACTGAGAGACGATCGAACCAACAGCTACATTGAAGGCATTGATAGAGTCATTGCAGCTGATGTTCAGGTAAAATTCCTTTCTAACAGGGTAAATTTTGTTCTAAAGACTTCTATTCTTTTAAGGTATTGGTATTTATTTGTCCAACTTCGCGAGACGATCGTTATGCCGCTATTAAACGGAAATGTTGCACGTCAACTCCTGTCGCGACACAAGTTATTAATTCAAGAACCCTCTCCAACCCCCAAAAGGTATCAAATCGTCTTTTTAATTAAACATTGTTATCGTTACGAGAAATTTATTCGCAGGTGCGCGCAATAACTCAAAAAATTGCGTTGCAAATAAACTGTAAATTGGGAGGTACCCTATGGAGTGTCCGTTTTCCCGTCAAGACTTGGATGGTCATTGGCATCGACGTTTATCACAGTCAGGGTAGCAAATCCGTTTGTGGTTTTGTCGGCAGTTTAAACGAGAACTTTACGCGATGGTTCAGTATTACCGTATTCCAAGACAGAGAACTTGGAAACCAGTTAAAAATCGCTTTTGCGAAACTTCTCGAAAAATGGCTCGAAATTAACGGGGGTTTCCCGCAGAAAATAGTGGTATTTAGAGACGGCGTAGGTGACGGGCAACTGGCACACTGTCAAGACTACGAAGTTGCCCAGTTCGAGGACTGTTTGAAGGAGTATAAACTGGAAAATACCAAAATATGCATGGTAATTAATGTCATATCTAAAACTTATTTTTATCTTCAACTAACTGCTCTTTTTCTAAACAGGTTGTGGTTCAAAAGCGAATAAATACCCGCCTGTTTTTGAAAAGTAAGGGCGGTTTGGATAATCCACCCCCCGGTACCGTTATGGATAGCCAAATAACAAGACGTAACTGGTACGACTTCTTTCTGGTTTCACAGAATGTAAGACAGGGTACCGTCACTCCCTCGCATTACGTGGTCGTTTACGACGCGTGCCAAATAAAACCTGACCATATGCAAATGTTGGCGTATAAATTGTGCCATCTTTATTACAATTGGCCCGGTACCATCCGAGTTCCTGCCCCATGTCAATACGCTCACAAATTAGCCCAACTTGTCGGTATGCATATCCGCGCAGAACCATCCAATAAACTTACGGATCGTCTGTATTATCTTTAAAAGTATTTTTCGTAATTATTTACCTTCGTTACTTATGTTAGTTATTGAATGTTACCTCTTATGTTCTACGTTAACAATTAATTTGCGTTCGTCGATTTCTTTTGATTTATGGGTTAATTGTGAAATTTAAATAAATATATATCTTCACTACTTGGTTAAGTACCTACTTAAGATTTTGTTTGTAGAAAAAAAAGAAAAAGTTTATAATTCAGGGATTCATCTTTAAATTTAAACAAATATTTGAAATAATAAAAGAGAGCCGAAATATATTTAAATATATTTTTATATCAGATAGTATTAAAAATTTTACGTTTTATTAAACATAATTAATCTAAATGATCTGTATTCAGTGTTAAGTTTTTGTACAATTTTTTTCACTGCCATAATACTTGTTACACTTAAAAAAAGTACATATGTAGTTACTTTCAATTCCATCTTTTTTATGTCCCTCGTTTCATGTTCGACAAATAATCGTTTTTTATGACTTAGAATTAGAATAAACTATTCCTTTTTTAACTGGTCTCATTTTTTATATACCTCAACCTAAGACTAGTCTAAGTGCGTTATTAAAAACCTAAATATCTCAAAAGGCGTCTGGTGCACCCTGTAAACTTTCCCAAGATTATCATTACAAAAAAAAATTATAAATGAAAAAAGAAATGGACGATTCAGTACATTAGGCAAAAATAAATACATTTTCTTTACATTTTTTTGATAAATTCACCCCATTTAAGACCTATAATAATTACAAACTTGAGATTTCATTGTTAAGAAATAAAAGCATTTATTTTCGTACTTGGAAAGCGACAAAGATGCCTAAAACATGACAAGACGTCGCGTTTTAATACCGTTACATAATAACGAAAAAAGGCCGCGGAAGCCTACTAACTAAAGGCGGATTTACAATGAAAACATAACCTGAATAAACGAAAATTTGGTTCAATATTCTAGAAGAACAGATCAATTACTACCTATAAATTGTCGTTGATAATAAAAGTTTTGAGCAGGTAATAAACCCGGAATTGCTTTCAAATTAAGAAAAAAATGGGTAAAATTAGCTTGCAAATTAAAGCAACATTAGAAAACATCGACGAAATAGCCCCAAATCACCCAGATTACAACTACCTCTTGAAAATGAAGTGCACAAGCTGCGGAGAAGTCTCAGATAAATGGCACGATGTTTCTGAAGCACGAACTTACCCCACAAAGATGGGGAAAAAAGATACACACTTTTTGGCCAAATGCAAATTGTGTGGAAGAGAAAGCAGTATTGATATTGTCCCAGGAAGTAATGGTAAATTGCTAGTGCCTAGTAAATATAGAATATACATTTTCAACAACTTTAGGGAGCTACACAATCGACTGCCAAGGCAACTTCAGGTCTGTAGTAACTTTCGAATGCAGAGGATTCGAACCCATTGAATTTTCACCTGGACCTGGTTGGAAAGTTAAAGTTAGAGAAACTGGAAACGTTTTTGATGCCGATTTAAGCGAAAAAGAGTGGGTGGAGTATGATGAAGAACTCGGAGAATCATTTGGTGTTTACGAATTTGAGACCCAATTTGTTAAAGTTAAATAATTAATTGATTTGCAACAAAGTAAATAAATATAATCTGAAATTAGTTCTGCATTTTTGTTACGAACATTAAACGCGAAAAACTAAACGTGTGTAGTGTGTCATAACAAGAAATGCCAAGTTGGTGTTAGAGAACCGTAGAACATTTACAATAGGCGCATTTTACGCATTTTGCAACAAATAATGTTGATATTAATGTCGCAAATGATCAATAATTATTAAAGCTAACCTGAGACACTACTGTAGGGGGCTCAACCATGACTGATCCAACTCTTCCTTCAGGATTCGAAAGGGGAGCACTTCACAGTAAAAATTGGTCAGTTCACGTGTAAGACACTATCACTATCACAGTATAACACATTGTTCACTTTTATGTTCCAAATATTCGTATTTAACGCGAATTAACACAACAAACACGAAAAAATAGGCGAATAAAAATGAGGTTATGGTAAAATTCGAATTTAAAATCAAATATGTACTGATCGGAGCGACACCTTCGACAAGCTTATTAACTATTTCTACCAGTGGCGTAACGTACGAAGTTGCAGAGGAACTATTTGGAGCGTTTTATGTAAGTTTTTAAAGAAATTGTGCATGCATTAAATATAATTAAGTGTATTACAATAAAAAAAAACACAAATGTCAGATAATAGTTTATTTAGTTATTTATAATAAAAGATCTTTGTACAATATTTACACTTTGCAAATATAATAATTTACCGTTTATGTTACATAAATAATGTACAAAACTCTGTTTTCATTTAATTAATAAATAATTTATTTTTATCACACGTGATAAACGACAAATCGTACATATATGATAAATGGTTACAGGGTGTTCTTTTTTTTTATATTTAGTTCTTTTATATTTTTTTATTATGGAATGCGATACAACTGCACATTTATTTTCAAAATATGAAGTTGTTTCGCAGAATTATTTAAAATTTCTCGTACGCCGCTGCCATTTTTTATGGCATTTATTATATAAAATAAATGATATAAGTGATTTTTTTTTGAAGAACGTGTTTATACAAATTAAATAAATAATGTTGTGTTGTGGCATGTGATGTGGCAGTATATTTGCAGCGGATCTTCTGGATGATTAACGCTGCTAAATGTAAGTTGTTTGGTTTATTTTCCAAAACGTTGCTGAAGTGCCAGTTTTATAAAATAAAATAAACGTTGATTTATAAAGCAGTCAGTCCACAAACGATTATAAAGTGTCTTAAATTAGGTGTTTATAGGGCAGCTGTAAAAAGAAAAGTTTTACATTAAAAAAACAATTTTTAAAAATCTAAATTTGCAAAAAATACGTCGTATTTTTATCAAATGGTTTTTAATTCCATTCAGCCGTTTCGTCATAAACTATTTCTTTATAGCTATATCACACCACTGAAGATGGTTTTACAATATAACAGACGAAACGGCGTATGTAAGTAGTACAGTCTGAGCCTATTTTTAAGTACAGCCTTTTGCTAACCTCAAAATGAAATTTGAGCTTAGTTTGGGTTAGGTTAGGTTAGGTTTAAATACTTTTTGAAACTCTCATGACTGTACTACTTACATATATTAGTTTTCAAATGTTCAAAATGATAATAATTAAGATTAAACAGTATTTTTTGCAAAATGTGGCACTCAAAAAACAAATTTACAAAAAAAAAAAAAACAGTAAGAGGACAGCTCAAAAACTACTCAACTACATTCTACTACAAAAAAACACATACCGTAGGTACCTATACACTCTACGAAAACTACAAGAGGAGGTATAGTAAAAAAAAAAAAACAGAAAAAATACTTTAAGGGATCTTACCGACTTTTGAGACTGGTTGAGATTGGTAGGAAGATGAATGGAGGGGATTGTGGAACTTCCGCTTGACCCTTATTTTTTTTTGTCTTTTTATAAGTCACTAATACTGATCTTGTCATCGAAAAGTTTTTAATTTTTCGATTTATTTAAAAATTTGCATGATCGCCTTTCGTGATACAAACTTTTTTAATCAATAAAAAATACGAACAAAAATCAATTTTTGCTGATATTGACACGTTTAATGAGCACAGTTAATGGTAAACAATTAAGAGAAAAAAATAATTTTATGAATGAATTAGTGGATATATAGCACAAATAATTTGGTAAAAAAAAAAACTGAATTCGCATTTGGAACTCAGTTAAAAAAATTAGCAGGGGTGACCATCACCAATGTGCCATTAAAATGTGCTGTCCTTTTTAAAAAAAATCAATTTCATTTAAGTATAAAAAAAAAATCATTTGAAAAATCCATTTGATCATATCATTATCAAGCGGGATGATGATCGTGTTTGGGGTAGGAGAGACTTACCGAACGGTCTGATTGGGTGTTTATCCCATAGGTAAGTCCTCTTGACGGGAGAAAGATAAGAATCTCTGAGATAGAATGGGGACTTTCCCCAACCAGTGTATGGTCTGTAGGGTCGGAGTTCGGGGTAATTCCACCACCAGGGGTCGCGTGTGATTGAGGAAACGGGTAGGAAAGGGGAAGGATTTAACAAGTCGTACCACAGGAGTCTCTTACTTGGACGAAGGCCTCCGCGAGAGTAAATCGGTTGACCGAAATAGTTGAAAGCTACTTCACTTGGTCGAGGAGCGAATTCGCCAATCTGAAATTAATAAACAAAAATTACTGTGAGGAAGATTTTTACCGAATGCGAAACGTTGGTGTTCGTATTTTATAATAAAAAATAATTTATTAAATATAATTCCCAAACGTTATCAACAATAATTCATTTCATGTAAAGATTCCTTAACTTTCCCAAAAAAATTATGGTACTCGATCATTATCAAATCAAAACTATTTAATTTAATAAAAAGTTACACCCAGAAAAATCTTATTTAAGTTATTTAAGTATGAGAAAGTTTTTTTATTCTCGATTAAATTTTTAAACTAATTTGAAAATAATGATGAAATAATTTTCTTAATAAAAAAAAAAGTAAGATCAAAATAATAATTAATAAGTAGCAAAGTTTTAAAAATAGTTGACGTCAGTCGTATACAAAAACAAAATAAAATTAGAATACGTACATCGTAGCCTCTATAACGGGACATGTTGGCCTTGCCAGTGGTCTATTTCTAGGTTCGCTTAGTTCGGAAAAAGAGGGAAAAGGGGATCACGAGAGACAACAGCACTTGGTTCGAAACTGTTGGCTACTATGAAACTTTTTGTATGTTTAATCAATTGTTGGCCGGGGGAGAGTGATACTCTCAAATCGGTGGGAGAGATTAAGTCAAGTGGGAGAAGATCAAAGTGGAAGGGGTTTCCAAATAAAGGAGACTTTGACGCCCTATTCAAGGTTTTATTAATAATGACGCATCTCGGATTTCATTATTGGCAATGACATTTTTTCAGATTCTGGCTGATTCCTTTTTTAGATTTTGGCCGCACTTTTCTATTCGAATTTGTTTATTTATCAATTACGTAAAACGTTAAGGTACCTACATATATATATTTGACATGTTTTTTTGGAAGAATAACAATTTTCCAAGTGGTTTCCATTTCATTCATAGTTATTTACGTAGATTATTCTTCGTCCCACTCAATATTTTCAAAAATACGTTAGATAATTTAATTAAAAAAAAAATAATAAAAAAAAAGTACTTGCCTTGATCGGGGTGGGCGACCATTTGTCGTATGGGAACAGGGATCTTCCTGGGAACAGTCTATCTAAATCGGACAGGCGGTTAAGATGGTCCAACCAAGAACTATGGGGTTCCCATTTGTTTTCGAATGGTAGCTTGGGCCTCTTGCTGTAAACCAAGTATAGAGGATAGCGACTGAAGGGGTACGTTGTCCTAAAGTTGTCGAAGGCAGAGGGGTATCTACGTTCGCGTTCTGCCTTACGAGCCAAATGGTCCTTCCAGGCTGCTTCTGCATCGAAGGGCCTTAGTTTTGGGATGTGAAAAACTACGAATGCAGAACATGTAATTAGTTTTTTTTTGGGCTTCGATTTTTTAAAAAGCACAAAATACGAAAAAATATACATGGGGAGGTACAATGTATACAGTCAAATTAAATATACCTATTAAATCAAATAATGGTTTCAAAGTCTTTTGGGAAAATATATTTTCATTTGACTGCAAAAATGGTATTTGTTAAAGTTGAAACACGAAAACAGGGTGGTTTCATATTTCGTTTCTTTCAAAAGAATTTCTTGTTTAACTATCACTTAATTTGTTAAAATTAACTAAAAATCAAATTAATTAAAATTATTTTTTAACCAAGCTTCCCAAACGTAAAGGAACCCCCTAAACATTTATGCCACTTTGAAACTGACCATTTATTGTTATAGTTTTCTATAAACTAGTTAGAACTGTATCGAAACATAATAATTTTTTATTTTTCTTTATATTTTATTAATATCATATATTAATTGATAGTAGTGGTTGTAACGTACATAGAAATAACACTTGAGCTATAAAAAAAAACCAATTTATTAAATGATGATGGGAACAGCTGATGAGGGAGGGTTAGTATTTTTTTAATAATTAAAGTAAAAAGAAGCAAAAAAAGCAGATTTCTTACCTTGATTGGGTGTGCTCTGTCCACCCACTTAAAAAAAATTAGAAATGTTTGATCGCACTGTACTCCACCGCGAGTTTATTTTCGCCTCCTCAAAAATACTTGAGGCAGATTAGAAAGGAACAATAAGGGAACGGAAAAAAGATGAGAGGAAATAAATGCAGCAATAAATGTGACATCGCCCTTGCAAATGCTGGAGCAAACAGTAATTTTGTTAAAAGCCATAAGCTTAATTAATAAGCATAATATAATGTCGATTATACTCAGGTAATTAATTATTATTTATTATACTTATGTATGCAGTTAAAATTATCTTGAGTAAAAGTAGAAGAACTGAAACTAAAATTTGTAAAACATGTATTGAGGAAACCCTACAGCAGAGACGTAACGTCAGTCGCAATAAAAAAATGATGTCAGGATTTAATAATAAATAGAGTGTAGGTATTTGTTTGTTTTTAAAATTTTTTTGAGTTTTAGTTCTTCTCGTTTTTGAATGGGAATAAAATTCGTACGTGTAGCTCAAGCGTTTGCCGGGCAATTTCAAATTGGCTGTTTTGTACCATTTTTTATTTATTTTGTAATATTGTTAAAGGAAACTTTGATGTACATTATTTACAAACTCAATAGAGAAAAAACAGTCACAAAAAGAACGACAATGTGTTTATAAGCTAGTTTCGTACAAACATGACACACTTATTATTGTTTTGAAGTATTTATGTACCTAAATAGTTTAATGCCTAAATCATCACACACCTCTCGAAATAATACCTAACACATTTCTATTAAGGCCCTAATTAATTGCTTTTTAATAATAAATACTTACTACATTTTTTTCGCAAACGTCTACTAAATAGATAAATCATATTATGTATTTATTTAATGTATTTATGTAGGTATCAAATTATTGTAATATTTATTAATTAATATAAAAATAGAAGAGGTGTTGCATGTATTAGATAGGTAGGTACGTATTATACATGATGACATTTTGTCAGAGATGATGCGTTAGTACAAAAAGATAGATACGTAATAATAATCGCTTACTTAATGCATTTTTCTATAATTAAACACGATGAAATTGTTACAAGATTCAACTAATTCTAATTTTGTTTTATAGCGACGTGACCACGAAATCGACGATTTTTTTTCTTTAAAGTTAATTCTTGAGATGGTTTTTAACATGAATTTTGATTCTAGAGAGAGGCATTTCTGCGGTGCCCTAAGGTATACGAAAAATTCGATTAGTAACCATGAAAATTTTATTTACCCATAAATCACAAAAACAACACCACACATTTTCATCCATTTGCCAAATACATAAATAATCCCACGATTTTCTCATCGTTACGACAAAGTTATATCAAATTTTTGTGGTTGAAAATGTAGTACAGTTTCTGCAATTTAGTTGTTAATGTAAAATTAGTAAAAGGGATGACTTACCAGGTCTGTATCTTTCGATGGGGTTGTAGCCGTAGTTGTGTGGGTAAATGGGACGTGGAGAATACCCGTAGATGTCCCTGTGCACAGGGTCGTAACGATATCCTGCAGTGTTTATACGTTCAGAAGCTGCAGATGGCTCGTCGTAGATGGATTTTCCATAAGGCCAAGTCGAACTGAACTCGGGAAAGTCTGACACTGGGCGGAAAATTCCACGGGGTCTGCTGTAGTAGGTGCTTTCCGGAGCCCTCAGGTCATCTGATCCTGATAAAACAAATAATTGGATTCAGTTACCTACGTTTTACTTTATTGGGATTCTTTTTCTAGTTACCTTTAAGGGATCTGACGAACGATTGCCAGAATTTGGCTTTCTTTGATGCCGACTCATTTCGGCTTATCATTTCTAAGTGGTTTTTAAACATTTTCGGTCGATTTCCTTTCTAGTCGCTCGATCGCTTAAATAAATAAATACAGATAACAATAAATATAAGAAATCTTTACTCTGTTAGATAAAATTTTCTAGTGCAGGAATTTTAATGTGACTTATGCAGGTTATGACACACGTATCCATTCCAAATACATTTCGAAATTTTTTGCTATTTTGGTTCAGAACCATGAGTCACTTGTCGTCTTTGCAATTTGGCACCATTTCTATTACTAAATTGTTTTCTTAAAACCAATATTCATTGAGATATTTACAAAAGATGAATTTATTTATTGAAACAATTTAAAAATTCCCAGGTTCAAAAATTTATAAAAAAGTAAATTGAGAATCGATTTACTGTTTGTATAAAATTTTGATTTTCCAATTTGCTGGCTGTAAAATGTGAGAGAGACCTTCACTAAAAATAGGAATCCTTGGGAACGTTCTCGAGATGCATGCAGCAATTCGAAAATTATTACACAAACTTTTCGAAAAACGCAAATTTATTTAGAAATAATTACGTACATACGTATGTGTATATGAATGATGGGATCTGTTATTTTGGACGGTTATGTTTACGTAGGCAATAGACTGAGTTTATTTATTTTTTTTCGAATTTTTTGAAAACCGATGCTGACGTTTTTTGCGTGGGGTGTATTAATACATTTTATAGCCACAATAAGATCGAATGGCACAAATGTAGGTACATACTATAAATTGCACTTTATGATTAATCTTAAACACATCATACTTAATTTTGGAATACATTAAATTATTTAAAATTCCAATTGAAAACAATTTGTAAATCTTCCCTTAATTAATTCCCGTTTATGGCTCCGACAGGTGTCTACTAATCTCCTATCTACGGTTCGTATAATGTTAATTCCAGTGCCATTACGTAAGACACTAAATTACAAATTTAACTTGGCTAAATTGGCTATGAACCAACACCTCTACATATAGCCCCGTATATAAATTGGCATTTGCTTCCAATCGTGTGTGATTTAATTGCTACTCTTATCTCTTTGGATTGCTAATAGACGAATAAATGTTGCTTTTATAATTAATAAAGAAATAAATAATCCGTGACGTAAAATTATGAGATATAATAAGTATTGGGTCCAGTTCGTAAATTAAGTCGAAGCATATATTTTTAGAACTTTTTCTATGCGTCTGTTTTTCATAAATATTTGATAGGAGATTTGGCCGGGCACAACCGATGTAGGCCACGTTTAAAATTGGAACACCAAAAATAACCCGGTAACGAGTCAGGGTAGTGTTACTCAAATTATTTTTCGACGTCGCGACGCTACTCTGACTCTCAACAGATCTCGTCAGTCAAATTTATGTTAACAAAGAAACCATTTTTCAGCGATTTAAATGCGAATCTGTTTACTGAATCAGACGCGTTGCATAAATAGCTTCTTAAATACGAGACACACCATAAATACAGCATTATATAATACCTTTACATACTTATAATAAAAAATATAATAAGTACTAGGTAGGTACGCACACAAAAGTCACTGAGTAAAAAATTCGATTCGTTTAGTCACTGACGGTTCACACAACAATCATTAACAGAAAAATATACCACATAAACTACTTACGTATATAAAAAAAAATTATTCTGTTATTTATTAAACTATTGATAATGTAGGTATTTATTTATAATAATAATGATGTTTTCTTTTTTTTTGTTTTTAAATAAGTGAACAATAATTTATGTTAATGTCACTACTAGAGAGATACTGACCTAAAATTAATTGAGAAGTGGACACGTCGTCGTTTGCGGCGACTGCTGTTCGGCACTAACTGTTTGAGCGTCGCGATGCCCAGCGTCCGTACGGGTATTCGCGATTGTGTGTTGTGAAGGGGGAGGGTGGTAGGTAGATAGAACCGATGGAGGAGGTTCGCCGCGCTTTGGCCATAACTCCATTCAAGGATTCATTATGCCGAAAAAATTGTGTATAAGGATCCGCACATGTCTACGTCAGCATCCGTCCGAATTATTTTGTAGGTACTCGTTCTTGCGAGAAATGACGAAAGACGCGCGCGTCAGAACGAGACGTCATCCGTAGTTTTTCTAAAAGGAAAATTTGACACTTTTATTGCTCCCTTATTTTTTTTTTTTCTATTTTTTGATTTACATAACGTCAACATAAATTATTTAAATTGCACAATTTTTAAACACTTAATCAAAATCATCTGTGGTCAAAGTCCGTGCTTTCTAAAAATCCAAAAAAAAAAATATTTTTGGCTCAATTTTTTATGTTTATTTATTGCATCTGCAACAAAAATTCTTTAGTGATTAACAAATGCCCTAATACTCATCCCCATGTGAACTGGCACTTTCTGTGTAAACTTTGGACGATTTTTATAATTCCATCATAAATTAGTTTTTATAATAAATTTATAAACAAAATGTTTATAAATAACTACTGATTCGCTCATCAAGACCATGACCATAATTATCTGGGACTTGAAATTGCATATTGGCATTTGTCTTATATTATTAGTTTTAGTCTTGGTCTTGGTCTTGCTGAAGTGATATTTTATTGGTCTTGACCCAGACCGAGACTAATTTTGCTCATAACTATAAATAATAATAAATAATAAATTTATTTCGTGTTGTGATATCATACTCTCGTGAGATAAATAAAATATTTATGAACGCATTTTAATTTTCGAAATATGCGTTGTTTTTTAGTGGTCACTGCCAATGTTTAAATTTTGTTAAAACGTCTGCAAAATTTATGAATCGAAACTAATATACAGCAGAGCTTTTTGCGTTTGTGATTTACGGTTTGCTGCACAAAACCATTTATCTTGTTCTTTATGGAATAAGAATAAGACGAGAGCTTTTAAACTTATTATATATTTGAAAACAAACAACTCTAACAGCTGTTTCTGTCAATTTCAAAACAACTTTTTTGGAAATAATTTCTAATTTGAGGAATGACTTTATGACTAATATTTTTGTTGATCCAGATTTGTTTTTAGATCACTTCTGATTGTGAGTCAAACTGGAAAATAAATACATTTTTGAGTGCATTATAATTTACTGTTTTGAAAAAATTGTTTATATTTTCATAAAACTACTTGATACAGAGAAAGCTTTCAGTTGTCCAGTTCAGACACGTCTTCCTGTAGGGCATACTTTGGGCCATTATTTGCTATTTAAAAAAAATTATGATATAATTTTAACTATTTTTCCTATCAAAAATGTAATTAATTTATTTATTTAAGAAGATTTAAATTATATAGAATGAAGTAATGTAATTTTTTTTTTGGAACTAAGTATATACGTAAGTTGTGCTCAGCTGTAAACTGAGACAGTATGTATTTGAAAACAGGACAAGGCGAGTTGTCTGTAATTGTTCCATTAGCAAGGTCGATTTATTTTCGTACAGAATTATACAACAGATATTTGGAAACAGTTAAAACGGCCGTCGGAGCAGCCGACAAATGTAAACATAGAACTGGCTCGAAATTTCACTTTGCAAATTTTATTATAGAACAACAGAATAATTCGTTACAAAAAAAAATCTTTTTTCTCAAAATATAATTATTATCTATTAGTCTTCAACTGAACTCACCCTCTACACTTTTGGGGGTTGAAGAGTATCTATTGCCAATAGTAACTAGGGGTAGATAGCATTTGAGGTATTAATTTTAATATTAAAACGTTTTTAAATCGTTACGTAGGATTTTTGAAATGTTTTTCTGGTGGGAGGGTGGGTGTTTATTATTTTAGGAAAATTTTGTGACCAAAAAAGACCATTAACAATTTTATGACATCCTGTTTATTGCTGGTCGTAATAATTTTAATGACGCCCATGCGAGCGCAAAAATTTGCCAAAATATTTATTCATTCGTAGTACCTAAACATAATTTATTACGTATTAGGCTAAATAAAAAAAATATTATAATGCGTCGTAGTTCTGTGATACGATTATTAATTGGTATGGAAACTTGTCAGCTTTTTTTGGCTGCTGATTTTTTTTGTCAAATTAAATTTTCATCCTACGTCCTTTAGGTGGTTGATCCCTGATTCCTAGAAATGCCTGTGACGTCGTCAGCTAATACACAACCGTAATGGCATTTACGTTTAAATAAAAACACATTTCTGGCACATAAATAATATTGTCAAAATTTTCACGTTTTTTCGACATGTTCTTATTTTATTTTTAATATTAAATGACGTAAATACTAAACACTGAAACAGGCAGAAGACGCTTTAGAGGCAGAAACAGGATTAAAAAGAGGATGAGGTAGATTATTGGTTGCTGTGGTCACGTGAAAATGATACTGGAACAAGTAGAACACCAAGAAACATATTACCTTCTGTTACTTGAAGGACTTTTGAGAGGCATATTAGTGGCAAAAACAGGAATAAAGAAGGGATGAGATAGATTAGATTATTGTTTATAAATATTTAAAGACATCAGACTACGTGATGGAGTAAAAAACAGTATTTGAGAAAAAGAACAAAGATCCTAATGCCTCCTGTGATTCGAAGGACTTCTGAGAAGCATAATAGAGGCAGAAACAGGAATAAAGAGAAGTTGAAGTATTAAAAAAGTTTGATTTTTGAATAATATCTAAGAATATTATCAAAGGATTAAATTTGGAATGAATTAATTATAAAAATGAAACCAAAAAGGCTTCGATTTATTCAATAGTCGTCAGGTACTGAAAAGATGAATCAAAATTCAGTTCATTGGATCGTATACTTTTTAACACCTCTATGTATAACGTATATTTATTTTGGCAAATGGACAAGTTGGTGCAGTTAAAGAAAACAGATATTTCTTTAGGTACTTTAAATATAGGCATACGATTTTTTTTTTAAATTTTATTTCGATAATTTTACGTGATTTATTTATTTATTATTATAGTCACGAAATGCTGATATATAGCTACATATATCTGGTTATTTATCAATAAAAACGATTCTTTGCAAATAAAATATAAGTACCTAAGTACCTACCTATATTTTAATCATAATTTAAATTAAAACTTTAATCAATCAACATCAAATGACGTTTCGACATTGGAGGTATCATCTTCAGTTAGATGTAATTTCCGTTCCCTATGATTCTCTTGGATTACACACATAAATATTAATTTGAAATACAACTAGCTGTGGTGGTATTGAAAGTATAAAAAGAAATTTTGAAAAAACTATTGATATGTTTTGAAAAATAGGTTGCAACACACACTGAGAGACAAATTGTTTTATTTTTGTTACTATTAATGAGTTTCGAATGACTCACCTGTGACAGGTCTGTTGGCGTTTAGTAAGTTTTTATTTATACCTAATAATATATCATTAAGTATCTACTTTATTTTTTAAATTATTTTCATAATAGATATTATATAATAATATAAATAATAATAATAATAAAAGCAATAGGTACCTATGCAGAGTATGAAAAATATCGCAAAAAATGGGGAGCCAAAGATCAAAATCCGAGTTGGAAAAGAGAATTTGGTTGTGACTTGAAGTTATGTAGATCTCAATCAGTTTTAGATTTACGAACTAAATTTCTCCTGACCACTCAAAAATTGAAGCAAAATCAGAACAATGACTAAAATCTGAAGATAGATCATCATCTAAAGCAGGAGATCCAAAATACTCGTTTCAATAATCACAATTTTTGAACTTCAAGGAATTTAGACTTTGAAGATCGAGATGTGTTGGGTAACGAGATATAAAGCCAAAATGTACTATTGAAATCAGACTAACAAAAGTTTTTACAGCCCTCAAGGGGTCAAAAAATTGGAAAGTACATAAAGTTAGCTCTCAATCAGTTTTGGAATTACGAGCAAAATCAAGACGTAGAGTAAAATTTGATTTTGTGAATCTGGAAGTTGAGCAGAATCAAAACCAGAGGATCCAAAAATGGTAATTTTAATAAAAATCAATTTTGGATATCAAAGGAATTAGGAATTTAATCCGTGATGGTCGAGATGTGATGAGAGTTTGGAGAACCTGTTTGAGTGACGAGATATGTAAAGCCAAATTGTAGAATTGATATCATCAGATGAATAAAAATTTCCACCATCCCCAATGAGCCAAAAATGGGAAAATAGATCAAAAACTAAGTTGGAAAAGGAAATTTGGTTGTAACATGGAATTAGGTCTCAATCAAGTTTAGATTTATGAACTAATTTGCAAAAACAGAACATGGACTGAAATGTGACTTTTTGTAAATCTGAAGATAGATCAAAATCAACACCAGGAGATCCAAAAACTAACAAATCAATATCAAATTATTTTTAATACTAAAAGACATAGATTCATATTTAATTCAATGATATTACCTTATAGTATGTAGTGTATCAGGAAACATGCATGCATGTTTCAGGATTTGGTAGGCATATAAAGAACGTTTCGATTTATTGATATTGATTACATGAGAACGTCATTGAAATGGGTTTCTTTCAACGTTTTTGTCGTTAAAGCTCGAGGTACATCAGGTATATGTCACTTTTATCGATTGGTTCAGTTTCTGACCCTCATACTAAAGCACAGAATATCACGAATTCTATAGAACCAATCGCCACACTTCCGAATTCTTTTATTCAGAACTTTCAAAAAACCCCAACTTTGATTTATATCTTCCTCTAACTTTCTTGATGTTCACTCCGGAAAAGACAACCAGAGACATAAAATTATCCCTCCCTACTACCACACTCTTCATTTCTTTTTTTTTTTTTTTTACATTTGTATCTATAGGCTGAAAACTAGGTACCACTGTGTGGATTTTATATTGTGAGATTTCCAATGGTACCTAAGTCAGCAAAAGTTTAGGTGCCTAGGTATGTTGTGTAGGCTTTTAGAAAGGTATTAGGCTGGAAATGCGGCCCTTTGCAGGCTAAATTGAGCGTGAATAAAAACCGCCCCTTGCATTTCACGCAAATTTGCCAATGTTTAGGTTCACCACCGCCGGAAGCTGATGTTACGCTTTGCTCAAATCACGAAACCATTAAAAGATGAAAAGGAATCGTTCCCCTTGATTGACGCAACATAAAATTTCACTTTCTTCAAAAGGGATGATATTTATACATTTATAAACTTATTACAGCGATTTTTACAGGGTAGTTTTTATTTAGAACGAATTAATTAAAGATTTGAAACGATGCAAAAATGAGGATAGCCCTATGGGTGTCAAAACGAGCTTAAAATTTCGAAATACATATTTCTTATTAATCAATTTAGAAATAAGGATTTGAAAAAGTGGCGTGAGCTGAGCTACTTGTTATTCTATTGACTAAACAAAAATTATAGAATTAAGGGTTGGTCACGAACGTAGGCAGTATGCAGTTATATTTAATTATATTATGGGAAATAAACACCTGCATCGAGTTTAAATCACGAGTAAATAGGTTTGCACGAGCATCAAACACTTAATTACAACAACGTTTTAATGGCATAAAATAATGACACTATACAGGGTGTTTACAAAAACACTTACTCAAAAAAAAAAGACAACACGACTTATTTAGCTCATTGTGTAACTGTACATTAATTTTGTGTTTATCCCTCTGAGGGGTTGGTATTAGGGAGATAGTTTTACCGCAGGATTTTGAAGGAAGGATAAAAATAAAAAAAATTAAAAAATGGTTTATACGTACATGTTATTGTTCTCGATAAAAGCTGAACGCCCTTAGACTGAAAGGCGCTCGGGTTTGGGGTTGTAATAGATGTCACCCTTGTCGTTTTCTTTGACTATCCTGTCGCATAAAGGCGTGGTCCTTCCTTCCGGCAGTCGACCAATGAGGTGTTCTGTACAGGTAGCCATAGCAACAAGACCGGAAATGTATTACCTGCTCGCTTACGACCTAATGTCCCTTTTACCCCCGGCCTTACCCCCAGGTCTTTAGTACCTAATTAACTTTAAAAGTAGAACTTACGCAGCCACGATGTATCACAGAGCTAATCGACTCTGTTTTGTGAAAGTAGATTTATCGATTGGCGAACGTTTTTAATGGATACAGGGAGATCCCCAAAAGAAAAAAAAAATGGATTCGTCGAGGATACTGAATATCATTTTTCTGTAACAAAAACCCTAATTGCACAAGGACACGTGTTTCATATCGTCGATCACTGCACGATGTTTTAGTCGGTTAGTCAATAATGTCCTTTTAATGCTGCTTTTAGCATTACGTCACGATGCGTGTGGAACATGATGATAATGACGATAAATCGATAGGGTTACGCAATATACATATATCTACCCATTTACAGGTACCTACAATGGACAGTTTATGTAAAAAAACGAAAATTTTGAGAAATACACAAAGAAAAATGTGGAATCACATCAAAATCTGAGTTGGAAAATAGAATTTGGTTCTGACATGAAATTATGTAGATCTCAATCAGTTTTGAATTTATGAACTAAATTTCTCTTGGACCACTCAAAAATTGAAGCAAAATCAGGACATAGACTGGTATCTGATGATAGAACAACATTAAAACCAGGAGACCCATTTTTGAACTTGGAAGAATTAGGAATTTAGACATTGAAGATCGAGATGTGTTGGAAGTCTGATCCAAATCTGTTTGGGTAACGAGGTATATAGCCAAAATGTGCAATTGAAGTCAGACCAATAAAAGTCTTCACAACCCCTGAGGAGTCAAAAAATGGGGAGGTAAATAAGATTAGCTGCGAATCAGTTTTGGATTCACGAACAGAATTTGCCTGAAGGCAAAATCAAGACGTAGAGTTAAATTTGACTTTGTGAGACTGGAAGTTGATCAGAATCAAAACCAGGTGATCCAAAAATGGTAATTTTAATGAATATCAAAATAATTAGGAATTTAGACCTTAAGGATCGAGATGTGATGAGAGTTTGATAAAAACCCTGTTTGGATGACGAGAGAGAATTAACATCATCAGATCAATAAAAATTTCCACCATCCCCAATGAATCAAGAAAAGGGACAATAGATCAAAAACTGAGTTGGAAAGGAAGATCTCGTTATGACATGAAGTTAGGTCTCAATCAGTTTTAGATTTATGAACTAAATTTGTCCTGACTCCTGACCATTCAAAAAATGAAAGTGGTCGTAAAATAGCTATTTCAATACTCATATTTTTTGGATTTCAAGGAAATTAGGAATTTAGATCTTGAAGATACGAAGCCATAGTGTAAAATTAAGAAGTTTTAGTATTTTCTCTTGATTCTTGTACGAAAAAGCGTTCTCTGGTATCAAGGAAAGGATTAGGTACTTACTGATATTAATTTTGGAACAGATGGTTCGCATTTGGTCCTGTGCGATCGATAGGACCTTTGTGTAATAGTAATTTATTTAAATGCAAAGAAAGTTTGCGAACGGGCGGTTACAAGTTTCGTCCCCGATGTCCCCATGTTCATGTCCGGAACAGATAAAGTTTCGGATTCCATTGTGAGATTGATCGAGTTCGCGTCCTTTGTATGCACGAGTGCTTGCAAAGCGGAAGATGCCAATAAACTGTGAATAATACCCGGAATTCGATTTCCAACTAGTCGACGTCAGCCAACGTTTCGGAAGAACGAGCCCGACCATCTTCTTCTATTTTCTCAAAACACTGAAAATTCATAGCTCCTGCACCAGAAATTACATACATTATCAGCGACTGAGTCTTCGACTCTTTTCCCATATCGTCATGAATATATTTTGGTGGTTGTATAAACAATTCTCCCCAATATGTTTAAGGGCAAATGAAGACACGCGCATCCCCCTAATTGAAAACAAACACGTACCTTTCGGCAGTGCAAACAAGACTCAAAACAATCATTTTGCAGACGTTTAACACCAGAGGATGACCGCTATCTGCTGAGAAACAATTAATTGCTTTGGTCGCTTTCTGTTGACGTGCTAATGAGAACAAAGGGAATAGGGAGCAAAATGCATTGGGGGATGAAACCTGAAGCTACCGGAAATGGACAAGCGTGACTGACACGTGACTTACCTCAGTCACAACACTGAATTGTTGGGCAGTATTACGAAAAAATATTTGATCTATCTGAACGATAAGTAAATGTACAATAAATGGGTTTGTCTTGGACTTATATTTTATCTTTTAACCCCCTCGTTACCATAAAACAAACGGCTGTAAAATCACGTTGTCTCGCCCAATTTGCGATCATCCCCCGAACGGCTGTTGTTTTTACCATATTACTTTTACCCCTCGACTTCATCAACTTAAATCCTGTGTCGTTTATCATTGTTCGATCTCTTCGCAATCCTCAAGGCTTTTAATAAAAACGTCAACCGAAGTCACGTATTAATGAAATCATGGGATTTAAAGTTCAAATTAAAATTAGAGGGATGGGGACACGGCGCATTTAACGTCTTAAATAAAGCTTATAAGCCACCGAAGTCGAACCACCCCAACAAACAAACATCACGTAAGGGTTGAACTACATTGTGGAAAATGGTTAAAAGGTCATCTAATATGTAATTTGGAGGTAATTACATAAGTACATATTCCAAAAATATAAATTACAGCTTACAGATGTTCGTAATCGTAACATTTAAGTAATTTTCTACTTGGCATGTTCAATCAGAACATTCCTTGAAGTACAAAAATGGGTTTCTATTTCGGTCGTGGATTCGGCCGAATTTAGCCGCGAAAATAAGAACAAGCGAACTGTTAATAACCACCGGAGGGAAAATAGACACGATTTGAGTCACCTGGTTAAATAAAGTCCAAACAAATCGTTTCGGGATCCACGCAGACTGACGTACAGGTGAAAATTTCGTACTATTCTAAATAGTAAAGTAGGTATCCACTCTGAATCACGCGATTTATTACTCACAAATGAACCAATTGCACCAGCGATTAAACAAATTTTTTTATTAAACAAGGAAACAATTTTTATATAAAAGAGAAAAAAAAAATAAAACCAGATTTGTGGTCTATTTAAAATTTTTTTTTACATCAGAATCAATGAATAGAACAAGTGCAATTGGGTCGTTCTTTTAAACTATAAGCAGCTGATATCGAAACCGATGTTTCGTCCCCTTGACACCCTTATTAATAACCATTTATGCATCCCTCGTGCATTACCGCCGATTAGCAGATGATTAGGTACTCTCAAACATCTGCTTTTTCCCATTGTCTTAAGTGTGGTCACGCACCAGTTTGAGTTTTGGGAATCCAAAAAGTCAAAAATATACAACTTCTCAACTGCATGTAACATGATAAAAGGAGTGTGTGTGTGGAAGAAGCTAACGATATCGGATGCGATAATAAAAGCGTAACCGGACGATAAGGCGCCCAATGGGGTGGACATGACTTGACGTTTCCCGCATATCACCGTCGTCATCAGCGGGGCAGGTCAACAGAGAGATGGCACACTAAAACGAAGCGAATGTGTATGACCATTCATCATAACCGTGAAACATAATGCGCTGCCCACTCGGAATCATCCAGCTTGAAACTTGCAGATAAGTCCATGGAATTTAGCCACCGCACCACATTACGTATATTGTGCATGTGAGGGTGTTATAACAAGCACAATCTGTTTTCGAGGGTTCAACGATGATGACGTTCTAAAATACTGGTGGTCGATCGCACCACCACCACCACCACCAGAAGACGACGTTATAAATAATTGTAAGTACAGTCGTAGCACTTTTTTCTTTTTACTATACAAAGTACGAATAGAAAACAGGATATGGTGACAATAAGACGTAATCCCGGTTGCGTAGGTCAGTGTTAAAATGGACGAAGAAGAATCGGCGCGGCGGACAAACAAAGGTGACAACACGTGTATTCTTCTTTGGCGGATCCCCAGGTGGTTGCAACCGCAAATATTGATTTTTCGGCTAACTTTTGCCCGTGAAGTTTTCCCTTTCTTTGGCCCGCAGACTTACGTCCGCCCTCTTATTATACACTAACTTTGGGCAATTTATGTAGGTATACCTATGCCATAGGTACCATTGGGCGTGTGTCAAAGGCTTTTCTTACCATTTCTCGACGCGACATATGTTAGACATCCATTATTTTCTAGTCTAAGAATTGTTAAAGAATTACATACATCCAAAATGCTCACAAAGCCATTTTAACACTCTAAAGAAAGAAATTCACGAATTATACTCATAGTAGCGTCTTAGGGGCTTAAAGAATCTGTACGTCATCCCCTTAAAACGGTACGTAATTAGGGCTTTAAATTTTTTGCTACAATCCTGAAATTCTATTTTAAAAAATTATACATATTATGAAGTGTAATTTCTTTGAGAATTGGCAAAAGTGTGTTTAAAATAAAATATAGGTCGGTTGTAAATTCTTTAGATGACCTAGATCTTCAACTCGCCCCTTGACTAATTCGAGACGATCGTATTTATAAATGAGGTACAGACACAACTTGCTCTCTTAATCGGTTTATTAAATGAAGCCACAATAAATTGCAGAAAGTTTGACCTAAAAATGTATCCATATGCCAAATTATGTTGATGTATACCAAGGTGCGCCGGTGTCCATTACCAATTTTCTTTAGTAAATTACTGGGCAACAGTATTCGCCGGTTACGTGCTGGCGGAAATATGTCTATGTTATTAATAATTATCAATTTAAAAATTTGAAAAAAATATGGTGTATTCTTAACACTTCACAGAATGAAGTTCTGTTAGAAAATATTGTTCAAATCCATTTTTTAACGAATGAGGCAATAAAAAATGTTGAAATAATTGATTGATAAGATACCGTGAAAAATTTTGTTTATAATAATTCACTTTTGTGAATATTTTTGCACGTACCTATCGCCACTGACACCATTTAGCAATTTATAAAAGAAATAAATAATGCAAAGATTTGTGAGTTGAGTCCAAAGATTTTTTGAAAAGACATCAGCAGAGCCTTCGTACAAATTTAGACGTTTTGCTATTACAGTTTCTTTAAGTCTTTTGTCCAGTGCAATAAATGTGTCAATAAAGTGAGTTTAATCCGTCCTAATCCTGTATGTAGTGTACAAGCAAATAATGCAGGGGGTGTTTACATCCCCAAAAGGGCTTTCTGTAACGATTGTACGACTCCCATCAACTGTTAAATCGTTTTGCTTTAGACCTGAATCGAAATAAATATTGCTTTGTGATAAAGATTACAAACACCAACAGCAACAACAAAAAGTTTAGCTTATCGTTAGTTAGCTTAGTTAACCGCATGGAGCTTTACTACTAAAAAAAATCTTTGGTCTGCTAATTTTCTATATTAATGGGCAGGTATTTTAACAAAATTAACTGAAATAAAATTAGATATAGATACAAACCCTTTAGGATCTAGCAAGAAATACATAAATAATTTAAGAAGAAAAAGTATGAAATAATTTCTCGTTCGTCATGGGAAAATTCATCCCCAATAAAGATATACATGTAGGTACTTTATCCACCCCAAATAAAGTATCAATACCACCCTGGCTTTTAGCTCATATTGAAAGCTACATTACATGTGCTTACTGTTTATAGACCTTGTAATATGTATTAGGGTTAGTTTTGCGAATTAAATAATATGAGGGTTGTTAACAATTAACATTAACACATTTTTTTTTAATTAAATGTAATAATGCAAATAAACAGAGATAGAAATTTTTGACTTTTAAGATCACTTTACTTTGAAAAACGGCGCTTTAATTAAAAGTACTAAATTATGCATAATGAAAATATCGTGGCCACTTGGTTCGTTAATATTCATTAAGGGTAGAGCGTTCTTAAAACTGACTTCTTTTGGCTAATGAATTTTAATTAACAACCGCTCATGCCGAGAAAACGTATTTGAGGACTTCATCAACACTTACCCATAGACTTTCTTATTACACCTACTTCTTCTGTTTATTTTTTACCCTGTTTCTGCCTCTAATATGTACTTATTTATCTCAAAAGTCTTTCTATACTGTATTAAATCTCCTGTTTGAATAATTTTTTTTTATTATTACATGATTTAATAATAATAAAACCAGATAATTTGACCATTAATATTAATTTAGTGTTTACCTATAACGAATAAGCATTTTCATATATGTGCGTGGGGTGGGTTCGGTGTATGTTATGTAGCTTTGAAGCTGACGACGCCGCAGCGCCGCGACGCTGTAGTTAATATAGAGGGCTCTTTTGCACCCTCTCTTCACCCTCGACGGGATCCTGCTCGCTTTATAAAGCCTTCGCCAGCAGCTCGTTTATTTTCATTACATCGCTGTCTGGAACAATTTCTGTTGGCTGAAAGTGTTGCTGGATCTCATACACCACACGGCTACCGTGTAGGGTTGCTACTGATTACTGGGAAGACCCCGTTTTAATACATTGTAACGCACGTGCACGTACGAGGTCTTCTTTTAACGTTGCAACATTTTTGGAAAATTTTTTTTTTAGTCTGTATTTAATAACTCAAAACTGAATTTCTAAAACTTTTTTTGGTAGTCACAATGAGTTCTTTTGCCAGCTCGAACGATCTAATCCGTGTTTATCCTGACGTAGCTGTTAATAATGTTCCGTGTTATTTAATAACACCCTTGGGTTTCCCCGAACGTCAAATCCACCCTCTGTTCGTACAATTATTTGTTTTGCCGCGTGGTACAACCAGTTCCGGTTGCAATATTGCCCAAGCAAGGATTTAGATGTCAAACATTAACTCGGGCTAAATAATATGCAACATCAATCTTATTTGTATATAATTACAAAACAAAAAAAAAAAAAAAGAATTTTCCAAATTATTTAACGAATCAGACATTTTACAATAACACTCACAAATTTTTATTAGGTATGTATGTATTAGATACTTAATTTAATTTATGTTTTGGTTTATTGTGTGACGCAGGCTAGGACGATGTACGAAGCGTCGGGACGCTTTGGGGACGCCTATATACTGTCTCGTTGACGATCGACTCTTAATGCCAAGTCGTTTGGGTATCGTTTAAACAGTATTTACTTAACTGACGAATGTCCTACTAAAGCCCTGTTATTGCAGGGGTGATTTATATTCTTCGATATTGGGACATTTTGTAGACGAATAAAACTAAGTGATATAGTGACGGATCTATAGCTTTCACAATGTCACTGTTGTTAGTGATAAGACGATGTGCTGTTTTTTAAAAAGTTTTTGTTTTAAATACAGGGTGGTCACAATCACCTCCTTAAAATATCGGTGTGTGCTTAGGGACCACCCAGTATATTTCTGTCTGAGTACCAGAAAGCATACGTCAGTACCACGTAATCAAAAAAAATATTTGCTAGATATCTGTTACATACATCAAAATGAGAAAGAAAGAACGAGATAAGAATTTTCGATTTTTTCAACTGTTTTTGATTGCTTTGTAAACATTAAATTTTTTAATTATTGGAGAAATAAGATAAGTATGTCAATCTAGAAGCTCTTATCGAATGTCTTGTTGTTTAGATATAATGTTTAAAACTATTTTTATTGGTATTATCATTAATTGAATTAAAAATTAATGTAACACCGTGTGAGGTCCATCAGCGACCTAATGGTCACTAAAAGCAGCTAAAGAGATACGTTTTTAATGACGTGGTTCTTAATGATTCCACTTACTTATTGTTAATGCAAACAACAATTATGATCAAGTATAAAAAATAAAGTTAAAAAATTTAAAAAAAAATGAAACTTCCCGTTCTTAATCTGTATCTAGATGGATGGGATGGGGCTCATTGTTATTTTATTAGTTGTGAATGCACATATGTAGGTAGTACTTTTTCTTTACGTTGGCATCTAAACAAATCGACTGATGGGTTGTAAAGGGTGCCATTTGGACACAATTCTTATTTATTTTTCCGCTTCCTTCTTTTTACGGACCTTAATCCGGCTTAATTTTCCTGACGGTCGGGGTTTTTTGTGCTTTCGTCGAATTGAAGTAAAGTGGGGCGTGAAATGGCCCAGCGGGGCAGCTCTGCTTCTGTTATTTTTTTTATTATTTTGCAGGGGTCGCGTCTTGAATAACAGACACAATCGATTACTTGTGTCCGGCAGACCGTTCCCGATAAATCACCAGCTTTTTATCACCACTCAATTGAAAGAGATGTTGCAGTTGCTTACTGAATCACAACGATAATCTATGTTTTTCCTAATGAAAAGAGAAAATTCTTCTATACCAGTCAATTCCATACATAATTGAGTCTTGTCTTTTTAAATAAAGACAATTATAATCCAACTATGTAAACAACAAAATTTTAGGCTTAGTACTTTCAAAAATACCAGGCAATGTTAAATTTTTATCTATTTTCTTAAATATCTCCAAAAATATTTCTTTTAAAACTACAGAAAATATATATTCGAAACCCTCACAACAAGCCCTTTCATTTGATATGTCACATGACATATTTTCCAGAACCTTTTATTTTACTCTAAAATCCACCCCCCCCATCCAAATTTACGTAACGCACGCCTATTAATACCACTATTTATAAGTAAAGGAGTAAAATGGGAGTTTGCCCCCTCAAAAATCAAGTATTGACCGAAAAGTTTGTTGCCTGAACAATTTTCCAGGACCGAAGGGGTTTGAATCTCCCATTTAAAAAGCCTTTTCGCCTGTAGAAAATATATAGAGGCATTAATCATATCAGAACCGGAAGTGGAATAACCGACTTCATAAAAATAATAGCGAGCATTCCACGGACGGCCAATTACAGCTGAAAGATGATGCGTGCCTTTTTGCTGGTGGTACCCCAACGGCGCTAACCCCCTCTCGACCTCCCCTTGACGTCGTCCACCGACGTGCTCTTTTATACCGACCTCGACGCGAATTTCCTGTTTCCGGTCGTTCGTCGGAACAAGATTCTACACTCTTGTGATTATGGAACGCCTGATGTTTTCATGTTGATCATTCTTTTATCATACTCCATTGTTTGAAAAAGAAAACCGAAAGGAACTCTAAAGAATTTCGGCTATTGATTAAGTATTAAAGGATCTTACTGACTTTACGAAGAAGAAAACCGAAACTGCAAAAAATGTGCTCCTGTTAGTTCCTTTACCATTGTTATTTTGTAAATTCAAACTTTCAATTGCAAATTATCATCTGTTTTCTTAAATAACTTTGATACTGTTCATTTTAAGATTATAAAACATATATATTTCAGATCCTCATAAAAAGCTCTTTCTTTTGATATGTCACATGATTTTTTTTTAATTTTCCAGCTCCCGCCCCCCCCTAAGTGCCCCCACATATCTAGAATTCTTTATTTCTATTACAGAAAGTCGTAAACTCAACCCCCCCACCAAAAAATTCTGGTTTCGGACATAATGATTGGAAAATTGCTCTATGAGTAGTGGGGTAATATAGAAAATCTTCAAAATCATTGAAGTACGATATATTTTTATTTTGTTAAATGTAACATACTGGAATTTTACTTTTTGTTTATTTAGAATAAACGTATGACGATTTGACCCGATTCAAAGCTGAAAGTCACCAAAAGTCGTACGTATAGTATGATGTATCTATCATCCAGGTATCTATCTTTTATCAGTGATATTTTGGATATGAAGATGTTAGGTGGTGACAGTTCAGTATTTATTTACTTGTTATTAAATGCGAAACGAAGGAAAATTGTATTGAAACGTGTATTTATTATCTAGTGAATCAGTGGAATTTAGGTATAAACGTAAATTGTTTGAAAAACCTTTAGTTTTTGGTTTATTGTATCATTTATTTGCTCATCATGGATGTTTTCCATTTGTTTATGAACTGATCCTGATCGTGAGTGGTCACTTTAAGGATGCTAACAGTCTATTCTCTATACGTCTATGGTTAAAATCAAGGTTGTTTTGTTAGTGACATTAGTAATTGTGTGAAGTTCTTGTTTTGTAGTAGTTTTTCTTAATTAATCGGTGAATAATCACATTAATATCAAAAACTATTTAATTCTAAACACTAAATTGTTAGTTTTTGCATTATGTCGTCTGTAATTTACTGTTAACTCCCATTTCGAACCATAATTAGAAGATTGCTACTACAAAATCCAAGTGCTTTATGGAATTGACAGTTGTCGGGCGAAATCTTGTAGCTTGTTGCTTCCTTACGGTTTTTCTTCGTAACTTCAATTAGTTTGTGTCGGGAAATGTCCAAAATGTTAATTTTTTAGTATAAGTACTTTATGTAAGTGACTTTTTACGGATCTATTAAAGCAAGTGCTGCGAAATGGAGTCGTTGGAACTTGAAACAAAAGCTGTACTTACTAAGTAACATTAAAGGTGGGTTCCATTTTGAGGTTATTGTTTTTTATTACAATTAATTGTGCTTATATATTTCATTTATATAAATGATAATAACATTTATAGTATTGTAGCCTAATTAGCTGTAGGAAAATTTAAGTATTTGTATGTAAAATATGTCGTAGAAGTATTTTTGCTAACTTTTAAAATTCTTGTTTCAGGTGAGTCAAAATCTTCTAGAATTATCTATCTAAATCATGTAAGTTTTTAAAATTGCGTTGATTTTGAAGTCAAAACAAATTAGGGTTGTAAATTTCACGTTAGGTTTGTATTCCTCTCGTCGTTTTTGAAAAAGCACTTTTAGGGGAGCAACTCCTTTTGGGAATTGCAAGCCAAATCGTCAAGAGTTTTTGCATTCATTCATGTTTACATTGGTAGCGGTCACGCCTGCCTTCGTGTCCATTCATTGGACATAATCCATTCATTCATTTGGTAAAGACCGATTCGTTTTTGTATTTTGTTCCTAAATACAAATTGGCAAGGACTTTACTTTTGATGGCATATTTCTTTTATAATAAACGGCCACCCAGGTGTCCTGCTCTTTTGTCCACTCTTGGTGCGAGTCTTCACTACCTTTTGTAGTACTTACTTTAAGACGTTATATAACATCACCGACCAGAGCAGATACTTTTCTCAATGAATTTTAAGAAATATTTTGTCTGAGGTTTTGGCCAAAAATGTCGATATATTGATAATTATTGATTTATCAATATTTTTAGTCAGGATGTTTAGGTTCAGACTTTTTTTTAGGATTAATTAAATCAAAAAGCAGAAATATCCATTGATAAATCGATATCAATAACAATGAGATATTTTTTTGTTATTGATATTTATTTAATCTCAATTATGTTTTGAACTATGTACAGGGTGGTCCAATTTCGATGTTTTGAGAGAAACTTACTGATGTTTTCAAAAAATTACTGTCGTCTTTTGTATTCGAGTTATAAATAAAATTTGGAATTTTCGAGTTTGTGAAAATATGTCCATACCTTGGCAAATTTGCCTCAAAAAAAAATAAAAAAAGAGAACGAGGATGTGCCATTAGTTTTTTGTATCTCTACCCTATAGAAACATCAAAATTGAACCACCCTGTACTTTTTAGTTCGTGATGATGTTAATAATTCTTTTTTAATTATTACGACAAAAGTGATGTATTTAATGAGTTAAAAAAGGAATTAGTTTAAAGTTTCTTTCATGGGTTAGTAAGGTACCATCAATGGGACCGGTTTCCGTTGTAGACAGGCGACAGAGTGTCTGTAATCACACTTTACAAACCAGACCTAAGAATTCTATTATGTTTAGGTAGTTATTTTACCTGAAGATTAAACGTTTAAAATTGAATAAGATTAAAAGCGGTGTCTAAGCTTGTTTAAAATGTATCCTCGATCAGGATTTAAAATGATTTTCAGTTCAGGTTTTCTACCGACACTTTTTCGAATTATTTAATTACCTAAGTAATTTTTTTTAAATTATTAATTTGATACAAAATTATACAGGGTGTTTTTAAAAGATCTTTGCAGAATCGTACGATTTGTAGATTATTTTAAGTGTTTCTGTTCATTCATAAACGAAGAATGTGTAGTCGGTATTTTCGAGTGTTGAACCAAGTGCTCTTAAAATCTTGTTGCTTGTGGTAAATAAACCAATATTGATACAAGCTGGTGAACGATTGTGTACGCATCAGTACATGTGTTTGAATTTGTATTAGTCAAGTTCTCCATATACATAATACCCAGACACTTGTGATTATGTCGTTTTAGTCCTTAACACAAGTGCAATAATACTCGACGTTGCAAGAACGATAGATACGTAATCCCAATAATACCATAAGTAGGTACCTATGAGGTATTTATTACCTCTTCAATTTTTGCTTCCGTCTCTAATAACTTAATTGGCCAATATTATACAGGACATTCAATTAAATCGTCCCATAATGTCGAAATTATTTCGCAATTTTTTAATGATTCATTTTGTAAAAAATAAGTATCAAGGTAATTAAATTATTACGTCGATTTCCAGGTATTAATCTCATACATCAAAATGCAATACATTCAGTATTATTTTATATCGATAGTAGAGAAAGGATGTTTTAAAATCAATAACGTTATCAGCTTTTATTAAAATTATGATTGAAAATTTTTAAGAGTAGGTACCTAATCACTTTTCATTCTGTGTCGAGCGCCTCCACGCAAGAGAATTAAGGTTTATTATTTTACAAAATTATTATTTTTTTTCATTTCATTCCTTATTGTTATTATTATTATAATTATCACTAACAAATAAATTTGTTTTAAATGTAAAAATAATGATAAGAAAAATATAAAAAGGTACGATTAAGTTGTGGGTACACAGTCTGTTAGGAAATAAGTATATTTATTTACAATAAGTATATAAAATGTTAGCAGCTTATAGTCTTTTTTTTTAGCCTTGCTGTTTGTCAGATATCGTTAAATTTACATAGTGATAACATGTGATGCGATGTGTAGGCAATTCAATCTTAAAAATATAATAATTCTATTTCAAAAATCAAACTTTTGAAATCTAATTACAGAAAAAATAATTTTTTTAAATGTCCTCTTTTTAATACCGAAGAAAAGTAAACAAAAACAAAATACATAATCTTTTTTTTTAATCCGCTGTATAATTGCGATAAACGCATGCCTATTTAGTAATCTAATAAGTAGGCATTGTATGTAGGTACCTATATTGCATTTTTTAAGCCTGCGATTTTAAGGCATTATAAAATCATCAAGTAGGTACTACAATTTTGTATTAGGAATATAAAAGTGATAACACCGAATTTATTACATGTACTCGAAGGGATATAATATACGATGCAATATAGAAATCTACTAAATTAAACAGAGAACGATGATAAGGGCAAATTTTTGTTGATATTCGATATTGTATACCTACGTGTACGTTCGTGTTTGCTTTTGTACATAACACACATAAATGGCATCCCCGATAAAGATATCGTTGTATGCGTATTTGTCACGGTTATCGCCTGATAACTTGGACATTTTTTAGAAGCGTAATTGATTTTATTGTTTACCTCGAAAACGAAATTACAAAAAAAGATTTCAAAAATTATTTGAGTGAAAACTACAATTAGAAAAAATTATTCAAGTACTTACCTTTCTAACGTAACGAAACGTGAATAGAATTATTAGAGGCACAGACAGGAATAAAAAGAGGCAAAGGGGAGATTTAGCAAATGGTTCAAGAAGGAATAAAATGATTTGGGAAGAAGTTTTGGAATGAAGTACGTAATAAAAAACAAATTTTGATTTTAAATGTATATTTTGGTTTAACATCAGGCAGTTGCACACCCCCCATTTTGTCCGGTGCTGCTACAAAATTTCCACTTAACTACGTATATATTAGGAAAAACTTAGACAAAGAAAATAGATACAAAAGACTAATCTCTGTACAATCTAATATCACAACACACGGTAGATTTAATAGGTAATCATTTAAAACAATGGCAGACAACGGCAGTAAAATTTAAATATACATTTTGAGGGTGAAAATTATTGTGTTTTGATTCGATGGTAAAATAAATAAATCGCATGTATTAAATATGTTACTGATAAAATTAATTTACATTGGTCAAAAACAGCATGCTTTACTAGTGACCTGATTTGATAAAATCGTATTCTTTGATTGACCTCTTGGCCCAGTTGAGTTGGCGCTGACACAATTTAGTTGAGTTTGTCTAAAAATTCGAGTAAAAAAATAATATAAAGAGTCTGATATTTTTGCACCGGATCGAACTGCTGCGGATTTTTTTTTTAAATTATTACTATTAATTATATTTCTATACATATATTTATATATATTTAACGTACATAGTACATAAAATTCTTATTAGATAATTTACCTACGCGTATTTAAAGTGACATTAGCCGAACCAGACTCGCGGTTGACTGTGGACTAGAGGATGTGAATAGGAAAGGTGGCCCATGTGGCTGGCCGCTGCGGCTGCCGCGGCCGCCGAAAAGTTAAGTCCTTCCGGCGGTTTGTTAACGGGAACCCCCGCGGCGCCAGCGCTTAAACAGGGTTTACCATCTCGCACCAGGACCGGCACCGCTACGCGTCTCGGCGACGGTAACGCGTTGTTGCCCTGTTGATCGTGGAGACCTTTCTCGTGGGCCGCGCGTTTTGTTTTGTATCTGCAACGAACGAGAAAAGAAGGGCCATTAGGGTCGTCCTTTGGCTTTCACATGATACAATGTATGTGGATGAAAATCTCTCACGATGAAATACAAAAGATTCTGAACTAATTTAATAAAAATTCTAAAAGAGGAAAAACGAAAAGTAAAAGTATTTGACTTATTAAACCCAAAAGTTCAGAAATCTACTTGGTTTAGTTGAGATAGATGTTCCTAAAGAGTAAATATTATGTATTTCTGAAGCTGCAACATGCGTATCTACTTTCTGCAGAATAAAAATTTCTACAGAGCTTCCAAAGCTTCAAATAACATCTTCGCTAATCTTAAATTATCCTTGTATTTCTAAAGCTGCAACTATTCAAAAAGTTTTTAAAGATTCAAATTTTTTAAAGCTTTGATTAGCGTTAATGTACTTCTAAGCCTTAATATAAAATTTCAAATTTTTAACAACCTAAGTATCTATGGAACACAGGTACTTTTACAGCTTCAAGTTCTTTTTGGGATAGAAACTTGTAAAGTGGGAAATAGTTACTGAATTTTCTTTGGAACAAGATTTTTTTGCAGCGTCTAAAGCTACAAATTTCTAACAAACTTTCTTCTTCTTAGTCACATTAAATGATTGGGTAGATACATAGATTATATAATTAATTTTCTTTGTGGGGGTTTGGAGAAAAATATATACCTTAATCAATAGTTAGATAGGTACAAATATGTATGTCGGTTAAAGAAAAAAAAAAAATGTTGTAGAGACATAGAGCGCCGGCCTCTTCTTGTACCACTTTAAATCTAGGTTGGCTAACTGATACCTGTTGGCGGCTACAATTTATGTACAATCGATCGAGAAATGTATGTCGGAATTATTTGATTATACATAAATTGTTATGTAGGTACATATAATTAAATTGGAACGCCGCGACGTGCCTATAGGTACCTATACTGTGATGAAACACGTTCCATTATACGTTATTTATTATAGCAAATATAGATCTAACCAACACTTGATAATGGTAAACGAACAAACGTTTCTATAATAATGTGATATATCTATACAATACCATCTTCATTATTATTATTGTTGCACGAATACATTTATAATAAATAGGTACATATTGGTACGCGTTTTGTTGTATGTTCTTATCATTTTGTTTGTTTGTTTGCTGTGTAATCGCTTTCGTTTAAAAAAAAAAAAAAAATGTAGAACAGAAGCCATATATGGCCTAGATTAAAAAATGGAACTCTATCTGATAATAGGTACCTAAATAAAATATATTATTAATTATTACTTACCTATGATTCTGGAACCAAATTTTGACTTGCGTTGGGGTGAGTCGTATAACGGACGCGAGATGTTCCCGTTCGGGTGCCGTGAGGTACCTCTGTTGTCTAAATCGTCTTTCCAATTCGTACGTTTGTGCTTTCGAGAAGAGAACTCGCCGTTTCCGCTTCTTCTGGCCACTGTTACCGTTAGAACCGTTCTGTTGTTTCTCGTTCATGTCGTTCGATTCATCGCCATTCTCGCCCTCTTCCAAAGAACGCGTGTGGCTGATGGACGAAGCATCGGCCGCAGATCTGTCCGAAAGGGCTGGACTTGTACTGTCAGGACTGAGTTGTTGGTGTTGAGTTATGGGAACTGGAAAGATTGAAAAAAAAATCTGAAGAAATTCTCATTTTAGGGATTAATTTTTTGTATAATAATTACAACGGAATTAGATTTAGTTAGGAACTTTCGGATTGTTCAGCCTCTTGTGCTTTATTGAGATATTGTAAAAACTTTGTAAACACAACTTGAGAAACAAAAATGACGATATTTTTTAGGTAAATTATTCTTAATAGTAAAGGTGTATTACGAAATTATTGGCTCTTATCATCTGTTGATACAAATCTAATACACTTCACCTTCACTTAAAATTGACAAAATCAAAGCAGATATCATTAAATTTTATTTATCGTAAATTACGTTAAATTATTATTATGAAAGAAACAATGCAACAACAGAAAAGGATTTTTTTGAAAAATGATCACCCATAAATACGTCAGTGGTCATTTAAAAATTTAACTTCGGTCGATTCAACAAATAAAAGAGATCGATAAATAAAGTTGACGAATCGATTGGGTAAAAATAAAGAGCATGTCGATGTGAAAAGGTATTGTCCGTTGTGTCGCATGAACATTAGACACGTCCCGTTAGAGTATAAATTAGGGCTCTGCTAACCGCAGGGATTGGCTTGGAAACGGGTCCTCGTCCTGCACGAGGAAGGAGATCACGCCTTCCGCAGGATCACCGGTAGCTGTGGCAACGTACAGATAGATAGGGCAAAACTAAGCGACGTGGCAGCTGTTCGCGCCCTTATTATATTGTATTAACGCACCGGTGAGATGAACACGCATCTGCCCCTAGATCATTTGTCAACCGCCATTGCATTGTCGAAAATTTCTTATGTTTTCGGATTTAATATAGACAGATTGCTACCTACTTAACAATACAAGTTTACTTTTTGCTACCTACAGGAAGATATAACCATTAAGAGCTCAAATAAAGACATAAAGTTTAGGGAACAATAAAGGAACACTTATTTTGCTATTCACTGATTAAGTACCTGGCTACTAAACCTAAAAAAAAAATTATTTTTAACAATTACCTATTTGCTCCGTTGGTGGTGGTTGTGGCCAATGTCTGGGTGGTGGCGGTAAGAGGAGGGTATGAGACGGATTGAGTTCCGATAAAGGCGGGTATAAGGCTGTCTCAGGGGGTGCTTCTAAACCTGGAGTCCTGTCGTTCAGTTCCAGGATGTCGCTGATTGCAAATCCGGCAGGTTGACGCTGATGAACACCCTGACCGTTCGCTTTCATGCTATCCAACAGCCTGTAACAAATAGAGATAACGTTAGGAATTACAATAAATAAATGGCGAATGTGTGTCAACCATAGAAGAGCAGAAATTTAATTGAAAGACCAGGAAGAACAGAATCCTTAACAACGTATTTTTTCATCATCTCCTGAAATTGCCATCGGAAGCAGGCAACCCAGATTGCCCTTCCGCTAGATCAGGGGCCAATTGTTACCACGAATTTATGCATTTTTAAATATGTTGGGTATCTTCGAATTAACAACCCTTAATGACGCTGCTGTTAAAAATAATGTTTTTCTATTCCAATTAACGCCCTTCTGTACGATTTCTACAATTATGCAACTAAATACCTAAGATATATCCAGTCCAAACGAGGTGGAACACATAAATTAGGTAAATATACCATGAAGATGGCTTTCAGTTGAGAATTGCCGTTTTGGACTAAAGAGGCATTGACGAATGACCTCAGCTTTCTCAAAATAGCCATTGTTATATTAAGAAGGTGCAATTTAACAGGTAGATGCCATGTACGAATACCATACAAATCGATACTTCCGACCACTTGTAGTAACACGTATTTGAGTCCTTTTTAAAGGACCGGGACGTGACTTTCGCTGGTTCCGAAAGATCTCAACCGAACGACATTCTGCAGGACAAGTGCAGTGAATATTCATTCATTTTCGACAGTTGTTTTGTTCGGCTGGTGGTATTTAAAACATTAGGTGAGGGTGATGCGAGGACCGTTATGATAATAATTGATCTTTTGTTTTAATTTCTGAAAAGTGCGCATTTACCTTTATTTAGCAGAGGTTTAAAAAATATTTTTAATAAATAAATATCAGTTTGCTGATGGAACGGTCGATACGTAAGATTAGAAATTTTGTAACGATAACTAAAACATAAAAGGGGAGGAGTTTTTTTGATGATAGCGGGCTACGATAAGGAATTATCATTAAAGGAAAAGAAAATAAAAAAAATTATCTACTGACGCCAACAGAAATACGTCGGTAGGTACCTACCTAAATACAACATGAATTTTTAAATACCTACAATTGAGATCGTTCTGATTACTTCAATTTACGTAAATACAAATCGGATGAACTCATAAAAACAACAATAAGTAAACTTGCAAAAGTGCAAAAACAACACCTTATGATGCGTACCAAAGGACAAAAAATACTTATAGCAAACTGACCTTAGAGCTGCAGCAGAAGAGCACCAAGCACCAGGAAGTAGGGCTGGTGCCCATGGATGCAAAAGCAGGGGTGGCCAGGCCAAAAAGGGTGTAGAAACCCCCGGTGTGGGCATTGTATTTTCACTTTTCGAAGCCTCTGTCCGAGGCTTGCTGTCTTCAGCCACCGTTTTGATAGATACAATAAATAGTTGTCGCGAAAATTTAGATTATCCTTATTAGCACAAAAAATGGTCCTGCGATACTTCACATGTCCTCCTCTTTCACTAAAAATCCCGTTTAATATTCGATTTGATGTTGACGTTTTCGAACAAAAGCAAAGATAGCAAGCAACCGGAGCGGCGTTTCGTTCGAATTGAGGACCTCCTCAAGTGCCGTGGCACGCGATTTTACTCGAAATCTGGAGCACCACTAGTGAAAAGTATTGCTGAAGAGCAACCCTCTAGTGGATGGCCTCTCGTGGTGCTCTTAGGTCGGCCAATCACAAGTATTTAGCCGGAGGAGGAGACATTGGTGTCCAATGGGGCGCCTCCCCTCGCGCGTGGATCGATTTCACCCCTGGCCTGGGAACGTGATACATGTGGGGGTGGCTGTTTAATAGTAACTACATAAAGGATCCTTTCATGACTGGAATTATTATTCCTGTCAACTTTATTGCATATATACGGTGTGTCCGGATGAAAAATCAGGATGTGCGGACAGGAAAAACTCTAAAACCGGTCCTGGAATATAGGTATATTTTTCTCGAATTTTTTGATGGGCTTGTAAGTGCCGAGACAAAAATTTTTTTTGCAATAGCGATCAGGATGCTTAGTTTTATCATTAATAACGATGAAAATGAAATTCATTGATTGTTTAAATCTTAATTGTTATTAAACAAGTACCTAGGTACTAATTTAAGTATTTTATAGTGTTGAGATAAGTAGATAGGTATTATGTGGTTTATGTTAAAGTGGGTTTATCGTGTAAATTAAAAAAAGTCAATTAGCATCATTCGGCGAGCGCTAACTGCCTACTCTTCACGATTTGGAAATCTCGGTTAAATAATTCTGTCGTGGTTGAGATATTGAAGTTTCAAGTGTAACCCACTAATCTGCTGTTCAGAGTTAATTCCTTTCGTAATGAGTTCGGATTTGGGCTCTTATAATAGCATTTATATAATTTTTATTCACAGCAGGTAATTAGGTAGGTACGTAGGTAAGAGATTACATAGGTACTTCCTATAAAGTGGTTGCCGCTCATTACGGTAATTCACCATCAATATTTTCTCATACCTATACAGGTACTACTACCAACTTTGTTATTTTAAATGAAATAGCGTATTTTTTACGACGAATTCAAATAAAACTTTAAAATTTTAAGGTAAGTTTGATAACCAACTTGTACGCCGAGGAGAAACAATTTTTGAGATAATTAAATTTATAGAAAAAAATTCACTACTTCCAAATCCAAAGTTTATATATAAACTTCAAACACGAATAACTTGGTTTTCTTAAAAAGTACCTACCATATTTTATTTTTTCATTCGATTCCTCCTTTGCTCCTCTTTCGATCCATTATGATATTTTCAGTCGGTTCATTTAAAAAAGATTGAGCAATTTTGGATTTTTAAAATAGATAGGTAATTTGATTAATTTTGGCATAATAAAAGTAAACATGGGGCAATTGACAATTAACGACAATCAAAGCAAAATCAAAGTACATAGAAACCTTTTTTTCGATTAATTTACGTTACAATGATGTTTGAAACGAATACCCTAATTGGTGTTTTCGTTTTTGGTGATTTTTGTAAATAAATTAATCTAAAAAACGGTTTTCAGCTTGAGTTTGCTTTAGTAGGTAGTCAGTTGTACATCGCACACTTTTATAACATCAAAATTACTCAAACTGCTATTCAATGTAAAAACTTAAAATTTCTCAAAATTTTTCAAACACAATATTACGAAAAATCTCAATGGATCGACAGAGGAGAAAAAGACGAATCGAATGAAAAGATAAAATATGCCAAGTGCTTTTTAAGAAAACGAAATTATTCGTATTAGAAGTTTTTTAATTTTGGATTTTTTTATGAACGCCCTATACAAATCGATAAAAAATTCAGTAGGTATCTAATGTAAGTCAGTCTCTGGGAAAGTTATGATTTCTTATTCTTTGGATTGCGATAGTGAATGCTATAAGTTAAACTATTTCAAAAATTGTTTAACTTAATTGTGCAAATTGGTTAACAAACTTACCTTACAATATAACGTTTTATACGAATTCGTCATAAAAAATATACCATTCCATTTAATATAAGATAGTTAGTATAAACCTCCGGTATCACATAAAGTGCTACAAAATTAAAAATATTTTAAAAATATAGACCATGTGTCGTAAGTACAACACGTTTTTTTTTCAAAATTCTCCTCCCGTTAGTTTTCCAATATATATTCCAAATAATTTTTTTTTGTGGACAATTTATTCTGCAGTAAATTGGTATGTCGAGCTTTACCTATAGGTACAGTCAAAAGGACCATTTATAGAGGGTATACTCCTTCAAAATGTCCCTATGGGACGGTGTTAACATGAAAAGTACCTACTTCAAATGGTCTATGTATTGAGGCTTACTTATTTGCAAATCCGGCTCGAAGGACCAAAGTTTCCTATAAAGTTAGTCTTCCAATTCCTGTTTTTCTTTAATTAAGTAACATTCAGATATATCTCACAGGAAACAGGCAATGTTTTTAATAAATCTTTTCTATAGAAATTCTTGTCTACTTGTCTAATTTATCAAAAATAATACTTAGATATAGTTTTATTTAGATACAAAAAGTGTATGTATGTTTATTTTAGGTCAATAATAGTATTAGGTACCTACATTTAAGTCCTACTTTTTTCATTTAAAGTTTGTAGGTACATATTACCAACCAGTATTAGTATTATTATTGTTTGCTGGACCCACGCAGGGACTTGTGAAATTTCGTGCGTTTGAAAATTTTTATGAATGAACGAAGAGCTTTACTACAGCGTATTATTACGATGGGCTTTGTTGAGCGGGTGGTCCTTGACGACACCCAGTCTGAGGTGTAAGGGCTAATATCTGCACAGGTGTTCGAAATGACACCACCGTAAAGGACATTCTTTTTACGTGGACCTGGACCGGATGTTTCTGGCCGGCACTTGTGGAATCTATCGTTTCCCATTCAAAATTTCGAGTTGTTCGTTTATTGCATTAGCCGAAAAGGTATAATAAAGCTGATACCTGGTCAACTAACTTAACTAACTAACTCTAAATACCTCCCTTCTCACTCTCTCCTATTAAGTACGTACAAAAAAACTAAAAAGATTTCAGTAGCGTTCCGTCGTAATTTTGAAATTTAAATGTTTATTTGAATGTAATACTTTTACCCCAAAGACCGATGTTTTACTGACAATAAAAAAAGGAATAAAATAAATAGCTTACGCGTAGCGGTAGTCGTCCTCCATGGAGACATAGTCAGGAGGGATGATGTGCCAGTTGTTGTCGTAGTAATTTTCTTCGTAACCGTTCACTGCCATTTCGCTAGTTATTGATAATTAAGTATTTCTAATGAAAATCACTAATTAATTATGATTAGAATTACCCCCGCAATGCACTGCGATTTTTTCAAAGTTCCTCCATAGAAACGAACCGAATCGTATTGAGCGTACGAATTCTATGATCAGACACGACTAATCAATCGGAAAGTGAAATAAAATTGATATCTCTTACCAAAATGATATCAGACCCTTATCTTATTGATAAAACGCCAGGTGGACGCTACTGACATCCTCGATAGGTAGCTATAATAATAGTGCGCCATAATATACTATACCTACCTACCTACCTACCTACTAAAATTATGAATTGTTTTTATTATTGTACCTACCTGCAAGTGCGACAATTAAGATTAACTTAATGGGATTTATTTTTTATTATCCTTTCTATATTTGTACGATACATTAAAAGGTCTTTCAGGACTACAATAATGTCCTCGATGGAATATCTTTGATGATTCGAAACTAACTTAATATAATTTTAAAAAAAATAAAAGTTTTGAACATGGAAAGGGATGGTAAATGAGGCTAAAACCTAACCTAACCGCAGTTAACATATTGGAGGTTATGTTAGGTTAGGAGTAAGGGTGACGTTGAAAGTGGAGGTGGCTCCAAGGTTCGCGGTTGTTTTAATGACAGTATAGTTGTTATTGAGCTTCTAAATTTAAATAAAAAATGTCTTGTGTTTGTCTTCAATGTGTATGTGCACCAACACGATAATGACATGATTAGGTACTAATTGTATTGTTGTGTTTAATTAATGTTGCGACCACATATGTACTGTTTATGTTAAGATGAGATTAAGGAACGGTTGACGAGGAATTGTTTATATTTATACTAACTAGCGCACTACGTAGGTTATATGGTGTAGGCGTGGACGTGTGCATTTACACGAACCCACACCTACTACCGCATAAACTATGGTTCGTTATATAATCTAAAAACAACAAATACAATATGCACACAATATTAAAATAAATCAACAATACAACTACTACTGATGCCATTATCGTGTTTTACACATAAACATGAAAGAAAAATACAAGATATGTATTTTTGAAAATTTATAAGAGCACATTTCTGCGCTTAATTGCTTTTTCATTGCATTTATCTGTCTAGCTCATGACCTACCTATTAAATTGAAATAGTTAAAATTAATGTAAGAAAATGTACGAAATAGTATATCTTTAAAACATAATGTACAATGACACAGGTGTTTGTAAAGTAATGATTGTGATTAAATATCCAGTTTTGGTTTTTGAAGTGGATATTGGGTTTCTTCGAACCTTAAAACTACCCCGTGAACCCGCCACTGAAATCTACCTAATCAAAATTTATTTTATAATTATTGAAATCTTTATTAGAATCATTTGATATTACATACATCTATTTTATTATTTTAATTGTTTTAATGTGTGGGTTCAGTTTTATAAAACAAAATTATTATGTTATTAAATTTCCTAGTGAAATATGTCATGTAGACGCCATCTGCTATCAGTTGAGGATAACAGATAAAGTCTTCGTATGTTAGAAGGGATGTTTTCACGTTAATGTCGACAGAGGTTGCCTCTAGTCAGTTTGGATGTTCAAATAAACTTGGCATTCCAAGCAAAGAATTTGTTTATCAAGTTTTTTTTTATGTCTACGAGTTTCACTATCTTTATTAAACTTTGGAGGTCAAAACAGTGTACTTGGAAATTCTTTAATATTTTCTTTAACATTATAATAAGAAATAGGATTTTGGTATTAAATTTATGGGCTTAAAACTTTTACTTTTTTCATATTGAATCGATTAACAATTTAATTTATATTTATGTATTTAACACCAATTTTTACATTATGAGATATCTGATTACATTATTTCGTTCTCGTGTATTTCACCATCTTATGTACCTATTAAGTGCTCTTGTATGCACCTACAGGGTGATTCATAAAGGAAGTTTATATTTAATAATTATTTTATTTAATGTTTAACAAAAGGAATAATAAAAAACTCCGAATCAAATGTTGGAAACGTCCACCATCTACCTGAATTTTCACATTTGTAGGTACTAGGAAAACTTTTTAATTAGAAATATCAGAAAACTTTAAACACCCTGTATTTTCGAAACCAGCAACAATCGTCGTATTTTGCTGTTTAGTATCTCCAGTATAGATATTCAAATTAAAATAAATAATAATGGCACTTTAAAATTTAAATTGGGAAAATCCATCGTAGGTATCGTTTGCGCCACTGATAAATGACACGATTCTTTCAAAGTCGCTAAGATTCGGCGGTTAATTAAGTACGTACATTGCCACTGAAATAAACAAATGAGATTACTTAATTTGAATTTTAATAAGGCGGCGGAACAGGACAAATGGTTGCGTTAATTAAGTTCTCTTGCACACATTTCTTTTTTATGCGTACCCTTAAATTCGAAGACCACCCATTTATTATCTTCTCTTTAGTTACTTTCGTTCATCCTTGGATTAAAATATGTAAGTAAATAATTCAATGTCAAAGTCGTCATATGTTTTTCTCTGGTCTTATTTTTAAACTGTTTATACTTCTTTAAGGTCATATACTCTATATTTTTGACGTGTGTTAGGTATTCGTTCCCATCCTGAGTATTTAAAAAATGCATTACAAACATCGTTTTGTCATTGTTGTTAAAGAATATGTTCACTCGATGTTAGTAAATATTTGAAAAGGAAATGTTGCACAATTCCGGATGTTAGCAGCTCTTGTTCAATTAATGACGTGTGATTGTGTGCTTTTTTTATTGGTATTTGCTTTTCGAAAATACTGTTGATTCAGACAAAAAAAAAACAGAAATTTTAAAATTACATTTATTTATTGAAGATATTCACAACTGTTACCCTTTTATGCTATATTATTTATTTAAAAATAAAGTTATCCATGTTAAAATAAATCAACAACACAACTAACTAATGATGCCACTGCAACTTGTAGGTATACCTATGTATGATGTCATACATTTTAGCAGGAATATTTAAATATTATAAAGAAATGCATTTAGACAACTTCTGAATTAAAATTGGTTATAATTTATTATAATTTTATTACCTGCAGCACAAAATAATAAAACAAAAATAGAACATGATGTAAATTTTCAGTACAAATAAGTAATATATTTTTTTGGTGTTATTTTGCTGGTAGATAAATAAAAAAATACCGACAAAGTAAATACAGTGTTTACCAAAATAAGATAATGCATATATTAACTATTAACAAGACAAAATCTCTTCTTTAGTTTAGATACTAACAATATGTACGCATGTAAGTACCTATTAGGTACATACGTGTGTACAATATCGTATACCTATTTTTCTTGTAGTTCAAGATCAACCAACAAAATAGACTTCTTCAAGGAGCTTCGTACCTCTAGTACCTATAAAAACAAAGTGATTTTCGTGTTTTCGAGTAACTATGCACATTTCATTTACGTCCGCATTGCAATCAGGTGCTGTTTATCCTTTTTATTAAGTAAGTACAAGTGATAGGTATTAGATAAATATTATGCATCGACATCGATTTTGTTTGATCGGTTTGCTGTACCTGCACTTGCAAATCCAATGTAGGGCATTTGGTTATTACCGACAAAAATCCATTAGAAATAACGTATGTAGAACATTTAAAGATTACAAATATATCAATGACAATCCTAACTGTTGGTATAATCCTGATGTTGATGCTACCGTTGTAAGTATAACTTTGAGTACCTTTAAATGTAGAGATATTTTTCGTGGTCAAATACATAATTTCATAGTTTTGAATAAAAATCAAATATTTCCTACTTTTAAAAAACTCACCCTGTATACAGGAAGCTGATGCAAAAATTGAACAATTAAATATGTAATTAAAATGTTCATTAATTACGGAATTTGCATTTTATGTCGTTAGCATTAAGAAGAAGACTATTTATAGTTACAAACAACGCATCTTTATTGCTACCTGAATACTAAGTAATTAATCATCTGTTGTCAATGTTTAAAAGTTATTATTTAATTATGTATTATAAATTGACTGATATTGGAATGCAAGGCTTCTTGTATTTAAAAACTTAATTAAATTCATTAAAAATAATGGTAAGTAGTACCTAGTTAATTGGAATTATAAAAGTCCTTTACATGCATTTTTAGCCAGAAATGATAATCAGGAATAATTATCCTTTTGAGCGTTATCAGGTAGCTACAGTGGACGGTTATGAGTTAACAATATTTCGAATACCAAAGAAAAAGAGAAATAAGGGTGTTGTATACTTGCAGCATCCACTGACTGCAGCTGCCAACGTTTGGGTGGATAAAGGGAACAAGTCGTTGGGTTAGTTAGTTAGTGTACTTAAATTAAAAACATCGAAACTCATTTTTTGTTTAAAAACATTGTCATCTCATCTTCAGATGATCCAAAAAATATTGGAATTCTATTTTAGCATTTCTTCTTTCTGATGCCGGATATGACGTGTGGATGGGGCATTTTAGGGGTACAATTTATTCCAACAAACATCTTCGTTTATCTACTGCCAGTAATGCCTATTGGAATCATAGGTTTGATTTTTAATTTTTTGTGACAGTTAGGTACACATTAGCTGCGGTTACAAAAATATTAATGTTTTTATTGTAGTTTTCACGAGATGGGCATTTATGACCTTCCCGCTCAAATTGACTTGGTAAAAAAATACAGTCGTACAAATGACAAAATATTTTATGTGGGTCATTCGATGGGCACCACTGCGGCCTTCGTGTACAACGCGTTACTTCCGAAACATGCCGAAAAAAATATAAAAGTCTTCGTACAAGTGGCACCGACTGCTTTTTTGGCAAATTCGAATGTTATTTTTCAACATTTTGCATATCTAGGGGAACCAATAGTCGTAAGATAGATTTATATAGGTAATTAATTATACATAGGTACGTCAACAGGATATCTAATAATTTTGCAGGATATTTGCGAACAGTTGCACATGATGAACCTTTTTAACCACAATGGATTCTTTCATAATTTTCTTAAAGGTTTTTGTTTTGAGAAAGACAATTTAGAAAGGTGCACTGAACTTGTTAGTTTCTTAGGAATGGGACCAAATCGTAGTAATCGAGCACCGGTGAGTTAAAAGTAAGACCCAAAAAGTGGCCTTAAAAAAAACAATAAATAAATAAAATTTAACAGGAGTGGTTACCAGTAGCAATATATCAAAATTTTGCTGGATTTTCTATAAAAACTGTTAACCATTACTGGCAACACATGGTAACAGATAGGTTCAATTTTTACGATTATGGAAAACAGGGTAACATAGTTGCCTATGGTAACGAAACACCACCTGATTACCCCATCGAAAACATATTAGTTCCCCATTATTTAATTTACGGTGGTAACGACTGGATTTCTACGCCAAAGGTATCACAGAATTTGACCTATTAAAAAAAATAATAACAACAAATCCTTATTTTAGGACGTTCAAAAATTTTATGATTTCTTGCCGAAAGAAGCGAAAAAATATGGGAGATATTTTGTTGAAACCCATAACCATTACGATGGGCTGTATGGTAAAAATTGTAAAGAGGCTGTATACGATCATATAATTAACTTATTTAATGATGTAATAAAATAATTTTTTCTTAAGTTTTTAATTAGTTGTGGGTCGTAAATAAATAAAAACGCGTTGTACATTTAATAAATATGTATTTTATTACGTAATTACAATACAATTAGGAATGAATAAGTAATTTATTACAATGAATTTTGAATTTTATTAAGTAAATGTTGTTTCCATTGGTCTTCTGGTACTGTTTTTGCCCATTCTGGTATGGCACTTTGAGGAAGGGTAATATTCAACATGGCCCTTTTAACTTCATCAATCTTGCTACTATCCAGATCAATCCCAGAATCCGCTATCGATGGCCCAGACCACACTTCTCGTACAATATCCGATTCAGCCGTTGATGTCGTCGGGATACGTTGATCCCCAATGACCTACATGGGTACATAAAAGGGTTTCTGTATAAATATTTTTTAATTCATCAACTAAAATTTACCTCGTTCGTGTGCGTGTTGTCGTCTTGTTCTTCTTCTTCTTCTTCTTCTTCCTCTTGATGTGCGTTGTCGTTAATTAGATCATCTGGACCTAACGGAAGGGGTTGATAGTCGTGTAGGTCATTGCCGAACAGTTGATCGTCATCTTCAGAATCGCCGGAATCTCCGCCGATGAAGATGTCTTCGTTGACCGATAAACTTTCGTTGAGGTCTTCGGGAGGATCGGGAAGTCCATTATCCCGCAGGATCATTTTGTTTAGTTGGAAAGTGGTGAAGGTTATGTTTATGGAAGATGTAGTAGCGATTTATAAAGCAGTTTGTAGAGAGATCTAGAAATTATTACGATCAATAATTAATCGTGATGGAAATTCCTTGTGCTATTTGTGTGTAGATGTCAGCACAGGTCTGCTATGTTTAATAATAATTTTATTTAACAATTTTGATAGATTTCCAGGAAAAACAAAAAAAATTTTCGCACTTTGCCGTGAAGTCGTAGATATAATTATAATCAGTGTGTTTTTGAAATATTTGGAAGGATTTTTGTGCTCGTGTCTATTTTTTTTATGCACGCATATTAAACAGCTTTAAGAGCTAGTCAGTGTCACAAAGCACAAAGCACAAAGCACAAAGCACAAACGAGCACGATTTTAATTAATTTTCAGCCGTGGTGGGAAAGAGTTAGTGACGATTCTGCATCACTCCGGCATGAGCATCCTTTCATTGTATGTATGTTATGTACGTACGTAAAGATATAATAGTTGCAGTCTCGAAACGTCTAATTCGCTAAAGCATAAAATAAAACAAATTTAACAAGCAAAGCCCCGAACCATTTCCCGGGAACGACGGAATATCCAAAGAAGATTGCCATGATATTGCAGTTTAGTTTGTGAAGTCTGCGAGTGAAACTATTACTCGGTTTTTCTGTGCGAAATTTCTAAAGTTCAACTTTCGGGGCGTCGCGACGGCAGCTGCACGACTCTCAAAATTACTTCCGACCAATTTGTCTCCACAGATCGGTCGCATTCATTCAAAGACGAATGAATTGCTTTCAGAAATAAATGTCAAATCGTGACAAACATAAGTATCTACTCATATTTATACTACCCCAAATCATTTTTCAAATTCCTCCCCTTTTTTCTCCTGATTTTACCTCTTATATGTTTTTCTAACAAATAAGTATGTATATTCATAACAGGAAGGTCTATACGTACAGTCAGTCCATTTAACAAAGAGTGCTGAAAGTGATGAGTTCCATTTGGAAAAAGATTTTAAAGCATTAAGAATTGAATGGTCCCTGGTGGGATTTTATATAGGTACCCATGGGCGTGGAAAACAGGCAAGGAAATTTAATATTTAAGAATGTCAGCGCTTCTGCAATTACTAGGACCCGGCTTTAAACAAATCCAAGTCGTTCTGTTTCCATTTATTTGCTTCGCTGCAGTGTTTCTTGAAATTACTGATTTAATGGAGGATTTGTAAGGATGAGAGATTCGTTTTATTTTCGCTACAAGTCCTACTCAGTTTATCCTGCCATAACGTTGTCTACCTATCTAGGATCGCCTTCGCCATTCGAATTGGGGCTTTGGTTTTTCAAAGAATCAAGAAAGAATTTTTAACAGATATTTTCATCCAATTTACATACATACAAAGTTCTCTTATTCAAATTTATTTCTATAATGCTCGATTTCCAATTCCTTTTTCTAATTCCACATTATTATTCTTTCAAAACTGATTTTAAATACGACTTAGAAGAACTTTTCTCTCTAAAAATTGATTTCAAAATAATAGACAAGGTAGTAGAAGAGCATCAGGCAGGTAATAAAAAGGCACGTATCGCTAATGGCTCGTTGGTTGAGCGTATAATTCATAATACGTTGTAGAATGTTTTTATTTATTGTCTTTCGGTTTTTGGACAGTGACCTTTCGGGTCACCACACAAAACGTTATGTTACGTCGGAAACGTGAAAAATGCCAGGATATTGATAAGTAATTCATTACTTTTTGCATTGTGTGCCGCAGCAGATACGGTGATTGATGGAGTTATTTGATGGTGTGTCTGTCGTACGGTCATATCTGATGGAACAGGAGGAAGCAATACATCCAAACCTCCGCCGATTCATGGGGTCGCTTCTACTCGTACCTACCTACATCGTTCGTTCCCTGTGCGCGTATCTCGATGTATGTGTGTCGCCTCCGAGTATCAATCTCGATCAAATTATACTATTATGGCAAGCAATTGATTGTTTCTGCGAGTCGGTGAAATTGCTACCGTCATTTCAAATTATGTGACTAGTAGTCACTATAGTCACGTTTTACCTACAACTACTAGCGTTTATGCAATAAATAAATATATGACATTTATAGACAGGATCTCCATTCTTCTCTCTCGAAAAGCTTACGATTAGGTACCACCAAAGCAATTTTTCTTCCAATTGTTAATATTTTATACAGGGTGTCCACTAAAGATGCGGCCAAAATTTAAGGGGTTATTCCTTAGACTATTTTAAGAATATTTTGTCCTTTGGTGATTTTTGAAAAACCGCTTTGTTTCAATGATACAGGGCGAAAACTATTTTCGACAATAACAACAATTTATTCTGAAGGATTACAAGTACTTAATTGTTTTTAATCTACAAAAATTGTTGGAAATGATTACCGCCAGCTTGTAGGTATACAAGAATCCATTCTTCTCCTCATTGATTGCCGGACTCGTTCAAACACACGTGGGTCGTTTCGTATTGTGTTACACCCAGCAATTATCCGATTTCTCAAATCTCCACTGGAGTAGTGTAAACTCATGACGACTTTAGGTGTCCCCATAAGAAATAATCCAGAGGGTTTAAGTCCGGGGAACGAGCAGGCCATAAGTGAGGTCCACCTCGACCAATCCAGCGATCTCCGTATGTTGTGACGACGAAAAAGTGACGAGCAACTATACTAAAATGCGCTGGTGCATAAACCACATTTTATTTCTTGTTGCCAATGGTACTTACGTCTTCCAAAAACTCAGGGAGCGTGTGTTCCAAAAAGTTGCAATACACTTGCTGTTAGAAATAGCGGTCCAATTAGCCAGTCACCCACAATTCCAACCCAAACGTTCAACGAGAACTGAAGTTGAAAACGATCCTCAAGTATCTCATGTCATATCAACATTTATTTTCTCGAAAATAGTTTTCGCCCTGTATCATCGAAACAAAGCGGTTTTTCAAAAATCATCAAAGGACAAAATATTCTTAAAATAGTCCAAGGAATAACTCCTTAAATTTTGGCCGCATCTTTAGTGGACACCCTGTATATTTTATTGATGACGATTGCGTTCTCGTTTACTTTTATTGTATCTTGATGTCTACAAATATTTTGTTTTGTTCGTCTCCAGTTTCTTTTTGTTTGTCGAAGGGGGGTGATCGTTCGTTGTTCCTTTTGCCTAAGTGCGTTCGTTGGTGCAGCGCAAGGATCTCGTCGTCTAAGAGCGCCATATTTTTCTGGAACAATATCTCTGTCAGAGCTGGTACACCGGCAAAAAACTGTCTCGGGCGCAATGAATGATCGCTGCCTCTGACAACGACTCCGCTCGCCTCGTAGGTATATATACAAAATATATTATTTTCAACGACAATGCTTCTTCATATAATGCACCACGTACTTCTAATATTTCATCGAAGCCCAAACACGAGGTGTACGTATGAAACGTAAGAAACGTTTAAAGAATTTTCAGTACGTAGGGTATGCGGTGGTTAAACTTCTGGCAAGCAAACGTGACGCTTAACGTCATCTCACGACGCCTAGGTACATTTAATCCGATTTCCTCGTCGATTCCTTGCAATTATTAGATATTTGTTGAACAACATTTCTAACTCGAATTTCGAGAACAAAGAATGCATTTGATAATTGAAGGTAACTTTTTGGATGTTCTAGTTTTAGTTTATGTTATTTGGTGGTTTATTTTTTCAGTGCTCTGTTTGGCGTTTACAAGCAATAAAGGCTGTCGCCACTGTGCGGAAAACACGAACATTTATTAAAAATACGCGTTTAAAACTGCCTGTTTCTGGCTTGTTTCCGAAGCATATTTGATATCAAACACGTTACTGAGGTATATTACACAATTTTCAATTAATGCCGCAATAACAATTCAATACCTCTATTAATTTCGAGCACGTTGTGGGGTGATTATACGACTTGACGTGCTTTTGTAGGTATATGCAGATAATTATTAAAACTCATAGGTAGATCTCTAATTACAAAAACATCTAAATTTTATTATCTACAAATTTCGGTAATTATTCGAAAAAAAAAAGTTCGTCATGTTCATCAAGAATATAGCATTTTTGAGCTTCTAGATTTTCAAAAATGTCTTGTGTTTTTCTACGATTTAAAAATATGATTCGTAAATTTTCTTGAGGTACCTACAACAGGCAGGTATACAGTTTAAGATTAAGCTGTGATACGTCTATTTAATGCCTAATACCTTGCTTAAAGCTTCTTCAAGGGGGTAAAGGTAAAAATCTCGTTACTTCGTAATAAAATTTGAAATGAGCTTTCAAAGAGGCGGCAGACGATTTTGCAGGTCAATTTCTGTTGAGCTTCGCCGTCAGATTTCCTCTCAATTTAAAACAGATTCCATAGAAAATAGCTCTTATCGTTAGTGATGTTCTGACTTTAAATCTTTCTTAGGAAAACGTCCGCTACTGTGTCTTATTACGTACGCACATATGTAGGTATGTATATTGGTGCCTCTTGTGCCTTTACTTTCGGCTCTTTTTTATGCTCCGGGTCGGGCCGAAACTGAGGCCCCACTCAGATTTATATTCAACCGTCGTACAAATCTGCCTGTTTCATATTGCTTGAGTATCACGTATTCTTAACAAAAACAGTAACCGAAACAGAATAAAATATATTAGGTAACTCGCAAGGAAAATGAATTTTTGTCCAGGATCTTCGTTGCTCCGTTTTTGTGCGCGCCTGTAGGTAGTTGTAACAGGAACAGTACCTACAAAGTGAATAATTGGGAGATATCATAATTGCCAATTAACTAAAAACGTACAAAAGACTTCACAAGTTGAGAGAGATAACGGTATTGATTCAGTTTTAAAAATTTATTAGGAGATGAGGAAATTGCTTCGTTTGGCAAATGAGCGATATTAAAATACAAAAGAGAATTTTCTTAAAGTGTTTCTCTATAAGTAATATAAAGGAAAGTATATTTTCTTTTGTCTTGATTAAAAGAGGATCAGAAAAGTTCTGCGTCTTACTTTTTCACCTGCAGTAGGTATATTTATCTTACGTTACCTCAGACATGTAGGTATAGTATTTAAAAATAAATGATAACGTGCGTGATTTTCGATTGTTTCCTTTGGATGGAAAGTCATTTTCTAATACTTAGTAGTAGGGGCTGTAACTAATGAGAAATAGGAATGTAATAATTAGGGAGCACTTTTGGGGATTCGGACGGGAAGTGATTTATTTTTTTCCGCAAATGGAAGTGAAGGATACGAAAGAGGAGTGCGGACAAAGGCTATTAATCACCGGATTATTTCGGAAGCAAGCGTGCATCAAAACAAGCTGAGTGCTTATACCTACTGTTTTTTCTTTTTTTAATTGAGTAAAATTACTAATTTTGCAAAAATAACACTGCCACCATGTTTGACTTAATTTTTTCAAAATTGCCGCTTCTTTCAAATACCCTAAATATTTTTAGTTTTATTTCACTTCACGTACGATTGCCCGTACGAGCCCATAATTTTTGGCTGCGAGTGGCGACGAATCGAATTTCAGAGAAGTGACAGTTTTCAATTCGGTTTGAAAAATAAACGAAAACTCATGTATGTTTGTATGTATCGTACCTACCTACATGAGATATGAGTGTGTATGGACAGGTGCGACTAGAAGGCGCAGTATTTTCATGCAAACTACGTGTATGATACGTGCGTTACCGAATATTTTGATCGCCGAATACAGATTGAAAAACAAAATAAAAATAATTACTGATCAAACATTACCTGAATAAACATTGAGGATAACGAACTGTATCAGCCTGTTCTTTTGCACAGAATTCGTACCATTTCGAAAATATACATAGGTACATCATTTACGTAGATATCTGCCCTACAGCAACACAAAACTGTAAATTCATCAAAAAAAATAGTTTTTCATGTGTCATCAATATTTTTATTGTTAAGTACTTAATATAGGTACATAAACGTATTGAATTTCCATTTTCACGTCTTACAGTACATAGTTTATTTTATGATCTTGTGAAATTTCCTTTTGGATTTCCTTTATCTCATTCGTGGCATTGATAAGAGTTTGCAACTGTTCGTTATAAACCCGATCTCTTTCTTCTGATGACTCTTCTGACGATTCTTCACTTGATTTCGAAAGGTTGTCGTTGTGGCGTTTCATAGAAATGTTGTGAATCAAAGCAAGAATGAGAAGCAACAGAAAAGGACTCTACAAATTTCGTTTTCCAAAACATCAAAAATAATTTTATGGATAAATAATTTACTTACTGTTTTAAACATTTTCGAATACTTCTTACACAGTTGTAGTTACTATAATTCACTTCTGTTGGTCTGCAGAAGACTTTAAATAGATGTAGAAAATATTGGGTAATTTAGATACCAAAAGCAATTAGTCTCATAATTATCAATTAGAATATGTGTTTAAGTGACTTTTAATTATTTTAGAACAGGTAGGTAGGTACTTGAACTTGTATAGACTCGTGTAACAGTCATTATGATAGGCAATGGAATTAAATTTTTTATTGTTTTACAACATATGTATTTCAAAAAATGTTTTGTCATGTCGAACGATTTTCGAATTGTAATGGCAAATGCCGCCATAGAGATAAACCAAATGAATGTATGGATTCCCATTCATAACATCAGGGTTGGGTTTCCCTATAAATTTCAATCTGGAACAACTGAAGCATCAAAATGGAATTAATTGTTACCGAATTCTAGCGCGTCATTATATTTATTGCCAATTATTTAAATTCATATTCGCATGTTCACAATAATTTGCGCCAAACTTAATTCTCCTAGTTATTCCGCCATGTTCATTTTTAGTCGCGTGTAATTGCAAAGCTCATTTGTCGAATAAAATTCGATAAGCCCATTGGGGTTATTAAATAACTTGTAAATTTTTGTTAAACTCGTTAATTAATTTTATTTGTTTTTTTATCAGAAAAATCAATTTTCTGGTCGCATTTTCTAATTTGATAAATGGCTAATTAGCAATTTCGTCTATATAACGTCGTTACAGGAATCGAGGAAGGAAATAAAACGATACTTTTCTTCGATCGGTGATTTATCTGGTCTACCAGCGCGGAACATTTAAACTTGTTTTATTTCTTGTTGTGTAAGTTTAGGCGGCCAGGATTTGCAAGCAGCCTTAACCAACTTTATGATCCTCTTAAATTATCTGGCTCTCTTTAAAAGATACATTGTATCCACATCGGTTGGCTTTGTTGTCCCGGGGAACACTACACCATACAATTCATACCCTCTGACAAAACTTTTTCCTATTCAGACTTTTCAACTACTGTATGTTGCCGTTGTTACCCTCAGGCTTTCGGAAATCGAAGAACAATTTGCACAAACAATTGCATTTAAAGCCACACATTTAAAAAAAAAATATTTTTCTTGGAAGAATCATTAATTAATTCAGCTTTCATCTATAATATTAATTTAGTCTATTGTGTATTTTCGAATATAAGCAATATTTTGATGAGGTGACATCAGCAGAAAGTTCACGGTCTGCTTGACCATTTCTCATTATACCTACATTAATAGAGTTTAACGTTATCGGTCAAATGCACCAGTTTCCTCAACTTGAACCGACGTTCTAAACCGGAAGCGTTCCGGGCGTCCTTTTACCAAAATTAATTTCTAATATATACATGGGTACACGTATATGCAACGTACGTACATGAAAGTAATGGGAAACATAACAGACCGGCGACTGCATGGGGGAGTTGTTGGTCGCAGGGAGAAATTTATAATTTATAAATCCAACAAGTTAACCAATTTCTTGATGGCGCACCAACTTTAACTAAATCCGAAATGTGCAGTGCAATTGACGTTAGAAACTTTTGTTTCAATATATTGTCTCATGGTAAATGTTCAATACGAAAAAAAAAAACAAATTAAAAATTAAATAATACAAGAAAAGTTTTTGAAAGTCAAGTTATTTATTCATTTGTAATAAATAATTTTCGTATATTTATTTAGACTTGTTTTCACGTTATTTACCTTAAATGTATAATAAACGAGGCTTTTGAGAAATTATTTCAATTAAAATAAATTATTTTCCATTTCCCGCTGTCATCTTTCAGATGTCACGACGCGAAAGTCTTTAGAATATGTTCTGAATATAGTAATTAAAAATAATTTGCCGAGTTCAGTGAGCTTTGTAATACACGTTTGACTTTAGGTATGTATGGACCGGGAATTTGTGGGCCGTGAAGGGCCGCATTTATAAAATTTTAATTAAAACTTTTCAATTCCCCGGCGAGAGCGCAAGCATGTTCATCTAAAAAGAAAAGTTTTACTACACGATTTGAGAAGCTGTTAGTTCGGTAATTCCGGGCACATTATCACGCGTTATTACGGAAATACAGGACCAACTTTTGTTTTTTCATAGTTTAACTAAACTGTGTCCCTCCATTATATGAAAAAATGTGACGTTTTCAATGGAACCAAACTTCGCTTACAGTAGAATAAATATTTTATTAGTCTCTCATTGATAATAACTAATATTTTGGAGATACAAATTCTAGTTTGCATATACATACCTACAACCGAAGTCAACAGGTGCTTTGTACCTAGACATTTTTCTAGCTTATGGCTCTTGGGGGTGCAATATGTTACCCTGGTTGCAATTTATATTCAAAATTCTTTATATCTGAAACCTAGACCGTTATTTATTAAATGTTTGTTTACATCCCCAAACTTTGATTCGATTTTCTGGCGATCAATTCTGTACACCATACATGAGTGTAATTTTGGGGTAGTGAATGTTTCAGGAAAGAGAAACTAACAGAAGGAATCGTAATAAATAAGATCAGAGGGGTTTGAAGTAACTGTTGTCGGTGTTTATGTTTTTCGGCTTAATAATAATAATAGAATCGCGTACGGCGTCGAGGTGGCAATTTTCATCTGGGGCGACGACTGGGCGAGCCGTAGCTTGTGGTGCTGACAGTTCCCCGGAAAATACGGCAAATAAATAAGGGACTTGGTCCCTAAGACATAAAATACCACTTCAGTAAAGGCGAGAGAATACGGCGATGGCTCGATCTTGCAGCATGTCTCACTTTTACGACATACTACACATAAAATACTCTTAACGTTTGTCAGGATGTGTGTGCGGTTTCTTCTTTATGAGCATTGTACTGCTGATTTTCTCCACCGTTCCCTCGGATCTATTATAGCTAGGTATATAAGAAAACATCTCCAGCGAGCGAGCATATGTCATATCATAACCGTTCAAACCTCAGCCGCGGATTTCGCTTAAGCTTTCTCAATCTTCTTCTTTGTTTTTTTTTTATTTTTCTTCAAGATTACACCTCACTAATTTAGTTGGAGACTACTTTCCAAACACTCAATGTGTTAACAGAGGATTTCCAGAACTTTATTACTAAATATCTCGAAAAAATAACTAAGGAGATTGTGATACGTAAATTATACAAGAATATTCACTCCTACATAAATATTACTACAATAATTAAAAACTGTTTTACAATAATTAGTATGATATTTCACTTACCTATGTTTGTATAAGTTTCCGCCTGATTATTTGGTAATAATTGTTCTGGTTTAATAAGTTTATGATGGGATAGACATAGGTATGAGGAAATGTGGTAGTTGGAAATGAAAAATAAAAATGATACTTAACACCTTGAGTATTTTTATTGAGGCCACTTCGAACGTTTAATGTTAAGTGGCTGTATCACAAACACGGTTTCTCATTTCTTTTTTTTTTTTTTTCTGATTAAAACTGTAACATGTAGTTCCTAAACGAATTAAGTAACAAAAACCAAGACACTTAATCATGGTAATAATTAGCTGCTGTTTCTCACGTTCATATTGTCATTAGTAAAGTCACAGGAATCAGATAGATAATTAGGTAAAACACACCGTATAGTGTTGTCTTCGTATTGCTGCTGCACTTGTTCTAATTCTTCCTGATGGTTCGAGTTTGGCGAGTAGACCAACGTGGTGCATTTCTTCCCGATGTTTTCGCAAGTCTCTTTCATTTTCGTTAGTTCCTTTTGTAAAGTCCTGTATTCCTCGAGGAACTTTTTGAGCTGATTGGCGTGGTAGTCGTATATGGAATAAGTCCCGTTCTCGTCGTAGTAAGTGGAAATGGGTAGGGTGTTTGTGTTTTCGCTGTTTACGTTTACGAGATTCATGTAACTGCTCGACTTGAAACTTTCCCGTCCGATGGGATTTTTGTGGGGATCGGAGAAGCGTCTCACCGACGAGTGTATTCCTCCTCCTCCTCCTCCTTCGTCGAAACCGTCGCCACTTTCGCGGCTGCTGCCCGGCAACAGCGGCGACTGACTCTCGGTGGCCGTGGCCGTGGCCGGGCACGAATACTTCCTCCGATAAATGTCACTTATTTTACGAGGTAACGTGCAGTAAACGTCGGACGTGGAGGTGAAGTTGCCGCATCTATACGAGCATTCGACGCTATCGCGACGGCTCTTCAGGTCGTCCAATTGCCGGTGGCTTTTCGAGTCGATACAGTTTTTCGCGCTCACTTCTTGTTCGCCCTTTAATTCTTCCCCGTCGTTGTCTTCTGTCACTACGTGGTTTCCGGAAGTTTGCAGGGATAAACCGTCGTACGGTTGCTTCCGCATGAAGTGGCAACTTAAACTGCTCGACGATACGTGACCGGACTGCTGATCTACGACGTAATTATATGTACCAGACATCGAACTGCAGATCTTCGGGCAATCGTCTCTAGAAGAAATAATACCACTAACGACACAGTCAACGACATTCAAACTTTAAACAATTAATTGTCTTTTTCTGTAATCGACTTTAAAATTACCTGCTGTTTGCCTCTTTCCTCGGATTGTTCGAGTCTTCGGTTTCCAATAGTGACAATTCCTGCGATTCCCATTTGGTTTCGCTCGTCATCATGGAGCCGTTAGTGCTCCAACTGCTCAGCACCTGTCCCTCGTTGTTATTCCCATTTGCAACAGGTGCTGTGATCGTTTGAGAGTTGCCCTCTTTATCTTTCTCGACTTGCTCATTATTATCGGCCCCTGGGATTAGCCTGTAGTCTCCGTGACGTCGATCCACCACTTCCTGCTGCTGCACCGCTAATGTGGAAGACGAACCTGGAAAATTGATATTTATCACGGAATTAATCGATGCATTCGTGAAGCAAAAAAAAATTACGAGAAAAATATCACCTCGACTTTAGGAGGAAAATTTTTCTGAAAGACAAGGGTGAAACGTATCTACCCTTAATAATGAATTAGTTATAAAAATAAAAACAATTAGTTTTCTTTATCAACTAATACCTAAAGTTAATAATCTATCAGAATTATGTCAGGTGTTATTTTACGTAGGTCAGACTAGACGTTCGTTAAGGATACGTTTGAGGGAGCATAAAAACTGAATGTACCTACTGGTGTGGCATTACATTGTTTAGAATTTAAACAAAATTAATTAACATCCATTTATACTGAAATCATTTTAATAAAGCGTTGTGAAAGTTGCCAGATGTTCTCCTTATATATTTATTTGTTTATTGTTTCACCGAGTGCCAAGCATTTCTGCTTCTGAAAGTACATATTTCGAATTAGGGAGCATTTTTATAGTTTCGCATTTGAAATTGAGACATTACATTTCTATTTACTTTTAGTTATTTTGTAAATTCATTAGTCCGAAACGAAAATGCTTTTGGGTGGATGTAGGAGGGTTCCCTAACAGTTAATTATGCATCTCGCGTGGCGGGTTGTTTGACTATTCTTTTTCGTGTTATGACGTTGCGCGTTTTCGAAATACCGCGCGCACATTTCATAATTTCCAAGTCGACAAAATGAAATATTTTCTGGATAAGAATGCGAGAGTACAAACATATTTTCTCGCAACGTGAACTATTTAGTTTGGTGCCTGCCTTCCTGACTCCCGAAGAGATTGTTATTTTACATAATTCGGCGCGCGCCTCGGTAGAGCCCTTTTTAATTTTGGTTCAGGTGTTTGCAAGTTAACTAGATTCCTGTTCTTCTGTGTTGCTTTTTAAATTTATTCCATAAAATGAAATATTGTTGACAATTGTATGCTTCTTCCTTTCTTCAAATAAATTCGCAGAATGGAAACAGTTCCTTTTGAATATAAAAAATATAAAAAACTCATCGATTTTTATAGGAATTTAATTTAGATCCCATTTGCAGTATGCAGATAGAATTAGGAATTGGAATTGAACAAATGTAGAGTAATTAATGAGCATACTTGAGCAGTAATTGTCGTCGAGGGTTGCTGCGTTACGTATAGGGCAAAGGATATTTAATTATAGGAAAAGGGAAAGAACCGGGTGCTTTGTCGGAATTGTCTGGAATTAAAACCACACACGGTCCTAGCGGAAGTAAAAAGGGATGATCACTAATTCAATTAGACGTTTCACAGATTAAAGCTAAAGAATGTAAAAAAAAAAAATGGGGAGACAAAGATGAGTTTGGGGAATTCTAAAACCTTTTGTCAAAACATTTACGATAATTATTTTCTGAAAAGGGTCTCGTTTTTAAAAATCCAAACGTTTACCATTCACTTGTCCCTTTTTAAATTTGAAAACGTAGGTACCAAGTACCTACTTCACGAGTGTTTTAGGTATCTAAACATATATTTAATTTTTCACATACTCAAACGACAGTGAAAACTTTTATAACGTTCTTTTAACTGTGCAATGATGAAATACCATATGCAATCTTTCGTAACGTAAGGGGTGGGTTCAAAAGGGCTTTTGAGAATAAGAGCAGATCCTGGAATGTGAATATACCTACCCTGTTGTCGCCCATCCTCAACATGTAATAATCACACCCCGAACTATGTACGACAGGATATGATTCGAGTAAAAGGAGACTTTATGGAATATTAAACGTGCAGGAGCTTCTTTGAAAGAGCCTGAATACACGTTTAGAGCGTTTAAAAAAGGATTAACTTCACGTACGGTTTAACGATTTAGTATAGTATTTGCATTACGAAATGGCGGTGTTTATATCGACTGTTTTATTGTAAAAAAGACAATGAAAGGCTACAAACCACCCGCAAGGGTGTCATTACAGCACTGGAAAGGACTGAGACGTATTCAGGTAATGTTTGCAATGAAGTTGTTAAAAGGGAAGAAATTGCTGTTGTATATAATGACAGGGGTAGCAAATACAATAGAAAAGATGAAATAAAAATAGGGGTAGAATTAAAGTATGAAGTTTTGCTTCATTATGTGTCGTTCAAATTTTGTAGGTAGCAATTATTAAGTATACGTACGTGAACATAATTTCGAAATGATAATAACGCCGACCTAATTTGATTAACGTAATGTCCAATGTTGTAGTAACAAACTGCTAACGATATGCTGTGATTTATTTAGTTATTTGTTAAAGGTGCACCCACTTTGAAAATCTTTATGTTGCGTGAAATCGTGCCGTTAAGATCGAAAATTGTCATGCAGTCGCGTGATAAGAACGCAGATACCGCACGAGCCGTAAATAAGAATTATAATGGATTATTAGTTAATTTTGTTAGCTTTAGGCCGGAATGGATTCTCTTTGCCCCAGCTCAACATGTACATTGTACATACTTATATAAATTAATTTAAATATGTAAATAAAATGATAATGACTTGAATGTAACCTACCTCTAGAAAAGTTATAGTTTTGAGAACCGCTGATCACCATGCCGTCACATCCTCTTGCGTCTTGCAAATCACTTGAGTGTTAAATTCATAAATAAATTCTTGGTTGATGACGTCTGTTGACCGACCAATTTTGAACACTCTTTACAGTTCTTGAATCACTCAAAAAAACCGTATGCGAACATGTTCGACTACGTTCTCAGCGGTTCTCAAATGAAAAAATTAAGAAATGAAAAGAGAACATGAATGAAAAAAAAAAAAAATTAAACACATGACTAAGTATTAGGACATAGAAGATCCACGATTAAATGGGTATACCTGGCACTTTGTGATTCAGTTCAATTTTTTCGTAGTTCTCTTGAACCCTCCCGCACTTCCGCTTCCGCCATTCTAGCGTCCTTTTACTCCGCAAGCTGTAAACCCACACGACTACCACAAAACCAACAAGTGCCAAAAGTCCCGCCGTAACTAGGCTGACGATAACAGATACCCCGGTCAAGGGCGAATGCGAGGGTTTCTGAGATACGCCCAAAGTGACACTCGCCTCCGCTCGGCCCGCTTTGTTTTCAGCTGAACATACGTACACTCCCGCGTCCTGGAGGTCCACAGTTAGAATTGTCAAATCACTAGAACCGTTCGTTAAATGCACTATATACAATTTTTTCCCATTGGAATAGGGCGTTCCGGACAGATTAGCTATCACTTTATTCTTTAGGATCCATCGTACCGTTGGCTCGGGCACCCCCTCTATTCTACAGGCCATGGTCACATTTTTACCTTCGACCCCGTGCGCGATCGGATTCACGGCCAAAATTTCCGGGGCACAGGCGAACTCGTCCAAATGTAGTTTGTCCCAATGTCTTGAACTCACTCGTTCCGGAGAACTGCACATCGGAGGAACACCGTAAGGAATATTCTTCCTCATCATCCACTGTCGCAGAGGTCGAATGGTACAGGAACAATTCCACGGATTATTGGCCAATTCCAGACCGTGGAGATTTTCTAGAATCGTAATCGATTTTGATTGCACTTGCTGTAATTTATTGTTATCTAATTTGAGCCATTCCAAAGACCTTTCTAATCCGTGAAACGCTTCGTTTTCGATGGTGTTTATCTTGCAGTCTGTTAGCTCTAATTTCACTAATTGCCGGAGATGTATGAAAGCATGGTTCAGTATGCGAGTTATGGGGTTGCCAGATAGCTTTAAATCTCTTAATTCAGGAATCGAATCGAACGTATGCGAAGGAATCGATGTTAAAACGTTGTAACTAATGTCCAGTTCCACGAGGTTGATGAGACTTCTAAACGCGTATCTGAAACAATAATAAATTCGCTGTTTCAAACTCTTCTTTTTTTTTTCTTTTAAAATGAAAATTAAATACCTTTCGAGATTTCGAAGACGACATTTGGAGATGTAGACCTTTTGCAAGTTGGGCAATCCGGCCCTAGCGAACTCATTGTGCTTGACGGTGACGAGATTGTTTCCGGTAAGGTCGAGTACTTGGGTGCCGGCGTCGAGATGTTGGGGCACTGACGAGATGTTTGCGTTGATACAGATGACCGACTCCTTGCCGCTTTTCCACTTGCACTCGCATAGGTGAGGGCATCCGGAGAGGAGCATTTGAGTGAAAAACCCCAGATAAATGAGGACAACGCGTAAATCAGTCGTCGGTAGTTGTTTATTCATCGTGAACGGCATTAAGCTGTTGTTGTCGTCACTGACCGTCCTCGGTGTCCTCTTCGTCTGCCTCCATGGCGAGTACAGCCCTGACTTCTTCCTGAAACAAGCAGGAACACAATTTAGTGTTTAGATTTTGATTACTATTTAATCTATAAATAGAGAGGAACGCTGTGATGGATTGAAGCGATTTGGTTAATAGCTATATCATTTTGAAATTTCACAGCGTTATGGGTGCCTGGGGATGATACCCTGGATGTGTTCGACTTTTTTAGGGAGACCCATTTTATTGATTGTCGTAAACATTAATAAACAATAAATAACGGTCATGCAACCATTCCGCCGTGCATAATATATAGAACATTAAAATATATCGAGCTATTTTGGACCTTTTGTACACCTATGGGAAATTTAGTTGCGGTTCTATCGTGAATTCGATGTTCGTTATTAAGTAATCACAAGAAAAATTTTGTGAATTCAACAAAAAAATACATATTTGCACGTTAATAAATTAATGATTCATACTTAAATCCCAGCGAATATTTATGAATTTTTTCATTAAGAGAGAGAGAAGACAATTGGCGTTGTAGAATTTAGTCATCGTTAGTGCAACCACAATTTACTAAATCAACTTTCGACTTGGTCTATTAAAAATAAAGGAAAATCGTTCGCTAAGTACCTACCCTCTTCAATATATATAACGAGGAATTTAGCGTTCTGGCTACTCTTCTAACGAGATTTTAATGAGTCCGTCTACACGCAGTGTGCGGCTTGTTTCTTCTAATTTTACGATTGCTATTTAGATGAGGTTTTAAACGAGTTCGAGATCCAATTTAATTATTATCCTCTGTACGACTGCTTAATTTCATTTACGTGCCCGGCTTAGAAATTGGAAGATTGCTTTAAAATAAAGCGAAGAATCTCAGTAACGTTTATGCAATTTCGTTTGGGAATCCATCGATTTTGTACAGAAATTAGGAGCTTTCGCTTCCAGAACAGTAAATCATTAGAATCACGTTCAAAGCATTATACTGCAAGATATTCAAGCGAACGAAATGGAAACTCAACATCAACGTACCTACACTACAGACTATTGCAAGTGACAAAGTCTCCAATAAAACTGTCACAATCACTAATACTATTACAAACTACGTACATGCAGTGACAGTTTTTAAATCTGCCCTACAGACGTCACTGTAGTAACTTTCTTTTTCTTGATTCCTGTCGTTTAATTATTTTTTATTTTTTTACTATAAATTATGGGCCTTTTGAGTGTGAATAACGTGGTGTGAAGTGGTAATTATTCACGTCGCATTTTTTTTAGGCAAATTCCCATTTAGCCGGGCTTGACGTGACGTGACGGGGTGGAAATATTGCATGCGTTTCAATTTCGAGTAAATCCTCGGCGGTCATGTAAAAGTTGGGTAGGAAATGGGGGGATATATACTTTAAAATCTATTAACAAAGTAGTCTCGCGTGGAGGGATAGGACGAGAGAGCCTTATAATTTGGTCGGGAAGATTCAGCGCTGGACCGCCTCTCCCATGTTCCTGTTTTGCAGAGGACATTATACGGCTTCCTAAGATTTATCTACGCCTTTCCTTCCTTATTTATTCGCCCCGAGTGATTTGTTTTGATTTCCGCTAATTTATGATCTAATTTATATTAATGAACATCAGAGCAGAGGCAGGCTCATGCCCGGCTCCCGGCTCAACTATACAGCAGCAATAAGACGAAATAGCTCCGAGCCGATACAAACATCGCACCGTGCAACCAACAAACGAAACGACCCAACTTTACTCCCTTTATTTATTATTCCTGATGAACTCCGTAACGTTTCACTTAAGCTAATTAGAATAATCAATTAACAAGAAGGTAAAACATTTTCCTTCCCCGATGTCAACACTTACTTACTTCTCTTAATTGTTCTCTTAACAATAAATCTGTAAATATTATTTAAATCTTGTAAACTTCAAAATTTAAATTCTTATATGTAGTTTCTGAGCTGTCATTATTTTACATTCAACCGAAATTCCGCGACTTGTGCAAAGTAATGAAATAATTAGGGCTAATAATTTTACGGGACAAAGCCAACTCCGATTAACGGTTCAAACGATGAGGGAGCTAATTAAGCGATTTTCCGTTTCCGTTCCGAGCCAAATTTGGCATTCGCTTCTAAATGTCAGTACATATACAATAATGTGAAGGAAATTGGGTCAGAAGAATCATTAAAAGACAGAAAATAAGTCAAATAAGATCAACAACGATAAATACACGTACCTATTAGATAATATTAATTTGTTTATAGGCACGACGTTAAATAAATCATAAAGTATTTGTTTCGTATGACATACGTGTACATGCAATTCAATTTAAGTTTAATTTTTAGTTTCATCTTTTTATAAATTTGTTATTTGTATTTCTTCAAATTTCTATTCACTATATCTATCTATTGTTCTTTTATTGTTCTATTTCCTGTCTATTCATTCAATTCCGAGTTTGTCGATTTTACGAGTTGCCGTTGTAAATAGTTGAACCCCTGCGTGGGTATTTGTCGTTGTCGATTTTATGATTTGCCGTTGTAAATAGTTGAACCCCTGCGTGGGTATTTGCCGATTTCTGATCATTACTGTATTTTCCCATCCTTTTGGTATGTCCAGTTCTCAGTCCTTCAACTTGTTTTTGTAATAATATAACGTCCTTCTTGCAACCCTCACTTCTTGCCCTTTCTTCACAGCTATTCAAAAAAACCTTTTTTTTTCTTGGCATTCTCTACCAGTCTTTAATCAGCAGTCTTAATAGCCAGACCAATCTATCCTATTTCTCTTCAATTAATATTCAAGTTCCACAACAATTTCGCGTCTCAATATAATTTCTATGTCTACTTTAATCATAATAATATAAATGTAAATAGTGTAATATAATCATAGTAAACTGATTCAACAAACAAACTCTTATCAATTTCCATCAACCAAAAAATATACCCTAATAATAGTAAAATATTGTTAGGGACAAATAACATGGTCCTTCGAGCCGGATTATTAGTGGACTTTTTCAGTGAAAAACGCTATTAACAATAATCCACAAGTGATTGTTTATTTCAAGTAATTTCTGAAAGTACTACTTGTACGCGTGTTAAGTTTGTTGTGTACAAGCAGATTGTGCCACCTTCCTTACGGATACGATCAACAATATTTCTACTAGAACTTCACGTCCAACTCAATTTTTTGTTATCAACTTTATCGATCATCTGTCTACTTCAACTTCTCGTCTCATGTGTCCAGTGAACAGGACTTCTTCTACAAGGTAGGTCTCAATTGCTCAATCACCAATTTTTTTTATTTTTTTTATACCTTGGTTTATCGATATACCTTTCCCTTTGTTCAAAACCATGACTTCTGAAGACGAAACTTTAGCATCTCTTAAACGTCGACGTGGTGAAATTAAACGCAAGGTCACCTGTCTTCGTAAACTTATAAGCGCTAAAACCGGCGAAATCGACATCGAACAAATTCAGTTAAGAGTCGAAACATTAAGTGATGCTTTTAATAATTTACCTGTCCTTCATGAAGAAATTCTAAGGCTAAATCCCGACAATGAAGAAATTCACGTTAAGGAATTAGAAGAGATTGAAGAAAAATATTATTCTGTCGTTGCTGATAGTCGCCGATTAATAAATAAAGGTAAACCTGGAACCAATTCTCCACAATTAAGGTTACCTGAAATAAGTCTACCAAAATTCGACGGGAATATTGAAGAATGGCAGTCATTCCGTGATAAATTTCTTTCTCGAATTGGCAACAACAGTAATATTTCAAAAATTGACAAATTCCAATATCTACAAGCGTCATTAATCGGTAGGGCTGCGCGCGCCATCGAAGCATTAGAAATCTCAGAAGAAAACTACAAAGAAGCTTGGGATATTTTGTCAAATAAGTTCGACAATACAAGAAAGGTTATATTACGTCATTGGTCAATTTTACATAACCTTCCCAAATTACAAAAGGATACACCGGCTGCGTTAGACGAATTAACGGACAAATTTAGGCAACATATTAGAGCCTTAAAGGGTTTAGGTGAGCCAGTTGACGAATGGCATAGCTGTTTAATTTTCCTGATTCTTTCCAAGGTCAATGACATTACTAAATACCATTGGGAGACCACCTTGACTGATAACAAAATGCCCGAGCATACTTCGCTTCTGGATTTTCTAGAAAAACGCGGTACTTGTTCTGAGCAATATTCTAAACCAATTCATAAACCGCATGACAACCACCGATTCAATGTACCTCGACGAAATCAGTCAGCTGGTCAGTCATTCCTCTCGACGAAACACAAGAAATCTGCGTATCGAAACAACTACAATCCCCTACCTACCTCTTCTACCGTAAGTCAACAATCCGCTCCATTGTCTGACGTACGATCTTGCCCAATTTGTCAAGAGTCTCATGCAATTTACAAATGTCCAAAATTTCTGAAATCATCGATGGAAGAACGAATCAAATTAGTCAAGAATACAGAATTATGCTATAATTGTCTAGGCAAGGGTCATTCCTTTAATGATTGCAAGGCCGGAACCTGTCGTAAATGCAGTGAAAAACATCACACATTTTTACATGTAGAATCGTCACCGCCTCCTGTAAGTGATGAACCCTCTAGATGACTACAATCGGGTCTTGTCAAATCGCTGTCAATCGAAACTCCTACCAATGATATTATTCCCACGGCATTACTCCACATACTAGATAATTCTCAAACAAAGGTGTTATGTCGAGCTATAATAGATACAGGTTCGACAGCAAATTTCATCACCGAAAGTTTAGCGTCTCGTCTCAATCTTTCCACGCAATCTTGCTGTATACCAATTGGCGCCTTAAACGATCTAAACACTATCTGTAACAACTGGCTAAGTGCCACTATTTCTTCTCGTACCAACAATTCTCTGAAAACTATAAATTTTCTCGTTGTACCTCAAATTAGTCAATCCATTCCTGATCAATTTATCGATTTTCAACGTTTCCAATTCCCAAGAAACGTCAAGTTGGCTGACCCGGAATTTAATAAACCTGCACCTGTTCAACTACTACTAGGCGCAGGTGTTTCTCTATCATTACTGTGTGTCGGGCAACAAAAATTATCTAATCAGGGGCATCCCCATTTATATCTACAAAAAACCCTATTAGGCTGGGTAATTGGTGGCAGTCTCGCCACAGTCGACCAAATTCATCAAACCTTTTGCAATATAACCAACATCCATTACAACATGAATCGATTCTGGGAAATCGAAGAAGGTACCACTGTCAAACATCAATCCGACCAAGAATTAGATTGTGAAGAACATTACAAAAACCATGTAACGCGTGATGACAAAGGAAGATTCGTAGTTGCACTTCCTTTCAACAACAAAAGACAACAATTAGGTTCGTCACGTAACATGGCACTAAAAAGACTACTAAGCCTCGAACGAAAATTCAAGAAAGACAACTCCTTCTTTCTACAATACAAATCCGTAATCGACGAGTACATTCAATTAGGACATATGGTTCCGATTCCTGGCGAACCTGCAGATGGATTTTTTCTTCCCCACCACGCTGTGTTTAAAGAATCCAGCTTAACAACCAAGCTTCGAATAGTTTTCGACGGATCCGCGGCGTCTAGTACAGGTGTATCTCTCAACGACGTCCTTATGGTTGGTCCAATAATTCAGGGTGATCTGTTTACCTCGGTTATTCGTTTTCGTATACCAAATTTCCTAATAACAGGTGATATCGAAAAGATGTACCGACAGATAATAGTACGAGAGGAAGATCAAAAGTACCTGCGTCTTTTATGGAGGCGAACTAATGGTTCCATCGTAACTTATCAATTGACTAGAAATACCTTCGGGCTTGGTCCAGCTTCATTTTTAGCCATTAGAACGATACATCAATTAGCAGACGACGAACAGCACAATTTTCCCAGAGGTGCGTCCAGTTTGAAGGAATCGTTATATGTGGACGACTTTCTGGACGGCGGTCGAACCATTGAAGAAACTATCCAGTTGCGCGACGAGGTCGTCAATATTTTAAAATTAGGTGGATTCAACTTACGACAATGCGCATCCAACTCGCCTACAATCCTAGAGGGACTCCCTGACTGTAGCATCAACAGACAGCTACATGATAAAAATAATTCAACCTTGAAAACGCTGGGTTTATATTGGAATTCAACCGAAGACAAGATACATTACACCGTCAAACCAATTTCTGTTCCATCTGTCGTCACCAAAAGAATAATTTTCTCTGAAGTGTCCAAGATTTTCGACCCTTTAGGTCTCCTCAATCCAATCATTGTTCCCCTTAAATTACTCGTTCAAGAACTTTGGAAACTTAATTTACATTGGGATGAATCCCTACCCCTGGAAATATTTTCTAGATGGCTCACGTTTGCTGATCAACTTCCCCTACTTAATTCCATTTCATTTGAGAGGCGTATTGTACATCTCAATCCGATCAACGTTCAGATGCACTGTTTTTGCGATGCCAGTGAAAAGGCTTATGGTGCTTGTATTTATATGCGGTCAACCGATCAATATGGAAATGTGAAGATTAGGCTTCTTTGCGCTAAATCCAAGGTTGCTCCCATAAAGAACGTTCAAACAATTCCCAAACTTGAATTGTCTGCAGCCAAACTACTAGTAAATCTCTATGAATCTGTTAAGGCCTCAATCCCTAACATCGATAGAGTAACTTTCTGGACTGATTCAATGATTGTGTTACATTGGATCAACAAATCACCCAATCTTCTTCTGACGTTCGTAGCCAACCGTGTTTCAGAAATACAATCAAAAACCGATCCAGCACATTGGAAACATATTCGTACATATGATAATCCAGCTGATATATTGTCGCGTGGTGTTACTCCTCAAGAATTTCTCAAAAAGGACATTTGGAGATACGGCCCAAGTTGGCTAGCCGGGGGAGAAGAAGAATGGCCAATTCAACCGGTAATTTCAAGCTGCGAAGAAGTTCCTGAATTACGTAAACGGACCTGTCTACTTTCTAAACAACAGGACTTCAGTATACTGTATCGATTCTCCTCATTTCATAAATTACAACGCATCATAGCATGGTGTCTACGATTCAAAAGGTTTAAGAAAACAAAGGGTCCCATAAGTATAGTAGAACTTCGAGAAGCATCATCAACTATATTAAAATTATTGCAACAATGTACATTTTACCCGGAAATTTCAAGTATTCGAAAAAACTTGCCGGTTAGTAACAACAGTCCTTTATTGTGTCTTCAACCATTTTTAGATGAAAATGGAATATTGAGAGTTGGAGGCAGACTTAAAAATTCCCATCTATCATATAATCAACGTCATCCAATTATTTTGCCCAAATCTCACCACATCACTAAATTAATTATCCAGCAAGAGCATTTAAGCGGCTTACATTCAGGTATAAAAGCAACTCTTGCGAACTTACGCTTAAAATATTGGCCGATTGACGGTAATAATCAAGTTCGTCATATCATTCGTAAATGTATCCGTTGTTCTCGTTCCAATCCAATACCGGTTAACTACGTCATGGGAGATCTACCTGTGGTACGAGTCACCAAGGCGCGTCCCTTCCTAAACACTGGAATCGATTACTGTGGACCTTTTTATATAAAAGAAAAAACGATTCGAAACAAAAACAAATTAAAGGTCTACATGGCCATTTTCGTTTGCCTTGTTACCAAGGCTGTCCATATCGAAGTTGTTAGCGATTTGACAACCGAAGGCTTTCTAGCTGCTTTACGAAGATTTATCTCTAGAAGAGGTTTATGTAAGTCTTTATATTCTGACCATGGGACTAACTTCGTTGGAGCCCATAACGAATTAAAAGAACTAGATCAACTCTTTAGCACAGAACAACACAATACAAACGTTAACGATTTTCTTGCTCATAAGGGAATTAACTGGAATTTCATCCCTCCACAATCTCCACATGTTGGTGGTATTTGGGAAGCCGCTGTCAAGGCTTTCAAACATCATTTGCGTAGAGTCATAGGTTTTGAACTCCTATCCTTTGAACAATTAAATACCCTAACGATAGAAATAGAAGCCATATTGAATTCCCGACCATTAACGACTCTCTCCTCAGATCCCAACGATCCTATATCCATAACACCTTCCCATTTCCTTATTGGTGATTCTCTAGTGAGCCTACCAGAGGAAAATTATGTCGACATTCCAACAAATCGTCTTTCTTACTGGCAACTCATTCAGAAGATGAAACAACAATTTTGGACCCGATGGCAGAAGGAATATCTTTCTGAATTGACTACACGATCCAAATGGAAAAAGGGAGAGCATTCCATCAACAACGGTTCCGTTGTACTCATCCGCGACGATAATCTTCCATCTCTGCAATGGCGCCTTGGAAAGGTTGTAGAAACGTATCCCGGTCCTGATGGCGTGATTCGCAATGTGCGCGTTAAAACGGCTAGTGGCGAGTTAACTCGCAATGTAAAAAGGTTAGCCCCATTACCAGTGGATTTTCACAGTGAAAGTGTCGAAGGAACTTCACATAATTTAGAATCTAGAAAATAAGTATTTACAATTCCAATAAGAAACTTGATCGTTTGTCTCTCAACCGGGGGAGTGTTTCGTATGACATACATGTACATGCAATTCAATTTAAGTTTAATTTTTAGTTTCATCTTTTTATAAATTTGTTATTTGTATTTCTTCAAATTTCTATTCACTATATCTATCTATTGTTCTTTTATTGTTCTATTTCCTGTCTATTCATTCAATTCCGAGTTTGTCGATTTTACGAGTTGCCGTTGTAAATAGTTGAACCCCTGCGTGGGTATTTGTCGTTGTCGATTTTATGATTTGCCGTTGTAAATAGTTGAACCCCTGCGTGGGTATTTGCCGATTTCTGATCATTACTGTATTTTCCCATCCTTTTGGTATGTCCAGTTCTCAGTCCTTCAACTTGTTTTTGTAATAATATAACGTCCTTCTTGCAACCCTCACTTCTTGCCCTTTCTTCACAGCTATTCAAAAAACCTTTTTTTTCTTGGCATTCTCTACCAGTCTTTAATCAGCAGTCTTAATAGCCAGACCAATCTATCCTATTTCTCTTCAATTAATATTCAAGTTCCACAACAATTTCGCGTCTCAATATAATTTCTATGTCTACTTTAATCATAATAATATAAATGTAAATAGTGTAATATAATCATAGTAAACTGATTCAACAAACAAACTCTTATCAATTTCCATCAACCAAAAAATATACCCTAATAATAGTAAAATATTGTTAGGGACAAATAACAGTATTAATTATTGTACAATAAAATTAAACAACGGGGAAGTAGAGTACAATATACGTAGGTATTAGTAGGTACATTACATTACGAAGCAAAATCGTTATTAAAGTGGAAACTAAGTGAATATTATACGGTGCCCACAGAGGTTTTCTAATTAGAACACCACACAAATGGCCTTATGAATTATTAATTGGAAACTAAAAGCCTTACTATGGTATAGTACGTGCTTGATGCATTATTGGTATTATGCTTCGAATACTTCGTTGATATATAACGTTTTAGGTACATATCCATAGATAAGAAAACGTCACCTAATGATGTAATTTGTATTTAAATAATGGACAGGCCAAGTGCCCGTAAATCACTTTGGAAACAATCTTTTGGAGGCACTCATCGACAGTGATTTGGTGTATTGTTGACGATGTCGCTTTCAAAGAGGGTTAGGTGAAGTTTCCGAGCACGTGGCTACAATTTCTACTTTACTACGTGATTCGAATTATTATTCCGCAATAATATATACGTTTTGTTGGAAAACTAGAATGTGCCAACGACGAGGACGAGCGATGGACGGAATCTAAGCGAAGAACCAGAACGAACCCGTTATGTGAACGGAATATTTCTCATTACTTTTACCAAATTATGTAGGGATTCTACCAAATAATTTGAGAAGCAGCTATTCTGCTTTTAATAACGTTTATTATGATAAATTTCTCTCTACAAAAAGGACGAAATACTGTGTACGTACCTACATGAGTCCTGAAAATCTCCTGTACCTACCTGACCTATTGTTTGCCTGTGCTAATCCAAATACCCAGTATCCAAATTGAGGGTAGTCACGCAAAAAAGAGATTTTTCACAAGAATAACTGCTTTTTATTGCTTTCCTTATCCCATTAGTGTATAATGAGCAAATTAAATGTGATATTTATAATCCTTTTGCCAGAGGGTGAAGGAAGAAAGCATTTTAGGGTAACAGAAACGGGCATTTTTAACTGTTGATCTCATTATAATAGATACATATGTATAATACGTGTACAACACAATTTTATTTAATTAACTATGGAAATAATTTTAAAAAACTGTTTCTTCGGAAGATTCGCTGAAAATTTATTATAGTGATTTTTTTGTGCCGCTTAGGAATTGTATGCCTTTCGAATTTGTCACAGATCTCCCCGATAAATGGTTTAATTAATGACAAAGTTATTTCAAGGATCAGACCGAAATTTAGGGTCCTGTTATATTAGGCAATTTGTGACTAATAAAGGTTAGAATAGTAAAACGTTCTCGCAAATGGACAAAGGTCAGATTATTCAAGTGATAAAGTGGGCAAGTTGCCCATTTAATTAAAATAGCTATGCTCTTATCCTATACGAAATGTGTATCAATTTATGTAGTCCTCGTGCCTCCAGAATTTGTACAAGGATTAACTGAAATTGCTTCTCCAAATTTTGTTTTCTATATCTCTTAATACAATATTATTATGTATCTAGTATTTCTTTAAAGCGTCGTCTTTAGATAAAATACTTAAATTCATATCTACTTTTTTTTTGAACAAGAAAAACAAACCAATTAAAAAATCGTTTGAAATTCCAATGTTTTTATATCAAGACAGCCTCGACTTGTTTTTGTGAAAGACGTAATATTATACATATATGTAACTGGAATAAAAAGAGATAGAATTGTTTATCAGTTTATAAGCCGATGAGGACGAGCAACATGGCACGAGTTTAACCGAAACCGAACACGATCTGCTTCAGATTCCTGTGAAGAGGTTAACCAATAGTTGAGATATTTCACGATTACATATTTGTGTTGTGCAGTGTTACGTGTTAAATTATTTAAAGACTTTTGTATCTAGGATTCGTTTTTGGAAATTAATTAAGTTTACCTGTTTACTATAACAACAATTTAATGAAGAAGTAAGTTTAGAAACAATTAGACCACTTACAATTAAGTACTGTACCTATATTTTTATAACTTTGTTATGTATTACTTAATAATTGTTTAGACTTTAATGTATTTTTTTTGTTACAGAGATGAAATTCCTATTCCCAGTTTCCAGGAAGCAGGTGTACCTACATAGTTTGGCAGAATAAGGGTGAGTCGTAATTATTGTTTTTAATTGCTAATTAGACGTATTTTAAGTTGGCTATTTAATTATGAAAGTTTTCCGTAAAGGACAACGAACTTTTTTTATAAAAGAAAATGTCTGGCAAAAATAGCACTCGAACAAAATTACCTAAATATAAGGGCGATGTACTAAAATTTGAGCAGGTTTTCTTTGTCGTTTTCACTGTTTAAATTTAATTATTCTGAAGAATGTTTGGAATAATAACAAAATTCCTACTTAATAATTACATAAATTTAGGTACAATAGGACGATTTTAATAAAATTTAATTGTTCACGCGACTAGAAAATATTTAAATTGTATGTATGTCATAAAATTATTCAACCCCTTTTCCTTCTCGACAGCAAAAAAAAATTAAACCGAACGTCTCGAAAACGTTATTTGTGAAATTTAGGGAATGTGTCTTTCGAAGAAGGTTTTTTGTGTTATTTATAAAACTGGTTGGGTCGTTTTCGAAAAAAGAGCCGGCACACATACGTACGCAGCGTAGGAAAATGATCCCTAGTGGACCGAAAATATTTCCAAGGCGTCGGGTTTTGTCGCCATTTGGGAGTTATTATCCACGGTGATCAAACTCCAGTTCTCCTTCGCCCAGTTTTCTTGAGATTTTTCTTTTACGCATCACGTATTCTTCGGGCACACGGTACGCACCATTCCCCCATAATATAGCAGTCAACCCCCCTATATTGCTTTCCTTTTTATCAATAGCGTCCATCTTATCGGAAAATTCGGTCAAATCAGAAGGTTTCAATTTTAAGTATCCAATAGAACCGGATTTAGTTCACAAAGGATGATGTGTTGTAAAAAAAGTTTTTTCTTTAGTTGAAATTCCTACAGTCTTATTAGGATTCTAAAAATTTCTAGGAAAGACGTGTCACTCAGTTTTACTTGAAAAGATAAACAAATTAAATTAGAATTGAGTCTGTGTTCGTGAAGACACTTTAATTGCAACTACGTTGTTGGGGGATTGTTTTAGTAAATCTGCATCAAGCTGCCGTGCAGTGGCATAACGAAGAGAACAAACTCGGGACTTGTCGAGGAAAGTTATTCAATTATTTAAACAAAAGCGATCGTAAGTTTTTGCAATTTTCGTTTTTTTTTTGCAGTTAATTATTGGCGAAACGCGGGGCACTTCCATGCCGTCCCGTCCGCAAAGTTCGTGTACGCTTCATTATTTACTCGAAACAGTCCAAGTTTTAAAGCTCTTAAAGCGATTCAAATAAACAGCGATTGCTATTTTATGTCTCAACTTTATCACCGAGAGGTTCATAAACTGGAGGCCTTAAGCAAATCCTTGATTTTATCATGCTAAATGCTTCGCCGCAAAAGTAACGCAACGCTACGCGACCGAGTCCACCAACACATTTACTGCTTATTGCTTTTTCTTTACTTTCACACTTGACATGAAAACTTCTTTGATGGTCATTGAAAAACATCTTATTTTTTTTTTATCTTTTCACACGTAGTTATCAGTCATCAATTTTAAAGGTAGCTTGTACAAACAAAAGTTGATAGCATTATCTGTTGACTTTATTGTAGTCAAAATTGGTTTGAAACATTTTTAGAAATATCCAAATGATCCTTTGTTTTGTAACTTTATCAGGCAAATTTTTTTTTGTCAATGCTAGCTAAAAGGATACCTAGAAAACAGTAATTAAAACATTCAAGTTATCTAATTTATTTGAAATGATGTTGATAAAAATGACCACAAATTCTATTGATCAATGCAAATTTGGTGTAGCTTGTCTATTTTAACTGATTTTACAGTGAAATTCGTGCGTTTCATTTGTTTTTCAAATTAAATAATGTAGCAGACAGTTCATTGTTCAATTCGAGTGTATTAAAATGGACTAATGGACCACTCGTCAAATGCCAGTTCTGAAATTTACCTGTTATGTTAGATAATGATTGACAATTTTAGTACGACTATAAAGTTGTGCAAATACTTTCACATACACAAAAAAAGGTGTGCTAATTTTTATATAATTCACTAAAACAGTACGATTAGGTACTTTACTGAAGAAATTTTTGGGCTTTAGGTTTCATTTCGTTGAACATTTACAAACTCAAAAAAAAAAAAAATAGGTTTTGATTTATCAAACAAATACAACGCATCTACGTAGGTAGTAGGTAAATGGTAGTGCTTACACCTGCCAGCTGATTTTCCGGAGGGTGTTATTAATTACGAATGAAGTGTATTACGTTTTGATCAGCACAAAATGCATTGTTTACGTTTAAACGCATCTGCTCTAATTTCCCCAGATGTATATTGGTCAGTATATGGATACAGAACGAAATTTACCGCGCGCAAACACCGCAAATGAGTCCTAATTACATTTAGGTTCGCGTTAAACTATACAGACATCGCTAATTCGTTGCCTATAATTTAGTTTCCGTAATTTAGTGAAACCCTCGCACTATAACGCATGCAAAGTGCGCCCTCTCGTCATTAGAAACACATTTAAATATAAACTTTACATTCGACCATTTGAAACCGATCCAAACAATTTTATATCTAATTCCAGAGGCGGTATGTTTATGTAAACAAGTGTCTTCAATCACAGGCCAATTCTGTATTTAAAATTTTACCTCTTCAATGTGTATGCGTACCAACGTGATAATGACATCTCTGGTACTTGTATTGTTTATGTTAAGATGAGAGAGATTAAGGAACGGTTCAAGAGGTATTGTTTATATTTATACTAACTAGTGTACTACGTAGGTTATATGGTGTAGGCGTGGACGTGTGCATTTACACGAACCCACACCTACCACCGCATAAACTATGGCTCGTTTACTAATCTAAAAATAACAAAGACAATATGCACCCAATGTTGAAATAAATCAACAACACAACTACTAATAATGATACACATTTTATTTGTACTTTGTGGATAGAATTGTACAAAAGTTTTGAGTAAGTACCTACGTATTTGATGTTATCATAATTTGAGTTATTGTTTACCGTTTGACTGAAATACTATCGGAAATAAAAGGCGGGTGGGTGGATTTGGTCGTTGGTATACCTAATAGTTGAAGAAGGGTTGAAGCTGTATCTCAGTTTCCGTTCCATCGATTCCCGCTACTTTTGAAATTTCTCTCAAACAGTAAACGAGAATCGAACAAGTTTTGCGATCTTGTTAAAAAAGAAGGATTTAGTCGAGATCCCGGTTTTTCCTTATCTTCTCCTAACCATGGTTACGAACGACCTTAAGAATGGACGTGAAGTTTGAATAAAAGCAGCTGATTTGAAGTGAGGGCCTCCCTCCACGACGACGTTAAAGCCCCTTTTAAACATTGTAGTTTATGGCCCTTCTCGCGCACCCTATCTAAGCAAATTGGAAACTCTAACCGGAAACGTTTTACATCTTTGGCCGACAGAAATTGCCGTGCGGCAGCTTAAAATGAGTACCTGCGCCGAGGCTAACGAAGATTTAAGGACTACAGATCAGACCGATGTAACGGCATCCTGAAAGAAAAGTCATAAAAGGATCAAACGTGAATTATTTACTGATCGTCTTCTTCTTCTTCTTCTTCTTCTTTTCGTTCCCCACAAACTGAACTCAAAAACTTCAAGTTGCCCTGAAGGAAGTTATTAAACCGTTAAAATCTGTACACAACTTTGCACACAATAAATTCGAATAAGTCGACCATTATCGGAATGTTTATGTTTACTTTTACGAGTACGAGTTGGTGTATAGAAAACATTCTGGGTCCTGCGTTGCGGCGCTCTCGGACCCAGAAATATCGTCAAGTCTCGATCTGCTTTGGGGAACGGTTCTTTTAGAAAGTTTTACGACCCAAAAAGCCATTTTGGTAAAGCAAAACTTATTATATTACTATAACATCCGTTACCGTTTATGTTTTTGATTTGTTTTCCTATCGAATTCAATTCAGTTACGGAATGAGCACTTTTGCCAATAACTTTAGAAAGAAACTTTAAAATTAATTTCAAATTGAACGATCAAACTGAAATTGCTGTTTGTACCTATTTACCGTATCTGTCTGCCTACACGCTCGTCTTGAGACGAAATGTTCACTGAGCTAAATGGTAAATAGTCGAAATTAATTTCCATAGGTAAATAAAAATAAATGAACTTTGTGAGATTTTCAATAAATGTTTTAATTTTTCTTCAGAAGACTTTTTAAAAAGTGTATGTCCATCTATGGCAACTTTCATCTCAAAAAAATACTAATTTGCCTTTTTTGGATGGAACATATGATTTACGTCTGATGGTTTGATTAAATTTTTGTCATCTCGGAATTGAACGTAAAATGTCGCTCTTGCGCTTCGCCGATGAACGACAGAATAAAATACCGATCGAGAAATAAATCTGGTCGCTTGTTTCAACCTCATATTTCACGAATCGGCGTCGCGACGCGTCGATACTATGACGCTAGAGCGCGGGCCTCTTTTACTGCTCGCAGCTCTTTAATGTGGAAGTTTAGCTATCTTTCGAGCCCAGCAGAGCTCGGACGACGAAATTGCCACACCCTTTTCCAAACAAATTTATAAATAATGGGTGCTTATTTCAAAAACGACCGACTTCCATTCATATTTTATGATTTTAACGGGGATTCACTACCCGCTACTGCCGCTATCGCCACTCGAATTCTAACGTTAATATTTTAGGTGCTGGTTACCACCTGATGCGAAGGTTTCCTTTTTCTATTTCGTTTTTTAGTCTCCAATGATAAATAAATAACTAAATGGATGTGAATTAAGGAAATGTTTAAAAACTTTTTCGTTTCCCCTCCGTCAATCTTTATTTCCTGTCTTGGCTGCGTCGCGACGCGGCGTCTTAATGAACTTCCTCTATAAGTAACCGTTCATTTTCGTCGCTTCTATTTGAGCGAAACTGGAAACTGGGAGGGAACCCTTAAGAGAGTTAATTCCGGCAAAATACAGAACAGAAGGGCACTAATTAGTGAAATAATAAACTTCACCGTTCGAAGCAAACAATTTTCAAGACGATAGAACGAATGAGAAAGCGGCAGAATTTCTCTTGGCTACGGGTTAACTAGGTAGGTACAACGCAAGAAACAGTTGCGAATTCTCTCGCGAAAGTTGCGATTACCTCCGCCCATGGGGTTGTAAAATATGGAACAGAATGCGGGTGCAATATTAGGTAGGTACTATGTGTGTGTGTGTATATATACTTTTAATAATAACGTTACGTTGTACCAAAAGCATATTTATTTTTTTGTTGATTAAAACTTTATTCTTTATTGAATGGTTAAGACCAAAAGAGAAAATATTTACTTGACACATTTGAGAATTTAATAATATTGGATTCCGGTTGGTTGCGACCATTTCTGGCGCGTTTTCATTTCGAAAACCGAAACAATAGCGTTCGTGACTATAAGCAGATAACGACCTTTTGTACGCCACAGTGGCATGGTGGGTAATTTCCCATTCGTGAAATAGGATTGCCGTCGCAAATGTCTTTTGCATCGTGGAAAATATTAACGATAAAATTGGAATAAACGTGCACATTCTCCCATCTTTCTCCTCTTCTCTTTCACTGTGTCGAGAAATAGAAGAGACTGTTTCTGTGCAGTAACCCAGTGTTTGTACATGAGTGTAGCAGAGACTAAGCGAAGTGGCGAAGCACTTCTGCTATTTTCAGCAGTAGAGCATAGAATATAGAGGAACGATTTCGAAGTGAGTTTCACTCGATTTGTCGACGATACGCAGCGTTCAGTGCCAAGGAAGTAATGCGAAGCGTGGAAATGAATGGTAGACTGATTCACCGCCACCGCACACGACGCGATGAATGCGACTCTGAATCTCCAGTTTTCGACAAATAGAGCGACGAAACGTCGAAGACGACTAAAGGAAGATACATAGGTACATACGAATACACCCGTACAATGCAATATCTATTTTCGTGCGATTCCAGTGTGCAATTCGCGCTGCAACGTGTTATATTCCCATCTGATTTTATTCTTGTTCTGTCACATCGACTAGGCGCGCGTTTATTCCTCAAGGCAGAAACTTCAACACGCGTCGTCGGTTTGCCATGATACATTGTCGCCGTTGGGATTTTATTAGGTTTTGTCACTGCCTGTCGATGCACTAACGTGTCGTTCGTCTGCTGGCGAAATTGCCTCAGACTGATGCATAAAGAGACCTCGGACTCTTTTGTCTTTTTATCATGCCCTCCAACGTTTCGAACGAATTCTGATTATTATTTATAACAGCGTTATCTACATTATAATAAAATAAGTCGAAAATTTCAATTTTGAAATAATTTCACCTATCTCTTTTTTTTTTTTTTTTTAAATTATCTCACTCGCGTGCAATATTAAATTTAAAAGCGAATTGCATAGTGATCGCTGAAAGGTATTTCAAGATTGAGCTCCTAAATAATAAAAAACAAAATGTAATTCTCTCCAAGTTTGCTAGCGCTCGGGAATCATGAATTCTGTTTTCAATGTGCATGCTAAATTGGATTATAACTTCTGCCTTCGGTAAAGTTATTCGCGAGAGCTCTATGAAACTACACCGGGTCCGAAGCTTCTTTGAAAACCGTGTCGTTCGATTGTCTTTATTTACTTCCAACCGTATTCTTCTTCTTTATCATCTTCATCTTCTTTGAACACTAAGTTGAAAATTCTACACAGAAATTTACAAAATTTTTGGTATTTATAATGGTTACAATAATATCTTTTTGTTTTTTTTTTTGCAATTATAATAAAAGTGATTATTTTTAGAAAAATAAATTCATCTTAAATTTGTAACAGTAGTAGTAGTAGTAGCGAATCAGGAATTCCGTGCAGTGAAATAATTCGATACTTCAACGATTCGTTTGCCTCGAAACCATTTCAATTCAAATTCAATTAGATGTTGCTCCTCGTTATTCAATTCGTATTATAAATTCATTTATACCGGCTGGTATTTACGGATGAAAGTGACTAAATAACAAATGAATGCTCTAAAGACCGTTGCATATTCAATTAGTTCGTTCAAAATTAACAAAAGTTTCTTGTTTTAAAAAAAAAAAAAATAACGTTAAAAGAAAATTTAGTGGATGCACACAACAAACAACACACAGTATTATTAGCAGTAGATATCTTTGTTTGTTGACGATGTTGGTAGTTTTGTATAAACTGAGCTTTCGAGCGGTAAACTAGGAACTGTTGTTTGTACAAACAAGTGGAAAGCTCGGGAAGAATTCCAATAAAATCCAACGTTCGGAAACCCTGGCCGGGCAGGGTAAGTTATGGACGCTTCGAAAACCATATTCATAAACATTTATCTAGGCCTGGGCCCACATATGGGGATTAATAAAGTCTCAGTGAAGCTTTAGAACAAATTAATACATAATACCAATTTTGGACATTGAATCGCCAAAAGTATGCCCTTGCGTTTAAATTGCAATCTTCTGATTGCTGATTTTATGTAGGCTTAGACCAATTAGATTGATTGGTGGTGAAAGAATGAATAGAAATTCGATTCCTCATTACCCAGAGGCAGAAATCCGTCTGCCATTAGAAATGGAGAAAGAGGAAGAGAAAGAGAATGGAACGCTTTACAAGAGCGTCTATCCGTGGAATGGATGTTGCCATTAGTTGCGATATATGACGATGATTGACGAACTAATCGATAATCTTTAAATGCAACGGTTTGAGAACGAGCTAAAACGCGAAATAAAATGAAAAGAGATCTTGTTACCGACGAACTTAAGAGGATTTGAATACGCGACGCGAGGCTGCCAAGCCTCTTACCTCTTGTTTCTTTTTAAGCCTTTCGGACGTAACATGAAAATGTAATCGCAAATGTAAATCGCACTAAATAATTTAGTGCCTGCACTTTATGAATACACATGGGCAACCGTGGGTAGGTACCTGCATAACTACCCCAACCCAACGGGTCGCTTTATATTGTACAGCGCAGCGCTGAGCTGTGGAAATTTCTAAACGAAAATTTTGTTGCGTTGTCTTTTCCAATCAATTTCAATGTAGGTAACTCGTTATGAAAATGCAAGGAAATAAGAACAATACAAAACGAATTCCATTATTTTTCGAATATACATAGATGATTATTTAGAAATAAGTCTGACTGGAAGACACCCTTTTGTTACATTTATTACCCTATAATAAAGACGAAACATAATTAAACGATTCAAAGTTTTTGTTTGGAAATAACAAAGAATTTTAAAAAAATTATTGAATAAAAACAATAAAATTTACTTTACAATAAATAATGGACACATCACCAAATTTTCTACCAGCAATCAAAACTGCATTATTTTCCAATATCGTGGAATATTTTACAACATTCTTGAACTCATTAAAACATTGTAAAAGACACTGAAACATCATGGACGATTTTAAACCATCCTGAAGCATTCTATAATATCGAGGAACGTTTTCGAACATGCTGGAATCTTTTCAAACATTGTAGAATATTTTGGAACATACTGAAACATTTTCGAATGTTCTAAATCATTTAGAAACATTCTTCCATTTTCGGAATCCTTTTAGAACATTCTGAAGTCTTTAGTAGAGAAGTTTTGTTACTTGACATTTAAAGCTAACGTCATGCCTACAGTATCGGGGTCATTTGGCTATAGGTACGTAGATTAATATGATTAATGTATCTGCTATTTGTGTTAACTTCGTTATGTTCCGATGGCGTATGAGCACAGAGTTCGCAATCAGCTATAAAGCAATTATTAAATAAGTTACTGCAAACATCCTCCGGCAAGTCAGGATCAAACGACCTAAAACGATCAATGTATGTATTGTGACGGAGTGCACGCGTTTGTGTGTCAACAATACAAATGGCTCACGGACATTGATTTGTTATATCGGAAAATTCAATTTCATTTTCTGATGCTGCAACTAAATAATACGTTTAGCAACTTTTATTTCATTTGTTACATAGCACATAACGTATTTAGGTCCTTAACGTTTGCACCATCTGATTATTTTTAAAATCTTTTCAATGTGTATGTGTACCGACGCGATAACGACATTATTACGTACTTGTATTGTTGTGTCTAATTAAGGCGTGGACGTGTGCATTTACACGAACCCACACCTACTACCGCATAACCTATGTGTAGTTCGTTATCTAATCTAAAAATAACAAATACAACATGCACTCTATATTAAAATAAATCAACAACACAACTACTGATGAATGATGCACATTGAAGACAAATACAAGACATTTTTGAAAATTTATTATTACCGAATTTTCTTCATGTTTTTTGAATTTATTGGAAAAATGACAAAATCAAAAATATGTTCTAGTTAATTTACTATCTGGGCTATAATTTTCCGGTAGAAACGAGAGTCAATTTTTAGGAGAGGATGCGATAGGAAAATATAAGAGTATTTTGTCTGGCAGTCGCGACTCGCGAGTCCTCTTGTAATATACGTAAATTAACATTAACGACGGTGCACTTCATCGTATAAATGAGTGTAAAAGGGACATCGAGCCGGCAATATTCTTATGTTATATATTAAAAGTGGAATGCTCATACACTCCGGAACGCATAAATTTCGAAAATTTACTTGTAAACCGCCTCCTATCTTCGGCCTTTCTTTATGACGGCAATAAATATGTTTCTCCATAGTTTAATGAGAGCAGATAACAGCAACGCAAACGAAGTTGTCGACCGAGTGGAATTGATCGTTTTAATGAACACCCACCTCAGTCGCTGCTGCTTACACGCTCCAGCCCCAGGATAAAATACACACAGCGTTTCCTTCAACCTTTCACCTGCACGAATGTAGGTACATGAAGCAATTCTAATGTAACACTGACCTGACCACCCTGTAGATGTGAAAATGCGGTGCAGAGATTTTTTGCAGCATTTTTTAGACGTTGCCGTTGGTGCAGCCAGCAGTCAGTCTGGCATGGAAGAAGGTACGGTTAGGAAGGGTACGTGTGAGGGTGAAAAAGGAAATCCGGTTGCTTGGCAAACATTATATCTTGTGCGAGAGTAACCGGGAGTAGAAGAAGAACGGGGTTCGGGATTCTGTTTAAAATGCTCCCGACAAACCAGTTTAACAAAAAGTTTACGTGAAATATTACCTAAAGTCGGCAGAATTCCTAAGCAGGCGAAATCTTGTTTATGAATTATTGTTCGAAGAGTCCCAAATGCGCTTACCGCTAGCTACGTGTCTGTTGCCTCTTTGTATGTATATAAAGATATTAAAACAATAACTCCCTTTCACACGATTCCACACGAACAAATAAAGACGGACTTAAAAATATTTTTTCCCCAACTCAACAGATACCTATATCTATATATATAAACATTCGCAAGACCCCTGTATATAAGTCCTTTTATTTATAATAATCTTTTAAAGTACAATTACTGAAAAGGTCGTTTTGTTAAAATTACGTCGAGTAGGTAAATGCTGCAATGGAATTATTTAAATTTATTTTTATTACTGTAATTTTTGCCATTTCACGTCCACTTTACAGTTTCCACCAAACTATCGTATAATAAAAGCGGTTTGACGAAATGTTTAATAAAAGGCCACGTTAAATTATACGTTTCAAAAATTGGGTGTTTACTATTGTACTTTAAGTCTATTACTAAATTTTCGGTACGTAATAAAACCCGGTCGATTTTTCCATTTTTACTTTTGATAATCGCCTGACACGTATGTATTCATAGGTACGTAGGTATATAAAACTGTGGCCAAAATCGTAATCATAAATTCTAAAATGGCAGATTCAAATGATAATACCTGTGCAGTTTTAAAACTTCAAATGGCATAAATTATATACTTACTGCCTTTGGTCTATGATAGAGACGTAAAAAATAATAGGTACTTATCCACACACGTTATACTAGTATATATATATATATATATTACTATTCCAAATTAGGATAGTAAAACTAGAACTAAAAGTAATGTTATTAGGTAACTGCCTCTTTATTGTGATATATTTACTAACCACCCCTTGAGCAAAAATTGAAGCTACATCTCCTTTTCTTCTTTCTTATTTTATATCTTTCGCGATCCTGCTCTTTAATAAGAGTCCTAATTAATTCAAAGGGTGTTGCAATATTTCTCCTGCAGGGCAATTGAATATTATTAAGCTTTGCTTCAAATTATTATTTTAGTGAAGCAAATTAAAATTTCAATCTTAATAGTAAAACAACAACAACAACAACACCAAGAGAACAAAAGCAAGAGTTGAACATCTGCTGCATCAAAACGAGTTCACATTCCTTTTCCTTCCTTTCTTTTCAAAAACCTTCCCCTCTGTGCGTCATCTGCGTTCAACGACGAGATACTTATTTTCCATTGCCTTCACATCAAACCGACGCAATCAATGGAAAATATTGCCAGGTGATGGGGAAAAATATTTTTCCTTTATACCTAAACGGGTAATGAAACATTGGAATGCAGCAGGGACACTTTGGAGTATTTGTAGTAGAAACAGTTTTCCAACGAGGAGGAATTTGGAGAAACCGAAAGCATTTTAAATAATGACCAAAACGTTTAGGAAGTGTAAATACGAAGTTCGGGCGTTACCTACTTACTTAAATTAATGTTAATTTTAGCCCATTAAGTTCTTCAGTGGAACATATTTGAATATGTTTTGTAGATTTTCTTTTAATAATTATTTCAACTAGTTGTAAAGTTACTAAAAATTATTAATTAAAACTTCTGGAAGGGACGTACCTAATTATAATCAAAAGGGTATTGTGTAGAGTTAGGGGCACAAGTTTTTGGAAGAAAACAGAAAGTTTTCAGACGTATTTGTTCCGAGATACGTCGTTAATTCAGCAGCGTAATCAATGACGATAAACAAGTTTAAAGTCACGATGCCTCGTGCGTCCTCAACAGAAATCCTCTCATAAGAATGTCGGATGTAATTGAGGCAGCTTCGCTTATATACATACATATATATATATTTGAGACTACCAATGTCTTTGCAAACTACAAATTCCGTATAAACGCTACGAACGTCAAGTTTCGAGAGAGCGGAACTGAACTAACTCTCTTCGGTCTCTCTAATACATGGTAGAAGAAGAATTTGCAAGATCAACTTGGCGAGATTGCAAAAGCAATCTAACCCAGCAGCTAGAAGCTCAATATTTGAAGTCATCTTGTCAATGTTAAGAGGATAACGAACAGCACCATCGCGTCTATCTGCTACTAAGACTAACAATCACGCAAAACGTAATCAGCGGATCCAAACTGACGACGAAACGAAATTTTCTCACTTTAGAACGTTCTAAACTCATTAGAAGATTAGATACGTAACTACGTTCGTCTGCTTACTTAAAGGTAGCTCTAACTTGCATTGAAAATAATCAAAAAGTCAACAAATATAAGCAAAGTAAAGACCTACCCCATCCCTCCTTTGGTGCTTAGGTAATACTTGAATAGCCCTAAAGGCTAAAGCTTTCACGATCAGAACTCGAGGATCGGCTACTGAAGACCTTCTGGTATTGCTGACAAAATAGGGGTGGTAAGACGTGGATGGACAGGCCATCAAGTTGTCGCAGTATCCCAATTGGTATACTAGTGTCATGTTAATAACGTTTTATCACTGTACAGACGCTGATGATAATAAAAATTTTATGATTTTTTTTAATTAACCCATTTACTTGTTGATAATAAAGCATCAAATTGAGCTTGGGACACTTTTATAATGAGATAAAGTGATTAAATGTATAGGTAGACGACGATAGAAACGGTTTATTAATAATGTTGGATTTTAATACGTGATGAAAACGTTCACGAACCAAATTACCTCCCAACAACGTTCTATTACAGTAAAAGTGCTGTCAAAGTGGTGGAGGAATGCGGAGGGGAGTTGGGAGATATATTACCCTTTACATACATAAAAGAGGCGAAATGACTGTAATGAACATCTTGCAGAGTTAAATGCTGGAGCAGAAAAGAAGAGATAAAATGGCTCGAGTAATAAACGGGTCGTGGAAGTGGATGATAAAAGCGGAGGCAACATCAAGAATTTCTATATTCCATGAAAAAGAAATTACCGTCATCAGCAATTTAGTTATCTGCGATAGGACTCGCGGGATCTGCGGCAGCGAAAATTTATCCCTGTTATAAATAATATCGTTGGGCCATCACGAATGACGAGCTATTTAGATGAAACTGAGCAAAGGCAAATTAACACCAACTATACTATACTATACTACTGTAATAACGTTAATGCGAAATCTTTTCCCTTTCGATTTTATCAAAACGGTTCCGTTGTAACGTATAAAATCGATAAAATAAAACCGTTTTTTTTTTTACGGCGAGTCCGGCAAAGGCATAACGAATCTACGAGCCATAACCGGTCCGATTCGGCTCGGCTCTGCTTCGACCGTAAGAAACTAGTCTCAAAGAAAGTAAACCGGTTTCCTACAGCGGCGAGTCAATCTACGCGAACCGAGCCGGGCTCGTTCTTCTATGACTCGCCGGATTTACAAGGAAAATAAATTAGATATTTTTACTCTTCATTGTGACGATGTGACAAAAAACAAATTTTAAATTGTTATTTGATGGCATCAATAAATTCCTGTTTACTAACTAAATTTACTTTCTAAATAGTATTTCTGTATCAAAATCAAGTCAAAACATTTGCAATTATCAGGCTATGGCTCGTGTTTATTTAGATTTTAAATCAAATTTCAACAGGAGAAGAAATACAAATCAAGGATTTAATTGCCTTTTGCTTGAGGAATATAATTAAAAGTAAATAAAATGTCGAAGAATGTTAAAAGTGCGTCGTTTGTCAGCGACGAACGGGATGGGACGGGACGCCTCCATTTTCCTTTTTCGTCCCAGCATGCAGACGTAGAGGAACTTGTTTTTCTGTCGGGAATTTAATTAAGTGAAGTGAAATTCACGTTCTGGAGCAGAGAAAATTACGGCTTTAACGTGTCCTAATTCATTTTATCATTAAGCAATTCCTTTGGGCTTATCAACACTCAAACCAAAAAGAAAGTGTTTTCGTACTTCAGTTTCAAAAGAATTTCATATTTTATTTCGAGGAGAATTTTACCAAAGTTTCAATTTTTATTGACTTTGGGTCAATACAAAACTAAGATGGTTGTATAGTGAGTGGGCCTTTTGTTAATTTGTTCGAATCACGCGAACATGAAATAGCGACCTTTTAATCTACCCCCTTTGTATACGTTCCCTTATCACGAACCGAATTGAATTTTGGTAAGAGAAACAACTACGGGAGTCATGTGACTATCAAAAATTTTACCCTCCCTCCCCCTTGTATAAAAAAGAATTTAAGGTTACGACTGACGCTACCCAAAACTACTTTTCGCCATTAATGGTTGCAAGGGTTGTAAACAGCACGCACACACGTGATAAGATTGAAAGGAAAGTAATAAAACGGCACAGATTACGTCGTAAAATTTTCGGCTGTATGTGAAAAAAATAAATCGCTGGTAAATCTGTTCAAATTTCAAAGCTACGACTAATGATTAGTTGTATCTATTTTTGATAATGGATTTTTACTAGATACAATTATTATTGTATAAGTTTTATTGTCTTTGTGTTTTTCATTTTCTTTTTTTAACTTAGAAAACACGTTAGGGGTTGAATGATTATCTTGTTAAAAATTCTAAAATATTTTACGCGCAACTGTTGGTAATTAACCGAATTGAATATTATTAGGTTTGGATATGAAGTGAACCGTAATAACAAGAAGCAGTTTTATTACTTTAAAACTTTCCTTAACACCTTTAATTTTACAGAGGTACATAATTTCGCGTAATATACAAGATTTATCGCGAACATAATATCGCACGTGTTCGGTACAGGATATGAACCAATTTGTAACTTTGTGAATATTTTCAATTACCTACTACTGGAATCGTTATCAAAGTTTCTAAGTTTCATACTAAACATGGGAAGCAGAAAATTAGCAAATTTCAAACTAATGTTGTTAATAATAGAAAATAACTACTATTGAGGCATTATAATAAGTGTAAAATTATAATATAAAAGCTCTGGTTTATTTTTATTGAGGGAATTGTTTAACTCCATTATATAACGATAATACGGCGATCGTTTCTTTTGAGCTGCACTGTAATCATGAAGTAATACGAGGTAATTACCCGCGCGTTCGTTATATACCTACCTGCCTACTAATGGCGTAATGGCATACAAAAGTTGCGTGACAAAATTTGCTTGCATTTTATTTTACATTAATACCTGACTTTTAAGTTCCTGTGGGGGTGTTTATTTATTGAATTCGAGGAACGGTTTATAACCTACTCAAAAACCAAGTAGGTACCTTTTGTGCGTAATTTTTGCCGATAATTAAAAAGAGTCTCATCGCCTGAAGGAAGACATTATTAACTGCGAACAATGTGGTCTTGTCTAGAACTATTATAATGGAATAAATAATGAGTGGGCGCATAATGAAAAGAAAAAAAAATTGGACATAATCTCAATTTAAAGTTTTTGGACAGGCTGTCTTGCGCCCGAACAGGACCCAGACACTCTAACAAATGAAAATTAAGGGTGTAGAGTTTAAGTGGAGCGTACAGCCGGTGTCTGTCGGCTGGCGTGGCACAGCACTACTGTTGTTCCGACATCGGCGAGTTGTCATTAATTAGCAAGAAAATTTGAAGCAAACTTCTGCCGAGCTCCATTATGAAATTACTTAAATACTTACTTCTAGTGACGACGAATAGTGCTGTGTAACGCGCCTGCTAACTGCCCTGTCATCGTTTGGGGTAACGTCTGTCCCCTCCAACATGACAAAAAGTTTTCGTACGTTTACAACAACCAAATGTCCTCATTATCGTTAACAGATAATTAAAATGTATACAACATTCAAAATCTTTAACTACTTTAGAACAATAGTCATTGTCCCTCATCTTCAACATTTTGCTACATTCACGTTTTAACTCTTCAAACTTCTTCTTTTTTTACCACGTCCTTATAAAAAAGGGGTTGCAAATGCTCTTTTCGGTTTCTTGTAAAGGCAGGGACATGGATTTATAAACGACTTACGTTAAAGAACAAGAGTATGTATAAAGAATTCGTCTATTGCTCTGCAGAGGAATATATTTTCAGAAAGTTAAAATAGCCATAAATCGCGTCGTTGAACGTATCCATCCATCTCTTCATAGTGCTCGGACTTCCTGCAGTAGGTTGGCGTTAATGACACAGCGGAAGCGGATATGTTCCCTACCTACCTACCTACCTACCTACCTATAGGGAAAGTTTTCGTAATAAAATATTTCAGAAAGTTAGTTATATATAAAGGACAAAAGTCCACTTTCGGTTATCTACTGCCCGGACGATCTTTCTCTTTTACATTGTATGTAAATTTCTTCATTGCCGCAAGACATTAATAAATAATTTTGCAGTAAAGAGTGCGGTACGAGGGCGAACGAACGGCGAGACGTTAGGAAAATTAGCGTTACACGTTGAGTTAAATTTATTCGCATAATGCACTTTCTGAGTCGACATTTAAATGGCACTAACTTGAAGATTGCTGCCGGGAACTACTTTCCGCTCTGATGCTCTTTTTGGGACTTGTACGGGAACATACACATACACATAGGTAGGTACACGTAGGGAACTGCTGCATACGAAGAAATGTGTAATAATCGAAGGGAACACCCAATCTAAACTTTACCACAGCACAAAACCACCCCCAACACCTTCTGTGTTACGTGTTATGAATCCACACAACTACACCGTACATTGTGGTCTCATTTTCATCTGATTTTTATATTAATAATAATTTTCTAGGTTCGAAAAAAATTATTTATTTACACGACATAGGCTTTTCTATAGAATTCCAGAAGCTTCTCATTACGTCGAGAGAATTATTTTGCGACTTGATTTATGACTCCGATAACGCGTATTTGCCCTGCAGGCACGACGTTCTGCGAATCGGTGCAAGGGCGCCCCGTTGATTTCGATCCCCTGTAGCTTACGTTCGCAACAATACCATTCGATCATTGCTTTGTTCTCTAAAGTAGTTATGACTGCGGTAATCATCGCTTTAAATCAATTTCATTGATCTAAACGTTTAAATTTTTAACATACGATGTTAAATAAATGATAAAATAAATATTATGTCAATAAGACTGTCGTATGTAAATTAATTTTTTTTTTTACCCCTCAGGCTGCACTTCTTCAGGACACATATACATTAAAATTGTTTATATATCTTTTATGTTGCTGACGCTTGATACAATTCAACGTGAACAGCTTAAAATTTGACAATTATACTACCTGCATCAACTCAACTCAAATTGTAATTTAGATAGACGTATTAATGATATTAATTAGTAATAAAATACATTTTAAATACTTTGTTCGATTCAATTAATCAATTAGTAAAATAAAGCACAATATTTACTAGCTCAAATCCAGCGGGATGGATGTCAATTTAATCAGAATGTTTATATAAAAAAAAAACTGAAAACGTGTTGAAAATAATCAGTATTTTGACAGCTTCAGAGAAACATAAATTGAAAATTTAATGAATACTGTACAGTTTCAAAGTGTATAAGTAGTGTATACAATACCATATTATTTCACGAACATATTTGTTGTTTGAGTTTTACTCTGTGCCCTGTAAGCATTTTCTCGCAAAAGCTATTTTTTTTTCTGTTTGAAATAACCCAACATTTTAAATGAATAAAACGAAAATGAGAAAAGAATCTTTTTCAATTATTGCATCATAAATTCACAAAATACGTGTCCAACCTATTGCTGTCTGAAGTCTTTCCCTCAAGTTTTATTAGGGTTCCTTTTCTTTAAATATAAATGGGAGACGAACATATACTATTGTTTGGCGTATGGTCTCCTTAGCTTAAGAAAATGTAAAATCCTCTTTCATTTCGTCTCGTTGAAGAAGTTATCCTCCTTAGAGCATAATACTCTGTTTCTTATTAAAAATTGCATCTGCATTCTTTTAACTCTATGAGATCAGGTTTATGTATTTTTAAGCGGATCGATGGACGTGCAAATTCTATTAAAAATATCAGTAATAGCTGTTTGAGATAAAATTTAATGCTATTGAAAACTCCGTAATGGGGAAGAAATTGGTACGTATAAGCGTGATTTTGTTCTGTTACCGCTGTGGTGTTTTATGATATTTGGCTGTGGTATTTGTGCCCAACCCCATTTTGTATTTAATGTGATTAATCTACCGAATGTAAACTTAATTACGCGGCATACAGACATCGCGTTCTGACATCAGACACGACACAATCGTGTACTCGACTGCTAAGTCTCCGTTTGCGTTGTTGTCGGCAAGGACTAAGGAACGAAGGAAATGTATGTACCTATGTGTGCAAGTTGTTCCTGCTCCCCGTTCTATATTTGTTCTTAAATATGAGTTCCGTAACGTGTAACGTCTTAGTTATGTGCTCATTTTGAATTGCACTCCTGCTACCCCGTCATCGTCACTGGCGTTCCTCGGCTTGGTCTACGTACTTGCCAACATGAAAAATAGTTTCGCTTTATTTACATCCGCACTGGCGAAATGTTGGTTCGTTTGAAGAATGCTAAGTAATGTTCGGCATGATAAATTAATTCCGCGACAGGAAACGGCGCATTTCAGACCACGACTCAACGCTAAATTTAATACTTGTCGTATATTGTTCAACACTTTTTCATCCAACTATCTACAAGGGGTAAAGGGTACCACTGCACCAATTCTTAGCGCAAACCAAACTATTATAGTTCATACAAAATAGTCAAGCTACTTTTAAATAATTTAACGCCAAGAAGTAATTTTCATAATTACCATTCATTAATTTTTCTTAATTAGTAAAACATGAACTCTACTTCTGACGTTGCTTTCAATTACACCAAAAAATACATACGAACACTTCTTCAAGAAACAACCCTTCAAAAACTGTTGTTGCTGGCAAATGGATGAAAATTACTCTTTCTCAAGAACACTAGCCGGAAAGGGACAAAAAGTACTAAGAATGGAAAGCAAGCCATAGAGGTGTAACAGGATCCCTATGGCTATACCTACTACTCAAACTTTGTATCTAATAAGGGGAAAACCAGATGTGTTCATGAAATTTACTTTTATAATTTTTAAGTGTTGAATTAAATATTGTGACGTGACCTTACGAAAATTGTATAGATTAAACAAACTTTGCAAGAAAACGAACTTTGACCTGTAGGTATAAATATCTAGTTGTTCGCGTTCCGGTAAATTTTATATTTCTAAGTTCCCCTTATTTAGGCGATTAAAATCCAATTTTCGTGTGAATCGATTTTGAGTTATAAGACCAAAAAACACCATTGCCAAGTGATTCTGGCCTTCATAAAAAATCGATCGTTAACATTAGCGTCTCTATCAGGTGGTGTTAGTTAAAAAGGCCAGAGCCAAGAATTCATATTTATGAGGTGGAATTGGAATTATTTTCTAAGTTCTTGCACATTGATTTTCGATTTTCATTAAACGAACGCGAAATTAGTGGGATCCTAGCGTTTCAATGGAACAAAATATGGCAGATAACTTGAAAGCTTCCTGAAAGGGATTAAAATATGTGAAATTAAGGGAGCATTTGAATTCAAATGCAAAATTAAATGGTCTGTCTTATTTTCAGTGTCTGATTATTTCTTCAAATATTTTCTTAAAGTTACGTTATTTAAAAAAACAATAATAGGTACTATATAAGTGTAGTATTTCCTTTCGAAAAACGAATCCTACTCTAAACGTAACTAAACAAACTTTTCTAAGCGTTTATGTATTCGTGGATTTTCAAACTTGTTTTACTTCTATTTGGAAAGTGTCAGTCTACGGGATCGACAGACGTCCCAAACCAACGAAAAGTTTCGTATGTTTTTGCATAAACATTTCACCTCTCACTCACTCTCACTCTCTTTCTCTCTATATTCATGTGTGAAGAGAAATAAAATTTTGGGTGTATAAAAAAATCCAAGCATCATCGAAATGTTTTTTTCACTCGAAGAAAATACAGGTACGACGACGTCTATTAGCAACTCGCTAGCGCAGTTGATGCGCGATTGTAGCTTATTTCACGTTATTCACCTGAACATTTCTCATCCTTTTGCTTTTGTGACATCTCATAAACCTTTTAACGATATTATGCCTTACTGACGTAAATTATGCTTACAAACTTAGGTTTTGCTTACATTAATCAATATCAGGGACTTGAAGAGCCGCGCCGCTACGCGGACGGCAGGGCATCGCGTCGCCCGCCTCGTTACAAGATAGCAGAGTGTGCTTGCCGACGTGGTTCAACTTCACGTCCATCCATCTCTCTTGTGTGCTAACGACAACCAAACAATATGTCACTTTTCTCGATATCACGCTATTAAAAAGACATTAAATGACTTTCGGTTGCGTACTTTTGTATAACACGAGCAACGGCAACGGCAACGTACCGCTCGACGCTTCCGAACGATGCGGTTGTGGTGCAGCCGAATGTGCGCCCCACCGTCTCTCTGTCTGTGTCGTTGCAACTGTGATGGTAGTTTGCATCGAAAACAGCGGAAAATTTGCATAGAAAATTCGAGATGCGGCCATCAAAAAAACATGAGCCTCGGCTTAAATACGAATTGAAGAGATAATTAGCTATTTGAAGCGAGTTTGATGACTATTTAGAAGATCAGGTAACGCGGCAAAATGTTTTATACTCGCGAAAATTCGCTTTCCACATTCAAATTACGTACGTGAACTAATTTGAACGAGTTCTTTTTAAAATTCGACAAACAAGCAGTCTTGGCTTATTATAAAATTAAAAAAGTTTTTCATTTCCCAAAATAAGGATGACATTTTCCGCAATGGCTCAATTGTGGTTGAGCCGATTTGCATAACAATGTCCGCTCGTCATTATAAATTGCGAAATAAAGAAAGGAAATTCATAAGTGGCTGGATCCGTTGCAGTTGTTCGTTCTTTGCGTTGCACATGCAAAGCGCCGTCAGATGCTTATCTTTGTACGATGAATTCGAATCCTTACAACAAAATGCATTTAATAGGCTTGTCACGGAACCGTATAATGTCATGCCACTTGTCCTACGGGACAAAACAGCTTTGTTAAATATCGCCTACGAATTGCTTGCTACTCGCGTTCCTAAATTTTAGCAAATAAGAAGTTTGTTCTTAGCGCGCCGCGCCGCGTCGTGTCAACGAAATTAAGTCGTCAGGCAGAAGTTTCTACACGAATGGTAAACTGTTCGCAGAAACGAAGCGAAATTGTTGGATTACTTAAATATGTACTAAATACGTTCAACAAAATATTTTACTCTACTTATGTTTAGAATGATGAGAAATTGATGTAACTGTAGGTACTTAAAGTTTATAACCTGATTCAGTAACTTCATTTCGATTTTCTTTTTACACTTCGTTTCAGAATAATAAATGCCTTTTTTTTGGTTAAAAATTTTTCCTCATTTGATGTAGTAGTAGGTACCTACGTATATGTATGAGAACTTATCGAATATTCAGTTCGGTTGAGCGATTTAGGTAATGCAGAGAGTGACTGTTTCGGTCGATATTTCTCTTTATTCCACACTTCATTTATGTTGCCGTGACAGTAGACGAGCAGTAACAGGGAAAGGTCTTTGTCGGGAACGGGAATAAGTGAAAAAGAACGGAGAAAGGAACAAAAAAAAAAAAGTAAGGAATGAAAGAAAGAAAAGAAGTCGATCCGGCATACGGCCGTGAACCAGAGTGGGTACACTATAGGACCCTATAAGAAGACGATAGGTATACGTAGTAGTTTTATAATTTATGAGCCATCCAATAAATAACTCTTATTTCGGGAGAACAATTCAGAGAACCTTATTTCGAGATTCTTTTGTTTTCTTTCGGTCGCAGTATAAATCGTACTAATCGATAAAAAGACGCGGATAAATGTAGAAGCGGACAGGATGACAGTGAAGGATTCGTCGAAACAAGCAAAAGGATAGAAATAAACGGAGCTAAGCCCCGGTAATGAGTCCCACAATAGCTTTTTCTCAAAAACTCGGGAGTTATTTTTCAGGAAACAAGCTTTTACTTTTGCTCGCTTTTCCGGATGGCCTGTTATTTTTTTAAGCGTTTGTCACCGGCCCCACCGGCTCTCCTCTTCTTCTACTTCTTCTTCTTTCACTTAAGGTGACGTTCCTGAACTTGTATTACTGTAAATATCTTTTGTTCCCGAACCTGCTCGACTTAAAATTCCAGTTTGAACCGTTAAATCCATCCGAGGACAACGACGACCTAAATAAAACACTTCTCAAAAGGGACTTCTGTTTCCAATATCAATTTTTTCATTAGGGGCAATGTTAACTAGTTTCAAATTAACTTAAAAGAGTAATGCAGACAGGATATGACTCTCTGTCGTACGTATTTATTTTAAAAGGTTCTCGTGAAGAAATCGAAATTGTCCTGGAATTTCATAAAGGTTCATAACTTCTACTTGAACCATACAACTTCAAAGTGTCTCCCAATAAAATGCCGAAGTATTTTTCGTGGCGAATAAAGCTCGTAACAATCGACAGGGTTCCTTTTAAAATCGGTCACTGCTTCTGGCAGTAACATGGAAAATAGAGAATTGGCAAAACTCTCGACTAGTCGTCACAGGTGCAAGACGCTTTGTACCCCGATACCGTTTTAAAGAAAAAGGGGTTTATCTCGCGTTGTAAAGAGTGCAAGAATTCTATGTTGGTTCGCTGAATTTGCTGAACGTGCTTCAAACCGGAAACACTTACGAAAGAGTAAATTGTCCTTTGCTTATCTAACGAAACTAGTACCTACATATAGAGAAGTACTTAAGTGGATACGAAGCTGACTGAAGTTAAATATATCTACATAAGTGGTCAGATTATTGTTATATAAAGAACTTATTTACTTACTTTCTTACTGAACAGCTTAAAATCGAATTTTATTTTTCAATTTTAAGAATAAGTTAAGACCTAGTAGGTACCGGTTAAATTTCTTCTGTAGTAGGAGTTGCTTTTTTAGTAGACAAGATACCTAGTGTTCCAATGGGCTTTGTGGTTTGAGAATTTCAGCAGATAGATAGATAGATACAAGGTAAATAATGAAGGCAGTATCGGTCTAAAGGGTCAAAACGTATTGATAGCTCTAGAAACACCACCTGCGCTGTTTGGTTTCATATTAAATGGTATTTGTACACTTCAGGGCTATTCGCGAAGTGGTAAAACATACAAAGCAGTTAATGACCATACCTAATACGTGCACCCCGTCTTAAACGCCGCTTGTTATCCTTTAAGCCTAATGGTTTAATTAATTAACAAATGTGTAACAATCAGCACTTCGCTAAATATGTAGATAAATATTATAAGAAATACGTTGTATTAACTTAAATATAAAAAATAATTACTTGTTGTATATAAAATTAAAAAGTTCTATGAGAAAAGGTCGTAAATTGATTTTAAACAATCGGTAAAGTGACAGACATTAATGAAAAAGGGAGCAAAAATAAGCTGCGCTCAAGTTTGATTAATGACTTTATCCATTAAACCAGATTTCCAGACGTTATAGAAAACGCATTGAATCTGTTGCTGACCAAGAGTGTACCATGTGTCCTAAATATAACTATAAGATTTATAATATAACTTTTATGTCAGCAACAAAAAAGTTCTCTATTTTAAAAAGGTTGACTAAGCAAGCAGCTACTTACAACGCTCTGCATTTATTAGTTACCAACAGTGCTCCATAGGCAGTTTCAACAGAATGCTCCCTGTACTCATAAATAGATAAATAAGTATGCCACCGCAGACAAGAAGAGAACGCCAAATGTTACACAAGGCCAAAATTAATAAGGTCTATTTATTTCTATTCTTTTAGAAAAACCGTACGACAATTTTCATGTAGGTACACCTTTTAACTGATATATTTCTCAGATTTTCCAATTTATTTGGATATCTGATTTCTTTAATCCAATGCGATGAAAAATATTCTCAAGTTCGCTTTTTGCCGAAACGAAATATTTCAAAATCCTCGCGTCGCGTCGTTTCTTTATCGATTATCTATCTATTATCCATCTATAAATGACCCACATTTGCCATCTCGAATGCTTTATCCCCGATTGGCTGCCCCAGTTCGTCCTTTTTTCCTATCACCGAACCAATTTTCACAATTTTCCCCATCAGCTACGCAACATACATATATACCTGTCCTTAGCAACCGTATCGTTTTCAAAAATCTTATTTACAGTTAATCGAATCATCTTACACGTTATTAGAGGATATCAAATTTTTGAGGCAACTAAAACAGAATAATTGTAAAATGATTTTCTGCTGTCTATGTCAATTCGACACATTCAATTTAGAAGTAGAAGACGATCCACTGCAACATCGGTTCGTGAAATCTCTTAGACGCTCGGGTACTTAGCATTCAGCAGCTAGTGCAGGAACTTATAGAATTGGAGTTATCCTTTGGGTAACCGACAATATTTATGACCGTAATTGCATTAGCTCCAAGTGCAATAGTTCAGGAATTGTTCGCAAAATAACTTTGTCAACTCAACATGAAAAGGGCTATATGGTAGATATATAAATGTACCTACCTATAGGAGAACAGAATACTAAATATTATTAGGTAACTTTGTTTAAATACCTAAATTATAAATTTAAAGCAAACATTTGTAATGTTTCGTCTGTAACTTAATGGCATTACCTTGATTACTATAAATACCGACTGAAAATGGCGATTCCAAACTGAAATTTTGTTTGTCGTTAAAAGTTTTAACGTTCAGTTAAGGGTAGTGAGGGAAAGTTATATGAATGTGCAGTTTGTATTTAAAATAGAAAACGAAATGGCAACAGCTATTTCAAACTTTTGCAGAGCGAGAGAGTGGGTAAACATTTCGAGAAGAGACCACAAAGCGCTTTTCTGAAATTAACGCTCCAAAGTTATTTAATTGAAAGGTCGATTTATAAATGTCTCAAGAGTATCTACCATCTAATACCGTTGCTACAGAACATAATATGTATCTGTGTTCGTATTTGGTGATTAGAGACAGGAACAGGATTATAAAGGGGCAGTGAGATATCCATAATTGCAAAAGGTAGATGTTATATATGTATACATAAGGGATATTGGGTCACTTTCAGTTTTAAGATAAGTATTTCTTACTATTAGGCAAGGAAATTTTATGTCATTTTTCAGAGAAGAAATTACCATTTCTCGGCGGGTTGGTTAATGACCGGAGATATTCAAAAAATGTGGTCGGTAGATACTTTAGGATTCAGCAGCTTTTTGCATAAATAAAATATTTTCCTGTCATAACATTCACCCATTTTCGCACACATTTTCGTTCTAACGGCTCTCGTGCCTCCTTAAAAATCCCTACCCGTATAATTTATACGCCATAATGGCATTTTCATTCGCATATTTCATCTTTACAAGTCCGACCAATATTTTACAGAGAATGTCGATAATTTCGCATCCAACTGTTTTATGATATGATATCGATGCTCCTCGCACAGAAAAACCAATTAGGTATACTCGAAATGAATTCTTGTTCTGCTTCCAAACAAACCACACTAGAAATTCTCATAATTACATAAAAATATTGATCATTATTTTATGTCGCATGAACAAACTACATTTTGATTATAAAATTAACAATTTTGTAGTGCAAAGGCCTTTGTGTTCTCGCGAACAATGATCGTAGAATTTTAATTGTACTAATGCTAACACCTTTTGTTCGAAATTTAATCAAATTAACAATAGACAACAAGCAACCACCGAAAGTTACCGCTGAATTAAAGCATTCCATTTAAATGTTTATAGACTGTATTGTATGTACTTATGTATCTCCTATGGCGACGTATTTTTGTTCCGCAGAATCGAAACAGTACCTACCAATTCTAACTCCACCGAATACAAACAATTCTATTTCGGCACACATATTATGACAATGATAACCATTCAATGTTATAACAATTACAACGAAAACATTGGATGGTACTGTGTAAATGCCGGTCGATCCAAAACTATTTTTGAGGTAGATTAACATCTTTTGATTCTGGTTTTGACCTACTTCGACTTTGTTCTGCTCCATATATACGTTTTCAAAATAAATACGTAGGTACATTCTCTGGTCAAAAAACTTTGCTCAGTTTTAAATCTGGTAATTAACCAAAATGGAGATCATGTTATGTCCTGATTTTGTGTCTGTTCCTGAATAGTCATCAGGACAAATTCAGATCACAACTTTGAATTTTGAATTAATTAGTGATTCACGAACTTCTCGTTCTTGTTTTGTTTATTCGTGGCAAGAAATTCACAACCAAGACAAGACAAGACAAGAAATGTTGCTTATCGAAGCACAAAGAGTCGTATTATCGAATGATTTTAGAATTGGTACACATCTGTGTTGCTATTGCTTTGGCGAGTTTGCAACATAAAACACATTATACATGTAAATGAAACAATTCTGGATTTCCAGTAGTTGACTCTCGTGTCACTTAGAGCTCGTCGGCAATCTGGCGAGTACGTGTGTTCGTGTGTACGGATACGTAACGTACATATTTGCCTGTGTGCAGAATGCACTTGAAGCACGTCTCGAATGACTTGAGCGCGGAATTTAGCATACGTGCTCTTCTATCTACTATTATATGTACTTACAGATAAATGTGTATGTATATACGAACGACCGAATCGTCGTGTGGTCTAATTCAGATTAAGTGAAACGTTTCGAAATCAAACGTCTATAGGGGTGCAAGGAAACTGCGCTGATAACGGCAAAGGGGTTGGTTAAATATACAAACGCTAAAGTAAAATTATAAAATGATGACAAATCTTAAGTAAGTTCTAGACTTTAGAATTAGTGTTTAAACTTCTTATTTGTGATCGATAATGTAAATTTACTTGGTGTATCTCAGTACAAGAAGGAGGACATGTAGGTAAGCAACCAACTGTAGAGGATGGCGGTGGGTGCTGGTAGCAATGTTAGTTGAGTCGGGTAGTTTGTTATACGTACATACATATATAACAAACACATAGAGGAAAGCCGCACGGCTTTGTGCAAAACGAAAGTTCATCCCCAGTGACAAAGTTCAAGCGCAAGGTGAGATTAAACGGGCTTAATTACGTGCCCTGTAGTTGTGACGGGAATGGAGACCGAACACGGAGCGCTTGAATCCATAATGACCGCAGTTTCGACTCCCTAAATTCTTCTTCCTTACGCCTACTTAGTATGCTTATTGGGGTCTAGCGAGGAAGCAAATGTCTGTCTCGTCTTCTCTAGGCCACAGCGAAACTTAAATTGATCTTCGCTCAACCGATCGACAACAAAATTTGTTATCCTCTACTTATATTAGCTAAACGGATTTTTTACACAAAACAGAAATGGTTAACGAAACATGAGACTTTATTGTATAGATTTGAAATTCCAGAAAACTCAATTTGGTGGGTTGTTGAATCACCGTTGTAGTGTTTATGTGACGACGCTTAGTGAAATTTGCCTTACTACACTGTTCAGTTAGTTAGTTCCCTTGGGAAATGCGCTGCTTCGAATGGTCTCCTTTATGTTTTGAAAATTAATTACTTTCTGTTGTCCTCCTCGGTAACTATTCCAAAACAGTCAGAAGTTAATACTCTGTGCGCGCCTGGGACAATGGAGGCTCCACTTTTCGAAATGGATGTAATACACTCCGTTTCCTATACAGGACCTGCCTTGTCTGCCTCTCTTCCTGACTCAAACGCCAAACCTACGTCCTGGGAATAAATAATAACCCTCAGGAAGTAATTCGGCGTAAGTTGAAAGATACCCACCCGCACTCATTCAACCGGAATATATTTAGTTACGAACAATAGTCAATTACTTTTGTAAACGAAGAATTTCTAATGTGAAGAACTTATGAAAGATATATTGAATTTAAGACCCTTTGGATTTTAATAAAAATTGTGACACGTGTAAAACAAGAATAAGATCCCCAAGGGATTATCATCATCAACTCTGACTCTCTTGAAATGGAAACGATAGGGGAGCTCTGTCGCTATCCTGTTGGACACGAAAAGAATAAAAATAATACTTCATAATTCATGAGAGATTAGAGATGTTTGTTCCCTTTTTTTTTTTTTTTGTATTTTGTCTGCATGCGCGAGATAACCTTCTACTCTGTCACGGAAAATTACTTCGTCAGTGCAGACGGCAAAATTGCTGCAAAAAGGTTCGCAATTGTTTACATTTCCATTGTCAAAGTTTCTGGTGGTGCGGTGTGGTTTCTCTTTTCATCTTCCCCCGATCTCGCTTCCACTTTCGTTCTCTCCCTCGCTCGTTTACTTTGGCGATTGTTTCGTCTCAAAAATGGAACTCATTTAACATACCCTTTTTAAGGCACGACGAACGGTCTGTATATAGAGTAGCGAAATACTTCGTGCATAAGGGAAAATTGTACGCAGAAGGGATGAGCGAGGGTAACATCTGCGGACCGCTGACTGAAAAGGAAGCCAACTAAAACAAATTAATCCGCGTATATGTGATATATATGTTTACATACATCTATCTATCTATGCTCATATAAGGGAAGGAATCTTTTACGTTGTGTTGGGTACATTTCGGATCTGGCACGTACAAAAACGTTGCTAGGTCTTGGGTCGTCGTAATAGCAAAACGCGATGGCCAAAAGGAAACATGTTCAACATCCAAGCAGTAAATATGAACTTCTTTGTTGGCCTTACGTGAACATTTCGAGAATTATTTATTTGCTTCTGTTGCCAACAACATACAAATCTCCTTCTTACGTTAGTTATTATGAATATGTACGACTCCTGTTCGTTCAGCTTGAATAATAATGGATCCTAAATAGGATTTTAACAAGGAACGTAGGTACCGCTTATGAAATTCACTCATCCAAATTACGTCTACTGTAATATTTAATGCCTTTTGTTACGACTTTGGTCATGATTACCTACAAAACCCACCTAAGTTACCAAATAAAAGAAATAATTATATTTGAGTTTTGTCCCATGTTCCAGATATGCTTTTGTTGTTTCAGACGTGATTCCAAATACATATCCTTTCAAGGGACGGAGATAGGTCCGAGTTCAGGAATTCAAGAAGGATAAGGATACCTTCCCTGCATATGTACCTATAAACTCAGGTATGTAAAATAATATACATTCGTACCGAAACTATTCAGACAGGTAACGACAATAATAAAATTCCTTGGATGTGATGGCAAGTTGTATGCTAGAATTTGTCCGGAAAATCTCAGTCGTCGGTATGAACCGTGATATATACCTACTTATGCAAAGATAAACGTTTAGTCACGCTTACGATGTACTTTTGCTGTGGATGTAGACACATCGGATTTTCCATATACAATATGTACACGAATCGGTTATGCGGTCCTCTGTGTCTGTATGTGTAATGTGTATTTTGTGTGGATATGTGACTTGGTTCCATGTGTAAATGGCAGCGCGAGTCCGGTGGTCGGTTGTCAGTTCGTGCCACCGTTTCAGATGGAAATCCAAGGATGTCACGACCCGTAATATATCGTGCGAAACATCCGAATAACGTCACAAGTGAAAGATTTGTTAAAATTAACAAGCGAGAAGCACGCAAATAAAATGTGGCTGTGCGTGGCGAGAGACAGGAGAGAGAAAGAGAAAAAACGAGCTTCCGGGACATTAGGAAACATTTATTTTTTTCAAGTTTTAATTAATGCATATTTGTGTGTTTACATCTGTCTGTATAAACGGTCTATGAGATCCACTTTTAGAAAACCAAGTAACGCGAAGGAAGAAAAAAAGAAAAAGCTCGAAATACGGGCACATACTACCATATATTTTCTAGTTTTTAGACCATCACATCTATTTTAATAAATGCAAAAAATACAAATATTGGCGACGATTTTTAACACGGATGTGATGGTCTAAAAAAAGGAAAATATATGGTACCATATGCTCCAAAGTGTGCTCTTTCCGATGGTATAAACGGATTTTTCATTGAACCGCAAATGGGTCCGTGTTAAAAATCGTCGCCAATATTTGTATTTTTTTGCATTCATTAAAATAGTCACTACTTTATGAGGCCGTCACTGACTTATTTGCGGTACAATTTAAAATCCGTTTATACCATCGGAAAGAGCACACTTTGGAGCATATGGTACCACATATTTTCCATTTTTTTAGACCATCACATCCGTGTTAAAAATCGTCGCAAATATTTGTATTTTTTTGCATTTATTAAAATAGTCACCACTTTGTGAGGCCGTCACTGACTTATTTGCGGTCCAATTTAAAATCCGTTTGTACCATCGGAAAGAGCACACTTTGGAGCATATGGTACCATATATTTTCCATTTTTTAGACCATCACATCCGTGTTAAAAATCGTCGCAAATATTTGTATTTTTTTGCATTCATTAAAATAGTCACCACTTTGTGAGGCCGTCACTGACTTATTTGCGGTCCAATTTAAAATCCGTTTACACCATCGGAAAGAGCACACTTTGGAGCATATGGTACCATATATTTTCCATTTTTTAGACCATCACATCCGTGTTAAAAATCGTCGCAAATATTTGTATTTTTTTGCATTCATTAAAATAGTCACCACTTTGTGAGGCCGTCACTGACTTATTTGCGGTCCAATTTAAAATCCGTTTATACCATCGGAAAGAGCACACTTTGGAGCATATGGTACCATATATTTTCCATTTTTTAGACCATCACATCCGTGTTAAAAATCGTCGCAAATATTTGTATTTTTTTGCATTCATTAAAATAGTCACCACTTTGTGAGGCCGTCACTGACTTATTTGCGGTCCAATTTAAAATCCGTTTGTACCATCCGAAAGAGCACACTTTGGAGCATATGGTACCATATATTTTCCATTTTTTAGACCATCACATCCGTGTTAAAAATCGTCGCAAATATTTGTATTTTTTTGCATTCATTAAAATAGTCACCACTTTGTGAGGCCGTCACTGACTTATTTGCGGTCCAATTTAAAATCCGTTTGTACCATCGGAAAGAGCACACTTTGGAGCATATGGTACCATATATTTTCCATTTTTTAGACCATCACATCCGTGTTAAAAATCGTCGCAAATATTTGTATTTTTTTGCATTCATTAAAATAGTCACCACTTTGTGAAGCCGTCACTGACTTATTTGCGGTCCAATTTAAAATCCGTTTATACCATCGGAAAGAGCACACTTTGGAGCATATGGTACCATATATTTTCCATTTTTTAGACCATCACATCCGTGTTAAAAATCGTCGCAAATATTTGTATTTTTTTGCATTCATTAAAATAGTCACCACTTTGTGAGGCCGTCACTGACTTATTTGCGGTCCAATTTAAAATCCGTTTGTACCATCGGAAAGAGCACACTTTGGAGCATATGGTACCATATATTTTCCATTTTTTAGACCATCACATCCGTGTTAAAAATCGTCGCAAATATTTGTATTTTTTTGCATTCATTAAAATAGTCACCACTTTGTGAAGCCGTCACTGACTTATTTGCGGTCCAATTTAAAATCCGTTTATACCATCGGAAAGAGCACACTTTGGAGCATATGGTACCATATATTTTCCATTTTTTAGACCATCACATCCGTGTTAAAAATCGTCGCAAATATTTGTATTTTTTTGCATTCATTAAAATAGTCACCACTTTGTGAGGCCGTCACTGACTTATTTGCGGTCCAATTTAAAATCCGTTTGTACCATCAGAAAAACCACACTTTGGAGCATATGGTACCATATATTTTCCATTTTTTAGACCATCACATCCGTGTTAAAAATCGTCGCAAATATTTGTATTTTTTTGCATTCATTAAAATAGTCACCACTTTGTGAGGCCGTCACTGACTTATTTGCGGTCCAATTTAAAATCCGTTTGTACCATCGGAAAGAGCACACTTTGGAGCATATGGTACCATATATTTTCCATTTTTTAGACCATCACATCCGTGTTAAAAATCGTCGCAAATATTTGTATTTTTTTGCATTCATTAAAATAGTCACCACTTTGTGAGGCCGTCACTGACTTATTTGAGGTCCAATTTAAAATCCGTTTATACCATCGGAAAGAGCACACTTTGGAGCATATGGTACCATATATTTTCCATTTTTTAGACCATCACATCCGTGTTAAAAATCGTCGCAAATATTTGTATTTTTTTGCATTCATTAAAATAGTCACCACTTTGTGAGGCCGTCACTGACTTATTTGCGGTCCAATTTAAAATCCGTTTGTACCATCCGAAAGAGCACACTTTGGAGCATATGGTACCATATATTTTCCATTTTTTAGACCATCACATCCGTGTTAAAAATCGTCGCAAATATTTGTATTTTTTTGCATTCATTAAAATAGTCACCACTTTGTGAAGCCGTCACTGACTTATTTGCGGTCCAATTTAAAATCCGTTTATACCATCGGAAAGAGCACACTTTGGAGCATATGGTACCATATATTTTCCATTTTTTAGACCATCACATCCGTGTTAAAAATCGTCGCAAATATTTGTATTTTTTTGCATTCATTAAAATAGTCACCACTTTGTGAGGCCGTCACTGACTTATTTGCGGTCCAATTTAAAATCCGTTTGTACCATCCGAAAGAGCACACTTTGGAGCATATGGTACCATATATTTTCCATTTTTTAGACCATCACATCCGTGTTAAAAATCGTCGCAAATATTTGTATTTTTTTGCATTCATTAAAATAGTCACCACTTTGTGAGGCCGTCACTGACTTATTTGCGGTCCAATTTAAAATCCGTTTGTACCATCGGAAAGAGCACACTTTGGAGCATATGGTACCATATATTTTCCATTTTTTAGACCATCACATCCGTGTTAAAAATCGTCGCAAATATTTGTATTTTTTTGCATTCATTAAAATAGTCACCACTTTGTGAGGCCGTCACTGACTTATTTGCGGTCCAATTTAAAATCCGTTTATACCATCGGAAAGAGCACACTTTGGAGCATATGGTACCATATATTTTCCATTTTTTAGACCATCACATCCATGTTAAAAATCGTCGCAAATATTTGTATTTTTTTGCATTCATTAAAATAGTCACCACTTTGTGAGGCCGTCACTGACTTATTTGCGGTCCAATTTAAAATCCGTTTGTACCATCCGAAAGAGCACACTTTGGAGCATATGGTACCATATATTTTCCATTTTTTAGACCATCACATCCGTGTTAAAAATCGTCGCAAATATTTGTATTTTTTTGCATTCATTAAAATAGTCACCACTTTGTGAAGCCGTCACTGACTTATTTGCGGTCCAATTTAAAATCCGTTTATACCATCGGAAAGAGCACACTTTGGAGCATATGGTACCATATATTTTCCATTTTTTAGACCATCACATCCGTGTTAAAAATCGTCGCAAATATTTGTATTTTTTTGCATTCATTAAAATAGTCACCACTTTGTGAGGCCGTCACTGACTTATTTGCGGTCCAATTTAAAATCCGTTTGTACCATCCGAAAGAGCACACTTTGGAGCATATGGTACCATATATTTTCCATTTTTTAGACCATCACATCCGTGTTAAAAATCGTCGCAAATATTTGTATTTTTTTGCATTCATTAAAATAGTCACCACTTTGTGAGGCCGTCACTGACTTATTTGCGGTCCAATTTAAAATCCGTTTGTACCATCGGAAAGAGCACACTTTGGAGCATATGGTACCATATATTTTCCATTTTTTAGACCATCACATCCGTGTTAAAAATCGTCGCAAATATTTGTATTTTTTTGCATTCATTAAAATAGTCACCACTTTGTGAGGCCGTCACTGACTTATTTGCGGTCCAATTTAAAATCCGTTTATACCATCGGAAAGAGCACACTTTGGAGCATATGGTACCATATATTTTCCATTTTTTAGACCATCACATCCGTGTTAAAAATCGTCGCAAATATTTGTATTTTTTTGCATTCATTAAAATAGTCACCACTTTGTGAGGCCGTCACTGACTTATTTGCGGTCCAATTTAAAATCCGTTTATACCATCGGAAAGAGCACACTTTGGAGCATATGGTACCATATATTTTCCATTTTTTAGACCATCACATCCGTGTTAAAAATCGTCGCAAATATTTGTATTTTTTTGCATTCATTAAAATAGTCACCACTTTGTGAGGCCGTCACTGACTTATTTGCGGTCCAATTTAAAATCCGTTTGTACCATCCGAAAGAGCACACTTTGGAGCATATGGTACCATATATTTTCCATTTTTTAGACCATCACATCCGTGTTAAAAATCGTCGCAAATATTTGTATTTTTTTGCATTCATTAAAATAGTCACCACTTTGTGAAGCCGTCACTGACTTATTTGCGGTCCAATTTAAAATCCGTTTATACCATCGGAAAGAGCACACTTTGGAGCATATGGTACCATATATTTTCCATTTTTTAGACCATCACATCCGTGTTAAAAATCGTCGCAAATATTTGTATTTTTTTGCATTCATTAAAATAGTCACCACTTTGTGAGGCCGTCACTGACTTATTTGCGGTCCAATTTAAAATCCGTTTGTACCATCAGAAAAACCACACTTTGGAGCATATGGTACCATATATTTTCCATTTTTTAGACCATCACATCCGTGTTAAAAATCGTCGCAAATATTTGTATTTTTTTGCATTCATTAAAATAGTCACCACTTTGTGAGGCCGTCACTGACTTATTTGCGGTCCAATTTAAAATCCGTTTGTACCATCGGAAAGAGCACACTTTGGAGCATATGGTACCATATATTTTCCATTTTTTAGACCATCACATCCGTGTTAAAAATCGTCGCAAATATTTGTATTTTTTTGCATTCATTAAAATAGTCACCACTTTGTGAGGCCGTCACTGACTTATTTGCGGTCCAATTTAAAATCCGTTTATACCATCGGAAAGAGCACACTTTGGAGCATATGGTACCATATATTTTCCATTTTTTAGACCATCACATCCGTGTTAAAAATCGTCGCAAATATTTGTATTTTTTTGCATTCATTAAAATAGTCACCACTTTGTGAGGCCGTCACTGACTTATTTGCGGTCCAATTTAAAATCCGTTTGTACCATCCGAAAGAGCACACTTTGGAGCATATGGTACCATATATTTTCCATTTTTTAGACCATCACATCCGTGTTAAAAATCGTCGCAAATATTTGTATTTTTTTGCATTCATTAAAATAGTCACCACTTTGTGAAGCCGTCACTGACTTATTTGCGGTCCAATTTAAAATCCGTTTATACCATCGGAAAGAGCACACTTTGGAGCATATGGTACCATATATTTTCCATTTTTTAGACCATCACATCCGTGTTAAAAATCGTCGCAAATATTTGTATTTTTTTGCATTCATTAAAATAGTCACCACTTTGTGAGGCCGTCACTGACTTATTTGCGGTCCAATTTAAAATCCGTTTGTACCATCGGAAAGAGCACACTTTGGAGCATATGGTACCATATATTTTCCATTTTTTAGACCATCACATCCGTGTTAAAAATCGTCGCAAATATTTGTATTTTTTTGCATTCATTAAAATAGTCACCACTTTGTGAGGCCGTCACTGACTTATTTGCGGTCTAATTTAAAATCCGTTTATACCATCGGAAAGAGCACACTTTGGAGCATATGGTACCATATATTTTCCATTTTTTAGACCATCACATCCGTGTTAAAAATCGTCGCAAATATTTGTATTTTTTTGCATTCATTAAAATAGTCACCACTTTGTGAGGCCGTCACTGACTTATTTGCGGTCCAATTTAAAATCCGTTTGTACCATCCGAAAGAGCACACTTTGGAGCATATGGTACCATATATTTTCCATTTTTTAGACCATCACATCCGTGTTAAAAATCGTCGCAAATATTTGTATTTTTTTGCATTCATTAAAATAGTCACCACTTTGTGAAGCCGTCACTGACTTATTTGCGGTCCAATTTAAAATCCGTTTATACCATCGGAAAGAGCACACTTTGGAGCATATGGTACCATATATTTTCCATTTTTTAGACCATCACATCCGTGTTAAAAATCGTCGCAAATATTTGTATTTTTTTGCATTCATTAAAATAGTCACCACTTTGTGAGGCCGTCACTGACTTATTTGCGGTCCAATTTAAAATCCGTTTGTACCATCCGAAAGAGCACACTTTGGAGCATATGGTACCATATATTTTCCATTTTTTAGACCATCACATCCGTGTTAAAAATCGTCGCAAATATTTGTATTTTTTTGCATTCATTAAAATAGTCACCACTTTGTGAGGCCGTCACTGACTTATTTGCGGTCCAATTTAAAATCCGTTTGTACCATCGGAAAGAGCACACTTTGGAGCATATGGTACCATATATTTTCCATTTTTTAGACCATCACATCCGTGTTAAAAATCGTCGCAAATATTTGTATTTTTTTGCATTCATTAAAATAGTCACCACTTTGTGAGGCCGTCACTGACTTATTTGCGGTCCAATTTAAAATCCGTTTGTACCATCGGAAAGAGCACACTTTGGAGCATATGGTACCATATGTTTTCCATTTTTCCATTTTTTAGACCATCACATCCGTGTTAAAAATCGTCGCCAATATTTGTATTTTTTTGCATTCATTAAAATAGTCACCACTTTGTGAGGCCGTCACTGACTTATTTGCGGTCCAATTTAAAATCCGTTTGTACCATCGGAAAGAGCACACTTTGGAGCATATGGTACCATATATTTTCCATTTTTTAGACCATCACATCCGTGTTAAAAATCGTCGCAAATATTTGTATTTTTTTGCATTCATTAAAATAGTCACCACTTTGTGAGGCCGTCACTGACTTATTTGCGGTCCAATTTAAAATCCGTTTGTACCATCGGAAAGAGCACACTTTGGAGCATATGGTACCATATATTTTCCATTTTTTAGACCATCACATCCGTGTTAAAAATCGTCGCCAATATTTGTATTTTTTTGCATTCATTAAAATAGTCACCACTTTGTGAGGCCGTCACTGACTTATTTGCGGTCCAATTTAAAATCCGTTTGTACCATCGGAAAGAGCACACTTTGGAGCATATGGTACCATATATTTTCCATTTTTTAGACCATCACATCCGTGTTAAAAATCGTCGCCAATATTTGTATTTTTTTGCATTCATTAAAATAGTCACCTTTTTGTGAGGCCGTCACTGACTTATTTGCGGTCCAATTTAAAATCCGTTTGTACCATCGGAAAGAGCACACTTTGGAGCATATGGTACCATATATTTTCCATTTTTTAGACCATCACATCTGTGTTAAAAATCGTCGCAAATATTTGTATTTTTTTGCATTTATTAAAATAGTCACCACTTTGTGAGGCCTTCACTGACTTATTTGCGGTCCAATTTAAAATCCGTTTGTACCATCGGAAAGAGCACACTTTGGAGCATATGGTACCATATATTTTCCATTTTTTAGACCATCACATCCGTGTTAAAAATCGTCGCCAATATTTGTATTTTTTTGCATTCATTAAAATAGTCACCACTTTGTGAGGCCGTCACTGACTTATTTGCGGTCCAATTTAAAATCCGTTTGTACCATCGGAAAGAGCACACTTTGGAGCATATGGTACCATATATTTTCCATTTTTTAGACCATCACATCCGTGTTAAAAATCGTCGCCAATATTTGTATTTTTTTGCATTCATTAAAATAGTCACCACTTTGTGAGGCCGTCACTGACTTATTTGCGGTCCAATTTAAAATCCGTTTGTACCATCGGAAAGAGCACACTTTGGAGCATATGGTACCATATATTTTCCATTTTTTAGACCATCACATCCGTGTTAAAAATCGTCGCCAATATTTGTATTTTTTTGCATTCATTAAAATAGTCACCACTTTGTGAGGCCGTCACTGACTTATTTGCGGTCCAATTTAAAATCCGTTTGTACCATCGGAAAGAGCACACTTTGGAGCATATGGTACCATATATTTTCCATTTTTTAGACCATCACATCCGTGTTAAAAATCGTCGCCAATATTTGTATTTTTTTGCATTCATTAAAATAGTCACCACTTTGTGAGGCCGTCACTGACTTATTTGCGGTCCAATTTAAAATCCGTTTGTACCATCGGAAAGAGCACACTTTGGAGCATATGGTACCATATATTTTCCATTTTTTAGACCATCACATCTGTGTTAAAAATCGTCGCAAATATTTGTATTTTTTTGCATTTATTAAAATAGTCACCACTTTGTGAGGCCTTCACTGACTTATTTGCGGTCCAATTTAAAATCCGTTTGTACCATCGGAAAGAGCACACTTTGGAGCATATGGTACCATATATTTTCCATTTTTTAGACCATCACATCCGTGTTAAAAATCGTCGCAAATATTTGTATTTTTTTGCATTCATTAAAATAGTCACCACTTTGTGAGGCCGTCACTGACTTATTTGCGGTCCAATTTAAAATCCGTTTGTACCATCGGAAAAAGCACACTTTGGAGCATATGGTACCATATATTTTCCATTTTTTAGACCATCACATCCGTGTTAAAAATCGTCGCAAATATTTGTATTTTTTTGCATTCATTAAAATAGTCACCACTTTGTGAGGCCGTCACTGACTTATTTGCGGTCCAATTTAAAATCCGTTTGTACCATCGGAAAGAGCACACTTTGGAGCATATGGTACCATATATTTTCCATTTTTTAGACCATCACATCCGTGTTAAAAATCGTCGCCAATATTTGTATTTTTTTTAAACGACGTTCATTATTTCTGTAAAACTAAAGCAATTAATTATTTTATTGTTTTTTTTTTCAGATTTAAATAATGAATTCCCAATTATGGAACTCCGAAGCATCAGGAGGACACTAACCCAGGAAAAAAAAGGAAGTGGATGTATGTAGTCTAATACTTGATTTATTGTATTGAGCTCATAAATGTTTTACTAATTGTTTGTTACAATTAACATTTACATATTATTGATTAATAAAGCCCATGCATTGTATCATTAAATTAAATGTATATGTTGTATATCTTCCTATTATAATTAGGGTTATAACAAATAAAAGTTATTAAACTTTTACATTTTCTTATTTAAATTACCTCACCCTAGCTAGTGTTTAAGGGTTCCCAAGTGAAAATATTAGAAGCTATTAAAAGGTAAGTGAAAATGGACTTTGCATTTCAAATAGAAAATTGTTTATTTACTAAGTTAAATTAATACATTTGTATTAGGAGAGCATAAGTTGCATAAGATCGTTTTCGTGTCTGAACGAAAATTTTTCAAAATTTCGGGTCTTTGTACCAGGAGAGCATAAGTTGCATGAGATCGTTTTTGCTCGAAAAATTTTGAACGAAAAATTGTTGAAAATTAGTTTGAAATTTCGATCCTTTGTACCAGGAGAGCATAAGTTGCATGAGATCGTTTTTGCTCGAAAAATTTTGAACGAAAAATTGTTAAAAATTAGTTTGAAATTTCGATCCTTTGTACCAGGAGAGCATAAGTTGCATGAGATCGTTTTTGCTCGGAAAATTTTGAACGAAAAATTGTTAAAAATAGTTTGAAATTTCGATCCTTTGTACCAGGAGAGCATAAGTTGCATGAGATCGTTTTTGCTCGAAAAATTTTGAACGAAAAATTGTTGAAAATTAGTTTGAAATTTCGATCCTTTGTACCAGGAGAGCATAAGTTACATGAGATCGTTTTTGCTCGAATATTTTTGAACGAAAAATATTTGAAAATTAGTTTAAAATTTCGATCCTTTGTACCAGGAGAGCATAAGTTGCATGAGATCGTTTTTGCTCGAAAAATTTTGAACGAAAAATTGTTGAAAATTAGTTTGAAATTTCGATCCTTTGTACCAGGAGAGCATAAGTTGCATGAGATCGTTTTTGCTCGAAAAATTTTGAACGAAAAATTGTTGAAAATTAGTTTGAAATTTCGATCCTTTGTACCAGGAGAGCATAAGATGCATAAGATCGTATTGGCCGCTTACGTATTATGAATAAGTAGACATTTTTATTTAATTATATTTATTTCTTAATTCATTACATAATATAACACTATTATTTAATTTATATAATAATAATTTTAATGAAATATAGTTTTTTACTTACCTTTTGTCTAATTTGCTTACTGCTCTGACACAAATTTTAAGAATGATATTAGAAGTTTTAATTAATTAATTATATTTTATATCTTTTTATTAAGATTTTATTACTGCTGCTTTTAATTTTTATTATTTGTATTAATTTAATTTAATTAAGGTCTTTTATAAAAATATTTTATATATTATTTCTTAAATTAGTTATTTTTCGTTAGTAAATGGAGAATGTTAGATCATTTATTTAAAAAAAGGGGGAAATAAAATGAGACGGTTTTAACGGATATCGAATAGATATGAGCCTGATGGCAAACTCCTCATTTTGCATTAACGAACGCGTCGCTTTCATGTCGAAAACGACTGATGATGATCAGAATTCATAGCCGCAAAGAGCCCACTATTCCTGAATCTCTCGTTTCATCGATTCAGCCCATGGGAGTTTGCCGGTTAAGTTGACAAGGGATCGCAAACTAACCTGTCAAAGTTCTGTTTCTCTTCTGACGAGTCAGCCCCTGGCTCTCCCGATCCCACGGGATAGGAGAAACGCGTTTGTAGGTGAAATAAAAATTACAACAAACAAGACATGTTCATACAGGAACAAATTTTCTCCTTCACTCACGTACCTTTAAATAGTTATATTTATTAATGGACTCTCTATTTAGAAGAATAGTAGATTTTTATTTAAATTATTATTATTATTATTATTATTATTACAATTATTATTATTATTATAATTATTATTATTATTATAATTATTATTATTTGAATCTTATCCTCAACTTCATCCCCTAATGGTCGAAGGTGGAAGAGTTAATATAATAAAACAACGCCTCTATACTAAAAAATTTTTTTAAATAGTTCTATCTTACAGTAATATCACAAATTATTAAAATTTTTCTGATAAAAATTACGACATTTTGTAGGCGAATTTCTCTTTTAAATGCAATGGTAAAATAAAAATTTTAAATAGTTGTCTGAGTTATAAACACCAATAACCCACAACATCTCCAACTATTACATTCATTTCTTCGAATTTTGAAATCGTTTCGAGTGCTGATAAATCCTCACATCATGACTGCACCAAAGCCCTTAATGCAGGTATCAATTAGTAAAAATTGTACCCTACTACCGATCCAAATTTATTCCTTATTTCTACTTTTAATTTATTTCCTGTCCAATCTCTAACTACTATAAACTATTTAACGATGCTCAAAATTATATACATATAAAAAAAAATAAGTAAATAATAATTACTGATTACTGGTTTAAAAAAATAAAAACAAATAAATTACAACTTAATTAATGCATTCAATCAATCAAGATCTAAGTCCTACCTCAAGATTCCTACCAAATAAATATTTAAAAAAAATATCTAACGTATCAATTAATTACAAAAAAAAAATTATTACAACATTCATTTACTTAAAAAAAAAAATGATTATCTTAAAATTATTCGTTTTCTCCTCACCAATGGCGGACTGATCCTTGTTTGCACCTGTTAACAAATAGAAAAACAAAATAAACAAAACAATAAAATTAAAAGTAAATCAAATAAATAAATAAAAACATAAAATATACCTAATAGAAATTTACTTCATATTTTTAAAGGAATAAACCAAACAGTGAATATTAAATTAACATACAAATGAAAAGGAGATAAAATAATAAATACGAAAAACATACGTAACTCAATTTAAACAATTTCTACGTTATCTACATTCCTATTCAGCGAAAATTGCCTTGGGAAAGAATTAAATTGAGAGCAAAGAAATTGAAACCTCTTTAATTGTAATTAAGTTTTATTGGAATTCAGCGAAAAATTTTATTAAACACAAATTACTTTAAATGTTAAAAAAGTACACTTTAATTAACGTGAATTAGGTACATTTTCTTCAGCTGAACTGTTATACTTAAAACCTCTTAAATATTTTCTTTACTTTTCCAGTCTGTCGTCCAATTTTCTTTTTTAGCGATTGATCCGGAGAAAACTGGACGAACTTGGTTTAATTAAATAAATACATTACCCAAATAAACGAATGGTGAACAATTTTATGTCTGCCTAACAAAAAGAATTAATAAAATAAGGACGTTCGACGTTCGTATGCATAAGTCATCAATTTATTTGAGTTCTACTAAAAGGGCATTGTGCTTTGTACGTTCAGCGAACTATATACATATTTCTTGGACGATGAAAAAAAACTTTTTACGTCGAAGCCGTTTAAAAGCAAAAGTAATATGTAATCTGTCGAAAGCTTGTTACTAGGTAAGAGGATTATTAATATGTCCTAGCGAACCGTGGCAACGTCAGCATTGGAGGCTCTAAAGGAGAAACAAAAGTAGAAAAATAAAGTTTGCTGAAAACGTTTAAAATATTACCGACCAGGGCAGTTACACGCTTCGCTATTAAAATGTATTTAGCTCGTTTAATGTCTTTGATTGCAATTAAAATATGCTCATGAATATGCTGATGAACTTGTTAAGTGTCCTTCCAGAGCAAACAGAATATTCGAGTCTCTTTATAACATGATATTGTTTTCGAAGGGTGAATAGGTACTTACCACTTACTGAATGTACTAAAGCACTTACTCTTTTTTTAATAACGTGCCGGAATAATAAATACATATATTATTTTAATAATACCGAAAGTTTTTGACATTACGAATGATTAAAATTTATGCCGTTTTAAAAAATGAAAATCTGGTGAATGAATCGCAAGTAATTTCAGTCGTTGGTTGGTTGGTTGGTTGGTTGGCGAAACTACTTCTTGTTGTGCATAATACGACATGCAAAAGCTTATCTACATTTACCAGCCGTTTCTATGCACGTTAAAATAACACCATTCTACGCGAACTGTGGCGCATATAAAACTTCTAAATACGTGGCGTCTAAAACCGTGATATTGATATTCCAGAAAAAGGAAAAATGCTAAAAGGGAAATACATTCGTGCACTCTTTCTTCTTCACTTCAGCCAGTTGCTTATACATACTTATATGTAAAATGAAGAAATAGCACCGAGACTCGACCTCTGTTAAGAAGTTACCTAAATCTGGCCTGAATTAAAATTTTTAGGTACTTGTTATATTTTATAACAAACATGAAAAATAATTGTAATTGAAGATCAAAATTTGGCCAAAGGCTGAATGCCTTTTTGTGCGTACGTACAACGTTTACACATTTTAGACTGATCAAGGGGCGAAATATGACATGACCATTTCATCACATCGTTTTGGTTTGCGTGACTTTGGAAGCGGGGTGCTTTTTTCTATATATCATTTTTAATATCAGAAATTAATTTTTGCACGAAAGAAACAAAGGCGAAATAATTTTCGTACATGAATTCATTTTGTTTACTTCACGACTGCCCATATAATGTAATTACCTACAAATGTACCACATAATATCTTTATGGGGGTATAACATTATAATATAATGGGAAGAACAACGGACGCGGTCGCCGTGGTCTAAATTTTAATACAGCTCGTTTTCATTTAGGGTCTGCATGCGATTCCTCGGAGAAATGGTTACTTAATAAATACAACAACTAACTGTTGCTAGCAAGAAAAGTGAAAATAAGTTCCTTTAGGAAGGATTTTTTTAAAACTAACATGACCTACTTTTCAAAATCAGAACCAAAGATTATTTTACTGTCGACAAAAACTTTTAATTTTTTAATCGAGAATATGTACCTATGTTAGCATGCGAGAACATAATGGAAAATAGAATTAAACGTTAAGGGATGTTTTGAGACTACTTATCCTCCCTGAAGGACCAATACATGTCGTCCATTGATAAGTGTCCAATTAATTAACTTTGGACGGTTCAATCCAGCGTGTTCTGACGTAGAAGTGGAGTTATCTGTTCAATATGCAAATTGAAAAGTTGGTTGCTTTCAGAATTCGTCGGTTCCTGACCAACGTGTAGTCTTAATTGCCGTCTAATTTTAATTCACTCCCTCAAGTGCATCGCGTGTTTTAATCGCTAATTTCAATCGACACAGGCAACGAGCACACGGGTTTTTCGGTCGATACACGGACGGCATGGCACCGCGGTAATTTAAAACACTTTCTCGACGTATTAATATCAAAGGGGTTCAAAGAACCCAATCGATCTTAAGTAAATTACGTTAAATTTACGTTTCGTAACGAGTAGGTACTTAATTTACGGAAGTGCAAGGTACTTAATACTTGTGCCGGTTTTAAGTTTCTCTTCAGATTGCCCGGCTTCGCCTTACTGTCGACAGACGAATAAACATGCCATTTCATTTCATTCATTCCCTAACGAGCTTTAACTCAAGTCGAACAAATGACAAATCGCACAATATCTATCTGACACCTGACACCCCTTAGTACGTTTCTCTATTAACTAGAAAATTTCGATATATTAAGAGAATGAAAAATGTGATCAATTAACTCACTTCAAAATTCGTAGCAACATTTACGTGAAGGTTAAACACGACACAACGTTCGGTTGCTTTAGGCTTATTAATAATGGCAAATGAGTGTAGGTAGGTAAGTGGCACAGAGGGAAACGTTAAGGTATTCAGCGGGCGTGCACGTTTGATTTATAGCAGTTCTCGAAAGGATTACGGGGTGGCATGGGCATGGCGTCGCGACGACAACGGCGGGTGCACAGGTCGAACAGACGAGGAAAACGTCTCCCGTGAAAACGGGAGGCGCAGGTGTAGAGCAGATGCTCTTGTTATATTACTGCACCCTCGTTAATAGCAATTAGTGTTGATGACAACGACGCGAAGAGACGGTGCGTAAAGTGTCTGCTTGATGTGACGAGACGCGTGCTTTAAATCAAGTGCCAGACGTAATTATTATTCTCTATACTCCACGGAATACGCATTCAAATTCCTCTGTCTCTCTCTCTCTCTCTATGTCTATCGTCCTGATGGTGGTTACCGTTGTCGCAATTCGAAACCAGTACATTATCTTGCGACTGATGACTGCTGATGACTTCATCTACTGTTACCATCTTAAATCGATACGAATGACTCAAATATGTACCTACTTATATTTTTGAAGAACATTGGAGACAAACGGATTGCTTTCCTCACGACTATAAATTGACCATCACCGCCCAAATTTCATCTCTTTTGACCAAAGACTCGTCTTTGAAGGTTTCTCCCGAAGAGATTTAGAAACAACGTCTATCATATTCCGAACGGCCCTTTATTTTAGCTTTGTGTCAGAAAATTTGCGTTCTTTCCCTGCATGCTTATTTGCGAACCAGAGATAACGGCTTCGAAACATTTTTCTTGTCAACAAACCATTCTCTATTTCACGTAACAATGACAATGTAACAGATCTTTGTCAAATAAATAGGGACGAAACAAGAAAAGAATGGTTTATTTTACGAGGGAATCTCATTTTATTATATATGTACCTAGATACTAAATTACATAGATAGGTACATGTTGTATCTATTAATCTGCCAAAAAATAAATTGCATTTTATATACGTAGGAGCAAACACGTATGTAGATAACGTTAGATACTCGTTATCATTTGCAATGCTTTCATGTTTACAGCTGGATGATTGTAACATAAAAAAAAGAGAAAGAGAGAGAGACAGAGAGAATACATACATCGTTAAATTTTAGTCGTGAAAGCCATGACGGCTTCAAAATTAAATCAAGAACACAAAGAGCTCTGGGATATTAAACGAGGGTGCTTAGCAAAATTGTTTTGCCTTTTTTTTACCCGCTTTCATGCTCCACATACATACGTACATTCGTTGCTACAAGCACACAGTTTGGTTTTCCTGGAAAATTCCTAGTAGAATAATTTAACAATTTGTCGGAACAATGGGTACCTACATACGCAAAGAAAACGCCCATCTAATGCCCAGTAACGCTTTTTTTTTTTTTTATGACAAACGTTTCCTAGAACAGGAGAAGTAATTCCGTTTCTTCTATTTTTAAACTTCGTTAGGTATATGGAACGTGGCCCTTTCAGACGCAGTAGGTATTTCCTTTTTTTTTTTTTTTAAACATAATGACGTTCCGTTTCTGTTTGCTAATAATTCCACACCTTGTCGTGCACTTGACTCTATGTACCTAACTTGCATTTGAATATTATGCAGAGTGCGATTATCTAAAGAGAAACTCCAACGTAAATTAAAGTAACCTGATTTCAGGTAGCGTTCTATTCACTTCCTGTCTATGGTTAATTTTCCCATCAAGTTAGATTGCCACACAAACTATACACTAACTTTGTGAACATTAACAACCCTTATCCTAATAAGCTAATAGAATGACTGAAATATGTCTAAGAGTAATTAGAATAGTTTTCAACCAATTAGAATTCTCGCACGAATTCAGTTATGCATAACAAAAACGATTAAAAAAGATAAATATCATAGTCAATATAAAGATTCGGATTTTCTCAATAATAATAATAATTGCATTAAAATAATAATTAAATCTTTCTTCAATTTTTTTATTTTATTTTTTTTTGTTATTGACATCTAAGTAAATTAGGGGAAACGATCGTATTGTGAGCTGGTTACATAAGCGGTCAATCAAAGTGTGAATGCGTTTCACATTACAAAGTAAATAGTTTGGGTTTGCCGAGAACTGGTGTGAACTGAGGACAATGGGGAGCACCTATGTTGACACATTGTCCACGAAGAACAACAGGGGTGCTTACACACGTATCGTTAAGATATATCATACGTAAATTTGTATCACGTAGGTACCTAATAATACTAAACTCTAATCGTTTGTCTATTAATTTCAAAATATTAGGGAACAAATATTCATCACCTAAAGCAGTATGTAATTAGAGTAGAAAATGTGAATTTTAAATCAATTTGTCTTTCGAGTACCTATACCTACACGCGAGTTGAAGAGTGAAATCTGATTATGAATCAGTTTCAAAGTTATGGAGCAGAACCAGTCGAAAATCGTTTTATTGTTGCCATTTGTGGACTTCAAACGAATAATTTTAAACTCAATATTAACTGAAAGTCCACAAAAACCTACACAAATTTTCGATAGGTACTAAAAATAAGATTTACTTTAGATGTTAAAACGATAGAATTTCATCAGGTTGTAGATGATTCCTTTAGTTCTCGAAATGCTCAGTTTTCCAAACAATTCCGTCTGTGTCAATAGTTATAACAAATTAATGAATCATTCTACCTAATTTTCTTCCTTCACTGAAATTACACGGCCGAATTTTTGTTTCCGCACTACGATCTCCTTAATTAAGAGCCACTGTACGTAGCATGCAAACAATTTCGTAGACGGACTCAAAGTTGTCGAGCAACGAACGAACAAACGAATGAATGAATGAATGAATGAATGAATGAATAAGTAAAGAAAGAGGTTTCCATTTAATTTGCAAGTCTAGAGCAAATCATGCTGGCAATTTGTTCAAACACAGGGCCCTTTGTATTTAGGAAAATTGTTTAGGTTTATTATGCGCCTGCATAGTTGTTAAGTCATATCTGACTCTGGGGGCAATCGGGCAGTGGTAGCAACGTAGGTACCTATGTTACATAACTAGTCTCGAGGGTAGATGAATTGCCGCTTTAACTACAGTAACTCGGCTACTACCTCCACCTCTTCACTGCTTCACTCACAAAAGCACGTAGGTACATGTGTGGAATTTTCAACTTCCCTAATAAGTAATTCACCGCCGAATCTGCCCCGACTGTTTACAACTTTATCTCGTCCACCACTGTCTGACACATTTTATCATAAACAAACAATTTTATTAATTACGATACAATGTTGAGAATGAGTCGTATTGTCAATTTCGAGTTTAAACTCTCCTAAAACCTTTGATCTCAAATATTGAATTTTAATAAGCAGAGAGAATGAGTGGAAAGGAAGTTATTATCGTTTGAAGAATTTGTAAAAATATTTTTAAAAAATAAGTTGAATGAATGATACATATTAATTCAGGATCTTGAACTTTAAGCTTTTGATGGAACAACGGAGGCAGGCATATAATACCTAGGTAGGTACCTATTTTCTTTAGCAACCCTTGTAGTAGTTACACATGAGGTAGGTATACGTAGATGTGTGTACGTGTATGCTTATGTGTTGAGCCGTAGTTCACATATTTAGTTAAATTATGTACCTCGGCGAAAATTGAATAACTCTCTCCTTAAATTTAGGTTTCGAGCAAAACTTCTTCCCAACATCGATGACGTGTAGCAGGCAGGAGCCGTTGAAAGCTTAATACGATTATCGTCATAAAGAGGGAGTCTTAACTTAATTAAGCTTAAGCAGAGAGACCGAAGAGTCTAACGTTAGTTATTACCTACATACAAACTGTCACAATAAAGCAGTCTTTGTTTTAATGCTCTCCAAGGGATTAAATGCGATTTATAGCAACGGGCTTCGTTCGTTCATATCGGTACCTATACTAATGTGAAATATTTGTATCCTCCTGGAATTACACAGATACGTTTATCGTCTTCAGCGGGACAACTTCGGAACCGAAACATTTGCATAAGCTTCCGGTATCGCCAATTGTGCTCCACCGATTGCCTAATAGAAAGACACCGGAAGGTCGTGAACGCATTCCAAACCACGTTAACTTACCCCTAAATGCGTCACTAACTTCATACAGGTATAGGGAGATGTCTAATAAAATTTATGAAACGATAATGCAATGACAGAGACCCTAATTTGGTACTTAAGACACTGAGTGAACTTTAAGTGTGGTTATTACCTACATAATGAGCCCTGTTACTCGCATCTAAGGGTTCTGGTGCTATTATATCACAAAAGTTTAAAATCTCTTCCTGCTAGACTGTCATCTACACTTAGGAACTCAATGATACATGGAATTGCAGAATCGGTTGGGAACTTTGTTAGCAGTTGCAAATTAAATTGGTTTAAAATGATAATTCGTGGACGGATTTTAATTTATTTGTCTTTTGAGTGATGTAAAACGAGCTGTTTATGAATGTATTTTAATTAGGCATCAGATCGTTATTATGGCGTGTTGTACATACGTATTCTGGATAACAATTCTCATTAACCTTACTTACCATTAACGCCGCTGATTGCCACATTTGAGATTAAGCCGGTCGTCGGTCGGCAGGTCGGTAGCGGTCATTCCAGCGAATGGTATTAATGTACATACACGAACAACGAACATACATAGGTATCTGTGTGCACGGTATATGTGCACCTCATAATAGATAGATAGATAGAACAACAGACAGAAAGTGACCGTCGTTAGTTCTGCCATAAACGCGTTTACTAGCGGTATAATAACAAATGTAACAATTTGTAACGGATCGTAATACATCCTGTATGGAAGGAATATCATAGACTAGAAACTAACAAAACGACACTTGCTTATAATTAGATAACGCCCAGTATAAAACAAACGAAACAAAAGTGATAGCAATGGGAAAATGTTTTCTATTTTGTTTTTTCGATGTCATCTAGTCAAAAAATCTGCATTCGCAATTCGAACGCATATTAAAAGTACAGAAAAACCACGCACTCGTGCGTTCGCATAAGCGTGATGGTGATTGCATTAAACAAAATTAAAAAGCAACGGCTACGGTCACGAATCAAGTTTCATTTGCATCTCCTCGTGATACCAGACTACCACCACCTCAGCCTTCTCTCTACGACGTCCTAGTTGCAATTAAGTGAGACACTTTCGTACGTGTATACACACAGGGTTGTTTAAGTACAGCAGTTACACAGACTGAGCGTTTCCAGCGAATAGCAATGAATCCCGCGGTGTTGCAATTAAAAGACCGTCGATACTATGACATCCTCTAAAAAGTAATTACACCGATATTTGCAGTTTCGTTTCGTTACGCAACGGTTCGTTCGTTCGTTCGTTCGTTCGTTCGTTCTTTCGTGGGCTTGATTTTGCTCGTTCCAAACAGAATAAGAACGAGTACCTGGACCTAATAAATATTTGTACAATACCAACATTTCTAAAGAACACAAACTTCTTCTGATAAACATTATAAAGCACCTAGATACAATTAGTTTTGATTACTTCTTCAGAAACCTCTTCCGCAGAACTTCCAAGTTTAAATTTGTTTGCCATTTTGAAAAGCACTTAAGACCATTTAATTTAGCAAAAGTTTCTATGACTTGTTGAAGCAGTGACGTTGTGAAGCGCTCGTAAACGATGCTACGAACAATGAAACTCGGGCAATGTTAATGTAAATTTTAAAGACTGTAGTAATATAAATTAATCTTCATATTCTTGTACCTATCTCTTTCTAATTTGCTATTAAAAAAAAGTCCGAACAATTTTCTACCTCCGTTTTTACGAGACGAAGAGAAGTGAGCAATAACTTCTGACACCTTACAACGTGATCGCTTAAATTTGCCCGGCACTTGGTGAACGTTTCACCTCTTTTATGAAATTAGATATGGGCTTTACGGCATCCTCATTTCGCTTCGACGCGACGTTAAAAGTAAAGTTTTCGTGGGCTGGTGTTCTTCCCCCGAAGCAGCATCTTTCCATTAATAAACGTCAATAGCGTTCAACTAAACTTTCCCAATACTCTCTCCTGATTTATCATGCAATAATAATTCATTGTCAACGACCGACGCCTGGCGTCTCTCAGCCAAAACGCTTTTCACTTTCGTTTAAGACTAAATCTTCCGCTTCTCGAACTCTATCTTCCAGAAAGGTTTTCTTAATTTAATTTGTATAAAAAGGAGGATAATATGAACGAACAGCTGGTAAAAAGCAGTAAAAAGGCGAAAATGAAAAATTAATTGACAAACGTTATGGACCTTTAAATAATAGGTAATAAACGATCAACTTTTTTGACACTACACTAAAAGCGGAAATGATTTCTATTCTTTAAGAAATATGAAACATCAGCTTATACAATTAGTTCTGTGCATAATTAATATTAAGTAGGTATACGTATTGCACACGTTAGTTTAATATGTGATTTCAGCGAAGATCACCTACGATATAATATAGGGCATCCACTGATGGTTCTTTAATGTACCCTAATGGATATGAATATGTGAAAGTGTTTTTTATATTCTCCGCCACAACTTTCTGGCGGAAGTTATATTAATGGATAACAAATATGAAGTATGAAAATGACGAATTGACATCTCTATATCCATTAAACAATTAGGTAGGTACACTGCTTCACTTCAAAGACGAACGAATAAAACTATGCAGGAAATTGTTGCTATAAAATTTGATAGATGCCTTTTTAGAGTAAAAGTTGATTAAATATAAATTATACGCGCCCATAGTATAACATAATACCACTTTGTTATTGATAAAGAGCATCAGCAGCTCGGTTATAGTTCATTTAATAGTGACAACTAAGCATATGGTTAATGAATTGTTGCTAATTCCCTTGAACGTGCACATTTGTCTGCTTATCAACCGATCACGTACGTTTTAATTAGCATTATCATGAAATAGGAAGCTTAATGCAGTTGAAAGCTTCGTATTCTCATAACCGACTGATTGAACTTGATGCAAACTCTCCGACACAACAAGCTACTTCTAATTTAAGAGCACTACTATGCCATCAAGTTCCATTACTAATAAATACTTTGTTCTTACCGGTGGTAGTTTGGATATCGTTCAAGGATTCCAACAATTATGTACCTAATTAAGATTGTATTAAAAAATATTTTCGATAAACGGACTCCCGCGTCTCGAGCGCGGCTCGCTGTAATTGTTTTTAAATCCTGGAATTAAATTGCGGATGAAATCCTTCTGGTTTAGCGAAGAAAATTCAATGAAGGGAGACCGGAAGGATTTGTGAGGATCGGACGATCCGAATTAAAGTTAAAACGCGCCGTCGTTCGGGTCAAATTGAGAAATAAATAGGCGGAGCCCTGTCGTCCTTTGCAGCTCGAGAAAGTGTGCAAAGGCGTATTGCCATTCGAAGATAAATTACAGTAGGATTAGGTGAAGCACATCTTCGCTCCTCTTGCACTTAAATACCTACATAATTAAATATGCGCTCGTTGCATTTTCTTCGGAAATCTTGCTCTCCCTCATCCTTCGACTTATTAAGGGGAGTTATCCTTAGCGCAACGGCCATGAATAATGTAAAGATCCTTAACAAGCAACAACATTATTTAATCCAACAATTTGAAACTTTGACCCGTCACAATTTGTGCGATAGCCTCAATTTCCTAATACCGTCATATGTTATGTAAATAATTGATCACATTGCACATTGAGGAATAGAAATCGTCAACTACTGAAACCGTCTTTATCTAATACATAATATCGATAAAAATTAACTTTTCTGAAAAGGTATTAAAAGTGTGAGAAATTTGCAGTAAACCGTAACAGGAGCAAGAGGTTCGGTGAAATTTCAGGTGAATTTATGTGAAGCATTCGCCCTTACATCGGATAATAATGTAACACATTTAACTGGGTGCTCTTTCTTTTTAACGTCCGCCTGCACTCATATCTCGCGCGGAACTATAGTGAATCGTCGTAAATAATATCGTTTTAAGAGTTTGCAGTTCTAAAAATCTCGTATAAACGATAAGCGAGAATCTCTCTCCAGGGCAAGATGTCTTTGAAGAGTTCGCGAAGTATCTTTCGTATAATAACCGTCGCTTCAGTTAAAAGAATAGCTACGACGGATACCTACATATGTACGTACAGCAGGCAGCGCATTTTACTCTTCACTATTACGTTTACGTACAGGAAGACGAAATGGAATTCGACTCCTTCCTTTTGTCTTCAAAATCCTATACGCTTGGACTTACGACTCCATAAATAACCGAAGATAAAAGAAAATACATATATATTTCTGAGTATATTGACAAAAGGATGAACTTATCTACTACTTCAGAAAGAGCGAGCATCCTCTTAAATATTTAACAAAGTTTATTTTTTTAAACGAAAAACCGCATTCAATTACACCACACATCACTAGTTTATATTTCATTTCAAAGTATCTCGTAGTCGTACATGATTCTCTCTTATGTATGGAATGACTAATTCAAATTTGAATCGCAAATTTCACGGCGTGTTTTCAATCCATTCCGTACTTTTGCTAGGATCGGAAACCTGACATGATCATGTCCACCCCTACACAATTTCTTATTATAACACTTATGGTGTAGGTGTACCTATTAGTTTTTCTTAGGAAAAATTTTGAAAAGAAAAATCATTGGTGTGTGGCACATTCGGTATTTTAAAAGTAGTCACGCTAGACAGGAGCGTCTTCTTACAAGTTCGCGTAATATATTTTTTGAGCACCGTAAACGGAAACGTTTTTATCTCGTCAAAGAAAAATTTCCAAAGCAGGCGCGCTCTTCTGCCATTTACTCGTTTCTATCATCTTTCAGGCGTACACGTCTTGTACAGACCTACATATCTACGTACGTCTGGTACGTACATTCGCGGAAAATTTAAAGTTTGCGCCGTTTACGAACTGTTGCAAAAGATTTACTGAGCACAGACCGGGTTAAAGGCAACAATAAAATCTTGATAGATTTCAATTAACTTTAAAAAGCACACACGAATAAATAAACAAAAATTGTAGCACGTTTTTGAAAGCATATAAACAGGAAATGCGTTCAAATTTTAGCAATAATAATTACAATTTTGCAACGGTCGTTTTTCTAATTGTTATTTGGTGATACGGTCACGGTACAATAACCAGTTGTACTTGTATCGTTCTCACCCTCAAACAGACACACACACACACACACACACACGAAAGAAAAAAAAAGCGAAAACGAGTACGTTCTAATTCAAACTAATGAAACGTCACATGTAGAAAACATGCCATCACCCACCAACTGTGACTGAACGCCGCCAGTGCACTGTGTTAATGAGGTTATACAAGTGTTTGCACAGCGAAATTGAGTACATATGCCTACAACAATTACAGCCGCACTCCATGAACAGAAAATCTCCATTTTCATTAGCCGTTTGTTACGCGTGTGAGAATTTATGGTCGAAAAACGGGACCGAAAGCGAGGGACAGAGGGACACACACACACACACACACCGAAGTAACATACGTACATATCTGCACATTCGAAACGAAATATTTGTGTTTGGACGGCGACGCGACGCGACGCGACGCGACGCGACGCGACGTGCTTTCCGGATACGTCGCGTCGCTGACAACTTTATAATGGTCGTATGTCACAAAGAATGTTCTTTCTGTCAAACATCTACGAACGTTATGGTCCGTAACAATTAGTAACCAACCCCTTTTTACCCAACTCTATCTCCACGTGAAATTATTTTTTTTTTTTTTTTGGAAATCGAAATATCTGTTAATTTTACATCCCTCATCAATATCCTGTGAGCTTTTAATATTTTTTCACGATGTTTTCGAGTCACTCCTAAATTTCGATATAGATTGCCTAGGGGTTTGAGCAGATAATCCAGCATTTCAATGGTTGAAAATTTCCGTTTACAAGGGAAATTATTCGAACGAAGTGAACTCGATTCGGCTATTCATTGAAATTTAAATAGAAATAGTTGACGCTGTTATCCAGTAAGTTGCTTATTTGCTTCTATCCAAAAGGCCACTGTTTTACCATTCGCCCCATTATTGTTGTTGACATTCTGTCCTTTTTCTCCGTCTTTCTTCTCATTTCTTTTTCTTATTTTTTTTTTTCTTTTTTGTTTTTCAAGCCTTTCTAACAGCGGCATCAAGAATCTCGTTTCCATGTGCATCTTGGCGACTCTTTATTGTTCTTGAAATTCGTTGTTCTGAGACTTTAAATTGCCGTTTCTTCTATTGCTGTGCTGTTAGAGGACGTATGCAAATGGCTTTCCTTTGTCTGGATGTTTGCTTAAGGAGCACTGAATTTTTTATGAAGCAATTACGTGGAATGAAGAAATGAGTTTTAATAAAAACCACAAAGCAACGGCAACATCAACATTAGAAGCCATTTTCGATTAGGCCCTTGCTTTTCGTTTTTTCGGGGTTTGTTTGCTCATGTTTTCATTAAAACTCCTACACGCTGCTTCTCATGTTTTTCCAACATAAATATGTAATTAGTCAACAAAAGTACTTTACAACTCCTACAGCGATTAATAAACGAAAATCTACGCCTAATAATAAATAATCGTTTACTATCAAATTCTTTCGATTGCGTTAAATATACGCTTTAATGATTGATGATATAAGTGAGTATAAATAATTAAACAACCACATTATGAACCAAAAAGGTAAACGAGACAAACGCTATTATTAAACTGTGCATTACCTAATTAATAATCTAACAAATATTTTATTTACGATTCGTAAAATTTTTCGTTTCGTCAAAGTGTGTGCCCTTTTTGAAAGAATTTATCACGGTGTTTACGCAAATGTAAAATGGTGTTCTCGCTGTTGGCAGACATACAATCGGTCACCGTTCTTTATCCACGTCTGGAAAAATCGCTCAACCTCCCTCTCTCTTTTATAGCATACCTACATCCGATCCTCTGCCGTTTTCCTCTCTAAAAGGGTCCTCGAATCTGATGCACTTCTTCGCTAACAAGCATCATTATCGGTCAGCTTTCTTCCGATACCTGCACGAGCAGTTCATCACAATGGAACTATCGAACTAACGCCACCTATATATGTACAGGTATATGTATATCGTATAAAGGTATAGGTTCGCAAGCCTTCCCTTTTTTTATTCTTTATTTTCGCGGGCAATTGATCCTCAATACCACACAGCGGCTGCAGGAATGCTTCCAGGAACAATTAGGGTCGCGCAATTAGTTCAGATGGTAGGACGCGATAATAGAGATGAGGTAACCGTGCAGTGCAGGGCAGTGGGAGGACCGACCGAGAGGCAAAATACTTCAAATCATCCCCGAACATTTCAAAAATTCGACAAAAGCGCTGCGGTTCTTACATGACCATTAATCAGGTATTATCCTTAAATAATTAGCTGAGAAAATAGTAACTCTACAAAAGGGTAGATACCAATATTTATTATGTCTTTCCACAACAACAACAAAAAAGAAACTACGAACATGAGAATTGGACAACGCAGCATTAAAATTTTATTTTTTTGAGTAAATGTGTGCTCCGATGAATACCTATAGCCGATTTGAAAGTTCTATCTTCATTTTGCTTTACACATACGTACGTACGTAACATATGTGCCACAGTCAACACACACACACACACTCATATGCGTATCGAAATTTCTGCTTGCACTGGTGACTACGGAATCGGAAATAGCCACGTATTCGGTTCAATCGTTCCGCCGTTAAATCCGCAAATTTCGTTCGGTGGGCAACACGCTGGCACAATAACGAATATCGGAAAATGAACAGTTTTAAGCCTAATTCAATATGAAAGCAACGATTGTTCTATGTAAATCAGGATAGAATAAATTCCACTAGCAACGGTGCAACGCCACTCACTTCATACGCATCACACAGGCCAACACTTAGGCATGTGGACCAAAATTTCTAAACAAAATTTAAACTGCAAAAGATAATAAACTCAAGACCCTGTAAACGGTAGCGAAAGCTCGAAGAAATTTTGCTTTTTTTTACGTTGAACTTTAGAAAATTTTCAGAAGAATCGATCGACACCCTTACAAGAGGAAATAAGGAAAGAGGCAGAATGAATAAGTCAAGAAACCTCGCGATATTTAATCTTTTCGAGTTAACCAAAACAATATTCGATAGGTACCGAAGAAATTAATACTGTATTGAAAGGAGGAGGTCTTTGTCTTATAATTAAAATCTTGACAAGGCGAAGAAGAGAACTTTCCAAGGCTTTGCTACTTTTAAAAGTAAACTTCAACGAAAATTTTATCTTTCTCCAAAGTGCTTTTGTAAATTATTGTGTTCAGGGCTTAACGCTTCCTCAGCTTTTGTAATTAATGAAACTGTTGCAGCAGAGTACAGACCGGCGATAATGAGTCAAAAGGAGTTTTGTAATCAACCGCGTAAAATTTAAAAAGTTTATTTTGTCGCTCGAGGTTATTTTTTCTTACCGAACGTCTTATATTCACTTAATTAATCGTCTACTTTCATCCTACCTGTAATAAAAACAACATTCAGTATCAGTATCAGTATCAAACCTCTTGTTTAACGACATCAGCATCGTATCATTTCTAATTTTAATCTAATAATCAGGAAATTACGTTCACTAAAATAAACTTTATCTGTAGGTAGATAAAACAATATCAAAACATTCACCCTTGTCTGAAACACAAACGACTCTCATTAAATAAAATAATGTCGTTTGAGTCAATAATTTAAACGATTGTTTCGCAGGCCAAACAACATATTTTAACTGCCCTCATATATCAAATTTGATACGGCATTATCAAACAGATGCACGAATTATGTGTTCCAAAACCGCTTATAAATTTCTCGACAATATTGTATGTAGTGTCGTTATGAATTGGGAATGTCTGTTTGAGACGTAGGTATGAAAAGGACACATTAGCGAGCGAAGTTACAGCTAATTCGGTAGATAATTCGAGTGGAGGCCCCCGAGATCGTTAACTTCATCCGATGGCTTATCACAAGCGAAAGCTTCGAGACCAAAAACGAGCATCTGCTTTACATTCCACCAATCTTTTGTTTTACCGACTCATTGTGTCGTTCGTTCTCTTTCTCATCTTCAAGCAGGTAGGTAATTAGTATTCATTTCCCATTTATACCAGAATATTTTATATACACGTCTATCTAATAGCCCCATCCTTATCCTACCTATTCTATCATTACAATTAAACATAATTATGTTTTGTAAAAAGGACACGCTGAATAGAATCGGCAAACAATCGAATTCTAGGCTCCTAAGATTTCTAAGTGTTCAGTATGGAATATTACAGCAAGTGTGTACTGAATGTTGCAAAGTTGCTTACCTTATCTGGAAGAAATTCAGGAAATAGTGGCAATAACCCAATTCTCTTCCTGAAACAAAAAAAATTATACATTAATTGACGCAGAAACTGATGAAATTTGGAAGCTCAAATACCTTCAAGAATTAAATTAGACACGACTATTTTTAATCAATCTATAGTAATGAAAAATTTCCATGAGTATCTACTACATACTAAGTTTCGGTTCCCTATATGTATGTACGTGTCTCGTTTAACTCGTTCAACTGTATACGAAATAGGGAAGAGGGAGAGTAAATTTAAAGAGTTAAATGAGTAAGTGGTGGTCGGTCGTCCACATTCGTTTTAGAGCACCTCCGAACTTTCCGCAAGGATCCTTTGATGTCCGCCAAAAACAATCGAAGCAGAAAGCGAGCACTATCTCCGAATGGAGTGGCTCGTCACGCTTTATTGAATCGATTTCCGCCACGCTACCAAAACTCCTACTAAGTATACCTACGACGATTTCTCAAAAACGAAAACTTTAATAAAACGCAATCTGAAATAATAAATAAAAAGTACTTAAATCAAAATTAATTTACTGCTCATCTGATTTTTTTTTGTTACTTCTGAAATGTCGACACGACTGATAACGTTTCTAGTATTTGACGATTGTCTCTTGTAATTTCAAAAAATGCGACGGATTCTTCTCTAGTGCTATTGACGACACGAGTGGAGTGAGTTAAATTCGACATCCGTTCTCTCGTTTATTGTGTACTATTTGAAGCTTCGACAGCTTTTAGCTTTTTCCCGTCGATTCCTCTGTATACTTCACACCCACGTATTCCATCAACAGTATACGTACGTACCTACCTAACATTAAAGCATCGTAATGAACAAGCACTCGCTGATACGTAGCAGAACGAAATAAATTTATCGCAGGATTAAGCGATTAATTAGAACTCATCGACAATTATAGCAATATTATCATTCGGTCTAAGGGTTGGTTCAACTACCGCATCACTAACGGATTTTCTCATGTGTCTCAACATTAATTTATCTCACCAAGCACAAGATGAAAGATACACAAAGATAAATTAGTGATGACAGTGTGAATTTCATTTCATACATTAGAGACGATTAATTAACTGATTTTACTGCTTATTGTAGTGTTTGTACAAAATCTGTAAAATAAGTTGCAAACAGGGATTAAACTTTAATGATACTTGATATACCTACAGATAGAATAATGAAGTCTTAAAATGAGTTTTAAAGCGAAAGTTTCGATAGGGCTTGAAAAATCGATGGTAAATAATGTGGTGTCTTTGGATTTTGGGAAAAAGGGAGCGACTAATTGTAAGATATCCCTCGCCTGGAAGATCGTCGGTTTTGTACGTAACGTAGCGTAGCTGCGAAAACTTGAATACAACGCAACGTGGCGCAGCATACGCTTTAGCGAAGATAACTTTTCTTTGGTTATGACTGGAAGGCAGGCATGAGTAGCGTGACACTAATTTTATTAATATCCTTCCTTCCCCACGCACTTACGACACTCCAACGAAAGCGAATTAAGGAGAAAGGAGGAGTGACAAGCTGTCATAGCTGCAGCGGCCGATTTTTTATGGTAATTGCCTCCCCATGATTGATTGTTTTCAAACTTTACAATCGCTTTAAAAACTTGACGAAAACGGAAAGTTCTTTATTACTCCTCATGAAATACCGATCGTTTACTGTCGTCGACTTTAAGTCACTCTCAAGTTTTCCAATTTGTGATTTAAACCTAAACGTTGTTACATCGTCATCTCTATTTTTCCTACTAGGTACATATTATCGTACCTACTAATACTAAATACCTACCTATGTATTTAATAATTTCTAATAGTTGTAATACCTGGAATAATCGTGAAAATGATAGGTAGGTATCTAGGATTAGGTGAAACAAACTTGTGAGCTGGAAACAATAGAAAATTGCACAAAGGGTTTTTGTTGTAGTTCGAGTCGAGTAAAACCGATAACGTTTTAGAGAAACGATCGTTTTAGAGAGCAAGTGGCAAAAACAAGTAACAGATCTGGCACAGCTGCTAGTAAAAAGCGGGGAAAAGCAATCAAAACCCAGAGCCGACCAAGGACAGCAGGATGTTAATGACTTTTCACGTTTTAAAGGCGGGAATTGCACCCGCACCATTCCGACCGTATAATCGCGATTGACTGACTTCCTCTGTAATTTTTAAGAGTTTCTTTCCGTGTCTCTTCAAGTTGCTACGCTTCGCGAAGCTGTGACGGAAAATTCTTTCTCTAGAACGAAAGACGAAAGGAAGCGGTTCAATATTTCCTGAATTTATTATCGGAAACTATTCATCTGGAATCACATCGATTTCGATAACTATCGAAAAATAAATGTAACCAAGTACCAGTAAAGTAAATGAAAATGCCAAAGTTGAGACGTTTCATTACGTTTATTTGCTAAGATATTGGATTTTACTTCCTACTTATCGTTAATCTCTTCTTTTAATAAAGGCTATTCGCAGTGTAGTTGTTAAAGTTTTTTCTATATACATATATGGCAAAGAACAGTGAGGCAGATTGGCATTTGAAATAAAAATAGACAAAAATGGACCCTTTTAGCATACTTGGAATTTTGTAAAGCGAACTCCCTCACGTCTAATGCTAACCCTCTTATTTCTGAAGGCTATTTGATTATGAGCTGTTACGGTTGTTAGACTTGTAGTGGTACGCTTAAAATCATACTTTATGGAAAAAGTTCCGCTTACCACGAGGAAAACTGTTAACCATTAGCAGATTATATTTCCCTTGCGGCAACGTGCACCATAATATTCATGCAACTTTCGTTAGACTCTCTCTTTCTCCATTCGCCTCTATACCATCTACCGCTGCTGCTGCCACATCGTCTATGTATAACTCCGATACCACACGTATTTATTAAATAACTTTTGCAAAAGTGCAAATATGCGTTCGAATTCTCAAATAAATATATGTATACATATAGGTATACCTTTTGACGTAACAAAGAGACAAATATTTATCTCATTTTAGTTATTATAGAAGCTAAAGACTAAATATTAGTTCGGGCAGTACAGTAATTAACTTTCAGTGATGAATCAAATAATTATTTAATTCAATACCGAAACGTTTTAGCTGTTCGTTTTGAATTAATTAATAATAAATTCATAAGTTTTTGACACGTCTACGTCTGCTCAATTAAATTTTCGCTTTTGTCCTTTTGTAGTAGCCAGAAAGAATTCCGTGCCATTTTTCGATTGCAAAATTCCTTTGAATGACCTGACGAATAAATTATGGAGCGTTTTATTCTCAATTAAAAGCTGAGTGTTCGTAGAACGGTAGGTATGCTTTTAAAAAATTAACAACCAGCTCTAGTTCCCAATGATGAAATTGGAGACAATATTATACCTACGTACGTACTTATCTACAGATTCGAATACTGCAACTACTTATAATATTCAATAGCAAAATGCCTTTTTTAATTACATTGTAAGATAAAGAAATGAAAGATCGAATTTCCAATAGAACCGATACCGATGTAATTTTTTATTAGGAGAAAATTTTCCTTTACTGCTCCTGCTTTTGATTGAAAATAAAACGTATTTTCCTGTGCTACTGGAAAATTGAACACCGAATTAATTTCCTTTGGAAACTTTCTTCATCTTTAATATTCATAAATATATTTCAAGTATAAACTTTGAGGAAACGTTTCCTGATATACATTTCTTGTCGATTCTTCTGGGTAGATATTACCGATGCTCTATCGTATAAAAAGGTACCTGAAGAAATAGAGTAGGTATTTACTCTAAAAACGCCGAGTGATCCCATAAAATAAGACCAAAATCAACTGATTGAAAAATTTGTCGCTTTTTGAAGTTTGACAAAGCTAGAGAAAAACAGTGGAACTATTCAACAATTATCTACAATCTTTTATTCCCAATTTCTATAGTTAAAACTTAAGAATTACCTATTGTTTTTCGTTACATTACATAAATATAAATATACATTTATATGTAAGTGTATTTGAAATGTAAGAGATCTTTGTATCTCATGAAAAGCTCCAGGTTGATCACGTGCCGTTTCTGTAAACATAATATCGAAATGGCGCCTGTTATTTCTCCGAATACGACGAAAATAAAAATTTCATCTCAAGGTTCATATTATATATGTACCTATCTGCCTATTTGATGTACCTAATAATACATTGAGAGGAAATAATATGAAACGCTTCTGTTTATTTTCCTTTTAGAAACTGTTAAATTAATGTACCTAATAATCTTTTTTTAATAAGTACCGAGACATTCGTACGTCCGCATTATTACGAGCCATCGCGTGCTGAAAACCGTGAAATTAAATAAGCAGTAAATTATAAGTTCATTTCATTTTTCCTGTGCCATTAAACACCAGCTGGCTAGGGCTCGATGACGAAATGTATCGAAGAGCTAATAAAGACACTCGAATGAGCTAGAGATAGTGTAGCTACTCGACGACGCGAAATTTATTAAACCGTAGAGTGGTTTTCGAGCACGGAGGTAATCGTGGTGACAAAGCAGAACTGAGACTCTTCGGCTCAACGAGAAACTAAACTGGCCCAAGTCGACGAATAAAAAAAAAAGTGTTTCAAACACTTAAAAATATGAAAATTACAAAGAGCCACAGCAACAACCATAATACTGGTCATGGTCGTTACTAGTGTAAAATTTAAAATAAAAAAAAATTAATTAAACATGAGCTTAATTTGTACTCATTGTCAGCTATCTTCGTCTCTCCGTTTCTGTTTTTAGTTTTTAGTAACAAAGAAAGTGCGAAGTCGAAAAATTTAAAATGATAATGTCCCCGCACAGACAGACCACAATTTGATTAGGTATGCACCGGTTTTCTCGAGCAACTTAATTTTGTATTCATTTGATCAGCGAAAGCGACAGCGACAGTACGACTGGCCGGCCATGAAAAGATTCGAGGTTTTCGTTTTGTGTAAAACTTGCACAAATTGGCTTCCCTGCCGCACGTACTTCAGAAATTAATTCCACGGTCAACATTTGTAAAATAAATTACACTTCACGCTCGTTCGTATTTTAGTAGAACGTAATCAACAGGACCAGGACCAAGACGAGGACAGACATCTTCCCTCTTTTCTTTCTGTAAAGTTTCGAAATGAGGATGGTTCGTTTTTGGTACCTACTGTAGGTAGTCTCGCGTTAGTTGCCGATGCTCCAACGAGACGAGGACACGTCTTTTTCCTTCTTTGCTCAACTGAACGAAACTTGAACTGAATACAAAATCCGCTTTTGACAGGAGGGATGAACGACGCAAAATGAACTACCTAATTAGATTATTTTAACGATCTCTCTGATTTATATTCGTTTACTAGAAAGCTGTAAAATTAGGGAGAGCGGAGATTAAGAAAACGAAAGCTACCGCTCTCACTCAAGTCGCTTACTATTCGCACTTCATACCGAATCAACGCGGAATTGCTTCATTCCTACTCGATGACTCAAACCTTTTATTTTATTTACGTCAAAGGCGGATCCAGGGAGGCAATAACGGAAGATTTTCAAAAGGGATCTATTGTGGAAAACTTGCCCTTAAATCAACAGTCAGTCAATTGTTAATATTTTAAGACATCAACATCAAATCCAGATTTTAGGGAAGGAAATTTGTTGATATACCTACTTAAGTCGAAAAATGAACTTGAATGAAACAGACAGATCAATATAAGTATAATCCGATTCCGATCTTTTATTAAAATTTCATTTATATTTGCGTGTAAATATCAGATAGATATATGAGAAGGAATTAAGTTTTAGGTATTAGGTACCTAAGTGTTCCCGGCGTTTGCGAGGGAAACAAATTGAATATGTAAATATAAAATATCGGCGCGGATAGATAAACATTGAGAAAATCGTCTTTGCTCCGTCTTCGACTTGTTCTAATTCCCGCAAAGCGAAAGTTTTTCCCTCGAGGCGACGGATGGACCGACTTTTATTTCGTTCGGATAAAATTTAATCAATGAGTTTGCGCGCGTACCGCAAATTGCTAAGTTAAAATGTGTTGATACTTCGACGCCTTGGGTCCTCTTCCCAATATAAGTACCTACTGATTACGTTTGCGCTTGCACTAATCGGAGTGGAAACGGATTCGATTAGGAGATTGATTGATTGATTGATTAATTTATTATTATTTTTAAAAGACACAAACTTGTTTCACTTTTCGACAGCGACCTATTTATTAAGTCGTACTTATCATAAATGGCGTGTGAATAATGTGGAAAACCGCGGCAACAATCTCTCCCTAAAAGTCCTTTAAAAATTAAACTAGGTTCGGGCTCTGTCGTGAATAACATTAAATAAAGCTTTTCGGATAAACCTCGGAGAGCCGGGGGTGATCGAAAATCAATAGTTTTCCATTTTACTGGTTTAGTAGCGTTTTAAGAAAACTACGTTTCCTTCTATGAAAGAGCTCTACTGCAAATCCCCAGATAAGCGACAAGGAGAAATGGTTTGGCCTTTACTAGCCCGTCTGTACGTCGTTATTTACTTCTTTAAACGATTCTATTTGCTCATTTTTCTAAAGGATAACTAACCTTCACGTAGGCCCTCCATATCATTTTACATATATGTAGGTAGGTACATATGTACGTTACCCTTGGATATATATAGTAAGGCTATTTTTAAAAATGTCAAGAACGTCTTCATATGTACATAACTGCCTTATATGTATTCTCAAAACCGTAGCTATATAGGTAAGGTCCTTTATGAATTCTCCTAACTTGTAAAAACTACAGCAAGGTAATAATTGTAAGTTTCAGTCTAGCAAATACCATTATCAGTTAAGCGGATAGATGGCGATGGCAACGTTGGATAGGCGCTCGAGAAAATCCATCAAAGTGAAACGCTAGGCCTTTTTGGCATCGAGGGCAATAAAGCCAAACAGGCATGCATGAAACGTGATTCATTTGTTTTCGATACCCACCTACTGATGTTCTTCTTCCATAGAAACATCTTCTACATCGGAAAAGCGTCGCTAGGGAAAAGAATCCGCTGAAATTTCAATAAATCCTCTAACATGCCTTAAAGATCTTGTTCGAGCGGCGCGCAACTGAATTTAGTATGCAGTCGTCATTCGGAAGTCGCTTGGTTTGATAAGGGTTTTACTCTAATATGCATGATTACGTGCGGTCGTGACTTTTACTACTAAATGATAAAAACTTCCGTAATAGCACGTCTGCTTGCCTTTCGAATATAAATTTTTCCTAACCTGACGCCTACAACTAGATACCTACCAACCTACGAAAAATTATCTCTACATGTACTTATAGGTAACCAATTAAAACACCATGTGGTAAGGGTGGTTTCTGTTCATACCGCCTTTATGGAAAAATATTTCTCCCGTGAATTTGAAAAGTTAATAGAACTCGTGTTTTCGTAATAAAGACACGTTTTCTGCAGGTCGAAAGGTGATTCGCCGTGTATGGAGTGGCTCTAATAAAAAAGCGCTTTCAAAATATAATAAATTATAAACATCGATTTTTTTATTACTCCAACAAAGAAGCTTTCGAAACACAAAAGCGATTGCCCGAGTCATTAGTGGTTACCTACCTTCTTGATAATATAAAACCTTTCAACACAACGGAAAACGAGTTTCGTCAAAATAAAAAATAAAAAACACCCCTGCCAGCTTTTTGTTCACATTCAGTTAATTCAAAAGCCAATTCTTTTCCGTATGAGGAGAAGGAATAATAAAAAATAACCGGCTTTGTTAAACGGAACGGAATACAACCAATTTATTTTTTAAGCACATAATAAATACTTATTAGATAGATATTATTCTTATTTAGTCATTTCATATGGCTTAAAACAAATAATTTATTATCAGAGACTTTCATTCTAAATTTTGCTACCGCATGCGAATCATAATCTGCAATCAAAGTACACACATACAATAAACAAACAATCGACGTCCAGCTTCATTGTGTTCGTAACGATTTTCGTTTGTATTAACAAAAGCAGAAGAAGAATACAAAAAAAAAGCACCCACGACTAATAATGTAGATTAAGAAATATTATGAGGGTAAATCGGAGGATTAATTGATCCTATTGTGCTGTTTCGACAAAAAAAAAGATTGTCTCCTTTATCGACATTCCATCGTTTCAGGAGATTCGATTGTCTGAATCGCGTAATGTCCTAAGTACAAGAATCAGTTTAGTTCTATCGCTAAATCACATTTGTCGTTTTGATTCAAACGGCTTTGACGTACGTATGTATATGTATTATTATCCTCTATATTTGCGTTTCGTAGACAACGATAGGTATCGATACTGATCGGGAACATTGGTATAAGTGGATTAAATCACTGAAACACGTAGATAAGTAAAAATAGAATTACATGAATAATTTAACTTACATACGTGTATTTCAAAAATGAGTGTTTTTTAGATGGTAAATTACTTCCATCACAAATGTATGTATGTATGTATAAATAAATTAATTTAAATGCCAGGACGTTCAAGTCGAGGTGCTCGAAATCTAAAGTATTAAAGTTAATTCCCTGCCATTATCCCTTAGGCTGGGGCTTTTTACGAAATTGTAGAAAATGACTGTCACCGGGAAACATCCATTTCAACAACGACAATAAAGAGCGAACATTTCTACTTAACGATTCATTTGGACCTGACAATTATTAAGTTAAAAGCATCAATAGGATTATTCAAAAATTGTAGCAAGAAAAATATAGGTAATAAAACATTACATTACTAAGTTACTTTTTTGACGATTCCTAGATACGCAATTAAGATCCACTATCACATACAGCAAGGGAGCCTCCTATGACGCTCTGATGAGAACTAACGCGACAGAATACTGACCACCAAGACATTAAAATAAAATAAAACTACACAAGACACGAGACTTGAAGTGAAGTGAGTAGAAAAGCAACTTTGTAGTTTTAAAGCGACGAGAATAAACTTTTCCGTTTTAATTTAGGTACTTAGGTACTTATTATTAAAAATAAAGTAAGTTTCGCATAAAGATTTCCAGCGTTTATTAAAATATGTGAGGCATAAACTAAGCTGTTGACCGATCATAAGTGAAAACTTGTCGTAAAAGTGTCGCATCCTATGGCATTAGAACCTTTATTGCTTTAGCCATTTTGCAAGTTAAATTGTGGCAGTAAATGCCGTTTTATGTTTTTCGGCATAGATCATCTAAAGACGACCGTCATTTTCCCTATTATTTATTCGAAACAGATAAACCAAACGCTCACCTCACTCCAACCAAATACAAAATTTTTCGAAACCTAAGCTCTTGTTATTACACATAAAGATGGTTCACTTTTATTTTTATTCTTCTAATTTACCGCCGTTGCAACAGTTTCTATTTTATACATACAAACGAAGGCAAAGTAAATCTTTACGAAAAACCAAAATTCGTAACTATATATTTTTTTTTTTAATTAAATAAAAATAGACGTTGAGATATAACGTAATAGGTACCTGTAGGAGTTATCGTGGAAAAATAATGAAAAGAATTTTCCTCTCCTGCCGCTAGAACAAACGTTCCGTTTTTCACCCACCACATGATGCTTTTCCCTGCGTTATTGTTAGCAAGATTGGATTTTTTTTATCCGCAGAAAGATGCCACTCTAGACATCCATAAAAGTCCAAGCAGTGGCGCGCATATTTATTTATAAAAGTGCGTATAAACCGTACATTATAACTGAAGAGGTAGTCTGACGACGAGAGGGTCAGGTCAAAGCCTAATGAAAAAGGTCTTCTTTCAAAGGAAAAGGGGTGGATGAGATTTAGACCTTATCTTTTATCTTTTCAAAGACATGTGGTGCAAGAAAAGCATTTTTCAACCGTATGTGCAGAGTAATTTAGATTCCGTTAATTTTTTATCTTACTCCTGGCAATCTCCGCAAAAAATAAGGAATGTTGACTTTTTAACAAAACTACACAAACTTTGCTCGTATCAGATTCGGCTAACTCTACATCATTTACGGAATAGATACTAATAAATTATGAATGTGAGTATTACAAATTCTTAGAAATTTTTCGGTTTTATATATAACATTTTCAGAGCGTTTCCTTTTACAGTAGTAACTACCATATTGAAAATGTTCAAGGAAGTCGCAAATTCTCCAAAAGGGTGCACCGTTCTCCCGCAGAAACGCGATTAAACTTTTGCAAGTATGTTCAAGCATATTTCTTTGGATAACAGAAATGAAACTGCTTGTCGCGGTTGACAGTTCGGCAAAATTGCCTATCGTGGACGCTTTTGATGATAAAATATCTGGCGCTGACATTTTAATGTCCTTTCGAAATGTGACAATAACAAATGCACTTTGACATCAGAAATACATCAATAAATAAAATATTTCTGTACGTACAATTGATGCTCATATTCTGCTCTATAGGTACGTAGACTATTTATCAATTTATTAGCTATTCGTACATTAATTTTAAAGATAGATGTACGAACGAACGAAAGAATGAATCGCAGTCAATAGGTAAAAGATTCATTTATATAAATACGTCGTGCAACGTTGGAGTTCTAATATCACCTCGTCAACGAGGACGTATTAAATGGATAGAAAACCCGTCGGGGATTCTTCGTAGGTACTTTACAAGAAAGATTAAAGGTAACTTCCGTATCCGGAAAATCAACTACCCTTCGCCTCGGTTCCGATGGCCAATTCAGCGTTGATGGATGACTGTATTTGTATATTGATTCCGGGGGTTCAATGGGCACGAAAGGATGAGGTGTTTTGTGTTGTTTCGAGCCCTTCGTCGTACGGATGAGTAAGCACGACGACCTTTTTATCATGCAACGCCTTAAACGGGCTCTATATGTTGCCTGAAATGTCGTAAATATTTCCACGACAGCTTCAACCATAACGCATACTATTAATAATTCAGGGCATACCTATAACTCGCGAGTTTCTCACCTCAAAATATCGATTCGACATCCCCGCTTTTCAAAATCTCTCATAAAAGAAACCATTGATAAAACGTAATCTTTACAAGAACACTCGTAAAATATCACTACGTAACAATCCCGAGCACATACATACATACCATATTCTACGTAGAGCACAAGTATCATACACGTACGTACGTATCCGTACCACAGGATGCTAGTTAATAAATAATATTGAACTCACGTTGCACTTTCAATTGAATCTAATTTAATTACGATCAATACGATTAAACATGTTACCTTTTATTAATTAAAACCTAAGAAATTGTCTCATCCAAGAGCTACGGATTTTACTCAGCTTTGACGAATATCGATTTCTGATCGATTCAGTAACAGAAATAATCTTTCAAAGAAAAACACAATACCTAATAAGTAGGTACGTACCTTATAGAAAAAAAGATTTTCGCACAAATATTAACTGTTTTGAAGAAAAAAATGTCGTCGTTAAACCATCCAAGCATACGCGACGTTAAGGGGGATGGTTTATCTAAAATAAACTTTTCTCCAATTCTTCCAGAATTGCAAACAAAAAGCGGAGAATTAAGGTTTCTGGAATAAAACGATTTCAGATAGACGTGTTTTTTGTTGCTTTTCGACGTGAAATTTTCACTTTCAGAGCTTTCTGAATCAAAAAGGTCAAACGTCGCTCCTCGCTCCCTGTTTCGTTTCGCGAAGCCCTCACGTCGCGCATTTTTCAAGTGGCTTTTAATCTCGTGATATTTTATCACCATGGGTCCCACATGGGTCATTCATCTTTACGAAACACCCCCGAAACCCTATCGCTAACGCATAATCCCTTAATAAATTATTTAGACCCAAAAAGTTTTACGAATTAAAAAGCAACTCAAATTTCACATGGTAATTAGCCTAGATTTGATTACCTATCCTATTAGCGTCAATCTATTAAATTAGGTAATTATAAAATCCCTTTAGATTAGGACGGTTTACTTTGTTTTCGCGTTTTAGAAAAACAATACCTTTTAGACAAGTTTTACATAATAAGTATCTATATACCTATTGCAGAATTTATTTATGACGTCGTGCCAATAATATTACTCATATTCTTATCCTAAAATTTTACAACGGGTTGAAGTTGGAAGATGAAATATGGAAGGTTCGGAAAGTTAGGCGTCTGAGGTTGTTAGTGGCTTCAGCTGTCGCGTCCTATACCACGTACCAGCTATTGTCCGCCGTTGATGTAAGCATCTGCACCTAAACAAAGTTTCATCCAAGTCTAACTTCTGCTAAAACGAAATCTCAGACCGGAGAGTTTCTATCTAAACCGACAATAATTTCTATATCAACCACAAGGCACGCACGTTATATTAACATTAAATTAATAAATATCTACACTTATAATGATTGTATTATTAAATAATACTTTATGTATCTATATAAGTACGTGGTGTTATGGGCGAATAATGAAAATACCAATTAAAAAAATTAGAAATGAAGAGACATTATTTACTATTTATCTCACTTAGGATTTATACGGATACGGCCGTCATTTGATGACGTAGAGTCTCGGTTCTTGACGTTTCGTTGCTCATAATTTAAGTGTCTAGAATTCTTCTGGTATGAGCAACTAAACATCAAAAACAAACCATTTCGATGCAATATGATTCTCTATTAGACGAGAAACGAATTTCCGTCCAAGCTTTCTGCACTTGTGGGTGACATAGATGATAATGAATGTGTTTCGTTGTTAACACTACCACCGAGAGGTGTTGCTGTGTCTTTTTCTTATTGGAACGAAGAGAAAGGGATATTAATGTATTTCAACAAACGTGACGTTCTAAGCACAGCATGACATCACATAATGCTGTTCCAACAATAAGCTGTGCAGATTATTATGATGTTTACCAACGTTCCATTTCTCGAGGTATGCAAATATGTCTTACTGTATTGTGACACCAGCCTCACACCTAGCTATAATTTAACTGCTGCTGCAAAATTGAAATTCAACAACCAACGTGGATTAGGTACTACTATGTACCTACTAGCTAATAACTAATCGTTAGTTACGTACAGTGAGACAAAAGAACGAACGGTCTTAGTTTGATAAATTGAGCTAAAAATATTTTAAGAAACTTGGTCTTTTGATGTCAATTTTAATTTTACATTCGCCAATAATTATTTATTATTGCCTTCTCGTTGTAGAACGTCTATGTACTTAGTTAAGTACACTTTACAGATTCTTCCGCGCAGGTAGTTAAATAACGAAATGACTTCGAAAACTATTTAGAAGCCCTGTTTTTCCGAGACGCCTTTCTAAAATCGGTAATAACTTCAAACTTAAACGTATATCCTTCCCGATGCACTTAAAACTTTTAATTAAAGCTCCTGGAAGCTTCCTATTCTTTAGTCCCCCACGTTGCGTTCGGTTGTTGTTTCTAGAAAAGCTCCCATCAAACCTGTTGATTACTAAACCGTTTTTCCAGCACTTGCTCGTGGTTCCCAACAACTTCGGAAACTAGTTTAGCTTATAAACTTTGATACTGTTCTTTTATTTATTGAACCCACGGCAGCAGCTCCGAACTGGGGGTGCTGGGGGTGCGGATCACAAGTCAAGGGAGCACCCGGTTAAAAAAAGGGCACATATACACAACTTAAGAGAGAGCGAAAACGCTATAAAATAAAAGCTACTAACATGACGCTTTTAACAAAAGCTTTCTCAAAACATTTTGTAGGTACTTATCTTTTGTGCCAAACTGTTTTTTTTTAAACAAGAAACCGATTATTCGTATTCGTACAGATATTTTGTCTGGTCTGTTCCCGTTTATTATATTTTTCTATTCTTCAACACAGTTGATGTGCTGGTAAGAGGTTTATCTTAGTAAGCGTAGGGTAGATCGTAAAAAATTACGGTTTTAATTCCAGTTTTATTGGGTTACATAAACGGGAATGGGTGCGGTTTAGGTTTAAAGCAGGTAAGCGTGAAATAATGGTTATCATGAACCTAATGCCGAAATAATGTCACATGAAATTCCACGAAACAAGCAACAAAATTCATCCATTCCGGTATCGCATCTGGTGCAACGACTACACACACACTTACCTATACCAGCAAAGCATCAAGCTACTAGATACTAATATTCTGGTGTTTGCGTAGTAGTAGTATGTACGTACACGTGTTGGTGTTTTTGTACGTTTGTACGAGTAGCTTTACCGTTTGTAGTGAATGTAACAAACGAGAGTGGACATCTAGAATTAAATGACCTCATTAGAGTTGCTAAAATAAATCCGCATTTGTCAACCAATGCAACCGTGTCCGGGAAGACAGGTAATTGCATGTGCCCTGGGCGGAGTCGCAAAAAACGACAGATAAAACATTACGTACCGTTCGCGATTCAACGTAAAAAATTAAATCGTAAAAGGGCAAACGGATACGAATTTCAAACTGCATCAGTCAGTAAATAACGACATCTCTAAAAGACGAAACACAAAAAAAAATCATAAATAACTAACAGAATTATTAATTGCAGAAACTTTTAGAGAAAACTATTTTTTTCTGTACCTAACTAAAAAATTGTTTTGGAAAATTACGTAGCTAGATATAAATTAACGTTCAGCAGCGTGATCGAGAGCCACTTGTGCCATAAAATCTATTTATGATCCCGATTTTACGGTCATAACATTAAATAACTAATTAATAAATAGGACTGCCTGTACAATTAGACGCCTTTTTTATTGGACATAATAATATCATACCGAAATCGCTGGAATTCTTTAGAGCGCTGTTAACATGACACGTCATTATTCGAAAATCAAAATCAGAACAATACTTTGAACAGGGGTCGCCGTTATATCAAAAATTGCCACTGCAGGAAAGCTTGAGTTTTAATTTTCCACGCCTGTCGCTGACACATACAAGTTGACTTTTAATTTAGTAGGATTCGCAATTAAACGATATTTAAAACGAGTCGAAAAAATATAATATCAGTACTAACAAAAGAAAATTCACTTGTCGAATATTAATTTCTATCATAAAATATGAAATCTTAAAAAAAAAAAAAACTATCGAACAAACAGATTGGCACTTTATAAGATTACGAAATTTCTTTTGTGTTTGCTTATAAAGTAAAAAAAAAAGAGAACAAGTCGGACGAAAGTCTCGAGACTAAGTAAACGCGAAAATGAGATGTGTACGATTCGTTTCTCGTGCAAATTATCGTGCCGTATATACCTACGCGTAACTTCCATAAAGTTAAAACGGAATGTTTTCTAATCGAAGCGACCTGTGTCAGCGGATTTGTTCGATAGGAAAGCAATATATTTGACTTGGATAAGTGGAAATTCGGTGGGAATGGCTAAACGACGAGTGTCAGCGAAACTCGCGAAGCGAGATAATTTAAATCCTCCTCATCCAACTTATACTCAAATTTAACCGATCTTCACCACTGGAGGCATTTAAATACATACCTACCAGGATCATTTCAAAAATAATACCTCTCAACATCTCACATCATTAGATATCATAAATTTTCAAAATGTTTTTCGCAATGACAACGTTATTTAATCAAAAGTAATCGATGTCCTGGTATATGAGGTCGTATGTGGGTAGGATACGGTATGGGGTCATGTGTGTGTTAGTATTAGGTGAAGCGTTAGCGATGACGAAGGCACGCTAGCTTAGTTCGTAATTCAATTAGCTTAAAGCGCAAACCCCATTTCCACACAAGAAATCGACGGAAAACTGCTAATTGGAAACGAAGTCGAAGTGATTAATAATTGAATCCAGATAAGAGGGATTTACTTCACGCTCAAGTTGCTTTCTTCGTAGTCGTTCTTCGGGGTGGGTGGCTGGCTGGCTGTACAACGTAGGTAGGTAGACACAGGCACTTACCGACGTTACGTTCCCGCTGAAAATGGGCCAATTGATTCTCTCGAGATAATTCTCCGAAATTTCAATTGACTTTCATTTTCGCTATTTGTTTGGAAAAACATTCGGCCCGGCAGTCAGTCGCCCGAATCCGTTAAATAATCGTGCCCTGTCCCTGTTTATCTTAAAACTTCCTTAATCGCCAACTTTAAACGGTTAACTAATTTTCAAAACGTTGACAACGAACGCAAACTCGAACGGCGGGAGCTTATCGCGACTATTCGAACAACAAAGACACTCACTCTCTGGATCGGACGAACGAACCAATAGAAAACAATTATTCCATTATCTCCCCTACGATGCAGAATCAACTACTGCTAATACTTCTAACAATCCCTTCGACTCCGAACTAATCGAAATAATCGGGTATTTTAACAGATCGAGACCATTTAAGTAAACCGTTTATAAACAAAGCATGTGAAAACGTAAATTACAGAATTAATACCTACCTACTTTATACTTAGCACGTTGGTTTTTTTGTTAGTTGACAAAGTTTTAAAAAAATAACAGCGGAGTCGATAACGAGACTTTACCTGTTCTACTCGCAGTTCAATTTTTTGGGGATTATTTTGAAATTGGTCGTTTGATTTTCAGTAGGTAGGTAGGTACCTTTGGGCAATAGGATGTCTATAACTAGATGGAAAGATAGATAGATATAGTGCTGCCATAGGTAGATAGCGTTTAGTTAACAAACGGAATTCCACATTGGATGTCCCGAATACCTGTTGACCCGTACATTATGCGTCACCGAAATACAATACGCAATCAAGCTATTAACCCAACTCCATTAATTAACTCCAAATGCGGTATTTAATACATGTAATTAATCCGCACAATGCATTCATTCGGTCAATATCTATACATTTTATTGTTTTATTAAAGAGACATAAATATTATATACGCACCCACACTACTCATTAACAGACAAGAAATTAAAAACTTAATTACCAACAACTGAATTCATAATGTATGGAATATATGTAATACTGTATTAAAGAAAAAGACAGGGAGAAAAGAATAATATGAAGTGAAGCTTTCTTAAAGGTTAATGACATTATTGAAGCTTATCTACGTTGCAGAAGAAGAAACCTCGACGATTTCTACTCAGGGGGGTAAACTAAATGAAAGATTTCTGAAGCGCTGCACGCATACAAAAGGTTCCCAGCATTCTGGGTTTTTGAGATTGTGTATCTATATGTACTTATACATGTCTGTATGTGTGATTGAAACGAACGAATCTACCATTTTCTTTTATATCTGTTCATTACTTTTGTTCTAGCGAGCCAGCCAGCCCAGTCACTGTTGGTCTCTCCATTTCAAACGAAAACCATAAAAAAAAAAACACATTTCACACAAGTTCAAATCGCAGACGAGACGGTGAAACAAAAAAGAATAAATGTTACATTGAATCCATTAACCATTAACTCATACCTATCTAATAATTTTTACAAAAAAGAAAAATGGTTATGTATTGACGTAATATCGTCGTGTTTTCATTGAATTTTCTCAAAGATAGTGTTTACTGTAACAATTTCCTCTGTCTATATAAGTTTAGCAGTCTAGCAATTGGTACTTAGAAGTTGCCCCCGTTTCAAACTTCTCTTTGTGCCGTTTTGCATTAGCTTCTTTGCCCTTTACTGGAGAATTTTCAATTTTAAACTGCAACAGTCTCCTAAGGAAAAGTCATTCCACCACTTGTACAGAATACTTTAAATAATTGAGTTTAATTCCAATTCCAAAGTTCGTAAAACTGCGTAATAAAAGAATACCAGCCGTTTTAAAAAATTCTACTCCACTATACTACCTATAGGTATATAAAATGCGATCACTACAAGAAGGAAAAGGAAGAATTCCTTCATTCCAATGTGAGAGAGCATAGAGTGTGGGAGGGGAGGAGACGTACCTTACTATAAAATTCTTAACAATGGCATTGAAAAATATTTCACTAAAGCAGTTCCTTATTCTGCATTCTTACCGAATCCCACCCCCTTATATAGCCAGTTACAGGTGAAATACGACACTGCTGCGTTATGTATTTACCGGTACGATGTTGATCACTCAAAGACAAAACATTCATCATATTTTACTCCTCTAACTAGCCTTTCACGTCAGAAATGTAAAAAATTTAATTATCAATTTATAAATTTCGAAAACGAATTTTTCCAATTTCCCTTTTATACCTGGCTGTCCCAGTTCCATTCATTCACACAAATATAGTGAATGTACTGGTTTATGAAATATACCTCATACGTACATTGGTATGCATGTATACCTGTATGGTATGTGTATATTCGAAATTGATTCGGATTATCACCCCTCCAGTAGCAATTTTGTTTTGTAAAGCCGCGTTAATGGAATTTGTGAACTGAAAGCAATATGATTTTCTGTTTATGTCCTGAGACCGATAATGATTTTCCCAGGCGGCGATTGTCGCTGCCATTTTTACCAACCGATTGCTTTCCAGCTGGGAAATAGAAACACATATTAAAGCTGAAGAACAGCCTTTTTTTTTTTTAATTATGTATTTTCCTATTTAAATAATTAACACTTATAAAAACAAAAACAAAAAAAAATCATTGTCTGAATTTAAAATAAATAAACTCGAATCCGTTCTGATATCCTAGCTACAATAAGGAGCAGATTTTTGTCCGCCATTTAGTACAAACATCTTTTCAATTTCCCGGAAAGTCCGGGGATCGCCCAGTTCGTACGTTGAAACTTTCCCCAAACGAAATTTGCCTCAAAACAAAATTTTCTTCGGAGCGATATCGCTAAGCCGAGAAACTGACAATCCGCAATAATAACGCCGACAAATCAATAGGGAGAAAATGTAAAGTAAACATACACGCATATACATATGTACGTGTATGTGAGTGTGTGTGTGTATACCATATATCTTTGTATGTATGTCTATCTCGTCGGCAACAGAATATGAATAGACTACGACTACCATACGTCCGTTAGTTGTGATTTATGAACCCGGACTGGCTTTATATTTGTTTACATTTTCATAATATTGGAATAATAAAATGGATTTCATATTTGTCGACAAACAAGAACATGGATAGGCAACAAGAAAATTTGCAAAAAGAAACTGTTTACTTCTCAGACGAAATCCTATTAATTGCCTTATCGACGATAAAAACTGAAAATCGAAAATAAAACCTCAGTCAGATACCTTTTAGTAAATTTTAGAAAATAGAACATTAATACTATTACTTTATCGGTCTTTTAACGAGCAAAATAGGTATGTATCTATAAAAATTCCTAAAGAGTCACTATGTGCTTTTGGTTGAAACTCTGTATAAACTGTCATTAGAACTTAAAAGCGCAAGCGAAGTAAGTAGATTGTGGTTCATTATAAACGAGAAACTTTTCTGAAGTAATAGGTACCTACCTACCTACCTACGTAAAATGTTGGATTTTCCAACTAAAAATTGTTCGATTTCGTTAAACACTCATTAGAGTTCCAGCGAAAGAGGAAAATTAAAACAGTATTCGCCTTTTAAATACCAGGGACGCAAAAATAGAACACATTTCATTCATGGTACGTATAAAAACACCCCCTGCCCCCACACGCTCCACGCTCTTAAATAAATTGAGTGAAAATCTGATAGAATTTCCGCAGACAACAACCGATATGTGTATGTATAACATTCTTCCATTCCAACATAAAAAATGACCTATAACACATCTACTTTTGAGAAAGAAAAAAAAAACGCGATGATTGATGTTAGGTCTTTTTCTGACACATGAATCTATACGAATCCAAAAATTATCCCGGTGGATGATGAAAGTACCAACCAATCGCGAGCAACAATTTTTTTCTATCATCTGTACAGAGATAAATAAAATAATTAGGTATGTTTTGTTATTGAAAACTAGTTTCGCTAATTGTTATTTTTTTCAAAGCCGAACCGGTCGATAGTTCCATTTGTTGTTGGCCTGTCAAAGCGCACACTTATTATTTTAGCCGAAGTACGTAGGTACACAAAAATTGGCATCGTTATTAAATGGAAAAAGCTCGATAATAATTCTACCTGTCCAATAGTGTAAATAGGGCACTGAAGTTTGAACACTCGTTTCGAAACGCCTACCTATCTACTAGTGCAGTATTAGGCAGTCTAGCAAGTGACAAATATACGTATGGACGTATGTATGTACTATTAGCAATAGAGCGCTTACGCAAACATCGTTATTATTGCTTTGCATGACCCGCTCTTAGATATCCATCAATTCATAGTCATAGTTACTCTTTAAGTACCTACATATTGGCACTCTGATTAATTCGGAAAGGCGACAGCAACATCACATCGAGCAACTGTTTAAACATATGGAAAGAACAACAACCAAATTATTTCAAACCCAACAAGAGAAACTGTTAGGTGTTATTGTTACTTTTGACTAATGACCAAACTTATTTCACCCTAGAATGATGTAGAAAGTACCTACCGAATCTTACCAGAAGACTCGAGATTGTTCGAGAATTAACAAAAAAGTTCCAAAAGGTTGTAGAATGTTCTACAAGAATGCTTAATAATCGTAATTTCATCAATCCAATCCTGTACTTAATGTCCTCATCCCTTAAAAATTTTTAATTTATCTATAGAATTTTTCTATTCAATTATTATCAGTCCATTCTTATAAAATTATTTCACCTGTCGACAATATTTCTCTCAACGAACGTACGCAATACAAAAAAAAGCTTGTTAACAATTTCCAGTAAGCTCAAATACACAATAGTATGACATGTATTTTTTTTTATTTTCCTGTACAATGGCCATTACTGAACTCGAAAAATCGATAAACGACAAAGCACCACTTATTAAGCATGTGATGGAGCACAACAATGTCCCTAATCACGCCACTGAGATATTATCAATTTTCGTGGTTCGAGGTGGCGTTCAAGCAACACGCGCCTTGAATCGTTCTTTTCGAAAAGTTCTTTTATGCCTGTGTAATACTTAACTTGTAGTATGTATTACGTGGCGCTATTTCCAGCTAACTGCAGTACGTAATTGATTCGATTTTTTATAGCAAATAATTACCATTACTCCCAACAAACAAAGCTGTTTCAAAAGAAATTTAAATTTAAATATGTTTTTCTAAACAATATAATAAATGTCTTGGAACGAATTGAGATTAAAAAAACAAAAATTGGTGGTGAATGAAGGGCGGTGTAGTGGGTGGTTAGGCAGTCCCACACAAATCTGTTTTTAATTGTTTTGTCTCTACAAATCTGCAGACGTATCTGACTGCTGTTAGCTAATCAAGGCTTTAAATTGATCAGATCCAAATCTCTAGGATTAAAGTTGTGAAGCGTTCGAACTACAATGCACTATTTCAGCCCCAACCCCAACCCTAAAACTTCCAAATGCTCTTTGACTAGTAAATCTAGATTTTACGTACATAGATACTCAAAATTTTAGTGCAGATTTATTTTGTAAAAAAATTAATTTAGAATATGTTAAGGTGATGAAGTTCTCCTCCTTCAACCGCGCGTGTCTAACGGGTTATTAAAGCCCGAACTCTAAGCAACCGATCGGAATATATTGTTCGGGAATTCTCACGAGTCTTATCGTGCATTATCTCATAAATTTATGAGCACCCTTCGATTTATTAAAGCATCAACGTTGCCCCGTAATGACGCCTCTATTCTCAAGTTAATGGAGAAGACTCAATTTAAATAGCGCCTTTGCAAATGTTACATAGCTATTGCCTTCTTTCTACCCATTCCCAGTCGATCCCACAGAAAAAAAGTTAAGATTTGTTTTTCAAACTTTTTTAAAGAATTAGCGAGCAAATTTCGTTTGATTCTTTGAAACGTCCGCCTACATACGAGACTTTAAAGATGAAAATACTTTAACGAAAATCTTCTGGTATTTCCAAGTATTTTCGTAAGTATTTGTCAATGCGACCCGAGAGCTCGAAACAAATGCACAAGCCTTGTCAGGGCTAAATTACGAAAAACACTGGCGGTACTTACACAGGATATTACTCAGGTATTCTACGGTAGCCGAGAAAAGCTGCTTAGTTGTTCGAGCTCCGAGCTCCGAGCTCCGGGTGAAATAGAAAATACCAAATGTCTTCTTTGTGCGAATTCCGTAACAAAATTAACTTTGAATATCAAAAGACAATTTTGTAAGAATAGATATCTACCTATGTAGTATCTACCTGTTTCTTAATTAATTTTTTACTTAAACATCCTTTAAAATCGCATCGAATCGATAGCTTAATAAATAAATCAATCGCTTTTAATTATAATTACGTTTCCATATTCCGTTACTTCAATATCTATTTCAGACCTAACACATCAAACATTTACTGATTGATGATCGACTACAGTTTATACCCATTTAGAGAACATAATGCTATCACGACTTGAACTGTTATCCGGCGTTTGCCTGAGACTACGTATGTACAGTCTGTTATTGTTTTCAGAACTTAAAGTGAATTTTGATGTTCCTAATGACAAAACACATTAGGTACTGGTAAATATGATAAATACGTTACATTTCCAAGTCGTGAGTAAAATCAGTTTATACCGGAAATAATGTGTTTTAAAATAAAAAGTTTACAAATTACACTTTCTTTTTTTCACCTACTTATGTAATTATATTATTAAGTTAGTCGTACGAAAAAATTATTCGACTTTTCTTCATAAATTATTTCTTTTACCATCCAACTTTCAAACTTACTGTGGTGGTTATCCAATTATCAAAAGCTAACATTATTCTTCAAGAATAGTAATTATCTGAGCAAAAATTACATGGCGTATCTACCTGGCGTTGCAGAAGCTTTAATTATGTTTACCAGCTCAAAACTAGATAGAATAAAACAATTACAATAAGGATCCCTTTAAACAACAGCAGCGCCTGGGAAGAACGGCATCTGCACGAAACTATAAAAACCAACAAATAAAGAATGAAGTTTTTTAAGTTTGCAAATGGATTCTTAAATAGTGCCTGCCTTCCACAGGACGAAATATACTTATATTTTTTTTAAGTGCTTAACTATGAATGTTTCTTTATCGTTCTAATGGCTCCCTCCCAGTTTTAGGAAAACATTTTGCAGAGGCATCATTTTTGTCGTCTCCCAAGTTGACGTGTTAATGAAAAATGTCTGCTTCACTTGTTCCGCGTCTTACATTAAAGTTTGTTTGCTGTAGAACACGATTTTAGAAGCAAGCTTGCTCCTACACGAGTTTCCCTTTAACACTTGTCTCAACTTCTAATGCTTGATTTACGTACACTAACGTAAAAGCTCTTCAATTACGAAACGATCTCGCAGTGATGAATGGGACACTTGACAGTGACTGATTTTATGTGTTATTCAATTTGCAAAACTTCTTTCTGAGCAATTTGTTGTTCCAACTTTCTCTTTTCTTTACATTCTTTTACAAAAGAATATTAACAATAATCTTATGCATATCTCTTACTCGGAACTTGCAGCAATTAGGTAGGTATGTATGTGCTAGTTACTATTTAATTTCCCTTTTTTGTGTTTGATTAATGCTCCTGAAGAGAAATAATTAATTTCACAATTGCATAAGAACTAATCAGTTTTATCGAGACTGAAACATACCTAACTACCTTTATTTTGTCGCGAGAAGTCTTATCGAATTTTGTGTCGTTTACGGTGAAAAATTGTGTCCGACCACGAGAGTTTTCCGAACGAAGGAAAGAAAGCGGTCTTTCTATTCCCATCAGATTTACCACACTACTACCACTAGCCATCGTGCAACGGAAAGTCACGTTGAAAAAGATTAATTGTTTACAAAACGTATCGACATCGAATCAGTTCGACTTCTCGACATTTAATTACAATCTGTGTGCCGAGAAAGAAAAAGTGGAAATTAGAAGTTCAATAGCAGGAAAGGAATCAATAAATTATAGAAAATTAAATTTGGGAACTTTTTTTAAAGTGAAAATCATTGAAATAAATTATGAAAATATAGATAACTCTTAATTTCAACTAATTTCCAAATTGACGACTTTGTAACTAACTTATGTTCAAAAAAGTATGTTAGTAGTAACCATAAATTGTTACAGTTTGAAAACGGAGATAAAATTGAAAAATTATCAGACTTCATTTAATTAAAAGTAATTAGTTCGTTCTTCTTTTGTGGTAAAAAGTGTATTCGTAAAGTTTCTATTTTTACGAAAGCAATTAATTTACCTTCAATATTTTGTTGGAATCGTTATAAAATTGTTTGCCGATCCTTCAGTAACACGAGAACTCATTCAATATTAAATGTTGGGATTTGTATCGAATGACGAAAATATTATTCAGCATTTTCAATTTCCAAAAATAAAATCGATCGTTAAATGTCGAAATTAACTTTATTTCAGGTAATTCTCCCAAAAATTTTTATCTCTGAAATATAACACGACCATTTTATCCAAACAAAGATAAGTAGAACACCAATTTCACCGACCAAATTTGACATATTTTCAAGTGACATATTGCCTTTGTGACGTCTGTCTTATTTTATAAGAAAAAAAATAAAAGGGTCTCTTCATGGCTTTTCCATTAATTCGGCAGTAATAAAACAATTTCTTTTTTACTTTTAGTAGAGGTAAGTATAAAAAAAAAAAAGAAAAAGAAAAAAGGAAATACTTCCTAATCTTCTCAAAAGGATCTCAGAATAAGATTTTTTATCCAATTTACTTTCTTTGCCCATTATTCTTCAACCAATTTTTAAACGATATTAAAATTCAAATACAGTACGCATAAATTTTAAAAACCAAATTAAATTTTTCCATTCAATATTACATAATTGAAAGCTATTGTTATAAAAGATTTAAACGCTCAAGTAAATAATGAATTGTATAAATTTCCTAGATTTTTGCTCACAATTTTACTTATGATAAAATTTATGGATAGATAATATAAAACGGCACTACCTAACTGTCGAAATATCATTAAGTACATATTTATGTACATATGTACATATGGTAAAACTTAATAGTGGAATAGATATACAATAATAATTAATCAAATAAAACATAATCTTTTCGAATTCGATTCCTTAAGTTTTATACGAAATTACTTTTTCCTAATACAAGCAGTTAGGTAAGTAGTAAAAAGACACAAAAGTATCGTACCTCCGTTAAAAGAATCCTTCGGAGTAGTTCTGAGATCAAAGCGATCATAAGTGAACTAACAAAAAAAATAAAACAGGAAAACGTTTAAACAGTTTTCGAACAATTAGTAAAGTTTTAGTCTCGTACTACGGTAACACTGTATGTACGTACACCCGGACCGCAAACACATCGACCACTAGGAACGCGAAAAGCTACTGCGAGCTTTCGTCCGACAAGTTAGAGCTTTTCACGAACAGAACCGCCGAAAACCGAAAGCTACCGAGCAGTCGCCTTACAACTCAATACAAAATGAATGACTATTGTAATTAAATTTTAATAAAAAACACGCAGCAAACGTTTACTAGATGACCGTCAAATTAAGAAAAACGTTTACGAACGAGGGCCTCGAAATGACTTGTATTTATCAAACCCCATAGTCATTCGTGCAGACCGACCGACCGACCCCTCACTGAAGCTTATCACCATTCGTTTTCATTAAAGTTCTTTTTTCCATTATGTAGGCATCTACTAAAATAGGTATTTTAAAAAGAACAAATTTGTAGATATATAGAATAAAAATTAAGGCCAATTAAATTAATTTTCTTAAAAAATCTTGTAAGATCCTCCGATAATATTCATGAGGACGTAATAAGGGTAAAACAATACGCCGACGAATTAAATGGATAAAGCTGTGTAACGTCAGAACAACGCATTAGTTCCCATGAATTAGTTGAGGGAACAACGACCACAGGAACGATGGTCTGTGGTGTTTCTCCTTGTCCGCACAACCAACAACGCTATGCATGATCCCTCATGTCTATTGTGAATTTCGAAAACAACACTTCAACGTCTCGTATGTTAAACATGTTAAAATGTACAATAAAACTTTTGAACTAATTTTAAACTTGGTACATATTATATTTATTAGAACTCGGTAGTAAATTATTTAATCTGATAACTACATAAATATTTTCGTACTTAACTTCCATGCAAATTTGAATCATTTCGATTTCGATATTTTCCGATGCATGAAACAATTTCGTGCTTCATAAGGTACCTACGTCAATCGTTACATTCAAGAATTAATTACAAAACTCGGCGAAATCGTTGTGCATATATTTTGTCCTGTAAACGCCACAATCTCAATTTTGCAATTCATTTAGGAAATTAGTTACTCCCGTGTCCCGTGTGAGAACCACAAACGACCAATTCTTTTCAGATTCGACGTTATTATTAAAAAACGTAAGGATCGAAAAACGGATCACAAAAAAAAAGCAAACAAAATAATCCAACAATAGAAACCCCTAACTAATATATACGACTAAAAAACACCTAATGAAAGTTTAAATTAAGACCACGTAAAAATGACCAGCAGATGAATATTGTTCCCGTTTTTTGATTCTAACGTTTTTGGAAACTTCATCATTAAAAAAGGCCACTTGACATCCGACAATAATTGAAAATAATCCGGAACGTTTTAAAAAAGTCGCGATCCCTGAACATTTCACTATTTTGCATAATTAAATGTTTATTATCAGACTGGCGGAATAACACACGGCGGATGCGGTTGATTTATCGCATATCTAATCGCAAAGGCTATCTGTGAAATTGAAGCGTGCACATCGTGTATTCATAATTGATTATCGTACGTAACAAATGCTATGAAAATGATAAACATTTCTCTCCTAGTCCTAGATACGCACAGTTCTATGAGTTTCCGCGATTAGATTTATAGCAAAGAGAAACCTTTCGGTGATAACATTATGCATGATTTAACTGATGTTATTACTGTTAATATAAATACACGTGTGTTTATTCCTACACTTTTTACACATCTAAAGACGAGATAATATTCCAAATTTTATTTATAAAACCACGGAATTGTTTATTCTCTAAGGATAATTAGGAATATTTTAAAAAAACAATTCAAACAACGAATAGGATTATTTTTGTTTATAGATTCCAGAATTTCTGATTTCATTTAAGAATCTAAAAGCATAAACGTGTGTTTCGAAACCTGAGAGGTCATCCTTAAAGCTTTATTTAAATTCCGAAACAAAAAAGGTGAAGTGGCAGGAATGCTCGATAATTGGGTGATTATTTTTTAACGAACTTCTTACGCTCATAAATAAAATATTCTCGGAATTTCAAAATTTTGTAAATAAAAAGCAAACTAAGGTTACGCGTAGAGAATGTTTAAGTGGGTACGTACTATTTTTTGCACTTTAATAGAAAAGTCGGAAAAAATTTGTTAATTTTCGTCGACGCTTTCTTCGGTTACCCGTGTTGTTGAGATAAGTAAGTATCAAATGTCTAAGACACTTGCGAGGTTGATTTAATAAGTATCTACTCGAATAATAGTATTTCGCCCGTTCTATGTGGCAGGGCCCTAGCGTTCCTTCTTCTTGATTTACGGTTCGGCTTTTGTGATTCTATTCGCCGAAAAAGAAAAGTAACCAGACACACAAAGCTGTTACAAACAGAGCTCGAAATTACGGTTCTCAAAGACTCTGCCACGAGCAGTCAGCAACGTTTCCTCCTCTTTTACTCTAGTAAATGTAAATTTTCCATCGATTTTCCCTTTTCAGCTACCGAAACAACGACAAAAAATTGCCTGATCCCTGATCACCCAAGAAATAAAAAGTAATAACCACAGAGGGGTCAAGAACCGCCAGGTACTTAACAAACAATTAATGTTCAACTGTTTAATAAAAAAATAGATCAAAATATTATACACATCATCAGTTAATGATGCTAAAGGACCTTTTTGGTACAACAGAGAACAATGGATGGGATGGGATGGGATAGATACCTAGGCACGTCATGCAAATATCTCCACGTGAGTTAACATCAATCAAGATGGGTACACTGAGAATTGCTTTAATCTGGGCTTCAAGTCAAACACTAACGTACATACATACACCGTGTACCTACTACGTGTGTACATTGTGATGCCTCAGCGATTACCTTTTCCACCCAAAACTTTAAGCTCGTCCATAACTAAACTTTACGAACTAATATTGCACATAATTAGATAAGTTTCTTTTTACTCGTCATATTTACCTGGCTTGCAATAATACGTAGGTAAATGAAAGGATAAAGGAAAAAAGAGAGCGCGGTTTGTTTTCAATTTTAATTAATAAAGTTAGTTAACAAATAAAATTAAACTTCAGTTACCGAAATTGCCTGCGCAAACTTAAACAAATTAGAAGGGATGAATTTTACAAAGCAATAAAGATTAAATAGATATTTTTTGAAATTGAACTTTTTTGGAACGTGTAATAGAGACACCACGCAATGTACCTATTTATATGTGTATAATTAATACCTACAAGTTCGAAAATGTGTAGACACGTTGTACTTACGAAGTGGCTTTATATGATGTTAATCGCACGTCCATTCTGTGGATTTATAGTAATTTGTCAGTGTCATTTCTTGGCTGGATTAACGCGCTTCACAAGTTCGGTCGAGCTCGCTACGAATACAGACTACAATTTTCGTAACAAATACTCTTTAATTTTCCCCCATTTCCTTTGCATATTCAACGTTTGTTTTGCAATTTGAACAAGCGAAGAGACGGACAACACCAAACACACACACACACGTATATTTGCATCTATAGATACACACGTAAGTACATATGTGTGTACGTATATGACTCCGAAATGGAAATTAATAAAAGCGAACACGAAGTTTCAGATGACGATTAAATTTCCTCTCTCATTTCCATTTTATGTACATATACGTACATGTATATATGTAACTATATAAGTATGTCTAAGGTATTATTTATACCTACGAATGTGTCGACATGAACAACAAAAATAGATTGCACAGAACCCTCTGTTTTTGAATAAAATTACGAAGTAGGTACCTACCTATCTATAAAATATGCATGCACATGCTGTATCTGCATATCTATGTTAAACAGATTTAATAATAGTTTTCGTGGAAGTAGCTACCTATCGAACTTTCAAAAAGATTAGATCAAATCATAAAAAAAAATGAGAAAATAACGACGAAACACACGCACGTAAAACATGGTCCTTCGAGCCGGATCGGATCTCGTCAGTCTCCCTTGCCTAATTTGTGAAAAATTGTTAAAATTAACAAACGCAGACGTTTCGTGTACATTACATGAATGGAGTATTTTTACCATCATCACACTTCAAACCATAGAAAATACTCGGTTATTATCCCAGCGAGCAAAATATGTTTCGGTTCGTAGCCCTTTAACGGGGTAGCATCTTTTTAAATGCTGAAGTAGGAGAATAATTAACATTTTGATGAGTTTGCCTTTTTACGTAATACGTGCGCGGTCGCGAGTAGCAAACTTTTTTTTTAAAGCAATTCATTGACGAGCATCCTTGTACTTATACACCTACATACATACATACCTACGTATAAAACCCATAGAAAGAATAACATAAATGTACAAATGCCGCGTATATTTTATAGGAGCGTTTGCGGTGTGGGGACGTTATTGCGTTGGATAGCGTCAAGTGGATTCAACCCTGAATAGTCTGTAAGAGCAAACAAGTTGGGATACAGCTTGAATTGTTTATGTGAAAGATAGGCTAATTAGGACGCACATCCATATACGTACAAAACACACACGTGTGCATTCCAGTGCTGTAGATTTTGCAACACATACATACATACATACATACAGACATACAAACATAGGCATGTACCTACCTACTGATTCAGTTCTCCTGACAACGCAACTCATGCAATTGTACAAAGATTCCGTGAGTTATATCTCCGCCACGTCCGCTTTCCGCAAAGCTCATTTCATCTATCTCATACCTATCTCTGATTAACGCAATAAATAATAAAAATAAATAACCAGATAGGTACATATGTAGGTATATATGCAGGCAGATAACTCGTTTGGCGACTGATATTTCAAATATCAATTCTACAACGCCCCCTGAAGATGTTTTATTCAATATCACCAAATCTAAAATACGTACCTAGCTATTGGCTATTGAAACTGTTTACCTAAAGTATACTCATTTTTTTTCAAAAGTGAGTTCAAAAGAATAAGTAAGTCCTATCGAGGTTCAATATAGAATAGGTACGTAGGTAGGCAACATTTTTTATTCAGATAAAATAACGAGCAACGAACGAAATGTAGGCTCTAGTTAATGAAATAAACTTATCTTATCCGTTCTGTAAAGGAAGATTTTCCTTCGTCTCTCTTCGTTTTTTTTTTTTTTTTTAACAATCGCCCCCGAATTTTTTCTCGTCGAAAGGGAAAATGTCCAGAGAGATAACTGAATTACGAGCGGGATAAAAAGGAAAAAAAAAAAAAGATTTTAAAAAAGGAAAACTTTTAATTTAACGTGTTTTTCTCGAAGAGGAGACCGATGATGAAAGCGCTACTTGAAGAGATAGCGCCATGATTAGCAGCAGTAGTTAGGGCACACAAAATGCTTAATGAAATTGCCTTTTCCAAGACTAGAGGCGGTACAAATTAATGCGGTATAAATTTAATGAAATTCATAAATTATTCCGCCTGTAAAAGTACGTTTTAATATTTTCAACTAAAACGATCGTCTGGGTGTCACGATTCGCGATTCCGTCAGGCGGACGCTTACGTTCAACCGAGACTCTTCTTGTCTTTAACAGAACATTCCGATGTTTTACAACCGAATAAATTGGGTTCATAACAAAGTACATATGCTCTAAAATTGTTTAATGACATCGTTTAATAGGTAGGAACCGCATAACAGATATACGTCTTACTAACGTTAAACTAAAATAATAAAATATCATCAAAAACAAACACCAATTGAATCCCAATCACTTTTTGATTTAAAAAAACGAGTACTTACTAAACGGCTGATAAATCTAGAAAATTTAGAAAAATCTAAAATAGAAAACAATATCTCTATATATTAACGATTTTTAAATAGGTACTACCTACTGAAAAATAGCCTTTTATTTCTGAATCTAAATATTTAACAGAAAACAATGCCGGTTTGGTTACCAAACGTTTACAAAACGGTACAGCGTTATAAAACGTTTAGAAACTATGTATTAAAATCACAATTACCTATCAAAAGCTTTGTATTTCTTTGATGAAGCAATTTAGGAAACGTTTTTTTATGTTTTTGTAATTAAAAAATGTCACGCACATTTTAAACGCTTTTTATATACTTTTATGTCTGTTTTTATGTTTTATGTAGGTACCTTATTAAATGTCACGCTGGGTCTTTATATTCAGTAACTGGCATAAAAAAAAACAAAAACAATTTTATTAACCATTCATTTACTAGTGCTGCTTTAACTGCATGTGAACGTAAATGTTTCCTAGAATTTGATAAAATTATTCGCAGCATTTGTCGTTCACCAAAAAGTGTTCGTTGTAGTGGGTGGGTACTTAATGAAGACCGTTTACGACGCGTCTGTTATTAGACAAAGACCCGTGATACAAAGTACATAATTTAACATTAATTTAATGAAATCCATAAGTTATTCCGCAACGGGGTCAGAACGGCCCTAACGAATTCCTTCCAATATTAAACAGGACGGTATTTCGAAACAATTACGTTTGGCTTTTATCACGCTTGATGAATCTGTCTTTGCGGATCGATTTGTCCTGGATAATCTGCAGACAACCAGGACCGGGACCGGGACTGGGTTCCGGAATCTCTAACTAACACACACCCCCCCCCCCTTTTCATATACCTAACTCTCTGCCTGCCATACATTATACCAAGACATTAATTACATCAAAACACAAAGGTGATAACTCTTCGATTAACAATATTGACAATTCAATCTTATGGCACCTTTTAGATGACTGAACTACATTTAACAAGAATTACGTATATTCCACCCCTATATCTGTTTCATGAATTGTATGATTATTTAATTAATGCAGTGGTAAATTACAAGGACTAAGACGTGATTACTCAAAAATGGGTTTTGTATATCTTGGAGAACATACATTTACGTATAACTAACTCAATTCAAAGTGCGCTGACTAGCTGGTTTGGCGTGGCACTTCAATTACTGGGGCTGATCTGCAGAAGGTCAGCGTACCTAACTCGGTTCACTTAAAGCCCGGCTGCAAAAGGAGATCCAAAGCAAATACTTATATGGAAACGAAGATGGAGTGTTTTGTAAACGGCGATATGCAAACATCATCCCCCGATTTCGTTCGGCAATCGGCAATCGACAATCGTCGATAATTGCACCCCGATGCTTTCCGTATTTTCGAAAAGATCAGGACGATTTCTGTCCTGTCCTTTATATAGGACGTAAGCGAGGAGAGGGTAGGTAATACTGGTCATCCCCGACAGGCATTTTCCCTCACCCACTTCGAACATCAATCAAGTTTGAGGGCCCACACCTGCCAATGTCGTCTCACTCTCTCTTTAAGCCTTTAATTTAGCTGCCAGCGATAACGATGTCACTTTTTGTCAGCTCCACGCTCAATTGTACGACCCTTTGTAACTCCTAAACGAACAAGATGATTATGACAGGGTTTTATCATTTACGACCCGTGAAAAGACAGATTTCATTTCCTCCTCTCTCTCCTCTGCAACCACCGACATACCACTAAGTATGTATGTAGGTAATTGTTTGGAAGCAAGAACTAGCAATAAATCGATAGACTCTAAATTAACTTGATGTCTTTATACCAACCCAAAATATATTAGGTATTATTTGTACTACCAGTCTGTATTTGAACAAGCATTTGTGAGTTGTTTTTTTTTTTTTCGTGTTTCTAGAGACAAATATTGTACGTGTAGTGAAATGCGATATTTGACGTGGCGGAAACTAAAAGCATCAAAAACTTTTGGAATTCCAATCAGGAATACGAAAGCATACGTCGCGTTACAGAGGAGCGTACACACATGTAGGTATGTACCTACATACTCGTAAATCATTTCACTTTGTTAGTTCCTAAAATTAGTTTTTAAAACTAGCTACCACAGCAAGCGACCTACGTGAATATCAGATGAAGGCACGGGTAACAAGAATTAGCCCCATCGCGAACGCAAAATAAAGAACTGCTCAACACAATGAAATTGCGCCGGAGCTAGATGAACAACCGGAGAAACTTTTCACAAGATAAATCTGCATAATACGTAACGTTATGTTTTCATCTGATAAGCATGACGTTCTTACAATTTGGAACTTCTTTTACTGAGCAACTTTCTCGTGATGACGACGCCGACGCCGACTGACGGCTCCGAATACATTAACTTTGGAGTGGCGTCCGTCGTTATGCGGCTGACTATTACGGTTTTCTAAAGAATTTTAGCACTCTTTCATCCACTTAGAAGTAATTTTTACTTTTCTCTTCGTTGCCCGCACAAAAACTTTTATGTCCACAATTTACTAAGTGCATACAACTTTAATAATGTATCTCGGTCAACTCTTGTGACTGATTTTCCTTCCATCTTTTTCTTCCGTTCCTACGTTCACTTTGCATTTTAAAAACTTTTAAAACAATTTTAAATCAAGTTGCTGTTACAAAAGCGCTTATAATATCAAGGGAACTGTACAAAGCAAAGGTAATTAAACAAGATTTTATGTCTTCAAGTCCCAAGATAAAATCAACAAAACAAGAGTTTTTGAAAATCGCAAAAAAAAACTTCTATTACTGTTCAAATCCATCAACATCGAAAGCGTTTATTAGACAAAAGTATAGATTAGGTAGGTTCTGTCGCATCGTCTATCATAAAGGCATTTAAAAGTTCTCGGGCTAAAGCTGAACTGGCAGATTTTTTAAAAAGAAAATTTCTAGAAGATTAAAGTGAAATCCTGAAAGCATAAAATGTTTCTGACTCGACTACACAACCATTCAAACTTTTTTTATCAGGTCGGGTCAAAGCCGGGCTATAAATATGAAGAAGATAAAAACTTGGAAAACTCAATTTAATATTTTCCTTAGGTTGGTAGGTAGGTATAGGTATAGGTACATGCCTAACTTTATAAAATCACAATAGAAAAGTAATTTCTTTGCTCAAATTTTGCCCTAATCACGCTCGCTGTGAGCTAATCGACTTGTCAGCAAGAAAAGAAAAGGATAAAGTACGAAGTTCGTCGTAGATAGGTGGTGCAGACATAGCTATGAAAGTAGGTATAGAATCTGTCTCGATTTAAGAGATGCATGATGCATATCCCTCCTAAGTCTTAAGCCACGAATGCATAGCAGGACGAATAACTAAACTTGATTCATAAATTTAGAAATGCACGCGAAAGAGATAATTTGTGTGTTTCAAACTTGAAACTCGAACAATACCTACATAGGATTCGAGTTAGAAATTGCTTTATGGTGGAAGTTGCGTCGTGGAATATGCTTTATAAAGTTTCTGCTTTAACCGAAAGCAATCAGATTAGATTTAGGTGCTGAACCTGAGTACATTTTAATGGTTCTTGAAGTCGTTTCGTCACTTCCAATTTTGTTTCAAACTCCCGTTACATCCATGTAGCGGCAACGTAATTAGTAAAACCGTCGAAGCTTTGTACTTACTTATATCATCTACCTACCAATCTATTCTATATAGTACCTATACATAAGTAAATAGAACAACACTAATGTATAGGTACTTAGGTACCTACATAAGTTAGGTAAAAGTAGCAATAAGTTTTAAATTATTTATCAATCAAAATCAATGTTGAGCATGAAATAAATGAAAATTTTTCTAATAAATCGAATCTCTGTCACGAAGTATCGGTAAAAATGTAACCAGATATCTATCAGAATGGCTTCTCGAACTGGCAATATCCGCCAACTCAGATGAATTTAAAACTGACTACGCAGCGACTGACGCGACGTCGACGCCGACGTCGTCGAAATTGACTTATTGGAAAAGGTTTCATTCTTGCGATGAAATCCAGTTATACGTCGGTACCTACATCACTTTGCTTTTACCATTCATTCTTACTCTCTCATTTGCACGTTTTATCTCTATCACTCTTTTTAGCGGAAACTCTAAGGGCTGCGGCTTTGTTAATGAAAATTTCTCATACTTTCCAATTTTAACAAACCAACAAAAAGCATGCGAATTCATCTTCAAACCGGCTAAAAGCACAAGAGGTCGCAAAAGCCACGAGCAATACATATTAATATTAAGGTCATTCAGCAGAGGAATTACTTAAAAGGTTTCTGTAACGCGTTTTACGTATTAGGAACAAATTTTTACGATACACCTACTATCATTTAATTTAATGTCAGTCATGGGTCATGGGTAGGGTAATAACGTACATATTGTACGTCAGATCGTGGACAGAGCAGAGGAAGGAAGACTGGGCCTGCGGCTTGACAGTCCAGGCATCAGGACAAGTTTCCAACAACGTCAAAACTACGGGGAGACCGCCAGTAATTGCCTTTCTGTCGGACAACGAACGAACGCATAGCATCCACCGAGGGCGGTGGCGGCGACTATCTAACCAGAGCTAAATCTAAAGCCACCCTTCCCTCCTCGCCCTGCTAGCTGCTAGCAACTAGCAACCCTCTCGCGGTGACAGGGCTCGCCCGATGCCACAGCTACCGTCATTACAACTACCTTCGCGCGCTAATGAAGTTACAGTCACGCAGCCGACAATATGTCTGCTCTTGTTTCCAAGTGTTAGCACATACGGGACGAACGACAACGAAACGTGTAACAAACCCGAACGGGGCCTTATTAAGCCACTAAACTTTGCGGACAACGAGGGGTTGCTTCTTTTATTTGACCGCACTTTTTATCTCTCCAGATACACGGATACGTTTACATCCCTAGACGATTTTCTTTTCCCGACCGTACTTTCCCTAGTGAAATAAAAGAAGAAAAAAAAACGATGACAACCAAAACGTATCGCGTAAGGGATTTTATTGAAAATTAACGGAAGATCCACCAGGAGAGCTGGTTCGGCTCTGGAACCCCTTCGGGGTAGATTTAAAACTACATATTTAAAAACTATATAGTTGAAACTCTCTCAATTAGCCCTATGATTTGATATGTCACACGATATACTTTGCAAAACGTATTTTTCAATTTTTTCCTCACTTCAAGATTCTTTATTCATTTGTGTTTGGGTCACAGACGTACGTAGGTGTACTACATACCTACGTAACCTTAAATAATATTTTGCATTATTCGTCGTAAAATAATTTTACAAACTCGTCCCTACCACATCAGAATCGATCGATGTTTTATTAAAACTACTAGTTTTTTTTTTTTTGAAAGAAAAGAAACATCCACTCTAGAGAACTAAAAAAGAAGACACTTGTGAGATGATATTCTGCGCGATGTTCTATCATCTTTATGAAAAGATTTAAAGCTCACATCCATTTTGATCACGCTGCGAATTGCAATCACGGACGATTGCGAATATCACGAAAGGGTCATCTGGTCCCGCAATATAAAGTAAATACTTCTTTAGGGAGAAGGAAAGTTTTTCTTCGCCAGGAAATTGCACTTGTATTTTTGTTCTCCCCGAGGCGAGCCGTCTGTGTCAAACTTAACTTCCCTCGGAGAGAACTATTTCTTTTCAGGCATTCAGAGATCGTGCGAACTCACGCTCAAAAGAAAACTGTAAACAAGGAGGACGAAGGAAAAGTTTCTTTAATAAAACGGACGGGTTTCGGTTTTGCTTGCTCCGTTTTTAAACGCGGCTACGTTTTCATTAAATTAAATGAAGTGAGATTGGTTTGTCCTTAAAGAGGAAGAAAATGTTTCCTTCGGCCTGTTTGCCTACCTAGCTACCTATTGAAAGGACCAGAAAAACGAGTAGCACTTTTAACTCGATTGCTTCTTCGTATCTATCACTCTGACGTAAAAACTTAATTCAACACGTTCGTCAATCTACCGAAACGTCAGAAAAAAAGTGCGTTACACGCGAAGACAAAATTAAAAAGAGAAGAATAAGTTATTTTCCCAAGCATTTTGAACAAAAATTTTTCTAACAAATTTTAAAAACGAAATTAAATTAAAAGCGTTTAAATTATTTGTTAAATTCAATTACAAATTGTTAATTAACTCAATCAATTATCAATTACCTATCTTCAAACGTAACTACTCGGATTATTTTTTTGCAACTTGTATCAAGTTTTATAACAGCCACAAAAATAAACATCTCGTTGGGCGACATCTGTCGCTTCAACCCTAATTTCTAAGTCTTTCGCTCGGGATAAATCGATAAAATCCTGTAGGAAACGTGGTGGCTACAGGAAGTTTTCTGTTCGTTAAAATATATTAGCTAGAGTACATTACACTGTAACGCAAAATTCAAGTAGATCGTGAAAAGTCTACTACAAAATTGTCGCAAGTTTTTAAACTTATTTATGTTTAACCGTTTAATTAAGTAAATAAATAAATAAATAAAATAAGAAACAAAACTCACATTAACCATTATCCATCCACATCCCCTCCTCTCCTACTAAACTATTTCGACCAGCGCTTCTCCTGTAACAACAAATTGTTTTTAATTATCTTTTCTGTCACTTATATCTGCTGTAAATAATTAGTAGGTAACCTAATTAAAAACTGAGTAGCTACTGACCATTTAATAATAAGTATGAAAATCCTGTAATCTATACGTATCCAAACAGCAATATACAAAGTTTTTTCTAAATTGTTTTTCGCGAACTCATAACACAAACACCGAATGTTCGTTCTTATTAGTACTTATTATAAAACTAACAATAAATGTGCATATTTAATTATTTATTAATAAACCGACGAACGAACGATAATTCGACTCACACACCAAGTACAACTGGTAAACAACTGTTTATACCTATCTATCTATAGTTATTTTTAATTTGTAAAGAAAGAATTTTTATCGTCGTGCATATTCGTGTTATCAAACGGCTGACGAACTTGACCGATGATTTTATCGCATTCCTTCTTAACGGGCATCAGGCATATTGTACCTAATTGTATCTTTGTGTGGGCAGATAATACAAATACACACATACGAGTACGCGTTCGAGGATCAAACTGAGTAAACAAGGACAATGAATGAAGCCTTGTAGAATAACTTCGTTTTTATCTTTTTAATAACAGAGACGTATTTATCTGATGAAATTGAAATAAATAAATTATGAATTGTCCACCACTCATTTAAAAAAAAAAAAAACGAAAATTACGTAACTGAATACATACAAACATAATTGAATAGCGTTAGGAAATACATAATGTAAAAAAAAACCAATTTAGATTGACATTATTTTTTTAAATTTGAATAAGTATGTAGAAAAATAAGGAGTACCTAGGTAATAAACTAAATTAAAAAATATTCCTTTTTAATGAATTGGCACCAGTGGCGTTACGTTAAATTTCAAAATCAAATATGAATTCTCTATCTAATTAAAAAGATCGTCTACCTTGTAGAAAATAGAAAATTATACGTAGTACAATCAGTTAATAGTCAGTGCGTCAACAATCATTCCCTATTTTTCTACCCTTACAGGGGTGAAATTCATTTTTCAAATTTAAAATGATCAATATATGTACTACCTAATAAAAAATAATTATCAAGTTTTGCGACTTGAAAACCTCCTACATTTTTTCTCAACAAACAACTACTCCTTTATAAGGTTGAACACCCTTAAACGAAACTATATTTAAAAAAAGTTGATCAAGTACCTATTAGATAAAACTATTTTTATCCTAGAATATTTCGAATAGACAACAGAGAGAGTTTTAATATAAGCATATTTTCGATTATGCTGTTAGTATAAGTGCATAGATACTTATTTATGTGTGTGGTGTAAAATTTCAGAACTTGCGCGGAAAACGCTTTTCCAGCGATCTTGCGTACGTAGCGCGACTTTCCGTATCGATTTGATAGGAAAAACTTCACGGCCATCTTGGCGTAGTTGCGTCATAAGTGGTGCTAGCTTAAACCGGTGAAGCTTTAGGTATAAACGGTTAAATCAAAATGTTCATCCACCGTTGAGGTCCTGCTCCTTTTTCGTCCTTTTGTACACAAAAAAAGTCGAAGGTACGTTACAATTTCTGTCGTTCATTCCATTTATGTATTTCTGTTGCAATATTGTTTTGAAACCAATATCAATATGTAGTGAGAAATATCATTCGTACCCCAAGAACGAACCCAACAAATAAACACACAGTTATAAAAATGTTTATCGTAATTAACAGTTACATAATAAAAAAAAATCTAATTGAAATTTTCATTTTGTCCACTGATGCATACTTATTCCAAGTCGAGTATTGATTAATTAAGAAATACCTAATATTTTCTTGAGAATCTAACCAACGAATCGCTTTACTTCAATGCTAAACGATATTACACACGAAAATTGAACATTGATTTTTAAACTTTAATTTAAATTACTTTGACTTACAGCCCTGTCGAGTTTTACAAGTTTTAGGGTTCCGTGCATCCCATAATGGGACCACAATAGAATCAGTCGTGTGTCTATCTGCCCGTTTGTCACAACCAATTTGCTCATAATCTACTAGACTAATTAATTTTAATTTAATACGTACATATATAGTACCTATATGACTCCATGGCTCGAACGCCAACGTGTGACGTAAATAAAGGATTCTGAGCGTGGGATCACTTCTAGGGGGTGAATTATAAAAATTAAAAAGAACGTTCTCCATATACGATGTCTAATTGAAGTAGAATTGAAATCGGTTTCTTAAGATCATTAACTAAAATCAGGACATGCATCAGAAATACGCAAATTTATCTATCGAATATGAGACTCGAATTGAAACCAAATTTTCTTTCAAAACTGAAATTTCGTTATCAGAAAATGTGAAGTGGATAAAGCAATTTCCGTCAGTAACAATATGCTTCGTGTGAGGTAATTTTTGCTAAATGCCAGTGCATTTTACCGATCTTAAAAATCGACGCTCTTACAATTGGGACACATTAACATTTGTGTTCTGCAAACATAACAGCGTCGTGAAAACAACACTACCCACAAAAGGGCTTTGTCCTAAAAGGTTTACTAATACATGTCGTCGTCAACTTTGAACTTTATTGATATTACGGTCTAGGAATATCAAAAAATTTATACGCAATACCTCTACATCACTCTAACAGTGAATTTTATTAAATTAATCTGTTCGTATTTTTTACATTAAAAAAAGGTATAAAACCCGTCAAAATTCAATCAAACACCACTGAAAATTTCTTTCATTCGTGTTCCTTCCCTTGTTTTCTTTTAGTTAATTTATTATTGTTGTATATATGTCGGAATTTCTAATAAAAGGCATTCAGGCATAGTGACGCTGTAAAACATTTTTGAAAAGAGGGAAACTCAAGAATATTATGAGTAGCCGTAACTTAATATTTTCCTTAAATAATGAAAATTGCACTTTAATGACAGAACAAAATAGATAGGTACCTTAGTACCTACCTACTTTAAGACAGAAAAAGTCTTGTCTTGTTGAAATATGAAATATATTTTTAATTTAATCTAAGGTATAATGTAACTTATAAGTACCTATTAAATGTGCATATTTTTTTAACAGTTTCGTTTTGTTAACTAAAAAAGTAAAAAATGCAAGTCGTTACTTTTGAACTGTTCCATCAAATAAGTATTCAAACAATACAAACACAACAACGATAATTTTTATCAGCAATTTACGCACTCCATTTCCGTCGACAACACTATTTACTCGACTTATTCGACGTAGGTACCTACCTAATCCTAATTTCACCGCAATTACACACATTACAATGTATGTACCTATTTAGTGTGTCGTAATAGGTACTGTTACTATTACTATCTATTATTTTTTATTTAAGCTGTTAAAATGGCTCCACCAAGTTTAAAGGTTTGGAAAAGACAAGCAAAAATCGAAGAAACTATCAGCGAATCCCTGACAACAATAAGTTCTGCTATTGAGGAAATTGCTACGGAAAGTGGAAATGAAAAGCCCCTCGAGAAGCCTCTCACATCAAAAGAAGAACTAACAAAAAGCGTTCCTTTTACACAAGAAAAAACCACAACCGTATTGTCTCCGACCGAAGCTGCTGCTGCTGCTGCTACTACATGTAAGGAAAAATCAAAAATTAGATTAGAAAATTCATTTGGAAATTCCTTCATTATTATCGTTTTGTTTGTTTGTACCTAATGTTCTTATCTTTAGCTGAATCGTCAGTGAAGAAAGAGGTTGTTAATGTTGTCACGGATACTGTTGAAGATATATCCAAAAAATCCGGTGTACCGCCAACGGTAATAATATGCATATTAATAGGTAAGAAGTATTCTTATTGAGTTAATTACCTACCTACCTATCTAATTAATTTAACTTGGAGACGAATAAATTAATGACAATAAAACGTACCTAGGTACTTATTAGGTAGGTAGGTACGTGAAGGGAAATGTGACAACTTGAAATGTGAAATGAAAAATTCAAAAAGGGAATACGTAGGTACCTAAATTTGTGTTTGTTGTTATTTAGTTTTGGCAATATTAATTCTGGGCATCTGCTTCTGCTGTATCAGAAGATGCTTCCGAAAACGAAGGGCCAAAGACGGGAAGAAGGGCATGAAGGGTGTGGACCTAAAATCGGTACAGCTTTTAGGATCGTCATACAAAGAAAAAGTTAGTTTCACTTCCCAGAATTGTTGTCACGTACACAGATTTAAAAACCTGCTATATACGACACCGATTTTGAAAAAACATTTGTCTACTTACAATTAATAGGTACTTACCTACCTAACTAAACAAATCTTAATTGAGCAACTAACTACCTAAATTAATTTATAAAAGGCATTGGCACCAATAAAAATACTATGAACATACATATAGATACCTAAGTACTTATATGTAGGTATCTTTTTAAAAAAATTTAGTGCCGTTTAGCAGGTTTTGCAAAAGAATAATGTTTTATGTGGTGTTCGACGTACCTACATATGATGGTAACAATTATAATTTTCAAGTTTAAAACAAATTTAATGGCTTTGTTTGAAAAAATACACGCACTTTACGAATAATCGATCTGTTGAAGATACTTAATATGAAAAGCAAAAACCGTTCTATAAAGTGAAACTATAGCAGTTCCTATAAATAGCCACCTAACCCTTATAAATACTTTTTGATATTTTTTCTATGATAGTTCTTTGGCATGCAGTTGGTTGTCAGCCATTGTTTTTGTTGACGTTTTTTTATTTAGTGACGATTAAAACTATCAACGATCATCACAGATCACACTAATACAAATTACAATACCTAAATGGTGACAACCAACAAAAAAATTGCATTTTTCAGTAAGTAGGTAGGTCCCTAAAGCTTTGTCTCCTGCACTCGAATAAAATTTAGTTTTCCCAATCAATAAAAAATAATAATAACACTTGATGCTACATTTAAAAAAAATATACCTATATGTATATTACTATTTTGCTTTACTTCCCAATACTTGCATGTGCATTTTTGAACAACTAAATTTAAAAGTAAGTATGTATCAAAGATAATTGTTCGCTTATTCTAAATAGACATAGATCTATCATCGACTAATGCATGTTAGGTAAAATTGTTTAGCATGATAACCAATAGGTATACCTACGTAACACGAGTTTGATACAATTTGGTTTTGTAAAAATAAATAACAGGTTCATTTTTTTAGAGCAGGTACACGACTCTGTTATACATAGTAAATATATAAGTATTTTACACGAAGTAGTAAATTCATGCTAGTAGTAGGTAGTTCATTCTTATACCTATAAGATCAGCAAGCACCACCACTAGAATCATGAAAAGAATGCGTTTAGAGGTTCCAGGTTTAGATTTACCCAATTAATTATAAAACTTAGTAGTTTGACGAGCTTTACAAAAATATATTTGATAATGTACTTAGGTCCAGCCCGATATGGAAGAACTGACCGAAAATGCCGAAGAACCGGACGAAGCGGAAAAACCAGAAGTACAGAAATTAGGAAAATTACAATACAAGGTACCTACGTCGTATTACGTACCTAAGTATACGTTTTAGAAAATTTTTAATTTAATTAGGTAGGTACAGGTTAGGTTAGGTACCTACCTAATTCTAACTTAAAAATTTGTGTACCTAAATGTAGAGCATACGTATACCTATACGAGCATCTAGGTATGTAGATAATACCTATGTCTATTTCAGCTTGAATATGACTTCAATCAAAACAGTCTTTCGGTTACCGTTATACAAGCAGAAGAATTACCGGCTCTCGACATGGGCGGAACATCGGACCCTTACGTCAAAGTCTACCTACTTCCAGATAAGAAAAAGAAATTTGAAACTAAAGTCCACAGAAAAACTTTGAGCCCTGTCTTCAATGAGACTTTTGTGTTCAAGGTAAATTTATTAAAAATTCATTCAATGTACCTACCTACTAGATATAGGTACAAAACTTAACCAATACCTACGCTAACCTAAGAAAGAAAGAAAAAAATGAAAAATGATTTGTTGTTGTATTTCTCAGAATATTCCGTACGCTGACGCAATGAATAAAACTCTAGTCTTTGCCATTTTCGATTTCGACCGTTTCTCAAAGCACGATCAGATAGGAGAGGTCAAAGTGCCCCTTTGTCAGATCGATTTAGCCCAAACTATCGAGGAATGGAGAGAACTGCAAAGCGTCGAGGGCGAAGGAGGCCAGGTGATATAATATTACAACCTATTACCTATTATACGTAATTGCTAAGTACCTACGTACTTCCTTCCTTCCTTCCTTCCTTCCTCCCCCAACCCCTTTCATGCATTCTCGAATGCCTAATAGTCTGGTCTATCTATCTATCTTTGCTTCGACCAAAACGGAACAACTAAGACGTCTAACAAATCACAACGACGAGGTTGTGATAACGGTAATTAATATTGTGCACAAAGTTGACAAATATGCTATTTATTCATTCATGATCTTGCCTACATATCAACATTATCCACCATCTATGTACCTACCTACTCAGATATATCTATCGATCGATACGTTTACCTACGTATACCGTCCATCGTACCTAAGTACATTAAATTTGACGCGATGTGGATGAATCGAAGTCAAGTTATGGAATTTGAAAGTTTTTTATAAAAATTACCTACGTAGGTATTAAATTGACGAAGGCACATTTTCTATTTCAAATTGTTGGAAAGTATCTTTCTTAAATAAACAAAATATTACGTAAACGTTATGACTCGTCAAATTAGTACTTCAAAAGCTCAAAAAAGAGCAGCACTTCATGGGTTAGCGTGAGACAAGCAACATTGTGGTCGAGCATTTCAAGATAAATTAGACAAAGAGGGAGGATATTAAAATGGCGATTTGTTTACAACGCTATATAAGTACTTAATTAGTAATTACATTTAATAGAAAATTAAAACACTTACGTATACAAGTAATCTGCAGTTACGCGTTGTATTTAGCGATTTTACCTTTCGTATATCAATCAATCATTTCATAACACAACAATACAACTACGTTAAGTCATCGTGTATTAGGACAGCAACACAAACTGTAACTCGGGAGTACGAACGAACCGCGAAAATGTACGAAGCAAATACGAAGCAAGACCGCAAGACCGCGGCTGTCACTAGAACGTACCCGTCGAACGATGGAACGCTGGAGGGTACTCGCTCGAGAAAAAGCCGCTGATGAACGTTTTAGTTTCTCAACCGCCACAAGTGGCAGCACTTCCCGAGTGTAAGTAAGGAAAACAAGGCGGAGCTTAGGCGTTGAAAGGATCACAAACAAGAAAAGACTCTTGGGTGACCATATTTCGATTAAATGACTTTTGATCGTGAATAATAATGCTTACAGGAGAAAAAATACATAAATTAGGTAATTAGATACATTGAAAAATACCAGACAATCTGATGTTATAAAATAGTGGTCATAGAGTCAGTGGTTTTTGAAATATATCTACTTAATAATTTAATTAATATTAATATTTTAAAAGTAAATTTTACGGTCCCCATGATTGTCTAGTTATGAAAAAAGGGTTTTATTTTAAATATTGGACAATTAAACAATTATTAATTTTGCTGCACATACCTAATTTATCCTGTGAATAGGTATGCTAAATTAAATTACTTAACAATAAAGTTCGTTACAAAAAAAAACCAGAAAAAAAATCGTTGGCAAGTCGTTAACTATAATAGTGTCGCTAAAGTTAGCAAAATCCTTAATAAATTTGTAAAATCGGAATTAAGAAAAGACGCGAGCAAAAGAGCAAGTAATTTATTTTCCGTAAATAAAATAATATCGCTTTTACGCAACATCAAAACACAGCATTACGTGTAGTTGTATCAGGAGTTCAGCAAAGCAAGCTGTAACTCGAGAACGAGAGCGAACAGCGTAAATATACGGAGGGGGAAAGACCGTAACGAGCACGTAGAGCGGACCCGTCGAACGACGGCACGCTGGAGGGTACTCGCTCGTGAAAAAGCCGCTGATTAACGGTTTAGTTTCTCAACCGCCACAAGTGGCAGCACTTCTCGGATCGAGTAAGGAAAACAAGGCGGAGTTTAGGTACAGAAAGAATGGCGAGACAAGAAACGATGATGTCACAATGATTTTTGGTCATTTAAAGCTTACAGAAAAGAAATACATGCATTATATAGGTAATATATCTATTAAAAGATATCAGATGTTTTAAAACCGAATCGGTAAATGTGGCTTTTGAAATAGATGTAGTAACGATACCAATATGCCAAAGTTTTTGGGGAATTAAAAAGTAAATTTTTCGGTCTTCATGTATTCCTAGTTACGAAAAAAAAGTTTTTTTTCAATTAAAGTGTTACTTACTTTGTGTGCATAATTATCCTGCAATTATGTAAAAGTTAATAATTTAACAACAAAGTTCGTTAAAAAAATCAGAAATAATATCGTCCGCAAGTCGTGTTAACTCTATAGTATCGGAAAAGTTAGTAAAGCCCTTAATAGAATTGTAAAATCGCAATTGTGATAAGATACGAGAGAAAAAAAAGGCATTACCATATAATTGTTTTTAAGCAATAACCTCAATCTAATCGCAGGTTGAAACTACATTTTGATTAATTTTCTGTCTCATTTCCGCTGTACGTATTTACGCTTTTACAACACCGATCGATAACAGTACTACCCCTCTCGCGATACACGGAGGGGTTATATATACAACCCTTTATTTCCACCGTTTAATAAATAAACCGCAAGGAATTTAGTTTTCCACTACATACCTATTTTTTACAAAGTATTTTTTAATGAAATAAATAACCTCCACCTAATCGTAAGTTGAAACTGCATTTTGATAAATAAAAAATGAATATTACTTATCAGACATTGTTAATATTAATACAATTTACATTTTCTGTCTCATTTTCCGTTGTAATATCGCCTTTACGCGACATCAAATTAACAGAATTACGTATAGTTGTATCAGGAGTTCAGCAAAGCAAGCTGTAACTCGAGAACGAGAGCGAAGCGCGTAAATATACGGAGGGGGAAAGACCGTAACGAGTGCGTAGAGCTGACCCGTCGAACGATGGCACGCTGGAGGGTACTCGCTCGTGAAAAAGCCGCTGATGAACGGTTTAGTTTCTCAACTGCCGCAAGTGGCAGCACTTCTCGGATCGAGTAAGGAAAACAAGGCGGAGCCTGAACATTATAGAAATGGCGAGGTACGGTCCGCATGATTTCCTAGTTATTAAAAAAAAGGTTTTATTCTAAATATTGAACAATTAAACTGTTTTTAATTTTGCTGCGCATAATTATCCCCTGATTATGTAAAATTTAATCACGTAACAATAAAATGGTTACAAATAAAAAAAAAACAGGAAAAAATACGTTCGCAATCGCAAGTCGTTAACTCTAATAATACAATAGTGTCGCTAAAGTTAGCAAAGTCCTTAATGAATTTGTAAAATCGCAATTTATTGTGACAAGACACAACACGCGAGCAAAAGGGCAATTACCTTATTTATTTTTCATAAATAAGTACACCAGACAATAAAAACACGTTTGACCCATCGGTTATTCTCCTGCTTACTTCTTATAACCTACAACACCGTTCGATAATAGTACTTACTAGGTACCCCTTTCGCGACACACGGAAAAGTTATAGGTACAACCCCTTATATGCACCCATTTAAAATAAAAACTGCCTAACAATAAATCGTAAGAAATTTAATTTTCCACATCATACCAATTTTTTACGAAGTAATCTTTCATTTTGATTAATAAAAGTTGAATGTGAAATTAATATATGTATCTACCTTTCTGTCTCATTCTCCGCTATATTTCGCTTTCACATGACATCAAACACACAACATTACGTCAACTTGTAACAGAAACGCAGCAAAGCAATGTATACAAGTTGAAAGAGAGGGGGACCGAACCGCGGAAATTTACGAAGCAAATACGAGGCAAGACTGCGGCTCTCGCGTACAACGTACCCGTCGAACGATGGCACGCTGGAAGGTACTCGCTCGTGAAAAAGCCGCTGATGATCGTTTTAGTTCATTAACTGCCACAAGTGGCAGCACTTCTCGGATCAAGATAGGAAAACAAGGCGGAGTCGAGACATTGAAATTTTTGATCGTGTAATGCTTCAGAAGAAAAATATGCAAATGTGGTTTTAAAATAGATACAATTATATCAATAATATTGTGGTCATCCATACCAAAGTTTTTATTCTAAATTTTGTACGCACTATTATTAATTTTGTTGCACGTAATTTTCTTCCAATTTAAAAGTTATTTAATTATATATAAAATTCATTGCAAGAATAGAAAAAAATTCGTTCGTTGTTAGTCTCTGAAATCCTCTCTAATAGTCGAAAAGTTCCGAGTAGTATTAAAAAATTATTATAAAATCCAAGGGATGCAATTTAAATTTTCCATTTCCGGTCGGTCTACCTATTTCTTTCTATGAAATATCAAAAGATTACAAAATCAAGCTCTTTAAAAAGATCCTACAAAATGAGATTGCTGTCTAAACTAATGTAATATAACTAACTAATGCAAAAGTTGAGAATGAAATTAATTAATAAATAACATTCATAAATAATTTTAATTAATTAATTAATTACACTTTTTCTCTCTCTCATTTTCCTTCGTCTGTCAGATCGACGAGATCCCCGAGTATAAGGAGCACATAAAGGCTATTTGATCGCCTGTCGAGACGACGAAACGATCGCCAGTAAAGCCACGCAAAGCTTACGATTTAATTTCTTAACTGCCGTAAGTGGCAGCACCTCTCGGGTCAAGTGAGGAAAATAAGGCGGAGTTTAAGACATTCGGACATTTTAACAGACATGTAAATTTTAACAGCTATTTAACAATAGATTTGTCGAGAAGAAGAGATGTATACACAACGAAAAATTTGTAAAAACTGGAACAGTAGATGTGTATAAGTTAAGAACTTTCAACTTCCATAATAGCATGTGTAGGTACGTAATTTATTTTGGACGGTAAATTACAGATAGGTACTTAACAAAAGTCTACTTATTTATTATTGTTTGGAGAAAACGATCATTTAGGTACCTACCTACCTACAATAAAAAATCATTTCTGATCATCAGTAGGTACCTACCTATCACCTAGGTACTCAATGCATCTAACCTATTGATAATTTGTTACAATTACTTATTAAGTAGTTAAATTTAGTCACGATATTTAGGTACCTACATATCTAATAGATACTATCTAGTTAGGCGATTCGTTTTTTGGTCTGACCGACCCTTCAGCTTACCTAAGCTAAGTATCTAAGTATCAACACACAGGAGCAACAATATCATCAGAAGCAAACTTGATCGGAAAAAAATTATACTTTAATACTTATATTACTGACTTACTATGATCAATTTGTGCACGGAGCAATTATGTGTCGTATAAATTTTATTAAGCAATTAATTATGAAAAAAAAAAAATATTTGTCTAGATACTTTTATAAATGATGTTAGACATGCGTAATACATAGATACATAAATCCGTTTATTTATTAATGTGTTGAAGAGCATCTAACGTTTAAGTACCTATACTTAATAGATATCTATAGGTAGATACCTACCTAGATAAACAATTACTTAGGTACGTAAAATTTTTACGACACTATATTATCTATAGCACCCGTTATGCAGTTGGATTTTGTATTTACGTAAATTGTTTTTCTCTTTTTCCCTAATTTCTCTGCTCTGCTTTCGTTTGGCTGTGCTAATGGTTGTTCCGGCGCGCATGCATTTGCTTCCAAACAAAATATTTATTCACGTAAGTATTTACTTGCTCACATTTTGCCTTGTTGTTTTTAAAATGTCGATTAAACGATTAAATCCGTTCAATAACGAAAAAAGTTGAATATTTTGTTTCCAATCTTACGTACCTACATACTTAGGTATACCTATAGACCCAACATTATCTACTCTTTGGACATTTTTGAGTAGGTAAATATTCCTATTTTAATACATACATACATTTCTCGCCTTTTCAGACATTTTGAATGCAACACTTTAATCATTTTTCCATAAAAAGAAGTTTTACAGAACTTTCAGACCACCTACACAAAAAATAAACTTTCTTCTTATTCATTCATCTTATTTATAAAGTTCGATATAATAGGTATACATAGGTATGTATACAGACATCGACTTTTTAACTAAAAAACTTTTTAGTTAAAAAGTCGATGTCTGTATATGTACTTATATTATTATCAACTTTTGCCTAAAAGTATACCTACTCAATTTGAACATGTTTTGGCTGATGTTTTGTAAATATTCTATTAGTAAGTATAACAAATTACTTGCTATTTTAAAAAGTTTATTCAAACTACTAAAAAGTTTGTTAAACGATTTCAGTATCTACTTAGACCTACCTAATTTGTTATTTATTTATAAGAAAGTTTCTATAAATACCTACGTATACTTACTTATTATAGATTTTATTATTACTACCTACTATAGTGCACATGTTTTTAAAAAAGCGTTACTAAAAAGGTATTTAGGTACCTACTCCTAATAAACACTTTACTTAATTCGTTACTTGATATTTTACTTTACTGCATGTAGTTACCTAATAGTTACTTATTGAGGACCTAACATACATACCTATCTATTATAGACCTATACCTATAGGTACATACATTTTTCTTATTCTACTATCATAGGTATAACGAAACGAAACGTTAAAACACCTAAACCATGCGTTTTGTTTGTGACACAAAACTTATTTTTTTTCGTTTTAAGACAACTTAATAAAACAACAAACCCTTCCGTTTGGTGTCCTTGAAGTAACATTTTTTTGAGAAATTAATATAAATACCTACTTACTAATTTTTGTTACCTACTTAATTAAAATTGTAACTGATTGCCAAAAAATACATGAATAGTCAAGCTGAAAACTACATTTTCGGCTTGGCTTTTTCTACTGCTGCTCTAAGTACATTTCTCGTCGTTTAGGTACCTACCTACAGACTTAGGTACAGGACGTAAAAAGTTAAAGGGTTTCTTTTTCTGTCACTCCAATTTTGCATGGTCTCATTTTCATTGGCACTGCATATGGCTGATGAATGTTTTTTTCGGTTACTTATTACATACTTTTTAACTGTTTATAAAAAGTTCTGTGTTAGAGGTTCTTTGCATTAACTATTTACTTACTCGGAAATGTTGAGGTCCAAGAAAACAGTTCTAATTAACCAATTTTAAGCATGCCCGCACCATAGGTAGTTAGTTTTTACGCACAATACCTCTTTTTCGAACATTCTTTCTGTAGGTATATCTACTTGTGAACTGTTCTTTCGTTTTTGCGATATGATTCACAGCTAATATAAAAATGATTTTTAACCCCTTCATTTTACAAAAATTTTTGCATATCTACATTTTTTCTTTTAACATAATTGAACAGTATTTTTGTAAAAATTGTAAAAAACTATAGTAAATAGTGATCTAACATCGTAATACCAACTTAACATATATGTACTTAGTAGGTATGTGCCTACTTATATAATAGCCAAACCAACCAAGACCGTAATCTACTGATAATGATTAAAAAATAAATGCTGTGACTCATTCGTAAGCGATTTTTTTCTTCAATTTGTTTAAATAAAAATACACAGCACAATAGTTCAAAGACTGGGCCAAGGTGAATTTTGTCTGCAAGGTATTTTCCACATTAAGAAAACTGTTAGAATTATATATAATAGTTATACTTAATAGTACCTAAATAGGTACCTCTATAATAAATACTTATCTATTAATGAACTTAAAATTAAGTTGATGTAGTTATCTATATTATAGATACATATATATTATTTTAGCTGTTTTTATCTCAAAGGATGTTCTGTTTGTTTAGCTACGTATATCTACTTATTAGCTTTCATACTTACAAAATATTCTCATACCAAATATGATATAGGTAATACGTATGTGTTTTTTATTAGATAATAATAGGTACGTTCCTATTATTTACCTAAAATGTGAATTTGTTACCTACCTATTAACTTATTTCTTGCCACCATCTTCACTCATCTATGTCCGACTTATTCCTAACCCCTTTTCAATGAATGATCTTTTTAAGTGTCTACCTACTTACTTACTTATATATTTTTATATCATAACAAAAAAGATGCACATATTAAGTATACCTATAGGTAGTTATGATCTTTTCTCTTTTCTTCTTTTTTTACTTTGAAACGTTTTTATCAATTTTATCTACCTTTTATGTGTATTACACTAATCGCTTTTATTAGAAAAACACCAATTTTCGTGTTTTCACTAAAATAGATGTCTCTGTATATTATGCTTGAACAAAGTCCGATTTGATTAAGCATGGGATCAAAAAATCTATTTTTAAAAAAAACCCTCACGAAATAACACACAAAAGAATCAAAACGAGAATAATTATTATTTACCTAGATAGGTACGATATCAAAATTAAGTAACCGAGATTATTCATTTGATTCATTCAAGTAAATGTTTATCGTACTTAGTTGTAGGAAGAATTTGTTACTTTAATGGAATAATTAATATACAGTGTTGTGTTCAGTTTACTCTACTGCTTGACTATTGCAGGAAAACAAGCTGGGAGACATTTGTTTCTCATTGAGATATGTCCCGACAGCTGGAAAATTGACTGTAGTTATTTTGGAAGCTAAAAATCTCAAAAAAATGGACGTTGGTGGACTTTCTGGTAAGTGATGTACCTAAACGTATCTACCACTACCAACCTATCCATTTTCATCTAAATTAATTAATAAATAATACTTAATCATAATTTTATTTTTCAAACAAAATATGTTTTATGCTCTTTTATACATACGTAATTGTTTCTTTCCACGAGTTTATTTTTTTTGCAGATCCGTACGTAAAAATTGCGTTAATGCAAAACGGTAAAAGGCTCAAGAAAAAGAAGACGAGTATCAAGAAATGCACTCTAAACCCTTATTACAACGAATCCTTTACATTCGAAGTACCGTTTGAACAAATACAGGTCTGTTCTAATACCTAATTACATATTGTATTTCAATAAGTTATTCATTCTTACATTTGCACTAATCTTTTTAATTCGTACCTTACTTCCTATTAATTTTTATCAGAAAGTAAATCTTGTGGTAACGGTGGTGGACTACGACAGAATTGGTACTTCCGAGCCAATAGGTAAAGTCGTACTGGGCTACAATGCAAGTGGTACCGAACTACGCCACTGGTCTGACATGCTTGCCTCCCCACGTAGACCTATAGCTCAGTGGCACACGTTAAAGGACCCCGAAGATGAAAAGAAAGACTAAGCATTCCAGCGGCATATCGTCTTATGATTTTCTTTTATTAGCTAAGGTAACAAATATACCTACCTACTTACTACTTATAAAATCTCATTTTGGATAGGTAATAATCTCGTACAAGTCCAAATTAATATCAAAACGATCTTATTATTTTATGTACCTATACCTATGTTTCTGTCAAAGGTAATTTGACCATTCAGCAGTGCATTCCCTAAGTTTTTCGTTGAAAAATGGATTCCAACAAATCCATCAACCACAAAGCGGCAATCGCAACTTAAATAAAAAATAATTACCTAATCGATAAGTTATTAGTGATCAGATCTGATGATGTACCTACCTACGTATAATAAACAGCAGGCCGATTTATATTATGTATGTAGTTACCTAATACAATATCATCTACTTATATTAACCCTGACGAATGACGACACCCATAAACAACCCCATTAATTGATATTCATTGAAGCAATTTAGCTTATTTCGTTCTTTACAGACACAATATAAGTATTAGGTACCTACCTATCTATCTATTTTTTTAATTTTTATTTGCCTGTTACTGTGAATATTTATTTACCTAAGTAGATATAAAATAACCAAAAGTTTCATTGCAAGCAGGGTAATAAGTGACTTACTTACCCAGTAAATGTCTTGCATTTTAACTTTTTTTCATCATCGATTATTTGAATGTCATAATTAATTTTCTATCTTATTTAAAAAGAATACTTAATTACTTGATGAAAAATTAGCAAGTAGGTACCTACCAACAACAACCTGCAGTTTTAATAATACTTAATAATGAATCATCCAAATAATTAATATAAAATGCCTCAAGTATCAACAAACAACTAATATTCTAAGTAATGCTGCATATTGTAATTGACAATAGCGTTGTATTTGTTATTATAGCTCCCTATATAGAAATAACGTATTTAAATACAGATAAACAATAATAAATTAATAAAAAGGCAGGCACCTTTTAGTGAGTGCTCTTGCACCATGTACTTATAGGTACGTATGATGATTTAATTTCTTCCAGATTATGATATCGGTAGTGCACAAAAGTTTAAAAACCGTAAAATTAAGAACCAATGATATTATTATAAACAAGCAAACCAATTAATTTCTTCTAATCGCCGTGTAAGTACCTACATAATATGTAGTTATAACGATTTCTTTTAATTATTATCTACTTATTTTATCTTTTTTCTAAGTAGGAAAGCACCTACTGTATATAATAAATACATAATAAATATTAGGTACGTAATAATGTAGAGAAAGGAATAAAAATTATCTTTTATTTACTGTACAGAGTGTTCCATATTCAATAAAAATATTTGCTTATTCATATTATGTCTCCACAATATCTCAAGAAAGAAACGCGAAAGCTTTAAGGTAAAATAAAAATTTATACTTAAATATTTTTAAAGTGGAACAAATTGTACAACAGACAGTTACAGAAAGGGTAACGAACATCACGCATTATGCAACTAATGTTATCTCAAAAATTGTGAAACAATAATAAACGTACGCGTAAGCACTAATAAATATACCTAATGTAGTTTTTTCAAAAACTGTGGTAAATTATTATGATTAATAATGACTTAATTAATGTAGTGTGAAATAACGAACATGGTATTTCGAATTCCATGTGTTAGTTTGTCAAAAACTCTGTGATTCCACTTAAACCGAAAGAAAAGAAAAACCAAAAATCTAATTCACGTTATTACCTACTAAGTACTTATACTCACTCTTTCTCTCTTGTGCTTCTTAAAATGTTATAATTTTAAACGTACCTACGTAATATCTATTGTAAATAGTATAAGCATAGTGTTCAAAATTGAAGCTGTACAATAATAAATAACGTTCCAAATGCCCATTTCAAAGCATTAGAAAATTTGTTACCTATTCGAGTTGTTTATAATTTTAAGAGAAAGTCGTCCCCTTTAATAGATTTTCATATTTGACCATAAATTATAGAAGCTAATACTGTACATGTTAATTAATTGTACTTATACCTAAAGTAATTCCTTATTTATTATTTAGGTACCAATGTAAAAAAAATAAAATAGTTCATAATGTAAAGTCGTTAAATTTACTTACAAGACGTCATTTATTTATTTCGATTCGTAATACTTAAGCGTGTACCATAGAAGAAGCATTTAACAGGTTCTAGCACTACTTAACTACAGTTGATTTTTTGTTTTTTTTTGTTTTACAAATATTTTCCTTGTTGATAAAAGATACATTTATTACTAATAACTGCATTATCAATGACTGTAACTCAATAAAGTGTGTTATAAAATTGCTTTTTTCATTAAACAAACAAAGAACAAAGAAAACTAAAGCAAATACCCAGTAATAGTAACTATATGATAATTTTTTTGTTAATAAAAGTGGAATTTATTTTAACACGACGACCAGTATATGTTTTGCTATAATTTATGTTCAGACATAACACGTATGTATAATTTATGAAATTCGTTCGTTATCTAATTATTTATTACTAATTCAAAACACAGCGTTACATCATCATGTATCAGGAACGCATAAGAACGACTAGACTCTACTTACTACACGCTGTGTATTCGCTAGTGAAAAAGCCGCTGATGAACGGTTTAGTTTCTCAACCGCCACAAGTGGCAGCACTTCTCGGATCAAGTAAGACATAAGGTGGAGCCTAAGCAATTAAGTAATGGATGGCTGGCAAACATTTAATAGTCGCATTTAACGAAATAATTTGATTGAAAAATGTTATTATTTGGAATTTCTTCCTGTTATTGAAAGTGTATTCAGAAGTGCAATTGGTATTATTTAAAATTACTTTTCATAAAAAGCAATCATAAGGAAAAATAAAACCTATTACTTACATATTAGAGAGACAGAAAATTAATAATTAGCAAAAATTTTCGAAAATGAGAAGTTTATTTCATAGACATACTTCTTATTTATGTTTTTTGTGTATTTGTGTAATCTAAATTTTTAACAACAAATTAAATAAAAATTACATTTCGTCAAAATAAGATAAGTGGTTATCTATAATCATCTCTTGTTTTTTTATCTGGAGTTAATATCTAGTTATGATTGATAACCATTCTATGAAAGTTATTTATTTGAAAATAGTTCTTATAAAAATAAAAAATTTAAGGTAATTTATTCGCGAACATGAACAGCATTGCATCATGCTGCATCAGGAACGCAGAAAAGCAAAGCACTCAAAAGATTCAAGGCATATACACAACGAAGTAAAACCGCGGCTCTCGCATAGAACGTACCCGTCGAACGATGGCACGCTGGAGGGTACCCGTACGTGAAAAAGTCGCTGATGAACGGTTTAGTTCATTAACTGCCACAAGTGGCAGCACGTCTCGGATCAAGCAAGGAAAACAAGGCGGAGCTTGAGCAATAACATTTCAAGTTAAATTAGACAAAGAAAACGAATATTGAAATGGCAATTTGTTTACAATGTTATTAAATGAAAATTAAAACACTTACATACGTATACAGCAGACAAATAAATATAAACGACACAAACACGTATCTATAGATTAATCTACACGTTATAATTAGCATTTTTTTGCTTTCGTATACAACAAACAACATTAAGTTATCGTGCATCAGGAGTAGGTATAGCAAAACAAGCTATAAGTTTTAGAGGGGGGCCGAGCAGCGGAAATGTACGAAGCAAATACGAGGCAAGACCGCGGCGACTCTCGGGTAGAACGGACCCTTCGAACGACGGCAGGCTGGAGGGTAGGTACTCGCTCGAGAAAAAACCGCCGATAAAGTTCATAAAAAAAAAAACTAAAAAAAATCGGTCTGAAGTCTTTAACTTTTATTTATGGTAGGGTCGGAAAAGTTACCAAAACCCTTAGCAAAATTGGAAAAATAAAAAAAAAAATTAAATACCTATGCCTATTTTTTACAAAGTAATTTTTTTAACAAAATTACGGCAATCTAATTGTAAGTTGAAACTGCATTTTAATCAATAAAAAATTAATATGACCAATTACTCATTCATAAATTAATAAATTTACTACTTTACTACTTTCTGTTTCATTTCCGCTTTATTTTATCGCTTTCACGTAATATCAAAACACAAGAATTACGTCTACTTGTATTAGGAGCTCAGCAAAACAAGGCGTAACTCGAGAACGAGAGCGAAGCCCGTAAATATACAAGGCAAAAAGCGTGACGAGTGCGTAGAACGTACCCGTCGAACGATGGCACGCTGGAGGGTACTCGCTCGTGAAAAAGCCGTTGATGAACGTTTTAGTTCATCAAGTGCCACAAGTGGCAGCACTTCTCGGATCGAGTAAGGAAAACAAGGCGGAGCCAGGACATTAAAAGAATGGCGAGAAAAGAAAAGATGCCAAATTTCCATCAATTAATTTTTGATGTTGTAATGTTTAAAGAAGAAAAAATACATATCTACAACATATGTATCTATTAAAAAATAGCAGACAATCCGAAGTTATAAAATTGTGCCCACAGAGTCAATAAAAGTGGTTTTTGAAATATAACAGATACTATCAGCAACTAATATAGAGGTTACCCATATACCAAAGTTTTTGGGGAATTAAAAGTAAATTTTTGGGTCCTTATTTTTGTTTTTTTAAGTATAGGACCATTAAAGTGTTATTAATTGTGGTGCGGATAATTATCCTCTAATAACTATTTAAAAATCAATTACTTAACAATAATGTTCGTTAAAAAAAAAACCGATAAAAAATCGTTCGTAAGTCGTTAACTTTTTATAATAATAAATAGTGTGGGAAAAGTTAGCAAAGCCCTCAATAAAATAGTAAAAGCGCAACTGTGACAAGATGCGATGAAAAGGGCAATTACCATATTGTGTTTTCATAAATAAGTACACCAGATAAAATACACTGTAACTCTGTAACCTTTAGTATTTAAAGGATAATTTTTCACTTCCTATCTATCTACTTTTTACAAAGTATTTTTTTTTTTTTTTAATGAATAACTTCCACCTAATTGTAAGGCGAAACTGAATTTTGATCAATAAAAAATTAATATGACTAATCAATCAATTCATAGATAGATAAATTTATAAAATTTACATTTTCTGTCTCATTTTCCGTTGTAATATCGCTTTTACTAAACATCAAATACACAGCATTGCGTCTACTTGTATCAGGAGTTCAGCAAAGCAAGCTGTAACTCGAGAACGAGAGCGAAGCGCGTAAATATACGGAGGGGGAAAGACCGTAACGAGTGCGTAGAGCGGACCCGTCGAACGACGGCACGCTGGAGGGTACCCGATCGTGAAAAAGCCGCTGATGAACGGTTTAGTTCATCAAGTGCCGCAAGTGGCAGCACTTCTCGGATCGAGTAAGGAAAACAAGGCGGAGTTTAGGTATAGAAAGAATGGCGAGACAAGAAAATATACTTGCGATGATAATTAAATAATTTTTGGCTGTGTAATGCTTACAGAAGAAAGAATACATACACTACATGTATTAAAAAAATATTATACAATCCGATATTATAACACAGCGGCTATAGAGACAATAAAAGTGGTTTTTGAAATGTAGCTAATTGGACTTGATGTGGATGAATCGAAGTCAAATTATGGAATTTTGAAGTTTTCTTAATCAGAGTAAAAATTAAAAAAACACTAATAAATACACAGCATTAAGTCTATATAGGTATGTACTTGTATATTAGGTGCATAATAAAACAAGCTTTAAGTTGAAAGAGGGGGACCAAACAGCGGAAAAGTACGAAGCGAATACCGAAGCAAGATCCCGGCTGTCGCGTAGAACGGACCCGTCGAACGATGGCACGCTGGAGGGTACTCGCTCGAGAAAAAGCCGCTGATGAACGTTTTAGTTCATTAACCGCCACAAGTGGCAGCACTTCTCGGATCGAGTAAGGAAAACAAGGCGGAACTTAAGCAATTCGATGGATGAAGCAAAAAATGCTACGTAAGTGGAAAACATTGTAATAATAATTGCTTTGAACCAAGTTATTCGTTTGGAAAATGTTTACAGAAAAAAAAGTTAGGCATTTAGGAATTACTTATCAGAAAAAATATCTTTTGAAATTAGAAGATATTTTTCATAAATACTTGTCTATCACTTATCAAATTAAAAGACGATAATACTTAAGAATAAAACAAAATTTTATTAGAAAAAATACGAAATAGTCGGTGGTTATAGATAACAAAAAGCAGTTAATCTCTATTTCTCGACTCGATACCTAATTGGGTTTTTCTTTCTTATTTTTTTTGCCCATAAACCTATATAGGTATTTATAAATCGTAATAGTTTAGATCATTGTTTAATGTGCCTCTAATATGAAACAGAACAGACATTTATAATTTCCTTTGTAGAAATTAATGTGGTCTATATTTTTTATTTTGTAAAAAATCCTTCAAATATGTATTTGTTTTAAACATAAAGGTTTTCTATGAAGTTGCGCTTGTTTGAATTTACCGCTAGACAACCGTTTTGATTTTTAGCTGAGTTCAGTCAGTTTTCCATAGATGCCGCCCCCTATTTCAGTCTGAGAAATGACATTTTTGCTAACAGTGTTATAAAAAATCAACAAATTTTGCGAAAATTCCATTGTTCATCAAATAAATAAATATTAAAAGTTCATGCAATATTGCAGTGCCCTTTATCCATTCCCAGGAATTCCTTATTTAACTGCCCATTAACGTCTAATGGTAAATAATTAATTAATTTTTATTTATTTTTCTAAGGATTTCATCTTATAAATTAGAATTTTTGTTTAACAATTCGTACAAATGTAAAATATTGCTATATCTTAGGGCGGTGGATTATTGTTTTCATTATAATAACGTCTCTTTAACGTCCTGTATTTTTTCAACATATACATTGCTTCAATTTCCTTTTGAACAAATTCTCCATGCCTTATTAATTTTTTAATTTCTTCGGGATCTTTAACGTCCTTATTTTTAATAAAAGCATTATGAAGTCTGTGTCTAAAAAAATCGTGCCCCGTTGGCCAATCTTTTCCGAGGTGTAAAAGCTAAAATTAATTAACTGTAACCACAAACAAAAAAAAATACAGTTATTAATTCATTACATTCTTGTATAAATTAATTACTTCACTTCTTAGAGACATGGCGAATAAATTACAAAAGTGAAATGTAAATAGGCATACTGTAGGTATGATAAAATAAACTAAAGTCCAAGTCCACAAATTCAGGAATAGTAATTTTTACTTTTAAATATCTTGACGTAAAATGACGTTTATTTAACTAACCCACTAAAAACATGACTTAATTTCATGTTAGTGACGTGTAAAATATCTTAAACAAGTTAAGAAACCAATATTTTGGTACTTTATTACTTATTTATTTAAATATTTTAGACACTCCATCATACTCTCACTATCAAATTTATAAGATGAATTAATTCCGATAAATTAATTTACTGGGTACAGTTCTGTAATAGAAGAGTGTATTCAAGTTGTTTTTATTTAATTTTCCAATAATAAGAATGCAATGCACCCTAGGAGACGAAGAACTGGCTCAGAAACAGAGACAACAGTTGTTATAGGAGACCGTGGTTCATGGTCTCAACAAAAACCCAATTTTTACACTTACAGTAATTATGATACAGAAGATAAGTTAGAAAGTGATCATTTTGTAGAGGACATTATTGAACCAGAAGCCATAATGACTTCAAGAGACAGAACAAGTGAATTTGTAAACACCATAAGGTCACTACAAGGCCGTAATATTGCAAGGGCTGTAGCTGTAAAAGATCCAAGGAAAGCTAAAGTCATCCAGAGTCATTCAGAATTTATGCTCATTGCCAGAAATGTTGGTAAAAATATAGCTAACACTTATTCAAAACTTGAAAAACTAACATTATGTAAGTGTATATCTTTCAATTAAAAATAACTGAATTGCCTATTATTTATTTATGATAATATTGTTCTAGTGGCTAAAAGAAAGTCCCTTTTTGATGACCGTTCAGCTGAAATTCAAGAATTAACATACATTATCAAAGGTGATTTGAACAGTTTAAATCAACAAATTGCTCAATTGCAAGATGTCTCCAAAAGCCAAAGGCAAAGTGGCAAGCATTTACAGTCCCATGCCAGCAGTGTTGTCTTGACTTTGCAATCCAAATTGGCATCTATGTCAACAGACTTCAAACAAATTTTGGAAGTAAGAACAGAAAACTTAAAACATCAGAAAAACAGAAGAGAACAATTTTCACAAGTGCCCTTGAGTAGTAGTTTACCCCCTTCTGCAGTTTCTGGATATAATCAGGGTTAATATCAATCTCTTAGTTGTTTAGTACTTTTGTTTGAATGTCTTTGATTTAATTTCAGGTAGTGTTTTACTTCAAGAGCAAGATCAAGTTAGTATAAATTTGGAGAATGCACCTTTGGTTCCTAAAAACGCCCAGATGCAGGCAGCTGTATATTATGACGAAACAGACAATTATTTGCGTGAGAGAGCAGAAACTATGCAAAATATCGAATCAACTATAGTGGAATTGGGTGGAATATTCCAACAACTGGCTCATATGGTAAAAGAACAGGAAGAAATGGTTGAAAGGATCGATACTAACGTTCAAGACGCGGAACTTAACATCGAAGCGGCTCATGCTCAGATTATGAAATATTTTCGATCAGTTACTAACAACAGATGGTTAATGATAAAAATATTTGCTGTACTAATTCTATTTTTCATATTTTTCGTCGTTTTTCTAGCATAAAAGCAGTCATTATGTGAATATAAATTTTTAATAATATCAATTACTTTTTTAGGTCCTAAAATTTTAATTGTACAATAAATGAAATAGTTTGAACATTCTGTAAAGAAAATGTTAAATTTTAATACTTAAAACACTTGTTAATAAACATGTTAAGTTTAAAAGTCCAAATATTATTTATTGCCCTGAATAATTAATGATTGAGGTATCATTTTAAAGATTAGAATTCCTGCAATTGACGAAAAGTATAAAAAGAAAGTTTATAATCGATGTGTTGACAGAAAAAAATTCAAATTTAAGTTTTTGATAAAAGCTAAAGGGTTCCACTATAGACAACCCACTTAACAAACACGCATGACGGGTTGCGGTAGTTCATACGCGAATTGCTAGTACTAGTTTGCAGATTCGTTTTTATTTTATAACGGATAAATAGTTTTTTCTTATGACCAACTTATTATCTTATTTAAAGAGTTTATATTATGTAGGACGTAAATTTACTAAATACTCAACTGAATTAATTAAGAACTGTAAAAAAAACTACGTACAACAGAAAATAAATTACACGTCTTTGCTTATGAATAAATAAATATTAGAGAAATTATTTTAAATCTGATGAATTTTCGTTTTTGCATACATTTTCGTCTTCGACTTTAATTTCCTCGCTACTTAATTTTACTTGAGTAGCTTCCACTTCTTTCAAATCTAAGTTGTGTTTCGATTTCAAATGTGTTTTAAGGGAAACTTTTTGTCGAAAACCGCTTCCGCATTCTTCGCATTTGTAAGGCGTCTCTAAAGTATGCTGACGCATGTGTACTTTTCGCGCGTTAGTGCTAGAAAATCCTTTGCTGCAATAGGGACAAACGTGCGGCCTCGAGCCCTTGTGAGTTATGTTTATGTGTTTTTTTAAATCGTAATTTGAATAAAACTTTTTTCCACATATATCGCATTGCTGGTTCCTAATACCTACGAGAACAACTCCTGAATATTCGGCGAGTCCTGAAAATATTATTTTTTCGTTTCTTACCTAAATGAGTCTTCTTTAAATGATGTAAATATCCGTGTTTCGATTGGAAATCTTTATTGCATTGTTCGCATTTAAAGGTCTTTTTATTCAGATGAATGTAGTACATGTGCCCCCTTAGACTTTCTTTATTTTTGGCCACTTTGCCGCAGACTTCACAAACAGCAGGCTCGTCTTTGTGGACGTTGTCCATATGTTTTTTAAAGTTGTCTGCTCGAATAGTAACGTAACAGAGCTCGCAGGTCTTGCTCTGATGCTTTTTCATGTGCAACTTGTATGCATAATTATCTTCGAAAGTCTCGACGCATTCTTCACATTTTCTCGTTACAAGCGGATCTTCTGCAGGTGCAGGATTCGGTTTATCCCCCTTATTACCTGCAGTGTTGTTTAAGGTCTGCTTCAGTGCAGCAGAAATTTGCCTGTGCTTTTGTTGTATATTAAATTTTTGTCTCTGCAATCTTTGTTGTTCTAGCTGTTTTTTCTGATATGTTAGAGGGAGTTTTTGTAAACGTTGTTGTTGCAATTGGATCCTTGCAAGGTGAATTTTTTGTTGTTGCAAAAGTCGATGTTGGTACTGTTAATGAATTTAATCACATTAATTACCTTTTAAAACAAGTTCTTATTAAAAAGAAGCCTTGACTTACTTGCTGCAGCTTTTGTTGATGTAATCTTTGTTGTATTAATTTGTGCTTTTCACTTTGTTTAACTAGAGCAACGCTTGCAGTTGGACCTCCCACTTTTTTTATAATCCTTTGCTCCTCTGCCTCAGTTATTTCATCTACATTAATTGTAGCTGCCGTTTTGTCTTTGCTTGTTCTGGGGAGGAACACTGTCTCAAATGGACTATTTAAAGTAGAATCTTCTTTTGCTGGGCTATTTGACTGGTTAGATATATCTACTTTCTGAGGCTGACTGACAAGCTTTTTCACAACATTTGGGGGTCTCTCTAATGATTTATTACTAGGTCCTTCTCTAGGGGCACTGTTTTTAACAGAACTTTGACTATTCTGCTGATATCTTTGTTGTAAACATTTGTGAGCAATTATTATGTTCTGCCTTATTCTATAAGCCCTATTGATATTTTCGATGCACTTTAAGCAACATGTTTTGGGTAATTTATCAGTAATTGAGATCTGTAACGTTTAAATAAAGTGGTTTCATTGCTAATTCTTAAAGAAAATACATAAATCACCTTGATGGATGTAAGTTGTTCAATTTTCTCTATAATGTTATGTTCACTCCGAAATATTTGAAGCACACTGTTCGACTCTGTTAAACAAAATCGACAAATACTAACACTTTGGCTCATTATTTTAATAGAGTTATTTTTATTTGTTTTCAAAATATTTATTGCATTATTTTTAGGTTAGAAAACTAACAACTTGTATTTTCTAATTAGACCTTCAGAGGTCGCTAGTATATAGCATAACCTTAAAAGTCACCGCATCTTGGTTAGACCGAAAATTACACAACTATTTACCCGTTCTAAATAATTAATTAATAATAAAAGTGTTTGCAAGTTCGTTACATAGTAGGTATGTCTTGCATTCTACGTTCCTCCAAGTTTGCACGTTATGTAGTGGGATTTGCTCGCCATGTGGTCATTAATCCACCCCGAGAATTTGATTACAATATTCTCGGCTCAAATCATTGCGTCTGCCAGTCTTTACCAAGGTAAATTAAATTAGATTACTTTTTAGTGATCATTAAACAATCATTTCGTTATTGGCTTAGATCGTTAGCCACACAAGCGACAGTTCAACACGATTCGAATCTCGAATATGGTCTACGTAAAATCGACCAAGGGGTACGGCGGACAGGTCGGATATCTCGACAAGACATCGAAGACATTCTGGAAGAATTACGTAATTCACGAACAGCTACAAGCTCACAGTCCCTTCTGGTCATTCGATGTTGTGGAAACCTTGTACCAGAAGAACTTCCAGAGACAAGAACTAAATTGGTCCAGGAAATATGGCAAACACTTCAAAAGTTAAACATTCCCATAGATGTGTCACATTACAATGCTCTTTTAAGAGTATATTTGGAAAATGAATATTCCTTTTCACCTACTGAATTTCTAAGTGAAATGGAATCTAAAGGAATAGAACCAAATCGTGTTACCTATCAAAGACTGATTGCCAGGTATTGTCAGCTTGGGGATATAGAAGGGGCCACAAGGATTCTAGAGTTTATGAGAGAAAAACAATTGCCAGTTAATGAAAGTGTCTTTAATGCCCTTATAATGGGACATGCACAGGCAGGGTATGTTTCTTTTCCATAATATTACATATGTTTTTTATTTGATTTTCGTAAATTAGGGACATGGAATCGGCTCATGGAATACTAGCAGTCATGGCCCAAGCGGGACTGGAGCCCACTGAAGACACCTACACGACATTACTATGCGGTTATGCAAAGGCTGGTGATTTAGAAGCCATCAAAAAAATATTAGAAGAATGTGAGAGCAAAGACATATTCCTTCTGGATAGAGACTTGTTGGAAGTCGTTTACAGTTTAGCAACAAATGGTCACAAAGAACACGTGCCTTTTATTCTAGAAAAGACCCGAAAGGCAGTAGGATACAATCAAGATGCTATAAACACAATTCTTAGGCTGATCAACAAGGACCAGGATGACGTGACTTTATTAGTACTAAAAACTATGACAAGAAACACAAGAGCTGATGGTACTTTACAACCTACTGGAAATTTTATTATCAAACAGTTGGTTAAAATCGGAAGAAGTCCGGAAAAAATAATAGAAATTTGTAATTGGTTAAAAAGCGAAAACTTAAACGACAGAGGATTACAGGTAGCGGCCGAAGTGGCGCTTCAATTGGCCAACGAAAGTATAGCGTTTCCTATCCTTAACGAGATGAAGGAGCAAGGTATGGATATAAGGCCTCATTATTTTTGGCCCCTTTTGGCAGCCAAGGCAGATGATCCGACAGGCGATGAAATAATTAACGTTTTATGTGAGATGAATAAGTTTAATGTATCCGCGAATTATGAAACGATCAAAGATTACGTTATACCGAATTTAAAATGCAAAAGTAGCGAAATTATATCAAAATTAAGACAAGCCAATATTTCCGTCGGAAGCTCCGCTTGTAATCTCGTCCATTCTTTACTACTTCGAAACGATATCGAGGAAGCTGCAATAATAGCGAGTAGAGTGGACGCTTATTATCATCCGAATATAATAAAACGACCTTTGACGAATGCCCTTTACCATACGAAAGACGTCAATTCCTACGTCACTCTTTTGAGACACGTCTACGAAAATTTGGAAAGAAGAGATGTTGTTTTACACGAAGACGAACATAGCAAATCGTCGCCAGACAAGAACGAAGTCATCGGTGGCTTTATTTTGGATTTGACAATCAATCGAACTCTGTTTCCCGAAATAATAGAAGACGTCCTTAAAGGAATTGCAGAGCAAGGTCTCAGCATAAGCAATACGATTGCAGAAAAAATTCAAGACAAACTTGGCGAGAAAATGAACGACAATATTTCCAAACTTTTGGACAGGCTCACTTCAGGCGAACTTGTGCCTGTACCTATAGTCCGGAAACCCCCTTCTTACGTACCGTCTCACAAAATGAACATTTCACAGTTGGAAAGGCTTGTTGAAAATTTAAAAGCCAAAAATCAGGAATGTTTGGGACAGAAACGACAACTCTTTACTCTATATTGTCGGGCTAAAGATTTGGAAAAGGCCGAGAATCTTCTTCAGGAGATGGAAGCTGAAGATTTTCAATATACCAGCGGCACTCACGCACAAATCATAGACTTGTACTGCTATCACGATAAATTAGATACAGCCCTCGAACATTACGAGAAATTCAAACAGTTCAACGACGAACGTCTGGATAATAGTAAAACACTTCGACTTGCGAATTTGTTGATAAGAAACGACCGTTTTGATGAAGGCATCGCCTTATTAGATAGCCAAAAGAAGGAACAATCTCACGAGAACGAGCTCGGATACAATACGTTGTGCTTTAGAACTTTAAATTACCTTGCAGAACAAGGAAAAGTTAAAGAGCTACAAATTTTGTTCGACACCTTGTTTAAAAACGGCTATTTGGAAATGAGTAACATGATACTAGGTCCTTTAATAAAAGTTCATTTAGTTAACGACGACATACAATCTGCATTGAATAAATTTGAAGAATGTTGTAACAGATTCAGAGCTACCCCGTGGAAGAGCGAACTGACCTGCAGATTGATTCAAGCTGAAGATGCAGAAAGACTTCAAAAATTAACTGACCTAAGTACATCTGTTCATGGTGAAATTAATAGCTTATACGATTTAGTTTTCTCTTTCGTCGAGTGCGGTCGAATTCGTCAAGCTCGAAAGATCCTAGAAACGCCAGGACTTCAAAGCCGCACACACAAAATAAGCAATGCCTGTCAACGATATCGCGAAGAAGGTCTTATTAAACCATTGGAAGGTCTGAAAGACGCCACAAAGGATTTAAATCATATCGATCGCACCGACATTTATCATCAACTTCTTTTGAGTTACATTAAACAAAACGACGTGGAAAAGGCCCAAGGACTGTGGATGCAAATGCAGGAAGAAGACATAGCACCCAACGATCAATTCTTGTATAAGTTAGGAACATTTCTAAAGGAAAACAATGTTCCCGTTCCGTTTACAATTCCGACTGATCCATCATCGGCAGAAGAAACAGAAACAAATACAGCCGTTAAAATTTTGAAACGAGTTCAACCCCAGAAAAATGAAAGTTCGAATTTTTGGTAATCTAAAACTTTTACGTGTACGAATTTGTATTATTGTTAATTGTTTTTTGTTAAATTAGGACTGCTATCAGAAGTGGAGACCTCAACATGGCCCTTCAGATTCTTAGGCAGAAACCTCAATCATTTTCGACTAACGACGTTTCTATGTTAATAGAAGCACTTGTACAAAAAGACAGACTAGATGAAGCCACCCAACTGACACTGAATTTATTGGATAATAACAATAAACCTGTTTTCAGAATTTTTAGGTAAGTGTTATTATAATAATACATTATATAAAAGTTAATCCAATAATTTTTGTGTTTGTTTCAGATTCTTGTTGAATAAATTGTCTCAAAAAGGAGACGTAGATACATTGAAGGCAATCAGTCCAAAATTAAATTCAGATTTAAAGAAACTTTTGTCTTTCGACAATCGTCTTTGTCACGCCTATTTGGTGGCCGGAAGTGCTGCAGAACATCTCGATTCTTTAGAAAACGAACTGGACCAAGCAACGGACGCCAATTTAAACGCGATAGCCGAAAAGTTTCCCCGCGGTGGTGTCATTGGCATTTTGGAAAAATGTCCTGAATTAGTGGACAGATGTAAGTTTTTATTTTCCCAAGGATTTAATTTTTTTAATGTCATTCTTTTACAGTTGAAAAATTGTCAATTAAATACGCCGAACGAGGAATAGTGGCCCCCATGAACGTTCTATGGTCTTACTACTTTAAAGAACACAACGACACCAAAGCCGACGAAATATGGAACAAGTATCTTGAAGCTTCGCCTAGAATCATGTTTCAGAGAGTTATTCAACATGCTAGAGGCTCAAGAGACGAGAGAATTATAGAAAAATTAATCAAACACTTAAAAAAGGCTCAAGTAACTGAAGGTGCTTTGGGTAACGCTTATTCCTGCTTTTTGGACGTTTTGGTAGCAAAGGAAAAGGACGACGAAGTCGTGACGACCTTTGAAAATTGTCTGAAAGACGTCAGTATTGAAAATTTGAATCGTACTGCAGTACTTAGGGTTAAAGAGGTTTATGCCAAGCTTGGAAAGCCTTTTAACTACGTTGTTCCAGCAAAAAAAGCCGTTAAAGGTAGCACTAGCAGCAGTAGTGATTCATCAGATGAAGCAGAGGCCAAAGCCCATTAAATTTAGTGTAAAATAATTTAAGTATGAATTTAATATAGCATCTTTTGCGTTGCATATTGCCACGTATGTTATAAAATGTGTTATGATTTTTGTAGTTGTTTTCTTTTTAATAAAAAAAAATGAAACGATAATTTAACTGATTAATCTACTGATTAACTGATTTCATATTAGAACAACTTTTTTTTTTTAAAAATCAAGAAATACAATTCGAAAACTTAATTGGTTTGTTGTTAAAGCTCAATTTCAAATTTAAAGTAAAAATTATATATTATTATATTGTTATGCAACCTGCAAACCATAAGTGTTTTACAAGAAGCATTCGACGATACCGTTTGATAAACTATAATATAATAAACGAGCAGCCTACAAAGAACTTTGACGAAAAAATCGTAATCTGCAACTAATAATCTATCATTCTTAGTTTTTGTTTTTAATGAGAAATAAGTTCCTAAGGAAAATTAAAGTTATAAAGACAGCGTAAAAAAAGTATGTAACCCGCATTACTGCAGCTCGACGATGGACTATTACGAACTTCAATGGTTGTTAAAATTGAACGGCAAGTCCATAGAGTCAAAGTCGAAATTAGAGAGAGTTGTTATGCAACTTGTCTAACGGTGCCGCTATGCAAGTAGCATTTGAATTCTTTCTTTTATAAGATACAGTATAATAAATAAGGATCATACAAAGAGTTTTTACAAAAAATCGTAATCTGCAACTCATAATCTATCATTTTTAGTTTTTGTTTTTAATGGGAAATAAGCTACTAAGGAAAAATAAAGCTATAAAGACAGACTAAAAAAAGTATGTAACCCGCATTACTACACCCAACTACACCTTGACGGCAAAGGAATCGAACTTAAAAAGCTTTTAATTTCTTTTAATAAATACCTGTTTCATTTGATAAACAATAATAAAATCATTTTTTTGTAATGACATTAATTAATATCTAGTAATCAAATTTTATTAAAAAAGCAAAATTAAAAATTTCGATGCAAGATTTTTATTTTTTAATTGTCTAATTTGTAACTTTTAATAAAAAAATTTTTAAATACCTTAACGAGTTCTACTAAACTAAGATATTATATATATATTCTCACTGAGCCTTTTACCTAAGAATAATACTTTCTATGCTGCCCCAAACATTCCGAAGTGACAGTAAACCAGTAATTTAATGGCTTAAGATTTACTACTACGAGTTAGTTGCTGATATTTTCTATTGTTAGGTACTTCCTAGAAGGAGTAATCCGTGAGGTAGAAGATTAGCAGAGATTTGATACAAACAGATAGAGATAAAATGTTCTACTCTAAAAGGTTTTTGAATGTCTCAAACGTTAGGAATTAGGTAGGTACCTACCTATGGTACTTAACAACGAAGAACATTATTATAATATTTATTAATATCATTAATTTCTGTCCGTTACGTACACGAGGATTCGTTAAATTAAATACACCATACCCCCTCACCCCTATCAAATGAGTGAGTGTCATTACTATTATTACAAAATTAATAACATGCTAAGTATAAATAAATATTTTTTGTAATCCTATTTTTAATTTCGAATACTTAGACAATTTTATTTGAATTTGTCGCATAAGAAAGAATAAAGTTAAAAACGAAAGAATGCAGCAAGAATTTTAGAGGAATTTAATAAAAACCGCCGTCCGAGTATGAAATAGGTAGGTAATTTATGTCGTAAGTCATGGAGCGGTTCTCGGATGGATACATTTCTCTAAACGTTTTCTCATCCTCAAAGTCGACTCCTCCTCTCGTATCTCGTATAATATATACAAGCTTTTAAAATTTATTATAGTGTTATATGTTTATTATTGACCGGTCATAGTACCGGAGAGGACCGACTGCGATAGCACTGTTCGAGTAAATAAACGGTACTTTTGCGGTCAAGTATTTGACGATTATTTATCATTATATTCCCGTACTTACATAGGTAGGTACACCTCGCAAACTTAAATGGCCAGAAGATTTATTTAAATTTCATTATTCGGCAGCTCGTGAGCAATTATACAAGTATTAATTACTATGTAGCTATTATTAATTTAAAAAACTCTTTATCTGTTAAAACAAAAACTTCCTATTAATTAATTGAACAATAAAAAGTAAACGCTTCTAATAAAAATAAAAGAAAATGCCAAATGTTCTATAAATAAAATTATTTTTAAAAATATAAGTTAATTACAGCAATTATATGTAATGTAACCATCAACGGTTTTATTATGTTTACTTAAGTGAAATAATAAAAAAACAGCTTAACAGCCGAAACAATTTCGTCAAGAATCTTTAATAAATATTTTGAAAATATTATTGCTGAAGTTGTTTTGTAATTCTAATGTAATTTTTTTAATTCTAAAATTGTTTTGGTACGGTCAGAAATTTGTTTGCAGGAGAGTTTCTGCCGGAGACAACAACGAACGGCTGAGCGAGTAACCCGAAGAAATAAAATTTATGAATTAACGATTTAGTTAATTAGATTTAAAACCAAAAATTAAAAAGCAAAAAAATGGTGGAAATGTTAAAATGTAAAACTCTTGAGATGGCAACCGACGTTCATTCACAAGTTCGGACTTGTAGAATTTTACCTGAATCTTCCAGGAATTTCAACAACTAGGTAAGTTGGTGTCATTAGTTTCACTTAATACAACAAAAGGTATCTACTACAGAATAGTTGCTTCATTTTCAAGACGAAAAGTTTTTTTGAGCCTCTACGGATTAGGAACACTAAGTAGATACCTACCTATTGTTCTTATTTAATTGAATTTAATCAGATATTACTAAAACTGCTATGAAGAAGCATATTTTAGGTCAAAAAGGGCTTTATCGTTCCAAGCCCTTCGCATAGGTATAATGGTAGAAACATTTTACAAGTGAAAGACTTGAACAGTCGATTAAGACACGAACCCGCGCCGTGTAGGTATACCTAAGTACTTATACCTATCATTTCAAAATGACCATCTCCGTAAGAACGAAGAGAAATGAGATAAAAAGAATCTCTTAGTCGACCTACTACACTGGTATTAATTTTCCATTATAAAATAATTACCTACGCAACTAAGGTATGCTAAAAACACTGGCGTGGTTTTTGTATGCAACCGCGAGCGTTTTTCTCATGGAAAACGTCAAATTGAGACATTACCTACATAGAATTGCAATCAAAATGTAAAATATAAAAACTTGCGATTTAGACATTAATAGGTACCTACCTATCTAGTACAATTGCAGGTAGAACAACACACCGTATCATACCTAGGTAGGTAGGTAGGTATACCTAGATAGATACCTACCTTTTTTTACTTCAAATCTTACAATTTAGTGTAAAATAAAACGATTGGGATTGGATTGAGTTAGCAACGGTAATAAACACGTTCAATGAAACCAGTAGATGGTAATAAAGACTTAATTAGTAATTTTTGTAAATCGAATCGATTAGTTAATTTGTTTACGTTTGACAATCGATTAAAGACGACCAAAGACGAATTTATAAAATGATTTCAATTTGTTAGGTGACCGATCAGAGAGAGAAAGCATATTCATAATTATTTGTATCCAATCTTTCTCGGCATGTTCGCGGACGACTAGCGTTAGATTCCGATCTTGGAGGCACAAAAAATCTTCTCAATAGATTTACGACCTGAACCTGGTCCATCTGACAAAGTCATAAATATTGTTTATGTTTAGTTCAGGTATCGGAGTGCAGGTGAACTGGCAACATCGGCAGGTTACCATTGGACACCTCTTGCAACTCCTCCCAAGACAAATCCGAAGAAATAACGCTCAGTTTAGTCGAGAACCGCGCGCGAAGCCGTTTCTGTTTCGAAGAACCGCACAGCGATCCTGCAAGTGTCTTTCTCTCTTTTCACTTTTGTAAGCTCGACCAGCTACGGTCTCGGTCTCGGTCTCGAATTTTCGGTCTGCGTAACTCGCTAAAAACGTATCCAGTAACGTTGCAGGACCTCGGCGTTTGTTTGGTCCTTTCCACGTCGTTTCATTGATGAATACCGAACATTCCCGTCAATAGTAAACAAATGCATACGACTGATTTCCGTGAAAGTTGAATGAACGCGTAGGTGACAGGATTTAGTTACTAGTGTTACCTATATTATTATGAGTGGTGTAGAGTGCCAGTCGCAGTCCAAGTGCGTGCACTAAAAACTCTTCTGTTTTCAGTCAGGACTTGAGGAAGCTGAAAGCGATCTTGTCGTTTGCAGCGGCAGCATCATCATCATCATCATCAGAAGGACCAGCAGCAGCAGCCGCAGCAACAGGGCCGGCCATATTGCATACCAGTCGGAGTGAGAACGGTTACGGTGATTCTTGAAGAAAGAGCGAGAGACTCGAGTTCTTTTCCAGAGGCTGGACGGGTTCTGGCGGTGACGAACGGGGCGAGGGACCGAACGGAATGTTAGACCGCGGTTCGTAGCTTCTAACACGGGCACACGTGTACGACGACGTAAACTTTTTCGAAATGTTTAAGCTAAATCAAAATATTTCGGAAGTTAACGTTTTTCTAAAGTTGAGTACTCTTTCGACTGTCGCACACCTGTTAAATAATCGAATCTAAACGGACCTGATAGGTACACTCGTTGAAAGTGGACTTGGTAAACGGGTCGCCGCTTCGGTTAAAAAAAGACATTCGACAAAAAAAAATCCGAAACATGCCCAGGTAGTGATTAAAACAACTCTCAAACATGTGTCACGTGCAGTGTTGGCTTTTGACGGCAGGATTGCTCCTTATAGTGGGCGCTCAAGGACCTGGACCGGGTCCAGGTCGAAGGAGGATCGCGTCTGATCCAAATAACGAATATTCGCTACAAATGCAATCGAGAGCGGTCGATACGCGAGTAACTCTAGAAATAGCCGAAGGACAACCAAAAGGAACAGTTGTAGGCCGAATTCCGATCAAACCTGGATTTACCTATCGGTTCAACGAGCCTCCCCGAGAATTTCTTTTGGACGGTAATACAGGTGAAATAAAAACGAACGCGATATTAGACAGGGAGGCGCTTCAGAACGACAGATACGATCTAATTGTCCTTTCGAGTCAACCGACGTATCCTATCGAAGTACGAATTATTGTGAAAGACATAAACGACAACGCTCCAGAATTTCCAGAACCAGTTATCGCCGTTTCCTTCTCGGAGAGTGCCGCTCAAGGAACGAGATTACTTTTGGATACAGCAACTGACAAGGACGAGGGTCCCAATAGCATATCGAACGACTACAAAATAGTAGCCGGCAACAGAGACGAGAAATTTCAGTTGATCGTAACGGAGAATCCGACAGGTGGTGGTTCGTATTTACATTTAGAAACGACCGGAAAACTCGACAGGGAAACGTACGGGTTTTACATATTGAACATTTCCGCGAGAGATGGTGGACGACCTCCGAAATTCGGTTATTTACAAGTCAACGTGACCATACTCGACGTGAACGACAATCCACCCATTTTCGATCACAGCGATTACATTGTTTCCCTCAACGAAAGCGTTCCACCCGGTAGTCCGGTCCTCCAAGTGATGGCAACCGATAACGACGTCGGCGATAACAGTAAAATAACTTATTATCTATCGGAAACGGAACACCAATTCTCTGTCGATCCAGAAACTGGCGTCATATCAACCACAGAACCTTTGGATTGTCCTCAGCAAAGTTGTTCGCAAAGCAGTCGGCCAGGAGGCGGTAGATGTCCTAAAAGTTGTGTCTTCACTGTTTTCGCCCGCGATCACGGATGTCCCAGGCAAGACGGAAGAACGTACGTTACCGTGAATTTGGTAGATGCCAACGACCACGTGCCGGATATTCAATTTCGGTACTTTCCATCGACGGCCGAATTCGCTACAGTAGATGAGAATGCTGTGAATGGATCCGTTGTTGCGGCGGTTTCTGTCAGAGACGAAGACGAAGGCCTAAATGGAGAGACCACGGTCAGAATAGTAGCTGGAAACGAACTAAATCATTTTCGACTGGAGTACAGTCCCAGCTTCGAAATAGTCCGAGTCAATGGCATTTTGGATCGGGAAGAAATTAGCAAGTACAACCTGACAGTGGTAGCAACAGATAAAGGGACTCCGCCCAGAACTGCTACAGCCTTCCTCATTATTCATGTAAATGATGTTAACGACCACGAACCTGTCTTTGAAAAAAGCGAATATTCTGCAGTTTTGAGCGAACTCGTACCACCTGGAACTTACGTTGCAGGAATTACCGCTTCGGACGAAGATACAGGAGTCAATGCGCAAATTTATTACAACTTCATATCGGGCAACGAAAACGATTGGTTCTCGATTAATTCCAATTCGGGACTGATAACGACAAAGGCTCCTCTCGACAGAGAAATTCAGGGCAGTGTGGAATTAAATATTTCGGCACGAGACGGCGGTCCGAATCCTAAATGGGCCTACACTCAATTGAAAGTTACAATTTTAGATGAAAACGACGAGGCACCGAAATTCTCGCAGAAATCAATAAACGTCACTTTGTCAGAAAGCGCGCCTCCTCACACCCTCGTCGCCATGTTAACAGCTGTTGATCATGATCAAGGAACGAACGGGAGTGTAACGTATTCTTTACAATCATCAGTACAACGAAGATACAAAGATACATTTGGCTTAGACTCGTTAACGGGTCAGTTAACAACAAAAACGAGATTGGACAGAGAACGAATGCAAAAGTACGAGATAAACGTGATAGCAAAAGATCAAGGGATACCGCCACAATCGTCGACAGCAACGGTATTCTTGACTGTACTAGACGTGAACGATAATAGTCCCGAGTTTTATCCGCAACAGTATTTCTATCCCGTTTCTGAAGACACAAAAATTGGAAGTTCCCTATTAAAAGTCACGGCGATCGATTTGGATGAAGGCGAAAACGCAATGATAGCGTATAAAATAGAAACAGGAAGCGAGAACTTATTTTCCATCGATGAATGGTCAGGTATTATAAGTTTACGTGGAAATCTTCGGACTTCTCAAAAACCTATTTACAAACTAAAGATCTCAGCTAAAGATCACGGAGAAAAACGAGCAAGCGAAGACGCCTTAGTCGAAATAATAAAAAAGGATTACATGGAAAAGTTGGAATTCGACAACTTCGGTTCGTACGAATTTCAAATTTATGAAGATCACGACGAACGTCCGCCGTCAATAGGGAGAGAGGTCGGCAAAGTTAGGGTGCGTTCCAGCGAATCGGTCTCCTATTCCATCGTCTACGGAGATCCGAAGCATAACTTCAACATAGACGAACATTCCGGACAAATTACGACAGCAAGCAAAATAGACCGGGAAGAACAATTAACTTACAGCCTGACTGTTGTGGCACGCGTAGGTCTTTCTTATGGCAATACAACTGTAAACATAATCGTTTTAGATTTGAATGACAATAGACCGACATTTTTACGCGATCGAGACGAAGTTACACTACCAGAAAACGCTGCCGTTGGTCAGGAAGTTTACTTGGCAAGAGCAAGAGACCTCGATTCAGGAATAAATAGTCGCATCAACTACAGTCTCAGTTACAATCTGGACGACCAATTCCGGATTTCCGAGGCAACCGGAGTCATTTATTTAAACAGACCGATAAGAGTCGAACCGGGTGCGGTATTACAAATAGAGGTCACGGCGAACGACAGGGGCGATCCGCCCCTGTCATCCAAACATTTAGTTGTCGTTACCATAGAAGACGTCAATGATCACACTCCAATTTTTGATCATACGTCGTACGAAACGTCGCTTTTCGAATCGACTCCGGTTAACACAAGATTCTTTGCTCTTGCAGCCAGCGATGTCGATCTTGGGGCAAACGGAAGAATTAACTACGCTATCACCGAGGGAAATGCCGAAGGAAAATTTGGAATCTTTCCAGACGGGTATCTCTATGTAAGAAAATCGCTCGACAGAGAGCACAAAGACTACTATTCTTTAACGGTGATGGTAAGCGATTCAGGATCACCGATTCGTTTTTCTACCGTTCCCGTAGTTATTCACGTAATCGACGAAAACGACAACAGTCCGCAATTCACCAATTCAACGTTCACATTTACCATTCAAGAAAACGAACCACCCGATTCTTTCGTTGGCAAATTAACAGCAACGGATAAAGATATCGGCAGAAACGCGGAATTGATATTTTCATTACCGAGCAGCCAAAACGACTTCTCTGTGGATCCCAAAAACGGTTTCATAAAAACCCTCCATCTCTTTGATCGCGAGCAACTGGTGCAAACGACCGGCCAAAGTTATCTTACAATAGAAGCGACAGTTACAGATAACGGTTCGCCGCGATTGAGAGATAAGGTTCAAGTAAACGTTTTCATTACTGACGTGAACGACAATCCACCGATCTTTCTGAGATTACCGTATAGAGTTCAAATTTCTGAAGGCGCCAGTGTCGGCACCCTAGTCGTACGTCTCTTTACGAGCGACGCAGACGAGGGATTGAACGGTGACGTGTTCTATTCCATTATGAACGGAAACGAAGATAAACGTTTCGAAATTGACGAAGCTACTGGTCAAATAACTCTCGCCAAAAATGTGGATCGGGAGCAAACATCAAGATACAACCTCAAAGTGATCGCTCACGATGCAGGAACCACGAGTTTGAGTTCCACAACGACTGTGAGCATCGAAGTACTGGACGAAAACGACAATGCGCCGGAATTCACTCAAACGAGTTCAAAAATATCGGTCGTCGAAACCATGGCGGTTAACACTGAACTAATGCAATTCCGTGCAACGGATGCAGATCTGGGAACAAATAGCGAAGTATCGTTTTCCATAACGGCAGGTAATAGGCGTGACACGTTCCACGTAGATCCTTCGACAGGGACTTTATATTTGCACAAGCCTTTAGATTACGAAGATCTGAACGTTTATCAGCTAAACATAACCGCTTCCGATAACGGCAATCCAAAATTATCGACAACGATACCGTTCACAATATACATAGAGGACGCCAACGACAATCCACCGGCTTTCCCGAATACTGCAATTGTAAGGCAGATTCGAGAAGGCATTCCAATAGGAACACCGATAGTCACCGTTACCGCCGAAGACGCCGACTCTGGAGTGAACGGAAAGGTATCGTACACAATCGCTCATCAAGAACCCGAAGATGGGAAAAGACGTTTCAAAATAAATCCTTCGTCGGGACTTATTCACACGTTATTACCGATCGATAGAGAAGAAACGGACACCTTCAGACTGATCGTTGTCGCAACAGACCAGGCACAACCCGAAACTGCTAGAATGAGCGCCGAAAAATTGGTAACAGTTATAGTGGAGGATTTAAATGATAACGCGCCAGTTTTTGTTTCGATGAATTCGGCAATTCTTCCTGTACAATACAGAACAAACTCTGGAAGGGACGGCACCCTTATTATGAACGTATTCGCTAAAGATTTGGACTCGAGCACTAACGGACTGGTAACGTACGAGCTCGTGAGCGATAACAGCGATTTATTTCGTTTACACAGGAGCACGGGCGCATTAACATTGAAAAAGCCTATCTTCAATCCCGAACCTCGTTATCAGCTTGCGATAAAAGCTACAGATGAGGCGGTCCAAAGCGAAAGGAAATCCACGGACGCTTATGTCACAGTTATTACTACAGGGTTGGACTCGAAGGGACCGACTTTTGAAAAGAGTTACTTCGAAGGGAGCGTATTTGAAAACGAACCTCTCGGCACTAGTATCTTAACGGTTTCGGCAAAGTATGGGGCTCAGGATGTCGAATATTACGTGACAAATGTGACCGGTGGTGGTGTTCAAGTGGACAGATTGTTCGATATCGATACGAATTTAGGAGTACTCTCGACAGCTGTCGAACTGGACAGAGAACAAGGAGTAAGCAGTTACGAGGTCGAAGTTTACGCTATCGTCATCGGGGGACCTCCCAAAACATCAAAAACTAAGGTAAACTTTTTTTTTTTTAAACTACTTTTAAATAACTTTTGTAATATGTTTAACGTTACCTAAAACGTTGACCACGATCTACGAATTTGAATGCCATTGTCTATAGGTAATTGAGAAAAATATTTCGTTATTCGTACGAATCGCTTGGTTGGTCGGTTCAGTCATCAGAACGTTATAATTCATCACTTATAATTAGTGAACACGATAGATTGAACGTCGAATAATTAGATAAGTTCAAATGTAACCGAAACTTTCCTGGATGTCCGATCGTATCGTTGATCCCTTGTAATATTAACCGTTCTCCTCCATCAAATGCTTTTCTTCTGTGCTTTGGCGCACGTTAATTCAAAAAGATATTCGGCGTTTTTTTTTTTTTTGCGTGCGACCGTCCAACCGCTGCGGGTTAAGTCGCATCTCTCTAACGGTCAAAAGCTACGCTCAACTGGGTTCACGTCGGAGACAAGTGGAGAAAATCTCAAAGTCGCGACTTCAATTACGTATCTTCATCGAAATGGGAAGAGCGACTCGTAATTTTTGGCAGTTGTATCAGACGAAATGCGACAACCGTAATAGTTTTCTGAAAATTATTAAATTTAAAACGTATTAGGTACGAACGCTCGTTTCGTTTAATAAGTTCACTTCTTTATATGCTACAGCTAGTATTGGCTGGGTATTTCTATCTCTGTTAGATAAACGGAATGGGAAAGGCAAATTAATAATTCACTACAGGAAACTGGGTTCCAGAATCTGCCATAAATTGTTTTAAATGCGATCCTCTCTAGATACGTTCCACGTACCTACTTAGTCGTAGGACAGTCCGAGGAGCTTTCTCGATTCTCGTACTTGGTTCGTTTTGTTGTTTGTTGTCGTTATTCGTTCGTTGTCTAGTTGTTGTTGGACAACAAGAGTTTGTTAGAATAATGTGCTTTTCAGTATTTCTAAATTGAACGGCAGTTATCTATGACAACCGGCTGATTTATAAGATCTGGACCCAGTTTTAAATTAACTCAAGTGACAATGCTGGAGCCCGTCTCTTTACCTACATGTGTGTGTGCGAGTGAGTCCACTAGAAACGGTGGTTTTCACTTGTTTCGTATGTACGTGTACCAGCGCGTTTTCCCGTTACAACACAAATTCTAAGATACGAATAAGAACTTTGCCGTTGTTATCAACTTCAACACATCATTGTTAAACTTTAACTTTTTTTTTTTAATAAAATAGAGAAAATTGCGACCCTATTAGTGGTTATATTAAGTATCTAATAATAACTTGCGAGTATGATTTCAGAATGATTTAGGCACAAACTTTCTACATATACCTACGTATGTAGATATTTCTACAAATGTATTTAACCATTTAGACGTTATTTTCTCTCGGAAACCGCAACTTATACCTACTAAGTATTTGTTAACGTAAAAAGTTCTTAATGAACAAATTTCAGTAAAAAGTATAATTGAGTGTCTGTCATAAATAAATCTGTGATGAAAGCAACGTGCACGTTATGCAAGAGAACTATAATTTTAATATTTTTTCTTCCTGTGTTTATGAAATATCCATTTTCTGATTATAATTGTAATCTAACAAGACAAAATATTAGTTATAATCGGTTGTAACTTTTATATTATAAATTGAATTGAAATTGATAACATAGGTACTTCTAAAACGATCCGTCCCTCAAAGTCTTAGATAACGAATGTAAATAAGTCCAAAAGGTTATTGTATTGCAATTTTTTTTACATATCGTCGTAAGAAATGCAATAAGTAGGTACATACATAGATACATAAAAATCTCATAACTATTCATAGACATGTTTGTACATCATGTACCTACTACATATATGTGCCTGTGTCTGTGTACATGTAAGGAAGGATATCACTGCAACCTTCACTTATAGACGAATAAAAATGTTCGTACACATGTTTTGCATAAAACGTGTAATGTTTCTAATATCGCATCGTAACGATTATGAAATATACATTAACTTTATTTTGCTGAATTTAAATATGTTCTAGAGGTCATTGTCAGTCTCAATGACACCTCAATCACCTACAATCAACTCTATTGAATTTTTTATCGATTAAGTACATAACAGTTATAGACTCAATTTTTATTCTTGGTCGGAAGTAGCAATAATGCCTGTAGGAATACGTAGAAGGGTTCAAATACGAAATTTATAGATTTTTGAAATTACTATTTACTGAAATTTTCCTTTAGCATAATAAGTACACTATGTTGAAGTTATGTTAGAACGACTAAATCGGTTAAATAATACCATATACTGACCACGGTGATTGCTACATCTAATCGTACACTGGCCAAAGGAAATCCTAATGTACAGAGCGGCAAACTCAAGTCAGGTTGGCCGAGCGGTCTAAGGCGCCAGATTTAAGCTCTGGTTCCCGAGAGGGAGCGTGGGTTCGAACCCCACACCTGACAGTGCTTTTTTCTTTGTTTTTAACTAATCAAATGTGTGAAAGTTTAATAAAGAGGTTTTAATATGCCCTAAAACTTTTTAATAATTATTATAATAATAGATAAATAATAAACTCTTTCGAGTCTACGTTTTTATAATTGTGTTCGAGTTTCCAAGTTAATCGCCTACGGGTAAATAAGTTACTTTAGTTCTTTTTGTTGAAAAGGAGCACCTAACCTAAAGTGTATAGTTACACTTTATCAGTAACTTTGAGAATTAATAATAATGAACGAAGAATGTAAATATGTAACATGCAAAATTCACACGACTAGTAGTACATGAGTAAATGTTTATCTCTTCGTTTGAATTGATGATCGCCTCGCAACCGAACTTTTCAGTTGATACCTAGGTAATGACGCCGCGCCGCGCCGTGATGTTTGATTTAGTAAACTCAGTGTTCATCTTAAGTGGTTTCGCATCTTTCGTAAGTATGTAATACCTAGTGAAAAGCTTTGGATAGAAGATGAACTGCTGACGATAATCGTAAGCAATGGTCGAGTCCGAGGAGAAGTTCGTCCATCCGTCGATGGTCTGTTTCCCAACTAGATTCCTGCCAGTATTATCTGTATCTGGCGATAGCCGCGTACACCGAAAGCGCATTAGCCACCGCATTCTCCGGTGTCCTTCTTCCCACTGGCATGGCACTCGCACTCTTGCTCCACTCGAATACTCGAATACTGGATTATGATGATGACGATGACGACTAACGAATACTCTTTTTGTCTTTTGCCTCTCTTACTCTTACTCTTATGACAACATTGCTCAACAGTCAACACCAAACTGCGCTTTGTGAAGAATTGAAGAAAGAAACATTTGTGTTACAGGTGTTCTAGAAACTCGAATTAAATGTCCAATTGAGACCAGTACTATTTCAGGAGTATCTCACCACAAGAATCATTTTATTACTATTAACTTTAAAAAACTATGTATAATGTCTGCAGAAGTTATCGTAAATGTTAATGACTTTGCGTCAGAAATTTATTCGTTCGTGCTTTGGAACTTTAATAGAATGATTTTTTCCTGGAAAGTAATTGAATATAAAAAACAGTCGCATTTATAATTTTAATTTTTTTTTTTGCGGTGGCTACTTGTAAGTACTTACTGGGCATTTTCATCCAAGTACATTTTATTCTTATAATAGGCAGCGCGTATATGAGCGAGGTCAAGGTTTTAAACCCTATCCTCATCGTCGCAGGGAACGCCAACGTTTGTTCGAGCTTCGAGCAAATAATTCAACTATAAAAGAATACCTTTTCGGTTGATTTTCAGTTAAATTAAAACGAGACGATTTAATCCTCCGTTAAATTACTATTTGTATATGTATTTAAATTACAAGCAAACTGGAAGTATGTAGGTATATAACATGGGTACGTATTATGTACCTACTCAAGTTTTTATTTGAAATAACTACCTACCTACCAATAGATACGATTTTGATGATACATATTTACAATGAGAGTAAATATCGTACAAGTGAATTTCAGTAAACTGTAAAGTAAGTAGAAAAGGTTTAAACGGTCGTTTGCAATTTATTCAACAACAACAACAACAACAGTAGCGTGAGAAAGTCCGGTTTCCAAAACATTTCGTCAGGTTTACCCTTGGGACACCTGTGAAAATCACTTCTTACGTTAATCGTCACCACAGGAGATAAAACACTTCACGAACAGCCTGTTGTGTGTTGTCTTTAATATTTTACTTACAACGCTATCTGCGTACTTATTATGTGAAGTTTTGTCCATATGAACTCATGAATTTCACGCAGGATGTACAATATTAAAAATTAAAACATGTTAAAGTTCCTCCACAAGTAAAATCATCTTTGTACTAAATTAGGTACTAAAATGAATTGAATCCCATAAGAATGTAGATTGGGCAGACAATTTCAAAGTTTTAAATAATGTGTAGGTTCCCTTGTTAATTTTTTTTTCTTTCTTCTTTGCTTTATAATTTACTTAATGTATATATATGTACACGTTGTACTGCTTCATCTTATATTGAAATTCTTCAAAGAATTCGCGGAGTATTTGGTGCGGTAATCCTTTTCAGACAATCCTTTAAAACATATACTTATCCGCACCGGAGACGTTGACGAAGTGTTGTATGTTAATGAGCAAATGAGTATAATCGCAGCAACCGTTCTGGACGTTAGATAAGGACCAATTGCTGTCCTCGTCTACCCCGGTCAGATTAGTTTTGGTCCCGTCTCTTTCGTTGTGACAACGCCACTTAGCAACCAAAGATAAAATAGTCCACAAGTTGACGCAAAAATATCGGCGGCATTCTGTGTAATTGCGATTTATTTTTAAAAGTGCAAACATCGGTTAGCTTCAATTAACTTGGCAGCATAACGCAACATAACACGACGATCGTGACAGTGCGGGAATTGACATTTTTTTTTATGTTTTTCGTTGTTCGCTTATTAGGTTTGTTACGAGGCGAAGGAAGGTTGGTTGGTAGGTAGGTAGGTAGGTATAGTAGGTAAGTAGTAAGTACTGTTATCCTTGGCACTTGCTGGCCTGGATAAGAAGCCTTTCTACATTACGAACGCACTATCTCTAGTTCGTAGCTCTCAAGCTACATATCGTATACGTAAGTATTACTTGTAACAAATAATATCTACCATTCGTTTCTATTTAAACGTACCTACGCCTGATGGTTCGTTATATCGAGATAAGACAAGGTTGGACACTTTAATTCTGATAAAAACTGAATACCATTAACATACCTACTAATAATAACTTATTCAAGGACTTAAAATTAGAATAACATAATCATACATAATAGGATGTCGTACGCAATTGCCGAACTCTTAAATTTTTGAACGTTCTGCAGTTTTTTTTTTGCATTAAGTGCTTAATTGTTAATAATAATGAGATAAATAAAATCGTGACTAAAATTGCCTGTAATATGAATATTCTGAAGGAATGTCTGTTAATTAAATTTATACATAGGTACATAACGTTTCTTCTTGTTGCAAAAGTTAGGTAGTGAGAAAGGAGTGTTTAGCTAATTTTAACGTTAACGCCATTTGGGAACACGGTCGCGAATGGAGACGCGCTACCGAATTCTTATTAAAAATAATGCGAACGAGGGACACAAGGCCATTACCGCTTTAAATTTCTGCGAAGCAAAAAATGAACGGTAGCATTAAGGTTAGGTTACTATAATAGGAGGTGGATGAGACGCGAAACGAAAAAACAAAAAACTACCTAACTACACGGCAGCGGCTCAGCTCTTCTTCGCGGACTTGTGCGAGAGCTGCTGGTGTGGAAACAACACGTGTTTACATGATATTCGAATATGAACACAAAAAGAAGTGTAGTTTGATTTTCCACCTTCTTTCACGATATATCTACCTACCTACATAAAAGGACCGATTCGCACCTTAATCATCGCATGCCAAATTCTACTTTTTTTCCGATACAATCAAATTGCAAACTCCAAAACACGATTCTAATTACCTAGGTAAGTATTAGGTACCTAATTAAGTAAATCGTTCACTTTAATTGACATTTCTAATCTGCTCGTACCTATCTAAAACAATTGCACAAGTAAAAAATTTGCAATACCTAAATAATAAACAAAATTAAAAAAAGAAAAGAGTTTTTCTCTTTATCCTGACAAACTTTGGACACGATTCGAAAATCATTAGGCAAAAGCGCAGCGCGGCGCGGCGCGGCGTTCGGACTAATTAAAAGTAATTAGTGTTATTCATTAAGTGAGTGTTCTTTTTATGACACAACCATAAAACAATAAGTTTACAAGTGTTTCGCGTAGTTGAACACTCAACATCTCAGTCGTAGTGACTAATTGCTTTTTATTGTTGCCGAGGAAGTACTAAATAATATTTGTTTAAACAGGGAATTGAGTGCGTAAATGCATGCGTTCATTCATTCATTCATTCGTTAACCAATTATGTACCTACTTCTCATCCCTGGCTTTAAAATTATGAGATATACCTAGCTGCCTACAATTGAATCTCTCAAAAACATTAACATCACAGAAAAATCCAAATATACCTACTGTTTATTAAAATTACAAAATAGCATCGTAACTCATAAAATTATTTCCTTAAGTTGAAAATAGTCATTTAATGTTCATGATGTGAAACAGTGGACGTTTAAAAACTATCAAATGACCTAATATTTATGACTTCAATTGACAATTATCGCTCCATGTGTAATAATTATTAATGCAATAAATTAACAATTAATTAAGAGCTATTCCCACGAACGCGATACAAGTCGTAAGTACCTATAGATACTTATAAAAACCGACGATAGTGAATTATGTTGGCAAGAAATAATGAGTCTAACGTTTTATATTACCATTCTCAACAAGCTTACCTACTTGTTACATAAGTAGATACCTATAAGTACGAAGAGTGATTAAAGGGAAAAACGTATGTGTGGTCGAGGTGGTGCCCAAACAATGCACTTCAGAAAAAGATAAATTATTAATAACTCATATCTATATAGCTAATATATCTCAGTAGGTATGTGTCAACTAACCACTACCATTAAATCATTAAGTGAAATGCTGTACTTATACCTGCGGTAAAAGCTGCAGTAACTTGTCGTTCTCATTTTTTCTTCCAAAAATAATCTTTTTATGAAAACAAATACCAATAGAACAGAGGTTCGTCGCATAATCTGGAGTTGAAATCTCCAAATATTATCGATAAAATTAAGACGTTGCAGTAAAGTTTAATTCTCATTTTCAATTCAAATATATATTAATACTTTAAATGAAAATATTCTACGTATGAAAACATAAAAGTTACCTAGCTATTATGTAGTAGGTATATACTGAGTACTGACAATAAGAATGACACCTTACTTGTCGAAACGCGCCTAAGTATTAGGTGTAGTAGGTACGAATACACCGCAGACTGGTAGATATAGGTAGGTAGGTATATAGCTGCTTCTCTTATTACAGGCGCAAAATCGACGCGAATGTCTTCCCTAAAATTTACATCTAAAATTCGGTCACGATATCCCAAAAGGTAGGTAGCGTTTAAAGCAGGTAGACAGGTAGGTAGATGCTCATGTACGAAAATTAACGATAAACGAAAATATTTATCGTTATTTAAAGTGGTTGGTTTCGTTTCATGAGGCATTCGATATGATTGTAACGTATACCTACATATCTATTATCTCTAGTCGTAGGTACCTATAGGTAGGCAATTTTTTAAAACGTTTTCGGTCTAGTCTAAACGGTATCGTCAGATTTTACTGAATATTTTACAGATGTAGGGAAGTAGGTACCTACCTAAGTAGGTATGTACCTACTGTTTCTCAAATATTTTTAAACGAAATTAGGAGGAATGTACATACCATACCTACGTAATGTAACTCTAATATCTGTAACAGGAATTTAATTGCATAATAAAAAAGATAGGGTTTGGCAACGGTGCAAGAAGAAGAAGAAGAAGAAGTAGAAGAAGAATATTTTAATGGTCTTCTACGTATTGATTGACCTCGGTCCTTAACCCGCAAATGACTGATTAATCTTACGTCTCCTGGGCTGCAAACAAGTTGGATTAATTGTGCCCGACCATTTTTTATTACGACTGATTGACAGATAGGTGCCGGAGATATAATTTTTTTTTCTCTCTCTCTCTACGTCTTTTTCTCGTTCTCTTTCTCGATCGCGGAACAACAGACATAAACCGAAAAGTCGAAAACATCAAATGCACGACTATACCTATAGGTATACATCAGCAGTAAAATACATAAGTACTAATAAAAAATCGTAAACGTCGTCGTCGAAACGAAATAATTTTTAATTAGGTTATTATTTACAAATAGGGTAATTACGGGAGAGATGCCCTAGCGGGAAAGATGCCCATTGCGAATATTTTAATTATTAAACATCCGGTAGCGTTGCAATTACGTTCAGACGTTGAGCAGTAGTAGATCACGTCGCGCACGTGTTTGGATGCAGTGAAATTGTAAAATTTTTATAATTATTGTGTGTTATTGTTTGAGACGAACCTAAAAATTTTTTACGCAGATGAGTAACTTTTTCATATGAGGTTTGTTTGAGGTGCATGTTGAGAAATTGTTATGTTTGTGTGAAATTTAATGTTTTAAGGTTATGTTAAGGGCGGTCTGTGTGTCGATGAGTATGTGCTCAATTTTAAAATCTTGTGGGCATCTCTCCCGTATTATTGGGAGAGATGCCCAAGCCACAGTCTGGTGAGACGCCCCACCTGCTTGGAAGTTATAAGTTTATTCGTTTTGCTATACCTATACTAAAATACCAACCAACTATAATCGAATAATAAGTGGATCTCGCGGAAACTGGACCCAGGAAAACTTACAATTGGCAATAACAAATGTCAAGGAGGGAAAAATGACTGTTGAGGAAGCCAGTAAAAATTTTGAAATTCCTAGAAGAACTTTAAAAAGAGAATTGAAAAAAATAATTCCGAAAAAACTGGAATGGGGCCAACCAGTACACTGGGCAAGGACGCAGAACAAAAATTGGTGAATCACATATTTAAACTACAAAGACATGGATTCTCTCCGTCGAGGCAAGATGTGAGAGAAATGGCATTTCGATTAGCTGAACGTTTAAATCTGACGCATAAATTTAACCGAGAAAAATGTTTAGCAGGCTACGATTGGTTGCATTCATTTTTGCGCATCATCTAGTGATACTTCAGAATCTAGCATTTCGTTAGATGATTCTACCGATGAAGGCTACTTCGGTGACGAAACCAGTGCATGTGTTGGATGCGGTGAGGAGTATCTGAGAACTACCAAACAAGATGACAAAATTTGTCAATATATGTGACCTATGTGCCAAAATTCTTTGCTAAAAAAAATAAAATAAGATTATGGGCGTCTCTCCCATAGGTATTGGGCGTCTCTCCCCGACTGTAGGGGTGAGATGCCAGAAGTAACATTTTGAAAAAAGTTCAAATTTATGTTTTTGTAGTATAGAATAATGTTTTATTTTATATATTTTATATGCAATATTATATTTTTTGTTAGTATGTCACAAACTTTTAAATAAATCTTTAAAAACAAGTTGGTAATTTTAATTTGTAAAAATGTGTGGCATCTCTCCCGTAATTACCCTATGATAAGAAAATGATGTGATACGAATGGTTAATATCAATATAAATCTTCGACAAAATACGATACCGTTTTATTTAGAAGGTATTCCAAAGTTTCGATTACTTATTTTAATTTCAAAGATTTGCTGTAACTGTTCGTGACAGTTGCAAAAGAGAAGTCAGTTTTATTTATGGCTTAAGTTTAGAAATAAAAAATGAAAGCTTTATCTTCTCTTTTAGGTTTTGTTTTCTCTCTATCATTTTTGTTTTCAATCGTATAGTTTGGTTACCTACTCCTACTGATGAGGTTTTTACACGCAACTTCAACCACTTGGCGTTCCTTTTAGGCAAAATATGATTCATTGTTCTTCCTACGGTTGCGGGCTAAAAATATTATTTATTGCATTATCCGAGGGAGCACATTCGGTTTACCTACAATCTATTGCATTACGCTTGGGTACGGCTACAGTTAGTGTACAACATGACATATTGCTCCAGAATGCAAGCGGTAGGCACGATTTTTAATTCGGGCGTGGTGACCGCTTTTGTCCGCTTACCACATTTAATAACAAACAAAAATAACAGCACACGCCACTCAGTCCCAGTCGAACGGAAATTATTAAGCGCCTTTTATTAACGAACCCAGGCGATTAAAATTAATAGACATAATACCACCTGTCATACCACGTAGGTACAAATGTTTTTGAATGGGGAATTAAAGGGAAACGAGGATAGAGGATTAGGACATGATTTCCCCAAATGGAGACAATCATGGGCTCGCGTGGGCAGGGTCGCCAGGCCCTGAAATAGGTCTGTACCTATTCGCTACCCCTAGGTATTTCTTGTGCCGAATAAAAGCGGAAAGAACGAGAGACAGGTAGCGAGTGGGAGAAGGAGAACAAAAGAAAAGTGAGAATGAACAAGTGCGTGTGAGTTTGTGCGAGAGCGGTTTGTGACACCGGGCGAGCATAAAGGATCATCGAAGTCCTGAAAGGATGAGAGGGGCCACCGCACCACCGTCGCGCTCTAAGCCATTTGTCATCCGAGAATGAAAACCACGTGAATAAATCTGTCCCATAACTTACCGGACGCCAAAACAACATGACACATACAAAAATCTGCTTTAAGTTATTGCTTATTATAAGCATCGAGCTCGCGTTCACTCATACGAGCAGAGCACACGAATACACAGGTACGCAGTTCGTACGTTCGTACCTGCAAGTGTATGTTCTCGCCAACGAACAATCCTTAGCTTATTTTTATAATTGTCGCTACTTTAATATTAATCTCATAAAATTGAGTAACATGATAGGTACCTATGTATCTACATACAACCACCGTTTTTTCTACTTTGTAAATAAACTTTGAAACTAGAGATGTACTTATCCTTTCAATAATTTAAGTGCTTTATAATTCAGATGGACATATAAAATTGCAAACACGTGTCCAGGGTCTGAGATCTGAACCAACCACAAGCTTGCTTTTTAATATTATACCTACTTATTTTTTTAAATTTAACGTCAACTCGGGCTTATGTTTAAATAAATTAAATTTAGACTTCGCTGACTTGCTGTAGGTATACGTCCTTATAAAATTGCATGACGTTAGAAATTGAATTACGTATAGATACTTACAACAGATAGATATAAAAAAGAAAAAAAAGCAATAAAGAGACGGCTTGTAATTAAGTGTTCGCCCCCGAAACCGAAAACATATTACGGTGTCCATTAGGAAATTTGATCTTTGAGCTGCTAAAGACAGCAACGTTCCCATGCAAATCAACTTGAAGCGGAGGTATACAGGTAGGTACTCTTTTAAAATGCAACCGAATATAAATTTTGCAAATTATCGCAAGAGGCCGGTCGGCCTGGAAGCCCTGGGCGCACAAAAAAATCGTAAGCGAACGCACTGTGTCCGACTGAGACAGAGCACGAAATTCAGAAGAAGAAAATGTGATGGGTACATAGGTAGTACATTTCATTTTTTTTTATATCTAAAAGCAGGTTACCCGCTTTATTATAAAGCCACAGATGAACCAGTTTTACTTCTTTCTATTAGTAGAATAAAGAGAAATATGTACTTTCAACAAGTGAAATACCTATTAAAGATTGTTAAATTTTAGATGCTTTGTTGTGATTCCTGATTCCGATAATTTGACGGCAAAAGACGTTCGTCGACGCAATGTTATTGTTATTATTGTTGTTGCGGCTTACCGACATGGCGACTGAGACCGCAACAACAAAACGTGCGGTCTCACAACGGACTAGCTATGAGTTAAGGTTAGTACGTTGGTAACGTACGTACATTGTACCTATAGCGTCACCGTTCTGGCCAGGTAGATTCGCCTGCATGTAATTATTTAATTCGGCGATGGTGATCGTGGCTAATTGGCCGAGCGGTCGACTAATTGAACGTCGATTGTCTTATGTATCGTGCACGATCGTCTGCTGTTTCGCACATAATCTTATTTTAACCAACAATTCACCTTACTACTACTACTACCTTTATTTACTTTTTCGTTTACTCTCTTTTTGCTACTGGTTCGTGCGCATCATCGTACCGCTACCAGTTACCAAAAGCCCGAGTGAAACCGTCCGAAATTCATCGACTTATCTACTAACGAAATACTAATTTAATGTAAGTAGTAGTAGGTACCTAGTAAAATAAAACAGTATCTATACCCTAAGGTTTGCGTGCGGTACTATTCGTTCGGTTCTAAAAATTTAAATGAACTGAAAACAGAATTACAACAAGTCAATCGTTAAGGTAGGGTAATGATGACATAAATTCAGGAAAAATATCTTTCAACGGCGAAAATGAGTGACAGTTATAGCTGCTTTTAATTAACCGACGTCTTCAAAACGCCGCTCTTTCTTTGTCGAAGCATCATCGTCCAAATTTCGAAATAAATTACTTTCTTGTTCTTTCGAACGAAAGCGAGCGGGATAGAGAATCGGAGAGAAGAAGGGAGAGGTTCTTGAAAACAAAAAAAAAAAAAACAATGGCTCTTTTTACCTGCGTCGGACCGTTTCAAAATGACAATCAATAACTCGCCAAGGAAGTAATTTAAATTCACGTTTCTCGCTTAATTGAAAGCAAAGAGTTTGCAAACTGTATAATACAACGCGTTCATTATTGGTGACCCAAATAGTTCGACCATTGTGGTGCACTAATCGTATAAGTACCTACAAAAGTGCCTTGTCAACAGTGAAAGTCATAGATAGGTAGGTACAACGCATGTTGGTACCTAATACCAACTTACTAACTAACTTATTATTGGTAGATACCATTTTAAAAGAAAAAGATTATTGCCATTATTGCGCTGGAGAAACTTGATTTTCACATTCAATTCATCAGTTATTTGTATCGTGTCTTTTGATACTCACTCCGGCCGTGAAATTCAGAATAACGAAGGCGGAACCTTATAAAATGCGTCTTGCTGAGACGCTTAAGGCAATAATTTTTTAAAATAAACTTTATATTATTAGGTACCTATCTCAGAAATGGACATCATTTGTGCGTGCCTATATTCCATCTTGCAGGCACACAACTATTTCTTAATGTAGTGTAATAGGGTGGTTGGCTTTAAGAATGCACAATTTCAAAGCAATAAAAATTTGCTGTTAGTACTGTCAGATTATGCACTAATACAGAGAAGCTTTTCGTGTCCGCTATTATTAATTTTTCAAGGATATAGGTACCTACCTAATTCAGGACGAGGCGGTTCGAATGAATCTTTACCCGTAAAATTATTTACAAATTTAATTTTCTTTGTGTAGATAAAGGTACCTAATACCTACACTTAGAAAAAAACGATGAATCGGTAAGGTAATTAATTTTTTTTACACGAGTCGTCGCGTTCAAATAAACAGTTAACACAGGAAGTATCGAATTAGTGACAGCGACAATAGGTACATACCTAACATATTACGAGAGTACAAAAACCTAGGTATAGGTATTTGGTGGTGGGTGTGTGTTTAATTTATTGACGAAGATAGCAGATAGATAGGTACGTATACTCTGGATACATTTATAAGGAATTGACTTTAGGAATCATAAACTAAAGTTAATACCTTTAAAGTACCTGGCATACTTTGTGGAAATTTATGACCCTGTCTGTCTAGCGGTAGGTAAGCAAAAATTTGGTAGGGCCGTACTTAGAAGAAAGTAGGTAGATGCACATTAAAATGCAGGAGTTTCATATTTCCAAACAATATTCTTCCCAGATTCTGCCTATTTCAAAATGACTTTATAAAATAAAATTAATATATCGATGTATTTTATATTACTTTATACTTATTATACCTATAATAAAGTGCAGTTATAGCTACTGAGAAATTGCCGTGTTATTTTAGCTAGAATTGTCTACAATGTTTTTAAATACGGGCCTGTCTGCCGACCGGCAGGTAAACACTGGGTAAACAAGACTTTCCTTCCAGTTGCTCACTTTTACTGCTGTTGTGATTACCTTAATGACGGTCGTTATGAGATAAGCTTAACGTCAATTCCTTATAAATGTATCCAGAGTATACCTCGTACCTAGTACCTAGTACCTATCCTTACATTTTATAGAAAATACCGTGAAGGAAGAACAGAACAAGAGTGAGAAGTGAAAAAGATAAAGGCAATAAATAGCACCACGAACTTGTGAAACGCGATCTAACGGCGCGGCGTCACCGTATAAGTATTTCTATAAAATTCGCGCCCGTTTTTACTATGAAACCATTAAATCTATTAATCGAACCTTCCTCCAATGTACCAGCCAATTTTTGAACTTGTCCTTTTACAAAGCGCTTACGAAAACGCCGTTGAGCAGAGTCATTCACGATGGCGACGCCACGCGGATCCACAGTGTCACGTACGATCTTATACCGTTCGAACATAATCTCAAGATATTGCATAGAATATAATATTCATTATGACCCGAAAGGTTTAATTAAAATGGTACGGTGTAGGAGGAATAAGAATGAAATCACCTTCTGTACCTACGAATAAAAGCAAATATATGAGAGGCATCTCTCGATACTTCCATAGGTACAACTGAAGAGACAAAAAACAAACAAGAGAAACTTAGGTACCTATTATTATTATTTTTTTTTAACCTTTTTACACTATTGTGTAGAGATATGTGTAAATTTGGAAGAAATATTTAACCGCATTACCATAACAAAAGTGAATGATTTATGCCGGGCTAGACAAGCACAAAAAAAAGTTTTCACCGAGGGAGGTGCGAGTTTTGGAATTGATTAATGGTTACAATCGTGGCTGTCTGGAAGACCCCACGACTCCACCTGGTAACCATCGAGAATTTGTAGTCTTTCGAGTGGTGTGCCAGGTAGATAGGTAATTTTGATTAATTATTAAAATAATATAGGTAGGTACGTACCTATCTTAGTAACGATATTAATACAGTTAACGGTACAATATCTAAGTTTACTGAAAAAATCTAAAGTACCTATCTCAAAATGTTGTTATATTGGTAGTAGCTATAGTAGGTCAATGCAGATGTGTGTGTGTGTGTGTGTGTGTGTAAAAGTAGAAACATAAATTCGTGGACTCATTAAAATTAACATCATCTTTTGCCATAGAAACTGCAAGTGTCGATAATTTATGTAAATTGGTTTATCAGCTACGAAGTTGTCTTCATTAATTCACAGCTAACGGTATTGTTAGTAATTGTTGTCATGATGCCATATTATAAATAAGAATTTAAAACGAAACTGCTTTCAGAATAAAAAAAAAAGTAAATAAAGAAAGACATTATTTATTTGAAACCAGAAACTTTAAAGAAAATAATTCTAACTTGACACAGGTGGATATCATAAAAATTATAGATTAAAAAAAGAACTAGTTTTTGTTGCGGTGGTTTTTAATTTGTAAGCATCATCCTGATAGAGTCCCCGCTATTGAGGATACCTAGTATATACCCCAAATGACGAGTTAAGAAACGCTGTCGAGAAGAATTAACGTATCCTTGAGGAGGAGCGAGCCCTCGATGCAGGATCGTCGCCGATATAAAATATTAACGCAAAAGTCGAAGTCGTGCCGCTGCAGAATTCATTTCGGTAACGGGGGCCCCCTAACAAATCAAACTGGAAAGTAATTATTACTTGTCGGTCCTTCTTGCACACGGACGTTTCGTCCCCGGTCGTCTCCCATCGTTCGGCTACTGTCTGCCCGCCTCTTATTAAACCCGAGCGGCCCCTTAATTCAACCTAAATAATTATACAGTCCCTCTTTATCAAACCTGGAAAAATGACCGCGCTCGTGTCCCTATTAAAATCCAAGTAGGTACATATGACAACAAATTATACTACAGTGCACCTTAATGCTTTTTGTTATCAGCGTTATCAATTTCCCCCTAAGAAAATATCTTTCTCAAACCTGGTAGGTATCCTTTTTATAATTCGAATGACAATGGTCAGATAACCCAATTTCCGTTTAAAAAGTTTGGACGATCCATAGATTTGGTATACTTATTGCAAATTATACAGACGTAAACGTAGCACCGTTGGTCGTGGGAAGGGAAGGGACGGGACAACCATAAAATATTTCCATTATCCGTACGCCGTACATAATCATGTAGGTACCTAGTATAGTAGCTAAGTATATAATAGTCATGTGTGTATTTAGATTAATCGTTTCTGTTTTATTAAGATGCTTATTTGGTTGTAGTTCCCACATACTAGATGCTCAGACGCTTCAAAAGAATTCCGTTCCGTTTTTCGTCGCTCCTCAACATCGCCATCGGTTCGATGTAAGAAACTAAATAATTGATGTAGCTACATACAGAACGTCACGGAAACTTAAAACACTTCACTTTAAACGTCAGTAATGATACAACCGCACTTATAAACGGGTTAAAAAGGGTTTTCGTATTGTGATGAAAGGGCATTTTATCTTTATGTTATCCGATTCTAATTTTACGCCGTGATTATTACAGTAAAGCTTTCGGGACGTGTTGTACATAAGATGGTATACCTACCTTTTGGTACGCACGAATCGTCTAGATACCACACCGAGTTTAAAACCTTAGAATCATTCATCTTGTAGCTTGTAGCGTGACAAGTGGAGCCGAGCCGGTCCTACGGCATTAGTTTAACGCCGGAAAAATTTATCTCATCTTGTAAACTCCAAAACAGCTGTAGGAACCGTGTACGCTCGCTGGCCCTGGCACACCGATACAGGAAAGAAAAAAGAAAAAGAAAAAGAAAAAGACGGGCCGATATGTGCGGAAGATAACAATTGAGAATTAAGTAACGCAGTAACGGTTATGTAGGTATCGTATGTAGATACGTCAAGCAAACAGAATTTCTTTCATAAGAACGAAACTACTCGAAAATATATAATGTAGGTATGCTTGAATTTTACAAAGAAATAAAAGCATTTAGATTATAGGTATGTATTAAGTGAATAATTTAGAGTTAGTTGTCTGGTGTGTATGTATTATGTAAGGAGAGATGTACGTAGTACGAGTACATGCAAATTTTGCAAGGCGCGGAACTAGCAGAGAGGATCATTCGGAAGAAGATGGTTTAAATTTATAAACGTTCTCTGTTATTAAAAGCGCTTGCGATTTGGGTTCCTACACGGGTGTACTAGATCTGTATCGGCTTTAAGTATAGAGTGTAGCAAATATGTTAATGTCGACCAAAAAACCAATAATTAAGATAAACGCAGGAATAAAATATTTAGAGGTACCTACCCACCACCCTACCAAGGTTATTTAGGTATCAACTGATATTGTCAAGTGTTGGCTCGAGGGAAATCACCGGTTGCTTATAATTTTGCACCTCGAAAGCGCTCAACTCGGTCCTATTTTTATTACTTATTATTATTTCTTTATCTCTACCATAAGAATCTTTACATATATGTAGGTAGGTACAGACATCCTATCTATAGGTACTACAGGTTCATATCAAAAGTTAATCGTTCATCATCCCAAATTTGATAAAATTATTCAACCACCAAAACGCCATTAACATTTTATTTGTAAGTACTGCTTCCGCCTCACGTTTTCTGCAAACGTTTTTCGTAAAAGGAAATCACTCCTGTTCACCTTCGCTGCAATCGAAACAGCGCAAATAATGAAAAATTGTTTTCAAATGTGTATGCCAAGGCAAAATTTGTTTTGTTAGTAGGTACCTACAGGGGCGTCTAAATGCACGACATTGTTGTGTTCACCTTATTAGAGGAAACACAATTATTGTTTCTTTTTTTTTTTTTTTGATAGCTTTAAGATCGTACGCAAACAACATTCAACTATTGATACATTCATATGTGCGTGTACGTAGGTATAATACACATTACCCACCCAGCACCCAGCACTCAGCGACCTTTGTTTACGTAAAAGATTATTATTAAGATAGATGGCTTCGTTGTCTTTGCCATTCTAATAATAAATAATTGTTGCACGACTTAAAATATTCACGGAGAACGGACACCTACTTAAAGAATTTATTCCGGCAAAGGATAGGGAGATAGATAGGCCGGAGCGGACCTTGGGAAATTTTTTTTTGTCTGGCGCCATTCAATTTGTAAGCAAATGAGAATCGGTATTTAATCTGAACGCTTGTCTCCACTAAATCTTAAACTCGTTTTCATAATGACATTAAACACAAGTTTAATTACACCCTTTCTAAATTGCACCTATAGATAATATTGTACCAATAATATAAACGTGTTTTCCTGTAACTCTTCCTCACTCGAATAGAAGAAATTGAAATATAAGTGATACAAAATTCAAATGGATTTAGCTTCTATCTTTCCACATTCCGTAGAAGAAACGTATAAGCACGTAGCATGAAGTTGAATTGATCCGACAGTGTTGGATGCATGAATATTTAACAGTGCAACTAGAAAGTTAAATTTTTGTTGTTTGCTGGCGTTATTGATAACGAAAGTGACTCGAATTATGTACATACGGTTAGCGGGTTGGCCTGCATAGCCATATTTTCTCACGGTAATTATAACTACATCGACTATAATCCGGAAAACTACATGTACCTAAATAAATAGGTAATTTCCGTGTTCTGTTCAATGTTCAATATTAACTTATTGTTAGATAGTAATAAAATAAAGCTAAGTATTCGACTTTTCCTAATACGGTTTACAACTGATGTCCATTCTTTAAGACTACTACTAGGTAGCTACATATTTATAATTTTTCATTGCGGTACCTACCTATCCAAATTATTAACAAATTAATTATACGGATTAGAAGTGTTCGGATGTTAGGCACCGGCACGGCGTTCATTTGGAAATAATTCAAAAATAATGTTTTGCATAAATTAACATCGTTAATTATAAGGAAACGATACACTTTCAAGTGCGTGTGAATATCAATCAGTGTCTTGTCACATTTTGTAAAGACAACATGTCCGACTAGTTTTAGATTCAAACGGCACGATAGAATCCATCTAATGATATTGGCAGTGCCAGTGTGGATTTCTAACTTACTCTAATCTCAGAATATTTGCAAATTATTATTCCCATCACTTACCTACCTATCTTCATCACAGGTAGGTAGGTAGGTATGTAAATAATTAATTAAAACGCAGGACTTAAAGATGATTCTGAAAGTCACGCTACAACTATGTATTTACCTACAGGCAAAATAGAAAAGTCCTGACTCGTTCCCTGATTCATTACCTATAGACGTTTACTTTTATAACTCCCTCACATACCTATACCTACACATTTGTTACTGGTAGATACGATTTTCTGGGCGAAAAGCTTTTAAAACAGTTTCTGTTCATCGTTATTTAAGTCAAAGGTCATCTAATATGCAAGATGGAGATTTACTGTTCGCGTTGTTAGATAAGATAGCCCTTGGATGATGGAATCACTTTTATTTAAAAAAAAAAATTATGAAATGTTTAAATTTTCTGCCATTTCACGAAGACTGCAGAGATATCAACAGTAAGTCAAGAGACGAACCCGAATCGTTCGCAGAAAGCATGAAGTAGGTAGCTCTCTTTAGACATAACAGTAACACTATACCTACTTTATACGTTACATACGTATCGTATGACTCATTTATTAAATTCGTTTTGTTTCCTATCCCATATAACTAACATCAGCATGATGGATTTACAACCCTTACCTATCTACAGGTAATAACTACTTAATATAGGTAGGTATAACAATTTTAATACAGATAAGAACTGCCAATTCCCAACCTATTTCTTAGAAAATTTAACGTAGGTACGTACGTACCTACCTACAACTGAAATAATTGGAAGTACCTACCTATCTAAAAGAAGCAGGGCAGCGTGGCAACAACGCGTTGTCTTTATAAAACGAACGTTTGTTGCTTGTTGCTGTTGTATTATATCGCCATCGCTGTCGGTTCGGTATTGAACTAGAAACAGCTCAAGCTCTCAAGCTCCTGCTGAGATAAACCTGCTTCATTCTGAGCCAGCAAAAGAGCGCAACGGAGGAGGAGAAGGTGCGAAGTGTGCAAGTTCTGCTTCTACCTATAGGTACCTATCGTTTCATATCTCGATGGACTTTAACAAACTCTCGACCGCTATCGTAGATAAATTGCAGTAGTAAAAACAAAATATGTACTTTTCTCTTTTAGATACCAAATTGCAAACTGATACTTAATTCAACAATTATTTTAGAATTTGTGTAGGTAATAGGCAGGTTAGGTTAGGTGCCTTTTTTGTATACGTACTTATTTTAAAAGAGCGTGCTATAATAATCTGTATAGAAGGATCTCAGCAGGATCTCAGTTTTATGTAGTTCTACCACTTTAAGACTCACACGCAAATAACGTGTACTGTAGGTACATATCCGAACCGAAGCTGACTTGAGGTGCATTCCTGCATAAAATATTCGAATAAATAACTCTTATAAGTACAAATTGTCCTTGTGGCGTAAGCATATCACTTTTTGCTCTTCTATGTTCGTCGATTGGACACATATTTTATAAATAATAGATAATAAATTAAACCAGTTTCAGAAAGAAGGTTCGTTACTTAATCTACTGTTGAAGTCTCTGCGTAAATCTCTTTTTATTATTGTTAAAACTATTAAATATGAATACGTTTCCATAAATAGGTACAATCAATCGTACAACACGGTTAATTATTAAAAGTTTTATTCGAGAATTTTTGGTCCTAAATTTATTTGATGTTAATAAAAATTTGTTTCGTGTGTGTCACAGAAATTGAAGTTCTATCCATTACTACTATATAGGTACCTATACATATATATATATAGGTATATATGTAGATATCTATAGTTATAAGTGTCCATAAATCGCGACTAAGTGTGAATCACAAGGTAAACATAACAAGTATGTGGTCTTTTCTTTTCGGGAAGTTAAAGACCTTACCTATAGGTACCTACGTCTTTCGTCGTTTATTCAAATATTTCGCCTTCTTTTATTATTATTTTTTTTTTGGGTTCTGTGTCCCCGATAATATGCTGTTAATAATGTTAAGCTTTTTCAGCAAATCGCAGTAAAAACGGGAAACGGCTTCAGCTAAACGGTCAGTCAACTGACTAAATGTTTGACCATTTTTCAAGGCGATGGATTCATCATTTAGGCTTAAGTACCTATATAGCTTTCAAATATGTAAATTCTATCGGACATTTATAATACCTACTTCTTCTCTTTTTCATTTTGGCATTAGACATATCTACCTAATATTGGAAAGCGTGAAAAAGTGTAAGCCGTTATTTTCTCATCATTTATTAGAATACCTACCTACCTACTTGATAGTCATAAAAGTAGTTATTTGTTTAAATTCAAAAAGCATCAGCCGTGTAACGTAGCTAAGTACGTTAGATATCTATAGGTATCTACCTACTTATTTGTTGGTAAGTTTAAAAAAAAAAAAAACTTTTAACCATATTAAAATCTTAACGGAAACTCTACAGCTATGATATATGTATAGATAGCTACTGATGCTAAATTCCCATATATGTACATACCTACGAAACAAAATAAGTAATAGTAATCAAGTGAATTTTATCTTAGATATACATCTACTTACCTATAGGTAGGTAGGTATATGTATTTATAAGTATCTAAGTACTTGATGGTTAACGTCTTGTTTGTGAGTTAATTTTTTGTTTGCAATAAGTCTAAGAATGTTTTGATTAAATCGCTTCGAGTGGAAGTCGAGGTGCGTTATAGAAGAGAAGAATAAGTATAATAAAAGAAAAGAAAAGAAAAGAAAAGAAATAACAATAAAACAGCCGTATCCAATTTGACGAGATTCCCACCGCGGAATGAGTTGTATTTGTATTTAAACATCAACAAGTTAGTGAGCTTTTTAAAATTAAGTTCTGGCTCGGAATTAGCATTAAATTTATCAAGATGCACGTTCGTATCCTGCGTTCCGATATCATCGCCGCTCTATCTCAGAATACGATTAGAAACAGATACTGCCATTTCTTCGAGTTAGTGATCCGTAAACTTAGAGTGGTGCTGCTCGATAATAATGAATGACTTGCAACTTAGGTACTCGACGACTAGAATGAGTACTAATAGAGGCTAACCTAAATCTAACCCTGTATAGGTAGGTACCTACCTACCTACCTACCTACTACATGTACCTATATGTATGTAGGTATGTGTACCTACATGCGGTCGAATCCAGCCAAAACGGCAATCAGAACAAGATCTCATCACGACCAACAATGAGTCTCAGAAATGGCATAGGTACAACATCAATAACTAATCTTAAAAATGAATCCCAATGTGTACAGAACCCATCACAAAATAAATGAAAGAAAACATTTTGTTATTCGATTTATGAAAATTAATAGATATAAAAATAGCTGCCTTTTTTTTGTGGGTCTTTACTTTTTTGATCACCACACAAATCGTGGTTGATATAGTATACCTAAGTAGGTAGCGCAACGTTTTAGAATGATGTTGAGTTTTCAAGAATGACCTATACAATCTTCAAACTTTTTGGAGAATGCTTTCGAATGTTCCGGACATTGCAGCTATTAGCGAATAGGTATAAGAAAAAAAAAATGTTACCTACAGTTAGTTAGATTTATATTGACTTTTTGTAAGTTAAAAGGCTTATTATTTACCATAAGACAGGATTGATTATTAACGTAGCTATCAGTGGGATGTAACGAGTGTTTAGCGACACAGATTTCGCTGGTATCGCAGCGAAGACATCTATTTTAATTTGCATTCTTTCGTTTGCATTTTCAGAAATTCCGTCTGACATTGCAAAATGCTCGGTCTCTCGTGATGCGGCCACACCGGCCGCGGCCCGAGCTTTGTTGATGCTCTGACCGCTCCGCTCGCGATCTCTTTTTCTCTCGGTCTCTGTCGTCGCGGCCAAATAATTAAAGTTACCGCACGGTCGATCGCCCGATTCTTGCTAATTAGACAAAGAATAAAACGACGAACAAACGGGAGACCAGAGCCTGTTAACCAACATTAAGATTCCGCGGAAGAAATATGACGTGTACCTACCGTTAAAAAAAAAATAGTCTGACAGGAAAAGTTAAACGTTCCGAGATGCTGGAACAGAGATAGCAGATTTCGCCACGTTCTCAAAAAAAAAAAAAACAGAGAAAAGAAAAAAGTAAGCAAACACTACCTTTACTTTTACTCTTAAGTGTGCCTACACATAATTTAGCCTTCTTCAGGTATTTGCAAATACATAATATCAATAAATGATCGCACTTGTGTATTCTCACATACCTAATTATTGTCGTTTCTGTTCTCTTATTGAAAGTGAAAACCTTTTCGATATTTATAAATATTACCTACCTACCTAAGTAGGTACATATTAAAACATAGGTACGTATCTATCTATGTATTGTTTTTCGCTGCCTTAAATAAGAGATTATCTCCGTCAACGATTGACGTGAACAAACGAGTGATTTATTAGGTATTGGTACAATATATTAGTTAATCACCGTCTCATTGATGGCCGTGACAACCGCAAACTAGGAAAGTATAATTGAATCAATTAAAAGGTAAAATGTGCAACTGTTGTTGTTGTTGTTGTTGTGTTATAATTTTCTGTCATCGGACATCGGGCAATGGGCATCGAGTTCGGACACCTACTACAAAGTGCAAAACGAGTTTTTGTCGAAAGATATTAACATGGTACGTCTAATTGTCGTTTCAATTACTTCAAGACTTACACACCGCGGATCGAGTATTAAACGTCGTGTACATTTATTGAATTCTCATGCAAGACTTCACCCAACCAACTGCCATCATCGACGTTTGAAAATGTTTATTTATTCATGGAATTCGCGGTGTGTGATGTCAACGTGCGAATCGTTATATTTCTATCTATGTATGTTATGTAGGTACCTAGGTAGGTACTTATTCTTTCGTTAAATATTTTATTTATCTATTCGGGTTTTGTTAACACTGCAATGGTACCTATAACAACTATCGTTTAGAGAATAGTCACTTGTACTTATGTATTTCAACACAACTTCTACCCTAAACAAAATAATCTATAAGTATTAGTTAACTAATAGATACTAGAACTCTATGGTGTTTCATCTTCTTTTTCTAATACCTACAAAAAGTCTATTTTTTACCTAATTTGACTATGAACAAAAATAATAAGGTCACTGTAGATCAACTTCAAATATTAGAAATGCTTTTTTAGACAATTAAAAAAATTAAGAATTGATGACTTTTCATAATGTTGAATTTTTACTTCAGGTTCGTTTTTTCATCTACCGTTGTAGTCTCTGTCTCTGTATTTAAAATAAGTATAAAATGTTTCTTTATTTTTAAAAATACCGAACTATTTCCATTAGGTAGAATTGGCTATGAGTTTGAAAGACATTTAGAGCCTATTCTATCAATTTTACGTCATATCTTTCCGACTGTTAATCGCCTTCAGGATCAAATTTAGATTAGATTTTGGGATTGAATTTTTAATTGAGCAACGTGTGTAAGTGTATGTGTCCCTCTATAGATATAGGGGTATTGCTTTGCAAGCGTCTTAAGTCAATGTTTCAATGTTCTATTGTGTGTAAATTTGCAACAAAAATATTACGTAACAGTGCCGCACTGTTAAAAGAAAGACATTAGATTAAAATTAGCGATAACAGACAACACAAACAGAATATTATTTAGGGATATACCTACCTACTACCTAGGTAGGTACTTACAAATATCATATCATAGGATCTACGTTTTTACTGTTTTTGTGTTTAAGTAGATATCAAAATAAAATTCTGTCTAGTGAACTATTCGACATCGTAAAATTTAATATCCTTAGTGCCAGGTATAGGTATTGGTTGCTTTATAAACGTTAATTAATGAGCAATTAGTCGCAATAAAGATTAATTGACGCGCAAAACTGAAAGGATTTTCCTTTTGAACTAAATATATTTAAGTAACTTTGTTTTTTCTTATTAGAAGGCGGACAGACAGATGCAGCAGCAAAAAAAAAGTAAAATTAAAATGTGACATTGGAATTTATTATAATTTTTGCTTCTCCCAATAGAATAGATGTTGGAGAGGATAAACAAAGACATTGTTGTTTAAAATCAGAATGTTGTTGCAATATAGTGGCAACGGACACGATAGTTATTTGAGATCTGGGGCAACCGAGTTTTAGATAAATTAATGCTGTTAGCCTTTGCTTGCGTCTGTTGCTGTTGCATAACCTAATAAAGGCGCCAAAGTTCTGCATACTACAAGAAATGTTCGCCCACATTCATGTAACCTTGCCACATTGTAGGTAACTTATAATAACACAATTCTTGTTTATTAGCTATTCTGTTTAGATAATAATATGTACCTGGAAACTGCAGTCGATTCTTCTGCTCTGGCTATTATTACCTATGTACCTATACTACTTACTTATATGTACCGACACATACAATACGGAAACTAAACTAAATAGAATTGATAATTTGCTATTAAAGTTTCTCTATTTCGAGGAATTTTGTGATATTAATTAATTTCGAACATTCGAACACATATCTCTTTTTGAGAAAAATAATGCTCTCCGGTTTCCTGCAGCAATTACGATCATGAGATTATAATAAAACAAATAGGTAGGTACCTAATAATCTACCAATTTCTCAATCTGTTACTATTATAACAATGTTTTAATAAGTAGATATACTACCTAATGTAGTTTTATAGAGCTAGTTTTTAGCTTTCGCAATTCAGACTCCTTGTTAGTTATACCTACTTATCTACTGTACTTAGTATTAGGTATATAATAAGTAGGTACCTATAAGGTAGAGATAAAGGTAAGGCAGTTGGCTTTAATTGTGCGGAGGCTTTTAAATGTGGGCCGAAGTATTTGTAAACAGCTGTCGAAGAATATTAATGACCTAGCATGTCTTTCCTTCCTATGCGACCCGGCCGCAGCTTTTAGAAAATATTAGGTAAATTATGTGCTTTTTATTCATGAATTTTTAGGAAGAAACGTTGTAGGTACCCACATTCCGAACCACCTACATCATTGCATTTTTCCAACTTTAAAGTCTATCTCTTGTACAATTCTACCACAATTCGATTTGAATGAATGATTCTGGAAGAGTTGAATTTAAATAAATAAAACACAGTTGAAAAATGTAACAAACAGTTTAATTTGCTGATTATAAATTATTCTAACTGTGCTTTATTTATATTAATTCACAAATAATCAGAAAAATTTTGAACAAACTTTCGATGATATTTATTTTACCAATAAGAGTGCAAATGCCAGAACAAAGTAACATTAAATTTAGCAAAAGTCGTATGAGGAATTGTCACATGTTCGCATTCCATAAGGACATTGTTACGGGTATGGGTAGGTAGGTATAGGTAGGTATATAGGTACCTTTCTAAAATGGTCAAACGGCGATACGCGAACGCAGCACCGCGCCGTGCTATTGTAGACTCAACATAATTATAAAACTGTAAACTAATTACTTGATATTTGTTACAGGTGAGTGAGCGCATAGCATAGCCAGTTGTTCGGAAAGCAGTTAAATTCATCCAGAACGTAAAGTTCTGCAATAAAATCTGTTTAAACGCCCCATTTGTAACGTGGACGGTCCGAGCGAGTGTATGATGCTGGTGGTGGTGGTGGTGGTGGTGCTGTATCATATACCTACTGCACATGCACACGGATTGAACGGAGCATTACCTCTACAGAAGTGAGCTTTTTAATAATACCAATACGTAAATTAGCCAGTATGGAAAGATTTACAAACGTCTCATTGTGTTCTCTCTAGCTCTAATAAAAACGAGCCAACATTTAGTAATATGCTACGGAAACAAAAAGCGACTGGACTATTAAGTCCTGTTTCAAAACATGCGCTTTAATTAAGACCAATTAACTTTCAGCCTTACGACTAACAATTACAACTCAATTATCGCAATAATGTCTAATAAAAAATTCCTTCTAGGTAGGTACATGGGTACGACTCGATTGAACCACACAAGACTTATTTAACACGGACACGAACAAATACAAACATTCGCTAATAAATAATTATTTTCACTTGATCTGTTATTCTTCATTAAATTGAAACAATTCAAATTTCATAACTGAGTACCTAAGATTGATAAAGCGTAGTACGACATGTATCTATATACCTACTTATATAGGTAGATACATTTTGGATTAATCGTTTATAAATTTAAAAATTTAGTGATGCATTTATCGTATCATAAGTCAGAAATGATGGTCCTTTCTCATCTTGCAAACTCATCAAAATTCAGAATTACCTATAAAAATTTGTTATGGTAAGTAAAGTATTACCACTATTACGTTCTTTTAGAATTTCAGAAAATGAATTATTATTTAATAAATTACATTTGAGGGAATTATTTTTGCGAAACGATTAAGCTTCGCAATAAATTATTTAATCATTATCATATAGGTACCTATGTATGTTCTTGTTCCGATTAGGTACGGTTTTCAGTTTGATTTATTTTGTTCTTTGGCCGTTTACGAAGGCCAATTTTGCCCGCGATAACGCCCATATTCATAATACCTACGTAACAACGTAAATTAGCGGATCGTTACGTAAAGTATTTATGGAGAGCATATAGAGGGTAAAAATATAGGTACGTACAATAATCGACTAGGCCGGTTAGGATACGTACGTACGTACGTAAGACAAAAGGACAACAAAAAGCTTCCGAAACTGTAGACTAATTCATGCAAAAATGTAAGTATTATCGATGGCGAACGCGAACTGACAGTAAGACGATGCCCGAGCTGCCAACAAATGAATTTATCTTATGTGCAATCTGCATCTACACGGATGCAATTACGTTAGGATCGCCCGGAGGACGACAAGACGCAGATATCCGCGATACGTGTAAAAGAAAGAGACCGTGAAACTGCTCAATGGACTATAAAACGAATGGGCGGCACCGCAATTATTAAACCGTTTCCAAAAAGATGACCCGACCAATAATATACAGCTGAATATCAAAATGTACATCGACACGTACAGGAAAGGTGCCACGGGCGCACAATTTCAGAGCCGATCGACCGAACGCCACAACGCAACGCAACGCAACGTAACGTGTTGTGTTCGTAGTTGCTCGACGTTGCTCGTTCCTGCCCCTGCTGCTGAAATGACCGCAGCAGCAGCAGCACTCACCGATGATCCCTCACAGCCCACAACCTCAATATGTGTATTATAACTACACATAAAAAAAGAACTCATTCAGTCAGATCAGTCCGTTTGAAAGGAGAAGAAATCATCTCGCTCAGTTGCTCTCGGTAAATGACCGACAACAACCTCTTATAACTATTAGGTAGTTAAAATCAAAATGACAGATGTACAACTTTATTTCCATAAAATGTCACCGAATTATCTACCTACGAGCCTGTATTACTTAGTTGGTAAAAAAAAAATAGAAAAAAAACTAGAGGTACATCGATTTTTTAACTAAATTTTTTTTGAAAAAGGCCTGCCCTGACGTTTCTGCTGTACCTACTTACTATAGTTTTTTGTAAGTAAACCTTACGTCAATGGTATGCCACCGATGGGCGAGAATGGAAAGAAGATGGAATCGGTACCTAATAACAAGAAGAAAAAGAAGCAGGAGCATAGAGCATGAGTATCGGAAAGAGAAAAGCACAAAAGCACAAGCGTAACATTGTACATTCATTTCAATATAACAGCCTTTTCATTTGGGTCGTAAACATGGACAAACAGGCCGGTTCACAATACACAAACGGCCTTAGACTTTCGTGCCTCGAATGCACTAAATAAATTCAGTTATAATTTACCATTGTTTCGCGTCTGGCAGAGACCTTGCGGGAACAAGCCGCACCGGGCCCCGCGACGTTTCGCGTTCAAACTCACAAAAGCGTTATTATATCAGGCGAAATATGTCACGGCAACTCAAAAAACCACAACGATCCCATGTCCTATGTCCCATGTCATATGTGTCCGTCAGTGGCTGACCCTCGTTCGAAACGTGTGTTGTCAACGTCGCATCGGGGAGATGAAGGAGAAAAAAATTCACCCGGCCGTTTTACGACCGCCGTTCTTTACGTACCGTACCATTCTACCACCGGTGTAGGTAGGTACCTACCTAACTATATCATCGAAGAAACGTTGTCGCAAACACGTTCGCTCTATACAAAAAATTGGATATAGTTCCAGTTAGGAAACGGCGACAGAACAAATTTAATTTGTACACTATTACTCCAGCAAAAATTCAACGAAGATTATACAAACATAAATGCAAACAATATTCGCATAACAAATTTATTTCAATTTGTTTTGCAAATAACCGTTACCGGTTTATTAGAAAAACAAAATCAAAGAGATACATACTTTACACATGCAGAATCGACCGCAAAATGTCTACTAGGTACTTTTATTACTCTAGACCAAGACCATCTTTTCTTTAATAGGTAATGTACATAGGTATGTTGGTAGAGAGTCAGTCACTTTTGGTCTACCGATTGACGATTTACCGTTGATGACAAATTAATAAGGCAGTTTAGTCTAGTACGTTGGAAAGACATGTTAAAAATATTTTATGGAAATTTGATGGCTTGTTCTGCAATATACCGCCTCCTGCCACAAGAATTTCCTACAGCTGCCGGTGTAAGTTTATAGGACATTAATTATCCGGTTTGCATTTATTGTTGATTCTCCTTGTACAAAGGTCAAACCGTAAAATTTTATGGCGAAACCAACTAAAATCATACTGTTACTCACAGCACCAGGAACCTAAGGGTTTTCTTTTATATTTTCGTTATATAATACGTCCTATAGGTATAAATCGTAGTTAAATTTAAAAATTAAAATTTAACTATCGTCACGTGTGTACATTTTTAGACAGATCGCGAGTATGTGTGTATTAGTATTTAGCGTTTCTTTTGTTTACCTACGGAATATTTTCCATTCGGTCAAGTTACCGTAGTTGCAAAAGCAATTAGTAATCGAAGACACGATCTACGACACTTAACAGGTCGCATTTGCATGTGACTATGGACAAGTTCTTGCACACGAACTGAGCAAAGTTTACAAATATGCAACATTGTTCGTGCATGATTAAAAGCGTGAAGAGAGACCAGAATTTGCCGATACATATATTGGTACATGTTACGGTAACGTCCAAACGCACGTATGTACCTATCTATAAAGAAATATATGTCTGAGTCAATAATATAAAACGAAATAAATTTTTATATCTCGATACGATTTATTTTCCTATACCAAAGAGGGTACGGTACCTAGTTCACCTTTTGAAGAGCGACTAATAAACAAAAATTCCCTCTTACAGTCAGTGGTTTTGTGTGAATTATTTGGTTTGATCAAATGACGACAAATTCTACACGCCTTAATTTCGATTTATCGTATTTTTGAATAGATTTAAATTTTATATAAATCGGAGCGTTATTTACAATAGTTTTCATAAAAAAGGTAGAGAGATAGAGAACGCCCCGATTCCTGTCTTTCAAGTGCAGCGCTTTACATAAAAATTTGGAATAGTTTTATGGCTCATAAATTCGAAAATTCGAAACAAGACACACCTTTTATGTCGTAGAAGAATGCTATAATTGGTTCCTATTCTAAAATAAACTCTACCAACATACATAAACTTACGTATACCTACGTGTATTGTATATGCTAATAAGAAAAAATACAAGTGACGATTTTCACATTTGAATAAACGATAAAGCGCCAAACGTAATAAGTACCTACATATATCGTAATACATAAATAAAAAAAAATCGCGTAGTTTAGTAATGTATTTCGTCGAGGTCAATAATGGTTCTTTCACATGTTCGGTGATAAATGAAGGGAAGAAACGTCACGGATAACGTGTAAATTGCACCAATTTAATTATATTATCGGGGCGTAATTTGGTGTATTTGGAGAGACTCATTGTTACCGCGCTCAAAATATTGCCTTATAATGAATGACCCAAGCAAGCTACTGGCGTGCTCGCTCCGTCTGCATCTCGGATCATCTATCAAAGTCTAGCACTCACTCGACGGATGGCCTAATATTTTTTTTCTTTTGCGACCAAACCAGTTGCTCATCATTATTACGCGAACTAATCGCATTGTTTTGCCTTGACGAGTACTCCAAGTTATAATGAATTCGGTGAAATTTCGCGCTTTGTAAACACTAATCCGTTAATATCACCTTAACCAATCTTAAAGGTAGTGCAGCATCCTTTGAGGGTCATGTTTACATTTTAATTTTTATTTACCTAATAACATCAAGAACAAGTGGTCACCATGTCAATAGAAAATTAAAAATAACAGTACAATATCAAAAAGTTTCCCTAACTATATCTATAGGTATGCAATAGGGGGTTATATGGACCGAAACTTAAAAGTGTATCTTTAAAAGTGATGTTGGGTAAATAGTTAACGTTAATAACAGCAGCTTGATTTATGCTAAATAAAAGCCATAAAATCGATAATGTTTACAATCTATCGCATCGTCTGATAACTTTGTAAGACGCAAAATCAAAAAAGGTTTAAAACTTTATATAGTTATGTAGAGGTGCATAGGTACATAGATGGCTAACTATGTAAGCAACATCTGGCATGAGGAAAGTGTCACGGAACGCGTCTCGTTCAACTGGCAGGTAATTTCCTAGGAGGAGTAATAAAAAATTGACAAATTACAAATTATGTGGGAATACGAATGGTGTAGCCATAACGGTAGACGCCATAACTAACGTATAATTGTTAGTTAGTTGTCTGTGTGCTGTGGAAACAATTCTCGAATTTTATTAAAGGAACTGAACGTCCGCGGGCCTGCACGAAGCAGTGATAGTTTCACGTCCACGTCCACGACGAGCAACTCACCTACGCTACGGATAGGACCGACCCATAGAGAGGCAGGCCGACTATTCAATGGTACATACTATCCCACAGTAATCATTTTCTACTACTTATACATGCATTGGTAAATAATGCTGTAGTTTGTGGCAAAAGTTAATCAAATCTATGCAAACGTCAAAGACTGAAATTCGATACGATCTAAAGAAAAAAATCAAAGAAACTGAATAATTTACGAATACTTTATCCACGATTGTAATATCGCATGAATAGGTTGTAGTTTCTTAGAAATCGAAAGCAAATCAAAGATAAAAGGTGCAACCTAATGGAAATAGGGCAACGGCTTTATAAATTATTAATTCACTTTCTTTCTCGGTCTTGGCCGTTTCTTCCCACACTCGAGCATCCTTCCTACTGTCAATATGCCCGTGTGCATACCGAACAATTTCTAATTCGTTTCGTTCCCTTGAATGTTGTGTTGTGCATGCGGTTGGGTTGTACGTGTATTTTAATTGTAGTTCTCTCCCGGTTCCTGCGGCAGCGGTCGTCCAAACGAGTCGCGAGTCACGCTCTTGCCGGTCTTACGTTTGTCGATAGTCCGGTATCCTGAGTAAATCGCAGGGCCGCCGACCACAACTGGTCGCGAATGAATAATGTATTTCATATTTCTGGAATTTTTAGAGCCGCAGGTCAAAGTGCTATCGAAGTAATGTACTTAATATGATAAATAGGAGAATAATTGACTCCGTGGTAGAATCGTACGAGTACCTACCTATTCATTCAATGTTCGAGCAAGATATAACGACATCCTTTAATGACTGATCCTATACGATATAAAAAATACGGCAACGTTCAACAATACACTCCGAAATACGTAGATGTGTATCTGGGTGTAGGTAAGTACATAGGTACCTACATCTAATTGAAAATTTAATTTTCTATTCTTGTAAATAGGTAGGTACCTACCTAGCGTTCTACTTACTACATTTATTATTACTTAGGTACCTATGCAACCTATCCATTAGCTGAGATAATTGCCATGTCTTAAGTGTAAAATTGTTTTCTCGTTGTTCATTATATTTGTTTACATACCTACATTTATTCGCCGATAGCCTGTTGGCGTTGACACTCGGTAAAGTTAATTATACAGCTTCGGCCCTGATATGATTACTAATTCGATTATAATACCTATAGTTTTATCTACGACAAATAAATTTATTGCATACTACTCCATATAGATGCTAAAATAATAATCTCCATCATTCATTATATTATTACTTGATTTTATTTTACTTAAGTAATAACTACAGCCGGATTAATTTTTTTGTACTGATGCTTTCAGAAGCTAGAAACTTTTGAAATGAATTATAGATCGGTACCTACCTGCATATGTACGTCAAATTGCGAAGTCATTACCTACTTAGTTTAAACTAACTATTGTGCATAGGTACGTACATACGTAGATCGTATGTACGTATGTAGGTAGGTATTTACTTATGTTCGCACGTAAGTATGTACCTGTTTCGTATGACATACATGTACATGCAATTCAATTTAAGTTTAATTTTTAGTTTCATCTTTTTATAAATTTGTTATTTGTATTTCTTCAAATTTCTATTCACTATATCTATCTATTGTTCTTTTATTGTTCTATTTCCTGTCTATTCATTCAATTCCGAGTTTGTCGATTTTACGAGTTGCCGTTGTAAATAGTTGAACCCCTGCGTGGGTATTTGTCGTTGTCGATTTTATGATTTGCCGTTGTAAATAGTTGAACCCCTGCGTGGGTATTTGCCGATTTCTGATCATTACTGTATTTTCCCATCCTTTTGGTATGTCCAGTTCTCAGTCCTTCAACTTGTTTTTGTAATAATATAACGTCCTTCTTGCAACCCTCACTTCTTGCCCTTTCTTCACAGCTATTCAAAAAACCTTTTTTCTTGGCATTCTCTACCAGTCTTTAATCAGCAGTCTTAATAGCCAGACCAATCTATCCTATTTCTCTTCGATTAATATTCAAGTTCCACAACAATTTCGCGTCTCAATATAATTTCTATGTCTACTTTAATCATAATAATATAAATGTAAATAGTGTAATATAATCATAGTAAACTGATTCAACAAACAAACTCTTATCAATTTCCATCAACCAAAAAATATACCCTAATAATAGTAAAATATTGTTAGGGACAAGTAACATGGTCCTTCGAGCCGGATTATTAGTGGGCTTTTTCAGTGAAAAACGCTATTAACAATAATCCACAAGTGATTGTTTATTTCAAGTAATTTCTGAAAGTACTACTTGTACGCGTGTTAAGTTTGTTGTGTACAAGCAGATTGTGCCACCTTCCTTACGGATACGATCAACAATATTTCTACTAGAACTTCACGTCCAACTCAATTTTTTGTTATCAACTTTATCGATCATCTGTCTACTTCAACTTCTCGTCTCATGTGTCCAGTGAACAGGACTTCTTCTACAAGGTAGGTCTCAATTGCTCAATCACCAATTTTTTTTTATACCTTGGTTTATCGATATACCTTTCCCTTTGTTCAAAACCATGACTTCTGAAGACGAAACTTTAGCATCTCTTAAACGTCGACGTGGTGAAATTAAACGCAAGGTCACCTGTCTTCGTAAACTTATAAGCGCTAAAACCGGCGAAATCGACATCGAACAAATTCAGTTAAGAGTCGAAACATTAAGTGATGCTTTTAATAATTTACCTGTCCTTCATGAAGAAATTCTAAGGCTAAATCCCGACAATGAAGAAATTCACGTTAAGGAATTAGAAGAGATTGAAGAAAAATATTATTCTGTCGTTGCTGATAGTCGCCGATTAATAAATAAAGGTAAACCTGGAACCAATTCTCCACAATTAAGGTTACCTGAAATAAGTCTACCAAAATTCGACGGGAATATTGAAGAATGGCAGTCATTCCGTGATAAATTTCTTTCTCGAATTGGCAACAACAGTAATATTTCAAAAATTGACAAATTCCAATATCTACAAGCGTCATTAATCGGTAGGGCTGCGCGCGCCATCGAAGCATTAGAAATCTCAGAAGAAAACTACAAAGAAGCTTGGGATATTTTGTCAAATAAGTTCGACAATACAAGAAAGGTTATATTACGTCATTGGTCAATTTTACATAACCTTCCCAAATTACAAAAGGATACACCGGCTGCGTTAGACGAATTAACGGACAAATTTAGGCAACATATTAGAGCCTTAAAGGGTTTAGGTGAGCCAGTTGACGAATGGCATAGCTGTTTAATTTTCCTGATTCTTTCCAAGGTCAATGACATTACTAAATACCATTGGGAGACCACCTTGACTGATAACAAAATGCCCGAGCATACTTCGCTTCTGGATTTTCTAGAAAAACGCGGTACTTGTTCTGAGCAATATTCTAAACCAATTCATAAACCGCATGACAACCACCGATTCAATGTACCTCGACGAAATCAGTCAGCTGGTCAGTCATTCCTCTCGACGAAACACAAGAAATCTGCGTATCGAAACAACTACAATCCCCTACCTACCTCTTCTACCGTAAGTCAACAATCCGCTCCATTGTCTGACGTACGATCTTGCCCAATTTGTCAAGAGTCTCATGCAATTTACAAATGTCCAAAATTTCTGAAATCATCGATGGAAGAACGAATCAAATTAGTCAAGAATACAGAATTATGCTATAATTGTCTAGGCAAGGGTCATTCCTTTAATGATTGCAAGGCCGGAACCTGTCGTAAATGCAGTGAAAAACATCACACATTTTTACATGTAGAATCGTCACCGCCTCCTGTAAGTGATGAACCCTCTAGATGACTACAATCGGGTCTTGTCAAATCGCTGTCAATCGAAACTCCTACCAATGATATTATTCCCACGGCATTACTCCACATACTAGATAATTCTCAAACAAAGGTGTTATGTCGAGCTATAATAGATACAGGTTCGACAGCAAATTTCATCACCGAAAGTTTAGCGTCTCGTCTCAATCTTTCCACGCAATCTTGCTGTATACCAATTGGCGCCTTAAACGATCTAAACACTATCTGTAACAACTGGCTAAGTGCCACTATTTCTTCTCGTACCAACAATTCTCTGAAAACTATAAATTTTCTCGTTGTACCTCAAATTAGTCAATCCATTCCTGATCAATTTATCGATTTTCAACGTTTCCAATTCCCAAGAAACGTCAAGTTGGCTGACCCGGAATTTAATAAACCTGCACCTGTTCAACTACTACTAGGCGCAGGTGTTTCTCTATCATTACTGTGTGTCGGGCAACAAAAATTATCTAATCAGGGGCATCCCCATTTATATCTACAAAAAACCCTATTAGGCTGGGTAATTGGTGGCAGTCTCGCCACAGTCGACCAAATTCATCAAACCTTTTGCAATATAACCAACATCCATTACAACATGAATCGATTCTGGGAAATCGAAGAAGGTACCACTGTCAAACATCAATCCGACCAAGAATTAGATTGTGAAGAACATTACAAAAACCATGTAACGCGTGATGACAAAGGAAGATTCGTAGTTGCACTTCCTTTCAACAACAAAAGACAACAATTAGGTTCGTCACGTAACATGGCACTAAAAAGACTACTAAGCCTCGAACGAAAATTCAAGAAAGACAACTCCTTCTTTCTACAATACAAATCCGTAATCGACGAGTACATTCAATTAGGACATATGGTTCCGATTCCTGGCGAACCTGCAGATGGATTTTTTCTTCCCCACCACGCTGTGTTTAAAGAATCCAGCTTAACAACCAAGCTTCGAATAGTTTTCGACGGATCCGCGGCGTCTAGTACAGGTGTATCTCTCAACGACGTCCTTATGGTTGGTCCAATAATTCAGGGTGATCTGTTTACCTCGGTTATTCGTTTTCGTATACCAAATTTCCTAATAACAGGTGATATCGAAAAGATGTACCGACAGATAATAGTACGAGAGGAAGATCAAAAGTACCTGCGTCTTTTATGGAGGCGAACTAATGGTTCCATCGTAACTTATCAATTGACTAGAAATACCTTCGGGCTTGGTCCAGCTTCATTTTTAGCCATTAGAACGATACATCAATTAGCAGACGACGAACAGCACAATTTTCCCAGAGGTGCGTCCAGTTTGAAGGAATCGTTATATGTGGACGACTTTCTGGACGGCGGTCGAACCATTGAAGAAACTATCCAGTTGCGCGACGAGGTCGTCAATATTTTAAAATTAGGTGGATTCAACTTACGACAATGCGCATCCAACTCGCCTACAATCCTAGAGGGACTCCCTGACTGTAGCATCAACAGACAGCTACATGATAAAAATAATTCAACCTTGAAAACGCTGGGTTTATATTGGAATTCAACCGAAGACAAGATACATTACACCGTCAAACCAATTTCTGTTCCATCTGTCGTCACCAAAAGAATAATTTTCTCTGAAGTGTCCAAGATTTTCGACCCTTTAGGTCTCCTCAATCCAATCATTGTTCCCCTTAAATTACTCGTTCAAGAACTTTGGAAACTTAATTTACATTGGGATGAATCCCTCCCCCTGGAAATATTTTCTAGATGGCTCACGTTTGCTGATCAACTTCCCCTACTTAATTCCATTTCATTTGAGAGGCGTATTGTACATCTCAATCCGATCAACGTTCAGATGCACTGTTTTTGCGATGCCAGTGAAAAGGCTTATGGTGCTTGTATTTATATGCGGTCAACCGATCAATATGGAAATGTGAAGATTAGGCTTCTTTGCGCTAAATCCAAGGTTGCTCCCATAAAGAACGTTCAAACAATTCCCAAACTTGAATTGTCTGCAGCCAAACTACTAGTAAATCTCTATGAATCTGTTAAGGCCTCAATCCCTAACATCGATAGAGTAACTTTCTGGACTGATTCAATGATTGTGTTACATTGGATCAACAAATCACCCAATCTTCTTCTGACGTTCGTAGCCAACCGTGTTTCAGAAATACAATCAAAAACCGATCCAGCACATTGGAAACATATTCGTACATATGATAATCCAGCTGATATATTGTCGCGTGGTGTTACTCCTCAAGAATTTCTCAAAAAGGACATTTGGAGATACGGCCCAAGTTGGCTAGCCGGGGGAGAAGAAGAATGGCCAATTCAACCGGTAATTTCAAGCTGCGAAGAAGTTCCTGAATTACGTAAACGGACCTGTCTACTTTCTAAACAACAGGACTTCAGTATACTGTATCGATTCTCCTCATTTCATAAATTACAACGCATCATAGCATGGTGTCTACGATTCAAAAGGTTTAAGAAAACAAAGGGTCCCATAAGTATAGTAGAACTTCGAGAAGCATCATCAACTATATTAAAATTATTGCAACAATGTACATTTTACCCGGAAATTTCAAGTATTCGAAAAAACTTGCCGGTTAGTAACAACAGTCCTTTATTGTGTCTTCAACCATTTTTAGATGAAAATGGAATATTGAGAGTTGGAGGCAGACTTAAAAATTCCCATCTATCATATAATCAACGTCATCCAATTATTTTGCCCAAATCTCACCACATCACTAAATTAATTATCCAGCAAGAGCATTTAAGCGGCTTACATTCAGGTATAAAAGCAACTCTTGCGAACTTACGCTTAAAATATTGGCCGATTGACGGTAATAATCAAGTTCGTCATATCATTCGTAAATGTATCCGTTGTTCTCGTTCCAATCCAATACCGGTTAACTACGTCATGGGAGATCTACCTGTGGTACGAGTCACCAAGACGCGTCCCTTCCTAAACACTGGAATCGATTACTGTGGACCTTTTTATATAAAAGAAAAAACGATTCGAAACAAAAACAAATTAAAGGTCTACATGGCCATTTTCGTTTGCCTTGTTACCAAGGCTGTCCATATCGAAGTTGTTAGCGATTTGACAACCGAAGGCTTTCTAGCTGCTTTACGAAGATTTATCTCTAGAAGAGGTTTATGTAAGTCTTTATATTCTGACCATGGGACTAACTTCGTTGGAGCCCATAACGAATTAAAAGAACTAGATCAACTCTTTAGCACAGAACAACACAATACAAACGTTAACGATTTTCTTGCTCATAAGGGAATTAACTGGAATTTCATCCCTCCACAATCTCCACATGTTGGTGGTATTTGGGAAGCCGCTGTCAAGGCTTTCAAACATCATTTGCGTAGAGTCATAGGTTTTGAACTCCTATCCTTTGAACAATTAAATACCCTAACGATAGAAATAGAAGCCATATTGAATTCCCGACCATTAACGACTCTCTCCTCAGATCCCAACGATCCTATATCCATAACACCTTCCCATTTCCTTATTGGTGATTCTCTAGTGAGCCTACCAGAGGAAAATTATGTCGACATTCCAACAAATCGTCTTTCTTACTGGCAACTCATTCAGAAGATGAAACAACAATTTTGGACCCGATGGCAGAAGGAATATCTTTCTGAATTGACTACACGATCCAAATGGAAAAAGGGAGAGCATTCCATCAACAACGGTTCCGTTGTACTCATCCGCGACGATAATCTTCCATCTCTGCAATGGCGCCTTGGAAAGGTTGTAGAAACGTATCCCGGTCCTGATGGCGTGATTCGCAATGTGCGCGTTAAAACGGCTAGTGGCGAGTTAACTCGCAATGTAAAAAGGTTAGCCCCATTACCAGTGGATTTTCACAGTGAAAGTGTCGAAGGAACTTCACATAATTTAGAATCTAGAAAATAAGTATTTACAATTCCAATAAGAAACTTGATCGTTTGTCTCTCAACCGGGGGAGTGTTTCGTATGACATACATGTACATGCAATTCAATTTAAGTTTAATTTTTAGTTTCATCTTTTTATAAATTTGTTATTTGTATTTCTTCAAATTTCTATTCACTATATCTATCTATTGTTCTTTTATTGTTCTATTTCCTGTCTATTCATTCAATTCCGAGTTTGTCGATTTTACGAGTTGCCGTTGTAAATAGTTGAACCCCTGCGTGGGTATTTGTCGTTGTCGATTTTATGATTTGCCGTTGTAAATAGTTGAACCCCTGCGTGGGTATTTGCCGATTTCTGATCATTACTGTATTTTCCCATCCTTTTGGTATGTCCAGTTCTCAGTCCTTCAACTTGTTTTTGTAATAATATAACGTCCTTCTTGCAACCCTCACTTCTTGCCCTTTCTTCACAGCTATTCAAAAAACCTTTTTTCTTGGCATTCTCTACCAGTCTTTAATCAGCAGTCTTAATAGCCAGACCAATCTATCCTATTTCTCTTCGATTAATATTCAAGTTCCACAACAATTTCGCGTCTCAATATAATTTCTATGTCTACTTTAATCATAATAATATAAATGTAAATAGTGTAATATAATCATAGTAAACTGATTCAACAAACAAACTCTTATCAATTTCCATCAACCAAAAAATATACCCTAATAATAGTAAAATATTGTTAGGGACAAGTAACAGTACCTATACCTACTTATGACGTGTTGGAGACCATATACGGCGGATGGCCGGTGATGATGGTCTCCCTCACAAAAAGTTTTATTTACCGATTCGATATAAGAATTTCGTACTTGAGATTTCGGTTGGAACTTTCTTACAACGCAACGTCATTTTAAATAATGAGGGTGCATTGTACTCGTAATGAAAACAGTGTAAACGTTTCTATAGGCACTACACAAGTATAGGTATTACAAGTACATCCTTGAGTTTCGAAAATCCTTAAGCCATAGGTACCTACTTCGTGGAAGTTGAATGGCAACAAATAATTAATTCAAATAAGCCACACAACGCGTAGGTACGAAACCTGAGAGATTCAAATAAGGGAACAAAAAGAAGAAGGAGAAGAATCAAATGCTTAATTGAGACGGAACGAAATACACACACTCACGTTTAAACGAAAATTAACAAAGTATTATTAGGTATTCTTATTATTGGTTTATAAAAATTATTTCTTTCTTATGTATCTATGTAGTTTTTCTCAATCTGGTAAACCAAATATAACGACGAATCCTATCAACATAAACCCTAATAATTTTCCCAAACTAGCACTGAAAATACGACATCGAATGTGTTAAGCGTTTAGTTAAATATAACATTATTTCAGATATAACGATGTCGCTTGTTCCGTCGATTCCTTTTGGATTTGTTTGTACAGGGTCATAATTACTTCCCTTTTGTTTACTTAAAACATTAGCGTACGTTTGTGAAACTTCAAACAGCTTTCGGTTAAAGTCATTGTCAGTGAAATATAAAACTAGAAACTGACTGTGACTGCTACATTATGCCCATTCCGTTGACGACACAATATATTGTTTTTGCAAATCACAAAAATTTATAATTACGTGACTAACGCTACAAGATGTGGAATAGTATGACAAACGAGTTTTCTTTGTAAACCTAAAGTGCTTCAGTACCTACACCGAATATGAACGTTAACAGAAATTCAATCAACCGGCAGTAACAAGAGAAAGTTCTCTCTGCTTGATTTTAAAAGAGCTTTAACGTTGAACCGCTGAATTTCCGCGGACGAAATGGTGTAGGAATTTCATTTCGTCAAAAATTAATAAGTACCTACATAATATTATAGTAGATATTGTGTGTAACTAATTTTAAAATTTAGAGTGTCTATTTTTTACTATTGATAAGGTAGAGTACTTATAAATCCTTCCCAAGGACCCATTATCAACTTTAAGGTTAACAATGTTGCGTCCATTTCCAGCAAAGAGCGATGCATATTACACAGACTTACAAGAATTCTCCTTATCAGCGAAAATTGCTTACTACGTCCAGCACGAATCCAACGTTATTATCTTAATGTGTATTATCAGAGAAGGTAAAGGCATTGCTTTGGTCGACCGGCGGAATTTATTGGATTCATTAAAACATTTTTACGACTAGGAGTGACGAGATAGGGGAGAGTAGTGGATTTACTTTTATGTCGCGAATTATCGATGCGCTGACCATTAATTTGTAAAGAGAATACTATTACTTTACTCGACATAGGCAGGAATGTAGGTAGGTACATAATATATCTAGGTATCGTTGCTATACATACACATTGGTAGGTACGTACGATTTGAAGTAGGTAAACAAAACAAATACATATAAGTAGGTATTTAATATTTGTAATACACGAATTTCTTTTGATATTCGTGAAATCATAAAATTTCTGTTTCTTTCACACTAACTTGTTCCATGCAATTTATAATTTTGCAACGAAGGTATGTATATAATGATATAGAATAAATACTTATATGTATAAACAAGTATATTGGTCACGTAAGTGATATTTTAACATCTTATTAAAGAAAGCAGCTGCATGCGATGCTGGGACTAAGTAGTTTGATTCACGCCATCCAGGTATCCAACTCGCGATTCTGGAAAGGCATGCGCTGTGGGGAACATTGCTATTTGTTAAGTTTACCTTGCTTTATGACCCTGCCCTGTTCGGTATTTAATTATATTTTACGTGAAGGTGAATCGATATACCTACGTACTCTTGTTAGCTGGATAAGCTTCTACTTACTTAAAATTTACCCTTTCATCAAATTTTTCAATATCAGAATCAATTCATTTTACTATCAAGAAAATGGTACTTAGTGGCTATTAAAGGAATTGTAGTTAGGTATATTTAACAATAGTCTTGTTTTTAATGGGACGTTTGCATTCTTTTACTGTTGCGTTTTTTGATTGTTAATAACAGTGAAATTTATTAACATCTCATGTGGCATGAAGTTTTAAGTTTCATGCTATCCCGAGCTATAATAAAACCGAGTCTCAGGCACAGGCACAGGCACAGGCACAGGTACGGGCATCGTCCGACGACGGCATGCAAAGCCGTAAATGTGCTGCTTTATTTTTCGGCGAACTGATTTGATGTCCGTTACCGTAACCAAGCAATAAACAATACAAAAGAAATTCACCTGTCAAAAGAGAACCTCGCATGAACTGAATCCAAGGAAAAAATAATAACAGTTTATAATCGCGTTCTTTGCTCAAGGGACGAATCCAAACCGCGCTCGATCGATAATCGATTCGATTAACGACGATTATCTATTTCGAAAAGCCTTCAAAATGACGTGCACGAAATTGCACCAAACAACAACCAATTTTGACTGATACATATTCAACGATTATAAAAATATTTTTAACTAAATTGCAATGGTTCTATCTCTTGCACCTATAAGCACCTACCAAAATTTTACCGTCTTTTCAAAGGAAAAACTTATTGTATTCATCTTTTTATAGGTATGTTAAAAAAAAAATTTTAATTATGGGCGTGATTATTGTTTACCTGCTTATGTATAATCACGTATAATAGATATACATACTTAATTAATTTAAGTAGCAGAGTGTTGGTTAAAATTTGTTATGTTTCTATAAATCAACTCCGTTTATGAACCGTAAAATTAATTAAAACAAAATTTAAAAAATGATTTTACATTAGCACCTTAAAGCATGTACCTACCTAATAGTTGATCTAATAAAATCTAATTTGAATTATGTAACGCTGTTATGTGAATTATATAAGAAGCAGCCCATAAAAAATACATTCCAATAACCGAACGCGACATATCTGTACTTATATACGTTATATATTAATTACGATATCTAAGAAATCTAGAACATACCTAAAGTTTGCCCAATAATTTATTAAGCGATAAAATGAGTGGCGAAACTTTAAAATTGTACACGACAATTTTTCAAAATTAATGGCTACCTAAGAATGTCGCCAAAAACATGTTGCCATTTGTTTTAAAAATTTGCTCATTTTTACGATTACGCCTAAGTAGTAGGTAGGTACCTACTGATATTATTTTTTAATTTATGCTAATATCAAGATGTCAAGAAAGTTTATGAAGAAAATTATTAAACAAAATCGATGGCTTGTACATTTTAATTTGGAGAAAGGAACAAAATTAGTTTTTATTAGGACATTATCGTTTGTGCTAAATAATTAACCGCTTGATTTGACGGCATTATTTAAGGTGAAGAAAAGTATTAACATAGTTGTATAAACTAAACAGTTAAAATATTACACCGAATGAGTAACTGAGTTTACATTAGTATCTAAACCATTTACCGATTTTTAAGTTGCGATACCCTGGAAGAAGGACCTTCGCTTAACGAAATTGAGCGTACAGAAGACAAATTGTGCAAGCAAAGTTGCTACAACGAAAGCTTCGCATTTTTATGTCCGACCTCACATTATGATCGTATTGTGTTGCAGTCGCAGCTGTCTTGTGAAAGTTGTGTAGGAGTGCGAAACAGTAACAGGGTGTACGGACACGAATAATATTGTAACACCTCGCTGCAATAATACGTAATTAGGTCCGCATCAATTCGAACGAGATAACCACTTAGAAAATATAAACTCATAAACCCCCAGAATAGAAAATCATTATACAGGGTGTCAGAGTCTATCTCTATCAAACAGATGTTTTATTTTTTGTTCTTTCGAGATATTTAATTTAACTACACAATAGAGAAAGCAAATAAAGAACGTACGCATCTGTATGTAATACAGTTCGATCGAAATGGTTTGGGGGGCTCGTACCAGTTCGATCCATCGATCGTGTTAAGTTATGATCTACTCGCGCTCGAGTACAGAAATCGCACACACGTAGACAGTCGACTCGACTACGACCAGGTAGGTACTTATACTCGTGCAAAATAAACGGTACTAAATCGATCCCTATAGCAGGCTCGAACACTCTGTGGAATGTCGTAAAACGAATAGTTGTAAGTGCAATCGCTTGCTCCATTGATCCCGTTAATGATTTTACCTTGAAACATTCCGCGAGCCTATACGATTAGATCGGCGGGAAAATTCAATCAAAAAAAAAAATAAATAAATAAATGCGCAGCCCTTAAATCTTTAAAGTCACGAAAAGGAATACTGTGTAACCAAATTCTATTACCGCATTTTAGCCATTCGATGAGACTCGACCATGTCATCGAGTTTTTAATTTTGAAAAAAGGAAATAAGAAAACACAAAACCAAACTGAGTAGGTATCACACACAGCACAAGCCATTAAAAACAGAAATTAGCTTTCAATGACCGCATAGGTATACGCGTATGAGCGCCATAAATTATGTTTTATAACTTTTGCTGCGGTTTCACTGTAAACTGGGTGAATTCGGTTAAACTGAATGACCATAAAAGTCAAATAGATGATGTTTTCTCCTTTTTTTGTGATGTGAATTTTTAAAGATCGCTATCACAGCTGTTGTTATTATGAACGAACAATTAAAACATAAATCTCTTTCCAACCGATTAAATTATGTAGATATATATTATAAGGAAACTGAAAGTGACCTTTCTGCAGCCGTATTCGAAGATTTCATCAGCAATGCAACAAATTCGAAGCTCGTTCGACAATATTTTATACTTCGGTGTCATAAAAATATGATAAATAAACTTGCAAACCATCACATTGTCGCGATTTCGGCTAAACATTCCTACATCCATATCGTTATGGACCGCAATTATTTTACCTGCTCTTAATAATTGTCCATCAAATAAATTAATTAAATTATTAGATACACCACTTGCTACCTTTCAAAAAAATTTAACTAATCCTGCGCAGTGCAAAATTATAGATACTTGATCCTGTTTTGAAATTTACATTGAGATTATAATTGATCGTAAATAATTACATTTCAAACGACTAACATAAAATCCGTTATATCTTACATTATAATAAACGGCTCGTTGACCTTAATTCACCTTTAACATACTAACCTAACCTGACCTCCTGTTTAGTTATTATGCACATAGGTATCACTAATACCTGAGTATTAGAAACGCCTTTGTTAATTATAGATATTATAATTCTATAGATTGATATAATAATTAAGTAAAACGACTTGCTATTTCAGATGTCACGCAATATTGTCACTTAATGTCTTTATTACTAAGAAACAATAAGATGGAATGTGCTAAAAATCCACATTTAAATTTCATTCGCCTTAAAAATAAAAATGGCAAAATACGATAAATTCGAATATGTAAATTCGTTTACAATAAAGCGCCAAGAAAAATATTAACATAATTACTAACAAGAAAATAAGGCTAAAAATATGACCGTTTTTTCCTTCTGATTCCAAGAGAACGCATGAAATTTATGATAAATATTTGCCTCGTTATGCTCTATTCATTAGTAACGTAATACACAGACCATTCGCAACCAAATCCGTCCAAGAATTTTAAATTTTTTTAGTCGATGGCGATAGCTGTCATTTAAACAAGTATTTAAATTTAGAAAGAATTAAAGTGAGATACTCTCGGCAAATGACCCATCTCGTTTCTTTCGCCCATGACGAACGTTTATTCACTTACTATATTTTCATAAATACTTTTTTATATATAGGTACCTAATATAAATAGAAAAAGGCAAATTTTCAGTTAGAAAATTTGTTTATTATTAGGTATATTCACAATAATTATTTATTTCACTCCACTGGTACTGTGACTTCTTCAGGCGAATTGTTGTGGATACAGTAAATAATTTTGTAACTGAAAACTTGTGTTTTGAATTCTGATATGACCGCCTATCATTCTTGAATTTCATCAATTTTGTTAAAGCTTACCGCTGGACTTGTCTTTCCTGCATACCCAAGTTGTCATAGTGGGTTCGGTTCGGCCTATTTGCCACCACAGTCGACCAAACCGGAATGTTGACCAAGTTCATGGTGTGTTAAGTTGAGGCTTTAAAACGAACCGGACTCGGTATCAAATTTCGAAGTAACATGTGTAGTATTTAAGACTTTGACAAAGAACTACAACGCCGGAGGAGAACCTCAACGAAATGATTTCAAAACACAAGACAAAACTTTCCGATACTAAATAGGGAATTTCGTTCATCAATTACCGAAGACCTGTCCCTATTGAAATTTTGAGATTATAATATTTTATCTATTGTATGTGTATTGTCTCATTGTCAGAATTTTCGTTATTTAGCTATAGGTAAAGTATGTAGGTATACCTATACTTAATAGAAATAATTTACGTGGTTGTGGCCCGTCCACAAGTTAGTAACGTCTGTGGTTGGTTGTTGAAAAAGAATCCCAGGTAAGCATTTCTAACTTATTTATGAAGGGTGTCGAGCTTTGTTTGGTGGGTACGAGCCCTTCCCAGCGGGATATAGGTATTCTAACCTGTCCTGCCCTGATGTTTGTAGCCTCTATACAATCCCTATGTACAGGTGTCAGCAGCCAAAAGGTCTCCTTTTTTTTTTAATTCACTATACTCAAAGAGCCTTTTGTGCAAAAATAATTTGCACAACCATATCATCTTACACTTGCTTGCTCGTTCACGTTAAATATAAGGAGGAAATTATTAAGTCTTTTTATCGAGGACAGGATTATACATACATATTTTTATTTTAATTGCACATAGATTTACGTGAGAACTTTTCTCCTCCAACAATATCTCAAATATGTAATACGTATGTACCTACTGCATTACTCACCATCAAGCGAGTTAAGTTAAAACTATAGTTTTTATTTTAGAACGACTCACGACTAGTGTGGAATAAAATTTAAAATTCAATTATAGTTTCTTGAAATTTGCCGGGTAATAAATAATTATACACGATGTCGTCGTTTGTAGTAAGTAGATAATGAATAACACAGCTCGAAGAAGTAATTTGAGAAATTCAACACTCGATAAAGTGTTACATCTAAAAGCACTTTTCATTATCTAACGAAACTTTTGCCGCATTTTTTCTTTATGCTTCCTTTGATTACGATAATTAATCTTAAAGTCCTTAGCAGACATAATAGAAAGAATTAATACTCTTTAAATACTAGATATATGGGAAAGGGTTGTAAATTATAATATCGGGCGGTAAATCATCGACATTCTTCTGGTTATAGTTTTGCAAGTTAAGTATCTGAAGACTCTTGAATACTATTTGAATACGTTGCTCCCTTGAGAATTTTACTCTTATTTACGTATTATTCCTCAAGTCAAAGTTATGAAACAAAATCATGATAATATGTAAGTATTTGTAATGATCAGCTTTCATTGATGCGAGCTTTCTACATACACATACGCAGACAAACCTACTAAGTAGGTAGTTCTATAATTGAATTAAATCAAACAAATTAATGGTCGCTTCCTTTTTTAAGTACGTACTCTCGATGATGTGAACAACAAACACCTGTCTTCGTTGACGACGTGCACATAATGAAGTTTACAGGAAAACAATTTTGCTCTGACTAATAAAATAAAATTGGGCGGATTAAAACCAGGAAACGGCAAGCTCAGGTATACCTACTTATCTTAAAATATTAAGTCTAAAGATGCGATCACACGTAAATGTATATAAAAAAAAAAAGACGGGGCATCTACATGTGTATATATAAGCGATATGCAAATGATGTTTCGATTAAGTGGAATGTGAAAGACAAGACGAAATAAGTCCAGTTGAGTTGGCCTCTGCCTCTGTCTCTTCAGCGTCGTTTATCCGACCTGACCGATTTGTGTTGTAGGTCTCATCTCATCAAACGAGTGAGTCTGTTTTCTCAACTAATTGCACTCTTCCGACTCGATAGAAACCGTGAAGAATTCGTCTAGTAACGACTACGTATGCATGTTTTATAACTAAATATATTTATGCAAGTTGCTGCTACTTATAGTTAGTTACTGGTCATAGCATAAGAGAGTAAATTCAGCAGCATAAGGTAGAAGAGAAGCAGAACAGCATGGGGTCGAAACCTAATTATGAGCGCAATCTGGCTTCTATGTAGTAAATGCCCTTAATTTATGGATAATGGCGTTTTGATTTATAAATTGCGTCGAACCTTTCCAATAAAACGCTTTACCATACCTACACTAATGTAAAAATTTACAATCAAGAACGCCTATAATCTTTTCCTAAGTATATCGGTAGCTAACAATTTATTATTATTATACCTACAAAAATGCAGACATGATAAACTTTCCTGACCACTAGATTATCGTTCAAAATTTTGGTGCAACTTCCGGGACGTTTCGCTTAAAAATCTGCTTCAATCGTAATCGATTAGATAATAAACCCATTAATTGGATTTAACGAAAAACAAATCATTTTAAGTAAGCCTTCTTAACAATCTTGCATTTGCTATCGTTTTCTGCACTGATATTATCTATCTACATACATACATATATATACGTATTACGATAAAAATGTGTTTGTAACTGTGATAATACCTAATTATTTGCAAATATAGTTGCAAGGCAATAACACTTGTTCAACGTTTCGAAAGGAAATGAGTATCTCTACCCACACATCTCAACGCTTTTCGCCTCAGGAGTTGAAACACGTAAGGGTTTCTTATGTTGTCATGAATTTTACGGTGATTACCTACTATACGAAACGAGAACAATCGTTATAGGTTATAGGTACCTCTACCTACCCATTTTAAACAATTTTTCTGTAGTTCTATTCAATCAGTCTTTCCAAGTTTCAACGATAAGAGGAAATTGAACATCAACAACATGTAGAACGAAATAAAAGTGACGTACAATAATACATTTGCATCAATTATCTACATTGTGATAGATGTTAATAATAAAGAGAATCAGCTGGTTTAGTGGTTGTTAAACAATTCATTAAAATTCGTGTATACGCAAATTTACATACGGGGAACAAATGCCTTGTTCTCCGTCAGTCTTCCAGAGTAGAGTGGCGAGCCGGAGAAAGACATACATAAATAAGCCCTCGAATATAAAGTTAAGGCCAGATGTAGATTGCATTTGAATACAATTACGTGCTTCTGAGCGGTCGTACATAAAATTAATTGTGACTATATAGAAAGTTTAAACACTTCAATGGCAAATCAGAGATTTGGATCGACGATAGCTTGCATAAATCCGAACGCGAACACCTCCTTTTATCTGTGACAATAAAAATGCGAACTGCGACACTCGTGCGAGACTCCACCACCACCACCACCACCACCGCCGCACCGACCTACCTCTTCCTTTTACTTTTTTTTTCTTTTTTTTTTCTCGTTCTTTCCATATTCATTTCCGATGGCATTCCTAAAGGGAACTTGATTTTCTACTGACACAATTAGACGCACTTTTCAAATTTCAAAAATTAAAACCAAAAAATTGAACGATGAAAAGGGAAACCGCTGTTAATTACTGATCCTACACACATACGCACACAATTAAAATAAGTCTGCGATTTTTTTAATTAATACAGTTAATAATTCAGACCTATGTACATACATAAATATTTTCGTTTCGTATTTCATTTACTCGTAAATATCATTTTCTCCGTAAATATTATTATATGTATTTTCTAATTAATATGCACATCTTAAACTGTCAAAATTATATCAGATAGGTAATCAAAATCAACTTGCAGTCTCGTAATAATTAGATTACATTTTTAAAATATGTATGTAGGTAAGTAGTTGCTGACTTGACTTTTTATAAGAGCTATCCTTTTCCATTGTGCCTAGTAAAGCGTGCATTACACCGTTATTCAAATTAAATTAGTTTTTGCTCTAACTTTACCAAAGAAAAATTAATGTAGGTAAATTTAGGTATAGGTACCTAAGAAGTAACCCATCGACAGGAGATAGTTGATTTTTAGTTTCTAAGCCAATATTTTACTGATAAATAAAAACATTCTGCATTGGACTTTAAGCCCATTTTTCGTTCAATTTTGCACATGCGAGTACTTAAATTATGTACCTATTTACCTACCATATTTTATAGCAAATTATCATAAAGATTTTTTTTATGTACGTTTAAACAATCTAAATAGCACCTTTTAATGGTGAACAAGTTCTACAGACCGTCGAGAAGATAGATGCGGAATAAATTAATATTATTGTGGAAAACCATTTGGTTAAGTAAGATAACAAGCGAATCCGAAGATAAAGAACGTTCACTAAAACTCTCCCGTTCGTGTTTAAGTGCACAGAGCAATTCGACTTTATATTATTATTTTGTTTTTTAGAAATTAACGACACCAACTGGTGGCCGTCGAATGTCGTACAGGCAAGTCATTTTTTTCGCCCACACGTTTTACCATCTATCATAATTTACCCACTAATCAGTACCGTTCAGTTAGATGGTCACTTAAATTGCAAATTTAAGAAACAAAACGGTCGAAACGTTTTATGTTTATTTAAAAAGGCTCCTATTTGTTAACTCGCAAAAAAAAAATAAAAGAAATACTTATGGCAGAGACCTGAGTGGTTGAATTATGTACATAACCGATAAAATTAAATTATTATCTCTAAGGAGTTTTTTAAAGTTATACCTACATTGCATTATAAATTTCGGAGAACTTCAAGTTTTCCTTCATATCAGACCTACTTAATAGTAATAGGGCACATCGACAATTTATAGTAGGATCTTTTTTTTTTAAAATGTAACGAACGGATGTACGTATCTATACACATGTGTATGCATGCAGGTAAAAGAAGAAATGATATATACTTACAAAGGTACATATATATAGGCAAGTGTACGTTTAAAATGGGCTTCCTTTTTTATTAAGAGTAACACAAAACGGAACTAATGCGAGGCGAGCGATTGTGTTTCTTCATTTGAGCAACTTTTTACCTGTTAAAAGAACGGTTTAGTGTATGGAGCGTAAGTTTAGGTTTTATACTACAATACCTATAGCCCACGTCGCCGTCGTCTTCGTCGTCGTCGCGATTAGTACACGCGGTGTGTGTGTGTGATTTATCGGTCAGTTTTACTTCAAGTTCGATAGCTTCGGTTGCTCGTAAAATTAAACGAAAAAGGCAACAAGTGCTAAGGCATGAAAACATCTGTCAGTCGTCTTTCATATACCTAGGTACGTAAGTAACGCGATCTAATTACGAAACTGTGAAAACGAGACATTTCTGTTTGTGACGAATTTTCTTTTTAAACTTCAACTTTCAACTTTGGCGGTTGTCTGGCTACAGGATAACAATTCGAAACCGAGGCTGCATTTGCCTTGGTACATAATAACAAAACGAAATAGGTAGGTATTACCTAGCTGTCAGCTCGTTTGAAAAGGGAAAACTTTTATCTGGATCTCGTATCTAAATACCTATCTAACCTTGAACAATGATATTTCATTATGATGAACCCAATCTTGATTTCAGGTTTATTAAACCAACGACCCATAGATACAGGATTTTTTTGTTTTGATATTTTGGATGGCGTTGAAATTAAAAACAAACCAAAAAATACTTAAGTAACATGTACCTACTACGTATGTAGGTATGTCTTTCATAATTAATTTAATATTAAAACAGAGGCTCTATCTATAATGGTAGGTAACCTATATAGGTACATAACGATCGTTTTTATGCAACGCAACGCAACGTATGAATTGCACATGATAAATAGGAAGTTCCATTCATTAATTATCGTGTTATAAATTCCGGTCATAAACATTTTTATCACGAAAGGTGTACGATCTCAACTCATTACAACATTATATTTAAACAGCGGAATTACTAATAAGTAGTGCTTAAATACTCGCACAGTCTATTACATCTTACAAATATGGCCCGAAGGCGTTACTTTTCACACTTGGCCTGATATGAGGAATTTCATTGGCCCAACGAAATTCTTCTCAAGCCAGTTCCTAAAGGATACTTGCACAAGTAATTGTTTAATTAATATCTATTAATTAATTAATTTCGAAATCGTTGCAAAGAATTGCATTTAATTTAAACATCTTAATATACAATACATGCGTACATATAACGTAATACTTACATATATTTTTAGGACTTGTTTTCTTAAACAATTTTATTTATGTCGGCGTGTGAGGCATTATAGGTACCTACAGGTACATTTAGGCTTGTAAATATGCGCATTCCTTTCCTATTGTTCCATTGTTAAAAGATTGTTCTACAAGTTTCTAACTCTGTTAGTGTCCGGACAAAGTAGTCATTTGAAATGGCAACTATATTTTGTATCGTTTCCAACGAGTTTGGTTTAGCGTCATTTTCGGATATTGGATAATTGGTACTAATTTGATTTTTTTTTTTACTATCAGGTCCCTCTGCCTATCGATAATCGTCGATGTCCATTAATTTCGTTGGAAATCGACTCGAACCCTACATTTGCATATCGTTATTTTTATTTATTTTAATCCCGCGCTCTTTTAATAAATAACACCGGATCGGTATCCATAAATTGTAAGAAATGGAGAAGCAAACAATACCCATACATACCTATATTGTTTTATTTTCCATAGACCTACGTATGTAAAATAATGTACGGTACAGTACAGCACACATGTTAACGTATGCCGGAATTCAGGACAATAAACAAAAAGTTACGTACGAAACTCATAGACTGTGTACGGCATACACACATCAGACAGACAACTACTGACGACGAGAGTGAGTTGAAGCGATGGCGATGGCGATGGCCGATGCGATGGTATCTCTGTTCAGAAAGCGGGATACGCGGCCTCGCGATGCTATCGTGTTACTTGCCTTCAAAACTATATAATCCTTCTCGAATAAAGTTGTTTTATTCCTGATAAAAATGCCTATCGGTGACGCCATTTATGGACTATGTATTTCACTTCTTCATGCTTCACTCGAAACAAATACATAATCCTAAACTAAACACATTCACCAATGTAATGTACGTACCTACCTATAAATAGGTAGTAAGTAGATACCGGTACTTATTCCTATCAATCCTTACGATTATTACAACTTAGTTTGCTTACTTCTAACAGCCTTAGGTACTAACAAAAATCGCGTGATAAATTCCGTAACGAATCTAACATGTACCTAGTCAGTTGGTTTGGGTTTGCACGTGAAATTTTTCTAATCAGTCAAACAAAACAAACGTCCAGTCTAAGGACATTCGTCTCGTTCCATAAAACTATTGCCACTTGTAATAGATACATACCTACATACTTTTAGGTATTAAGTAGCTTTGCGGATTCCTCTGATAATGTGGCAATTTTACGAAATCCATAACGCGTTCCGAGTAATAGTTTGGCAATAAGACTTGATTGTTGATAGGCCGTATAAGTAAACACGACTTAACAATTTAAAAAAAAAAAAGTTGTTCATTTAATCATTCCGTTTACAATCATCATCGTCGTGCAATTTGATTTAATCAATGGTGTGAATTTAAAAATTAGGTTTTACTTTTAAATAAGTAGTTGTTCAATTGCTTGCCGACGATGCTGATGCGAGAATAATAAAAGGATCTCTATCTGACTCTGAGAATAAAGCATCACTGACAACGTAAGAGAAGGAACGTAAAGATAAGTATTCTATTTAAAGGAACAAAACGGAAAAATTAGTTCAATGACTATGCAGACATCGAGTACGTAGATATACAGAGGGAACCACATGTGATCATACCCTTAGCATTTTCACAGAGTATCTACTTTGTGTTTATATCTACATCTCAAATGAAATTCAAGTCTAATGGGAATGAAATGGTAGAATTATTAGGGAATATGATATATTATAAAGGATTTGAAACTTTGAATTTTGTTCCTATGTAGATACCTAATGTTGAATGATATGTGTGGAATATTTGGTCCAAGCTGTAAGCTGTAGGTCGGTATGGAGTCTCTGTGGAGTGACTTGCAGCTATTCGTTAACCGTCGGTGGATAAGAGTTCGTTAATGATCACAATTGTGTTGTGATAATTTCACGCTCGCACTATTGAGAGTTATCGAGGTAAAATATTCGATTTCTGCCTTTTAATTCTTCGAATTGTTCGATCCTGTTTTCTATTAGACAGTCTGTAAAGTGTTGTTGTTCGATTTTTTGAAAAAAAAAAAAAAAATGCCACTCATAAAAAGAAGAACAGTTTCAAGAACGATACGATAGGTACGTACCTACCTAACTTACACATAACAGATCCGCTTTTAATCCAGGTAACAATTCCTCTTATTATCCACTTAATTATTTTTCCTATTCCCTTCTTTTTCGATTTCTTTATTCGCATTTATTCGCCATCTATCTACTTATAAATACCTACGAGTACCGAGATGAGATCATTCCCATTTATAATTCCAATGCAATCAAACGGTTAAACCAATCTTTTATCTACCGATGATTGGTAGGTAGTAATTACCGAGAAAATAAAATTCCCTTTGTAGGTATCCTGACAAACTAAAAAATAGGCGCACATAGCTACTGTAACAAATTATATTTCAACATTATCCAAAGAAAATTTAAAATTATTTTACTTGATAGACAGGCACGTTCAAAAAAGGTGAAACTTGATATCTGTCGCAGAAAGAGCAACAAAAGAATCGTTTCGAATGATAGCAACGAGTCGAGTTTAAGTAAAAATTCGACAATTTTAATATTCATCACGTATTACCTAATGATTATTAAATATGTATATAGATTTCATATTTGTAACGCGGCAAATGTTCTTTTACAGGTGTTGCGTTTTGTTGTATCTATAGGTTTGTTGCATTTGTGCCTTTTTTATTGAGATCATTAAAAAAAGGATTGGTACGATTGCAGACCGACTCTGCCCCCCCGCTAAGGGAGATGATCGTCTGATAAATTTAAAAACGAACGGAACGATCAAGCGAGAAAAAGAGACTGTGTGTGTGTGTGTGTGAGAGAGAGAGAGAGAGAGGGAGTCATGAAGGTCCAATCATTTTTAGCCCATATTATTTTACATATTTATTGTCTGGTCGGGTAGACGTCTTTTCGACGTCGTACATTATTATTCCAGTAATTTCGGCAAATTTATCGTTTATACTGGACCGAGGGGCCCTAACAAGATTCATAAAAGTCCGGGCGAGATTTTTGTATCTTTTACGAGCTTGTTTTTTCTCTTATAAAAGTACGAAACACATTAAAACTGACACAGTTGTAATATTAATTTTGTTACTATTTTCTCTTCTTTTCTCTTCTCTTCTCTTCTCTTCTATTCTCTTGTCCTCGAGAGAAACGATTTCAACTGAAAATTGCCTACAGTTACTATGTAATAGGTACATATGCTATGTACATATATAGGTATATACTTGCTGGGGTGCCTATAAAATTTTAACTAATTGGACGACCAAATATTTATTTATTAGGTTTATTTTTTCGTAGTCCTCGGCTTTTGTTTTTAAAAGCTAATTCACAAAAAAGAATATCAAGTACAAATGGCCCTGAATTACTAAATTGTGATGGGCATACGTTAGCGCGAATTAACAATTACGATTTCAGATAGTCGCATTACGTTAAAAATGTTAAAATATTGCGGCGTGCCGTTTGCAAAGTGTACATTTATTACGGGCATGAATAGGCCATAACTTTGCGCTGAATCAACGTTTCTTATTTACCAACCGTCCAAACGAACCAAGGAACCGCCCGCCCGCCCGCCCGCCGCCGTCGCAGGCCGTCGCTCTTTAGACCCGTTTAATGAATAAAATAAAAATATCTCTCTCGTTCAATGAAAAATTATACACCTCAAAATAAATCGAACCTTTTAAATTGAAAATTATACACGAATTGAACTCCGTTTCGTTTCAACAAAACAAAACACAATTTGTAGTTACCCTAACGTAGAAAATGAACAATAAATCCGTAATATTCTGAGGGTTCTCTCTTTTCTCTATGACTATGACTATGTCTACCTACTGAGGTTGTAATGGTCTCGTACCTATATTTCAGAAAGTGTGAAAATTAGTAATGTTGTAGGTCTAAAAGTCGATCTCGATTCCGTCAAACGTGTGACATATCTATTTATTCGCGAAATAACATTAAAGACATAGGTGTACATATAGGTATGTAGGTACATACGTACATACGCATGCTAATCGTAAGATCAGTCAGGTATTTATAATATTTATTAGTACAATTAGGACATGTGACAAAAAGAAAAATATTCCCGTATGTAGGTATACATGTGTACAACAACGTTGCACTGTCGAGTTTGTCGTTTCTGCTTTTACAACATGTTAATTAATAATCGGACATGGACCTGGTTGTCCGATCTTCATTGCCACTGCCCATGCCGTCCGTTGTTGCCGCTACGCTACGCTACGCTACGGTACGTGGTGCGTCGCCGTCGTCCATGTCTACCTCCACGTCCAACTCTTAGCTGCTTCGCTGCTTCTTGACGAAATCCGAATCATCTTGTAGATAGGTTAGGTGGTACGTACCATCAGGTATAGGTAGGTACGTAAGTATTATCTCTCTCTTGAGAATATTACGTTCGCGGCGCGACCGCGCACTTTTGGGCGAACGAACCGTAGATTTTATCATTTATGCATTTATTAAGAAGCAATATTAATGAACAATGTCAGAAAATTTAAATCAAATTGCGCTTTTTTTATTCAGTTACGTATGTATTTAATATCTACTACGTGCAGGTACCTATGTAACCAATCACTTACAATTAGTACCTACCTAAGTACATACCTACCCTACATCGAATACAGATAGAAGATACAATATTCGCTCTATCCCTTATGATTAGAAAACCACTCAACATTGGTTGAGTGCAGAAACCGAAAGTAAGATTTGCGTAATTGAACAGGTACCTAGATATTTGTTAACAATATGATATACCTAACGATAAAAGCACCCATTGCATAATATAATAAAAACAATAATTCTAATTGTCAGTACCTAATCTTTCTTATGCTGTAACGACGAGTAGGTACCTACAAGGAGTTTGTACTGAATCAAAATAAAAACAACAACAACTTGCACTTATTGTTAGTCGCATAAAATACACAAAAATTTTTACAGACATGAAATGGAATATGGGTAATTATTGTTTATTAAATGGGCAGGGTTGTAATAACAATAATCTTGCAGTAACAATCCTCCTACGCCATGTCGAGTTTTAAATTTATTTAAGCAGTAAATCAAAGCAATTTTATTACAGTCAGTACATGACAAACAAGGTAAGTGGTAGGTAGTTATCAGCATTTTTGTTGAAACGAAATTCGTCCGACACAATTAAAGAGCATCGCACGCACGACGGGGACAGAAAGGGAAAGAGATGAATAGGAGGTAGACAGAAAGACAGCAGACGTAAAAAACAATTAAAAGTAAATAACTTTTATGATGAAGTTATCAGTCCAGTCTTGTTGTTAAAACGTCTGTGTTAATGGTTCGGGCAGATCAGATGAATAAACATACATAGTATTACCGGGCTCCTATGTACAGATAATACCTGTACCTACCTATATGTTACGTATAGCGAATGTTTCAAGAACAGCAACATTGTATTTATTTATTATACGTGGCTATCAGATTTCCAAGGACCATCGGTTAATACATATTACGATGCCAAAACAATTAATTTGTAATACATACCTATGTCTCAACTCACAAAGTAGAAATGCCTTTGGTAAATTGAGCTACTTAATAATGGATGAAGTAAAAAGTTTAAATACCTATCTATACGTAGCTATACCTACTTGATTGTACCTATACCTGCCTGACCTTATCTTTGTCTATTTTTTATTAATGTAAGTACCTACTCATCCAAACTAACTTACAAGTATCAATTCGTAACCAAAGCCAAGACCTTAAACATCTGGGTAATTACTATTAAAATTCAAACACTAGTATTTATGAATGAAATAAGACACCAAAAAAGTACATTTCAACAATCGGTTATTTGTTTAAATAATTTCATAATTACGTAATCGATCGCTCATAAGAGCTAGTACAGAAAAATACGAAATGAAGATTAAATTCGCATAAGGTCGTTTACAATAAAAAAAAAATAAGCGATTTAGTTTTAGTTATGGAGGATAAAAGAACCGGTGAGATGTGCGTACCTATACGAAGAGTTGGATGTTGGTTACGAAAATTATAATAGCCGTACAAGTTTAAAACTTACAGGATACATGCATATATTACACAAGTTATAATTTGAATAATTGATGATAAAATTATGGTTAATACAAGAGCGCGCCTACGTGGCCTGTGTACAAGCAAAAGCCTCCAAGTATTCTATAAACTGCTCTGGCTGCTATAATTACGTTCTTGATCAATAATTTGAGTCGTTTACATCGGATATATTGCAGTCATAGTCGCCTTCTAGACTTAATTTTGTCGGTGTTTAAAATTTCTGATACGCTCATAAAAGTATGTAGGTACCCTACCTACCTACCTATACCTACATCGATTCAGGCAAAAATGCAACCATTTCAATAAAACTCGCTAAACCGTAGAAAAACACAAATAGGTAGATACCTACCTACATAATAAGTAGGTACCTAGGTAATTACCTGTGTGTAATTTTTTATTTGCATTTCGATCGTTGTCAAAATTGAATTTGAAACGCCGAGAACGATATGAATTCAAGTTTGAAAGTAAAATTTCTATCCAACTCCGCCTGCCAATCAATCGTCGTCGTTGGCCAACATGTTTATCGCGATAATATTTGACATGCATGTGAAAATGGAGAACAATTCTCGAGTTTCAATTGTTGAGCAGAATTAGCTTGCAAATTAGTAGGTACCTAACGAAAGACAAACAAAGGGAAAAAAAAATTAAACAAGAAAATTTTAATATCGACACCATTGTCTATAGGTATAGGTAGGTACCTACATAAGTACATAAGTAAGTTCCCAAGTTCCATAATAAATAATATTGATTTTTTTGTCTCTCATATCGAAGGAAACAAATTAAGCAATTTGCATTTATTCTAGTTCGTGCTAACAAATATGAAGGCATGTCGAAATTGTTGACATACTTATGTAGGTCTAATAAACAATTAAATTAAATATGGGGAACAGAGATTAGTCGTTGGTCCTATTGCTTATACGAAATAATTGGGCAATAATAATTAACCGCAATCATTCATATTGTTAACTTAACTTAATTAGTTGCAAAGATAAGCTTTAAAAACCACAACCTGGCGGAGATTTCAATGATGCGTTAGAACACAAGATAAGTTTTGTCGCCTTCTGCATCGCGTGCTGTAGGTTGGTGCCTACCTATTTAATGATTAGTTTTATAAAAAAAGAAAAAAGAGATGAGCTGAAAATTCATTCTGCGTCGGAATTATAATCCGGGGGCTTAACGAGTACCCAAATATACGGCAGTTTAAAAAGACGGTTTAAAATTTGTTTTACTTGTCGCAGACATAATGAGTCGATTTTCTAAGATTAAGCAGCAAGCCTTTAAGCGCAGGGACCCTAAAAAATTCTTTTTATAACTTCATTTCGTCGTTTGTTTTACTTTAGCTTAAGAGCATATAACGGAGGCAGTCGACATACCTACCTAATAAAAAGTAGTGTAATCTTTCGTTCGTCTGCTTTACGTAAATTGCCGAGTTTATAGTGCCACACGGACACATCGGACGACACCTCTCAAGTTATTTATCGACTGTAAAAGCCTACCTTGTTATCTTCTTACTAAAACACGCCAACCGCTGCACCAACTAAACTCAATAAATTATTAATATGAACGTTCGCGGCTTAAATTAAATACCTAACTCGCGATAAACTGTCTTTCAAACGAAACAAAGTCTTCTTATTCTTAACTTAACTAAGTACTTACAACTAACTACATGTACCTAAATATAAATTATATATATATCTAGGTACCTATCTATAACCACTAATACTTAGATACATAACGCTACCTATTTTATTTAGGTACCTATCCAATCTATCTAATACCTTCGTGTTGATAATTTTATGTTTTTCCTACCAAAAAGAAAACTAAAAAAAATAAAAAATATCGTTACTTTTTATAAATAGGTAATCTAATTCAATCGTTTCGAATCACTTGTGGCATCGAACGCATCGTAAAATTTGCAGAAGGCATTTTGCCCTTTACCTTCCTCCGCAACTCGACCAAGTACCTATGTACGACGCGGTTTTGTTCAGTGTCTGTCTGTCTGTCTGTGTGTCTGTCCTAGGGCACCCAATGGATGTAATCTTTCTATCAAGATCAAAATGCGTAAATTTCGACCGTGATCTATTGATTTTACCGTGAAATCGCCTCCTACACGGCCTCGCTTATAAACGCGTTCACCGAGAAAAAGAGATAGCCAAACCGTAAATCTTCCAACGAGATCTTCACTTTAAGAAACCTCAAAAGAACGCCGTAATTTTACTCTTTTTCTTCGATACACATCTTCGCTTGGAGAAAACTGCTCAAAATTCAAGAATTATGCTTCAAGCACAATCGCTTTTTATGTTGGTTACCTATATAGGTAGGTATATGTACCTACATAGGTACCGGTACCTGTAATAGGTAGGTACTTATAACTACCCATCAGGAAAAAAAAAAAGATGAACGGTAAGTATATTATATTACTTTACCCGTTTATCTGATAATGGTAAATTCATAGGTATACTTAGGTACCTATAATGGAAATTAATTTGCTTATTTCAGATAGGTTTGAATAGAAAATGAATTTTAAATAACATTACAACTTTTGACATTTCTTCTCCCGATTGATTTAATTTGTTATTCAAGCATGTTTCGATTGGAAAAAATAATCTCGCACAAATTAACACGTTTAAATCTATCTCGTTTTTCTTTAACGAACCCATCAGGTTATTTCCTGTCAATGAGCAAACGAAGAGCTTTACTCACGTCAACATTGATATTGCCGATATGTTTCGAATTTGAATATTATCGAGCGCAATTAGCGACAGGGTAATAAGTAAAGTTCCGATATTAAACATTCACGCATTTATAAATGTTTTATGAACGTCGGATGTAATACATACCTATATAGGTACATACCTACAGTAAGTATAAGCAGTTATAGGTAGGTAGTTGCTGTATACGCAAACACACACACACACACAAACAAATATAGATTGAGAACTGCCACGACAACGACTAATTATAGGTATTAATTGCAATAAGTTTTTAACAAAACGTTGAACAGGTTGATATCTGCCAACCGATTCTTACCTTATGCGGTACAAGTCAATTAAGGACAAAATTTAATAATATCGTCACCGCCGTCGTTTGATTTTCAATTAGAGTCTAATATTAATCCGAACGATTGTTTAATCAGTTACAACAATTAGATACCTACGTATATTTAAAATAAACTAAATTTAGATGGCTAATTGATTGTAAGGGGAAGATACACAAAGATTGATTTAATAGTCGTACCTATTTGTAGTACTTAGAGTTGCGATTGCGAGCTGCGACGTAGAGAACAAAACGCGCAAGAAAAGGCTCTAGTCTCTAGTCTAATGCAATGCATTACACTCTCATTTGCGAAGCATTCGTTAATAGTCCATAAATTGTGCCGTATTCCATTACCGACCTACCACACCCTAGCTAACCTCGCTGCATTTAGTCTAGTATTATAAGAGCACCTCAATATCCATGCAAATGCTGTCAGGAAATTAAGATTTTTATGCACATGCGTGACTTTGCTTCTACCGGTAACAATAAAGTGTAAAAAGCATGAACCGGAGGTAAGAACGAGTACTTAGAAGGTTCTAAATAGTACCTGGGAGGTGGTACGCGTAGGTACTTGTAGATATACTTATGTGTTGTACGTACCTACCTACCTACCTAATACCTACAATAAATAATACATACATTATCGTATACACCCATACCTACTTATCTTATAACATCGAAAAATGTTCGATTTCTAATCTATTTCGGTTACACACACATAGTTACAAAAATTAAAAAAAAAAAAGGGAAATAATTGATAGATACGACAGATGGTGACCAAGTTTGGAGAATAATAATAGATCGAATTTCACGCTATTATCTCGTCCTAAAAATGTTCTACTAATTTAGGCCACTCAATGCATTGCTAATTAGGTATATCTAAGTACATAAATATGCGTCGGGATTTATTTACCTAATACTTATGCGATAAGGCGTTGTTTGAGTAAATTGCAGATTAGGTAACTCGATAATCTCCACCTATATGTTTTACGCACATTACATTATCTATCTTTAGCGTTCTAGTCGTTAAAATAACATTAAGTTCCCCTAGTAGGTACCTACCTACCTATCAGACGATTTTTCGAAGGGCAACGCATCAAAAGTGCTTTTATTTTGACATTTCCAATTTCGTTCCCACACAAAAGAGTAGGTAATAATGAATGTAACGGTCGTTGCATGTGTGGCAGTGCGATCCAGTCGCTTCTAAGAAAATTTAATGATACCGACAGCCTCAAGAAATTACATGAACCACCCAGTTCGCATATCGAATTATTTGTATCGCACACATTCGTCAATATCTGCCTCTGGAATCCGAGCGACTCCAGCCATTTTTGTCCCATTCGCTTTTTATCATATTGTTCGCAGAAGTTGTTAAGAAGGACCTGTTGCAAAATCGAAAAACGACAACAACAACAACAAAGAAAAACGTGCACAGAAAAACCGACCGAATACTTACTGTCTGTAGCCGAATCGACCGATTATATCGAAAACGAAAAGAAATGCACATTCAGTTCATAAATGTCAATAAAACGAAGGATAAGAAATGTGTCATACCTATTATCTCAAACATAACACAAATATTCATGATGAGTCAATAATCTAAGCACTTTTCCGACTTTTCGCAAATTTCCTTGTAGGTATTGTGTCATCGTTTGGCAAAGTCTAAAACCCCATCGCATCGCCGATGGACATTTGTGACATGTCGTAGTGGGTATGACAAGAGAAGGTCGGTTGTTAATATGCATGCCACTCATTAGTATTTGCGGCGAATTAATCGAAGAACAGGCCTAGGCCGAGGCAAAGGGACCGACAGCGACAGTCGAAGAACATTCCGGCTTCGTTTACTTCTTCTTCTCCTCTTTCTTCTTCATCGTCATTTTCTTCGGCCCACTAAACGACGACGTTCATTCGAACAGCAAATATTTCAAAACCGTGCTGAAAAAGTGTCACGCCGGCTCCGTTCTATTCATAAACATCTATGTAGTCGGCAATGTCACTGTATAAGAATGCTCTTTACGCGAACAAGAAAACTTTCAGTTGACTGCTCGAAACTTGAACTGTTTCGTACTTTCTCATTCTCAACAAGTGCTGCACCTTATTTAACCGATCAGCTGGTTTTTATTACAGTCGCAGGATTCGATAACAATAAATTATTAAATTAATTTGAGATAATTTGTAGATGGTTCTTGAATTTAATTCATATTAATGTATTTAAAAATCGCCACTACTAAATATTTCTCGATATTTCATTGTTAATAAATTATGTATTTCATAATCTCTCACATCTCACTACACGGTAAACTACCTATGATATTCAACAAACATTTAACAGCTGATGTTAAATAAAACAATAAATTTCAACTAAAAGATGTAGGTACCTATCTATATGTATATATCTAGTAGCGAAGATAATGCACATACAATGCCGTCACATGACGATGATAAATAACGAATGAGGCGTGCGAACGTATGGACAATTTAATTTAATAAAATTAATTAATTAATTAACCAAGCGAATCATTAACTAATCTATTAGCCATGTGTAGTAGGGGAATACTACGTATACGACTATCAATAATGTAACGCTTATTATAATAATATTTAGGTACCTATTTCTTTTTTATTCTCCTATTACTTAAAACGTTCATAAGTGGGTACGTAAGTAAAGATAAAATGCTATTACAAAAGAATGAGTACGAAGTGTTGATCGAAACGTTACAGAAATAATACCTATCGGTCGTAATAAACGGTGAGAGAGCTTCATGAAATTAATAAAAAAGTGGACCACTCAAGGCTAAAATTAAACCACCGCGCGCAGGTATAAATCCAAAGTAGTCTTTCTTGTAAAACTTGTCATAAAGCCTTCAAAGGCTCGGATTAAAATAATGCATTCAGATAAAAAGATTCCAATAAATTTGATAAGCGGTAGATACACGAAATGCTACTTAAAATTGACTGTCGAGATTGTCTCAAGGACCGATCCGTGGATTTTTTCGATATTTCAAACAAGTACATGCACCATACCCACATCTTTGTATAGTTTTCAAGTGTTTAAATTATTGTTAGGTAATTGACTAAGTAGATCGTTCGTCCACATCCGTGCTAAAGAAGTAGATTTATTTTATACATAATAATTTTTAATTAAATATGTAGGCAGATATTAAACTTTAACAGACTAAGTATTATAACACTTGAACAACGCCATATTTTTCCTCGCTACGTTCCGATCTACGATATTCAGAGCCCTAGGATTGCTTTTATCCGTTTCTGAATCGCGAAGCAACCTCGGCCGATACAGTAAATCTAACCATTTATTTCGATCAAACATTTTTTTATCGCAAGTACATCGTTCACCTCAGGGGCCGAAACCACGTCGCGTCGCGTCGCGTCGGTCGTATCGACAGACGATTCCGAACCTTATCTTTGCGGACAACAACGCCCGCTTTTCTATAGTTAATCCCTAACCATACATAGGTACAACAAACAGCACACAATAAGAAAGCGCGCTTACTTGACTTTACTTTATTTCTATTTACATTAATTTGTTTTATTTCTTCAGATTCGAACTACACTACTAGTACATATACACTTATATGTACATACATACATACATACGTGTAGTTATTTATTTATGAGTTTGCAATCCTTTTCGTACTCACTTTTTTATTGATGATACAATGCAGAATGCATGCATCTCGCTAGCATTTCCTCTTTCCGTTACAAATAGAAACTAAAAGTAGATACCTATGTCAATTGCTTAGATAGGTATGCGTAGTGTGTAGGATGTAAGTACATAGGTAGTAGATAGCATCTGTTTGATTAGAACATCATACCGTAGGTACCATACGTTGGTTTGTTTATTCAATTCCTTTTACTCTCTTTACGTTTACGCTCTTGTTAGCCAGCAAATAAGTTGTACGCCAAATATTATGATTTAAATCAAACGAAATCAGTGAGCATATCACTGCGTGAAACCGCATTGTACGAACGTGATACGCATTTGTACCTACTATCGCATTTCAACGCGAATACGTACGTACGTACCTATACCTAATATAGCCGAATGATGTTACCTTAATTAAATGACTTCCTACATCTACATTAAGATTAAGTATTATTATAACACAAGAAAGTTAAATGTCTATAAATATGTACAGTACGTAACTCAACAACATTTTCAATAATAATAATGTAGAGTTCACGTAGCGTAGCGTCGCGTCGCGTCGCGTCGCGTCGCGTCGATTGAAATAACAAACGCCTTGGGAATATCCACGTTAACTTATAATTGAACTTCATCTCCGTAACGTCCACGTATTAATTACCATAATTAACTATTTATAAAATCTAATTGGATATTTATTTGTTACACTAACAAAAATTAATTGAGCCAATTTTAGACTCGTTTATTTTACAAGAAAGCCGTTTCTAATAGTTAGGTATCTAAAGTTCGCGTTGGCCACGATAGAAATCCTGTCGGATTAAGGAAACAACTTTTATTTATTTATGTAAATATAATGAGTGTCTAATGGTTTGGAAGAGGTGTTACGGACAAGGTTAGGATGCGATCGTGGCGGCGAAACTTTTCCGACAAATGGGATTCGCCAACGTCATTAATGGACCTCTAACTCTTTGCATCTAGGTATAAGTTTACTACTTTAATTACCACCTCGAGACGCTAGACGTCTTTTGTAAAAGTTACATTCTTCCACTTATCTAGAGTTAAGACTTTCAAAAATGTCCTGTTTCATTTTTTGCAATTTGTTAAGGAGATATATCGGAGCGGGCCTAAACGGTCAGCGTCAGCTATATAGGTAGGTAGGTATAGCTACATGTCAACTAACTGGCTTACACACGTCTTTCATTGGCGGACACCGACCAATTCGTTTCGGTACATTAATCAACAGATTCGAAACTTAAAGCGTATTTCTGTCAACGCGAAAAAAAACAAATTACTTCACATATCAGTTCGCAGCAGCTGTGACGTCCGCAGTCGCCATTTTGAATTTGTTTCGTCAACAATGGCGTTTTTTAAGCGTTTCCACCGGCTAACGTTCGGAATTCGTTTTTCTGGCAGTCGGTCCGGGCAACTTTTAATTTATTCCATCCGCAGCAGTTATATTGTATTTATGTTAAATGTTGTCCAATTCTCATTTTTGTGTTTCTTGTCGGAGAAGCGCCGAGCGCGCTGATGAACTTTTTCCAGCCTATTTAATAAATTAATCGGTAATTGACTTTATTTGTTGCTCGTTCGAAACGAGTTCTCGAGTTCTGGCTCACACAACGACACAAAACTCGAACGTAACGAAACGTCGACGTCGTCGTTGTTGTAACCTACCTACCTACCTAACTACCTATGTACCTATATGTATACGTATTCGAGCCGTTACCTTAGTTAGTTTGGTATTTGTCTTTTCATCTCGACAAGACAAAAATTTTTACTATAAAGATAGTAGACAAAATGTTAACTAATTGTTAATAAGTTACGTCTGTTAAATAATAATAACAACATAAACGATAAAAGTTAAGTTAAGTTAATTAATTATCAGTCTTTTTAGATTTTTCTCTAATTATTATAGTGATGACTTAAGAATCGTTTAACTAGTTTATTTTATAACATATTCAATGTAAAATATGTACCTACCTACCTACATGTCTACCTACCTATTAGCTGTGTAAGAAACTAGATAGATAATTGATGTATGTATGTGCAGAAATGTGATAATGATGTCCAACTTTTCGTCGTAAACCGATTCTCCATTAATCATTATCGCGTCGCGTCGCGTCGCGTTGCGTCGCCGTCGTAACGTAACGTAACGCAACTCTTCGAACTGAACATTATCTCAATATATCATCTGCGGCCTGACATAAGCATTCAACTTTCTACATAATATTAATAGGTTAATGTTTTAAAATTTCTGCTGTGAAACAACAATGGACATGTCAGGATATACCGTTCGAGATGAGGCCCTCGGATAGCTAGGTAGTAGATATGTACCTACCTACCTATGTATACTTACGTACGAAAGATTTCGCCCGATTACGTACCTACACCATTTTACGAGCGCATGTAAAATACGATACTTATAAGCAAGCCACGACCGAAAAATCGACGTGTCTCATGAGAGTATTAGGTTATTCGTACATTCTCGTCTGTTTGTAGGTAAGGTACCTACGTTTTAAAAGTGAAATAAGACCTGCTGCCAAATTTGGTCACGCGAAATTAAGTAAACATGCTAAAAAAACGTTTTCCTTTTCCGATTTGAAAGGACGACGACGATGACGACTCGCTGGTCGTTGCCATCGTGGCACGTTTACATTTGCAAATTCAACAACTTTACCTTTTTACAAATGCATGTATCTATGCCTAATAATTAATGTGCGGTGAACGTTCAATAAACAAATTATCGAATAAAAACAAACAAACATGAATCGAGTAGGTACCTACTCAACTTTCTAAACGATTTTTATAATACATAGGTATTCTTCGTTCCTGCGAGTAGATTGTTATTGAAATTAGATGTTAAGGAAAAGGGAAAAAGTAGGTAGGTACACAAAAATTGCATGCATGCGAATTGTTTGTAACATCTGTAGCGTAAGAATGAACCTCTCGGATGCGGCATTTACAAAATGCAGAATAACCGAAGGTGAAACGAGGTCAAACCACAAATGCCGTGATATATAGGTAGGTATAGTACCTATAGTGGGCGGCATATTCCTTCTTCTTACGAGTACATCGACCATCAGTTTCTGATTCTTTCATGATTGGCTCTTATTATTTATAACTTCATTTTTATATATGAACCATTTGGTACGCATCGCTGGGCCAAAGGCTAACGCACTTAATTACTGAGGGGTGAGTCTGAATAGTTATATACAACATACAACAGGTGCTTCATATGTTATGTACCTAATACATATCTACATAAAATATTTATAAAACACCAGCTAAGTACCTTCTTGTTAATGAATTGATGGTAAAAGGCTTAAAACTGTTTCGCGAATGGCGTAAATTATAAGCGGCAAATTGTTCGATATTCTCGAAATCGCATTACGATCTATATAGGTAGGTACCTAATAGATATTGAGTACTCCCGCCGCTCCCGCTCCCGCTCACGCTCACCTACCTACTTATTACTTACATATTCGTCGACGTTCGTTAAGCGATAAGTTCATTAAGAGCCTGCCTGCCTGCCTGCCTGCCTATATTCCTTTTCTTTTATGCGTATTATTTATTTCGCAATCAATCGAACCTAATTAATTCATACAAATAACAAGCGTCCATATCTCTCTCTTTTGCAGGTTCGAATAACGGTACTGGATAAAAACGACAGTCCGCCTTCTTTCAAAGAAACCTCTCTCAAATTTTCCGTATCGGAAGACCTAAGTCCGGGTCAGCCGGTGTCCACAATTAGCGCCGACGATCCTGACACTATCGGCACATTGGAATACACTCTCCTGTCAGGACACGACGGCCACTTTTCCCTCGATAAATCGACCGGCGTTCTCAAGCTTGCCGAACCGCTGGATAGGGAAACCAAAGAATTGTACAAGTTATCGGTCAGAGCAAGCGATGGCATCCAATACACCGATACGATAATAACAATACAGGTAAGTCGATAAGTACTTAGGTACTAATTTCTTATTATTCATTTTAAATTACGTACTAGTACCATGCTCAAAACTTTCGTTTGTCTAAGCTTTTGTTGTGGCTCGATCAAATTTGCTTTTGGAGTCAGCAAAAATCCGCGAAACATCTCGAAAAGTATAACTTCCTGGATCATTGACAAATAAATAGTTTAGAAACTTTGTTTTTGTATAAAGTAGGTATAAATTGCGCAATAAAATATGCCAGAATAGCAACTGCTAACTCATACGATTTATCGCTAAAACACTATGTTCTAGGTATGTGGAAGTTTTATACCTAGACGGGCTCATAAAAGTTTCCCGCAAACTGTTTGAAAAACCAATACGTACCTACATACCTATATTTCTGTTAAACAGAGTACCAAAACCGATAAAACCGTTACATCGATTTAATATTATTCCACGGTTTATTTTCTACGTACCTAATAAATAAGCTTTAATAGCTAATAAATTCAATTTTTACAGGCTAAAATTGGTAGTTATATGTAATACGTTTGACGCTTCTCCAGTCTCATCCACCGTTCAATACTTCACCTAATACAACAACAACTTGTATACACGATTCGTTTAGATTTATTTGGTCTCGCGCTTACTATAATATAATTAAAAATACAGAAATTAGTTTTAAAATCCGTGATCATTTTTAAATGTCTATCGATCCTACCGTTTAATTGAACTTATTAATTTTTCGAAATCATATTATAAATGTTCGGTCATTATGAATTCTAATGATAGGTGTAGGAACGGATAATTAATGCTAATTAAAACTAAAGCAACACGTTTCTGTGGTAGAAAGAAAATCAATTACTTAGTTACAAGTCAATTGCCAGTAAAAACAAAAAATTCTCTGGAGTTCATTTTTTTTTTTCCTGCAATTAATCGTATCTTCTTTCTATAATGTTATACTTTTAAATAGACCTACTCGCGTTCAAAATATAAATTACAGCACGCAAATGATTTGACACGTTGTTATGAAAGTTAAAAGAAAGTTGAACGTATGATTAATTATATTCAAATTTTCGACAGCGTTATTCAAAGTAGGTGGAGAGCTACATTATATTTTTATTGTTCAAATTGGTCGAGTGAAGAACAGTGAAACTGTTCGTTTATAATTTGAATTTATGATCACTGATCACTCTACAATTTTTGTATTTAAACTTTGGTTTAGAAATTTTTCATATGAACAAAAGTGAGATTGGTATTAAAATTTTGAATTATTAACTACAGCTTCCTTTTTCAGTTCAATTTTTTTTAAAACCTTTGCAATTTCAGCATTTATAGGTATACATAGGTATGTATGTGCTATAGCTAATTAATTAAAAAAGGTTATTGATTGTTTCTTATTTCATTCTAAACATGCTAACCTCTTACCAATTAAAAATTTAAAAACTACGATAGATAGATACGAATCAAGAAAAACTATGTTGAGTTAACTTGCAGCTTCCTTTTCTGCCGTATATTGAATCGCTTCCTTGAACGTCATAAACTGAACTAATAAATATTAAATAATTATACAACGTTGCGTGATCATAACGTGCACTTTGCGGTCATAATTTATTTAAGAGTTAAATTTTGCAATAATAAACGAGAATTTAAAACATCAAATTGAAATTACAGCAGCCTAATATTTACATGTACTAAACGTGACAAGAAAAGTATATACGTATATACGCCAAAAGAATATATTTTCTGCTTGAATGAAATAACGAGACGTAGGTACCTACCTAACAAAAACGAATTGATAGAACAGTTTAACAAATTATCATCATGTTTGATGATGTTTATCAGATCTTCTTAGGGGCTTGTACATTTCTGTAGCCAATAAGTAATCATTAGAAGGGAGGTAATTTAACTCAATTGGTGAAAAATGTCTTTTTTGAGTTACTAATTGCATGTTTGACAATATTTATACACTTACACGTGCACATATCTGTTATTTGATGTAGGTTGGCACCTACATATTAAAAAGGTGTATCTGAGTGTGTGTGTGTGTTTTGTGGACATGGTTAGCAAACCTAATGAGCATTTCTAAGTTATGTTGGTACACTTAAGATGCTAACTACATCGCTAATATGTATAACATGGAAGTAAATATCATAATTTACTCTAATTGGCTATGAAACTATCAGCATGCTTTTAATTTACAGTCATATTTCTCTAATAAGTTTTTTCCAGACTAGGTATCGTCTACAAATATCTACCCTAACCTAGCCTAAATACTTTTATCAGAAATATTGTCCAACTTTTTGGCAGATAAAATTAAAAAAGTATCTCGGTATCTCGTACGAATCATGATGATGAATAATAAAATACTAGAAAACATAAATGATTTGCAATATATACGTAGCGTTAATTAGCTACTTACATATAATATGTACATAAGTACCAAATTGATCCGATACCTATGTCAATAAGTGTTATTTTTCTTCTACTTATACCTACATGTAGCGATACTGTCTTACAGATAGATGAATATTACTGACTGACAAAGGTGAAGGGCCATCAGCAATATTGTACACTTCATGTGTTCTAGGCGGAGTTTAATTATATTATTGCCGTCCTATCACACTATACCGAAAGGCAGAGATGATTGCCAATTTAAATTACGAGATTATACCGCAAATTACAAAATTACCACGCCCTCGATATATCCAACATAAACTTTATAAATACCGGCCATTTAAACAGAAATAACACCCCTAAACATAGTATTTTATTGTTCCAAATTCAGTTAGATATAGTACCTACATACTTAATACATAGGTACTTAATAAAAAGGTGAATGATTCCCTCTTTAGTGTTTCCTCTTGTCAGAAATCGTTTCATAATAACTTGTTATTTTAAAACATGTTCGAGTAGTAGCGAAAAACACCCGACTACTTATATTGTTAGTGCTGCTTCTTCTTTTGTTGGTTTTAAGTATCGTTTAGCTGGCAAGTAACGTCTTGGGAATCGTAAAACGTGACCGACAGTCGAACCAATGAAAAACTAAGACAACAATTTATTCCCGTAATCGAAAGAATGATTACTTACTTAGTTAGTCTAGTTATTTATATTAAATATCAATCGTGATCTATTTTAAATTGTAAGTAACTGTATTGCTTAGAAATTATATGTTTAAAAGAAACTGTGAAGAAAATGAAACTTAATTGCTGTTATAAAACAGTCATTGTGAAAATTTAAATTGTGGATATTTATTGTTTATTAAGAAAATTCAACAATAAACAAACGGATTCCCTTTTTAGAAAGTCTCAAATCGATCAATATTCAATCCAAGTACATATTAAATAAATTTGATTAATCGCGTCGGTGAGCACGAAATATTTTAATCTAACGCGCGACATCTCAAAATCGTGCCGAGTTAAGTAAATGTCAACAAAAGAAGCGAACGTCCTTCTTTTCTCTCCATAGAAAGTTACTATCCATACGCCGACCAGGTACCTACCTAGATACTATTACCAGAGTAGGTATAGTTAGTTATTAGTACTTATACTAGTTAAAAAATGTGAAACTATTAATAACCGCATAGTTATGCAGATTTTGTCGCGGTTAAATTGTTGTTATTTCTTATTAAGTAGTGCAATTAATTATAGCATAGGTACTCTTATATACGTATTTCCAATACATCAAAGATTTCAGACAGTCTCGCGGACCCAATGAGTGTTACCTCTTTTTATATTATACACAGTAAGGAGAAACTCGAGTTCTTTTTATATACCTACCTAAGCTCTCCAGCGACTGCGAACGTACAACTTGTATGTCTTTAGTTTAAATTATTGATTTATATGACGATTCATCATTTGCACAGGTCCACGTCCAGCTCCTAGTTCTCTCTCGACATTTACGAATTCGTTTTAATAAACAACCGACATTTACTTTTTCGTAATACTTACAAACAATTAATTATAGCTACAAAAGCTTAAAACCTAATTAACCGTTTTTGCTTCTATGATCCGGATGGGATGTCGGATACGGTTTAAAGTGCCACACTGACGGGGGCATAATCTTTCTTTTTTGTTGTCATTTACAATTATTGAAAAAACATTGACAGAATTTTCTTAACTTTTCTGCAAATCGTAGGTATCCTGATATATAGGTAGGTTTATTTATTAATAAACAGTTTTCCCACAAGTCAATTTCTTAAGGAATGCAAGATCCTATGGCAGTAACGGTAAAAGGCGACCTCTATAAATCATATCCTACTGTTGGTTGTCGGTAGGAGGATGCAGATAGCGAGCGAGAGCTAGTCGGTGCAACGAAATCTAGAAAAGTGTGCATCTCGTAGGTATAGACTATAGAGGTACATACATTGCGAAGGTATAATTGTTGATAATGTGTAGAGATTGTTCTCACAGCACGGGCTATTAAATGTTACACTAGCACGATCGATTCCACTACGCTTCGACTATCGTTCCTCGTCCATCGTTCATCGTTCATCGCCGTTACTATCGAGAGAAATAACTGGAAAAGTCTAATAACTAATCCATATTAAGCCGCGGGCTTTAATGGGATACTTGTTAGAAATGTTTCACGTAAATAACCGCATCTATAAGCGTTACGATGATTGAATCGGGTCGTCGGTGATACGTGGTGATTGTATATACGACGCGTCGGTGTGTAGGTACCTTTATATGTGTTAGGTACCTATAGGTATAGCCGCTACATCCAGTCATGTGCGTTACTTATCCTCAATAGGTACATTATTTACCAACTCTTGTATTCCTAGTGTCTTCAACAACTATAACAACAGTAGATATCTATTATGTATTAAACCCTGTAACGTTCCTTAGTTTTATAGATGAAGTAAGTAACTTAATAATGCAAAGGTCGCGGTTGTTTTTGACGTTAATTTGTCAGCTTCTACGAAGTTGGTTTGAAGTTGTGCTCGAGTAACGGTATCGAATTAAATTTCGAGAAAAAAGACAAAAGAGATGAGTGCAAAAAAATCTTATGCTTAATTAAGGGAACGAATTGCATCTTACAAGGGCAACCGTTCGCTGTGTTCAACCGCCAGACGGACGGACGTCCCGTTGTGTTTTTTTAAACCGCTTATAAAGTAAAACGAACTGGCATTTTCAAGAGGCAATTTTTATTATTCCTGTAATTATTACAAGTAGACAAATTGAAATAAAAATCAATGTAAGATGTGGCGTCCTTTCCAAATATTGCAAGATAAAATCGCACTTTTTATTTTACGAGTTAAGTACCATCATAATCTCAAATTACCAGATCTGTTTGCCGACTATACTAATCATCTGGTTTACGTACCTACGAGTGTGTATCAGTGTTCCGTCTAATATGTCTAATTAATCAGAATAATGCGATAATTAAAAGTTGCCATTACAGAGATTGTATGTACTTAGATATATTAGCAATGGCAGCTTGAAATATTTGTTTATAGATTATTTTAACTTTGGGCTCGTTATGTTAGAGATGTAGCTAGCATAAGTGGCTTTTTGTGCCGTATGCAATTTGTCACTTATTAATTTACCGACATATTTCTTCGCTGCCACCGCGCCACCGCGCCGTGAAAAATCGATTTCAAAGTGTACCTACATAACCTGGCAACTTGCACCGAATTCCATTTTAAACATCGCATCGTTTCTCCTTCGAGTTTTTTGTTTAAGTTATTGAAGCAGCAGAAAACAACGGCGATCGTTTGAACGAATAATTAATAACAAAACTCATGCCCGTCGCTTTTATTACGTTCTCTCTCTTCGCATCCTTTCTCGCAGCGTTCGTGTTATTACTTCTCTATAGGGGCGCTCAGTGGTACACGCTAGAATATAGGTAGAGACGAGAAAAATAATAAAAAACAACATAGTCTATGGGGCTCGTTTGTTTAATTCCACTCCACTAATAATGAAGTTAAAATATCTTAAGACTGTTTAACCGTTTGCTTTCCCGTGAAATTTAATTCAAAATTAATCCAAGGAAAATACCGATGAAATTGAAGCAAAACTCTAAATAAATGTCAAAAACATTTTTTTTTTTATTTTGTATAAAAAACATTTTCTTTTGGTTTTATTTACATCTGTTTTAACTGAATTTACCTATAACTTATTTTTATAGATAGATACTATTGGGTTTTGTGAGTTGTTGGTTATATGTATAATTTGAAGTGCACATTGCAGACGTTTAATCAATGTTGCCGCCGCTTCTTGTTAATCTTTGAAACGTAATTAATCACAAGTATGTAATATTGCGATATGTGCGTTTCTAAATGTGGACCCGTATATCAGGCATTGCATTTCATATTTTCATAAGAATTTAAAAACCGCCACGACATTTATTGATTATCATTCGAGATTATTAATGATCCCTGATCGACGATGTAAACAATAACATGATACAAACATCATAAAAAAGAAAGTTCTAGTCATTATCATTTTGACAAATTATTTTATCAATCCGAACATAATTTCTCTAGTTTGTACAGTAGGTATATACTTACGATAATATCGTACTTGGTTGTCGCAATCCCCTTTTATCGTTTACCGTATCAAAACGCAGACTTTGAAATGCAAAAAGGGGTAAAGTACCGCGAACGTACAGTGTACACACGAATCTACAACCTGCATGCATTTACAGAAACCAGTTTCGATGTAACGGATGCAAACGATATAGACAATACACGGTTACATACTGGTGTGTTTGAGCTGTTTGATATTGTTGAATCGCGAACATTCTTCAAATTTTATGGGCAGTTTGCATGGCGTCAATAAAGTGTTGTCTAATCTTTGGACGGAATTGCGGAAGTCAATGTTAACTTTATTACAATTTAAGTGATTACGGAGACTCGCGGTAACCTTGCACTTACTGTAACTCTCTACCGTTACCTATCATCAACCATACCCCATTTAATTGCTTAACTTTAGGACGTTTCGTCTTTCGATGCTGACGGCATCATCAGTGGTGATCAAGTAGTAAATATTAATATATAAAATAGGTATTTATTGCTATATATTTCGCTACTTGGTTAATACTGAATATGTTCTCCCTGAAAATAGCCTGCATTATTTAATGTATCTCCTATTTTTTTATTTTCAGGTTACCGATACAAACGACAATACTCCCGTATTCTCCGAGACTGCATACTCGTTCGATATTCCAGAGAATGCTGGGAGAGGATCGAAAGTGGGACAGATCAAAGCAACCGACCCCGATCTAGGAATTAACGCTCAAGTTACCTACACGGTTATTAGCGATTGGGCGAATGATATTTTCTCCCTAAATCCTCAGACTGGAGTGTTTACACTTACTGCGAGATTAGATTACGAAGAGGTAAGCAAAAGCAAAGTTTTATTATGTAGGTAGATACCTACCTATTATGTTATTAACCCGATCATGGGTACCTACAGAGTTCGTCTTCTGATCGATCGTTAACATTACCAGACATTTTACTATAGTTTAAATTATGTAGATATAATAAAAACCGCACGGAAACTGTAAAAGATTAAATAAATATACCTACTTATAGTTTTACTGCAAAAGAGTTATCGCTCTCATACCTATCGTAACTATAGGTTGCGCCTACGTGCGCAGTTTCCATTGAAAAACGAATCACGTCGTTCACCTTGTCTATTTCTGTTTGTTGTTAAATAAAATTTCAAAATTCGATCACGTCTTTTCAATAACAATTACAATTCAGTACGAGTGGTAGTGGTTTCATTTGTCGTCTTTAAAAAGGTTTACATGCAAAGCTGTTTTTGCGCCTTTTTGCATTTAAATCGCTCACCAAAAGGTTAACTAACGCGTTCAATAACGCTGTCACGTAATTTGAAGAAAGTGCATATCTAAATACCTATTAAACATAAGCGTAAATAAACTGACGCGAACTCTGGAAACTGCATCAGACTTGTCGTCCTCTTTCTCGGATTTTTTTTCGAAATTCTACGGGTTCGGTGTCATCGCATCTATGTCATGTCTACATATGACAAACAACGAGTAGGTACCTAATATAAGCCTATAGGTATGAACACAACCACGATGTACCATTAATGAAGACGTTAGAGGTAAAGGCACATGGAACTACCTTTGCCGTTACATGGTCTGTAATTATTTGCACTTAACTCACTGTTTTTATAGCGGCCGACAGCACTTAACAGAAGCTGATGTTGCAAATTTGATTACGCGTGTAACTTTTACGTTAGTACCTAAAGATCTTCTCACTCTGGCAAAATTGAAAGTGAAACTTATTCCTATGTATTTACTTTTTGATCGAACGAGATTATCAGCATTTAGTTGTAGGTACCTACTGCTTGGATAATTAATTTGTCCAATGTTATGATTAGTAGGTAAAAATCGTAAATTGAAAGACGATGTGGGACAGCGAAGAACAACCGTTGCGTTGGACGTTCGCGTTATAGCAAACCGCCATGTCGTGTCGTGGCTTTTTCTCTTTCCGTATAGGTACCAGTCAGTGTCGGAATTATAATTTAACGCCTAGGGCTGACTTCGTGAATGAATCTTAGTTTGCCGTGAACTTGAATTAAAAACAACTGCAAGCGATGAAGTTCATGACATTCGCATTAAACACAAAGTAAAAGAGTAAAAGCTGTCACCGAAGAGAAATTTTTTACGTAGGTATCTAATCTATTAAAGTAGTGAAAATTGTCCTAGAATTATTATTATTGTCCACTTATTGAAATCTTGGATAGAAGTAGGTGTCTACCTAATGTTCGTAAGGAGCAAATAAAATTGCAGTATGAAAGAGTTCATTCCACAAGTGGTAAATAGGTTTATCATCGTTCATTATGAATGGTTTATTTAATTTCTTACATCGTCATATATGTATTTAAGTTCGATATCAAACTCCAACACTGACTTCCGCATCGACTTAAAATAGTACCGAACTTGGTTAGCAATTCCGGTAGAAATAATGGCAAGAAGAAAAAGGAAGAGGTGCGACAGTCTGTAATGTACGTAGGTAACTTGTTGTGTTCAAGTCGAAACTAGTTTATCCGCGGCGCGTATTATCGACCAAAAGAAGGAAAAAACTTGCGTAACCTCCTTGCGAGTGAAAACTGAGGTTAAGTAAATAACAGAAGGCGCTCGTTGCTCTCACCTTGGCCGTCTAAGATTACGCTTATTGCCATTAGTGACGCGAATGAAAAACCCGTCAACAGACCAGTATAATATCTATATTCCATAAATATAACCCATGATGGGACGACCAACAGAAGCTGATTAGTTCGCTTCCTAGAAATACTCCGATATCCGCGACCACACGACAAGAGCCCGTTTTTGTTACTAACTCCATCTATAAAAATCTCCTTAGAAGATTTGAACGAATTAACGAATGATTATAGATAGGAAGGTATATACCAGCCTACCTATACCTACATATGTACGTATAAGTACCATATGAATGCGAATTTTTCAATGTATGTCTGTGGGATCGTTAGTGCAAAGATCGGCGAGTGAAAAGAAGTCGATGGTGCACTCTGGTCGAAAGGGTGGTAAAAAGTTGACTTGTCTGTAACGTATTAACCGGAACCCAGTTGGCTTTGTTTGGGAGACTACGGCGACATCGTCTCTCGCGGTTTCTAGTTTTTGTCACCGAATATCTCGAAAACTAGCGGTGATACTCTTTCGAGACTCTTCAGCGCTACCGTTGCAAGCCACCGTCTTGGCCTTCGACGGTTCGTCCTATTGTTTTTCCCGTTTTTTCTTTTTTTTTTTTTTAATTAAGTACCTACATATTAACGATATTTCCGCCATAACAATTTATTACTAGTTAGTTACTGAAAAGGCAATATCAAACATTACCAAATCAACTTTTTTTTTATATCCATATAAACAAAAAGAATGGTTCGAGTTATGTACTGAATGATTACTTATACTTTTTTTATTTATTATTATTTTCAGGTCCAACATTACATTTTGGTGGTGCAAGCTCAAGATGCTGGTCATCCGCCTTTGTCAAGCACCGTAACAGTTTACTGCAACGTTTTGGATTTGAATGACAACGCACCTTTATTTGACCCCATGTCATACAGCAATGAAATTTTTGAAAATGTCTCCATTTCTACTTCTGTCGTTACGGTCAGCGCCACAGATATGGATTCGGGTAAATTATTTCTACTAATTATGATTTTCAAAAGCTAAATAAAGTATAATTCTCATTAGAAAGTTTAATTTAACTGTGTGACTGCGTCCAGTCCTAAGTAGGTACTATTATTGAATGCTTTTATGACGGTTAGAAAGAGGCATTCGCAATGTAAACAAATAAAATAGAAAAAAAATAGTATAATGCCAAGGGAACGAGTTGTTCGGTCAAATTCTAGGAACTACATAGGTACATAATAGTCAAGTGTCCAACATGAACATGTTTGTCACTCTTATAGGTAGGTAGGTACCTACATGAACGCGAGTGCAGTAAAGGTCGCAGCGTATTGTCTATAATGGCATATCATTATGCCGACTGTTAATTCAATAAGTAGGTACACTTCGGGTCTGTAATCTTCTTACCGATCATGCGACACTCCTATGGAACGTTAGCGAAAAGAATTCCTTCACTGCCTGCCTATTCTAGATTAGGTACGTACGTACCTACATTAGGTACCTCAAGTCCGGTCTTATAGTAGGTAGGTAGGTACGTTAGATACCTACGTTAAAGTTAAACCATGGGAGCGGTATCAGTATCTATCGAGAATAAGAAATAAAACAACAAGTCAAAATGGAAATGTCTAATGTGTAGACACTTTCGTTGTTTTTGTTCAATTGACTACGATCGATTTTATTTTAATTGACCAATTTGGTCACAGATCGAAAGTTTTATCCGAAACGCGTTGTGGGTTTCGTGAAGTTCCCACATCACGTCTCTGCTGTTGTACCTACTTAATAAACTATTCGAATAATGCCATAACAGTTATTTTATTAAAAACGGCGTTTGACTTGTTTTCTTTCAATTTTGCTACGAAAATTTACACTTTAGACAGGTAATTTAATCAAATAAAATGTCTCTATAAATTCCCTCTTAATAAATGCATGCTGATTATTCTTATGCTGATGATGCCAAGATTACGGCAATCAAAATACATAGAAGATAGAAATGTCTCGATACCTACCTACCTACCTAGGTACTATACGCATGAAACTGTGATTATCTAAATTTATGCAAATACCGGAGATTATCTTCGACTGTTAGCCAGTGCCCGATGTGTACCTACCTAGGTATATACGTAGAATGAAATAATGTGAGGAATTCGTGTAGGAAATGATCGTTGTAGGCAATTTATTGATCTCACGCAAAAATTGACGCGTCTGTTTATATTTTCATTAGTTAAGCACCTTCGAATTTTATTTACTAAGACTCATTAGGATAAAATGCCTTACAACAATTTATTTTACTTGTCCCCTCAACTGCCACAAGTTAATTTCTGGACTTACTTATTTATTTAACATACATATGTAAATAAATGTTTATCACGATTTACCAGTTAATTTTTCTGTATAAGTAACTTTTTATGCACCTAATTATAAAAAATTGTGACTCGACCCCTAAGAAACTCAAGAAAAGTAAATGGAAATCGAAAATTCCCAGGTCAAAAACCCTAATCGACAACTATTTTAAAAACAATAACTTATTTAAATGATCGTCATAATTAAATTATCTTCCGTCACTCTGATGGTCACTTATTAAGAAGCAGATTTTACTTATTTATTTTTTATGACTTCGTCCCACAGCACTGGGTTAAGGACCTTACGGGTTACGTTTTTAATATTTTAGTAACGATTTCACTAATATAATACTGCTCCCAAATACATATCTATCTACCATTTTTGCGTAGGTATTTTATTAGCTAGTAGGTATTTTAGAACATAATACCTGCTCTATTTCGTTATATCGAATCCAAAGAAATGCAATTTTTTCTTACGCATCCCACAAGTAATTAAAAATTTTCCGTTAGGTATCTATCCTCCTGACATGTTATTGTTATAAAAATATTGAGATAAGTAACTGAATTTTTCCATGCTTCTCAAGTCGAATTTAAATAATGGACGTCTCGGGGCCTTGCGAACAAATTAAAATATGACAGTTAAATTTAGGCGAATGTAATGGTATACACACAAAGAAAAATGCCGCTCTTAACTGACGGCACAAAAAAGGACCCGTAAGTGTTAATAAAAATAATTTATTCCTCAAAGGAAATAAAAGAAAAAGACGATGACGATGAAAACAACGAAGATAACCATTAAATTTTCTTGTTCAAGACAGACTGTTGAAGACGTTAACGTAATTTATTTATTATTCTTCATTTAAGGTCACGAATTAATGGTAAAGCAATGAGTTTAGAAGAAACTATTTTATGAATGATTGCGCGTTATTTTTCAGGTATTTTTTTTTAATCCCAATGACTAGCGCATCTACCGGTTTCATTGATAACCCACGATCATTATTTTTATTTGTGAAAATCTACTGATTTCTTTTTGGTTTCTTTTAGGTACCTAACACCTATCATAAAATTTTGAACCAAAAAATTAATTAAGATAAAAGCATTTCAAAAGAAAATAACTTATTGTTATAAAGGAGATTGTGTGGTTTCCACCTTTACTTACGTTTGTATTATAAGACAACAATAAACAAAATGAAAATGTTTCAAACATTTGTTTTATGTTTACACACTAGCTGCATTAATTTGGAAGGCAGAGAGCAGAAAAAGTATAAAATTGAGTCTGCGTTGGAATTAGAACTACACTAGTTAGGTACCTATTTGAATTTCCTTAATAGTCGGTTTCCGTAACATTCCAAAAGAATTTACTTACTACGTACATACATAGCTACACACATTCCGAGAACGAGATATTTTAAAGTTTGCAATTTCTTTACAGGTTACAATGGCAAAATCGACTACAGCATTACTTCTGGTAATGAACGTGATGAATTCCAGATTACACCAAACGGTACAATCATCACGAGGAAGGAACTTGACAGGGAAACGCAAGGAATCTACAATCTCGTTGTAACCGCCACCGACGAAGCCAAACAACCAGAACAAAGGCTGTCGTCAACAGTTCAGGTAAATAAGATTCCATCATATTTTCAATTACAAATTACTTATTTTGCTTGTCACTTGTCAGTGTCAGTCACTAACGGATCAAAACGGAACATACGAAAATAAAAAATTATTTATCGAATCATTATACAATTTCAATAATTTTTCGTTAGATCGATAGAAATGAACTACCTAGTCATCAGATGCAGGGAACATTTTAGTCATAGGTATAATATTTTAACTAAAGAACTAAAACGAAAAAGCAAACGCATGTAGATACCTATAAACGAATAATTAAAGCAGTGGAGAGATTTTATCGAGTGTCATTGTGGTGATGTACCAAAGACTACAAGTGTGCAGGCAGTGTGTACACTACGGTACATACACACGGTTCTGGAGCTGGTACCTACTGCTACTGCTACTGCTACTGCAGAAGCAGCTTCTTCGGTCATTACTAAGTAAACCATTACAGCATCTTGACAAATGCTCGAATACACTTCGAATGGTGTTTTTAACCGTACACACTACACACGTACCTATTGCTGCTGTGGTAGTAAGTAGGTACAACCTACCTCCTAGTAGGTAGTACTAGGTTCGGGTTGTTGTGTAAAGAGTACGAAGACGGCGACAACGACGACGACGACGAACAGACCATCAGACACAAAAGCAACAACCACGAAAGAGAACGAGTGTAAACACTTGACGCAAAACAAACCAAGTTATGCCACCTTTTCGAAATCTTACATTGATTGCACAGACGGATTCCTTCCTTCCCGATTTGCTCATATGTAAATATGACGAGTGAACAGTAGGCGCAAAAAAATAATAATAAAACGAAAGACGAACCGGTTTACATACTTCACCATAATTATGTACCTAAAACCGTTATAAGTATTACATGAGCCACGGAATAATAAGAATCTTCAAAACTCGTATAACAAGTAGGTAGGTACCTACTACACGGGCGTAGGTACGAAAACGAAACAATTTTCAAAAACAAATTCGTTCGTCTAGGTCTAGTCCTAGTCTATTCTAATACGAACCGAAAACGTCATTTCGAACACTTTTTGACCACTGTCCAAAATCAGTGTTTCATGCTAACATTAGACACTAAAGACATTTACTTCCAACAAAAATTACATACATACCTACAATGTATTATGGGCAAATATTGGACAAAAATTAGTAGATACATATTTGTTGAATTTCAAAAACGTACGTTTTTCTTCTTCCAGGTCACTATAATTCTAAAGGATGTAAATGACATGTCTCCGGAATTCATAACTCCCAACGAAACGTCCGTTTCAGAAAATATTCCTATCAATACAGTTGTAATGGCTATAAAAGCAATAGACAAAGACGAAGGACGCAACGGGTAACAATTATTATAAATTACTATTTAAAAAAAAAAGTATGGTTTTGATTTATGTTTTTCTTTTGTTATTATATTATAGATATATAGAATATTCGCTTTCCGGCGATTCAAGTACGAACGGTGTATTTTCTTTGGGTCCAATTGATGGCCTGTTAAGGGTTGCTGGAAAAATAGACCGAGAGCTAAAGAATAATTTCACACTGATAGTGACAGCAAAAGACAGAGGAGAAATATCGCGTACAAGCCAAACTAAAATTTTCGTTAAAGTTCTCGACGAAAACGACAACAGTCCTGTGTTTGACCCTAAACAGTACAGCGCATCTATAGCCGAGAATGCTTCAATTGGGGCGAGTGTACTTCAGGTATATATATTTGTTTTAGAATTGTTTATATAATTGCCCGATGGTTACTATTAAAATATTTTTTTATAGGTTTCCGCTACTGACATTGACGATGGACTAAACGGTAAAGTTCGATTTTCCATAATATCTGGAGATACAAACAGGGACTTCAGCATTGCGGAAGATTCGGGGGCTGTAAGAGTTGCAAAAAATTTAAACTTCGAACGCGAATCTCGTTACGTTATAACTGTTCAAGCAGAAGATTGTGCCGGTGATATTCACGACAACATTGTGAGAACGGACACCGCAGACATCGTCATTTCAGGTACCTAAGTTTTTTAACTTACTAGGCAGGTGGTACATATTTATTATTTAATTCTTCATGACGCAATAAAATTAAATCTTTTTTTTTTGTTCATTACAATATTCAATTAAAGTTTAATTGGCGCTGAACAATTTTCCAAATGCATAGATACATTGCATCGTCAAGGTTCTATTAATTTAAAAATCGCTTGCAATGTACAATACGAGTACGTACCTACCTACCTATCTATAGTTATTATTAAACTTGAATTACAGCACACCCTTTGGAAAGAGTAACATCTAATTATCGTTATTAAACTTACTGGTGTTACATCGAACATGTTAAGACGAGCTGTGCACATAAAAGAAGTCTATTAATTAAACTAAAGCCGAATGAATTCTACAACATTTTTATAATAGTTAATAAGCGTTCTGAACAATGCATCGTTAGAACATACAACGTTTCTTCCGATCCGCATCAGTGCTAACGAACAAACAAAATTAATAATACGAAAAATAAAAAAAATAAATAAGTCGTTTTTAGACCATAATAGAATATAATTTTTATTGGGATGTTATTCTATTCTCGACTAATCGTAAAAAAAGCCAACTGTCATAATAGACGAGAAAATTTTATTACAGTTTCGGACATTAACGATAATCCTCCGACATTCCTGGATTCCCCCTATCTAGCTTACGTTATGGAAAATGTTATTCCACCGAACGGAGGCTACGTTATCACCGTACATGCCTACGACGCCGATTCGCCACCGTTCAATTCACTCGTTCGTTATTTCATAAAAGAAGGTGACTCGGACATTTTCAGAATTAACGCCAGTACCGGTGAAATTTCACTTCAGAGGGCTCTGGACAGGGAATTGCAAACCGAATACACTCTCTCGCTCGTCGCCCTGGATACAGGTGAGATAAACAAATCATACACATCACGAGTGTTGTTCTCAATCACTGAATTCGGACACTGAACGAAATTTTTACCTGGAATGCGTTTGGATTTGGTAAAAAAAATAATGCAGGAGGTAATTTATTGACACAATATCTTAAGGGAATCCACATAACTTCAACCAATAACCCAATAGCCCACAACGCATAAAAATCTCGCTTAATGTCCGAATTTGCCAATTTACCTTTTTTGTTCTTGTTTTTTTTTTTTTTTTAAAAAGTAAAGGAATCTGCTTATAACTAGCTCACAATTAGACTTCTCGAACAATCGCGTACGTAGGTATGTGTTTAGTTGTTGCACTTACGAGTTATTGCTGATAGTAGTAGTAGGTACGCACTAGCGACTAGCGACTAGACACATCATAATCAGTTAGAGATGTATTCGAGACAAGAAGGCAATTACAGTACGATTTCCTTTTTGAGAAGGCATCACAGCCCCATCGTAAGTGGCCAAGACCAAGAACGGTACAATTTGCATAATTTTCCCATTAGTGAAAGGCGCACTGTAACTCTTGTAGTTTATTCAGTCCCGACTGAAATTAGTCGATGTTATTATTTCGAAATTTAGTAAACATTCCAATTTATTGGGCAACCGGCTGCATTTAAACTGCCTCTAAAGCAACCTCATAACCAAAACGAGAACGTACCTACCTACTTTAAACAAATATGCAAAAAAAAAAAAGTACCTAGCTTCTGATACAATGGAAAACACTTTACTAACATTAGTTATTTATTTATTCCTTGTAAAATGAACCTTACATATAGGTATGTACGTGCACGAAACCGATTTTCAAAATTCAATATAGGTATTATCTGACTTTCTAGATTGTCAAAATCCGCGACTTTTTTAGTCCTCTGTGTTTTAAACTTTATTTTACGAAATCCGTAATGCGTTTTATGTAAAAAATTCGTTCAGTACCCGCATTCAGCAATACATAAGCTAAAAATATCTACTACCTATAACAACTCTATAAAAGGATCAGGGAGTCGGATTTTTTTGAACTTGCCTTAGTTCATTCATTGCTCATTCGATTTTATTAAAAGTGTCCGAAGTCATTTACGAAGTTGAATATTTTGGTTCGTTCATTCGGAAGAGCGTATCCAGCATGAACGGTGCAACCAACCATCGCGTTCCTTCTTCTCTTCTTTTCTCTTCTCTCTACCTATCGCATCGCGACCTAATGCTGCGCTTCGTTAGTACGGATGATTTATGCATCGTTTGTTCCGATGGCTATGGCTTGTATGTCGAATGGACGGACGATCGTCGACTGTTTGTCCATTACGGTATCTCGAAAGGAATGTAAAGAACCACGAGAGGATTGTGCGACCTGATGATTCCCGTCGTCGTCGTCGTCTTCGTGTATGCGAAACTAAAATCGACCTTATATGGTCTTCATCTCTCTCGATCCTTAGTTTAGCATTAGTTTTAGCAAATATGTATTTAATCCTTGAATTTACTCGCAATTTATTAAAAAGTATTTAGGCAAATATTTATATCAAATAATTTGTTTAACGAAATACGGTACCTACCCTATTCTGGCCCTGTTCTCATTTTAAATTACAGGAATTGTCACGAAATACAGTTCTCACGGTTACGATTACCATCTAGATTACTGATTGTTACAAGCAAGGCAAAGTAAGCGTTGATTGCGACAACGTGCTCGAGACCATGCTTCGTCCGTCGTCAACTTTCTTGTTTCTGGTCTATTGGTCGCTCTGACTGCCGCGCGGACCGAACGCTAACGGGTACCGAGGGTGATTCTGCACTTTGTATCTCCGTACTGCGTACTCGGTTGTTGTTTCGTATCTTTTAACTATACATACACCGTGTTATTTAAAAAAATCGTTCATCCTGGACCACTGTCTACATACCTATCGTATAATCCCTAACTTATGGTAAGTAGTTGTCCAAACGTGAAAGAGATCAAGGAGCATTTTGTTGCAACTTTAACAATAATTTACGTTTAAAAATCTAAAAGGCATTTTCAATAAAGTTCTAATGTGTATATCACATTATATGTAAATCATTTAATAAAAACTGGGAAAGTTTAGAAAAAAGTATTCAACATTTTAATAGATACCTACATACATTCGTGACCTATCAAAACACAGTAAGATTTTTAAAAAACAAATGAAACCTTACTCTTACTTAATCAAAAAGTACCTACACTTCGAAGTTAGTAACAATAAAAAGATTTATACCGGTACCTAGGATTTGTCACAATTGATAATAACCAATAACCTCAGGTGGTCTCTTATACCGGGAAGGAAATTGATCGAATGGCAAATCAGCGAGCCAATCGGACCGATCTAAAGTCCAAGAAGAACAGAACGTTTAATGGAGACAATAACGGTCGAGTCGCACTGTACTGGCATTGTTGTAGTTCACGGCAAACCATTACAGAATTGAACTTAGGTCAAATACCTTAACAAAAATGCTATTCATTTTTGTCAGTCGACCATAATATAGATGCAGATCATGGGAAACGAGACAGCTTTTGAATTTTCTATGCCGACCGATAGACATTGCGATAAGAAAAACATGCACCGAGGTTTAATATTATGATGCTTACTATTCACGACCAATAAAACTATAGGTAAAACTATTTAGTCTTGTATTGTATCTACCTATAAGATATTAAAAAAAATAAAGAAAGAAACTAGTGCTACACCTAGGTAAGCTTTGTTAAGGCCTTGTTTCAATAAAATATCTGTAAAAATAATAATATGTAGTAGGTAGACTAGCCATGCCCTAATAAATTTCCAACCGTTATGCTACATATAGATGATAACAATATTTGGCATTACTTCTTCATGAATTGAATGATAATTGATTTCTACAGCAGGGTTCTTTATCGGTTTTCAATAGGTATGCATACAAATTTTGTATTCATCACATCGCATCTTTTCAATTTCTCGGTAGGTGACAGACAAGAATTTTAAATGAGCTGAATTGGAGGTGCATTTAAACCTCTCTCACATACTTACTGATTTTTTTTCCATTCTATTACGTATTTGTTACATCACCAACAATAAAACGGGGAACAAACAAATTTAATTTTTTCTCTTTCCCAGGTTCTCCGCCGTTAACCGGGACAGGATTAGTAAAAATAATAGTACAGGATGTTAACGACAACAGTCCTCAGTTTAAAAGACACATTTATCATGCAACGGTAACAGAGAACAGTCCGATCGGTACTTGGATAATAACTACCGTGGCTACCGATAAGGATACAGGCCTAAATGCAAAAATTCGCTATTCCCTTCTCGGAGACAAAATGGATCGATTTAAAGTAGACGCTGACACCGGAGTGATAACTAGCGCTGCACATTTGGATCGCGAAGAAACAGACGTTTATTATTTGACGCTGATGGCACAAGATTGCTCACCAACAGAACCGAGAGCCGAAGCAGTCAATTTAACGATATCCATATTAGACGAGAACGATAATTCGCCGACATTTTCAAGTTCAAAATACGAAGTTTACATATCGGACAGTACCAGAAAAGGGCAATTCGTTTTCGGCGCGAAAGCTTTTGATAACGACATCGGTGCAAACAGTAAGATAACGTATTCGTTAACAGGACCACACGCTTCTAATTTTGTGGTTAATTCGCACACTGGAGTAATTAAAGCAAATCAAGATCTTCATAAAAGCTCAACGGCCGTCTTCAATCTAGAGATAGAGGCGCAAGACGGCGGACGAATTCCCAAAAAAGCGAGTGCAGAACTGAAAATTTATTTAAGTCCTTCGCATCTGTTTCCCGTTTTCTCACAGCCCACTCGTACGCAATTTACACTTACCGAAAACGTGAAAGAAGGAAAAGTGATAACAAAATTCAGCGCCGCATCTCCTAAATTGGGTCCTGCAAATAATATTCGATACGCCATTGCCGGCGGGAATATCGGGGACGCATTGAGGATAGACAGGATCAATGGGGAAGTTCAAATAGCGGGAAAAGGCTTGGATTTCGAAACATCGCACCAATACGAAATATGGATCGAAGCAAAAGATTCCGATGTCCCATCGTTAACGAGTTTCTTATCTCTAATAATTAACGTGACCGATGCCAACGACAATCCGCCGATTTTTCAAATGCCCCTTTACAACGCGTCCGTTTTGGAAGAAGAAGCTCCCTTTCAGCTGGTCGTTAAAGTTACAGCAACCGACGCTGACTCGGGCGAAAACGGAAAATTGTACTATCGAATATCCGGTAACTCCGAAGAAGGTTCATTCGAAATGGATGAAGAGAGCGGCGAAATTTATACGCGGGTTCGTTTAGACCGTGAAGAGACCGCCAGTTACGAATTGATAATAGAAGCAATCGATAACGGTTTTCCACAACTAACCGGTACAGCGACTGTTGTAGTCAATGTTTTGGATAAAAACGACAATCCTCCGAGATTTACCAGACTTTTTAGCGTAAACGTTACGGAAAACGCGGAGTTAGGAACGTTCGTGATCCAAATAACGAGTACCGATCAAGACGTTGGCGAAAATGCCAACGCAACATACAGTTTTGCGGAAAATCCCGGCGGTAAGTTTAGCATCGATCCCGTTAGTGGGAACGTAACAGTCGTCGGAGCTTTGGATCGGGAACAACAAGACGAATATTTGTTGAAAGTGGTGGCTTATGACGGCTCCTGGAGACAAGAAACGCCATTAACAATTACAATACAAGACCAAAACGACAATGCTCCAGAATTCGAGCATTCCTATTACAGTTTTAATTTCCCGGAACTCCAGAGGGACGTGGTTACCGTAGGCCAAGTTACAGCAACTGATCGAGACAAGCAAGGACCGAACTCGGTCATTAGTTATTCTCTTCAACAGCCGTCAGATTTCTTCACCGTCGATCCAGCTTCTGGAGAAGTTTTCAGTAAACGAAGTCTCCGTTACAAGCACAGCCAATTGGAATCGTCACCAGAAAACACGTATTCGCTTACAATTTTGGCCACGGATAATGGAAAGCCTCCGATGTCTTCGGAATCCTTAGTTATTGTAAATGTTGTCGACGCTAATAATAACGCACCTAAATTCGAACAAAGAGAATATCTTTCGCCCATTCCCGAAGACACGGTCGAAGGTAAAAGATTGCTAAAGGTGACAGCCCAAGACGATCTTGATGTAGGTGTTAACGCGGAAATAGAGTATTCTTCAATCGGTGGGAACGGATCTGATTTTTTCACCGTAGATAAGCTGACGGGCTGGATAAGTCTCGCCAAAAAAGTCACAGGTGTCGGCAAACTGTACGAATTAAGAATTTCGGCAACCGATAAAGGTGTGCCACCACAGAAAGATGAAGCTACAGTCACTTTAATTACATCAGGAGAAAATAAGTTTAGTCCCGTTTTTACAGCTCTCAGTTATCAAGTTATAGTTCCCGAAAACGAACCGCTGGGTTCGACTATTCTTGTCGTAAATGCTTCAGATAACGACCAAGGACCTAATGGAATGATCAGATACGAAATATCTGGAGGAAACGAACGAAAAGAATTTTCAATCGATACTGTTTCTGGAGCCATAACAATATCGCAACCTCTCGATTACGATACAGTACAAGAATATCGTCTGAATATCACGGCTCAGGATCTCGGCTTCAAGCCTCACAAAACTACAGCTACACTTACTATAACGTTAACTGACATTAACGATAACCCACCCACATTCAATCAGACACAATACGAGGCATTCATTGCAGAAAATTTACCTCCGTATAGTTTTGTATTCCACGTGCAAGCAAATGACGTGGACTCACCCAAAAATGCAATAATACATTACTTAATTTCGGACGGTGCAGGATCTGAATATTTCTCGATCGATAAAAAGAACGGAATAATAACAACTAAAATCAGTTTCGATTTTGAAGAAAACGATTTTTACAACATCAAAATTATAGCGGCAAATCCAGATTCGACAATGTTCGGATCGACCGAAATTCTAATCCACATAACCGGAGTAAACGAATATTATCCGCGATTCATTCAACCGGTATTTCATTTCGATGTATCTGAATCTTCCGAGGTTGGCACGAGCATAGGCGCCATTCAGGCAACCGACCAAGATTCTGGCGAAGATGGAAAAGTTTACTATTTGCTCGTCGGTTCGAGCAACGACAAAGGATTCACAATCAACTCCAACACAGGCGTCATCTCGGTTTCTCGCAATCTCGATCGCGAAACTCAAAATCGTATTGTACTGACGGTCCTCGCCAAAAATGCCGGAGGTATCAGAGGGAACGACACCGACGAAGCACAAGTTATTATATCTGTGCAAGACGGTAACGATCCCCCAGAATTTTTACAAGACGTTTACGAAACCGAGTTATCCGAAGGAGATCCGATTGGAACCAGAGTTATCACAGTTAAAGCTGTAGATAAAGACGTGAGGCCACAAAATAACCAATTTAGTTATTCAATCCTTAGCGGCAATCCGGAACAAACATTCAAAATAGATCCGCAAACGGGGGAAATCGAAACGTTACGAAAATTGGACAGGGAAACGATACCGCTCTACACTTTGATAGTCGGAAGCATCGATACTGGAATTCCACCTCAAACGGGAACGGCGACTATTAATATCCACATAACTGACATCAACGATAACGGTCCAATCTTCAGTCCAGAACAAATGGTCGGCCAAGTATCTGAAAACGAACCACCGAATACTAGCGTCATGATCTTATCGGCAAACGATCCTGACCTACCACCAAACGGAGCTCCGTTCTCTTACAGAATCATAGGAGGCAGGCACAAGGACTTCGTAAAAGTTGACAAACATTCTGGGTTGATTGTAACAACAAGGAACATCGATAGAGAAATCACACCGGTCCTTGATTTGGTCGTCGAAGTTGAAGACAGCGGCGTTCCAAAAATGAAATCTAAGCACAACATTAAAATTAACATACTCGACGAAAACGACAGCCCGTCGAGTCCAAGATCCGTCCACGTACTTGTTAACGTATTCAAAAATGAATTTCCTGTTGGCAAGATTGCCGACGTTCGTCCCAACGATCCAGACATTGTAGGCGATTACAAATGTAAAATATTGCAGAGTTCGCCGGCTTCTAATGTTCTTTCTGTTAAATCGGGCTGTAAATTGTACGCTTCAAAAGCAACACCTGGCCAAGGATATTCACTATCGATATCTGGAAATGACGGAAGACACGCCGATGTCATCTCGACCGTTACCGTTGAATTCAAGTACTTCGATAATAACACCGTCGAAAATTCTGTAACCGTAAGAATTCAAAATTTAACTGCTCGACAGTTCCTGATAAACCATTATCGCGGACTGTTGGAACTGTTAAAGGGCAGTCTGAATGGCGAGGAATCATTGATATTTTACGGCCTTCACGAAGATGAGAATGCTCTTGAAGCTATGATAGCAATTAAAGCTTCCACTTCGTTTACAACAAAATCCTACGTTATCGACAAGCTCGTTAAAAAAAGAGACGCAATGAAGAAGCTGCTACATGTGAACAACATTCAAATTGGATATTCTCCCTGTGCCAAGAACTTATGTGAAAATGGAGGTATTTGCTCTGAAGATATTAGTGTTAAACACAAAATCGAAACGGTGGACAGTCCGAGCCTGATCTTTACATCTCCATTGATAGTGAACGATCACAGTTGTCAATGCGCAGGTGGATTTTCGGGAGAGAACTGCGAAAAACGGCAAGATCCGTGTCTTCCAAACCCGTGCAAATCTGGAGGTCAATGTAGACGTCAAGGTTACAATTTTTACTGCGTGTGTACACGTTCGAGAGACGGGCGTTACTGTGAATTCGAAAAGAACGACGCATGCTCTGAAAACCCATGTCAAAACGGAGGAACATGTCAAGAGAGTCCGGACGGTTCCTTCTTCTGTCTTTGCCGTCCCGGTTACCGCGGAAATCAATGCGAAGCTTTGACGGATTCTTGCAGGCCAAACCCTTGTCTACATGGCGGCCAGTGCGTCAGTCTCAAACCAGGCTACAAGTGCATTTGTATCGACGGAAGATACGGAAGACACTGCGAAAGGTCCACTTATGGTTTTCAAGAACTTTCTTACATGACATTTCCACCACTGGACTCTGCCACAAACGATATTTCTTTCGTTTTTGCAACCACGAAGCCAAACGCACTTCTTGTTTATAACTACGGCGTACAAACTGGCGGAAGGAGCGATTTCGTTGCAATCGAATTGATTAATGGAAGGGCAGTATTTTCGTTCGGAGGAGCACGAACAGCAATAACAAGTGTTACAGTCAAAGGGAAAACGAATAATTTAGCTGACGGAAATTGGTACAAATTGACCGCTACAAGAAATGGCAAAGTGGTATCGCTGAGCGTCGCTTCGTGTACAGAAAATGGTAATGTTTGCGAAGAATGCGTTCCAGGGGACGTCTCCTGCTATGTCGACGACATCGGACCAACAGGGTGAGTACCTATGCTGTAATTTTATCCACTTAATATTTTTTTAATTACTACCCACATACGTACATATGTACGTAAACCTATAGTTAACGCTGCTAAGTGTTTATTTTCTTTATTTTTTTCTTCCAGTACCCTTAACTTCAATAATCATCATCTTCTCATTGGTGGTCTAATGAGCGCCGATCCTGTTTTGGAGAGGCCGGGACAAATCCATTCGGACGATCTAGTCGGTTGCGTACACAGCATCTCCATCAACGGACGCCAATTAAATCTGAGTAATCCGATTCGTTCAGAGGGGGTTGAAGCGAAATGTTCGCACAAAAATTCCTGCAGCAACACCATCAATCCTTGCATGAGCTTCGGTTCCTGCGTAGACCGTTGGTATTCGACAAGTTGCACGTGTGGAGAAACCCTTGTGGCTCCGAACTGCGGAAGCGCTCTTCAATCTGTCTCCGTCAGTAATGGAGGATATATCGAATTCGTCATATCGAAAAAACACAAACGCATGCAGCTATTAGATAATCTCTACAGCGGAACCGCAGGTTGGCACAGTCATCATCACAACATAATAAGAAAAAAACGATACGCGGCAGCCAATGCAGAAATTTACGACGAAAACAGTTCTTCATTGCAATCCTTCGTTCGAGATGTAAGGTCCGCAGGACTAGTGAATACAAGTGCGATTTATTTAACGTCAAAACGAATTAGTTTTTGGTTTAGAACGGTCGTAACCACGGGAGTGTTGTTTTTCGCTGCTAGTAATAAACATTACACGTCGGTCGAGTTAATAAATGGACAACTTACATACATAAGTAAACTGTCTCACATTGTAAACGTAACGGAGCCGCATAAGCCCGTTAACGACGCCCAATGGCATAATTTAACTTTAAACGTTCAAAATGACGTCCTTCAAATTCTTCTCGACGACATTAAACTAGGAGATGAACTCGATTCGAACGGCGTTCACGACTTTTTAGATCCATATTTGACCACACTCACTTTAGGTGGAATTAAAACGGGCAATTATCCGGACAATTCTCATCACGGCTACGATCTGACGACGAAATCGTTCGAAGGATGCTTCGCAAATTTTAGCGTCAACAACGAGATTCAACCTTTCAATGGATCCGGAAGCATTTTCAATCAGGTTATTTTGCGTGGGAAGATATCTGGACATTGCTACGGCCCCATCGGTCTCGGCACGATATCGAATCCCGATCCTCTCAGTATCGGAATCACATTGGTGATTGTGTTTTTCGTAGTTCTCTTGATCGCTATATTGGTATCGTTTGTTGTTTTCCGTCTTCGTAAGCAGAACAAAGAAAAGGGAAACACGCCGGGAGGTGCGTCACCGGTCCATAGCAAACAAAATGGAGGTAACAATGGACTCGTAAACTCGAGTAATGACAACCTTCTAGGAAGACCGCTCCATTCTAACGAAACTTCCATGGCTTACCATTCGGAGAACGGCGATATTATCAGAGGCGTCGGTGGTCATCACATAGTAGGTCCCGAACTACTTTCGAAGAAATTCAAAGATCGAGAAATTATTCAGAACGAAATCCAACGCCCCCAACGGCCAGACATCATTGAAAGAGAAGTAGTCAATAAAAATCCTCCCATGAGAGACGACCATCCGCCGCTTCCTCCGACTTCGAACCACAATCACGATCACGGTCCAACCGATTTGAATTCGGAAATGCCCGAACATTACGACCTGGAAAATGCCAGTTCAATCGCACCTTCAGACATCGATATAGTGTACCATTACAAGGGATTCAGGGAAGCAGGAGGAGTTCGTAAATACAAAGCAACACCTCCACCGATCAGCAGTTACCATCACAAGCACGCATCAGCTCAAGGTCAAGCTCAACACAGGCATTCTCCCCATCATCCTTCGGGATTTCCTCCGAGAGCACCGCCGGTCACGAACCCCTCGTCCCGACCACACCAAACGACGCCGTTGGCACGTCTCAGTCCCAGCAGCGAAATGAGCTCTCAACAACCAAGAATCTTAACGTTACACGACATAAGCGGCAAACCTTTGCAAAGTGCCCTTTTAGCAACTACCTCAAGTTCCGGCGGTGTCGGTAAAGACGTTCTCCATAGTAATAGTGAACGTAGTTTAAACAGTCCTGTGATGTCTCAATTAAGCGGACAAAGTTCGAGTAGTCATAAGCCGGGCGCGCCGCCCCAAGTCACTTCGTCTTCCCCAGGTATGGGATTAACAGCCGAAGAGATCGAAAGGTTAAATTTGCGACCGAGAACTTCCAGTTTAGTTTCTACTTTGGACGCTGTATCTAGTTCCAGTGAAGCACCTCGAACCGCTGGTGCTAATCACCTTTCTCACATGCGCCATTCTCCAGTGCCAGAAACCCATCACAGTTCTACGTCTTCGGACGAGAGTGGAAACGATAGTTTTACATGTTCGGAAATAGAATACGACAATGCTAGTCTAGCAGGGGACAAATTTAAGTCGAACGAACCCGATTCCCGAAGAAACAATTCTAGCTCTAGTAGTAAAAATCCTGTGCCACCGCCTACCTATGACGGCTTCGATTCCTCTTACAGGGGATCAATGAGCACATTGGTTGCCTCCGACGACGAATTAGGGGGACCATTGTACAGACCGCCGACGGGTTCTCCTTCCACTACGGCTTTAAGCTGGGACTATTTGCTCAATTGGGGACCTAATTTCGAAAGCCTGGTAGGCGTATTTAAAGACATTGCCGAACTTCCCGATTCTGTTAGTGGACGGGCATCTTCGTCCCTTAGGCTAACGAATGCTCCGAAACCTTCTGAAGAGTACGTTTAGCGCAACACGACTGATTAGTGATTAATTAAATTATGCCAATGACGTGAGAATGAAAATATTTTGGTGGTACCTATTCGAATATAATTTACATAAATACGTACGTAGGTAGGTAGTTAAAAGAAATTTAGGTAAGAATTTTCCAAAAACAAAAGTCTTACGTCAATGGAGTATGTATGTATTTGTACAATTTCAGCCTTGTATCAAGGAATGAAAACCTCTTGCCATATGTTTTTATAATGATCATGTACAATATACTTGTAAGATGATAAAATGTTGCCTATTTTTTAAAAGACTTGTAAATATTTTTATACTGAAACTGACTCTAGAAATAAACAAATTTAACCTTATCTTGTTTCCTAAACAGCATATAGGTATACTTAAAAAAATTATTAAAAATGCTTAATTTACATACCTAAATAAACAGAAGCAATGGTTAGAAAAAAATAAAACTTAACAAAAAGTATATACATATATACTCTCTTACTTTATCATGTTTGTATTAATTCGAATTGTTTACTGTCAATTCCGGTTTTTGAAACGACCCATTTTATTTTTTATGCAGGATATACGCCGCTGCTCATTATAAACGAACTACATATTTCTTTGTGATTGAACCAAGTGCTTAATTAATTAAAATACGATACTGTAACCGCTTCAAATGTTTCATTAAGAAGAGCGCAATTTCCTATGAACATTGACAAATTAACAAAACCACACCAATTGTTTTGCGACTATTTGAAAAACCTTAGGATGGCTAGGTACTACACATAAGTAATAAGCAATATGCAATCTCTAACATTAAGTAACACATATCAAACAAATACACACTTTTCTTGATTACAGACATTCCTAAGTAAGAATTGTAAACTATACAATAAAAGAACGACCGTTTATTACATTTATATTTACACTTCACTAATAAAATATAAGTTGCTTCTTAAAAATATGACACCTGAAGATTTACATAGTCAACAGGACAAGATAAACTCTAAAAATTTCACAAATTAAAACAACTGTACCTATGTATGTACTTCAGCCATAAAAAAACAAAATAATAAACAAGCAACACAATTTACAGCAGTGGAAAATTAGAATTAAATAGGCTTGTACAGCAAAGTGGTAACATATTTCTTTCTATATCGATGTGTAGCACTTAAAACCATTACACCATCCTTGATTGACAAGGCATACAAATGGTTTAACATAACGTGATTTGGCTCAGGTAAAAGAGTTGGTTCACACTTAAAAAAAGATATGTAATGTTTTAGATAGGTATACCTACTATCATGTTGCTCATACTTACAGACAATGGAGTGTCTTTATTTAAAATGACCTGAAGTAAATGTGGTGGTAAAATAGGGGGCCCTGATACTTTCTCCCATGGCTTATTCTGTGGGATTTCCTGTGAATATTCGGTTTGCATGTCAGCTTTCTGTGACTCACTGTCTTTGGCCAATGCTTGAAAAACTTCAAAATCTGACTTTTTTACTGATACTACATTATTTCTACTTCCAACGTCACTCTCAACAACTTTAAGACAAGGATCATATTTCCATTCTCCATCCACAAAATATTTATATTGATGCTCTCCTTCTGGCAAATCTATGATGGTTACAAAATCGCCATGACTCTTAACCATTGGTATGGTCTTCCAATTTGAGAATGTACCGCAAATATATACCTCACTTCCTCCACCTTCCCAACGAAACACTGTGGGTAATGCTTTCTCACTAGTGTCAGTTTTTGTGGTGCCTTCAGAAATAGTATTTGACCTGGGTCTCGGGCCATCATAAGACGAATCTTGAGACACCGGTTTAGTAAAATACGGTTCATCATCATCATGAGAACCTTGAAAAACAAGCTTATTCTCTAATTTCTTGTCAAAAACGAACGCTCCATCTTTGCAAGGTGACGATGGTACGTTTTCTCCAGATTTCTGACGTTCCCTCGAAACGTTTCCTCCACTAGCTGCATTTCCCATTTTTTTTTCTTTCGCTGTACTTATATATTACACTATATTAACATGTACACCGTAACCCGTAACTCTTATTTTCATATTATTTATGTTTTCTATTTTCCACATTGACATTGACGTTTAAGAATTCATTAACATACAACCACAACAGAAACATCAAATGTAACCAGAGGACCTTAAAATTGAATTTTTTTTATCGTAACATCTACCTATCTGTGCTCCTCCAGATCATTTCTGATCATTTTTTACTCTCACAGGGAATATATTAAAAGCGCCGTCGAAGTGTTTTACCAAATTCATTAATTGATATATAACATTTAATTTTGGTTATAATAAAGTTTCTAGTAACTTCGATTTAATAGGTTTATCAGCTTGTATTTACTACACAAGTAATTTATCTCTTCTGGCACTAGATGGTAGTCAAAATCGCGTCGTCGCGTCACTCTCGTCATCATTCGTCCTCCATTCCATGCGATTCCATGTTGATTCATTCCGTGATTCGGGCAGATTCGGGTCATAAATGTGGTGTAGTCAAGTCAATCGAGTGTGTGGCAAGTTTTGTGTGCGTTTAGCAGATATTCCGGTATTTAATTATATATTAATGTACTATTTGCGTCCAGTTTTATTGATAAAACTGTGCATTTATTCCTTACAGATTGCATATTAATTACAAGCGGAATTCTACAGCCAGAAAGATTTTGCAAAGAGCATAACAACTCGTGCTTGTGTGAGCTATTTTTCAACCTGTTTTTACGCCGCGCAGCGCGCACCTAATTACCTATTTCACATTGGTGATATAACTAACTAGATAAGATAATTGTTTCTTCAAGGCGAAATATATTAAACATAGTGGGCTAGAGCAATTTTTGTTAAAAACAAAAAGCTATTCCTATCAAACGTCGATTCGAAAATTCAAAATTGATTCCACAATGAGAGAAGATAAATCGCCGCGATCGAGTAGAAGCCGGAGTCGAAGTAATTCGAATACGAGCAAGGAAAATGGCAAGAAAAAGAGTCGCAGTTTATCGAGTAAATCGAGTCGTTCGAAATCTCGCTCACGATCGCGAAGTAACAGCAGTGAAAGGGATGAATACAGACTTCATATTGCAGATATTGCAGATGAAGTTAGAAAATCTGATTTGGAAAAGTTGTTTTCCCAATACGGTACTCTTAAGGAACTGTGGATGACCCACAGCTCACCTGTTTTTGGATTTGCTGTCTATAAAACTAAAGAGAGTGCTGCTGCAGCCCTGAAGGCAACTGATGGAGTGTAAGTTTTATACCTATTGTTTTTATAGTACCTACTTATTGTTATATACACATTTAAAAATGGTATTTCAGGAGTGTTGGTGGAAGCAGAATTAGAGTAACCCATGCCAGACCGAGAACACGGGGCCAAGGAAGAAGATCATTCCATCCAAACATGAGGTGTTATCAGTGTGGTTATTCTGGTCATTTTTATAGAGACTGTCCAGATTTGGATGGAGGCAAGAGGTAAATATGTTTTGTTTATTTAGAGTTCAATTAAAATGTATTAATATGCAAAATAATTGTAATTCTCAATCAAATAATAATGATCAAATTAATACTTTACCATTACCTATATGACAAATCAAAGTAATATAATAAATTATACAATGTATTTTATCAGTTACCACTGGAAAACATGTTGATAATTTTATCAAATGTTGATATAACTGGGATTTGCTTACATTTGAATGTTAAATGTTCACAAATATGTAATAATGAAATACCTTTTTAATCGAACTCTGCAATTAATCACCTGCCTATCAAAGAAGTTTTCAATAATTTTCCTTTAGAAATTTGTAGATAATTATTACTAGTTTTTGATTATTATTTTTTTTTTAATTGAGGACATACTAGTTTTAAAACTAATTAACTAACAGGAAGATGTAAATTATTGAAAGCTTGGAATTTTTTAAATATTACTGAATGTTGTTGAAATTTTATAATATACCTGTCAAATGTACAAGATGTTTAGACCTTGTACGCAGGCAGCCATAGCTTTGGTTCGACAATTAATTGTGTTTGTGGTTTATCAGGCTTATGGTATTATGGTATAGTTTAAATGGTTTGGTTGTTGATTATAGATGGATAATGTCATGGTTTTCAATATAGCGCAATGTGGGCATCAAACAAACACACAATCACGATTATGAAAATCAATCGATCAATTGATAAGTCAATCAATCAGTATGTCGGTCAATCATACAAACAAAGCTGGGCCGAATTTAAGCAAAAAGCTATAATATAAAATGGCGCTTGCGCCGCGCGCGCACACGCACGCACGTTATTCTGTTGTCTGTCTCTCTGTTGCGCGCCGGGGTCCCGCGGGATAGCCGGAGCAATGCGATGCGCTCACTTATATGGTCTTTTTAGTTACGATTCCAGAGGTTCTAGAAGACGATCGGGCAGACGAGATCGCGACTACGACCGCGACTACGGCCGAGACTACGGAAGACGCAGACATTCGTCCCGGAGGTACGACGACTACGACTACGACCGCCGAAGAAGTGGCGGGAGAAGACATCGTTACTGAAAATGAACCCGACAGCTTCGCAACTATGAACTATATTATAGAAAAAAAATCTGTTTTTACACCTATTACCCCACTATTCTCTTGTTTTTCTGTTTCCTTTTTTTTTTATTATTCCCATTATTCGGTGGCATAAGAGAACATTTGTACTTATTACATAAAAAATACATCTTTTTGTTTTTAAATATTTGATTGAGTTGGCTGATAAGTATCAGGTGAAAATTGTTTTCCATTTTTCAATAAATAAGACACAAAAAAAACATTTCACAATATTTTTGTTTTTTTACTGATGTCTAGATGTTCGACGCATTTCATCAGGAATGTACAATTACGTATCGTATCATGTACTTTCTGTTTCTACTTATACCACTGATAATAACATTGAATAAATAATTGATAAACTGTATACCTTTGCAAAATGATTTTACGTGTTTGTAATAGTTGTGACGTTCACGCTATCAATCGAGACCAAATATTTTGAAAATCAATTAATTAGTTGATTGTATATGTACGTCACTTAGATGTACAAATAGGTGGATATTGATTGTTAGTGTAGTACTTATTAATTGGTTTGTGTATCAATAAATGTCAAAATAACTACGTAATTGTATTTTATTTAATCAGGGTAATAAGTAAAACTTGACATGTTTCTTACAAGTCCTGTGAACTTTTAAGGTGGGGTTGTATACACCCTTATACTTAAATGTTACCTTTTAACTTTGTTGTAAGATGCCGTCTGACTAATTATTTATACAGGATAATCAAAGTGGAATTATTCACTTATAAAAATCTAATTTTGTTGATAAATTGATATATTCATAATCAATAGAAAATAATATCGCCAATAATCAATTATTATTATTGGTTTTATTTTCTATGAGAAGTGTATTAAAACCCAGGAACAAAAGGGTTCCTTTCCACCAACCCCCGCCCGTTCCACGGGCGGTCCTCAACCGTTATACCATTTTTTTTTTAAATTACACTTCCCATCGAAAACATTATTATTAAACGTAAATATAAATTGAATCTGATTCAACTATTTCCCTTTGGAGTTAACTTTTGTGTTACTGGAACAAGCAATCTTGAAATATTTTCCAATACAAAAAGATAAACAATATTGATATAAAATTGGGTATTGTTTACCTTAGACGATAAATAAATAGCGAAATGTAGAACTTCATTAGAAGAAGTAGTATGAGAGAGCAGACTATTGTCCCAGTTATAAATCAACCATTTTAACGAATCGAGATTTGGAACAATAGAAACCACGACAATAATAATTGTGGGAGAGTTGATTGAGAAACGAACAAACGGAATGAAGTATGAAACTTCGATCGCGACTTAACAATTTGTGTGAATAGTGTAGTGTTGCGTACCCTTTCTCTTCTCAAAGAGAACAGAAAGGGAAAAGAAAAAATCCTGGCAATCCTATATTTGAAAAATTAATTAAACTAACAATAAAAGTGTAAAAACTTACTCTGCAGAACATTTTCAAGAAGTGAACTATTAAATAAATAGTAAGTTGCGATTTATATAACAATTTTGAATATTTGTTATTAAAAATGAACTTGATAAATATACGCATAATTACTTAATAACGTTACGTTATAAAATGTGTCTCAGAAGTACTCATTTACTGTCTTTTTAAATATTAACTAATCCGAATACAGCCGCTACTAAATTGACTAAATGAAATAAACAACGGCAAAATCAATAATTAATTAATTATATGAATTAAAAGAAACATTTGCTTCTTCACTATACTAGCTAAAAAAAAATCAAATAGACCCAGCGAGTGACAAATATGTGACAATCATGTTTTTCGTGTATGTGTATGTGTAATTCAACGGCACCGAACCTACTCCACCTTTTCTGCCAAACAAACCTATTCCACCAAAAGCAACATCTAGATCTAAGAATATAAAAAGGACCTACACAACAGTTTATCATAAGTCCCAGGGGCGTCTCAGGTGAAGTACCTGAGAACGCCGTCAACATAATTAAACATCAAAAATAATCAATTGAACAGAATTAACAATACAGATAAATTTGCCACTCAGGTCTATTTGACACAACTGATTACTGGACTTACTTGAAGGCGTCGGCCACCACACTAGGGTAACCGAAACCATAATCTGTCCAGCGTTGGTTGTCCAGGTATAAGTTCTGCTCGTACCAAACGTCGTCCGTACTCCTACCATTCATTCCATTAGACACGCTGCACCACCGAACGAAAACTCCACCAATTATTCCCGAAAATTAAAATGCTGAACGGACCTGAAACAATAAGACGTATCGTACATCAGTTCTCATGTAAGTAGTTAGCAAGTGGTCAAATTTACCTATGTCCTCGTCCTATGTAAGCTTCTTAAGTTGATAGCAACCATCGTCCAAAGTCTGTGTCTATCACATCGCATACTTTCGTGAATATAAAATATGATTAAGAAGCACTTTGATGTGCGAAGAATATTTACGGCGCTTGGGCGGGCCTGAAACAATAGAACAAATCGAATATTAGAACTTCTGAAAACAGAAATTAGTAGTAAAATTTACCATTATACAGGATCAAGGATTCTCTGTCTTCAGTGCATACTGCTTGGGGTATTCTTTTGCATTGGAAAAGATAGAGGAGGGAATCAGGAAAATTTTGGCGTGTGATAGAAAGAGATACATGTTGGTACATGACCCCCCGGTTATGGGAGTTGGGGGCAATCATGAGCTTGCGTGGGCAGGGTCGCCAAGCCCTGAAATAGGTCTGTCCTTCACCGGGATCGTAAAGGAGTACCTATCCGCTACCCTCTTTGTTGCGATCGTCAACACTTCCATCAATTTACAAACTCTCTCTTCAATTAAAAACCTGAAAGAAATGAAAATTGTATTAATGTACAACAATTGAGAATCCAGAAAATTCATCTTTAATCGTACCTTTGCTGTCTTAACTGTTTTAGTAAATGGTCACTCTTCTGAGAGACCCATCACCACAACCGCAAATCAAACGCCTTATTCAGTAAACTTTTTTGAAATGGAATCTTCTTTTTCTTTTAAATGCCGTCGGGGGAGCACGCTACTCCCGAGTGGGCTTACGACACATAGATTCCCTAGAATACTTCAGGTTTGATTTCTTGAGTTCTTCATCTCTAACCCTTCCATACTTCACTCCAGCATATGTAAGACCTCTTTACCATTTCCAAAAGCTTGACGAAGGTACGAATGTTTGAACATAATAAAAAAAGAAATGGAAAAGTTAATAGCTGTGTTAAAAGTAAAAGTCTATTTTACTCACTGTAAAAACAAGCAAAACACTTGTTATGTTTGCAGTCGCAGAAATTATTAAATTCATACCATACCTAAGTATTATTACCTTAACACTTTTTCTTCTTCGCTACACTTAACACTACGCACTAGCTGAAAAGAAATTTAAACAATTAATCAGTTAGACCTACTTGCAGGCGTCGGCTTCACCGAAACCTCATATCCAGCGTCGGATGTCCAAGGTCCAAGGTCCTCCTCCGTTCCTCCTTGCTATTCCGTCAGGCTCTTATCCAGCGTCGGATGTCCAAGGTTCAAGGTCCTCCTCCGTTCCTCCTTGCTATTCCATCAGACACAAACACTTAAGCACTGAACACACTTTAGATGGACCTGAAACGATAGAACGAATCGTATGTTAGTACTTTTGAAAATAAGCCTATACTTGGTCTAATTTACCTGTGTCCAAACTAACTCTTAATTTATTTTAAGAGCACAATTAGATATTATGTAGGTGCAATTATACGAGATTTCCAGTCCATGTCCAATTAATTGATTGATGAAGTTTTCAACAAGTTGGAATCTGAAATAGAAAATTGGCATTATAAAGGAGCAAACAAAATCCAATTCCTAGGATAAAGCGTGTACATGTATATACTTCATTTTAGTAATAATTCTTTGATAAGAAATTCATTTTCACATTCATTTAATATGTAGCATGTAAATTTAAACAATTAATGTATGTAGTTGCCGCATAATTAAGAACGCTCTGTACGTATTTGAATTGAAACTTATAATTTTTTGGCGACCCCTGTACGCTTCTAGAGCAACTCATCTTCAGAGTATGCCGCACCAGCTGTAAAATATTTCCAAGTAGACGAGACCCGCCGCAAGATGACGACTCGTCCGCGACGCGATCGTTCCCTGATGAGGCCCCTCGTTATACAACTGCATCAGCTGTGCATGTAAACAATCGATGTTGCTAAATATTCCTTGTGCGCTTGACGACGGACGCCTTGCGTCGCGCGCAAAAATGTATTTAAAAACAACATCAACTAGTTCGAAATTAGTTTTAAATCGTTTTTGTAAGTACATTAAAAATTAATTAAATCATAAATAATTTTAATTTATTTTACCAAAAACGATTGAGTTAATTGTTGTATATTATTACCTTTGTGGAATTGACATCATTCCTTCGTCGGCCATTGTGGCAATCAATTTTTCATATTCCAATAATTTAACTAATAACTTGCTAGTTAGTAGATTCTAATCCATTTTAATTAATTGAGGAATTATTTATTTTACAAGTTGGATGGACTGGAACTGCAGTAAAATTCGGCCGTGGATCTGTGAAGGAATTTAAAAGGGTAAGTTACCTAATTGTTTGTAAAAATCAGACATTAATAAGTCTACTTTAATTTGTGTTTAAGGGTAACATGATGTTTTATTTTAGGGTGTAGGAGTTTAGAGAAAATAAACTTTCAACAGAAATAATTTGTAAGTAAATACATTGGTATGTGGGTGCTATTTTTTCAAATACAAAGCCAAAATGTTAAGGACCTTGAAAGAGAACAAAAGCATAAACATTACCCAAATAATTTGTTTTATTTATCTTGAATGTGTTTATTGTTTTATTTTAATCAAAACAGTTAAATAATATGAAGAATTTTAATGTATAATTGATGATGGATATAAAAAGTTTTCATTTCTTTAAAAGTTTTTCAAAGATAAGTGTAGTGTAATAGTGTTTATAAGTGATACAAATTTATAATCAATATTTTTTTTATAATTATACTCGTAATTACGAGTAATTCATGTTGGCTTTGGATTAGAATTTAAATGTAGTTTAATTGTTATTAACCAGATTAAATTAATAACGAAGTTTTCTCATAATATTCAATAGATCATGTATTAAAAACATTACTAACTGGCATTGGAAGTCATTTGTTTTATAGAAAAGCACTCATTTTTGTTTTGCACTCCATACAATTGGTCTGCACGTTGTACATTCTTTCATTTTAACCAAAACATAATAAATAGAAAACAAGTAAACCATTAGAGTATTCCTTTGTTAATCATTTTGTTATTGTTCTTTTTTTTTGTAACTAACTGAATAATGTATTTAAGAGCAGGCGAAACCATCCCCATTTACATAAATAACACGCTAACAATTTGACACACTTAATTTTTTTTATATTCATAAAAAATCACTAACCGAGCACTGATATTGCAACACTTAAACATTAATACAAACACTAAAACTTGTATTTATATTATTTTCAAGTCACAAACTACACACCACTAACACTGATCTTAAGTGCCCTCAATGAAGATAATTGCAGACCATTAGAAAAGAAGACCAATCGTTTTGGCTAATGGTAAATATTACCAATCAGTTAATTTCAATTTAGAAAAGCAAGAGGCTTTCTAAATCGATATTTACTTGATTTTGTTTCATTTTAAAACAAGTGGAACATTCATAAAACAAGTGACCTCCGAGAAACATCTGAACAATTCGTTCAGATTTAAAACTAAGTATTATCGAGGAAAAACAACATGTTTCAGTCGAATTCTTGTTCAAATACTCGTAATGATAGTCCAAGAAAATCATATCATTCAGTTAATCATACCTTTTAATAAAGTCCATTTTGTCTCGAAATCCATATTTTCACCCATAAAAGCCCTGCTTTAGGTCAGGTTTAAATTTGTTGAAATGGCTCGAATATTACGGTTACATAGAAAGGGGGGCCCATAGCAACACGTAGGTTATTGATGCCTCGTAATTACCAAGTTCTGTAACAAGTAGAAATATCCCAATTAAGGTTAAAATGTAATAAGAAGTCGCGTTTAATTCGAAAATTAGGCCGAATCAAAAGAAATCAATGTATATTTCAAAGAAAACCTCGCGAAATTCCGACAAGTTGACCTTGAACAGCTTAAACAAAATTACTAAGAAAAAATGTATTTTCCGAAAAAACCTATACTCACATCGTAATCGGCATAACTTGATGATAAGATTTCGGTAATTGCATGACCCCTAACACAAGTTCTAAAATTTTTATTAAGAACTTTCGTAGTAACAAAAAACGGCGTCACTTTACAACAATTTTCAGTTACAAGATGGCGCATGCGCGTCAACTTCCGGCGACAACTATAGGTATTATATCCGAGGTCACTTTGTTTATATTTCGTCGTTTTTTAAATAAATATAATCGATGAACGAATTTTGTTATTTTCGACATTCATTTCTTTTTTTCAGAAAAAGACTTCAGAAAAAAACAAATGAACTATAAGTCGAACATTATCCAAATTATTTATTTTTTAAATAATTTGCAATGAGCAACTGATTGATTTCTCTGTTTAAAAGATATCTGTAATAGGTGCAATAGCATTAGAAAACATTTTCAGTTGTCTCGGTTTAAAAATAGATACGCAAACTCTTTGTTTTTTTATGTAAAATTATATACAAGATGTATACAATTTAACACATAAAAGACAAATTTTGATATCTATTTCCAAAAACTCTGCCTTTCTTTTAACGAATAAACACTTCATTTTCACGTACCTATGCACATGTCACTTTCTGACACTTCTTGTAAAGAGGTTAATGATCTACTGACTTTACTCTATGTTTTGCTACATATGTATGTATGATAAGCGACAAAACCTAAGGTTGATAGAATAGAACCCTTTTTTTTTTTGAGTACGATAAAAAAAATCGGTTCAGCAAAGCTAGTCTTTCTAAATCGATAATTAACCGATTACGTTTCGTAAAATTACTTGCACCTACCTCTAATATTGTTAAACACTTAAGATGTTCTAATATAGAACATGATAGGCGGGGGGCCCATAGCAACAGTATTTGTTTTTTTTTGGGTTTCTCGTGACATACATTTTTACCAAATAAGCCGAAAATGATTTAATTCACGTTAAAATAAGGTAAAAAGTAGTTTTTATATGTCAAATTAGAAGATACAATCTTAGGATAGGAAATATACGAAATACCTACAGTACAGAAAACCTTGAAATTTTTTTAACATCAAAAATATGCATAAAAAATTAATTACCGAAATAACCTATACGCACATAGTAATCGGCAAAATTTTATGATAAGATTTCAGTAATTTTATGGCCCCTGGCATAGGTTTTTACCAAAAAAAAGATTAATTAAATACTTACAACAATCGGAAGCGTCATTTCACAAGCAATGTTAATTGCAAGATGGCGCTTGCACGCTAACTACCGGTGACAACTGAAAGTATTTCTAAGCCCGCTTAGTTTTTGTTTCGCTGCTTTTTAAATAAATTCAATCGTTTTTCTTTCGAGACAAATAAAAATGAAACTGTATTAAGTCTAATATGCAAATTGTTACTGTTTCACTCGTTTATCTCTTCAATAATTGCAGTAAACGTATTAAAAATAAATTCCAAAAAGGGGGCGTGGCCTAAAAAGTACATTATGTGCTGATTGTGGCCAAAGTAGAAGTTTTATCAAAAAGTTTTCATACAAAAATCGTTTCTTATTCCAATATAAAGTCGTATGAAAAAATTAAAGGTATATGCCGTTAGCTCTTGGTGAACCATCCTTGATAATAATTGGTTAAATAAAAACACTTGGAAACGGTCACAATTTTTTATTTTTATGCGCATAGAGTTGTTTAATAAAAAATTGTGACCGTTTCCAAGTGTTTTTATTTAACCAATTATTATAAAGTCGTATGCTTAATCGGAATTAAATTTAACGTACAGGGTGTTTAAAATCTGAACCTTTAGATCGCAACACTGTAAACTTTGGGACCAGTCGAAAAAAGTTATTGGATAAAGTTGTTTAAAATTCCAAAATAATAAAATCTAATGTTAGGTACGTAATTGATCCTGAAGGGCAATTTAAAGCTAACATTATTACATTATATTGGAACCCTGACCGACTTCCTCTTATTACTTTTTGATTGGGCCCGACAATTTAACAGTTAAACGAAATTTATAGTTTGTTCGTTTTTAAACACCCTGTGTACTAAATTTAATTTGACTTTTGTAGTCGAATTTATAATAAAATTGGGAACCAGTTTCGTATGATTTTTTTTTAACGTACCTACTACTTTGGCCTCATGAACATACTACAAGGCTTATTTATTAAGTCAGTAATAGTTTTTTGTATAACATAGATGACGAAGCCCAATACCAACGGCGAAACATTGGTATGGTGTAGTAGTTTTTGCACAATATACATATGTTGCCCTTTTTTAGGCTTTTATTTTTTTATATGGAATATAAAAATAAACACCAGAAATTCGTTGTCTTTGTAAATATTCTTTGCCTGATTAATTAGATGGCAATTTAAATGTTTCAAAGACAAATAAATAAGAACAAAATGTAATTTTGGTAAATGATTAATTTTTGGTACTTGGAAGAAATATTATGCGTTAAATTCAAATAAAGATACTTTTTTTAGTGAACTTTGTCAAATTGTTAACTGCTATACCATTTGATTGGTCTATTGGCATAATTTCACATTTTTGGTAATAACTTAGAGGAAATATATATTTAACATTAACAGCACTTGTATTTTGTTTTTCCAGAAAATAGAAGCTACGCAGAATTACTAACAGTAATCGAAAGTGTTCTCAGAAAATTTCGATTGCAGACTGATAAGTAAAAACTTAGAAGAGATGGTAGAAACCAAACAATTAAAATCAATTCAGAAAAGCAAGAGGCTTTCTAAATCAATAATTTACTGATAAACCGTCAAAAATTGGTCTATTTAAAATTTGTGTCAAAATAATTTTGTATTAATAATATACATACATTCTTTTGTTTTAACTGGATTTTCATTTGTTTTATTTTTATACAGATAAATGAAATTAAAAGAAAACAATAACTTTTTCATTTTGATATATAATTCTATAAAATTGTGTATCAATACCTGCACAAATCGACTAGAAATTTTTGATCGATAGGAACTGAAAATTTCTTGCAATGTTAAAAAGAAATTAGTTTTATATAGAATTATATATTTACTTGTGAAAAGAATGATAAAAGGCCTGTTTTATATTGCATTTTCAAAGAATTTATAAAAATATTACTTCAGAATTAGGCTATAATAATTCAGTTGAAGGTATTACGAAGAGATCGGAGAGATCCAAATCTCAGAATTTTTATTTACTACAAATTTAGGTGAAAAATTCTTGCAACATTGTAGCTTTGAAAAAGATCAAATAAATTTAGAGCCTTATCACTGTTTTATTTTATATTTATGGTTTTCTGTCCTAACTTTAGTTTGAGTTTTGTACATAGTAAGAAATAACGAAAATTCTTTATGAGGCAGGATAAAAAATACATACCATGTATAGTAGACCACCAGTAGAACGCGTTTTTATAAAAATTAGGTAGGTCTCCGTCCTTTTACTATTAAATATTTTCGAAAATTTGGAAGAATTCGGAAAACGAAACTTCCACAATGGTAGCGTCACTAGAAAAGACCTTCAACAGGCCAATCAGAGACGAGCACAGAAAGTTGAAACTCAAAGCCAACTTTACCAACGTATTGGGGCAAATTTAAATTAATTTGTTTTCGAATACATACAAATCTATTTAAGAAATAAATAGATTAGTAAAACGGCTTATGGAATTGTTTAACAAAAAGAATAATCAATATTGTAGATTTTTCCCTTTTATTAATTAATTATTCCTAAATCAATGGAGCCTCTATGATATTACATAGAGCTGGTCCATGGCATGACAATAGGCCACGATGCGACATCTACCAGACATTAATTATACTAAATGCAAGCGCGGAAGGATTTATACTTTGAATTAACGTTAACTGCACATGAAATATTTAAAAGAATTAAGAATAATTAAATGCTAATCATATATATTAATATTCTATCTAAAATAGTATCCCTATTAGTAATAGTAAATGAGAATCTCATTTAGCAAATAAAATTATGTTTATGTTAATTCCATTTAAAACAAAGTAAGGCAGATGAATAATTACATTTTTATGAAAACAAAATTGCAAAAAAACACTTTAAGACGCAGTTTAACTTTTGTTTTCGAGGTATATTATTTACCATATATATTATTAATACTTTATATAAATTAAAAAGGTCTAAATTTAATTACCGTCAATTAAATCGAGTTATAAAAATAAATTAACGAGTTCAGGGGCGGATTCAGGATTTTGAGAAGGGGGGCGCACAAAAATGGTCTTTTTTCCTTGTTTACGCGAATAATTCGATTATACATATTAACAGAAACTTAAAAGGGTATTAAAGAAAGATAAATAAGACACAATAAAAAATTCAATAAAATAATTATTTAACAATGACAAATGTTACAAAAGAACTAAAAATATTTTAATATATAAAAATAAATGTATAAATAAGTGTATAAAAAAATTCAATACATACAATACTTATATAAACGTACTTTGAACGTTCGATATACACCGCAAAAGGCAAGAATTTATGATTCTCAAAAAAAAAAAATCGATTTTTAATTATGTTATCGTCTGGGTGGAGGGGGCGCTTCTTCTAATTTTCTCCATACAACCTAAAAACGACGCGATAAAGACAAATATTTTTTTTTTAACCTAATAGCCGTAAGTAGATATGTATATAAACCTAAAAAGGGTTCACTTACATTGCACATTTCTCTTACTAAAGCTTTTTCCCCATCATCCATGTCCTGAGACACAATATTCCCCCTTTCCTCAACTTCATCCCTATCCCTAGCTTCCCGTTCCAGCTGTTCTCGCACTTCGAGTACCTGGAGGGCTCTAACGACAGCCTCGGGACGTCCAGTTAAACCCGAAGTTTCAGTTTGCGTCGATGGCGATATTACTAATCCTGGATCACCCATAGCCGAAGCCAATTGATTAATCTTTACCGTCAAAGCCGTTTTCTCTTCCTCCAACTGCTTGATCCGCTGTTCTAAATTTCGAACGTATTGCATGGTCTGATCTGATAAAAAAAAATACGCTATTGTTTTCGATACGTTAAAATTCCACGGGGTGTTAGATGTCCTCTGGTACATGAGAAAAAATCTCTAAATACTTTCCTTAATCGTTTTCCTGTGACTTTTCACTGACATTGTCAGACCACTTACGACTTACATATCTGGGATTCCCTAACTTTAACATTTCCTGTTTCCTCTGTTCAATTATTATTTTTATCATTCAATTTAAATATTTCAACCTACCATTTAAGGTATTCCTTTGTCGAGATAAATTTTCGTGAAGAATCCTCTCTCGACTGGCACTTCTTCGAGGTGGATTTGTCCCTCCATTAAATTGCTGAGGAACTTGAGGTTCGTCAGCGTTTGTACTAGAACTCGATCCATCTCCGTCGTCCCTTAAATTTCCGGTCGTGCTGCTCCCGCAGGAAGGACATATGCTACTACCACTCCTTTCTTCGTCTAAATACAAAAATTAGTTATAGCTATTTAGGACCGTTTCTTTTCTTCGCTTTCGGAAAATTCTCTTACCCAAGTAGAGACAAAGCTCTTTGAGTTCTAAATTGTCTTTTATAAGTTCTTGTTGTTTATTGTCTAATTCTCGTAACTTATTTTGGTATGCGGAAACCTCCTGGCGCATGACGCTTGCTGTATATCGGCCGAAGCGTTGCCATTCGCGCGCCAGTTTTCGTCCTTTTTGACGATCGTCGTCCAAGAAACAGCACAAATCACGCAATTCCTGGTTATCGTCTGCAAGTCGCTGATTTGCCTCCTTCAGAGACCGAAGTTCGGCAAGAAGATTTTGCATTTGTAAATGGCGCGCCTGTTCCGCTTGCGGATCAGTTTTACGAACAAATTTTAACATTTCACCTACAAAAATTCACACAACATTTTTTACTCTACCTAATAGCTACCTATTCTTTTAACATTTGATTGTTTTTTTCAATGTTAAATTTAGTATAGATAATAAGTACCTACTTATCTATAGTAGGTAGGTAAGTATAAAAGAAAATCCAAAAATTAAATATTTTTCCTTATCCTTCCTTCGGTGTCGCTTTTACCTGGGGAAATTCTATGAAAATCTTCTTCTGCAAATCCTCGAACTCCCGCTCTAATCTGGCGAAGTCGTAAATCTTGAGGATGCTGTGGAACTCCGGGTTCGTCCAGCCTTTGCGGAGGATTTCTAATTAAATCCTGATGAATTTGAGATTGTACTCTCAGATCCTCTTCAAAGGTCCTCGGATTTGATCGCACTTGAGGTGGTCCTCCGACGGGATAAGGATAAGAAGGAAACTGTTTAACAGGTACTGCAGTAGGATAACACTTGTTGGTATTCGCAGGATCCGAAGGATTCTTCAAGTAGTCTTGCCCTTTAGGAACAAATTGTTTTGCATCTTTTATTGCGGTATGTTTGAGTATTCCCGTACCGGACGCTGGCAATGGGGGTGGTTGATAACGGGGTGGGATAGCGGTATTTGATCCGGTATCCGATGGTGACGTTTTCGAGACGAACTGAGGCTGCTTCTTGTTGGACATGTTAAATCCAAATTTCTTTTAAAATATATCACTCAAAAATCATTTAGGTATGTAGTTGAACGAGCGACCATTTTGTATGTAAATGCAACCTTGGTTGTGGATGGACTGTCCTTGTGTTCCAAGTGCCAAGTCGTCAGACCTTTAAAACAAACTGGGTCATGAAAGTAGCCCATCCTACCATTTGTATTATATGTAGGTACCAACATCGTCTTTTAACACAACCAGAATAACAACATCGTACGTTATGCAAATAGAAACGTCTTTAGAAAATTAATTTTAATCAAACTTTACCACCTCAAAATTTTAAAAATATGCACTTTCAAAAGTAGAAAGCTGTTCAAGAACCTATTGATTTTGAGCGAATGTTTCTTTATATAATTGGCTCCTTTATACTTGGGCCATTTAACTGCCATAAAACGAGTTAAGATTTTTTTATTGAATCTAGAATAAATATAGGTACGAAAAAAGTAAAGGTAATAGGTAAGTTTTATTTTTCAAATAATTTCTAAATAGGTACTTAGTTTAGAAGTGCCTATTACATATAATTAAAGGCCAATTGGGGTCCAAGTTGATTTTAAATAAATGAATTTATAACATTATTTGTGTGGTTTCACTACCTGTATTTAATTACCCTAATTAGGTGTATTATTTATGATTAACGTACAGTTAAATATAAAAAAATCTTGATTTTACTTTTCTTAACGTTTATAATATGGTATATACATACTTACAATAGTAAAAAAATCTCGACAATAAAAATTGGAATTGATAAACATTCTGGTTGTATCAACACATACCTACATAATTATTTTTTTTGTTTTTTTTTTTTTATAAATACACATACATGTATTGGATATAAAAGTACTCACCTTTTCAATATGGTTTTATGAGTTCATACAGTTTACAAAAACACCCAGACACAAACACAGTATAATTTCCCTCAAAATTCGAACACAAAATTGAAAATAACGAAAAAATTTTCTACTTTGTAAGGCATTTCGTGGTAACAAATATAAACCATGGAAAGCAACATGGCTGAAATGCCATTAACCTAAACCAACTAACTGTTGGAGGAATTCACGACTCTACTCCGTACCTTCAGGTCTACTTTGTTGGTACTATTTTACCTGTAAAGCTCCTGACAAACCGACCAACCGAATTTCGCAGAAAACCGTACCGGAAATCGTCGTCTTTTATTTTATTAAATAATATATAGGTATTTGAGGTAAAAGTGGCCGTAAGTATACATACCCATAAGGATATTAGGAAAGATAAATTAAAAGTTTCTTGAAAACTAGAAAAAATTGGGAAAAACTTAAAATGCCTTATTCGATTATGATATTTTCGTTGTGTTCATTACAGACGTCCTGGAAAAGTTTGTATGTATTAAAAAATCACAAAGAATTTGGAAGATTCGGTTCTACCAGTAGCTTTTTAAGAGTTTTCTTATTAACTTATCGTAATATGTTACGTATATGTACATACCTAAATACCTATTATTTTTGTTTATTAATAATATTCATGTCTGTAAATGTAAATTACGCTTTTGGTCGCTTACGACTTCATCGCACCGGCGTAGTCTAAATAAATCTTACAATCACTTAAAACTGGTGTTAACATAAATGAAACAGCCATCAACAGTAATCGTAATCGCAGTAATCAGAAATACATACATACATACATATAAGTATAATACATAAATAACTGCCAAAAAGAACACAAAACAAATCGTTCTCTATCTCAATATGTTACTGATACTACATACTTACTACCTATTATTAGCTATTTGTATAACAAACAATAAAACCATTCTGAAATAATAAACGGTAGGTAGTTTGTTTTTCTTTTTACATTACATACATTATCGATGTCGAACATGATACTTATGATAAAAATTTAACAACCATTATAATAATTTCTAACAATAAACATTGGTGATTTTCAATTAACGAAAGCTTTTATAATGATGAGAATGAGATGTTTAATAGGTGCATTTTGTTGAACAACAACCAAATCTAATTTGATATTTGGCACAGACGAATAAAATAGGTAAGATGTTCATTACCATTACCTACTCGTTCTTTAAAAAGACGTCAAAATTTAAATTCTGCCTCTGTTTTTTTGTATTTCGGCCCCTAATGAAGAAACTCGAAACTATTTAAATTAATATGTTAGGCAGGTATTTTTTATAGACAAATTAAACGCAGAAACGTGATCTAGTTTTTATGATATCTAAAAAAGAAATTTTTAAGTAGGTATAATGTTTCCTTCTGTTTTTATTCTTATAGGTACGTATTTTTATAGCAGAATTTATAGGGCACAGTCAGAAAATAGAACATCAAAATCATTCTTGATATTTACTTATGTAGGTAGCTAGTGGACTATTTTTCGTTGTTAAACAGAAATCAGTTTCTTTAATGACAGAATCTTCCCTCAAAAACTAAAGCAAAGTGAACGAAACTGGAAACGAATTCAGCTTTCGACCCTACAGAGTTGAAGTCCGATCGATTTTCCGCGCAGTTTTCCCGACCAACTGAACTACATACAAATTTTCCTTCCCACAATCAGGCATTGCACCGACTCTTTGGTCGGGGTCTTTAGTACTTGCTTACTTGTTTCATTATTTAAAAACACCTACCAAATTGGCAATGGGTTGAGCAGTAGATAAGTATCTACTATAGGAACATTTAAAATATAAAACAATTCAAGCGCATGCCCGATCAAATCCTAAGTAGTTAGTTAGTACAAGGTGACCTTCGTTCGTAGTAACAACTCGATCCTATCTATCAGCCTGTGCGCGTTTGGTGTATGGTGTGGAATCGGGATTTAGTGTGTGTAGGTATCGTGCAGCAGTAAGTATAGACTTAAGTTAAGAGCAATATCTAATAAAAATTGTCGGCAAAGTTGGGTGGTTCAGTCAAAGAAATCACCATTGACACGGAATTTCTTAGGTAAAAAACGCTCGCTCCAAAATGGCATCACCAGCATCCGATCATGAAAAAAGAAAACAGATCAGTGTTAGACAAATTGCTGAGGTCGAAGACGTTTCGGCTATTAAAAGAAGTTTCAACCGGCATGTCCACTACACCCTTGTTAAGGACAGGAATGTTGCCACCCCTAGAGATTATTATTTTGCCCTTGCCCATACTGTCAGAGATCATCTTGTTTCCAGGTGGATAAGGACCCAGCAATATTATTACGAAAAAGATCCAAAGGTACGAGAAAAGAAAAACAAAAATTTCTTTAAATTAAAAACTGATGTCTATATAGATATCTATGTATTTTCCAATTTAAGAGATAACGTTAAAAAAAAAAAAAATTAGATACATATATTCATGAATTCTTCTCAACTGATGAACGATATCGTTATAAGTATTAATTAGAATTGAGGTCAAATGCCGGTTCACGTCTGGAATTATTATAAAGACAATAGAGAGGTCTACTTATTTTATAACTTCATAAACTCATTTGAGCGATAAAACTTTAAATTAATAAAATTTACGAAATAATTCTTAGTTCATTTTTTAATATCAATTTTATCAGCAAATATACGTACAAACACTGATATCATATCTACTTGAATCAATGTTTTAACAAATAAATATTTTTGAGCTAAATTTTAATTTCTAGCATAAATTTGTCCGTTTGGTTATTTACATTTGGCCCATTGCGCATTGCCTGTAGGTAACATTTAAACTAGTAAATTATATGGTCGAGGATAAAATTAGAACCACGCGAAACATGTGTGAAACGTCCATTGGCAATAAAAAATAAAGTCCAAAACAACACTCGTGCATTCAAGACAATTAACAGCTAAAAGTTATCAAAATCCTGTTTTTACAAAAAATCAGACATACTTATCTCATTTTCGGTTGAATAATTACTGTTTTGTTCATAACATATCTATCTAACATGCGTTGGACCGTGTTAGGATTTTATATGGATTTCTTATCATATTATGTGATAAACTCGCATTCTGACAAAAATGAACGTTTTTAAGATACAAAATAACAAAAAATTTCACGAAAATATTTATTCCTAATTCACGATAGGTACCTACTACACAGTGACATAATCAGTAAATGAGTATAAACAATATTGTCGCGAATAACAATAAATATTTTCGTGAAACTTTGTGTTATGTTGTATCTTAAAAAAGTATGGATAAGTTTCTCCAAGTATCTATCAGCTACTACCATAAAAAGAATGAACTTTATGTAAAGTTCTATTTGATTCTGTATTATCGAATTATTATCATTAATTTCAACCGCTAATTCCTTTAAGTATACGATCAAATAATAAAAAAAATAAAAGCAATCGATTACTACATAATTAATTAATCATGTATTTTTAGAGAGTTTGCTATTTATCTCTGGAATTTTATATGGGACGATCCTTATCTAATACAATGATAAATATTGGAATCCAAAGCGCTTGTGATGAGGCACTATATCAATTAGGTCTTGATATAGAGGAACTTGAAGAAATTGAGGAAGACGCAGGTCTTGGAAATGGTGGATTGGGTAGATTAGCAGCTTGCTTTTTAGATTCCATGGCAACACTCGGAATGGCCGCGTATGGTTATGGGATTCGCTACGAGTACGGCATTTTTGCTCAGAAAATTGTCAACGGGGAGCAACAGGAAGAGCCTGACGACTGGTTAAGATTCGGGAATCCTTGGGAAAAAGCACGACCCGAATACATGTTACCGATTAATTTCTTCGGACACGTCGAAGATACTCCCCAAGGGAAAAAATGGGTTAACACCCAGGTTGTGTTTGCTTTACCTTACGACAATCCCGTTCCCGGTTATCAAAACAATGTGGTCAACACCTTACGTTTGTGGTCGGCGAAATCTCCCGTAGAATTCAATCTCAAATTTTGTAAGTCATATCCACAGGGAATAAATAGGTACCTTAATGTTACCTATCTATCTACATACTTAGTTATTCTGTACCTATGTAGGTATGTAACGAAAGATTTCTTTTTCTTTTTCGTTTAGTCAATGATGGAGATTACATCCAAGCTGTTCTCGACAGAAATTTGGCCGAAAACATTTCGAAAGTGCTGTATCCAAACGATAACATCTTCGAAGGAAAAGAGCTCAGATTAAAACAAGAATATTTCTTGTGCGCAGCTTCTTTGCAAGACATCATTCGTAGGTTCAAAGCGGCTAAATTTGGTTCTAGAGAGGCCGTAAGAAAATCGTTCGATTTATTCCCAAAAAAGGTGGCCATTCAATTAAACGACACCCATCCGTCTCTGGCCATACCGGAACTCGTGAGGTTGCTGGTGGACGTCGAGGGTTTATCGTGGGAAAAAGCCTGGGAAATAACCGTCAATACCTGCGCGTATACTAACCATACCGTCCTTCCCGAGGCCTTAGAGAGATGGCCATGTTCGATGCTCGAAAACATTCTACCGAGACATTTGGAGATCATGTATCACATTAACTTTTTGCACTTGAAACAAGTCGAAAAGAAATGGCCAGGCGATATGGACCGGCTGCGACGAATGTCGTTGGTGGAAGAAGACGGAGAGAAAAGGATTAACATGGCCCATCTGTCCATCGTGGGCTCTCACGTTGTAAATGGCGTGGCCCGAATACATTCGGACATCATTAAAAGTGAAACGTAATGACCAATTTCACTTTTATCTAACGATAAGTAAGTAGGTTTTTTTTAATTAAACGATTATTTGTTTTTAGTTTCCGAGACTTTTACGAGCTCACGCCAGAAAAATTCCAAAACAAAACGAACGGTATCACACCACGAAGATGGTTACTGCTATGTAATCCCGGTTTAGCGGATATAATATCCGACAGAATAGGCGAAGACTGGATAATTCACTTAGATAAACTTCAAAACTTGAAAAAGTTCGCAAAAGATCTGGCCTTCCAGAAGGAAGTGCTAAAAGTAAAACAGGAAAACAAACTGCGATTGGCGCAGCTTCTAGAAAAAGACTACGGAGTCAAGATTAATCCTGCATCCCTCTTCGACATCCACGTCAAGAGAATCCACGAGTACAAAAGACAACTTCTCAACTGTCTACATATAATCACCCTGTATAACAGGATTAAAAAAAATCCAACGGCAAAAGTCACATCCCGCACTGTAATGGTCGGGGGAAAGGCAGCACCGGGCTACTACGTTGCCAAGAAAATCATCAAACTGATAAACTACGTCGGAAACGTTGTGAACAACGATCCGATTGTCGGCGACAAATTAAAAGTGATCTACCTCGAGAATTACAGGGTAACTCTCGCAGAAAAGATCATCCCAGCTGCGGACTTGAGCGAGCAAATATCCACGGCCGGCACGGAAGCCTCCGGTACCGGAAACATGAAATTTATGCTAAACGGAGCCCTCACCATCGGTACGTTGGACGGAGCTAACGTGGAAATGGCGGAGGAGATGGGAAACGAAAATATATTTATATTCGGAATGAACGTAGACGATGTAGAAGAATTGAAACGAAAGGGATACAACGCGTACGATTATTACAATAGTAATCCCGAATTAAAACAAATTATAGACCAAATACAGAATGGCTTCTTCAGTCCGAAAAATCCAGACGAATTTAAGGACCTTGTAGACATTTTGTTAAAATACGACCGATTTTTCACTCTCGCCGATTATGAGTCGTACGTTAAAAAACAGGAAGAAGTAAATGCAGCTTACGAGGTACCTACTTTTGTAATTCGATATTTTTAATGCAAACTTTATTATTTATTTTATTTTTTAAACTTCAGAAACAGTCCAAATGGGCCGAAATGGCCATCCATAACATCGCGTCCTCAGGTAAATTTTCAAGCGACCGTACAATTATCGATTACGGAAAAGACATTTGGGACATCCAACCGAATTACGAAAAATTACCCGCTCCTCACGAACCAAGAGAGGCTAATTAAGAATCTCATTTTTTGTTACTGATATAATTCTTTAATAGGTACTTGCAATTAGATTGAATAGATAAATAGATAGCTATCTATTTACAATACGTGATGCATGTTTTAGTTTCTCATGAATTTTGTGCCTGCAAATTTTGTTAAAATATTCAAATATTATATAATTATGTATTGTATTTAATCTTGTTACATCGTGTAATAAATAAGTAAAAAATTTGATCTAATATCTTCTACCTACTCTAATACGAATTCGCATTTTAGACTCGATTTAGTTTTATCGTCTAGGTATGTATAACTAACTACCTTTGAAATGACGTGTAAGACGAATCGTGTTTCAATTAATAACAATTTCAAAAATTGCTATTAGGTACTAATTAATTAACTAATAACCTTGATCATCTGCCGTCTGCGTAAGAGAAACCTGTTATATACCTACACAGACGTCTAGTACATAATACATTTCAATGGCCAGCCATCTAACTTTTTTGCATATGTATGTATGTATGTACAATCGTCGTAGAACTTCGTCTGGGTTTTTCTCAAATAAGTAATTGTGTTAAAAGAGAAATAAACATCCTGTCGCATTCGCGTGCGATTCAACGTCCGAGATAAAACAATATATTTCGCAAATCGGACAAACTTACCCATTATATTAAAAAAAAATGAGACGGTGTTTAATTTTCGTATTTATTCAGGTATTATTTTCCATAGTTTGCACCAAATATACCGTTCCCGAACCGAAAATAAGAATAATTAAACCGAAAGGCTTAACCGTTTCGATACCAGACGAAGATGGCATACAACTTTTTGCATTTCACGGTAATGTTAATAAGGAAATGGAGGGGTTGGAAGCTGGTCAAATGTCTGTTGATATTATAAAGAAAAAAAAGGGAAGATGGACGTACAGAAACAAATCTGTTGACGTAAAACCTGGAGACGTAATCTATTACTGGCTCTTTGTGATTAAAGACGACTTGGGTTATCGATACGACGACGGGAAATTCGTTTACAACGGTACGTACCTACTTGACAAAAAATATATCTAATCATATTATAATGTACACGTTAAGGAGTAACGGCATCTCATACACTATGTATCATCGAAAACATAGGCGACATATGTTAATTACGTAAGATGTTTTTCTTTTCATTTTTGTACCTACTCCTCTCGCCCTTACAATCTATTAGTCAGATTTAGTAGGAAATGGTGCGACTTATTATTATTGGTGGACAAAATAGAAAATAAATATAATTCATTAATTAGTACGTAACAATATTATTTCAGATGAAACTGAGTAAGGTAGACGCAGATACAGTCCTATAAGTACCTACTAAAATAAGAGGTTCTTAACACTTTTAATAATTACCTATATTTAAAAGGTCAAACGACGATGTTGTATAATTTTTTACATAAATTACTGCCGTGCTTATCTAATTAATACAGCACCACAGAAAATAATTTAAAATTTTTTTGATAAATATTTGCAGGTTCTATTGCCATTCGAAGGAAACGAATAAAAAATAAAAAGTACATCCATAACATAGTCCGCAGAAGTCCTTTATCATACACGGAAGATAATGACAAAATAATATTTCCTTTAGACCCTTTATTATTATCTGCTAATGAACCAAAAAGAGTTCCCAGGCAAGATGTCGCATCCAGAAGTCAATATTATTCGCCCGTTCAACAAAAAGATCAATCGATACTTTCTCATCTTGCCAAAACACTGGGAGATGTGGTAGAGGAGAGACTACGTTCCCTAGGATTCGCTGATCAAAATAATCCTGGTTTATCCGAAGAATTCCGACCGAGATCACATCATCCACGGAATCGACATCACCCTAAATTTTATTCACATTACCATCAAGGTTTTTACGGTAGACGTCCACCACCTCCCCCATACGCAGGATTACCTGGTGGTCCACCTCCACCACCAGGTTCTTTTCATCCTCCTTACGGAAGAATGCAAGGTGCTTTTAATGCTCCTTACGGAGGAATGCAAGGTGCTCCTCATTCCCCCTACGTAGGGCCATCAGGTGCTCCACCGGATCAACAAAATTTTGGAACGAACAGCAATGAATTTCGAAACAACCCATCATCTTACTGGGCATCCTCTGGAAACGATTATCAAGACCAAAACCCCTTAATAAGGTCTGCAGGACCACCAGATCTTTCACCTGGAAATACTTTCGACTCACCTTCCCCATCTTTATTTGATAATCCTGCTCCTGATAATACTGCGATTCTTTCATCGCGTAATCCTGCAGGTAATACTTACATATGTACTGAATGATGAATGTTGCCACCTTCCCATCTTTGGAATTTCATCTTCTCATCCATTATCTTTACTCTAAGTTCGTTTTCATAATTTTATTTATCATATTTTACGCTCTACTCTAGTTCGTTTTATTTTTAAAATTATTCTCCAATGATATTTTTCAATTCTATTTTGTTTAATACTTCATACGTCTTTTGTATTACGGTTGGTAATGTTACACTTTATCTGCGTCTACCTTTCCTGTCGCTTTTTTTATTATTTATAATTCGAATTAATTAATAATTAAATCGTTTTGTTTCGCCCTTTTTTTAGGCCAACATGTAACTTTAGCTCCTTCAACATCTACCCAGAAGGTTAACACCGATCCTGATATTGACGTCAGGATTTTATAATCTACTGCATCGATCTACTTTTTTTTTGACAATAAATTAAGCAAAAATATTTGTTTGTATCTTATCTACTTTAGATTTTGAATCTACCTAATACATTAAAGCAAACAAAAAATTATCTCAAGTTAAAAAAAAAAAATACTGAATTTATCCCAAAGCTCCTTTTTTTGATTAGTAAAAATAAAATTTATGGCTAATACAAACACAAAGACCGTTAACTCACGAAAGTTGATGTTTCTTTTCAATAAAAAAAAAAACTTTTTTGGTAGTTTAAGTTGAACTGTATTCATTGTATTCATCCTAATTGTAGTTAAATGAACCGAAACGTTAGAAAAATAAAACTTTGTTATAATTTTCAACCGCCACAAAGTTTGAACTGACCATCAAATTTAAGAAATGGTGTGAGTGGGAGGAACGTGGTAGGTCCTCCATGGTCTCTAGTGTGACTCCGTGGCTTCGTCATTGTTCGTCATTCTCTTTATCGCGGTTCTTCGAGCACACAATTAACTTGATTTATACAACAACAATAAGTGTGTAAACGTCGTGAACTGACCAGTGAAAATTTTACTTGTACGTTGTGTTAAGTGTGGTGAATTATATACGAAATGGTCAGTGTATCTTGAAAACTAGAGATTTTCTTCCTTTTTCACTTGCCAGTTTAATAAGACGTAAGTAAATTGTAAAATACAATGTTATTTTTGCGATTTGCGTAGGTATGTATAGTGTTTGTTTATCATTATTTTTTTTAATATAACGCATATAAAATGTTATTAATTACTGCATGAGTAATAAAAAGAAGTTTCAATTTTGGTACCTATTAGGTCACTAGTTAACGCTGATTATGAGGCTCGTTCCCGCCTTTAGTTGGCATTTCCATACCACTTATAAAAACGTCCGACGATTTAAAGTAACGACATGTAGGTACAGTGAAAGTTATGCATTTGTAGGTAGAACGAGCTCAGATTTTAGATTAAAGGTAAAGCTATGTACCTGCGTATAGATAGGTACCTACCTACCTACCTGCAACTGTTGTTAATTCAAATATAATTTTCGACATTAAATACATTTTAGATTTGTAGTATTTTTAACTTTTTTTTACGAATAAAGGATCCAATTTAACTTTTCCAATAAATAATCATAAGCTAATAAAGCATATCATTAATGTTAGTCACAACATTTAATGAGATTTACAATTTTTATAACTATTGTGTCTCATATTTAAAATTGCAAATGCCTACTCTATACGTGTGTCTAATATGTATTACAAATAAGTCGTGCACGTTCATTAAATTCAAGGTTCTAAAGAACAACTATGTCAGTAGTAACGTTAACACCATTTTCCATATTATGTACCTACCTATGTAGGTACTTACAAAGAAATTTTCGCAGAATGTTTCAATGCAATTCCCAGATATAATTTTTTTTTCTCTAGTAGGTACCTAAATGTTTATTTTTTTAACAGATGACTAGTTAGTAAACTTTTAAAACAAACGTGCTTCAAAGTTTGCTAAATCTGCATATTTAATTATAAAAAAAAGAGTTACGGTTAGTAAATAAATATCCGTTGAAGGCCAATAAGAAAAATAATGTAAGAAAATTTTTCGAAAAATTTTCATACAATTCTATTTTCGAATGTTTCGTAATAGGTAATTATTTGTCATAACTTTCTCTAGTTATTTATTGTAATTTTCAGAAGCGCACGTATAATGGCCTTTGGAAGCCGAATGGACGGTTGTGGAAACTTCATGAAATATGGATTGTTCATTGTTAATCTTATAATTTTCGTGAGTAAAAATAAAAATCTTCTAAATATGTATTTCAAAGTATGCAGCTATTTTTTTAAAACAACTTAATAGTTAACTTTTATAACGTAGGTATTTAACCTACTTAAAGTAGCATGTAGCCTTTCATGGTAGTTTTACACGGTATTGTTTTTTAAAACGCCTTAATTGAACTTAGGACACACGATCAGTTATCTTTTTTTCTTATAAAATACTTGAGTATACATATATGTACGTATTTTTTTATTCCAATAATTTTTACAGTTATCCCGCGTCAAAAATGCTTAAATAAAGAGTCAAATTCATCTTCAAATTGATCTTTAAACAAAAACAATATCTAACTGTTGCTTTCTCTTTCAAATTTTACCTATGCATTGACAGAAATGTAACCAAAATACCGCCGAGTCAGGAAAGAAACACTACACCTGGAAATTGCGCAAAAATATGTGTTTAAACATGAATTTTCATCAAATAAAAGTCAAAACTATTCGGTGCTTTAATTCAATTTCTTTAGATCGGAGCAATTGTGGTAGTTGGACTTGGAATTTGGACAATTGTCGATAAATCGTTCGCTAATGAGCTGCTCGGTACAAATTTGTATTCAGGAGCGATTTATGTGTTACTGATAACTGGAATTTTAATTTCTCTCATATCCTGCTTCGGGTGCTTCGGAGCTGTCAAAGAAGTGAGATGCATGCTGATGACCGTAAGTACTACTACTACTACATAAGTACCTAAAGCTCCCGAAAAGAAAATCAAATTTAACTAACAATAAATAATTAATCGTTTCTAGTACTTCATTGTGATTTTCATTGTATTCGTAACAATGCTACTTGGAGGCATTTTAGGCTACGTTTTTCGCGAAAAAGTTGGAGTCACGATGCGAAATACAATGGTCAGTTCCATTCCTTCGTACGGTAAACTCAAAAGTGTTACCAATGCCTGGGACGAAACTCAGCATCGTCTTCAGTGTTGCGGAGTTTATTCGTACAGGTACGCACGCATACCTACTCAATAAAACCCTCCCAAATTGTATTATTCTCTTTCCGAAAATAACCCCTTCGACTTCCAGAGATTGGCAGAACAATATACCCGACTCGTGTTGCAAAGAACCAGTCGAAGGAAAAAGGCAAAGGTGTCAATTGATGTTTGAACAACAAAATTCGTTCACATTATACCAAAGAGGTTGTCTCAATGTTACCGTCGACTTTGTTAAAGATCATGCAGCTATCGTAGGAGGGGCAGGAATTGGGGTTGCATGTTTGATGGTATTTAATTTATTTATTAAAATTATCACGAAAATTATTTTTAATTTTCGTTTATTTCAGATCGTGGGAATGGTATTTTCGATAGCCCTGTTCAAATTAATAGAGTAGATCGATCGAAACTTACTCATTTACAAATTGTACTTAATAATTTTAACATGTACCTAGTAGATACTTGTAACATACGATACATAGATGTAAGTAAGGCCATATTATATTACACACAAACCAATACCTGCCAGTATTTTAAATTGTTTTTTTTTTTTTATGTATAAAATGTGTTGAATTATACTTTTAAGTAACGTTATATTTTATCAATAAAAAATTACGTACGAAAATGTTTTTTACCTGCTTATTCACACATTTCGTTTTTTTTTTTTAAATAAAATTATACGACAATCTAGTTAGAATATTATTTTCATTTGTATAGTAGGTATGTATCTATTATACCTACCTAATACATCAAAAGACATATACAATTATGCAATAAAAATGTCAAAATTAGAAGACGATCACCCTTCAAGATATAAATTTCAAGTGAGTCTTAGGTCTCTAACAAACGAGATATTGCGTGTTAAGGAAAACAATTTTTGTAAAAAAATGTTTACAGGTTGGAGAATCGGGGGATAACCCGACAATAAATAGTCACTCTATAGAGTCAATTTCAGTAGTATTTCCATGGAATAGATCGAGTCAGAGACGAAATATATACTTAGAAGAAACCGATTTAGTGAGAGACGTTCCATCTACAGCATTTTTTTTGTGTACCTGTGCGATTTTGTTATTGGCAAGTTCTAAGTCGGCTTTCTACAGCGCCGACGAGTTTACTAATTAATCTAAAAAAGCCTGTTTGGACTCGTCAAGTAACGCGCTGTGGGAAGCCAACAAATAACTATAGTAGTACTAAATTTGTAAACATCTAACTCAACAGTCAACTTTGTAACCGTATTATTTTATCTGGGCACTTTTATAGGTTTCCAGTATAGCGACATGCAGCGCTTGTTCTTGGTCTATGATATACCGAATACCATTCGTCATAGTGACGGAAGGCAACACTCAGCTTATGATGAACGTGTCCAGTTTCTTATCGGCGCTTTTAAACCTGCCCGCATTTTGGTTAACATGGTTAGCGCATAATAACAAAAAAAATTACGTACTCCTTCCTTTGGTAAACGACTATTATATCCAACAAACTTCTATTAACAAATTTAAAACCAAACCTTTAAGCTTATAATAATTCTTGTGTTTGCTGTTGGTTTGTCGTCAGCCTCGATAACGATGGGCTTGTTGACTAAAAGACAAATAAAGTTGGACAGAGAACAGATACCGGCCGTTTTTCTTCCATGTCCTTTTCGAGACACGATTAACAAAACACTGTATCAAACGGCCGTTTCTTACAAGAGTAATCAACGGTATAAGCGTGCATGGGATCTGGCGCAAACTAGACTCAAATGTTGTGGCGTTAAAAAATTTTCAGACTGGACCAATCTAAATCTCCAAATTCCCAACTCATGCTACGTAAATAAATGCTATTTGGCGTTTGGTGTATTATTTAAACGGAATTAAAATTGACTGTTTTCAGATGGATGTAAGAAAGAAATTTTTATACCGACCTGGTTGTTTGGATCGTTTAGGGACATACCTTCACTGGGAGTGTCAACTGATAACAGTATTCAGCTTCCTAGCCTTCGTCGGACAGGTATTAAAAAAAAATTACTTATTAGTAGGTACATATATGTAAAAGAAATGACCACGTCTATTAGTAGCCACTGGTGGTCACCACCGCCACTAGTGGTGAATAAGTTTTGACTACCTTTGGCCTCTGGTTGCAAAATATATTCATTAATTATTTTATTTTGTTTATTTATGCAGATTATTACCGTCCTAGTCGCAAGTTTAGTGTATTTCTAAATTGTTTTACACTTGTACTAAATCGTCTACTCGCGGTCAATACAACATAGATAGCTACATACCATAAATAAAAAGGGTATTTATTTTATCTTCATAATAAATATAATTTAAAAAAAGACAATAGTTTTATTGTATACTTTTCATAGCCTTTCTCACATTTTCCAATAAAACTTCGTCGTTTAATTCGTTCTGAAAAATTAAACTTTACTGTTGTAACACCCCTTCTTCATCTTTAACAATGAATTGAAAAAAAATACCTTGATGGTTTGTGTATAACATAAGTCTGCTTCAATAAGTCTGCCAAGATGTAAATTGACAAGCGTTAAATGTGCCCAAACTTCAGCCAAATTGTTGTCGTAAATGTTGGCTTGAGTAAAACACTCTTCGGCACTGAGGAAGTCGTGTTTATTGAAGTAATGAAGCCCAGCCATTAACCAAGTATAGGCTGAAGGACTAAATAAAAATTTATACGGTGCAGATGCACTCATGAATAAGATATTGTAGGTATATACGTATAGAAGTAGATAAATACCTCAGTTTACATGGCAAAAGAATCATTTTTAGAGCAGAAGTATCGTTGCCGAGTGCTTTACAAGACAAAGATGAATTAATATAGACTAAATGGACGTCATCCGGACGATTAAATAATTGTAAGACTCGCTCATAGTTGTCGTTTGCTTTTTCGTAGTTTTTTTGTTGAAAATAACAGTGACCTTCCAAACTTAACATTGCATAATCCTAAAAATAATTTCGATTAATGTAACGAACCAGGGAGAGCCAAAGAGTAGTTATTTACCAAACCGTAGTGGTTCCTAGTTCCTTCCAAATGACCTAGAGCATGATCATAATCCTGCTGAAGATAAGTTATTACAGCTAAATAATAATGACAGAGTCCAGGATTTTTATTTATTTCGTACGAAAGAGCGATCTCTGCAAACTACATATTACAATAACTCAAATTGTTATCCGTAAAGAAAATACGTAAATATAAAATTGCGATACTCAACGTCATATGCCCTCATTTTTATGAAAAAGCAAGCAGTTCTAAAAAAAATTGTATTCGGACAAATGGACACTGTCCACGACAAATCCTGATCGCAATCGGCGGCATAATCAGTTTTGTCAACTTGTATGTATTTCTTCGCCATTTCAAGACAAAAATCGGCCCCCTCTTGATTGCTAATCGAAACGTAAAATATGTGAGTTGCACCCCACCCTAAAATTATTTTTTACGTATTTATTTTCGGTTTAACTATACGTATGTACCTAGTAGAAAATATGTAGGTACCTTCCAACCACCTTAAGTTTCCTGCAATCGCAGATAAAAAACATGTTTCTGCTTGCTCTGGAAGACCTCTCTTAGCCAATAAATACCCATAAAACATCAAACTGTCATACAATCAAGTGTTATAAAAATCATAAAGTTAAAGACCACAGGTACGATACCTGTAAGGGTGGTCAGGATCAACCGCCAGTGCCTCTTGGACGCATTCAAACGCTTGTCTTTCGTCATTTATTTGCAGATTAAAGAGCGCAAAATCGTACCAACATTTAGGATTTCTTTCGTCTGAACAAATCCTCTAAAATTTAAGTTTTATACGTAATTAGGAAATACGAAACGACCCCACTTAAAAAAATATACTTTTAAGTAATAGTTTCTGGCCAGTAAGAAAGCGTTAAGTTCGGTGGCTTCTTTTGCATAATACAGCAATCGATCTAAATCTTTTTTTACCGGTTTGTATCCTTTATTAACGTCATACGTTATCACATTATTTAATACGTGATTCATTTCATTAATCAAATATGAATAGACGGTCGATATGTGATTCTAAAAGTAGTGAAATAATAAATTTATATAAGATGTAGACGAACAACCTATTTTTTATAAGTACTTAGGTAGGTACCAAAAAATATTTGTTTCCAAAGTTGCCATCTCCTCTAAACGGAAATTTATTCTTTACAATCAGAGAAGTGAATTTGATAACTGATTTTAAATAGACCTGATACAGTCCGACTTTACTGAGATAATTTAAGAAAGAATTCTGTTCGCTATCCTCAAAAGGACCTTAAAAAAATATTATTATTGCTACCTACAAACTTAGATATTCAATATGAGTTCAATTTAATTCGTACATTCACACGTTTCCTTTTCGATTAAGAAGTTTTGATAATCGCAACTCAAATTTTCTATCATTTCCCTAACAGCTTCTTTATAAATTTGCTCTGATACCACGGAATCGACGACACTTTTCGGTTGAGATGGACGTTGAGGCACAATTTGCTGCAAACTTAAACGACATTTAGAAACATCAGTTGGGTACTTTGTGCTTATATAAGATATCGTTATTTGTGTCACCTATTTGAAAGATCTTCCACATTCCTCGGAAGATGTATCGGTTTCAACAATTCTATTTCGACTATAATGAAAGCTTGCCGACCCATGTCATCGTAAATAGGAACACTAGGTTCAGGTGGAGGCGGCGGGGGAGGTGGCAAGAGCTAATTAATATATAATTACTTTAATACATATGTACTTCAATTAGAAAGAATAGAAGTTACTTTGTTTAAATTGTTTTTTTCCGGGGGCGCGTCACCGGCACCCTTTGAATCACCCTTCTTCGAACTACCTTTGGAACTACTCTTTTTCGAATTATCTCCTTTACCCTTGCCTCCCTTATACACCACTGGCGTTGGTGGTATTTCTGGAGGCTTGGGGACAAAAAATGAGTCTCCTACATTCGTCCCAGACTGAAACTCAACACCTTGATACGATCGAAATGGGCATGCCACCCGCACTTTACTAACTTTACGAAAATTTTAATTAATTAGATTGTAAGTACGTAAGTAATTAATTAAAAAAAAAAAAATAGTAAAATTGATTATTTCACCTCCCGGGTAGAGCAAACTTGACACATCTATAAATGTCATGAAGTGAAAATATTCTGAGAAACTGTCCTGAGCATCTACAGTTTGTGAACTTTTTCCTTTTTCTTTTGCTCCTTTTTTACTCGGTTTTTCAGGTACATTCTTCGGTTAAAAATGTTAAAGGCAGTAGGTATAATATAGACAGGTCAAGAATAAGTAGACTTTAAAAAGTTTCACCTGGTCTACTTTTGGCGTTATTAAAAATTCTAAGCCGATTTTTCGGACTCTTTTGACGTACTCATTTAAAAGATTTGTACCGCTTGTTTTTAAAAAGAATCTCTTTAAAATATTCCATTCTATTTTGGGAACGTCTTTGTTCAAATATTCATCCAAATTGATATCCACTCTGTTCCTGATCGAACTACATTCTCTGTCGATCCTAATTAATCGATTACATCATCAAATTACGATGTATATATATATGTACATATGTATGTATAGAGGTAGGTACCTATACTTTGTTGGTTCCAAATAAGTGTCTTCAGCATTTACAGGAGGCCAATATTTTATTTTTTCTCTGTCCAGTACATTTGAAAGTTTACCTCCAATTAAAACAAACGGCTCCAGTTTCTGTAAGTTGGTACGATAAAATAAAAGAAAGCCAATAAAAATGACTATTTTTACCTCTTCTCCCATGATATGCGTACATATTTTATATTCCATGTTTGTCATAACTATACTGGGTAAATTATAAGCGGATTCTAAAGTTAAACTTAATACGTTCGTTTTCTTTTCTTCAGTGTACCAGGGCGAATTAATATTAACGGTTACCGTTAGGGTTGGCAAACAATCTTTTGGAATCAAAGTGTCGTCATTTGTATTGTCTGGTTGACGTAGAATTATCTTTTCAGAAAATTCGTTCTTTCCAAGGAACAAAGGTAAAAAGTCGAGACAACCGTAACCGACTTCTTGGGGGCCAGAAGGAGCCTTCAAACTCATCGTGTCCTTACTGGAACCGCTTTTGCCGCTTTTTTTCGACGTTTTGCTACCTGCATTTATTTGTTTTATGAAACACCAACAATGTAACAATATTTTTTGCAAAAGTCATCTAGCTGACGGTAGATAATAAATAGTCTTTAATCACCTCTTTTGTCTTTGTCTCCTTTTTTATCCTTGCCCTTTTTGTCGTCCTTTTTTCCTTTTTTCTTAACATCACGTAAAAGAGTGGTACGATCAATCTTTTGATCTTGTAACATGTCCGAAAGATTTGCGGCACTCTCTACACAAGTGATTATCGGTTCTTCGACCACTTGCGGTACATTTTGGACGCTCATTTGTGCATACATTTCCGGATCCATGATACCCGGATGTTCTACTATCGTAACTAAAATTATTGACCCGATCTTTATGGATATCTATACCTATGATTACTTAAAATTATTTCTGTCTCTTACAATTCATGGGGTATGAGATCAAATTGTTCATGTCAAGTTTAGAATTTAAATCAACTGGCAAAGTAAAAACTTGGTCTATCTCTAGATAATCGTCATCGGTTACAGGTATCCTTGATGATTCCCATATATCCGACTTCAAATATTGTACCTTAATTATAACATCAGTTGCGGAATAAATCGGTTTCTATAAAAAATTTAACACATTTCTATTGTAATAAGACCATTTAAGTAAAGTTACGTATAGGTAGGTAGTTTTAATAATAAGCAATTCTGAACTGAACTTCAAACCTACAAGATGTTCGCAACTGTTGATTATAATTATTATATTTGCTGCTTCTTTTGGAAAGGTAATCACTTCATCAGGATTTGTGTCAGGAGATTCGACTATTTTATCGACCTACGATATCCATTCACATTTAATAAAAAAGTTTAATTTATGAAGTAGGTAATAATTTATTCGATAAAATTCCATCAACTTACTTTTACCTTTTTTTCTTTTGACATTATTTTCATATATTTTAAAACTGAATATCAAATAAAGTTATTTTAATTGACATATGTAATATAGTACCGTACGCACACTTGAAAAAAATTTAGGAATCGTTCGTATTCTAACCTGGTATTGGAAACACCAGCAAAAGAAAATGAGGAAAAGGGAAAAGCAGGGGCTTTATGTACTACCTACATATTTTGTTAAATATACGGTTTTGTTTTGACAACATTTGGAAGCCGGCGTGTCCGTGGATTTTAGAAAAATGGAAAAAGAGCTGTATCGGACGGTGATTCGGTTCTTGTTCTTATAGGAAGGAAATTAAAGAGCGCTTGGATTCTGTGTACGGTGACTGTTCTCCATCGATAGCGACCGTCAAAAATTGGTCCACGATCTCGTATTGGCAGTCCGCTGATTGAAGCATTGAAGGTGCGGGAGATAGCCAAGACAGTTGGCATCTGAAAGGACCGTGTGGGTCATATCCTGCTTGAAATATTGGGCATAAGGTAACTGTCAGCGCGAGGGTTGCCACGTTTGCTCACAAGCGGACAACAAGCGCAGCCGGTAAATCACTTCGCAGCAGTGTTTGGCGCTATTTAAGGGCAATCCGAAGGAGTTTCTGCGTCGTTTCGTGACCGTCAACGAAACATGGATCCACTGGTACCTACATAGCGGAGACCAAGGAACAGTCGAAACAGTGGAATTTACTCGGCGAACGTGTTCCAATCGGCCGGAAAGGTTATGGCCGCCGTTTTCTGGGATTTACAAGGTGTGATTTAAGTCGGCTACCTGGAGAAGGGCAAAACGGTCACAGGGCTCTATGGTGCCGAATTATTGGGCAGATTCGACGCCGAATTGTAGAAAAAACAACCCCATTTGGTGAAGAAAAAAGTGCTCTTCCAAAATTTTCGTTTTTCTTTTGTAGGCTATATACTTATCGGACCGCCCTCGTAATATGCACAAACAATAATACAGTAGATACGAATACGCCGATACACTTTTAATTATTGATTTGCATGTTGTTCTCGGCGCATATTTAAATTTAAAATTACTACTTACAAATAATAATAGTGATAAAAGTCTTGATAATATTTTTAATTTAATTCTTTTTAGTTCATCTTAGAGGCATGAGATCTGAATGGGTCCGAATATCATAGAGGAGCGTTCTCTTCGTTCTTTGTTTCAATATAAACTACGAAGTTGGCCGAAAACAGTCGAACAAAATATTTTTTTTTATTAAATCTGGCAATGACAAAAAGTGCAACAGTTTGTGTGACGTTACGATAAAGTCGGTGGTTATGGAAATATTTTTTTGTTAATAGGAAGTTTTATAAAATGCGAACAATAAAATTGATTGATTTACGTACTAAGTTCGTTTTTAGTTTGTTCATGTATCTGGATTTTCTAAGTGATTTTTAACTAAGTAATTGTTATTAAACTGTGATCTTTGTTAGTGCTGTAATTGCTGGATTTATTTGTACGCTTACCTACACACCAACGTCCAATTTTTTATGGTGAGTTAACTAAGTAACTGTTCCAGTTTTCTATCTGCACGTAAAAATACCATTATAGGCACTATGGGCATTATAAATAGAAATTAATTTAGGTATCTATAACCTATTTAATTTGCATGCTCTGTTCTTGTGTACAAATATGTATCGTGTTATTTATGCATGTGTACCTAACTATAAATAATTATTTTTATTATTGGTATAGGCAGGTATACTTATAATAATAATTTTTGTTAATAATAATTGTATGGATCACAAATTGTTTTGGTTAGTTAAAGTTGTGGAGTTAATTTAACGCTACACACTGATGGTAGGTAGTAAGTACGTATTTACGTACCAACGTACTGAGTAAGTAAATGGAACGTGAACGTATCTACTAAACAGCTCAAACCCCCGAAGAACGTAGGTAACTTCGTTACCGAAAAGTACTGGCGTTGGTTGGGGTTTGAGCTTTAGTAGTAGGTACCTACGCTCTACAGCTCCGCCAAAGTTTTTCCTGTTCTGCTGATACTGAGTAAATATTTAGGTATAACATCACCAATTAGTGATGGCATATCTATTTATCTGATTATTACTATCAAGGGATTTCCACTCGCCACCGTTAGCTTCTTAAATTTATTAAGATAGATAGGTACCTAGGTAATTTAATTTGAAGAGCTTTTTTAGGCGCGTTAGCTCGGCGCATGATCTCTCACTCCCAACTCCGAAGTTTCGTGACCAAATAATCTTGAGGCACCGACTTTAGGGTTTAGGCGTTACAATCGAGAAATAACAGGCCAGACAGCTTATGCCTGACGTCACTATTAATAGTTGACCCACGGAACCGTTTCTGTTTAGTTCCCTACAATTTCCCAAATACATAAATGATGTCACGCGTTATGCAGTCGAGCTTTTAAATTCTTCATGGTAATAACGTACATACCCTTATTATTTCAAAGTTCGATTTTAATCAGTAGAATAATACATTAACGACGGTCGTGTGCCACAAACGACTAATCTAAAGTTCTAAAGTAATACAAATAACACCATCCGAGATAAATTGTCATATAAGAGTACCTATAGTTGTTAGATGAATGTTATCAATTGTTTAGTTGTATTCGTTGTAGTATTTACCTATAACTTGTTTTATATAGTGTTAGTTTATAGTTATTTAATCTTAATTATTGTGTATGTACACATACGTATTCTATTGTGAGACTGTTTGTAAATAAATTAATATTATTAATAGAAAAATTCCTCACAATACGGTTCATGGAATAGAAATTTTGCTTCTGCGGGGCGTATCTCGAACAAATGCACACGCTTCGCTTATTACAATTTTACTAAAAACTTTACAAAACACTTACCGTTATTCTACAGACAGCACCTGTAACAAAATAAGTAAATTAAGATGATATCTATAAGAAATAATGTTTTATTATCCACCATCACTAGGTACTTACCATCGCCGCTTTCGTTTAATTTAATTTGAGCTACAAATTCATTTTTTTTTTTTTTTCAGAATATGTCTTCTACAACAGTAATAAATACGCAAGGGAGTGGGGGAGGTCCCTTAAGTCTTATGTCCTGTGTGCGAGAGTCGTCACCCCAAAATTCTGTAGCCGAAACGGAGAACGAAAGAAGCGGTAAGGTTAAATGCAATAGGTATCGTATGATAGGTAGATAGATAGGTACCTATGTATGCTACATTAATAAATTGGTAATTTATTAGGCATTATAGTTTAGTTTTAAATAGGTAGGTACCATGTGGGAAAATTATCCTAAGTTAGTATCGTATATTGGTAGAGACGATGTCTTTTCCAATTTTTGTAAATACCCACTGTAAACAATATTTATGGTATTTTCGTCTCGATTCGGTCAAATAAATATCTATACTTATCGTTAGGTAGTAAAAATAAATAAATTTTCTTTATCTCGTTAGATACATACATAAGTAGGTGTACATTATTTAATTTACAATTAGTTACACTCCAGGTGCATAAAACATATATGTAGGTACGTATTTAGATTAATAGAATTTGTATAAAGTGCCTACATACGTATGTAGGTATAGGATTGGAATTGAAGCCTTAAAAAATACCATGACATTGCTTGGTTTCTTCAGTTCATTTGATGAGAAGGCCAGTGCTAGCGGTTCCTGGGTCGTTTTCGCGTTTCCATTTTCACACATACCTACATACGTACATACGTACATAGGTAGGTACCTACCTACAATATGCACATCTACATAATATGTGTAAATTGGTAAGTACCTACATACTGTGTGTTAAAGAAAAAGAGAAAAGTAAAGTAAACGATACCTACGTTACGTTACCCGATTAAATTTCTAATACATATAGGTATAGTATGTAATAATAGCACATATTGTTCTTTATATACCTATAGATACCTACTTATCGCAAATTTTTATAATGTGAAAAAACCGAATTTCTCAATTTCCTATTAATCGGTACTTATTGTAATTTTACTTTTTCACTTTTGTAAAAACATACCTACACCTAGTGTACAACAATTAGAAATATCGATAACAAGAATTCACAGAAAATGTCAAGTTACGTTAATTAATTTGTCAGCTTCTGTTATGATTTTACATTTTTATTTTTTCCAATTAAAGTACTTAACAATAAGTAGGTACAATAATGACAGGTAGTTAAGTACCCACTTAGATTCAAACGTCACCATTTTCAATGTTGACATATTTACAGTCAAAATTAATGTACTTTGATTGATGTAAATTAAACAAGATGAGTTCTGATTTGGTCGATATTTGTATTAGAAATAAATTATCCCCATTTATAATCAACGCGATTGCCGAAGTACACCAAAGTGATTGCACGGTCAACAAAGAGCGCTGTTTTTTACCAGAACCGCCATCCAACCGGAATCAACGTAATATTGTCAGATCTTGTTCTGATGAAGCAAATAAAGACGAAATTTATTTTGTCGATCCACAGAAATATTTTGTCGAAGAAAATAAACCAACTTATTCTATTAAAAGCCAAAGAGGGAATATGATGTTTCTATCAGTAACAGAAACCGAAGGTGACACAGACAAAGATGCCAATAACTATTCCAAAATAAACGAAGAAAAACCATTGTTGCATACAGTACTAAATACGACCATTAAAGATGGTCCTTTTCAAACTTGTGTTCGATTATTAGAAAGTTATGACTGTGCTAGCGAAGATGATATAACTTTAGGAACTTCTGACATTGTCAAGAACAAAAAACGTTCAATATTCGACGTAGATTTAAATTTTACCCAAGATAATGAAAACGAAAAGGAAATGATGCATTCTACATCGGTCGATAATAAGGATTTAGGTACAGAAACAGCGATTAATACAAATACGATTCATTCTGATAAAGAAGGACAGCGGATGGTTGATACCGTTAAAACTGAATGGTCAAAATATTCATTAGTAAGTAAAGAAACGGATCAACTGAACAACGAAAGTGCTGATAATGATATAACAATTACTACAGTCGATAGTATCGTTAATTGTTTTCCTGATGTTAACAACACCGTACCAGATTATTTAAAACAGTGTCGATCTTATAAATCCGAAACTGCTTCGTTTAATAAACGTAACAATGACCACCTCGATGAATGTAACGGTGGCACTTTTTCGGAGACGACTTACGAAACAAAAGGTTCTATTGAAAGTAACTTAACTATTCATGATAAATCGGTTGAGTCATCCGTTTTAGATGTCGCCACTGGCACTGGCACTGGCACTGATTCTGGTTCTGGTTCGTTTTCGATAACAGAAGAAGCGAATGCGCCATCGGTAACAGCAGAATCGAAAACTTTTCAAAAACTCTTTCGTCAATCACGAACTTGTTCGACATACGAAAATGCATTTTTTGAAAGTAATAATAATCAAGATAAAAATCCACAGGAAGTTTTAGTCGATGTGTGCGCTATGTTGTCATCAGTCTGTGAATATTTGGACGCTAACGAATGGATTAATAATAATTCATCCAAAGACTCTTGCTATGACGAAACTGCCACCGTTAAAAATGAAACTCCTTCAGATAGCTTACCTTCCATTAATTTCGACGAAAGTAACCTTAACGAGAATAAGCTACTAACAGACGTTTCATGCAAAAACAGTTGCACTTCGATTAAAAAAACATTTTTGGGAACAAGTAAACAACTAATTAGTATCCCAAACGATTCGATCTTTTCTTCTGCTTCTGCTTTTAAAGACTGCTCTACCACCAATTGTCCTAAAAATAACAAATTACTGAACTCTTTAACAGATTTGGAGAAAAAGTTGTTGCCTATCATTTGTAAGGAGAATTTTACTATGACAGTATCCTCTGAAAATGTTACTTTGTCAAGGGGTGCGACCGATTCTGGCGCAAATACGTCATCTTGGAAATGCGAAGATGCGTCTAATGTTAAAATCAGTGTCAAGGACGGAGCATCATTTATTGAAAGAAGCTTTAGCAGCAGAAACGACGATCATGAGGTTGAATCTCGTGCACTAACACTTTCAAAATGGAAAGTCGGAAGTGCCGATTGTCAGACAACTCAAAATGTTTTATACGACGAATACAATGATCAAAAATCATATGAGACGTTTCCAGAGAACTCACAATCAAACTTAGTTTTAGACAGAACAGATGTTACTTTAATAAATATTAAGGAACAATCTAAAAATAATTTATTAGGAGATATCGATTTGTTTCACGACGAAAACGGAAAAAGCATAAGTTCAAGTATTAACACAATAAATTTGAATAGCAATCCAAGTAAAAGAAATATATTTTTCTCTTCAACGGAATGTGAAAATGACAGCTTCCCGGTAACCAACGAAAACAGTGGAATCGTATTGAACTCGATTCTTCCCACAGAATATAAAAGAGCAGAAACTAATTTTGAAAATCATTGTCCGATAATAATCGATGATGTACAAAAAATGTACATACAATGCAAATGTAATTCATCTTCCAATGGTCTATTCGAAGAATTGGAGGCGTATGCAACTATTAAAGGATGTGAATTAAGCAGAAACTCTTCGAAAATTATAAGTTCTATAAAAGACGCTGACGACACCACCAATTTAATAAATAATTCAAGTTTTTCCACAAAACAGACCGACGCATACGAAAAACATGACGACAATGTTGATGAAATTCTTAAAATACCATCATTTAAAAGAGATAACAGTAGTTTCGGGAACGACAAAAAAAAGACAATTCAAGATATAGATTATAGGAAAGAAAATGAATTTACTGTTGAAAATTTTGAAAATATTTCGCAGGAAATCTCCCAAAATGAAGAAACTGAAATTTGTAATGAAAAGTTGGACATAGACATCACGAAAATAATTTCAAATGATACGTCAACATCCGAAGCGGAGAAGAAAATATTAAATAACGAAAAGGAATGTTATCAATCAGTGAATTTACCAAAATATAATCTAAGTCTGCATATGGCCAAAACAACGGAGAATAAATACAACGATATTGAAATATGTCGTTCATCAGAGGAAAATTTGAACATTAAAAATGACCGTGATAACGTTAACAAAAATGTTGTGGATGTTACTAGTGGTAGCGGGATAGTATTTTCGATGCTTGACGCTTTAGACCTCGAGAAAAATAATAAATACGAATACGAAAAAAGCAGTCATCTTCCGTTATGTTGTCAACCCGCGATAAAAATTATGATAGAGCATCCGGCGTCGGAGGATACATTTCAAAATAAAGTTAATGCTGTAAATGAAGATTTACATCATCAATATAACAATTATACAACCACCGTACATCAGTTTATGAAAAAAATAACTTTACCAAAGGCACAAGAACAAGATGAACTGTGTAGTTCTCGTATCTCCGAACCGACGACGAATATTTCTATGCTAAATGGTTGTCATTCTTCTTATGTTTATGAAATTTTCGACGTTATTTCGCGCTTTTCCGAACAAGAAAGGGCAAGTTTAGACAGTTATAATTTTCAATATGAACGAAATGGACATGAAGCTTTTCGAGTTGCATTTTGGAATCTACACGAATTGACTTTGGAAAAGGTTAGAAATTTAGGCGTGATGGAAGTCGTTTGTTCGACTATTCTTGAAAACGGATGGTCTATCGTGGCGTTCCAAGGAATTCGTTATCCTTTAGCCCTAAATATTCTTTGCGATGAATTGAACGCACCTCGTTTGCCACGAACCGGCAATTTTAAGGGCATCAATGGCAGACGTTGGAGATTCTGCATCGACGATTCGATAAATAGCGACATGGGTTTCATATACGACGCGAATAGCGGCGGCAGTGGTTGTGGTATAACGAAGGGAATAGGAATAGGAGTCATTCGGCACACGTACAGGACTTGCGGAGGATGCGAATCGAGCATTTGTACGTTTGCAGTCGGCTCGACTTATTTTACCGTAATTAATACCCGACTTGTATCTAATGCTATAATAGATTTTGAAACGAGAATGACCGAACTTGTAAAAGATTACGACCAGCCAGTTTTAGTGACCGGAGACTTGGACAATTTAATAGGAAAAGAATTAGACGAATTCACTTGTTGTATAGCGGGATTGACACCTCTTATACCACCTTCTTTAAACACTTGCTTGCACCATTCGCATAATGTTTTGCATTACAACGATTCGATCCTTGTTAATTCTTCACTTCATACTGGCCACTTTACTGGTTCGTGGGGAATTGTAAAAGTCGGCCTTAGTCATCTGTGTATACCAGACGGGTGGGAATGGGGAGGATATGTTTCGTCGCATTGTCCCGTTTGGGGAGAATTTTACGTATTGCGCAACGACGATGCAAAAAAAACCTCGCACACGTCGGTTTATTCCAAAATTATGAATCAATACAATTATATTTAAATCGATGGGTTAATTAATATGTAGATAGTAGTAAATTACAACATTACAGATACCTAACTAACTAATATCAGATTTTGCTTCAACTTGTAGATACGTACCGACGATTAAACAGACTTATTTATTCACATTTGCCTCTTTCATTTTGTTCTTTTAATAAAAAATTATAGAATAAGAGAGTGTTAAACATAGAAATACCTAAATAAATACCTATTAAGTAATTGATCATGAGCAGTCTTTGAAAGTTTTGCTTTTTTTAGTAATCGGGTGCATGTCCAATTGTTGGTTATTTTGTTTTAGGAGCGTCAAGAAAAACTTTTTGGAAATTTACAAGATGGTTTAAGCGAAAAAGTAACAGAGTTTCAGAAGACACACAGCACGTTCCCATTGACAATCTCGAACAATCGAAAGAAGGCACTCGTTGTCGGTCTACGAGTGAGCTTTCCGAAATAGAAGAGCCAATGAAAAGAAAGTAAGTAGACACATTAATTTTATAAACCATTTGTATTTATAGTGAATGCTATTATCTAAATTATATAGTGAATAGTTAACCAACCTGTCGGTGATGTGTGATTGATTTTTGTTAGATTAGATAAAATATTAAGTAAGATTAAGTTTTATTGATCTCTCTTACAATATTAAGTCGATAGATATAGGTACATAGATACCTATAGATAGTAATAAAAAGAAAAACATCTTTAGTAAAAAATTGAAATTTTCGAAATACCTATGTATGTAGGTATCTATTTAAGTTACGATTCGGACCTTGAAAAATTACCTACATTTTACTTTCGAAAATGATTAGTGCTTAGTGCTTAGTAAAATTTTTATAACCCACAGCAATTAACATACATAACTTCGCTGCACTTTCGCAAAATAAGTTAACATTATTCTTTTGTTAATTAATAATTTTCGAATAGGTTAACCTGCCCACTTACTACAATTTATTTATGATTACTTGATACGAAAATCGTTGTTGTAGAAGCGGGGGAACAATGCACCCTGGCCTCAGTGTGTCTCACGATAGTATTTTTCAGTCTCGTCAGTCTGGTTCTGATTTAGAACTTGAAGCTGCTCAGAGTTCTTCTTCGTTGTGTATTCATCAACCAACTCAGACTGAACTTAGGTTACATGTAAGTGTTTTCTTTTGTTAATAAAAAACTACTACCTACGTATTGTAATGTTTAATTGTTTTTTGTTTTTTATTATTTACGTATAGTATCGTGACATAGGTACCTACAACTTTTTCGGAAGAAATCATATGCCATGTTTCTAACGAATCTTACGTTAATTAAATGATTTTTTTTTATATAACGCATTTGTGACGCTTTCTCGTTACATTTTGTCGTACCAGTACCTACTTTAACACTAACGTGGTTATTTTTAATTATGCATCTCATTGTAATTCTGGTCGGGTATTAGGTGTCAATTGTTTTGATTACTGTCATGTAAACAAGTGTGTTACGAACGTTGATTAATGCACTCCCAACATCATCGTCATAAATTTTTATAACTGCCTACTGAGGAAGGAATGTCATGTTTATAATTATTTACAAATCAGGACTTTAACCTATACCTATATTTATAGGTACAAAGTTTCCTTTTTTCTAATTTTTCTTGCTCATGAAAAGATCTGGTAAGTGTTCGTATTAGTGAATGAGATAAAAATGATCCAAAAACTAAACAACACCTTAGTCTTACAATTAGTTGATAGTTTCAGTTGTTTTTATGACTTCGATTCCGGTTGGGTACCTACGTATCGTTTTTTTTTTTTTTTCCTTAAATATTTTGACAAGGAATGAAAGTTGCAAATACTCATAAAGACGTTAAACCCCCAGAAATCGCAAGAACAGCAACAGTTGCTGTCCGCTAAGGCTGAGATCTTGTGTGAGAACGTAGGTACCATATACAACAGTGCAAACTAAGAGACAAAACGAAGAAGAAGTTTAATCGTAAAATTGAATTCGAGGTTGCGATGAGGTAGGTAGGTAGGTACCTACCTATAGGTACGTACAAGCAGTTCCACCTCCTTTTGCACCGTTTCGTTTGCAAAAGCGAGTTTGCTCTTCAAGTCAAATGTGTCCGTTCGTCCGTTCTCCGTTGGTTCTCGTCGTCAGTCGAACGGTGGTTGCGGTACGTTTTTACCTTACCTACCTACTTACTTATAATGTAAGAACGCGAACGGCGAAATCGAATACGGGCATTAAATATTATGACTGCAGTTATATCAATAGATAGAAGACATATGTACGACATACTGTACGATATGTATTAAAGTATCAACGTTTACCGTTTCGGTTTCCACTGTACGTTGAAGGCAACAAATGTCAAATGTGCACATGTTTGTGTTATTCATTCGCTGCTGCTGCTACTTCTGCAGATACGTAGTCTACAGGAAACGGTTGCGTTTGCTCGTTCTCGTCGGTGATTGAAATGTTGAGTTAACTCATCGCTGGTTAGCTGGTTAGTTAGTTACTCAACATTTCCGGGTTCGGATTTGAATGTACTTATCGCTCTCTCTTTGCAATAGACATACCTAAATTTTTAAATACATCCATGTTTATGTATCTACCTATACGTAATGTTTCTAATCATCAATCAGGATATTTTATAGTTTTTTTTAGTTGTGTGCCGAAAAAACACCTGATGCTTCGTTTAGTTTTGAATGTGACGTTTCTTTTGCTGATAATGTGAACGAACTAAGTAATTGTGTGATGCAAGTAAAAGCTTATCGTTCGTTATATAGTTTATTGCCACCGGAGAAATGTGACTTGACTTGACTTGACTTGTTATTATTAGTGTTTTTTTTTTTTCTTTTCGTTTTTCCCTTTTCATTTTAGAAAGTGGGCATTCGGTATTTGCAAATTTCGGTTTTCATATTCGACCACTGCAAAACTGACGTTCACATCCATCATTTATGTATCTATAATTTATTCTAAATCGCAGATAGGCGAAGGCACATTGGTGAATTAATTCTATATTTAAGGATCCATATTGGCCAGTGGTTGACTTGAATTTTTATTTAAAGTTAGAGTAATGTACGTTAGAATTCGTCAAGTTTTTCTGTGGATTCTTGCGAAGATATGAAAGTAAGCACCAGTTCTAATGGAAGGTGTTGGGGTAGACGTCCTCCAACTCGGAACCTGTTCTGTAGATTTTTGGTGAGTCAGAATATCGTATTTCTTGATCGTGAAGTAGGTAAATCGATGATAAACAAGACGCGATCCTTACATTTTTCCACTTTTAATTACACCATCTCGTTGTTATATCTACAAAATTTGGTTTCGGATAAATCGTCCTTTAAAAAAAAAAACAATTGTACCTATAGGTGCCTAGGTAGGACCCGTAATATAGGTACATATTTTATCTTGAATGGTTTCTAAAATTATTCTATCTAGGTATGTAAGTACATAATTTTAATAAGGTTATCTTATAAACTGAATCCATGACCGAATTATTTTTGTGTTTGGTGTCGTAACAAGCAGTCTGTTATGTTTTTCTCAAAACTTCTGTTATGTAATAGGTTGGAACAATGACGATCATAACGACGAACAAAATTCTATAGGTATAACAAGTACCTAGATCGATCCAGTGGTATCGTATCGATTTTTGTTGAATAAAAAAGAAAAACAGAGAGATAGAAGGGCACCTATAAATGGCCTTGTCTTACGTATTTACATATATAAATTGCCGTTAAAGGTGAAAGCATTCGGTTCACCGTTGCTTTGAAAATAATGTTAGGTATAGGTAAAGTCACTTGTATATACATACGTACCTACTTATGTTTTCTAAAGTACCTACCTAATTAAACCTAAGTGTAATTTATAAAGAGAAAATTTCTTCTAAAAATAAAGCTAATTTACTTACATTAATTACAAAATCCATAGGTACCTCATGAGCGCCTTTGTTTCACTCCTAACGAGTACCTATACGAATTGAATTAATTTTATTAAATGTACAAACGTATGTGTTAGGGGACGAGGGGTATTTTTTGAACCAATTCCGTATTTTAGACGACTGTATAGGTACGAAAATAATTTCTAGATCTATATATACCTACATATCTACCTAATATTAAATATTATCTATATTTTAGACAACTCGTTTAAAGTATATAAAAGAAAATATGATTGATAAAAAACGACCAGAATGAGAATGCAAACTAAAAAGGATACCATGTATGTAATATACCGAAATATATAGACAAATTACCTAAGTTTAAACAAGAAGATAAAAGATAAAAAACGTGGTTTATACCTATTAGAAAAGTTAAAATTATCATGTTGATAATTTTCGCTGCCAAAATATTAAGGAGCAACCCCTTTGAATAAGTATTTAACATTTCGTTTTTGTTCCAGAACGAACTGAGCGAAAGACTGCGTTTGCGGCGCGGAAGAGGTGATACGAGCGAAGATGACGAAGGCTTACCACATAGCCCATGCAATTCACCCACGGTAACCGAAAGCCCATTCGATAAAGTTCCTATCAAAGTAAGTAGGTAATAATATGCCAAACACGTACCTACGTAGATAGATACTAAATAGATTACGATAGAAAGAAAGAAACAACATTTTTTCTTTTAACCTCTTAACTAATAATATATAAATTTAAAAAAATTTATTTCAGGACCATGCCCCAAATTCCCATAGTACATGTAGTGATGGATCGTTACTTAGCATGGGTAGTTCAGACACAGAGGAGGTAAAAAGAAATTAATAAATTGTCCTATTTACGTTGCGTAATATTTTTACTCTTTTTTTTTCTTAAAGGATTCTATTGGACTGCAGCCGTCACGTCATTCGTCAAAAGTTTCACTTTACGAAAAGAAAACGACCGAAAAACAAGGTAGTTTGAGTAACAACCATTTTAATGAAACGTCCAAATTGTAACGATGGATGTACGTAAAATGAATATATGTCTGCACATTATTATTTCAGATTCTGAATTCGAAATCGGACTGACTAGCGTTTCCACACCTTTAAATCACGCGGCCGCTCATCACCGAGTTGCGGTACGGCCTAAACGCACTCACGGAGCTCCCAGGAAGAAGAACAATCAGCAGGTGGTTTATTAAGACTTGTCTGGAATAAAAATTTAATAACAATTAACGCCCCTTTTTTTTTTTTTTTTAATCTTAGTTAACCGGAACTACATTACCTACTACACCTGAAGTAAACGAAGAATGGCCAGCTAATAATAGAAGTGTCACACCGGAATCCAAGAAGGGTAGGCAATTAAGTTATAGTATAGGTACCTACATAACTTGAAGAGTGAAATATTAACAACTAATAAATACCGCAGCCGCATTGGTTATTTTATAAACTTTCTTCAAGTGGTGCTTAATTTGAATAAATAACGCATGGCCTTTTCGTTTTCAGAAATACTAAGCGATCTTAACGCAAGCATGAGCATTAACAAATACCGAACGCAAATTTCGAACGAAACACGATTAAAATGTTCTTCTTTGCCACCCGGTTTAGCACGGCCCGAAGACATGAGTAAACTGAGCAGAAGTCAATCAAGTGTCGGTAGCAAACCCCAAAACTCTACCGGTTCCGGTTCCGGTTCCGTCGATGAGGTAGACGAAGAAAAGGATCACAAGAGTCATTCTATATTCGGAAGGTTTTTTCCCAGACGAAGTGGCAAAAAAAAGAAAACCAGCGGTAAATCAGAAACTGTCTCCATCTTTCCATCGTCTAGTTCAGAATTACTGTCACTGACCGATAGACCAACAAAAGCAAACCTCCCCGTAAAACCTTCACTAGTACCGAGAACTGGACCAGCTTCCCGACAACGCGTTCAACCCATTGATATTCCAGCATCTCCAGAATTCAAGAGTCGCCAGCACGACGCCCCAAGAGCTTCTCCGGAAATACTTCCCTTGCAACAGGAACTTCAGAATCACTTTAAAAACCATCTTTTCACTATTAATGTGAACGAGGCGAAACCACCGCGACCACCCGTTGAATCGCCGCAGTCTCCAAAATCGTTGAAATTTAGCCAGGGGATTAGTAGCTCAAGGCAATGTGAAATCAAAGAGGAAACCAAAAGCAAACATTTTGAAAATCGCGAAGAGTTCAAAGCGAGACATTTCGAAACGAAAGAAGAGTACAAAAACAAATCTAAAATAGCCGGACTTTCTTCTTTGCAACAAGGAGCGATACACCTGACGTACGATTCCGACGAAATCGGTTTTAAATCTCTAACCGATCTGCCCAGCAATGAAACTTCGGTTGAACACAAACTTGTCGCCAAGTCACACAGTTTTAAGGGCGGCAAGACGGCAAACGACTGTAAAAACGATGAAGGTACGAAGCAGAAGAATTCGTACCGACTTATGCCTTTGGATTCGAACAAAGAAAGCCTTCCTTCTACCGCTAGCGATATTCGAATCAAATATGAAGCTGTCGACTCGCCCCAAGAAATCGCAAATGAACGTCGTAAACAATCGTCGTGCAAGTCCGATTCGAATGAAAGTATAAATTCAATTAATTCAAATAGGACCAGTTCCACCGAATATTTAGACAGTTTAACAACAAATAACAATTTTTCTGTTTTCGACGACTCAATCAGTCATAAGGCTGTCGTATCGGTCTGTTGTAATACGTCAGATAGTGAAAAGACTTGTTTTTTGGTTAGTAACATTGAAAACGAGAATTCAATAGAAGAAAAGACTGAAAGTTATTATATGCAAACCAATGATGATGATGATGATCAAAAGATCGTAGTTAGAGAAAAGAGCACACGCGAACTGACGAGTGTAAAAGAACAACAAACGTCCGTTACTAAAGTTCAAGTTAAACAAACTTGTAATAATAATAATAATAATAGTAATAGAAACGTACCGGAATTTTTGAACATTCACCTAAATAAAGTTGATCCGAAACCGACAAAAAATATAGTTCTAACTGCCAATTTACATTCTCCTAAAACCGTAGATATAGACGTAGATGAAGAACACAAATTGAAAAGTAGTTTTAATTTCGAAATTAACTCTCCTAAATTAGATGTTAGGAGACGCAGATTTAGCAGGGAGGAGATCGAAATTTTTGAAAAAGATAAAAAATCTCCTACAGATAGCGTTTCTTCGCTTTCGTCTCTGACCTCGAAGTACATTTACAAAAAGAACGCCGACAATCAATTGCATCATCATTCTCCCCAAAAATTAAAAAAATGCAGTGAAGAATTTAAAAGCTGCAAATCGTCATTGAAAAACAAATCAAACAGTTTAGAAATCGTTGACTGCATTAAGAAATCTCCCGACGATTCCGGTGATAAATCATTACAAAGTAGTTTGGACAAGCTCGACTGTGACAGAAGTGAAATTAGTAACAGTAGCAGAGCATCGTCCGCAAGCAGTTTACAAAACAACAGTACGACCTCGGATGGGATTACGTACAGGAGAAAATCGTTCGGAAAACAAAGGAAAGAAGACGAACCAGAACTGATGAAAGTATTTGCGAGAAGATCTCTTAAAATTAAGGACGAAGATGAAGAAATGTTGCAAGAAGAAATAGAAAAATTTAAAAAAGAAGATTTGACCACCGTGGACCGCAATTCTTCTTACAAATCTCGCGACAGCGACAAAGAAAATCAACTCGATTCTCCTTTAGAACGCAGAAAATTACCTTTAAGGGACAAAGATCCCAATAGGCTTCCAGAAGTTGAAAAAATTAAGGATTCATTTGTTGAATCTAAAGTTGTGAAACAAGATATTCATAAAGTAAAGGAAACGGAGAGGGCTACCAAAGAGAAAGAGTCTCGGATGGAGATGGACTCGGCGGAAGTAATATTTAGGAAGCCTATCAACAATAAATTTTCAGGTTTTCCCAGAAGTACCAGCTTAAATATGCCCAGAGTTCAGGAGCCCATTGCACAGGATAAAATTCATAAGCACAGTTCATTTGCCGAAAAATCCAAGACTGAAAGAAACGACGCAAATTGTAAAAGTTGGATCAACATCGGCAAAAAACAAGAGGACATTAAAGAACAAGTATTTATGCACGATATTTCGCCCAAGAGCGATTTCGTAAACGAAGATTTTCCCAAAAATTTGCCCAAAAATTTTATTCAACGAAAAGCCGAGTGGGAAAAACGGGCGCAGGAAGCTCTGAAAAAAAAAGCTCCCTAAAAGACTATCGAAAATTATTTATTTATAACGCAGAAAGAAAATGATAATAACAAAAGAGCTGTGATTTCAAATTCTACTACTATTGCCGGAAGAAAGATACCATACAAAAAAATTAATAGATAAATCAAATAATTTTCGTTATAGGGAAAAAAACAATTGACTCACAATAATTAGTTATTTCAACTCGATGTTCTACCTATATACATACTATACATACATTAAATTTTTAGTTCCTTGTTAAATTGTAGGTACCTACCTACATATGTATATGTATATCTATATCTATATGTAATGTAAGTATGTAACTAATTAAGGAAAAGTTAAACATAAAATGATTTCTATGTAACGTTAAGGTACTAAAATAATAGGTATTTGAAATAAAAAAAGTGTAAATATGTAGGTATTCTTCGTCATGGTCAATTTATAAAGGATATGAATTTTTTAGAAATACTTTTATGTAAGTAAACTTTTTCTTTTTTTCTAAAAATCACATAAAGTATGAAGTGTTTTTAAATTTCTCATGTAAACGTTCGGTTTTTAATTAGTTTAATTGATACGTAAAAATAAATTATTTTGCAATGCATTTATCGAATTAAAATTATACCTACTTCTTATGGCGTGGTTTTTGGCATACCTACGTACGTAATAATGATGAAAAGTGAGAAATTTAAAAAATAATAATTAAATTTTTTAAATAAAAAATTCAAGTGCCTTTCTCGAAAGCAACGGTTTTAATTAAATGATTACTAAATCTATAAATAATGTTGATCGATAATAAGTACGAGCCTTTTTTCAACAGTTGTTGGTGCCTGCGGAATGATCAAGAAATTTATTTAAATATACCTATAGGTAATTTATATATGTTATTGTAAACAGTTAATTGCACAATAAAATTAACCAAACAAGAATATAGATATTTTCCATTATTTTTACGCGTACCTACTTACTTATTCAGTTCCTCTATAACACGAAACTACTGCAAGCAAAAATGCATTTTAGTTAACCAAAATGACTTTTTTATTAAAAAAAGTTTTTAAAATAGTGTTTTAATCAAAACATTAATTTCAAAATTTTTGTTTGTTCTTCGTAATGTCAAATGATATCTAAATAGAGATAATGCAAGATAATGTTTTATAAAACGTAATCTATTGACAACTGGAATCAAAAAAATCATGTTGATTAATATAAAACATGGTACTTATTGTTAATTGTTATAAAAAATTAATTTAATTTACTATATAAAAGAGAAATTTATACTGTTCCTTAACCGATCACCGATAAATATTTCAAAAAATATTTGAAATTATGTACCTATTTGTTGATTTGAAACTTTATATTCAAAACTAAATAAAAGAAAACTATTTAAAATAAAGTTTACAGGTAACAACAGAATTCTATTCGAGTCTGCTCACATCTATCTTAACAAGGCACGCCATTGGAGGGCAGTGACGTAACAACAACAAAAATGAATTTCTAAAATACTTATGTCCCGGTTAAAACGCTTTGAAAGCGTTTCAAAATAAATCTGCGAAAATGTGATAATTAATGAGTGTTATGTTTCTTGGTGCCAAAGTGTTATTATTTACTGTCTTAATTTTTTTACTATCGATTTGTTGGTTTTTATTATTATACACTCGACTTCCAATATGGGCGGATCTTCATAAGCCTACGGACGTTGATGTTTGGTTAGACGAAAATCAATTTTCAGAGTATAAGGAGCTTTTTAGAAACAAAGGTGAGTTTTCTTGAAAATCCAAATTCGCTACTTAATATATATATATATATATCTACTATTAAACTTGAAAAAATTAAATACATGTGAAGTTTTCTCTCAAGTGTCAAACTAGTCGTAATGTGATAAATAAAAGGCATATTGGTACCTATCTGGATTGCGAAAATTTTTTAAAAAATTAAATTCGTTTATCCACTTCCTCTCCTTAAGCATTAAGGATTATAAAGAATAAATAAATTGGTACGTACCGATGAAAACAAAAAAAAAAACTATTTACTGGGAGACCATGCATTGTACGGTGCTCGTCAAAAAAACAGAAAAAATATTTTATCTAACGTTAAAGAAAAATTTTGAAAGAGAGTTAAGTACCTACATATTTAGTTTTTATCGATTTTTTTTAAATATGGCTATTTTACGTAATTGTTAATCGAATCAGTTCATCTGCAATGTACGCCTTTTTTATATGTATTGTTGCGTTCTTCGTATATAACGTCCGTCCACGTTCTGCTCACTTTAGTAGCCTCTTCTTCAGCTGCGCGGTTCTAAAACCTAAAACCGCCGACACCAGCACGTACCTACCACTGGGAATTGAACCGATGTGTGCCGCAGTCGCTAACCAACCATGCTTGATATCGTTGTCTACTTTTCTATCCTCTTTTATCCCTTTTTCCCGTTTATTGCATGTGTCGCTTTTTCAAAATTAACTACCACCTATGTTGTTCCCTCTTTAAACAAACTTTGCCTTAAAGCAGCGTCGTTTTTTTTAGACTTCTCGAACTACAAATTTTATTATTAATTCTATTTGTTTCTGAGACGAACAACCAGTCGATCAAAAAAAGTGTTTTTTTTTTCCTTTTTGTAATTCGAGCTCAAGTGTCTACTTACTACAATAGGTAACTACCTATTGCAAAATGTGGTATGACGATATCGAAATTTACTCGATCGGCATGACGATATCGCCTTCTTCAAGTGCCTCGTCAGGTAAACTTTTAGGAAACACGCAATTGTAGTAGTCCTAATACTCCTCATTCACAATCAGTCGAATATCATTATTGCAACGTAAAATTTATTTTCATCGATCGCGAAATTAATTTTCTGTTTCAAATCCATTTAAATTGTACATATGTAAGTAGAAAGATGGAAAGTCTACCTGAATAGCGACTATTATTAACAATTTTATTAATTATATTATCATAGCCATTTCGTTACTAGCAGCAAAGCATCGTTTCATTTACGCATGTAGGTACTTACGTATTTATAAGAGAATACGAATTTTCATAGCATATTTTTAAGCTACTCGTAGTTCGTGCCTATATATAATACGTTGTTAGAAAATGTTACATATGTACTTTCACCCCTGAAAGACCTCTCAAGTAGCAACCCTCGGCACTCTTTAAATTATGCAGAGCACACACACCTAAAGGAAAAACGTTTCTATGTAACAGATTGATAATACATACACACACGTCTACCATCAAAGCCGCATAGCAAAACACGAAGGTATTTTTTACTTTAATCAATTTTTTAGAGGTTCTTTGTGTATGCAATCACCTTTTTTGATCTATTTGGACATAAATAATACATGAAATATATACATATTAACTAATTCGACATGAGATACATACCATGCATGTAGGTACCTACATGCAAGCCTACGAGCCTACGTAGATATTACATACTGCGACATGGTAGCGCATTTCTTTAATATGCAAAAGAGATGTGATTAAATTTTACAAGAGTTGCGGACATTTCTGGTAAAAACAAATAATCACAAAACAGTTAGATATTAAATAGAAAAAACCGCTTGTATTTAAAGTTTTTAAGTTTAGAATACAATAACGGAAAACGAAAGACGTGACATAAGTATATATTGTACATATAACGTCTACTTCTGATAGGAAATAAAGAAAATAATGACGAATTCCTTGTTAATTCTACATTGTACATCGCATATTATAAATATGTTACAACGATCCTAAATCAATCTTAGTCAATCTTACACAAAAGTTGACGAATTAATTACATATCGTCATTTGCAAACACAAGATAGGTGCACTTATATGCAGAGAAACATTCAATCGGGAACCTTTTCGCAAACGTGTAGTAGGTTGACCTAGTTGGCCAAGGACCAAGTCGATGTTATCTGTATTTCAATTTTATCCCGATGAATTTGAAGAATGCCTCAAACGTACATAATAATATGTCTGAAATTTGAGGAAAATATTGAATGTCGTAGCCGTGAAAAGCGCAATGCAGCAGCTTTATTATCCTCAAAGCTCACTACTGTTACTGTTACTGTTACTGTCATGATTAATGTTCATTTCGGACTGAATAATTTTTATGGAAACGACATTTTTTAACGGATTTGGCTCTAAGAATTAATTGTAAAATAGGTACAAGTACCTAGGTATACTTAATCAAATTTCAAATGCAGCAGTAAATACATTATCCGCAATCGAACGAAGAGGAGGCGAATTTTAAGTTATGTTGTTAGTAAATAAATCCAAAAAACCAAAATGGTATCTTAGATGCTCCATAACAACAATGTTAACATTTTATTTTATACGCAGGAATTTCCCAGTTAGCGCAGTGTAGTCAAGTAGCCAATTTGCCGGAATTGCCCGCTCCCGATGAAGAACGTCTCCAGCAAGCAGCTTTGTCTCTTCAGCAGAAGTTAATTCTGCGTCAGTGGATGAGCAAATTTAGTTTGCTCAATTATTACCCGCGGTAAGAGTGTTATTAATTGGTCCAATTATTTAATAATTTTATAAAAGTTATTATTAATCTTTCCGAAGAAAAGAGAGTGATAATTTTTATTTTAAATTTGAAATAGTAGGTAGGTAGGTACCTAATAATAAACCGATACCTACTAGGTACGTTTCTTTACAGATTATTAGCTCTTAATATTAACAGATTAGACGATGTTTATTGGTTCGAAGGCAGCAATGCAAATCAGGTGTTTAGTAAAGATTCGGGACTATGGTCTAATGCACGACAATCATTGCCTACAACTAAACGAGAGCTAGAATCTTTGAAGGCCGATCTTTGGTCAGAAGTCGTTAAAAGTAGCAATCATCAAGACGCGTGGACATGGGGTAAAGTTTTTGTTAAATATTTAGATAAGTACATAGATATCTATTACCTGTATTACATACTTATGTACATATACTTTTCTAATAGAATCAATTTTATTTACTTATTTAATTTATATATATATATATATAGGAGGAATGTTGATAGTTTCCGTATCGGTCGCCGGACTGGTCACACTGGCTGCCATGACCCAGCCATCCCTGGCACCGGAAGCGAAGCATACTCTTTTACAATATGTTACTGGAAAGTATTTGATGCCGTCAAACTGCAAGGTACGCGTATACTACTTACATCGATTTTTTTTTAAAAACAGTAAACCTTGTTCCTTAAGATTTATTTATTTATCTAATAGTTTCCTTCACCAACTATCGTGTTTGATATTTCGGCGCTCATTAGAATAGATATAATTTATTAGTTTGCTTCGCGATATTAATCTAAAGTAGGACCCTCTACAGGTCACATTTCATTGGAACGATATGCATCCCGTTGGTCATACCGTCTGTTTCACTGTACATTTCTATCAACGTAATGGCCAACCATATCCGATTTGTGATACCGATCAATTAACCGTCCAAGTGTCTGACGGAAACAGAAAGGTACCTATGTACATACATACTACTTAAAAAAAGTCCACATCGTGAGAAAAGTACGCACGAAATAATTTTTGGAGCTATTTAAACGATTACCTACATTGCAGATGGCAACGATTACAGAATTGGGTTCACCCACGGACCCGCTTCGTGCCAATGTTGCAAGAATAAAATTCACCGTTCGCCACGCTGGTCAGTACGTTATTTCCGTGATGGTAGGATCTCAACATGTAGCTGGTAGTCCCTTTTCTCGCACCTTTATTCCCGGACCCATCGACGCTCATCGCACCGTTATGTTTAGATACTGTAGTACAGTTGTATGTACTGCTAACGTAGGACATTTGCTCTATGTCGAGCCTAGAGACGAATACAGTAATGTTTGCATCTTTAAACCCGGACAGGATCCCACTGAGGTAAAACTTAACACCTAATCTAATCCTACTTTTTCTCTCCGCCAAAAAAACGCCAAACGCCAAAACGAAGAAGAAAGCATTTAAATTGGCAATTAAAAATAAAAAGAAAATTATATCTACAATACACAAATAACTTGGTTAAGAAAATCATTTTTATTTCCCTTCATATATATTAAGTGTAGATATCGTTTGTCTTTTCAGGGATTTATTCTATCTCTAGAACAGATCGGAAGTCAATCTCGCGAAGGCGATCTAGATAATTCAAATGAACAAAATAAAATAAACTTGGATTACGATTGGCACAGTAAAAGACTAACGATACAAATTAAGTTCATCTGCGAAGGAATTTACCACGCAACCATTCGATACAACAATGACGAAATACAAAACGGCGATTTCGATGTTATCGTTCTCAACAGTAAGGACGGAATACGTACATACCTACATATGTACCTATAAATATTAAATAAAATCTCTTGAATTGAAAATGTTCGTTTTTCAGGTATCGATTCTGCCTTTGTTCATAAAAACGTCGTATCCAAAAGCCACAATATCTACTACGAAGCGAAATTAATAGCCAGCAATGGTGAAAAATGTAGCAAACCGAAGAGAGTGTTGTGCTACATATCACCCAAACAGTTTATTATAAAAGAAATGTTCTTAAAATTTATTCCGAAGCGACTGTTTACATTCCGATTGTGCCCTTCGACAAAGGTTAGCAAATTAATAAATAAATAATTAATACATATATACATATATCTATCTATAACATAATCAATTCCATAGTGTAGGTATTAATTAATTTACAATAGAGGCAATTAAAAAGAACTTTTTCAGTTTAGTTTTAGAAAGAATGAAATAGCAACAACCGAAAAAACGACGGAGCACATGGGGGGTTTCTTCTTCTACATAGACGATGGCTGCCAGCCTAAGATCGAACTTGTATCGAAAGAAAGAAACGTGATTGCGGCGACATTTATGCAGTTCCTTTTAAAAAATATGGGTGGATCTGAAACTTTTCGAGACAAACAGGATTTTTTTTATCACGAAGTGAGAAAGTTCCATCAGAAACATTATCACGAAAAGTCAACTATCAAAGTAAACAGGGAAAAATTGATCGAAACGAGTATGAAAGCAACCAAGAACTTTTCCGTTAACGACTGGTGTAAAAATTTTGAAATTATATTCCAAGGAGAACAAGGTAATAAATAATAATAATAATAATAATAATAGTGTTAGTCGTTGATTAATTTTATGTAGGTACCTATTTAATAATGTATCTACCATATGATATGTATTATATTTCATAAATTATGATAATAGAAATTATCTATTAATTTTTATGCAGGAATTGACTGGGGCGGAATTCGAAGAGAATGGTTCGAATTAGTTTGCGCTCAACTTTTCGATTCAAAAAACGGCCTTTTCAAGTCTTTTCATGACGGCCAGCAATCTTTGGTACATCCGAATCCGAACAGGCCTACCAATCTTAAACTTCGACACTACGAGTTTGCTGGAAAAATCGCAGGAAAATGTCTATACGAAAGCGCCCTCGGAGGATCCTACAGGCAACTGGTCCGCGCAAAATTTACTAGGTCTTTTCTAGCTCAAATTATAGGATTAAGAGTTCACTACAAAGTAAGGAATTATTACTAGATAGATACTTATACTTATATCTATAACATAATACGTATGTAATTTATAATTTAGTATTTCGAGCAAGACGATCCGGATCTGTACCTGACAAAAATCAAATTTCTTTTGGAAAACAACATCGATGATATGGACATGGAACTATATTTTGTCGAGGAGATATACGACTCGTCCGGACAATTGTCGCGAACGGTCGAGCTCATTCCCAACGGCAGTAAACTAAAAGTATACGATTCGTCGAAGCATCAGTATTTGGACGCGCTCGCTCAATTTCGACTGGCAACGAATGTCAGAGACGAAGTCGATGCATTTTTGAAGGGACTCAACGAACTCATTCCCGATAATCTCCTCAGTATATTTGACGAGAACGAATTAGAGGTTTTTTGTTTGTCCAAACGTTACGCTTGTTTCTACTTTAATTATGTATGTATGTATAATGTTTTAGTTACTCTTGTGCGGTACCGGCCAATATTCGATATCCGACTTTAAATCGCATCACATAGTTAATGGAAATTCGCTGGAGTTTCGTCGTATCGTCGGGTGGTTTTGGGCAGCCGTTAGTAATTTCACGCAAGAAGAAATGGCGCGACTTCTTCAATTTACGACAGGATGTTCTCAGCTTCCTCCGGGCGGATTCAAAGAGCTTAGTCCGAAATTTCAAATAACTGCAGCACCGACGTTCGGTAATTTACCGACTGCCCATACATGGTAATTCATTTTATTTATTTATTTATTAGGTAATTTGTCAAAACGAATAAATTCATTTTACAGTTTTAACCAGTTGTGTCTGCCTGACTACGAAAGCTACGAGCAATTTGAAAAAGCACTATTGTTAGCGATCAGCGAGGGAACCGAAGGATTCGGAATGGTTTGAGAAAAAAAATTGAAATTTTACTACGATAGATATTATTGCATAACTACAATACATCTGAGGCAAAAAAAGTGATTGTTATAAATAAATTAAAGTTATTTCTAATGCAATAAAAATGTGGCTTATACGTACATAAATATAGGGATACATATTTTAGTACATCTATTGTTGGATAGGTAGTGCGATAGCGTAAGGTAACATAAGGCCGGCTTTTCACAAAAAGTAAACTCGGCTCGGCTCGGCTCGGCTCAGCTATGATTCAAGTGGGAAGGAAGGGCAAAGGCTCGCCGCCGACGAAGACGACTTGGAAACCCGGATTTACAATATTAATTTAGACCTAGTACCTACTTGTATGTACCTATTAGGTACGTTTGCATAAAAAAAGTTAATACGATACGATATCGTTTGTATAAATATAGATGAGTAGGTACATAAATTGCAACTATTAAATCAGTTGAATAATAAGAGCGATTTAGAAACAAATCCACAATCGTTTCCCTTTCGATGCGATTTAACGGGATGATAGGTACCTACGTGACGATACGACAACAACGTGGTCGATGAATTTCATGCAGAGCTGCCTTAAATTTGACTGAATTATGTAATTAACAATTACATTTATGTAGGTACTTTACTTGTAAAATATACGAGGTTTGCTGTCGCCAACTTTTTTCTAGAATATTCAAAATATAGAAACTTGGCCTTTTCGGCGCGTGTGTCCCGCCGAAGTTACACACGCCTCATTTATTTAATTTTACTTCGAGAACGATAGAGAAAAATAGAATAAAATAAAAAATAGCTAACTTAATAGGTACTAATAGATAACTAGATATCTACTGCACAGTAAAATTTATTATACGTAACTGATTAAGTTTATTGTGCATTACCTACTTAACGGTTGTTCTAATACGTACCTATTACCTACTGTACCTTACGTAGGTAGGTAAATATGTATGCCTACTTAAAATAAAGAAAAGGCTATTTTCCTAAACAATAGATATGTTATTATGTAAATAATTAATTCCATGAAAATGTTATATCTAATTGTTATTATCCTCTCTCTGTAAAGCGCCAGTTATAAAAATAATAACGTTTGGTAATTATTCTATGTACCCACCCAATTTCGAAAATGCTTTACATATCGAATGTTTGTTTTAAAATAGAACGACCGCATATCCGACTGCTTTCTAAATAAACCTATCACTTCAGAATTAACTCAATTTTGTTAGCAGCAACATCATAGAAAATATGTAATAAAAACGTATAAATTTAAAAATCAACCCTTATATTATTACCTACACTCAATTTCTGGTAATTAGTTCGTCCTGTGCCCGTTTTAAACCGATATGACTTTCTCTTTTTAATCCATAATAAGTAGGTACACGTAAAAGTACAAACATTTTTCTTTTAATTAACTTAGACTTATTAAAATAGGTATAAGAATTGTAAAAGAATAGAGGGCACATTTATAAATAAAAATATTAATATCTACGGACGGTACTTTTGGTAAAATTCACGTCGTAGTCGTAAATTGGCTCCATTTTCGGGATCGCATTCGCGGTCGTTGGCGTTGGCGTTGGCGTTGGGTAATTGGGAGGGTAAAGCCGGAAGCATCGTAACAGCGGCAGTTTTAAATAGTGCGAGTGGGTATCTTAATACATCTCTCGTAGCCAACCACCACGGTTTGTTTCTTTCGTTACGAAGAGACACTTTCAATATTTCCACCTGCATCTTTAATGTTTGCATTTCAACTGTGAGTTTCTCTTTCTCTTCCTCGAATTCATTAAATTTTTCAGCGTTTTTCTCAGCTTGATGTTCTAGATTTTCTTTTTGCGATAATAGCATTTCAATCGTATCGTTTAATTTTTCCTTTTCGTCTTTATCTTGCAGTAACTGTCTATTAATAAGTAAGTGAAAAGTCAGTTAAAATTGGTTTTTCCAACACCTCAGACCCTCCAACTTTTAATCAATTTAAAATAAGTAAGTATAACTACATACCTATCAGCCGATCAAGAAAACAAAACCTAATTAACAATAATATATTACCTAATTATCCTGTCCTAATATAATAGGTACATACCTACTTTCAATTGTAACAATATCTATCTACTATATATTTAAGATGAATTTTATTAAATTTCTTTTGAATTCAATGTAGGTATGTGACGCTATGAATTACTCTAAAAAGAAAGATGAATTTGAATCTGTAAAAAGAAATTAAATTTAGACTATAAAATTGACATCAATCTTAAAATCGCCGATAAAACAGTAGGCATTTGATTTAAAATGTCTCGATTTTTTTGTCCAGCAAAACGATTTGGCATTCTTTTTTTTTTTTTCGACGTGGTATTATAATTAATTAGTTTGCACACAAGCACACAAATCCGCACTACTTTGACTATTCAAAACCAACTAACTTTCTACATACCTTCAACAGTAGAGGTACGTACCTAATAAAGAAATAAAGATACCCACGTATCCCCCCAACGTCCTGTGGGACACTGTACAAATATCTACAGAATAATATTGTAGTTTCTTACACATACAACATCTATGTATCTAATTCGTACATGAATGAAATATAATTTGACCTACCTTTTAAGAGATGCAAGTGCCGCTTCCTGTTTAATGGCACATTGCCGTTCTTCCAGCAGCTTATTTTCCAATATGAAAACGCCTTCCTTCAATTTCTTTGTCAATTCTTGATTATTGAGACCTTCCTTTTCGGAAAACGCTATCTGTAAAAAAAAACTCTTCTTAGTAAAAAGGAATCGATAAAAAAATGTTTTATTCTAGTAAGTAATTTATCGCTATTTCTTTCACACATGTATGGACGCATCGTATTAGTAAGTACTTAGTTGCAGTTTGTTTATGCTCAACAGAAATTGAAGCTTAATGATCCAAAAAAATTATATCAATCTGAGCAATCGGAGCACTTTACAACGCTCAGCAATCGATAATAATTGATTAATGATTTATGCAGAATTTTGATGAGATTGGCAGATTACGTACCTACGTCCCTAGGCGACAACTGAAAAGTGTGAAGTGTGAAGTGTTAAGTAATATAAATAAGCGCCCAAGATTAAATTGAATGGTCGTGTAAGATAAATACGATATATGTTATACAAATTGTTTATTTATATTCGTTGTATTATTTACATTTAACTGTTTATGTTTTTGTCGTTATAGTTGTGTTAGTTTATATTAGTTTAATCTTAAGTACCATGTAGGTACGTACATAGTCTATCAAAATACTGTTTGAAAATAAATTAAATAATTAATTAGAAAACGCGGTACATATGATCGATCATTATTATTACTTCGGCTAAATGTCAACCTTTATTCATCGTAATCTGTGACTCATACAGTGGCGTTCCAGTTTCCCTTATTTTAAATTTGGGGTTGGAGTAACGATGATGCCATCAATTTTTATCACGTGCCGTATGAGTCGCCACGCCACGACGCCGACGGACGCCTCGTCGTTAGTTGCAAAAACATTTATTCTATCAAAAATGAGTCAGTCATTACTTAATATTATAGGTACTTCATACCCACATATCTATGTGCGTACATAATATGTATGTAGTAGATATATTGTCTTTAAATGCGTTAACTTTTACGAAATTTTTAATTATTGAGATGCGCATCTTTAAATAAAAAAAGTTGAAAATACTTTCAGTTACGCCTATAGAGTATTTTGCGTCATCATACATGTCTACAAAATTTCCTCAGTATTACCCTGCAGGTATACTTAAATAAATAATAAATTAATATGAGTAAGTATTTTAGGTAAGTATACGTTATTAATGAATATCGACCGGTTTTTTGCTGAAAGTCAACAAACTACCGATTCATTCATTCATAAATGCAAAAATTGGAATTTCCCAAGTTACTATTTCTGAAAATACAATATTATGTGCATCTAACTAAGTAGGTATGTAGGTACATATATGTATTTGTTTTTACTATTGAACAACCGCAACACTACATACCTATGCATGTATAGATACGAATGGTGTGGGTTTTCCCCATTGCTATGGTATCGTACTGGTATTAAAATGTAAAATTAAATGATTATCTGTAGGTATCTCGCAAAGATTTAGCACGATGCGTCCGTCCAAATGATGCATATCAACTACCTAAGTAATTGGGTAAGGTAGAAGAAAATTTCATCTACATATTTTAAAAATTAAAAGGTATTGGGAGGTACCTTTTCGGTCAATAAACGTATTTCCTCTCTTAAAGAAGTTATTCTGTGTCTTTCCTTCTGGAGAGTTTCCTCCATATATTTCATCTCCTCTTTCAAATTTGAAAGATTGTTTCGTACATTTAATAATTCACGTTTTAAAGATAACTTCTCCTCTTCATAATTACAAATACGTTCCTCCAAACATTCCTTATCCTTCAAATAAAATATTGTTAATTAAACGGTACAGTCTCGCTAAACGTCATCGTTAAAGAGAAAGCTGGCTACTATTAGGTAGATAGGTACCTATTGTACTTATGTAAAAACGTCCATAAAACTTTCCATTTTCTTATTATTATGTTTGTAGGTACTTAGGTACCTATGTACTGTACCTAATACTCATTAGACGTACGTATATAGAAAATAATTTATTACAATATGATAATATCTAATTGGATTATAAGATATGTTAGCATAAACGCAAATTGTTAAATATTTTAATTTTTTATCGATAACGAGGTCAACACACGAACTAAAAGCAAATCAGTCAACGATTAATAGGAATTCCCCATATGATGATGACGATGATCTGGTAACAACACGCACACATACTGACTTATTATAGGTAGGTACACACATATGCTGTACATTATCTAAAAAAAATCTAAATAAAAAATAATATTTCATATTATTTTTCTACTTATCCTAGAAAATGCTAACTAAAAACGAATACACAATTACGAAATTTTACATGAAACTTTTCGATAATCAATATAGAGACTGAAGAGAAGGTAGGTAGGTAGGTACATGTACCTACTTTACATTTTCTGTAGGTAGATACTATCAATAGCAAAAAGTATTCACCTCTACCAACAAACTGTTGGTTTTCATAAGTGCAGTTATTTCTTCCTTAAGGGCACTGTTCTCTGAGACAACTTGATCTCTTCTTTTACATTCGCTCTCCCTCAATTTTTGCAGCACATCTGTCTGCATTTGTAACTGACCATTCTAAAATATTACGTATGGATGCTTATGTACCAAGACTTTGTGTAAGTATGATAAAGGCAACTAAATTAACCAAATTTCCCTGTCTACGTAATTTAAACAACTTCATAAAAGGGATATTTTATCATATACATAGTTATGTTTCATACTAAATTCAAAGCCGTTCGGTTATTTTACCATTAATTATTATTGAATGAAATTAATGAATTATTATTATTTTTACAATTAATTATTGAAGACATGTTTTTATAGATATTTTATACTGTCACGCATTTTAAAATAGATGTCTCAAATTTTGTATTCATTTAGGCATAATCTCTTCCGCAAAAAAGATTCTTCGTTTTCAAAACATCAGTCATTTTAAATTTTTTTTTTATCAAAGACGACGAGACGTTGAGTCAATAAGGTCCAAAATAAATGTCGCCGCGACGCTGGTTTGAAATGAGTAGACACATTAACTATGTCGTATGCGTATGGACCATTTATTTTTACCCGATTACCGCAAATTTTCGCGTTATGGTACGAAATAAAACATCTAAGTTAAAATTACAAAATAAAATTGACAATCTAGGTACAATACAAGTAGGTAGGTACTATTACCGACTCAAGCATTAATGCAAATTGTGAAACGTAAACCACTGAGTGCTTTTTTTTTTCTTTATTAATGTCAATGCTTTTAATCAATAAACTAAACAAGCCCGAAATTTATTAAATAAGTAAATCGTATTTCTGCGACAATAGGTCAGGCAATATATCATTAGAAGATAATATTATAAGTAGGTAGGTGCGCGTTAATTTCTCGATCAATTATTGATTATGTATAGGTATCTGTTGTAGTTAACATTTTATATCCCTCTTATAAAATTAAAAGACAAAAAATTTTTGTTTTGACCGTCTGTAAAAAAGTGACGATTACACGAACCTGCGCCTTTATTTGTTTCAATGATTCACCAAGTGTCGCGACTTCGTTTCGACGCCGACGCCATGCGTTCAGTAAAAGAAGTTTGTACACGCGACGACCGGCGTCTATTCGTGAGTGTCGTGACGCCACCCTTGCCTCTTTAACTGCCGTTTCAACGTCAGTTATAAATCCTTCGCTAACACTAGAAAAAATTATAAATTGCGACCGATTAAACTGGTAGATGGTACCTATTTACTTAGACTTAGAGGTGGTATTATCACGCCCATTCGGCTTGAATGGTAAAATGGCATTATTATTATTATTATTATTAAAAAGTTATAAAGAAACACAGTAGGCACACAGTACTTTTTATGAACGTATAATTTTTTAAGACATGATCAATGAAAATATTATATCAAACGTTTAAATCTACAATATTAGTAGATTGGTAAATAGGTATACCTATAGATGATTTTGTACATTACTTTGATTTAGGTTTCCTTTTTGTTGGTGTTATTTCCGCCACCGTCATGCTTTTTCGTCTAGGTTTCTTTTGCTTTCGAGGAGTCTCAAGTTCCACTATGGCCCGTTCCAACTTTTCTCTTACTTCGTTGCTTTCGTCTATATTAGCTGGTCGAGTCGCAAAACGGCGACATGAGGGTATTGGAATTCTCTTTTTTTTATTATTATCAGTACCGGTACGTCCTGAGGAAGCAATACGCAATTCCACGCCATCCCCACAACCAGAATAAAGTTTAGGTTTCGGAGTCACTCGATGTAATTCAGTAGTAAAAGACATTTTAATAAATGACGCTAACGTTATGATGTATATGTATTTTTTTGTTTATGTAAAACAGTTAGCGAGACAATTTTTTCAGTGCCTTCTCAATCTTTTAGCTAATTGATAAATAAACATTTTCTCAACAAAAAAAAAATGTGGAATCGATTAAATTTGTATCTTTTAGAAGTGCTTAAGTACCTATTTATTAAGTACTTATCTCTTATTATTTATTGCATTAATTGCAATACCAGATGCTTATGTAACTAATAAAAGTTTTTGGGGTGAAATTCTTGAAAAATTATTACAATAGTAACTTCAAAGCTGCTAAAAGTTATCGTGATCATTTCGATAAATCACGACGTGCCTAACCCTAACCATCACGCTTTCTGGGACAACCTGTAGGTACGTACAAAAGTACCTATAGCTATAGATACCCATTTGCTTTCCATATTAGTTAGTTAATTGTTAATTAATTCGATTTGAAACGAGCGCCTTGTTACGACAAAATGACGTAGTCGATCAAGTTTAGGAAAACACACCAATACCGTATGTACGTACGTACGTATCGCTCGCTCTTCCGTGCGCGTTCCACGAAAAGATGAGCGAACCTTGTGTCTTAAAATACCTCGCGTTCCAAGTCGAACATTTAGTTCGGAATAGCGCTCATTCGTGTTTCGACGAACCGAACCGCGCCGCGAGCGCCTGTTTTTAGCTGTTTGGTGTTTAGTTCGAGTCGAACGTATTTTTGTCGTGTGCTGAATACGTACATACAGATGTAGCTTCATAAATACGTACTTGTAAGCAAGAAAGTGACACATAACAAATATAATTTAATTGTACGGTATCGTTAGAATTATTTAACTTATTTCTACGGATTTTCATGTAGGTACAAGTTGGTCGCTGCAAAAATATTTCGCGATTAATAAAACGTAAAAACTTGTGAGTAGAGTACCCGCATAATATAAGTATCTGTCTCTATGTATCTGTTTCCTACTGTTTAGTAAGTGATCTGTGATCTGGAACTTGTAATCAGTGTGTGTGTGTGTATACAGTGAATATGACCTTGAATAACTTCGACTGGCCAACATAATGCAACAGAAGGTATGTATGGTGGTCGTCGGTCGGTAATGAATAATAAAGACAAACTTTATTTATTACCTATTTTACGTTTTTTTTTTTTTTTTTATCAGACACCTTCGTATCTGCCAAGTCATTTAATATCACTTTCATTCAATCGAACTTTTGTATTAAGTATTCAAATTCCTCTCAATAGTTTTTAATTTTCTCTATAAAAAATGAAGTGTCGTACTTAGGTCTGTCTACCTAGGTACATAAATTGCAGGTTGATCGTTCCCTATAGTTTTTTGCTACCTATATGTGTTAAGTAGTTACATTTTTATTTTTTTTATTCACTCGAAGGCGGTCATCTGAGGCAACAACTTCTGACTACGGCTCTCCACATTTTGAAAATGGGCGAAAGCAGTAACATAGTAGGTGTGTAAAACAAAAAAAATTGTTGGTGCATGTTGCAGTGTTGATTCTTGCATTTTTTTGTTATCTGCCAAATTTGTATAGTTAGTAGGTACCTAAGTACCTATACTGTATTGCAATCTAATTAATGGTTTTATGGTTTGATATGGTTCTGTATGTAGTACCTAGCCAGCCACTACTTAGTCTAGCAGCTTTTATAACTTGCTCGTACTTAGGTACATACAATTTATTTGCGTATGTTGTTACATCCGTGATCCGCCTGCTCTGCTGTCCGTCCCGTCCGCATTTTGTATTAATTGTGACTGACAATGAAAAACACCAACTTTTCTCTACCAACATACAGTAGGTACCTAGTGTGCTTTTCGTAAAGTAGGTACCCACCTACCTACCTAATCGACTCGACGTGCCCATTCTTTGATTCTATTCTATAATATCTTTCCGTAAGAATAAGAAAATTAATTTGTATTATAGGCCAAAGGCAAAATTACAAAATCAAAAACAAAATACGTCCCTATGTATCACGTTTTTCACCAGAACAGTACAGTACCTCATCTCATCTCATATTAAGGCTCGTTCATGTGATCAATTAACGTTGAAATTTTTTTTTTTTTTTTCTAATAAAATATGTTGAACTATTTGCACCACTTATAATTACTACAACATTTGATGAATTTTTTTTTTATTATTAAGCATTAAAAGTTAACTTATTACCTACGTAATTTCAGTAATTTTTTTTTGTGTGCGAATCAACAAAAAACAAAAGTGTTTCACATACAAAGAGCATAATTTTTTATTTTTTATTTTTTTGAAATTACGGAGTTATTATTACTTTTTCTGTCGATATAGGTATTTTTTTTAATTATTCCTGTTTATATGTAGGATCAATTAGACATGTATATAAAATGTACCTATCTATGTTTTTAAATAATTTAGGTAGGTATAGGTAGGTAGGTACTTATTCCTTTCTGTTTTGACTATTAATATATTAGATATTAATATTCCTAATTATTTAAACTTCTGCATAAGTATAAACATTATTTATAACTACGTATAATCGTTAATCAACCAAGTTTTTGTTATTGAAGAATTTTAATTAGTAAACTAACTATAAGTAATAGAAATATAATGATAGCAAAATTAAATTCAAATCCCACCCTTCTATTGTGCATGTTCGTAGGTAATTGAAATAATAGGTACTTGGTTAGATACAACTCATCGGTACCCTCGCTGCAGTGTCTCGCTATTTGTGCAGATTTGTGGCGAATCGAATTACAAAATAGCCAACAGTTTTTCGGTATAACAAAAGTGTCTCTTCAGTAAAAGTAAACTTGCATGTAGGTACCTATTACCTATCTATGTTTAGTTCGAAGGCACCTGCACCTGCACCCTAAATAGAGAAAATTGTTGGCCAACAGCCAACTGCAACTGTAGATCAAGAGTACGATTTCTTATTCGAAAAACAATTAGCTATTTTCCAATCATCAAACTAAATAAGATACTTATTTTTTTTTGTAATATACATATATATAGTTATTTACTTCATTTTGACATTTTTACGTACATACATGCACAGGCATATGTGGGTAAATTTTTGGCGACGATTCGCACAATTTCGTAGTGTTCTAAATTTATTATTGACTAATTGTACCGACATAATGTAGGTAGGTACTTAGTGCCTATGTATGCATTTAATTTAATAAGATGCTTTATAAAAATGTCCATTAGCAATGATTGTCAAAAAAATGCGTTTAGAAAGTAGGTACTTATCTGTAGTTGAACTTTCAAGTTAAAGTGTACATTCCTACAGTACGTAGAGGTATAAAGTGATATGATGCTTGCAACCTACTAATTTTATTAGATATAGGTACTTACCTAAAAGCATTAAGTACCTAAACTTATTGTGCCTGACAAATTTTCTACTTTCAAATTATTCATAAATAGGCATTATTGTATAATAGTATTTCAAGAGTACGTCTAGTAGTAGTAGGTATCATGTATCATTCGTTAGATATAGGTACAATGAAAAATACCTCTTCGTGGTTAGTAGACAATAAGTGCGCTCTATCTAGGTAGGTACATTTTACTATTTTAAAAGTTCGCTACATCAAGGTCACAACGGGAATAATATATATCTATTTATCTATGTATAAAATAGTACCTGATGATCATTTAATGACATCATGCAACTTTAAAGAAATGAAGCGAAAACTTAATAAGTACCTACCTATTACCTATTTATATCTACAATTCTGGTATAAAGGACGCTCTGAGTATTTTTTTACACTTGCACGAAATTTGGAAAAAATCAGACCAATTACAAATTACGATTGCTTCGACTTTAAACGTTAACAATAGGTATCGAAGTTAATAAGTAGGTATTTAAGTACTTCCACATTTACTTATATATTGTTGTACATATATTGTATTAGGTACTATCCAAATATACAATGCATGTGGATTTTTAAATGTAAAATTAAAAAAAATTATAATACTCTTGAAAACTAGCAAAAAAAATAATTCTACCTCTCTACCTATCCAAAATGTGCTTTCAGCCTTTTCGGTCACTGCTGCCTCTACCACGTATTTATTATAGGTACTTATTATATTATACCTACATACATAATAAATAAACGGTTTACTTTGTGGTCTATAAACAAGTAGATAATTTGCGTTTTTAGTTAACATTATCTTACTTAATCTTAGGTACTTACATCATTTTTAACTTGATTTTTCCTTTTATTTGTTTTGAAACTAATCTTTTATCTATTTTTGAGGGTGAAAAGTGAAAAGTGGGCTTAAAAAGAAACAGAATTATCTATTGTACCTATAGGTACGCATAAGAAGAATTAATAATAATAAGACACCATCAACTTTTGAAGCTGATAACTTGTCAAAATACGAAACGAAGAAATTAATTGCTTTTTGATGTAACGACTACCTACGTACATAACAACTGTAACTGATAAGGACTGCATGAAATAGACGTAAATTCATAATAAAATAACAATTAACAAGTCCACTTTTCAATCACCTTAATACCTATCAACATTATTATTATTAAATACGTATTATAAATCAGACAATCGTCCATAAAATGGCATTTTTTTCTTATCAGATCCCCTCGAGTCGTCCACTGCATGCGGTGCACCAGAGGATGACAATATTAACATAAGTGATGTCAGTAAGTAAACAAAATATTATATGTATGTGTAAGTATATCTATACGTATCGTACAGTAACAGTAACGTTGTTTATACTTACTACGTAGGTATACTAGATATTCAGTTGCTAATAATGTTTGCGACACTATCTATCTTCTTCATAATTTAATACAAATACATTATAGATTAGTACACATGTTTCAACTGATTGCTGATGGTAAAAAAGTAAAAATAATGTTGTTTTATGAAAGTTGGGTGTGTGTGTGTGTATGCACAGGTTATCGTACATTTCTCACTAAAAAGTTATCGATTTTACTGAAAAACACGTTAGAATAACCCTCGTAAACAAATGCAGGTAAGTAAGAAAATAACAAATAAGTACGTTGTACCTACTAAGTACTCAGACTTATCTTATTATTATTAATAGTATCTAACCGCCGATTATTGAATATAATTATTTTACAATCTTACTATCACGATTGAAAAAAAAATCGTTTTTGATTGATGAAAGATCTTGGACATAACAGGAAAAAGCGTGACGCGAAATACCTAATACACACGATAAACCTCGGGTAGGCAATCCTCGAATTTCTTTTTTTTTTAATTTAGCTTGTAACCTGCATGTGGGAAGATTAAAAATCAATTTGATCCGATATTATCCATATCTATACTGTGTATGTATCTGAAGTAGGAAAGGAAGGAGATAAAACATTGGCATTGCTTATTAACCATATTTAACATCGTATTTATTACCCTTCGCATATTTTGCTAGTTGGTATGTAAATTGAACATGTGGCCAATGACTTGGTCTCGGTATAGGTAGATACTTATACTGGACTGTTAAATGCACAGTTATACATATTTATTATCGGCTACCTATGTAGGTACACATATACCTACCTACCTATAACGTGATGAGAAGATTGAATTTGTTTAGAACGATTCTTAAATTTTAGTCGGTTGCCGGTACACGCTAACTTAATAATCTCGCTAAAAATATCTCTTCAAGCGGTGCTCCTTTTCTGTTCCAAAAATATATATTAATGAAGTAAGCGATGTATTTGAACCTCCCAAAAAAAACAGAAGCTACATTACATAGTTCTGTTTACAAAATTTAAAAATCAGAGGGCCCATGTTTTAATCTAACGATTAGCTTCGAAATCAAACTCAGAGAGACACCAATGTAGGTACTATTAATACAATTACGCAACCGATCAATCTATGTCCACGTTAGACGTTATTAATTTTTTTTTTATAAGTAATACTTAATTACTTATCTACCTATAGGAGAAATGTAACAAATTGTACCTACGTACGTACATTTACATATTTGTTATGCAGTTGAAGTTATTGAAGAAGATACGGACTTCAAGCGGTCCAATTCGACATCAACAGCTATGCATCATAACGACGAACCGGATATCGGGAATATTCTTCAACAGGGGCAGCCCATAACAGCAGCTAATGCTCGACGACATTGCTATGTTAAAATAATTGAACAGCCGGCGCCCAAGGCACTTCGTTTTCGTTATGAATGTGAAGGAAGATGTGCCGGGTCAATTCCTGGAATTTCAAGTGCGCCAGAGAACAAAACGTATCCTGCCATTCAGGTGGTGGGATATAAGGGAAGGGCCGTCGTGGTGGTATCGTGTGTCACTAAGGATCCTCCGTACAGGTAATGTTTTCCTTTATTTTACTCTACGTATACCACATCATGTTCGGAAAAACTCAACTCAACGTGACCTGTACGTATCGCCTATTTATTTAATTTCAGACCGCATCCTCATAATCTAGTAGGAAGAGACGGATGCAAGAAAGGCGTGTGCACCCTTGAAATTTCACCTGAGACAATGACTGTGACTTTTCCTAATTTAGGTATTCAGTGTGTCAAAAAGAAAGACATTGAAAGTGCCCTTCGACAGAGAGAAGATATCAGAGTGGATCCGTTCAGAAGTAAGATTCTACGTTCTTTTCTACGTATCGTATCGTATCGTATTTTGGTTTTTTTGGCCAACCACCCACCGTCCGAATTTAAAAACGATGCCTATTTTCAGCTGGATTTTCGCACAGAAACCAACCGACGTCCATTGATCTAAATGCTGTCCGGTTGTGTTTCCAAGTGTTTTTAGAGAGCGATTGGGGCAAGTTCACGATACCTTTAACCCCGGTAGTTAGCGAGCCCATTTACGATAAAAAAGCAATGTCCGACCTTATTATCGTTAAGTTATCAGATTGCGTAACGACCGTCGATGGTGGAAAAAAAGATATCATTCTTCTTTGCGAAAAAGTATGCAAATAAAAACATATCTGATACCTACGTATCGTGTTAACGATGGAATAATATCTATCTACCTACCTATCCACTTAGAATTACGTAGTTACAACTCAATGCACTTTTTTAGGTGGCGAAAGAAGACATTCAAGTTCGCTTTTACGAAGAAAAGGAAAATCAAGTAATTTGGGAAGGTTTTGGCGATTTTCAACCGTCTCAAGTTCATAAACAGACTGCGATTTGGTTTAAACCTCCGCGATATAGAACTTTAGAAGTTACGGAACCGGTCAAGGTTTTTATTCAGTTAAGAAGACCTTCGGACGGATCCACAAGTGAACCTCTACCTTTCCAATTTTTACCGTTAGATTCAGGTAGGCCAGCATTTTGGTCTTTCCGTCGAAATTTAGCCAAAAAAGATAACTACAGTTTCTTCAGCACGATACTAGCCAACGACACTAAAATGTTGGCCAAACGACAACTTGGCAACATTCCTCCCCTCAATTCGGAAAGCATTAGTCGTAACGGCAACGTTCAAATATTATCCGACAATATCGTTTCTTCTTCTTCTTCTAATATTGCCACCACAAGCGCCACCATCACCACCGCCACCACCACCACTAATACCTTACCCATGGACACATCTGATGAAAGCAGCCCAATTTGCGAAACTACCTCGACTGCTAAAATTATTTCTGATAACGTGTCCGAAACGCAAGAAGAAAAATCATTTAACGAGCTCATCGATCAGGTCGCCGAGCTCGATGAAATCTATTCCCAATCGCGAACTCGCCGACCGAGTGAACTAAACAACTCGAATGACGAAACGTTTGATGATACTAAAACGTACACTAGTTTACAAATGGCCTTTGCAAATCCGATCAAAATGCAATTCCGTCCTGTCCATCACGATTCCGCATCAATAACACACTTGTCCTCGATTAACGAAGCGTCAAATTTAAAACGCGAAAATGAAACAGAAAAATTGCCTCCTTTGCCACCGAAACGGTCTAAAAGAGTCACCACTGATATCTGCGATCCTTACATTCCCAATGAAGGTTCAATGCAAAATATTCAATTAAACGAAAAACAAACCCAATTCACTTTAAAAGGTTCCAATCAAAGCCTCGTTGTAAAATCAGAATCTAGATCGTCTTCTTTAAATCTACATAGACCCCGATCTCAAGGAGACCTATCTCCACTTTCTAAAAAACTACCCCCTAAACCAATCAGTACGTTGCCAAACCCGAAGAAACGCGGATTTCTGTCTAAACTTTTCTCCAGAAAAAAAGACAAAAGTCCCAGTCGATCATCGCGAGAACAAAGTGCCGCCCCCTCCGAACATCATTCGTTACTTGTTGCAGAGTCGAATTTAGTAAAGAATGCAAGTTCGGGAAATCTCTCGATTTGTTCGAATCGCTCAAACACAGACAGCATACATATCCCGCTAAAAAATCCCGAAACTGATGAAAACAAACCAACCTTCGGTACAGATTTAAACGCAAACGACGACGTTGTTTGTAACAACATGGACTTGACGGAAGCCGAACATTACGCTCTTTATACCGCGATCGCTCCTCACGCCACTCAGAGCGAGTTCGATGAAATGTCCTGTTATTACGCCCCCGTTGAGGGCGGTAAAATATATCCCGATCACTTTCTACACCCTAAGACATGACGCTTATGAAGTGCAATCATTTTACGGTATAAACTATAAAATAGTTTATGAATTTTGTATTACCTACCTACTTAATTAATTGTTAAGCAAATTCACGATATGTGCAGGTAATATCTAAACGTTAATTCATATTAAGTAAATATTTAATTTTAAATTATTAAATAATCGTTGATAATTCGATGGAATGTTTTGCTATAAAAGCTATCATCAGTAATAATTTTCACTGTTCCGTTATTATCAAAATATTGTGTTAGATACCTACCTACTCATACATAATCAATCCTAGTTGTCCCTAATTATGTTTCATCTTGTATGTATGTATATGTACCTATATTAATTACTGTTTTAGAGCCAGGCATGTTAAAGCGTAAACGGCAGAAATACGAAAATGACGCGAAAAATCATTCGTTAGCGACTCAATTACAGGCACAAGAAACCAATAGTAAGTTTAATTTATAGTATACATAAATTTGTTACCGGTGATGGGAAACTTAGGTAGTTACTCAAAATTCATGTTCATTTCAATCGCAAATACTTATAGGCCTGTACCTATTTCGATTTTCTATACTAGGTATACTAATATGTACCTACTTATGCTGATGCTGGTTACGGTAGACTTATTATTACCGAATTTGAAATTTCTAGCTACGCGATGATACCTACATATTTAACTTTAAAGATGTGTTGTTGTCGCAGTAAATCCTACTACACGGTGGTGCAAAATCGTAACGAATATGTATTTTCTATTGTAATTTTGTAAACAATATTTGTATGTTGCATATGTATGTACGTAGTAAATACATATAAGCACTTATGTATTGTATGTACTGTTAGTGTTTTTGTTTTTACTTATAATAGGTACATTATATTTTATATTTCTAGTCTATTACCGAAGTTTAATGTGTGTTATTTATGTATATCGAAAGGAAAGTTACCAAGCGTGCGTGATTTATTTGTTCAATTTCATACAAACTTACGTACGTAGGTAGATATATGATGAAATTTGTACTTTAGATTTTTTTTTTAAATATATCTACATGTTGTCTATGAAGTCTTATAGTATATCATCGATCATACATCGTACTTACTTATGTTTTGTAAAATTTTAACTCAAGTTGCAGCCTACAAAGGGATATAGTGAAGGTACTTACAATAAAACTAATTGAAAGATTTTCGTGAATAATTCGCATACTATGCTAACTTTTTAGTACTTTGCTTTGCGCTTTTATTTATAACCTACTCCCATTATGCACTGCAAAAACCGCTTTTCCTATTATATCTACATTTAATCACAACCATCTTTTTGATAACACCCATCCACTTGTTAATAATCGTAGCATAACACTGTTTGTTTTTACGACAGTTTTCCTTTTTATGTTTCATTCGTTATTTTTTTGCGTTTCAGAGGCGCATTTCGATCAGCTTCTCAACATTCCCGTAAACGCGGTAAAAGTTGAACCCAGAGGTAAGACACGTTTTTTACGGTCAGTTAAAAGGTATTAAGAGACTACAAACGTTTTACGACATTTTGTTTCCTATATTTATTTATTGTAGATATCTATTCTTCTAAAATTCTAAATTTATTTCGAATTATTGTATCTATTAAGTACCTACGTATTATTAATGACTAAAGCGATGTTGACTTTGAATGTTATTGATTTTGTATTTAAGAACAGACCAAATTAAATTAAAAATTTTTATTACCTACTACACTTTCTTCTGGCATTCCCTTCGATTCTAAACCTACAAACTCGCAAAGAAAAGAGAACAAGAGGAATAAAAGAAATAATTGTTTAAAACAGAAGAAAAAAGAACAAAGTAATGTAGCTTAAAACCGTACTACTTAGCACTTAGTCTGGTGTTTGAACGTTATGAGGAAAGGATGTGTACCTACCTAGATAGGTATGTGGTTTAAACTGGCGGGGCTATCAAAGATGAAATGTGCTCTAACTTTTTACTAGTGTGTTAGCAAAAGAAAGCTAAAAAATTCGTTCTAAGAATAGGGATAAAAAATTATGGCACAAATATGACCTAACCTAAAAAAGAATACCTACTAATCAAGGGATTGTTTGTTGAGTTTAACATAATTATTCTAGACACCAGCCCAGCTCCGTATGGCGGCCAAGTTTACGGGAGTGCCATGTTTATTCCGAATCCGAGTTCACCACCTCGACAACAGTACCGTCTTCCGGTGGATCCCCTTGGCCCGACACCCCCGCCCCCGGACATGCTTTCTTATCATCCAAACATACCCGTCACCCTTCACCTCGGCATAGTCCAGCAACAATCGTTGCCATCAATGAACAACTGGAACATACCGTCATGTTCCAATGTGCAACAACAGTCACCCAACAATCTGGGTACATCCAGCGCTATGAACGTTGAACAACAACCCGCGAATAGTGGTTTTAGTAACCTCCTCGATTTGGATAGTCAGCAGACGGAATTGAGACTACTCAACTCGTCCGATCTTAATTTGTTTGATCTGAACACGTTGTCCGAGAATTTATCAAACAATCTCTCTCTATCTGATGTCTTGCCGCAGGACAACCAGAATATGACCGACAGCCTCACGAACCTAGCCAATCATACTATCGACAGAATATACGAATGAACTACATAACTACACCCGATGATCCCGCTGTAGATTTACAAAATAATCTAGGTACTTTAATGATTTTTTTACTGATCTCTTTTCATTATATGTGTTAATTATTATACACCTACTTACTACATAGTACATACATATGTCCGGGAGCATTACAAAATTTGAGACTGTGCGTCTCTAAATAATATTAAAGGTCACTGTGATTCTAATACTTAATTAACAAATTATTGCTTATTTTTTAGCATTTTAAAATATTGTTGTATCTACCCAGAAAAATAAACTTTTTATACCTACCTACGTGAAAAATAAGAATTACCTATATAACTATGTTTATAGTTTTTTATCGATGATAACAAGATGACAGTTGTTTTATTAAGATGTTTCAAAATGTAAATAGTTTTTAATAAAATATACTGATGTTATTTTAAAAGTCTTTCTGAGTCTGACTCGAAGGTCATTGCCCCCTAGAGGCAATATATGTAGATACGTGCATATTGCAGCATTGCAACAAACAGAACAAATATCGTTATTATACCTATATACTTAAGTAATGTTTAAGCAAAATGTTGGGAATTGTAATTTTCAATCTAAACATTACTTATAGACTTGTATTTATCGAAATTACCTAAGCACTAACCTTCAATTTTGCCGTGCTTCTGATTTTTTTAATTTTTTCTCACCGAATAAAAAATATATTATCGGACCGCACATGCGCACTAGAGTAACTTGTTGATCTTTCTGTTTCCATTTCTTGACTCGTTTTATAATATCTAACATGTGATATTATTAATATTTACAAGTTAATTTATGATTTTATTGATACATAAAATCATATTCTATACCTATACGACGAATAAGCAAGTATTCTAAATTACAATTAAATTAACTAACCTTCAATTTTACCTACTGTGCGGCTTCTGTAAAGTTATTCCAAAAACAATTACGCAGTAAGTCTCGTACACACAATCACCACGTAGGTAGGTAGATACTTGTAACTTATTTTTTACACGATAACGCCGTCAAATGTAAAAAACAACCTCCACGTTTTTATCCGACAAATAACAAACAGTCACGCGGCACTCACAGAACTGATGTATTAGGATTTTATGCAATGTCTTATACCCGAAAGTAGCGTCATCTGCTAACTACAGTTTCGTGCAGCACATGCGCATAGAGTAACTTGTTGATTTTCTTGGTATGTACTATTTTCAGTTTTTGATTTATATTACTGTTAATCCTTTTAGATAAACGCAAACTAATGTACTGTATATTAGAGGGAACTGTTTAGAAACAATGTATTTCCAGTCCGCTTTCTATTTAGACACAAATTAAATTCAAATTTTTGAAGAAATCAAGTAACCTTCAATTCATCTGTTGCGGCTTCGGTTAGTCTTTAGTCTTTTTCAATAAACAAGTCTCATACACATGTTTACAACCTACGACTTATTTTCTTAAACGATAACACCGCCACGCACCTATTAGGAAACAACTTCGACGTTTTTATTCGGCAACTAACAAACACTCACGCGGCACTCGCAGTACATACTCATGTTTTAGGAGCGTTTTATGCACTGCCTTGCGGCCGTATAGCGCTGATGCCTTTGGAGGGGCGGGGGAGGGGGATTCATCATCCCTCCTCGTCAATCATTTTACAAATTTCAATAACATCAATCGAGAATAGATTGGCGCAGCAACCAGAGAAATATAATAAGTGAAGGATAAAAAACAAGAAATTATTAATGATGGAATAAAAAAAACTAACATCCACATTAGATATAAAAAAATATAAATAAAAAATTGTATCAAGTGAACAATATACATGGCAGTAGAAAATTCAAACAAAATTAACGAGAATGACATTTAAGTTCATATTAAGTAGTTATTATTTCTTCATGTCGGTGCAAAACAATAAACAACGAAATGTACATTTCAATAGCAATTATTTTAACTCGGGAATAAGACGTTTTATAGATAGAGCCACTAACACAGATTTAACTTATGTAATTTGCAACGATTAGTAGCATCCAAAGGTGTAATTAAATACTTATTATTATTATTATATTCCAGGCGTCAATGCCATTAAAAGAAAGAAATGTAATGCAAATAAGAATAAAAAGTATCGAGGAGCTATCAGACTGTTTCATTTTCGGAGAAGAACTTGGAAGAGGAAACTTTGCCAGAGTCATATCGGTGAAAGATGTGTGCAATGATAATGACTGGGCTCTTAAAATAATCGAAAAGCCTAATGTAGGTATGACTAATAACCGCTAAAAAAATTAAAAAATATTGTTAATACCTATTTATTCGTCTATACAAGAAATTATCTACGAGCCCCTTAGCAGTAGGGCCAGTCGCAAATTTCTCTTATTTAGGTACCTGCTTACTACAAGACTATATTTTTTAGACGCTTGAAAGAATGAAATATATACAGCATGAAATCGACATTCTAAAATTAGTAAATCACCCCCATATAATATACCTAAATAAGATATACGAATCTTCTTCCCAAATTTTATTATTGTTAGAAAAGTGCGAAAACTCGCTACTTTTGGAATTTAGAAGGCGAAAAAAGTTCAATGAAAAGGATGTGAAAAAAATGATCAAAGAAACGGCCAGCGCAGTAACATATTTGCATAAGAATGGTTCGTTAACTACCTACTACTGTTCCTATTCTCTTTTTTTTTTTTTGTTTTAATATCTACTCATCTCTTTCGTGGATGCTTTCATTAAAGACATTGTACATCGCGACCTTAAATTAGACAATATATTACTGGGAAAGAATCCTAAAGATCCTAAAGATTCACTCTACGTCAAACTGACCGATTTTGGATTGAGTGCAATCAAGTCAGGTGTGGGCATTTCGTCAATGTTCCACGACTTCTGCGGAACGTTATCGTACATAGGTAGTACATAGTATAACGATGGATGTCGATTATTAATTTAATAATACATCATTTAATTTTACAAGCTCCCGAAATGATAACGAAACCCACTTACAGTCAGCAGTGTGACGTTTGGTCTTTGGGGGTCATTATGTATACACTTCTCGTTGGGCAAATGCCTTTTAAAGGTGAAACCGAACAAGTTAGTACCTACCTATACATACACATACCTACATTTATTATTTATTAGATCGTAATTAATCGTAAAGAAAAAATAATAGAAAGTGTTTAAATTTTTATTAAACCAATATGTAGGACTTGATGGAAGATATTGTTACCAGAGATCCTGTATATAGTAATATAAAAACATTAAGTCAAGCGGGATTTAACATACTCAAGAGGATGTTAAATAAAGAGCCTGCAAACAGGATCACAGCAGCAGAAATTATGATGCACGGTTGGATAACGGACGATCCAAAACAAAAAAAAGGTGCCGAAAACGTTTTGGATATGATGAAGCGATGGAAGTCTGACTTAAAGGTTGTTCCTACTCATTTTAAAGCCGGCTTCCCACGGCTAGTGGCATGCTAGGCCATTAAGCCATGCACCGCCGCAACATGGCAAAGAGTAAACTCGACTGTTATTGGCGCGGCTCGCGTTTCCCGTCGATTGTCAATCAATAATACATTCGTAATGGGTGACGCGCCAGATTGATTCGGCAAGTTCGCCGGACGGCGCGTCACGCCGTGGGAAACCGGCTGAATAGATACACACATGAAAAGTAATTCGTTTCCGATCTCGTCAGGTACCGACGGTTGGTACCGAAAGCGATTGGATCTCGTTCCCCGGTACGTCCACCACCAGAGAACAACCGTCTGGCATGAAGAACACCAGACAATCAGTACCGATGGCCGTTCAAAATATTGAGTTTAATAAGAATCGAAAAGTATCGATGATTAACGCCGAACTCAAGGAAAGTACAAATGACAACTACCAAAGACAAACACGAAATGTTTACAAGGCTGGACCTTCGAAATCTACTAGAAGAACTCAGCAGAAGACAAAATAAAATTAATGGAAAAGAGAATCGTTACGCATACTTTTACTAACTTCAGATACCTATTAACTAATTACAACCTCGTCCCGATTCAATATTTATTTTTTTTTATTAGGACCGCCGCAATTAAGTACTGTTTATAATTTGTCATTAGATGCCAATGCGTATAATTTTCTCAATAGAACAAGTTAAAATACAAATGTCTCTTTAAATAATAAACAATCCCGAATATGACTACCGATATCGTTTATGTTCGCTTAGTGTGACATACTGTAAAAAATAGTACTTGTTCTTATACGTCGTGTGACGTTCTGTATGTACGTGCCTTCAATAATCATTCGAAATTCGTGTTGTCGGTTAGGCAGCCCAACATCCACATGCGACGAAATATTGCGAACACGAATACAACATAACATAGGCAATTTGTTTTATTGAATGTACAGTAAAAAGAAACTATTCTTCTTCTAGTCTTTTCCACGCTTATTAAAATATTAACATTATTTTATAAATTTTTATAATTTAATATTAATATTAGTTTAATAAGCGTGTCTTCTCTACTTATCATACGTACCTATCTACATTATACCGTAGGTTTTTCACGACTTAACGTAAAATAAAAGGAATCACAATTGCGTTTCACTTAAAAGTTTTTTGAGCAAGAAGTATAAAATGTCACCACATTTGTAGAGTTTATTGTTTTTGTACTTTATCAAAAATAAAAAAAACAGTATTTACATTTAACGTTGTTTATGACAAAAATGAAATGCAATCAAAAAGTATGACAATGTTACTAGACAAGAGAAACAATTTAAAATACTCGCACTTACATTTTGTCATTTATGTCTAACGTCTATCTTAAAAGTTGTTCTTATAAAAAAAAAAAAGACAAACAACATTTACTATTAGTTTTAAGAAATTACGTACGGGTTGTTCAAATTCTCATATAAATACACGAACATCTTTTTTTTACCCAATAAAAAAAGAAGATATTAATAAGAATAAATTGGTTTCATTTAATGTCTAAACAATAGATGGAATGGATCGCTGATATGAGCAGATTTCGACAAAGCCATTTAAAAATATTTGCAGCAATATCATCACAACTTTCAGAGTGACAAACAAATTTAGTAAATCCGCCTTGTTTTTTTTTTTTTAAAACTATGTATGTACCAAAATAAATTCTGTATCCCATAAAATAAGATTTATTTTTCAAAAGTACATCTGACTGTGTGAATTTAAAAGCGAACCATTTCTGCATTTGAAAAACGCTCCTAATTACTTCCATTCCAAACAATCTTGATTACGAGAATCATTTTTCAATTTGGAAATGATGCAACTTACAATTTATTTACTAACGTACCAAGTTTAAATATAAAAAGTGGTAGCTACTAAAACGCACAGCAATAAAAACACTATTACATAAATAAAATTTGTAGATATTATTTCTTTTTTGGCAAAAAACGGGTTACTTTTTAAATAAAAAAAAAGTCGAGCTTTCATGTGGACGTCGCTTCAGATTTACTTCTGAAAAAAACCCTCTCAAGTTCACAGAACTTATTATAGTAATTTTTAATTATCGACACGCACGTGGATCGGTTTATTGTAAACCAATGACACGAGTACCTTTGTGTTGCACCATACACAGAACAGAGTTATTAGCAGACAAGGCAAGGCAATCGCAAGTGTCAATGGTTTACAAAAGTAGTATATCAGCTGCGGAAAACGTCTATTCATCAAATACTCTACAACACTTTATTTAATTTACAACCACCTCAAAAACACTCTTAAAAGGAATTTAAAAAAAAAAAAAAGGAAAACAGAATGAATTAATGACTAAAAAATACACATATGTATATATCGTCGTTATTGCCATGATCTCTACCAATTTTAAACACATTCAAGAAAAAGAAACCCTGTGTGTGTGTATTTACGACGAAAATAGGATTTTAATTACTCAATTGTGCACTTGTGGTACGTTTTTTAAAATTGTATATTTTTTTTAAAAAAGAAATTGTGTACAAATAATTACTTCTTAAGGGAAAAATTAACCCTGAAGATGAAAATAGAACACCAGTAGAGTAATAAGAGGGGCGTTTCTGGCAGATTAGTCAAGACTTTTCAAAACAGAACACCAACTTAAACTAATTTACACCTAGCTTTACAAGTACATAATTAATAAAATGGACTTTCTTTACAAACGAGGGGTACGTAGAAACAGAGCCAGACGAGCACGCGAAAACACGAGCGATACAAGTGCCACTAAAAACAAATAAAACATTATTATTTCGGCAAAAAATATTGTTTCAAGAGTTTACCAAAGAACGTAGGAAAATATGAAAAAAAAAAAAAACATTACAACCAATTACTGAAAACAAGGTGAAAAATAAAAATTACGTCACAGATAACCCCGAGCGGAGTAAGCATACACGTATTTTTCTATTGAAGCACCGACATCTGTTTGTGCGTTCGCTAGCTCGTTTAGCCCTGCGCATAATAAAGTGGTAGTAATAAGTTAGAGTAATTAAGACGACAACGGCCGGTGTATGGCCGATCTGAAATTAATAATGACAGGTCCCAACAGCAGTTCACGCACGAACGCGAAAAGTCATGCGATTACTGGTGAAGTCTCCGCACAGTGCGAAACAATAATCCGAAAGTAGTTGTGTGGTGCTTGTTGTATTAGAAAAAATTCAGGCAGTTGTTGTTGATTTTGTATAAACAAAGCTTAATAATAAGAACGATTACGACATGTTACGACTACCCAATAGGTAATTGCCGGTTGGGGGTGGACGTTGATGCAAAAACATTATCTTTTTTTTTTGTTTGCTTTTTAACTAACCATAAATTAATAATCAACTGAACAAAAATGAGGCCACAAATTAACTTCGGACTAGTGCGCACTGAGTAATGAGTCCGCCACTTGCTCAATGAGATCGAAATGCGGCTATTATGCATCGTCTTCGTCCTCGTCCACCCCTTCTTCGCCTTCTACGTCTTCTTCGTCGTCATCTGTGAAAAACAAAAGGGACTTACTTTCGGCTGCTGTAATTATGTAGTGAAGAAAACGTTGTTAATTGCCGTTACAAAATATGATATTCATTTTATTATCAAATTACTCTTATCAGCTTATTATTATACAATATAATAAATAAGTTTTGACTTTTATGTATGACATGTATGTCGTACTCAATTACTTACGTAGCACGCGCTGTGGTAGTTATTACGCTTATTGGGTCCCTCTGATTGTTTATAACGCCTTCTGAGCACACAGAATTTAACCCAAAAGCAATGCGAGAAATTAACGACAACACGTGTTCCAGGTAAAAAAATTGACAACTACATATTACATATATACACTAATCGAGGAAAAAAGTTGTATATACCTTCACATTCTAATTCTTCTTCGTCGCCTTCTGGAAGTTCATCCTCCTCGTCTTCTTCTTCACCCTCGGCACCCTCCTCCTCTTCTTCTTCTAATTCTTCTCCTTCTGACCCCGCACCGTTTTCTTCTTTCCTTGCTTTTTTTACTTCCTCTGTTTTATCCTTGAAAAAATACAAAAAAGAAAGGCGTACTTTATATTTATTATTATTTAATTGTATACGCATCTACTTTATGGAAATTTGTAATTATCATTATTTTTGAACCTGAATCAGTAAAGGAACTACAACTCGCAATTTTAACAACTTATTTACACTTACAAATTATTTTACTGATACATCTGGAGATGCTCGAGTTAAAGTGAAACAATTTTTAAGTTAGGTATAAACTTGGAAGAAAAATCCCTTGGAAATTTTTAATGTATGTATAATAATAAAGTAAAAACGTCCAGGTGTCTTACTTTAAAGCTTATATACGTCTTACATACATTTGTAGTTAAAACCGGAGTTTTGTTTAATTGGAAAAAGCACATAGGTATTAAAATAAAAAAATAAAATATGTCCAGACTACTTTCCTTAATTCCTGGCAAAAATTCATAAATAGAAAAACTAATTCGTTTAAATACCCATACATACTTATATTATTTACACTAAACGTAGGTAAAGAATATTTAAGAATCGCTGCGTGATAGAATATCTCGCTCTGTCCCATAGATCCGAGTCGTGATACACCGACACACGTTGACATAAACAGAGCAAGTAAAAAGTGGGAGACCTTATTTTGTTAAAATCACGTTAAAATGCTATTCTGGCAGTGTATTTTATTCGAGAAGTGTAATGATAAGTTGAATGCAGGAGTGGGGATAAACAAAGATGGAAAAACTACTGAACATCTCATTGGTTAAAACAACTTTGGCTCAAGTGCGTCTAATAAAACGAGAGAAGGATAAAAAAAACAAGGACGAAGGATGGATATGCTATGGAGAATAATAGAGCACGCTTTGGCCAAGAAAAAATAGCGAGGATATTAATAAAAAAAAGCCATTTCCAAACTCATTAGCACCACATAGATAAAATCTACGTAAAATCAAAAATTGTTATTTTAGTCAAAATCATGGTTACAAATAAAAACCCATGCAAGCAACGTTCATATGCCAACCGGAATAATTAACGGTACTAATTAAAACTCAACTTAAAACAAACACAAAATTCAGAATTTTAAATATAATAAAAATGATTTTTTCAAATAGAAATATAGCTTCAAATAAGACATAGCTAGAACTATAGACAAGCTATTGATTTCGCCATCTTGGAATGATAACTTAGCCTCCAACTAGGTACCGTCTATAAATGTGGCGGGATGCTCAACGCTTGGCTTCCATATTTACTTCAAAAGTAATTGTTACTGCACTAACAGAAAATTTGAAAACCAATAACAGCGAAATGTGAAGCATTAAAAAGGAACAATTTTGTTTATTTTAAAAGGTAGTAGTAACAATTTTGCTATTCATCTCACGTGCCTTTCAAAGACTCGAAAATAGAAAAAAACTATACTAGAAATACAAATGCGGTTGTAATAACGGCGTTTTAAAATAAGCAAAATTATATCCCTAATTACTTATTGACGCATAAAATGAATACAAATCACCAAAAATGTCGTACTTCTGGCACTTAAAACATAAAATTTGTAATTATTAGAACACTTACTTCTGCCGCCCTCTTCGTTCCTTTCAACTCACATTTACCATCGGTAGCACTTTTGTCGTTTTCGATTTTTTCAACAGCTACTTCGTTATTATCCTTTGTACTCATTTTGTTTATATTTGGTTTTATTATTGTTACTTCTTGTCAACTGCAACCAACGAACGCCAGGAACACTACTGACCGGCTTCAAGCAAGCTTCGTTCAAAAATGAAGATGGCGCCGCTAAAACCGAACAGATCCGTCGATGCCCGAACTACCGGCTTTAAAAAAAACAACAACTTTAAAGAGAATTTTGCCTGCTATAAAATGGACAGACATTGAAGATATTTTCTTAGCAAACGATTATTACATTTGCTTATCAAAATAGAATTAAATAATTTCAAAATATATTAAATTGAGGGGTTCGAGAGTATAAGGGTTTCCTTCTATCCCGTCATCGAGATTAAACCATTCAGGTTTAATATGCTACCGCCAGGGGAATAAGGCGGTAAAATTAATTTAAATTTAATATATCAATTCTTCAGATTAATTTTTAAAATTCATAGGATGTTTATTGTGTTATTTTTTTAACAAAAAATACAACTATTGTGGTATATTATTGACACCAAGAATTAATCACAATACAAACGGTGTCCTTTAATTTATACCATTTCTAAAAATATTTTTTTAAACCAAGTTGATATGAAGGAGGTAGATATTAATAAATAAAAATTCAACGGAAAGCAAATTTAAAGGAATCAATTTACGAAAGTGTGTCAATCATTTTACGAGCCTATTCAATAAATTTTAGGTTCGATTTAATTTAATAATTACTGATCATATATATTATTATCAAATCATACATGTACAATAATGAGTTAGCTTATAATATCGATCATTGACAAAATTACAGTGATTATAGGCTCCATTTTAAAATTCGCGCCAAACACTAAAGGGTTCTTCTTGAGCCGCAACGTTGCCAAGTGAAATACCAATTACTACCAATTATTGCATTATACATACATCCGAATACAGGAGAAGTCGCAGAGGGCAAATTAAAAGCAAATATGGTGAGCATTAATCTATAAAAATCTATTTTTTAATTACTCATCCAATAATATAATTTAAAAATAGAGGAACGTACGGTTTATAATAATAATATAAAGCATAAAATAATCAACTAAATGATTATATATATATTAGATAAGTGAGGTTAGCAACAAAATAAAATAATATTTATTTTCAGGTGAACGTTCCCAAGCAAAGGAAGACGTTTTGCAAAAAATGCAAAGTTCACAAATTACATAAAGTAACGCAGTATAAAAAATCAAAGGAACGTCACGCGTCCCAAGGCAGAAGACGTTACGACAGAAAACAACAAGGGTTTGGTGGTCAAACAAAACCTATTTTTAGGAAAAAGGTAAAGTATGCCTTCTAAAATATTACCTACCTTCTGCTACGTTTTTCTTTTAAATATTTTTAAGGCTAAAACCACCAAGAAGATTGTATTGAGAATGGAATGCACAGAATGCAAGTATCGAAAACAGATACCTCTCAAGAGATGCAAGCATTTTGAACTTGGTGGTGATAAGAAGCGAAAGGGACAAATGATTCAATTTTAAGTTATTGTAAGTTGTACAATTAATACAAATAAAAGGTTATCAGTCTTTTCTCAAAAATAGTGTTTTATTTGCAATTATAAACCACAATTTTTTTTATAAAAATATTGTGCTTATTTTCTATACTTCACATGCAATAGCGCGCAATCATTACTTCACTGCAGATTCGCATGGTTTGCTGAAATTTTTTTTAAGAAAATATTAAAACAGCAAAAATTTTTTGTAATAGCTCTATTTTCAATTATCTAGATGTCATGTGTTCAAAAGATACTTTAAAAACTTAAATATTTAAACTGGTGCTTAATGCTTAACTTGAACACTGATTTTCAATAAAGATGAAATCTATATCATGACCATGTCCCTATCTACCTAATATACAAATATCCAGAGGAGCAAACTTTAGATCAAAATAAAGAGTAGAAGGAGTTAATATTTACGAATACTTACTTCAGTAAAGAAGGATCTAGACCCTCTAACTGCATTTTCAATTTCACAGCTTGTAGTGGAACTCCAACATGCAACATTTTCATAAAATGAGCTAATTTTGGATCTTCAGTAATTTTTGTATTTGCAGCAAGTGAAATGTTGTCCGTACTTTCTACAATGTTCACTTTATTTTCATCACAGTAATCTGTTATCTCAGGTAATTCAAGAGGAGTCGTTGATTTTAAACTAACTACGTTAACTTCCTTTGCCCTTAAACTGCTAATAGATGATAACTATACATGGATAAATCTATAATTAGTGATTAAAGGAATGCAGAATTAGAAATTATTGATTGTTACATGTGTTTCTAGTATTAATAGTGAGCTTTCCAGTCTTTGCATTTTACGTTCAATATTCATTAGTTGTGATTCACACGAACCAGTGAAAGTGTTTAAAAAGGATACCGTTGTCGTAACAAAATGATTAATAAAGGCTATAATACGTTTTTGGTGAATAGGTAAAATCTGTAACAAAAATATAGAATGGTAAATCATGTTCAATTTCCTTAATATTTGCTTACCTTATTACAGTCTACATTGGGAGAAACTGACGGAAATTCATCTTCATCCATTATATAAAAAAAACTATCTTAGATTATTTGCATAGACAAAAGAATTTACCTATTAGTCTATTAGGTTACGGCCATAATTTGACAAATGTCACTTATCGCACCATGATGTCATAGATATAATAGCGATTTGGATATGATATCTATGAGTTTAAGTTGTACTCTATAAAACAGCTCGTTGTTGTTAGCCCCACTTGTTTTGAATTTTAATATATTTTCCTGTTTTAATTAAATGTTTGTCGTTTGTTCTTAATTGTTCGATCATAAAAATTGTTTGTTCCCCTTTTATTTATTTATATTTAATAAACCAGTTTTGATTCTCAATTTAGCCCCCCTTCATCGATATTTTTAATTTTTACCTTTCGAACAGATGAATTTTTATTGATGTTTATTAATTATTAATTGTTCGAACATTATTGACGATCGTTGGTTCATAAATAACGTTCGTTTATTAATTATTCGTCAATATTTTTATTAACAGCTGTCGAGCGTATACTGTAGTGACTGTGATGTCGTTGTGATCATAGAGGCTGTAGTTAAACGAATTAACTCAAATTCCAAAGTGTCAGAAACAAAAACTATCTATTACTAAAATGAAATAACTTGAAAGAAATTTTATGATTAAATAGTCAGGTTAAGTTGTTTAACCTTTCAAATTTTACTCAAGTTAATTAATGATTAATGTCGTAACCGCATAAAAAATTGAGAGAAAGTTTAAAATGGGTATGTATATTTTTTATATTGACGTTATTCGCTACTAATTATCTTGCTCTTATCTTTTTTATCATTTCTATATAGATATAAGATATCAATAACGTAACAAAGTTACGGTTACAATAAAGAATTAAAACGACAATGATTCAAAAAGAGGAGAAACGGATGAAATATTGCCAATTAGTAATCAATCGCTACTCGAAAACGGACTAATCAGTTATTTTGTTATAGTGTTTATATTGATTTTATTGTAAGGAAAAGAAAATAACAATTTTTTAAATAATGGTTAATGCTAGCACACCTTTGCAAGAGACTTCCTTTATCTCTAGATCGCAAGCAAGCATAGGGCGTTATTCGGAAATTTCAATTCAAAAGAAGACAAAAGGTATAAATAATTATGGAAGAAGTCATGTTTTGAGTAAAATTTATCTAAAATTAGGTTATTTTAATTTTGAAATTGTTGACCTACATATTTATTTATTATTGATAGCCATTTATTTTTCATCATTTCTGTTGTTAATAAGTATATATATTTGAACAGGTTGTGATGCATGCCTCACTCGTATTCCCTATGCTACTCTCATTGCAACTATTATGTGTATGTTGGGTGTAGTTGTATTTTGTGGTACAATGTACAGGGGTGCTACTCTTGCAGTTCTTATGTTTGAACAGGTGTTTAAAATGAGACTCTTTTGGTAAGTATAATCGTAAATAATGCCACTGAATTTGTACAGTATAAGCTGGAAAATAATATTTTTTAGGATTGATGCAGTACAAATGACCTTTGTAATTACTGGAGCTTGTATGGGTGCTTTAGGCTTAATGATTTTAACCGTTGGTTGTTTAGCAACTGGAGCTACAAGGCATAAAGTTTATCGTGCATGGAGATCAAGAGTTGGAGGACGTATAAGTTGTGCAGTGGTAAATTTATTTTTTTATTTTATTTAATTACCTGTTATGTAAGTGGTCCCTGTATTTTAGTTTATGGTTATAACATACATTCTAAAAATAGCATGGTTATTAATGTTTTGCTTTCTAATCATTGTAACATTCATTTTCACCGTTTTTTGGAACATGTGTGCCAATCCAAATGTTGAAACATTACGAGACTGTATTGATTTGACCCAGTTTTGTATGTATTAAATATAGATAATTTTTAATTAAGAACTTTTCCAATAATTTAATTTTTATTTCAGACTTCCTCTTTCCTTCAGGAACAAAACAGGAACACATGAAAGTGTGTGATTCCCAAAATGTAAAGTTGTTTTGCAAAGATTATGTCGAGAAAGCAGAAATAATGTTCATCTTAGCAAGCGTTGCCACTGTACTGGTAATTTTAAGTTTGGTAAGTTAATATTTCTGGATATTAAGTTTTCGAATTTTGATTTATTTATTCTTTACAATTTAAGGTTCATTACTTAATGTGTTTGTCTGCAAACTATGCACACATCAGAGATCATGAGAAATTTCAAGAATTACAGGACTTGCGTTACTTAAATGATCCAGATATGATCAGTGGCAAGGACAGGTTTTAGGATACTGCCCAGGAAATACACATGTGTCCCACTTAAAGTTTTATTTTATTACGAAAACATAATTATTTTTTTTTAAATAAATGCGGTTGCAAAAAGTACAAATTGTAAACAAAAAATTAATACTGATTAGACGGTGTGATAGGATTATCTATTAAGAATTAATTATAAGGTGTAAAAGGTAACATAGTAGTAAATAGAAATCTTGTGTATTTCCTGGGAAGCACTTTCAATTTTCGCATAAATTCATCGAAATTTTGTTTGATGAATATGTAGAGGTAAGGAAAAAAACTGCATTTATATTAAACAATAAAATATTTTATACTTGTACTTTGTTCATTTACGGAATAGTTATTAGCTTATTACCAATTGTCTACTTATATATTTTGTATAAAACTATAATCAAATTTGTAACCTGTCTACAAATGATTGCGAATCTCGTCCGTCCATATAGTATTTTAAGCGCATTAATGTGTTTTATATTGTGGCATGTATTTGTATTCATTCCATTTAAATGTTTAGGTAAAAAACATTGCGAGTTATCTGGGATTGATGGTGAATGAAAATGATCGATTTTGAATTAATGTTTAATATAAAAATACAGTTTTTATAAAAAGTTACAAATTTTCGTGCGTAAAATTTAAGGACTGCATTAAAAGACTGTAACAAATCGAAATAAAATAGAACTGCCATTTTAAAATGAAATACTGCACAATATACACGTACATCAAAATCATTCACTAAATCCTAACTAGTAAGATAAAACAAATTGTTTAATACAGTAATGCAAAGTTTCATAAATATATTCTTTAATCTATAAAATTGGGTTTGTTATTGGTTTTCTAAGTTAATCAAATTTTGTATGTGGTCCTCCAGGAGGGCCGCTAAATGTCGCCTTTTAAACCGTAAAGACTCAACAATAACTAGTCTTACAGTTTGCACTTGCATGTCTGTGTCACCTTTGAGTAACTTTATATTTCTAAAAAGTTCTGTAAAATTTTTACCTGGTCTTCTCACCAATTTGTTTAAAAGTTTTCTTGTTTCCAAATTATGACATTCTATTTCGTCCTTTGATTCCATAACTATCATCTGAAGTAAAGTAAAAAAAAAAAAGTACAATTAATCTCTCAGTTTTAAGTAAACCATCTTAATACACAACGAAAAAAGGAGTACTTTCTAACCTTAGGTTTTTGATCTTGTATTACGTTATTCTGAGGAGGTGCCCACAGATTGTTAGCCTCTTTTAGTATTTGCGAAATTTGTTTGTCATCATTAGTACTTGAAGTACTGTAAGTGAATTCGTTGCCGTTGTCTAGACCGCTAGGGGAATAACAGACGTTTTGGTTCATAGTGTGTGTTGCCCTTGGAGGTGCGAATGACATGTCGTTACTATTAACGGAAACGTCGTTAAGATGGGTCGGCGACGGAGACCGTGATCGTTGTTCGTAAGAAGAATCTATACCATTTACAGCCGAGTTAATTGCCAACGGGGTTGATTTTTCTTCAACGATCATTGCGACTTCTTTATCTGGAGTACTTAGCCTAAAAGATGAGACTGAACATTTTACGGCAATAAATAGTTAACAACGTTTGGTTACCAAGGTACTGGTGAAGAAGAACGCGATAAATTAAAACTATCCAAACTAGGTTTTCGTATAACTAAATCCTTCGGCAATGGTCCCGGTTTTCGTTTTGATGGAATTCGGGAAATAGAGTCCGTAATAGCTGATCCAGAGCGTTTACTCGATCCTTTGGTGCCTGGTGCTCCAGAGCCTACCAAATCGATATCGGCTTCATCGACCTAAAATAATAATTACGCTTAATGAATATTTTATAAGTACGTTATTTAAGTTTTATATTTACCATCATCCTCTTATCAATTTTAAACGGATTACCAAACATGTGTTGTCTAACAGGCGTAGACTCGATTTCACGCAATTGCGGCGTTTGCCTCTTCAAATGCTCCTGATAATTTCCCATTTGGGAAATAGGTAAAGAATGAGCGCTGTCCAAATCCTGTGCTATCCAGTCGGACTGCACAAAATTGTTTCTCATTCTGGCAACCTGCATAAAAAACAATAATACATTCCTTTTTTCTCCCGCATCTGATTGATTTCTTTTTGTTTTACCTGTTGCATGAGCTGGTCTCGTGGTATATCGAAAGGATTTTTGAAACTAACTGAAAGTCGTTCTTTATCGATTGAACAAAGAAAGAGATTTCCTTGTTCTAACAATTGGTCTCTTTGTGCGTTAAACTTATCGACTAGTAAAGGATGAGTTATAAGATCTTTTTTGAGGGTAACGCGGGGCAACATCCAAATCTGTTCCGGTATGTTAAAGTTATTCTTGCTTACGTTCTAAAAGAAATATTATTTAATAAAAAAGAAAAGTTTAGTTCAGTGTTTCTATACGACGTACTTGGGTCTGACGTTGCAATATTTCGCTACATAAACGATCGTATTCAATTTTGGCCTGGTTTTTAAGTCGTTTCAAATAATTGCTGACTGAATAGCTAATTCCGTTTTCGGCAGTTTCGGGAATTAACGTTTGGGCAAGAGCAACGGGCGAACCTTCAAAAGCAACTTTATTTAACTTTAGCGTTAACATCGTTTCAGTCGATCTTACCCATTCGTGTAAGCGCACGTCGCAATGGCGCTGCATAGTATGACGGTAAAGTCCGCATGTAGTTCTGAAATTGTGTTCGCCATTCGTTCGTTGGTTTCCATCGGTGAATCTTGTGAATTAAAAAAAAATATATATTGACTTATTATAGATGAATAAATAAAAAGCAAATCCACATAAATAAACATACTTTGAGAAGTTCGTCCAAAAGAGGTAAAAGAACTGGATAATTGTAGGGCATAACAAATAAATTCACACAACTTAGATTTGTGCTTGCTTTAAGGTATCCAAATGGATGTCCAACTTCGGAATTCTTGTAGCTATTGGCCACAAAAACCTGTTAAACAAAAGTAAAAGAAATGCAGATAAAAACGTAACAATCTAAAATTATCTACCTGCCAGCAAACCGTCGGTTGTTTCCTTGACAAGATATACTGAGTTAGTGGTGATGGTTCTAATTCGTATTTATCAAAGGGCAAATTTTCTATTACCATTGGATCTGAATTGGTACAAGTGAATTTCACATTAGGATGGGCACTTCTTGGAGGAAGTACTGTAGCAGTCATATCGGGCCAAAATGATTCGGGAATAGGCCAAAAGCCTAGTGGAAAACCCTTTTGGTTTTTTTGTACGTATATCATTTTACGGCAATTATGCCAACTAGTGTTTGTTAATGAAGGAAGCGGTCTTTCGTTCTTAAGAGGAGAATCATTTGAATTTTCATATTCTCTACTTAATTCGTCGTCTTTGTTTAAAATATCGTCAATTTTGTCTACATTTGGAGGTGGAGGATCTGGACCAATCTTTTCAAAGTTTATTACCACTCCATTCAAAACCTACAATTTAAAATGATTATCTATTTTTTTATTTATTAAATGGGTAAAAAAAATATGACAAAATGTGAACGAGAAACAATTTATGATTGTAGAGTAACATGAATTTACACCAATTGAAACAAGTACAGAAAATGATGATAATTTGTATGAAAAGGTGTAACAGATTTTAATATACCTCAGACAGAAATCTCAAGAGGTCAAGAGCTCAGGTAATGAGGTGAGGGACAGTGTTAGATTAGATGTTAGTTTTAAAAAAAAAATAATAAACAAGCACTACCTTTTGTACTAAACTATCAATGCACTGATTTAACATCCTGTGGGAAGTTATGCAATAGGATCGGCCCCCTGTTACTTCACACATGGCATCAATTGGACTGCTATCGCTGGGAACCAGTCCAGCATCTCGTTCGATCGCCGGTGTACCTTTTTAAATTATGAAGTTTTTTTTTAAAACTTTGTATTCATCATATTTTATTGAATTATGTATGTAGTATGTACCTGCCAAACGTAAAACAAGGGCAAAAAGTCGTTGATCCCAACGAAATGGCTCTCTAGTCATTTCTGCTCCAGGAATTTGTGAAGTCATTGGCAATGTGAAATCTTCATATACACCATTTACTTAAAAAATAAGAACAAAATTTACATTAAACAATAATTCAAACAAAAAAAAAGGAATTACTAGTGAATTTTCCTTCAAGTCTCAATAAGTTTTAAATTATTTAATTATTACCTGACGTTAGTTTTCCTCCATCTGTAATTAGTACAATTACAGAAGTTTCAAGAAAAAATGGACATCTCCCTTGCCCATAAGTATCTATACCAGATGTTACTCTATTTATATTTAAAATATCAAAAGCCTGCTTCACTGCTACCCCCATTGTAGTCATTGAATAACATTGTAAGTTTTTTAATTCATTCATGAATGTAGCCAGATTTTCTTTCCATCCTTCAAATAAAAAAGTTCTCTGTAGCATTTTAAAGATTCTATTTTTGATTTAGTTGTTGTTATCTGTTTTTAATTTACAAAAACCAAACCTGCTTTAATATTATTGGGGGGTTCTTCAAATGTCAATAACATGTATCTATCAATTCTACTTTCGGGGCTCCTTTGACGTATTTTAACAAAAGTTTCAACTGCTGATTTAGCAACATCTAGCAAAGAAGTTCTACCCCCTACATATGTCCTAAAATATATAAATATGAAAACAGGATTTATAGAAAAGTATCTGCTAAAAATGTTTACTTCTGATTCATGGATGCTGAAGTATCAATCAAAAAAACTATAATAGTCATTTTAAAGTCTCACACTATTTTCATTCATCTGACAATAAAAACACCGCAAGAGACAGCGACAATTGTTGTTTGCAACTAAAGTTGAAGAGAATCTTGAATTTTGAGCATTTTAAATAGTGGACGTTTTTTAAATATCCAATATATGTATTATGACACCCCTGCGCTAGAAATAATGTTGTATTAATATTCATTCCCTAATAGTAATAAAATCCTTACATTTGGTTTTAGTGAACCAGTTTTTTTCTAAAATATCTTCGCTCTTTCAAATTTCATTTGAGCTACCATGTAAAAACTTGGTAAAAACTGGTTGCAAAATTGGTGTTGTTGTCACTTGTTGGTCACTTGTGGTCACTTGTTCTGTGGTGGTCACAATAGTTTTTATTGGTTTTTATGGTTTTTATTTTTATCGTAGAAAGTGTGTGTCTATCTCTTTGGAGTCTACTCTATGGTGTCTACATTAGCTATTTACGGAAAAGTATTTCATCGTGCTTTTCTAATACGGTAATTTTTATTATCTAAAAAAAGTCCAAGAACAGTCAGATTTGCATGGAAAGCTTTCTAAAATATTCAGAATGTTATTCAACAAAGAAATATTAATTAACTAGCGTTATATATTTGCAATACTTATTATTATTATCTATGGCACAACTATGACCTTGTCTATGACTATGACATTTCTCTTTAAGTTTATTGGTTTAAATCTAAGGTTTAAATCGTAATCGCTAAATTATGATTAAAAACTCATGATCATTTATTTTAATTTATATAATTAAACTGAGAAAATAACGTGTTTGTGTGTGTTGTTTGAGTTGTCAATCTTTTATTTATAATACTTGGAGTAGCAAAAGTTTGGTATAATAAACCGTTGTTGTGCCTTATTTTCCAGTAGTGTGGACATGGATCCTGAATTAAATAATGCTGTTATTCAAATACGTGATAAGTTACATAAAGACAATATAAAGCTTTGGAGAGAACCTTACTACACCAATTCCGCGGGTCCTTCGAATGAAAATTTAAAGGTTAGACTACCAGCGTTTATCTGAACTACAAATATTTTTGTATGTAGATTCTAGCTGAAGAATATAGTGCCTTCTTTAAATTGCCGTATGAGAGATGTTATGAAGCAGTTACCGAATTACAGAACAATGCTTTAAGTAAGTTAAAACAAAATGAAAAATTTAAAGAGTTTGGTATTGCTACGTTGAAAGTTAAGGCAGTTACTCAATCAAGCACAACTGTTTTCTCAGTTGAGACATCACTAAATTCTACAGGGCTTCAATTAAGACAACTAATTACTTCAAACTTACAAAGTCAATGTGAAAGGTGAATTAATTGTTTATAAAGCAATCTACTTAAGTTAAAAATTCAATTTTGTAGGGTAAAATTGATTGTTAGTGGAAAAATTATAAAAGAAAAGGATAAGTTAAATGTTCAAGGCATTAAAAATGGGCAAACAATATTAGCAATATTTTTAAATGAAGCCACAGTCGATGTTCAAAAGTCAGAAGAAAATTTTAAAGAATTAGAAAGTGTAAAAGCAGACACCAAGTTACTTCTAAAAGAAGATGATGGACATTATTTAGAGGTTAAAATAGTTGTTAATATCGTTGATTGAAAATAATTTATCTCGCCTGTTTTCTTTCAGTTTAGTTGGAAGATCAATACGGAAATAAAATTAATATACCACAAGTAGAAAGGAAAGCGTTAATACTAGCAATGGCATTACATGAGAAAGGACGAAGCGCATTAAAAAAGAATGACCATGCTAAAGCTTTAATCTACTTTTTGGATGCAGATGATGAATTTAAGTAGGTATATATTGTAATATTTTTGATAATTATAGCTTTTAAGTCTTATTTGGTTTTAATTTTTAATAGACACTGCAATTCACAACTATTGGAGAATGTAGATAATTATGCACTGCTTGATTTGGACATTACATGGTGCTACTTGTGCCTTCAAAGCGTGAATCATTTGCCAGAGGCCTACGAAAGATTAACGAGATGTGAAGAGAGATTCACCAAAAGTTATGGACCAAATTTGGAAAGATTGGTAGCTCTGAAAGGAACCGCCGGTATGTTCTGTATGTGGTTGCTTGCAGCCGTATATTTATTCTACCTGCGTTTCGTTTCACAGTTAATGAAGCTGCCCTTTTGTTACGGTTGCACTTACTGCAGGCAATTGTTCTCTTTCATCAGAATAAAAGGCTAGACGCAAAGGTATTATTAAAAAGGGTGCAATCGGAGTTGCAAGAGTTAAAAGTTGACGAAAATAAAGTTGGAGCTTTGGCGGATTTAGGTTTATTAATTAAATAGCGAAAATGTTTGTTAAAATTATTTACTTACGTATTTTCTGTAGGTTATTCAATTCCTGAAGCGAGAATTGCCTTGAGAGCAAATCGTGGGGATTTGAATTTAGCGGCAGATTTTATAAACGAAAACAGAGAAAGAAAAGCAGAGGCCAGGAAGAAAGCACTGGCTGAAAAAATATTGCAAAGGTAAAAAAAAAATAATCAAGTGTATCAGCATACATCTTGTCCTTTTTTCTTTGCAGAGAGCGAAAACAGTTAGGTAAATGTGTTGATGGTAAACAGTATGTTGAACCTAATCTTTTAAATATGCTGATAAACATGGGTTATAATAAAGAAGTGGCCAGAAGGGCTCTTCAAAACTGCAATAATGAGCTATCTTCGAGTGTTCAATATATCAATGATAATCCAATTCCAGGGCCAAGTTCTTCTATTAGTCAGGAAATGCTCAAATTAATAAATGATCTCACGCCTGAGGTGAAATTGATGTTTAATGTAATATACCGTTAACTATTTTAATTTTTTTCTTAGCTAGTAAATGCAGGTTTCGATCCGCGCATGGCAAAAATGGCTTTAATAAAGCACGACGTTGATATAATAAAAGCTGCCGAGGAATTAATAGAAAATAAAGGTATTATAGAAGGAGATTTTACAATATTTGAAGGTAAAGTTCACATAGAAATAATTATGTACCTACTTATTATACAATCAATTTCACATTTAGAAAATGAAAACAAAAAGCTCAAAAAAAAAAAAGTGGATGAAGAGTGCGAAAAGAAAAAAGAAGAAGCTTTTGATCGCTTAAAAGAAGACCTTTCTGCTGTGGAAGAAGACTATTTAGATTTACCATTACATGAAGAGGAAGTATTTTTAATGCAATATTTGTCTTTATTGGAAACTGACTGAATTATCAACTAACATTACATTTTTTACATAATTTTCATTCTCCAAATGAAGTGTGAGTATAAATGTGTTGTATTAAAACTTTTTGTGTAATACATAAAAACCTATAATATTATATGTATTTTCTAGCTCAAAAAAAAAAAAAAAGAAAAGAAACAAGATATATTAATAAACCAATATGCAGACAGAAAATATATCTAATGGGTAATGGAACAGTAAATATTAAATTAAATTAATTGATTAGTTTTTTCTAAAACTCCTTAAAATAGGGTAGATATTATCTAAAGCGTCTTTAATATCCTGCCTGGATTTTCCGCCAGTAAAGATTACTTTACCATTTACAAAAATTAATAAAACGATCCTTGGTTTTACCATTCTATAAATTAAACCAGGAAAAAGTTCTGGTTCGTAACTAGAAGGGAAAATAAACTAGTTGTTTGGGAATAGTTGTATTGTAGAAAACAATACCTGCTAAATTGTCCATGCATTTGATTTAAATTTTCTAATTTGATGGGGAATCTTAGGTCACAAGTTGCAACGATATTTTGTACTTGGAATTTTGTAAATCGAATCTAGAAAAAGAAAATCTAATTTAATTTTCTCTTTGATTGATTCTACTCAACATCTAAATTAGAAACTTACATTAAATCCAATCCTTTGTATGATACGTGCAAATTTTTTCGCTGCAACTAGAGCATCATATTCATTTTTAGAACCGACACAAACAACTTTCCCACTTTTAAATATTAAGGCTGTAGTTCGTGGTTCGCGGATTCTCATTACCACTCCATGAAATCTAGCAGGATTAAATTCTGAATTGCGTGTTCTAAGATTAATCTTCATTAGATCTAATGGACAGCCCAAATCCATGGTAACAACACAGTTCCTTAAATGATAAAAAATAAATGATACCCTTAACAACTTTATTTTTTTCGTACTGTAGTGTAATATTGGTGTGGGGTTCATTTGTCCCTCCGGGGGTGTATACTGCCATGCATGATGGTGACTTAGTTAACGAAGTTGATCCCTAAAAATATTTATTAACAACTTTAATTTATACGATAATTAAAGTTGTGTTATTATAAATACATAATACTTTTTATAATAAAAGTACAACTTACCAAAGGCTGCAATATCGATTTCAACGGAGAATTGTGATGCTCACTTTCAATATGTTTTACTGCATTATTTGAAACATCATCTGCATTGGTGCCGCTAAGTCTCGAAGTTTCATGTAAATTTGAATCCATTAATAACTAATTATAAAAAGATTGTTTAATAAATAAGGAAAAAAATTTCAAAAGATTAATTTAAGTAAGGTTATGTGCATCTTAGGAGGGTTATGTTCATAGACTGACTAATCTGTTAGGTGAAATTCATAGAAAACATAATAAGACCATTATGTAGTGACTAAGTTATACCTAATCGATGACATAAACTTAACAATTATTTTCAAAAGATGGCGCTTCCACAGTTTATGTTAAGAAATAGCGTTTTTTTTTTACGAAAACGTTAAATTCAAACCTCTTGCATATTCTTCACTAATACCATGGATTTAAATTTTTAACATGATATCTCAATTATTAATTTTAATGATGGAGTATTATTTTAACGAAATGTATCTCTTTTTTCTTTAATTTGTTTAATTTCTGTGCCTATTGAAATAAAGTGAAACTATTATTAAATTAGATCGCGAAAAAAACCAGCATAGGGGTATCATTTCATGCCTCTGAAAATAGCTGCGGCGGAAGTTTTATAACTTATCAGTGCTTATGAATTCACATTTTAATCACGAAATCTAAACTTTATTGTTACATTTTCAATAGAAAATGAATGTACATACAAACATACATAATTCAAAAGTTTATTTTATTACTATTTTACACATGTAATAAATAAAACTGCAATACTAAATAAATTTCCTATGTACATCCACAAATTAATAAGGGAGTACTGAAGACGTTTCTTTAACGAAGGGAATATAAAACGATCGGGAAAGCGAGGGTTAAAAAAGGGATATCAATCATTGCCCCTCTCCTTTACCTGGCACATTACCCGGACGTAGCTAGAAGAGGACAATGCACTTTAAACCGGGATCAAGAAGCTCAAAGTAGGCCAAAGGAGGAAATCTGACCAACTTTTCTTATATTTATACTTATACAATTCAATTCCTCCCTCCATATGAACAAGTCCAAGAATCGATTTCTTTTAAATATGAAAGCGTCTACAAAAAATTACGTTAAATTATATAGATAAATAAATAATACGTAGCAATCGGGTTTTCTATTCGAAAATATCAAGTTTGACATAAATATTTTCATACGTTCAACGTATAAACTTGGTATAAACGAAAAGAAAACAACATGCTGAAAATATTTAGATACTTGGCTATCGACAAATTCATCCTTTTCGGAAAAATAATTCGTAAAAACGGAGGATTAATTGGTTCCTTTAAGAACCTTTATCGTTATGACGATCTGCGTAAAGGAACATTGGTAGGAATGGATAAGTACGGTAACAAATATTATGAAGATAAGAGTTTCTTTTTCGGAAGGGATAGATACGTCCACTACGCTCCTTATTATGGTATGTGGTACGACGCATCCCAGATATCGCCCGAATGGCACGGCTGGATGCACCACAGGACCGATTTATTACCATGCGAGGAACCCAGCAGACCCTCGTACAAATGGATGCTGGACCATGCCGAAAATCTGAGCGGTACAACGAATGCTTATTATCCATATTCAACAACGAAACCGAAAATACATCACTGGGTACCAAACAAGCCATGTTGTTGAATTCGAAATTTGTCATAAGTAAATACGCATACCACACGCAAAATTATTTGCCAATAACAATTTATTGTACCTGCCCAGTGGCAATTGATTTCAAAAGGAATTAAAAAGTAAACCATTAAAAAAATCCTTTTGGGCTTTTGATAAAGGTATTTTGCAATGAAACTTTTTGAGTAGTAGGTAATACAAAATAATATTCGTCTTACTCAAAAGTACCTAATACCTAATTACATACTGTTTTTTTTTTTTTTCCTAATTATCTGATCATGACGTGAAAGAGGTAGGTGAATGAACAGTTGAATGGGGTGCTTATCTACCATAGGCCATAGGTAGGTATGAAGTGATGTTGTATTGTCGATCGAGATCGAAAAATAGGTCGTTGGATAGGCGGTGAGGTGAAGTGAGGTGGTGAGAAATGCAAACGGTCCATCCATCCCCTTTGACTGTGCGGGAACTACGCGAGTTTCCGAGGGACAAATAATTTTAGGTCGACAACCTTAGCTCCCGGTTCGGGATTAGGTACGGGATTCGAATAAACAAGTCGAATCGATCAATCGAAACTGGGTTATTAATGTTTACATGCCCTCTCTTATGATTAATCGGTGAAGATCATTAAACTTTTTTTGTGCGGGTGACATGACGCGGACACATATCTACATAATAAAAATATTTGATTAAAAAGAGAGAATAAGGCAATTTTAACTAAAATTTATTCGACTACGCGTGAAAGGTCTTTACCTTCATATCGTTATACGTAGATATATATACCTAATATCGAACGGGAATTGTGAATATTATAGATATATTTAAATAAAATAAATTTTGATTATTACACGTGTATTTATATTTAATATTGACATTATATTATGTATATTGTACATCAGTCCTTGTAATTTCTTCTTCTACTTATAATATAAATTAATATATCAACTATTATGTCCTCTTTTAATATTAAAAATATATATTAGCTACGTATCTAATACTTAGAGAAGGAATGTTGTCATAAATAGATAATACGTTATAATTATAATACACGCACATTTTATCATTGTTAGGAAATATCAAAATATAGATAACTTTTATAACAATTTTTTTTTTTTTAAACAAAAAAAGAAGAACAACTGTAAAGATATGTACACTTTAGTTAGGTGTCGTACCAGCAGACATACCTACTTACTTACAAATACTCAGCTAGGATAAACGTTTAATTAATTAATTATTTATTATACATATGATGTTATAATTTCGATAAAATAAATACGTATGCTGAAATTTTAACGTAAGTGTTTGAGAATGCAGTTAAAGATATCGACAAATTTTTTTAAGAAGATGCCAAATGTTTTATTTTTCATTATCTTTTAACTTATTTTGTTTTTTTTTTTTCAGTTTTAGTACGATATAGGTACATATTGGATATTCTTAAATAACTGTCTTCATAATCTTTATTTATTTACAATTTATTTACAAAAGTTTAATTTTATATAGGAAGGAGGTACAAAAATATAATGACTAAGGCAAGCATTTCAATTTCAAGTACGTAGCAGCAACAATTTACATAGGTAGGTTTCTAAAAACATTTGCAATTTATTTTGAATGCAACATTTGTTTTGTTTTCTAAGAGGTGGACGTGTTTGTTATATTACAGACAAATAGGTATGTACATACATTATTAGGTACCTACATATTAGATACACAAGTACCTACATACATAGGTATGTATAAAAATTTACAAGCAGCGTTTTTTTTTTTTTTTGCGAAAATGGAAAGATAAAAAATTAATCACGTAAAATAAAATCACTTATATATTTATACTGACCGAAGATACTGATTTTTATTAGTAAAAACGTTACCTAATATTAAATACTTGATGGTGTTTGTAATTATTAAAAGAAATAAAAAGGAATTTTATAAGAAAAAAATGATCAAACTAGTACATTTGCAGTCCTTGTTCTCTATCACAGATGCAATATCTGCATTGCAATTTAATGTGTTGAAAACATTTAAAAAGTAAAAAGAACGTCATCCTTTTTAAGCGGAATTCTATACAATAGTTACTGTAAATTTTAACAGAATATTTATTACTCTTGAAAAAGGTTTACGATTAGTAAAACCTAAACAATTGTACAGTGACTGATTATTACATTCTGTCTGGAAACATTTAAAACTGTTTTATTTACTTTCATATAGAATTTAACAATATTTCATAATTTCCCGATCAGTAGGTACCTACTAATACCTACCTACATACTAACTACTAATAATAGTTACTGTGTATTTTTAATAACGTACGTCTACTTTAATTTTTTTTTAGAAAAGAACGAACACGTAGGTACGCATATGTACCTATTAATTAATGGAATCATATGAAAATTATTAACTAGAGTTAGGTTCGTACATACGTATTGTAATATGTACATATTTACTTAAGATTGCAATTCAGTGTATAGGTATATACATATATGAACAATTTTAACGAAGGAACAAATTCGTTTGCTAGTATGTTATTGATTTTGTTTTAATGCTTTTGAAAATGACAGAGTTCATTTTCTGTGTCGATAGGTACTAAACACATAGGTACCTATAGAAGAATTTGCTGAAAGAGAAAATTTAAAAGCAGCTCACATTTTTTAACCCACCTTTCATACGTATAACACGCTATCACATTATTTTTGATAGTACATATGTAGTACTAGTAGTAGTAGTAGTAGTACCTAAACATTTTTATGATTTAAACAATATTATATTACGTACAACTAAGTATTTTAATAGATAGACACCTATAGTTATTTTTGTATGGATCTTTTTTTTTTTCTTCTTCTTTTTTTCAAATATTGCATTCGAATGTTGTTAACTTTTTTAAATGTTATCTATCATCTTTTCAACTATTCCTGCCAAGGATAAAAATATCTAATCATCTAAAATCTACATTTTCAGTCTTAAAATGAAAAAAAATATTTTTTATATTTACAATTAATTTAGATTGTACCTACCCATTAGCTAGCTACATAATATATAGCTATCTGTTTATGGTGGCTATGGTAAGAAAGATAGGTACCTAGTATGTAAGTATCTAATATTAGGCATACGTACATCTATGTAATTATGTAATTTAACAGCTTCATTTAAAAGTCAAAAAATTCAATGTTCGAGATTATTTTTTGGATGAATTGTTGGTTAACTTTTAATTAAATAAAAAATTATATCTAGCCATAACTTACGAAGTCTTCTTAAGAACCGATAACTGCTTGGTCAGATTGTCTTCGCTGGTGACAATTCTTTTTCTCATTGGGGATTTTAATTCGTTGTTGTAATTCTGTAACAATATAGAAGAAAAATCAAAAAGCAGTTGGAAAAAATAAATCTAGTAAAAAAAAATGGACTGTATTTTAATTATTATTGTTATCATTATGAAAAGAGGGCATTTATATGTTTATGTCGAATTCGAATTAATAACTTTAACGGCTATTTTGTACGAGAGATTCTCACGAAACCCTATAGTTTAGGTAATCAAATCTATCGTACATAGGTAGGTATATACAATATATATCGATGTCTACCGTAAGGGAAGGTTTTCTTTTTTTAGATACCTACATTAGGAAGGTATACCTAATACTTAATACTTAATAACGCCAATAGGAATCCATAAGTATTTATGACGTAAAAGATCAATAGATCGATCCGTTTATTGTTTAGCAGAGAGACCTGTTTTTATTTTGAACGTATGTATCTACGTATTATTTGTACCTATGTATGTCGGTAAGTACCTAGGTACAAGAAAATTGGGGGAAAAAGTTCCAAGTCAAGTCAAGTCAAGACAGAAACAAATGATTTCCGCTTACTTACTTTTTCTAGTTGTTTGTCCATATCCAACATGTGTTTTATGGTATCGTACACCGAAGGCATTTTTTTTTTCTTATCGGGTTTATGCGTAACGACTGAGTTTGTATTTGTAGGCTGATCCATGATGAATCCTTGCCGACTGGTAGAAGCCGGTCTTGCTAGTACTTGTTCCTTTTGCCCTTGTGCATGTTTATTATCTTGAGTTGGTTGGATGGAGGTCGAACTTAATTCCGTATCCGGTTTTTTAAATTTGTTTCCAGAAGAAGAAGAAGAACGAGTGTGTTTTCTCGAAAGTGGGTTTCGTTTAATTTGTTTCGTGAAATCGTCGAGCTTCCTATCTTTCGCCGCGCTTCCTCTCGCGTTGCCCTCCGACTTAAGCCAATTGTAGCGTTCTTCGGGTGAAATGTTATTATTTACTTTTTGTTTGTTAAATCGTTGTTGCGGATCCGATAATTGCTTCAGCTCTTTAACATCTTCGTCTTCTTGCTGATGGGAACCAGCACCGACCAGAGGTAAATCTTTGAGAGCTCCCCATCTCTCTTTCGAATCTTGAGAATAATAATAATCGACGTTTGGAGTCTGTAACGAATCCTTGTACATTTGTGACATTATCAAGTTTTGAAGAAAGGCAGCGTTAACATCATCGAAATTGTCTTCTGCATCAGCATTGTCGTTTTCGTAAAGAACTTCCTGCCCTATCGGCTGAGATCTCTCCCTCTCTTCTCGTTCCGCTTCTTGAATCATTTCATCCTCGATATTTTCGAAAGGATCTCCGTTCCTGTTGTTGTATCCGTAGTAGCCGTAACTTGACGGACGTACCATTGGGCTTTCGCCATAGTAATAAGGCATTACAGCCTGATACACTTCGTACTTGGATGTTCGCGGGGGTGGATAGTATACAGGGTAAGACGCAGACGAATCCTGGGGATAATAGTACTCTTCTGCGTAATCTTGGTTCGACGCGTACGACGGAAACGATTCATAGTTAGAAGGATAATGTTCGGTACGAAGGAACTGATGATAGGGAACGGGCACGTTCCAGGACGGGTTGTTAATTCTAGGAACGGTACCAGCACGATTGAACCGTTTTGTACCGTAAATTGAGTACGTCAGGCAGCAGGGAGAGAAAAACAAGAAGAGTACCACGTGTAACAGCTTCATCGATGGCGACGACAAAGTCTGAAAAAAAAAATACAACAATTTGATTGATCGATTTATTAGGTACTTACATACCTACCTACCTACTTATAGATAGATAGGTCTATAGCATTTTACATACACGACGCAAAAGAGCAAAAAAATACCTACGCAATAAGAAACAATTGGTAGGTACCTATCTACTTAATAATAATAATAATAATAATGTACCTACAATAAATTTATCTAACTTACCATTGGACTATTTTTAGTGCACATATACACACATACACACACACACAGCACACACAGTACTCTACTAAACGACTTATCCTGATGGTAGCACGTTTTTAGCGCACGCAACTCACTGACGATGGATGAAACCTGTAGGACTCTGTGACGAAAATGCAGTCCTGTGAATAGAACTTGTATTTATAACAAAAATTTCCCCTGCTTTCTCACCCACACGGTTATCAATGAAATTGAAGCGAGTGGGGGAGAAAATTCTAAATGCGACAATCAAATCCTATTGGCCGCGTATATTTTCCGATTAAATTCCCATTGGTTCTAGTAAGAACTGTTATTGATCCTGAAGGAACGTATGTATGTAGTCAACCTTTTTCATCCCAGTCACGCTTCCTATCTCTTTTACCATTACAAAATATACATACATACATACAATCTTTACCTTATTACCTATTTGGTACCTACCTACCTACCTACCTACATCTTCAATCAATCAATTTATGTATAAATAATATGCTATAGTAATTAATAAATTAATAAATATGATATATGTACGTATAGTACCTATTATTTTGTCGGAATCGTCGGGCGCACCAATTTCATTCGGAATCTTCCGGTTTTATCGTTAGTGCGCCAGTGGTACTACTGTGATCTAAGTACATACATACATAAATACCTACCTATCTATAACAGCTACCTATTAAAATGTTTCACAATTAGCAAACAAAAGTCTACATTCAAATTCAGCTCAGACCGTCCGAAGACCCCGTTCAGATGCCAATTGCGTGGGCAAGGACAAGAAAGAGTTCGATTTTCGACAACAGAATTTATGAATGAATCTGCACGAGTGGCCTGTTAAACTTTTTTATATTTTGAAACGATGTACATATTATATACAAAAATCTATTATGTTACGTATGTTATGTAGCTACATATTAGATGCACATCTACGTAGGTAGGTACCTAGGTATCTATATATCTACCACTTTTAAATCAAAGACTAAAGTTTAAGTTAAGTTATTACCTACTTACAATAAGATATAGATAGGTACTACCTAATAGTACCTAGTAAATATGCAGTTAGAAAAGTTAATATACCTATCTATGTATGTATACCAATAGGGCTACAGACTACAGGTACCTATATGTGCGTATATTATAGTATATTAGGTAATGAAAGGACATTGGTAGGTATATGTTTTTAACGCATCATCCATCCCCTATCAATTCTCCGGTAGCGTTCTTACGTCACGATCGACGCTTTGCTGCTGTAGACGTCGACGACGTCCGTCGACGCCAATTCAGACCCAGCCGGAGCCAGAGCTGAATAGAAGAGGGAGGGCCAGAAGGGGGATGAAACTGGCAAAACGAACGTGGGAATGTTGTTGCAGGCAATGACGTCAGTCGGCGTCGTCGTCGTCGTCTCCAACAAAATTGCGTATGATCAAAGAGTTTCGTTCGTTTTAGAAACAAAATACATAATATCAATAGGTATCTCTACCTAATACCAATAACAACACACAATTAGATATCTATCTACCTATTACGTACGTTATCTGACGTTTCTATGTAATAATAATACCTAATAATAGTCATTAAGGAACGGTGTCTTTGAAAGCGAAACAATGCAATACTCAAACCTGAAAGCTGAAGCTGTTGCTCATTTGAGATCCAAAAAATATTTCTTTTAAAAATATATTAACACGTTTTTATTACTAGATACAATTGTTACTATTATAAATGTTATCATTAATAAAAGTTACAGTATTAGATATGTAAGTACCTGCATTAAAATCCAAGTGCCCTCATTTTAATAATTCAATGAAAAGCGTTTATTTTTAATGTAGAGTACCTAGGTACTTATTCAGGTTTTAAAAAGAATAAACGAGATAGGTAGGTACGTAGATACGTAATTTTTTGAAAAGTGGTGGTTCGTTCGTCCGCTTCGGAATCGCTTCAACATTTTAGTATTGATTTCCTACAAAAGTTATTTTCGAATTGTGGAGGTGCAATGAACTGCATTTCTTTGGCAACATTTCAAATGAAACTTAGTATGTATCTACATAAATAAATGGCGTCTTGCCAAAGCTTCCTATTGCAGACTAGACGTCTCTTTTGGCTTTTGCTCGTTACAACTGTACAAGTTTAGTTCAACAGGAAACAAACCGGGAAAACATCAACCGAAAGTAAGAAAAACTACATGTGTTACAAATTTTAGTACGGCTGTGAGTAAGGGTATCTACTGAAAGCCCTACTTCTAAGACCGATAAAACACAGAAAACAAATAAACGATTTTACAAGACAATTACATATGTATCTAATTGGCGCAATAATTAATTAATATTATTTCCTTTTATACATCAAATATTTTAAAAGAAAATATTTTCGAATAGATAATATCGGAAGAAAATTCGAAATGTCCACGATTTGACGATGGCAGTAGCGTCTAACAGTGCGGTAAGAGGTCAGACCCCTAGATGAAGCTAACGCCCCCGCGTTCCCAGGTCAAGTGAAATCCGTCCGCCCAATTTTCCATTGCAAACGGTGCGGAGATAGAAAATATCAACCACTTTTCTTAGCGATATTTATCATCTTCATCTTTATTTATTTTCACGCCTTAATAAATAAATTTTAAATACCTATCAACTTGCAACAAATATTACGTTATAGACAATTTTCCACATATTAGTACATATTCATATACATATTCCTTTACAAATATTCATTCAACAGTGGAAAACAGTTAGAATTTTTTTTTTGTTATACAAAAAAAAACCAAAACTGATAGAACAATTTATAATGCTTTAAATTTTAAAACAATAAAAAGCCTTATTCGAATATTCAAAAAAATTTAATCCTATTAGAAAAATATTACAGCATATTAAAATGTACGTCTTTAACGAAATACCTAAGTAGATACATATCAAACTTGTAATTTCCAAGGAGACCGCAAAATAACGAAACACGTGTCAAATTAAGAACAACTTTGAGGAAATTGCAAGCATTTTAATTTCTTGGTATGAATTTTCATCAAGTAAGAGAGAATAGATTTAATTAATTATATTTTAGAGAACTGAATGATGGGTTGCCTATGTGCGTCCAACGCCATATTTAAAAAAAGAAAAAACGTTTTATAGAATATAAAACCACTTGTAATAATCTGGAATAACTTAATTATAGATATCTGTATGATTTTATTTTTATTTCATTAAACAATCTTAATTTCGATTAACCGACAGTATTTGTATGGATTTAATAGATAGAAATTGTGATTATCAATGTTTATGGATACAGTATGAGTAATGACACTTGACATAAATGGGTAACACGTAAGCGTAAGTAAAGTGGTTAAGTCATGCATAAACAAAAACGTCAAATTATTTTAAAAAATTAAGTAATTATTTTTGTTTTGTGAACATTTTAGTGCCAGGTTTTTGAAATTTATACAATTCTTTGGTGCAGGTCAAAATGACTACTTTACGACAAAAACAAATCAGTAAGAGTTTTAAAATTTCAAGTGTAAATCTTAACCTACAAATTTTAGATGCTGTAAAGCAAATGTTGAATTTAAATCAGCCCCTTTCGAAAGCAGGGAACTCGGAACCTATTTGGAAGGTATTAATTTATGATAGAGTCGGTCAAGATATAATATCGCCTCTCATATCAGTTAAAGAACTTCGTGAGCTGGGGGTAACTTTACATGTGTAAGATTTTATTGTGGCTATTGATTGTTTCGTTTAAATAAACAAGAGACCAAATTATAGGCAGCTTCATTCCGACAGGGATCCTATTCCAGAGGTACCTGCTGTTTATTTTTGTGTTCCTTCAGATGAAAATTTAGGAAGGATCGGTCAGGACTTCCAAAGAAATGTTTATGACACATACCATCTTAATTTTATATCTCCAATCAGTAGACAGAAATTGGAAGATTTAGCAGCTTCGGCGTTGCAAGCAAATTGTGTCGGAAATATTCAAAAAGTAATAGGTAGTTAGCTTAAAAACTATTCAGTTGCATAACTGACATTAACAATTTTGTAGGTGTACGATCAATACATCAATTTCATCTCTTTGGAAGACGATTTATTCATTTTGAAACATCAAAATAGCGATTCTTTATCATATTATGGTTTGTTGTCTTTTTGTACTTTTTTTAATTACTATTTAGTATTAATATCACTTAATTATTTCAGCAATAAACAGAGGTGATATTAAAGACACTGAAGTGAATGAAATAATGAACAGTATAGTTGATAGTTTGTTTTCAGTATTTGTTACAATGGGTGTGTATGTTATTAATTAAATTGTATATATATATTCCTGACATTACTGTACTGTAGGAACTGTTCCGATAATTCGAAGTCCAAAGGGAAATGCTGCAGAAATGGTTGCAAAAAAATTAGATAAAAAATTAAGGGATAATTTGTTCGATGCTAGAAACAATTTGTTTCATTTCGATGCACAGGCAGGCAGCTTTAATTTTCAAAGGCCAATTTTAATTATTTTGGATAGAAATGTGGACATGGCAACACCTTTACATCATACTTGGACATATCAGGCTTTAGCCCATGATGTTTTAGATTTAACACTGAATAGAGTAGTAATTGAAGAGAAAGCGTCTGCAGGAGGTAAACGTTTTTTTTTATTAATAAAGTGACACTGCTACATGGTTTTCATCTTTTACATTTTTAGGCACTAGAGCAAAGACTAGACCATGTGAACTCAACGGGAAAGACAAGTTTTGGATGAATTACAAAGGTTCTCCGTTTCCAATGGTTGCTGAGGCTATCCAAGAAGAATTAGAACAGTACAAATCGTCCGAAGATGAAGTAAAAAAATTAAAAACGTCGATGGGAATCGATAACGAAAGCGATCTTGCTATTTCCATGGTCTCTGATAATACAGCACGAATTACGTCAGCTGTTAACTCGTTACCGCAACTTTTAGAGAAGAAGCGGCTAATAGACATGCACACAACTGTGGCTACAGGTTGGGAGAAAATCTTTTCATTTGCCGTCACAATTACGTTATTAGTGTACTCTCTTTTTCTAAGAAATTTTGGATTTCATAAAGAAACGAAAATTGGACACGTTCTTTGAATTTGAAGAGAAAATACTCGGTAAGGCGAACGTTGATAAAGGATTGTTGGAAATTTTAAATGATCCTAATGTGGGAACCCCCGAGGACAAATTAAGACTTTTTTTGATATATTACCTTTATACTGCGCATGTGTCCGAGGCGGATTTCAAAAAGTATGAAACGGCCCTCACTGAAGCAGGATGTGATCTTTCACCGATTGCTTATATTAAAAGATGGAGGTAGAGCACCGCTTCGTTTTAAAATTGTTTTGATAAAAGTTTTATCTTTTTTTAAAAGGAGTTACACAAAAATGTCATCGGCTAGCCTCAATCAATATGAAGGAGCTGGAACCAAGACGGTCAACATGTTTTCCAAACTGGTATCGCAGGGTTCCTCATTTGTCATGGAGGGAGTCAAAAATTTGGTTGTCAAGAAACATGTAATTAAATTTTATCATCAATCTTATTATTTTATTATACACATATAGTTCACAATAAGACAGATAAAACTTTAGAAGATTTTGTTAGATAAATAGATAGATAGTTAAATTTGTTTTAGAACTTGCCTGTAACAAAAATTGTGGATCACCTCATGGATTTCAAAAACAGTCCGGAAATGGACGAGTACCATTATTTAGATCCTAAGCAGTTAAAAATGACAGATGTTCCTAGAAACAGGTCTCCATTTCAAGATGCTTTCGTGTTTGTCATTGGTGGAGGCAATTACATTGAGTATCAAAATTTAGTCGATTATGCAAAGGTAAGAACAACCATTCAATTGCCGTTTTTAAGGTATAATTGTAGCGTAAAAAAAAATTAATTGAAGATGTTATATCATAAATTAATGCTTGGTTAACATTCTGTTCGGCCACTTCGACAGAATAATATTAACCAAGCATTAATTTATTAAATAACAATTTATTATTAGCATAATAATTTAATTTAATGGGATTATATTTTATGTTTTATTTTATTTTTAGACGAAAAGTGTGTCAGGTAATATAAAAAGAATTGTTTATGGAACAACGACTTTAACGAATGCAAAACAGTTTCTTAAACAATTATCTTTGTTGGGTCAGGAAATATCTTAGTATTTATTGTTTTTTTTTTTTTGTTTTCATAGCTTTATACACTCCATTATATTTTAACAGATGTATCTTACATAATATATGGATAGGTTCTATTTATTAAAAGTTAGTATTTTTGTAAACTTCATCTTTTTATTTATTACATAAAGAGGAAATAGTTTGAGATAGTTTTTTATTCGCCTAAAAAAATATGTTTGAAACTTATATTTATGATCTAAGGTTTGAAATTGTTATGTTTGCTGAAAAGAACTGTTTTTATTATGATAATACATTCAAAAGTAGTGTTAGTATTATCGATTTTGTTTGATAATAGAAATTGTTTTATGTTAAGATAAACTGAATATTACACGAAAATATTTCAATCTTAGTGAAAGTTTACTTATTTGAAATAAATAACAATTTAATTCATTTAAGTGTTTCAGTACATGTATGCAACCACTGCACATATGCAGGTTGGGTTGCATAAGTTAGTTAAATAAATAAAATTAATTAAGATTTTTATTTTAATTGTATTTCATGTAGTACTGATTTTTTTACAAATGAAAAAAGCAAGTTAATTCTTATTTTAATTTAATTTTGTTAAAATAGGTAAAATTTACTAAATCTCAGCTCAATTCTGATTAACTCTAGTGATCAGTGCAGGATCAGTGATAACCTTATCTATGATCAGTGAGAACATAACCTTAAAAAGTTAGTATGTATATGGATGGTTAGCATCATAGCATTGGTTATTATGTATCATTTAAGTAGGTGTATGGGGTGTATGTTTGTCAAATTGGAAGTACTTTTTTAATTAAAGACATAAAAAAGAAAATTTTAAAATGCAACACGTAAAAATAAACAGTGAATTTAACATGAATTCGATTATAAGTGCATTTGAGTGTGACGCTTTTCAAAAAACTTTCGGTAGTTGCAGAAGAGCCGATCTTATCTCCAAAGCAGGACTATCCAGTCAGTTGGATGATGTTATTTTCTGGTTAAATAATGGTTTTACTCCAATGACTCTAACTACTTTGCAGTATTGCACTTTAGAAGAGGTGCAGGATTGTAAAACCAAAATCGCGTACGTCTTGAAAAAATTCAATGAGATAAAAAATGTATTTCAAAATGCATTAGAAAATAATCATGAAATGGAAAGGTCGCTGTACTCATTTAGTTGTAAAAAGTGCAATGGAAATGTAGAGATTCCAAAAGGTGTGAATTTTTGGATTGCTCTTCAAAATCATGAACATATTGAAGAGGCCTTAGCATTTATGAATAATGGGAAAAACTTGGATTATTCGATATTAGATAATAATCAGCAACATACTGAAGATATTTTAGTTTCTAAAGAAGTGAATAATCAACAAAACCGGGACAGCAAAATTTTCTTGCAACAAATAAACAAATACATAGAAAAAAGAACAGAAAATGAAAATTTTCAATTTGTCAATGAAGATAAAATTTTAAGTGCTGGAGTTAAACAGTACAATTTTAATTTGAATTATTCTGAAAATGAGGACCTGATTTGCGATGATGATGGAAATTTTAATTTCAAATTTAAGATTGACTATGATGAACAAATTAAAAAGCAAATTTACCCAAGAAGTTTATTAGATAGGGTACTAATATATAACACACACGTAAAATTTAATGTGACCTGTTTATTAAAAGTATTTTAATTTCTTTAGGTCAGGAATATCGATTTATTAAACTCATATAGTGTGCAAAGAAGAGGGCCAGTTAGTGTTTTCTGCTTACTTTGTCAACTTGAGGTACCACTTCATTCTTCCTTTAAGGCTGTTTTTGAACATGCATCAGGTCAAAAACATACTCGAAATAAAAAAAAGAAAACATTGCTGGATGCTTTAGAGAAGTATCATGAAACGTGGATAAGACAAGATTTAGAATACCAATCACATCTGACACATTTTTCACCTTATACTATTGAAATGACCATTTGTCTTGTATGCTGCCAATATGTGCATTACAGTAATTTGTTGACACACATTGAAGATAACGGCCACAAAAAGTTAATTTTTAAATTGGCAAAAGGCAAAAGAAGAAACATCATTTACCTAAACGAACTGCAAGTCAGCGTGTATAAAAATGAAAATACAGTAAGTTTTCTCTTTTATTTTTTACATTTATAAAATATCTAATTTGTTAGTTTATTTCATCTCTATATCAGAACGGATTTGACCAAGTAGATGACACTAATCAACATTTTGAACGTTCACATGAAAGACTACAAACTCCCGATGATGACACCGCTTCTGAGAGTGAAAGTTCATCTTCAGTTAATTTAAAAAATACAAATAATGGAAATTGTTATCCTGCCGAAGCAACCCCCATTGAAAACAGTTTAACAATTAATAACTCGCCTGCCAATAAGGCAAAGCATTTGATAGTAAAGGCAATTCTAAAAAATGACAGTAAAGACATTGGAGATCTGCTAGAAAATCGCTACCTGAATCATCTCAACGTTATCAAACAAGAGAAAAATATTATTACTTGCACAGCATGTAAAGTTAGTTTTGATTTAAATATGGCTCAACTGCATAAACATATATTGAGTCAAATTCATAGAAACCTAACTGGAATACCGATACCGTCATATAGGTACCACTGTGACATTTGTAGTACTATTTTTCGAAGACAGGAACAATGGACTGATCATTTAAAACAAGTGGGACACCATGAGAAGTAAGAAAAAGATATTAATTTTAATTCCTCTTTTTAAAAAGTTAAAACTGCGTAAATTAGCTAAAGTATTTCCTCATTTCCTATTAGGCTTTTTTAATTATTTATTCATTATTATTATTATTATTATTATTTTTTAAGATGTCTAAAGGTGGAATCATTAACAAAAAGTGCCTTAGTAGAATATGAATGTAAAACGTGCAGAGTTGTACTATTTGGTAACGAAACATCGAAGCAAACACATGAACAACTAAAAGTGCGCAAGTTTAAAGAAAAGGGTAATTATTTCATTTCTCAAAAAAAAAAAAAAAAATCGACGAACTCTTCTCTTACACCTATTATACACCTATTATATTTTGTTAACGCAAATGTTTCTATAGGAACGCTAATGTCAATTTTTTTTTACTATAATTAGCAAACAATTAAAATTTACAAGTAATAAATGTTGTCAAAATGCATTTTAAAGAAGGTAAAACAACCGTTTTATGCTAGCATTGTTAATATTTAAATCTTTCAGATGTCGTATTAAACGAAAAAACAAAGTCGTTGCTACAGTCTGAAGAGTATATCGCGAAAGAATCGATTAAAATGATTTCGGCGGCCTCAAAAGTGTTAGATCATGTTGATGCAGTAAATTTCTGTTGTACACGAATAGAACAGGTCCTTTCTGAAGATCTAGGAACGAAATGTAAAGCTTATCCTTTCGGATCGCGCGTCTCGGGTCTCACAAGTGACGAAGTAAGTCTTAAGCAAAATATTCAATTGATTTACATTTTTTCTTATTGGATTATTATAGAATAGTGATTTGGATGTATTTGTCGATCTCGGCGATATGTACGATGGCTCAGTTTTTCAAGACGCAAAAAGTCAGGAAGAACTCGTTAAAAGGTGCGCAAGAGCGCTCCGTAAACAGACATCGGAATTCACAGACATAAACTCGATACCGACGGCGCGCACCCCCATCGTTCAAGTCTATCACAAATTAACCAATATCGACTGCGATCTTTCCTTCAAGAACGGGCTTAGTGTTGAAAATACCAAATTTTTAAAGTAAGGCACAATTAATCTTTCTTACATCCATACACAGTCGTTTCATTTTTATAGGTTTTGTGTTGTTGCCCAACCGGCTACGCAATCGCTTATTTTATACTTAAAAGAATGGTCGAAGCTAACGAGAATAAATGAACGTATTACGACCTACGCGCTGGCAATGATGGCGATATTTTTCTTGCAAGTGAATGATTATTTGTTATCAGTCGAATCATTAAAACGTCTCATGAGAAATGCGGTGGTTCGCATAGACGGTAATTTTCATATTTTGTCTTGTTTAATACTTATAATAAATACACTTCTTCAATTTTGGTGTTTTAGGGTGGGAAGCTATAGATGTTTCCGATCCGTCTCACCAACTCGCGCAACTCCCTAAGCATAACATGAATCTTAGTGTAAAAACTTTATTAATGAATTTTTTCGCATTTTATGCCTCTTTCAATTTCAAAGGATTGGTAAGACTATCGAAAATGAAAAATAAAAAAAGCGCAATTTTTATTCGATTTTTTTTCTTGTTATAGATCGTTTGCCCGTTACTTGGCAGAGCCATTCCTAAAGCCTCTTTCACAGACAAGCCGAACGGTGAACTTTTACCAATGGAAATGTTGCCATATATTAACAAAATAAAAAGTTCGGAAGTTACGGAAGTGTTCCGAGCTCTTTCGCCCATGTGCATCCAAGATCCTTTCGACTTATCCCACAATTTAACTAAGGCATGTAGTAACGATACGCTGAGTAAATTGAAGAAACTTTTCGCCTTGTCCTACAAACATCTTTTGCAACAGACAGAGTAATACCCAGAGAAGAAAACAGATCGGCGGAATTTTACGGTATTTCCATTTTTTTTTTATTTGACCTCTTTTATTTGATTATTTAATGAGACCAATTCTATTAATGATAACAAGTAGGGTAGAACGATCTCAATCGCTACAAGATTGACTAGTGACTTACACATATGTAATTAAACGGTTTTTGTTTTGGTTTACTAGTAAGAGCTTTGTTTTGCGCCTTTCATTTTATTCCGTTTGTTTTCGACAAACGCGCGTATTATTATTATTTTTTATTTATTTATAAAGTTATTTCATGTAGCCGTTATTTGTTATTCTTTAAAAACAGAAATGAGATTTTCGACGCTGATAAGAATTATTTTCCTTTGAAAGAGCCAACATCAGCCTCTAATATATGCATTTAAATTTGTTATTTAAAATTAATGAAATTTAAGTTTTACACTAAACTTTAAAAATAACGCAAACAGTGACATAAACAGGCTATTCACTGTAAATATTATTGGTATCTTTTTTATTTACTCTTTCAGAACGAATTAATATTGCTTTGATGAAAATGAACAAAGTTTGCGAGGTTATTTCAGATTTCTTAAAATGTGTATATAGTTTACATTCAATGTAAAAATAGGCAATTAATAAAACGAGTTTACAGGAAATTCCTTTCTTTATTGTTTGTTTGTATAAAACAAATATATAAAAGTAAGATATGTATAACTCAAATTTAAACAACTGAACAACTGACCGACCTATGCGAATATTTGGTCGTTGGTTTCTCTGGTTATAAAACAATTGCATATATGCAACCAATCATGCGCATAAACTTCAAAATGATTAATTTTGACCAAGTATTAAAGGAGGTATAGCGTAAAGCATGTATAAAAAAACCTTGGGTTTACGGACAATTATTAAGAATTAGAGAAGTTTTTATGAAGTAATTATGTGAACAGTATTGATGCGCATAATCGAATTATTAGATTATGATTTATTTCAATAATTAGATGATTATTCATAGTTCCCAATTACGAATGAAATTTAATATTAATTATGATTCGATTAAAAAGTTCCGATTATACTGTACTAATAAAAAATTCATGTTCTCTTGTGCTTCGGTTATTGAGCAACCGTGTATAGTTTTTTTTTTCTCTCTGTGCGTGATGTAAACGTTTATGGTTTATTTACCAAGAAACAACCCATCTTCTTTTGTTTCTTGCAAATTTTCACTTTCGCGTATTGAAACCAATGAAATTTACAAAATAAGTGACTCGTACATTTGAATTCCCCGCCTTCTACGTTAGTTCTCACTAGCTTCCATAGAGGCGCCAAGTATGATGTATTTGCATTTGTAGTCCATAGACTACCAAACAATACACCATAGGATTAACTTAATTGTATGCAATACGCAATACTCAAACGTCATCATAACCTGGATGCTGGATTGTTATTGTTATTATGTTGTTATTCTTAAATGTCAAGTTTAACGGGCTGTGCTGTATAAATTAACGTTAATTTCTTTTGTTTTTACGCTGGACTGAAATTATTTATTAATAAACTCAAACAACTAAACAATAAATAATTTTTCCAACAGAATTATCATTGTGAAACTATAGTAAAACGAAGGTTTGGGCTTATTAGTTACTTGAATAGATCAAAATGCCCCGTGCAGAAGTTGGAACTCCCAAATATATTGCCAATAAAATGAAGGCAAAGGGTCTTCAGAAATTGAGGTGGTATTGCCAGATGTGTCAGAAACAGTGCAGAGATGAAAACGGCTTCAAATGCCACACCATGTCTGAATCTCACCAAAGACAACTTCTGCTATTTGCTGATAATGCTAAGAAATATATGGACGAATTTTCATACGACTTTGCTAAAGGATACTTGGATATTTTGAGAAGACAATTTGGAACTAAACGTGTAAATGCAAACAGAGTGTATCAAGAATATATTTCGGACAGAAACCATTTGCACATGAATTCCACAAGATGGGTCACTTTAACAGGTTTTGTCAAATGGCTTGGGAGAACTGGAAAATGTATAGTTGATGAGACAGAAAAAGGTTGGTTTATTACTTATATTGACAGAGATCCAGAAACAATAGCTGCTGAAGAAAGAAGAAACAAGAAATTAAAGCTAGATAAGGATGACGAAGAACGCTTACAAGAATTTATAGAAAATCAAGTGAGAAGAGGCCAGGAGCGGGGAAGATCACCAACAGAAAAAGTCTACACAGAACTTGTAAGGAATGAAGATGAAAAATTAACTTTAGATATAAAATTGGATAGAACAAAAGCAACTTGTTCACTTCCAGTTGTACCCTTAAACAAACTTTTGAAGACAAAAGATGAAGAAAGCAGTAATACTGAAATAAAATTAAGAAAGAAAATCAAGGATAAACATGTTTCAAAGCCAAAATCTGCACTTGATGAAATAATTGCTAAAGAAGAAGCTCTCAAAGAGAAGAATAATCGCAAAGATTATTGGATAACTGAAGGAATCGTCGTGAAAATTATAACGAAATCTCTTGGTGAAGAATTTTACAGACAGAAAGGTGTTATAACTGAACTAAAAGGTCGTTATGCAGCCGTAGTTAAATTACTCGATCTGGGAAAGAAAGTAAAGCTAGATCAGGAACACTTAGAAACTGTACTACCTGCAATTGGTAAATTGGTGCGTGTTGTAAATGGCGCTTACAAAGATGAAAATGCAATATTAAAAGATATCCATGAAGACCGTTTTTGCGCAGATATCGAAATTGCTTCGGGGGTTTTAAAAGGGCGAAAAGTTACTAATGTACAATATGAAGATATCTCTAAATTATATGTAGAAGATTAAAGCACATTATTTTTTATTCATTGTTACTTTATATATGCCATGTAAGTAAATAATTAGAAGAATAAAAAATTGGCATATTTATTATCAGACTTACTAAAAAATATTTCAAATAAAACCAATAACAAAAATAATGTGAATCTACTACTTAGAGAAGTATAAAACAAATTTCGCGCACATAATATTTTTATACACGATTCTCCGCACCTTTTAAATAAGACTTTAAATACAGCCTTGACAGTAAACTCGTTAAGAAGACGTTTGCATTATGCAATGAATTATTTGGATCTTGAATCTAAAAATATAACTAAATGGTTAATATGTACGTAAAAATAAAAATATGAGACCTGTTTAAGTGCCACTTCGGCGGCATTTTTTATTTCTCCTTGAGACTGTCCCATTTCCATATTCAGTAACAATTTACCACAATCTTTATTTCCCCCGGGATGTCCTACTACGCCTGGGGCTCCCGCGTGTTTTCTTATAAGAGGAAAATCTCCTTTTGTGTCTGGCAATTGTGCTAAAATGTATGCAGATAATGCTTTGCACAAAAATTTAAACCTAAAACAAATAACACGATCAAATACTTGAAAAATTAAAGTTATAACGTTCGCACTTTAAAGAATTAGAGTCCCCTTTAGTTAGACCTATTGCTCCTAGAAGGCCCTTTCCCCATCCAGATACCCCCTTGTCCGTAGAAATTTGCGTTAATATCTGCGAAAATTTTTGTAAAATAATACTAGTATTAATTTCATCCACGTAAGAATACTTGTAGCACAAAAATATAATTTGAAGCCAAATCAGAGGCAGTTTATCTTCTGTATAAGGTCTAAAAATAATAAGATTATAATAAAATGTTGGTCTTCTTAAATTCAAATATTACGTTATTTTAATGTCAATTAGCCATTGTAATAGGGAATTGAGCAGCGACATGTAATCTGTACTGTTACAGGTTTTTTGATAAATCAAAGCATTCAAAGCCAAAATTTTTCCTTGCTGAACTAAAATGTTCTCCAACTCTGTTTGCTTTGGTCCAAAAGATTTTACATAACTAGAAATAGTTTTCCACGATATCACAGACGAATGGTTTACTGGAAAAACAAAAAATTATTTCGTTATTTCATAACACAATTTAAAAGTACGTAAAAGACTTGCCATTATTAAAATAACTATCAAGGCAACATTCGTACAAAGCAGCCACAACTTGAGAATCGCTAACCGCAGAAGAAGCTTCTTCCAACACAACTCTTAAAACGAAGCTATCGGACGGCTTTTTCGAAATCCACTCTTCAAAACACTTCAACACTACAACACTTAAACCGTCCATGGCGAAAAGTCCAAAATATTCTCTTAGCAAAACGGTAATTTCCAGTTCATTTTTTACAACCAAATCAAAATGATTCAATTGTAATTTAATCATAGACTTGAAACCGTTCTGTTTCGAACTCACCAACTGTTTATGTCGACTTACAAGAAGAGACAAAAGTTTTATGTAACTTCGTACATAAATATGACGCTTTTGTAACAAATTTGGCAAGTGTTGCAGCAGTTGTTGGTGATAATGCGAAACTGTTTGAAGAAGACTGTAAAAATATTTGCGTCAGTAAAAACAATACGATAACAATTCTTTATCGTACCGTAAAACTCTAAAGTCGATATCGAACTGGTCCTGACAAAAGAGCACCATCGGATTAGAACTCATTACGTGCCAGTCCATTATTTGTTGTAGTACTTGTGCTTCTATTAAATTCCAATCGAAAGCCTCCGCTTGTATCAGAAGAGTCGCAAGTTTTTCTTGATGGTTGCCTTTTATATGGGGATCATTAGAAAGTTTGACGAGTAAATTTAAAAGACATTGGTGAACTCTCATGGCTATCTGAACGGGAGAATTTAAAACTAAAATTCTCAACCATTCCGACCAATTGATTTCGATAAATATGTAACCCAAAAAGACATGGCTGTCGGGGAGATATTGATCAACAACCTACATTTATATGTTCACTTAAAATTGTACGGCATTGTAATGTAACGTCGTGAATAAATACCTTCAACATTAATTCCACTTCGCCAGTGGAAGGCCAGTAATTGTTCCATGGTAAGGCAAGCAAGGAGGTTTGAATTACGTTTAAAACATGGTCTTTTATTGCAGGATGCGCAAAATTTGTTGCGTACCATTGCCAAATAAAACCCAAGATATTATTACAAGCTACGTAAAAATAGCGTGTAAATAAAATTAAAAATATGAAATGATACGAATTATATATATATATACATACCCGGTAACGTATGTATAATAAATTGAAGACATTCGAAGAACATATGAGTCATTTTTTGGGCATAGGGTCCGTCTGCGGGAATCCAGGGCGACAATACCGCCCTATCGTCCGTTAGCTGTTGCATCCATATGGGCATGTTGTCTTTGACGTTTTGCATCCAATAAGGGGCGATCCACGGGGCGAAAATATCTCTTAAATGGGGCCACAAAATCTCGCACAATTTATCGCCCAACACGCCCAAATGGACATTCATCGCGCTAACGATAAGGGCGTGTACAATCATCCCCACGAATAACACAAACACGTCGATATAGGCTCTGTATTTAGAAAAAAGCCCGTACAATCCGTACTGCAATCTTTCGTCTGAAAAATGTTTCGTTAACAAACATACGGTGTCCAGAAGATCCTGGTAACTCAACAAGTGCTGACTTTGAGCGTACTGTCGCAATTGATCCCTTACGGGACCTGTTTGTTTTAATTGGACAGGTTTAGCCAACGAGTTTAGAACGTCTGTCCATACAGAGGGAGCAATGCATCCCGAATCTGCTCCCGGATTTGAAACCTTTAACAAGTGAGTGAGAACGTCCCCGTAATGTTCCGGAAATTGAAATTCAAATACACCAATAAGATGCTTCCGAAATAACTCGTGAACTATTTGATACTCCTTTTCGGGTTCCTGGCCCAATTTTACTAAAGCTCTTAAAACTAATTCGATAAATTCATTTCTCTGGCTTATTTTCGGCTTCTTGATCGTCAACCAAACGGAAATGTCGAACTGCAAAGTTTAAATTTTCAGTATAAACAAAGTAATTAACCAACTAGTCTATTATTTTACTTTGGAAAGTATACCAAAAACGACGTCGATTTTTTTGTTCATATTGTCGATCACTGTCGAGTACATATAGAGAAAATTGACCGTACTAGAATTTGTTGGAGAAAAGTAAGGAGCCAGCAAACCACTTAGCGAAGTGTCCTCTAAAATTTTGTTCAATACTCTCGGAGTTTCGTAATCGACCCCCACGATGTGCGCCTAATGTTTAAAAACAGAGACGCGTTTAAAAAAAATTAAACACTATGTATAATATGTATTTATAAATAAAAAATAAACCTTTCCAAGCTTATCCAAGCATGTAGTTATGAAATGTCTTGCAGGTATATACGCATTTGTTTCTTCACCAATTAACGATACCAAATAATAAAACAGCTCAACTCCCATTTCTGAAAACTGAGGATTCCTTTGTTGTTGGACATGCAATAATCTAAAAAAAATCGTAAATAATAAGTATGCGAATACAAATACGTGCTTTTCACTCAAAACTAACTCTATAATTTTTTGAATGATCACAGACGCTACACATAATGCCTGAGGAGGCTCCTGAAAATATCTATGAAGTATCGATTCATATTCTTTTCTATTGGACTGAATTTGGTGGTCTAGCCTTTCGTTTATTCTTGCTTCCTAAAACATTAGTTTTGTATGTATGTACAAAAGAAAAATAGTGTTCAATTTTCCTTTACCTGCATTTCAAGAGTTATTAACGCGGCCCCCGTGCAAGATTTATTGCCACCGGAACCACTACAACTAACTTTCTTTTTTATTTTAAGGAGCACTGACCGATACAATTGCGGTGCCAATTCCTTGTAACTCGAATCCAATGCCTTGTGCTCTGATATCTTTAGCACATAATTGCTGAAAGAGATAAAAAAGATGAGCACGAGGAATTACACATATATTATAATATTTATGAATAAACTTACTGGGAGAATTGTTGTATAATTTTAAAATGCGATTCTAAAAATTTAAACATTTTTTCCTTATTTTCGATATTACTTTCTTCTACAACTAATACATTGGAAATCGTTATTTCAGGCGGTGGTTTAGGTAAATCAAAAGAGTTTAATCTTTTTAACATCCTTTCAACGGGATCTTCACTTTCCATTCCACTTCTTGAATTTGGCGTTGGTTGATTACACTTTGATTTTTCTCTATAAATAATTGCCTTCCACGATTGCAAAGATTTTTCTTGTGCAAGACTTATCTCTTCAAAGTTCACGAACTCCATCCATGGAGTCTACGAAATTTTTTTTTATCAAAAACAGTCCTTGTTTCATACATACGTGTATCTCTCTTACAGAATCTCTTTGTAAAATTAAGGCCAAATAATTCGGCAGATACTGAAGTGGTAATCCGGGCAAATGTAAATTATTTTCTTGCAACCTAGGCTCTTCTAGCCACAAGGAATAAGCTCTGAAAATTCTATCAAAAATAAATAAATAAATAACAACGGCATGAAATTATTATTAATACAGACTTAAAACATTGTTCATATAAAAACCACTTAGGTTTAATTTCTTCGTCGTTAGATGTGCCATCCATTTCCTTTTTATAGTAGTCTACTACTTCTTGCAAATGTTTCTTTATGCGTTTTAAATAATTAAAGTTGATAACACCTTGAAAAAATTTCTCACCCACACAAACGCTTTGATGAGCGCTGCAATTAAAGTTTAGCTCATTCATTATTCAATGATTACCTACATACTAATAATAACGTCTCACCCTGAAGCAGAAACTCTGTCAAGGTATAAAGAAAAAAACTTCTGCCACAATAAAGGCAACAGAGGATGTTCAGCGGGTGTATCTAATGCTTGTTGAGCCCAACGGTAAATGCATAGAGATGAAGAAGTAAAAGAGGGCAATTTCTTAATAGATGTAGCTTTCTAAAACAACAAGCAGTAAGCGAATAAAAAAAATCAATGTACTTAATAGTGGTAGCAATCACTTTAATGGCTGCATCGATGTTAACTTTCCCTTTTTGCATCCAAAGCTGAGTCAAAATTTCCCTCCACAGTCCTGTTGCTTCTTCTCTTTCTTCATACTCGATATTAATTAATATGTACGCCAAAAAAGGACAATTGGGAACACTAGAGGACGTCAAGAGAGAGCCCTGGGGGGCATTTGACAAAGACGCCCATTTAAATATCGAAGAAATAGTTCCCGCATGTTCTTGAGGAGTAGAAGCCTGAATTACAAAAAAAAAAAAAACAATCAGACGAATTACGTCGAAAATTCGTAAAAGGAAAAAAACCAAAGTACCTGCAGTAATTCTTTCAATGTGGTAGTAGCGACATGTAAAGCATCGGCTTGAAAAAAGGCGCCTTTTATAATACCGTCGAGTAAAAAAAGAACTCCGTGATCCTTATTCCATCCAGGTACAGAAACTAAAGAATTGATCCATAAGCGTACTAAACATTTGGGACTGTCTAAGTTGTAATCGCGAAAATTTGCTATGTGGGTTTGAATCATATTTCCAAATTGCTCCAGAATAGGATGTTGAGGTGCTATAAAGCTTTTCGCCATGTTCACATAGCCCCGATTCGCATTCAAAAGGCCAATAAGGACGTTTTGAAAATGCTCCGAATTTATAAGTGGCTCCTGGCATTCGATGAATAGGGGTACAATTATGAACAACGCAAAAATGGTAACGTAGTACTGTTGATTAGAAAGCAGTATTTGAAGCTGAGCAAGCCCTTTCGAACAAACCAAGGGCACTAGATGACCCCAGTTTGAAATTAATAACGCAAGAATGGATGCAAAAGGTTTATTTTGATGAATACCTGTAATCGATATCGAAATTATGTAATGTGTAGGTAGGTAACAGAAAAAAATTACTGCAAATCACCTTTGTAAACTACGTCTAAATTTTCAACGTCGGGTATGCTAGACAAGTCGGCGAATCCCATATCATTGTGATGAAGTCTCAATTTCAAAATAATCTTCCAAGCCCACTGTAGCCAGGCCTCGTCTTTATCAACCGCTTGAGCCACGAGCAAAGCTACATTTACATGTATTTTATGAGACAAAAACAAACTCCCGTCGTTGTTCAAGTCCCAGTTTAAACGAGAAATGATCATGCGAGCTAAACGATTTTCATTGGAAGAGAATGACATATGAAGAACCCATGTTGATATCAATTCAAAGTCTTTAACGTTAGGTTGCCATATTAATAAGGGAAGTTCTTCGTAAAGATACAAAGACATACTTGTTATTTTATTCATATTCTTACTGATCTTGTCCAAAATGTTAGACAAAAAGTGGGGATATTTCGATGTAATATAAGTAAGCAAAATACGAGCGTTTTTCGAACACGATTCGCGTGTTGCTTCGCTTATAAAACCGACCTTCAAACGAATAAAAAATTAATAGCTTCAATATGACGATGAAAAATGCACGCTTATTTACCTCTAGCAAATCCAAAACTGCGGCTTCAATAAAAGACAAATCTTCTTCTGTACGGGCCAAAGCCATGTTTGTGAACGTGTTTAATAAATAATACGATTCTGCGTCGACCATGTTATTTAATTTCTCCTCGAATTCCAAACGTAAAGATTCTTCCCACAATTTCAGGCTAAAATCTGTGCTATCGGTAGGATCTAAAATAACGTCTTCTTTAGCGTCGCAACTGTGCAAAAGATAAAATATTTTCCACAAAGTCTTAATTGAAACCATATGGTATGGAACCACAGCTAAAACAGGGACAATTTATGTGCTGCGAATGTTCGTGGTATTCTTCTTTTTAAATTGATACATACCTAAAAATTGCCAAGCTCCCAGTTTCTGGGAGGAATACAGATAATGAGTTGCCCTAAGGAAGAAAGCGTCGTACTCCACCTGAAGACGTTGAAGCATGGACGGGTCATCCAAACGCTGATTTGTTTTAAAATGTTCCCACTGATCAGTGGCAAATTGGACAACATGTCTCAAAAAACGAGACAATCTTTTACTGAATTGGTTATAACGGGATTGATTATAAATCTCCAATCCTCTTCTTAATATCATAATCAGTTTGGTACCAAATGCAAAAAATAGCAAAATATGGTGCTCAGAAACCAGAGAGTCGTCATAAAGATCCTAAAAAAAAAATTAATAATAAAATAGTTATACATAGTTAGATATATTAAAATTATTTACTTACATTTCCGTTTTTGGTTTGAATATTTAATATTTTTCTAAACATATTATCCAGAGGAAGCTGATTCATAATTTGCACCAAATCGTTTTCTCTAAGGGGAGGAAGAACAGAATCTTCGTCTTCTTCTCCATCAGAATCTACTAATATCCATAAATTTTCACCGGCCATGTCTTCACTTTGAGAAAACTATTATAACAAATTTATTAAATTAAAAACAAGAAAAGAAATAAATTATTATATTTCACTTGTTCTAAGAATTGTTCGCGCTTTTCAATGGGCCTGAGAATAACAGATAAAACAGAAATTATGTGATTAACTTCGACACTATTAAACGGCGAATCGTCGCTTTGTTCAGAAAGAGGTGCTTGAATGAGGTTCGCAGCCCAGGATCCGATCCCCGCAGGGCACCTAAAATGATAAAATGTTATAAAAGAGAACAAGAGACAAGATAATAAATAGTAGTGCCTAAGGACATGATTAAGTATAAACATGTGATCCTGCCAATTGGCTATTCTTAAAAGAACTGCAACGACCTTTATTAACCACTTTCTTGTCTCATCAACAAACATGGAATCTTTTACGAGTCTTCTTTGAAAACAAAACAATATAGATATACAAAGTCGTAACTCATTTATATGGGGAACCAATTCGGTAGGAGGTGCCTGGGTTGTTAGAGCAACAGGTGTTTGGAACATTCGAACAAATTTCATACAATTATTAATTAACGTTTGCAAGTATGAATCAATCTAAAAAACAAGAAAAAACAAACGTTTTTAAGTGTCATTATCATCTAATAAAATTGACAGATATTTTAATTACTTGTAATTTCAAGACTTCAGAAGAATAAGAGTACAATATGTGATACTCGGCTGCCAATTTTCTCACAGAATTCAAAATTCTACAAATCGTTTGAAAAACGGATCTATGAAAAATAGCTTTGCTATAATTATGTGTTGCAGTTACAATATTGCCATCTAGACACTCCGCTCTTCCCCTTGTTACTGTAGTTTCCAGACTCCAAAGAGAAGTCTGAGATTCTTTGTACTCTTTTCTTAATTGTTCAAATTCTAAAGTGTTTCCTGTAATCTTGTTTCTAATGAGAAGGTAATTATCAAGCAGTTCATAGAGAGGATGTTTTTTCAATGTTCCCCTAAGTTCAGCCTCGACAAATTCAGCAATAAACTGATCTACAGACTCCAATTCGATATTCGGGTACAAAGATGTTAATTGTGACTCTGTGTAAGGTCGAATGGAAAAACTTTCTTCTTTGTAATTCATTACAAATTTAGATAACTCGTCGTTTTTTGTTATACTACCCAGAATACTTTTATTCACTTGTAAAATCTTATCCAGTTTGTAAGATACTTTAGAATTTGTGGCCTTTTTAGTTAAGTTATGTAAAAACTCTTCTGCTTGAGGGGCATCTGGTTTAACGTTATTATATATATTTTGTAGTAACTGTTCATCGTCAATAACTACTTGTGAAGAAATAACATTGATTGTATTACAAGTATCTTTCAGGGAACAATTTGAAATCGAAAAATCACTACTTTTGTTAATTTCTAAGTTACTTATCTCTTTTTCTATTAAATGGCACGTGCTTTTGCTTAATTCTGATTGCAGCTCTAACATCATTGAAGTTTCTCTTAAACTTAAATTAGAGCTACTTGCATTTGTTAGATTCTCATCGGTATCCCCATCCTTAAAAAGATTTGTATCTTCCACATTTCGCTTTACTTCGACGAAATCTGACGGAAATTTGTCCCGACTTCGTTTCTTTTTCTAAAAAAAAGAAAATAATAAAACACTCGATAAATAAATTCAATTTACACGCAAAAGAATCTAACCTGTATAGATTTTTTTTTTACGCATTCCATAACTAGAGGCTATTCTTATTGTTAAAACAGTGTAGTTTATAATACGTCTCACTACAGCTACATAACGAATTTTCTATTAAATAGTAATTGAAATTTAATATTTGTTTATATCTAACAAAACATTAACAATCAGCTGATGATTTGTCAATTTGTGCAGCTGATAAACCCATAGACAAGATAACATAGACAAGAGAACTTTAAAAAAAAATATTAATTTTTCAAAGACAATTCATTGTGCATTCACCTTTGCCTTTGCCGTACATTTAGCCACATGAGCCACATTCATCAGTCTATGGTCATGGTCTACGAACAATGAAATTACGAATGCGTACTTGTCTATTATAAAGGCGTTTCGTTTGGAATGAAGTAAATTTTTGGAATTGCATTATTTTTGACATTCACATTTATTTACAAGTTCTCAACATTTTCGTAAACCTTTTTATTCGCTTGATAATTACTTAAATACTAAAATATGTGTGATGCAACTAATTCAAATAATTCCTATCCATTGGTAAGAAAATGTCTACTACAACTTCCGAAAGTATATAATATCGTTCTAAATTTAGAATAATCTTCAACAAAATGCTGGAAACTCTGAGTTTGTAGTACCAGTTGTTACCCCTGTAGCCCCAAGTTTAGCGTACTTACCTAGTACAAGCAATTGTGATGACATACCACCACCAAAACCAGACTACTCTGCTCCACCTCCTTATGAAATTGCAACAAAATTACCAACATATGAAGAAGTGCAACGAGAAAAAGTCTTGGAAAGTAATAATCCTCCTAATTATTCAGCTTGTCATGTAAATGTAAGTGTGGTAATTATGATAAATATTTACTTTATAAATCTCTTCATGCTGTCTTAACATTTAGTCATGCAATATTAATACTGGACAAAGAATAATCGTTGATACAGAAGCAACAGAGGAAGTTGACACGACTCTTTTGGGGACAGATTTCATGTTTTACACTGCATTTTTTGGTACAATACATTTTCTTATCTAGCCTTCTGTGTTGTAAAAAGTATTTTTTGTAGTTGCTTTTGTATTTAATTGGATTGGATTTTTATTATTAACTTGTTTCTGTCACACAATTGCATCACGTTATGGAGCACTGTCTGGTTTCGGACTGTCTTTAGCAAAGTGGACTTTAATTGTAAAACATTCTACTGACTTGGCTTCTAGTGAGAACAGCTGGCTTTGGTGGCTTATTATGACTTTTGGTATGTAAATTAAATTTTTATATATTTTTTGTTTTATAATACAATCCTTATCAATATGTTATCAGTCATTCTTTTTTCAGGTTTGATAATTTGCATTCGTGCAATTTTACAGTACTTAAATATTAAAAGAGGGTGGCATTTATTAAGTACAAGTCATCAAGAGCGTTTACTCTTTTTCTATTGATTTCATTCCCTTATAGTACAAGTTACTAGTGTTTTAAATTGTAGCAATTGTCTAAGTAAAAACAAAAGTGTGTATTATCTGCATTCCATACAGTTTTAGCCATGTTTTAAAAATGCTTGTTAAAACATCAGACAAGCAAAATATGTAGATTGTAAATTGTGTATGTAATGTAGGTACTTCTAATTTGTATGTCTAGAATTTTTCTCTTCTGATATATCCATACATTTATTTTTTTTTTTCAAGTGAAAAGTATATATTAATAGGTACGTCTGTTATCCTTGACTTTATTTATGTTTTTGAGAATATACGTAGTTCATTTTTTACTGTGGTTCAAATTTTAAAAACTAATTATTAGCATATTCAAGGACATAATCACATTTAATTGCTCTTATTTCAACTCTGACTATATTTATAACATAATACATGTTTGATTCTGTCTATATGTGCATCTAATGATATTTAATCTAATTAAAATATAAACGTTTGAGATGTGAACATTAATCGTTTATTTGCTTAATCCTATACATTGGCGTAGCTGGGGTGTTTTCCTAAGATGGACAGTCGACCAGTTTACCAACTAACGCAAGGTTTCAATTTCCGTATTTTTTTTTTTTTTTTTTAATGACAAACATGAAAACAGACGTTACGATAATTTTTTTTTTTAATTGAGTTCGTATTTTCTATAATTTGTTTTTTTTATCGATGTTTCATTTTGATTATAATATTAGGTGGACAAAGTGCTATGAAGTGAAAATTTAACAAGAAACAACCTATCGTCTTTTATTAGTAGTATGTTTTTTTGTTAAGGTTTCACTTTATAATTTATAACAGTTCATAAACGAACCATAATCCTCTTTAAATTCCGCGCCTTTTTCTTTAGTTTTGACACAACGTATAAGATGGCGCAAGAAACGCTTTTTTGTGTTAGCCATCTATATTCCCCCCCTTGTCTATATCTTATCTATGGTCTATATCCAAATCTATATCCAATCTATGTCTCACCACTATGTCTATGTGTGGCAGATACATTATTGTGCAAGCATGAATTTACAAAAAGTGTTAAACATGGTGTAATTTTACAAGTTTAGGCATTAATAGGTTCAAAATAGTGGTTCGAAGATGGGTGTTAGTGCCTATACCAAATAAAAATAATGTAAGTGACAATATTAACTATCAGAAAACGTTTCAATCGACAACTTATTAAACTTATGTAGTTCATTCAAGATGGCTGGAATTTAATAAAAGTATTTGCTTCTACTATATGTGTTTCAGTATGATAGTGAAGTGGATCGTGGATGACGTTGAGGCCGAAAGGTAAACTTTCAATTTTTAAGTTTTTTTATTCATTTTATCGGAAATATTACCATATTGTCAATATAGCCGACATTTTGACTAGTCTCCTAGAAACTTTTTAACTCTACTTTTGTGTTTGTCTACCTGCAAGACTTATACCTACTTACTTTGCTTACGGTTTATTAGATTGACGTTTGTTTAGGCGTATTTCGATTTTGGAAATTAATCAAAACCGAAATTGCACCCACACGCCTTTTAGTATATCCTTGAAAAAAAAAAAAAGAAAATAGCCCTCCTGTACAAGTAGAAATTTGTAGGTGGGTCAGTAGTTATGTATTTTAATTTGATATCAGCTGAAGATACTGCTTTTCATTAACGTATTTAGTATACTTTTAAAAGTAAGATATCTTGTTTATGAAATTCAATTATATGATTTAAAGTAACTGAGTATTTTTTTAATTATTTCTATTTCAAAAACCTACCAGACCAAATAATCATGGCTAATTCGTATAAAAGCCAAAGCTTTTTACGAAAAATAAAATCTTTAAATTCATTGTTTTGCTTTAAACATTTTTAATAATAGATGGATGATTTCAACTTGTGAACAACTGATTTAACAAACATGCATAACGGCTGTCAGTTGCATATACACATAATTTTATCACCATAGGGGGTTTTGTAATGTTATTGAATTATTGAGTATTTGCTAATTTAGGGAATGCGTGATATGTTTGTTCAATCCCAAAAACTGGGAACAAATACTAGTGGCGGACCTGTGCAATCTAAAAAGCGAAAACTTGAGCATCATAGCAACGACGACCGTCAATCAACAGAGGCATTTCAGCAACATTATCATCAACCTCGTAACGCTTTTTACCACCATCACCAGCGACAGCCTATAGACGTGGTGGTAAATAATGTTAGTCCAGAAAGTGATACCGTTATCAATAATAACGACAGTAATCAGGGTACATTCGTTAGAGCATCTACCATTAAATTGTTAGATAATTATCAACGGTGCGGCCAGAAGGTAACGTCCAAATATGTAGAAGTAAAAATAATTTTGATTTTATTTTTACTGTTTAGCGAAAAGCTTGGTCGCAGGAAGGTAATGGTGATAGCAGAGGAGCTCAACAAAATAAAAATAACCCAGACGGTGTCAATAACACAATCATCACGACGGCCCACAGCAAAGTCACTGCGGCGGCGGGGGCCAACCCTCAGCCGCAAGGTAATATTTTTCGAAAATAATGTTACGTTAAAAAAAACCACTTTTCGTGCCGTTATCATAAGAGTTTTGCTTTTTATGATAGTTATGTGTGAAACACATCTGTATACATGATAGATCAATAGCGCGTGAACATAAGATTGTGTCGTTATTATTGGTTTTACGAAAATACGACTTAGGTGAATATTTGACACAATGGACTTGGTATTATAATGTCATATTTTCGTTTATGCAGGGTGTACCGTTTCGCCTCAACGCTACTCCATATTTTCAAAAGAAACCGCCTGTATTTTATCACATTTTTGGTAATACCTTTCGCTAAAAATATGGTCGCTTTGATTACCAAAACTGTTTCTTCATTATTTACCTTTTTCTTTTAAACAGTAAAATGTTTTAGGCCTTGAAAGCCTAAGTTCTTATATAAAGGAAAAAACTTTTACAGCGTCTCAGGGAAAAACCAGACGTAGGGTAAGAATATCAGGGTTCACCATTTTTTTATGTTTACATTTAATTCATTTCGTCTACACGAAAATGGAACGGAAAAGTTTTGCAAAATAAATAAAAACGACAATCTTATGCGAGTATGTATGTTTGCGTGTTATCCGAATGTATTACTCAGCTGAATGTTTGTTAAATAATACACAAATTCCTGTGGATTTCAGTGCACTTCAATATAGTGAAATTAGGCGTAGGATTTTCATTTGCAGTTTACTTTTACCTAATCAAATATTGCTATCGATTTGTTTTCATATAAAAAAATTTGAATATTGAACATACCCACTAGTATTAATTGTTCTGCCGATTTTGCTATGACATTGCAAAACTGTTATTACATGTAAAACTGGTTGACATATTACTTCCGTTATATTTTCTTTTCTTAGTGGATACCACTGTGTTTGTACGTAAAATCGAAAATGTTTTTATATTGTAAAAAAAAAAAAAAAATATGTCATACTGTTGTACTACATGTGGTGCTTGTATTGTGGTGTTCGTGGCAGAATGGGCGGCGGGTGACAATGAGAGGGTTATCTTTGAAGCAGGCGGAGGTTCCGGCAGTGGCTCCGACGGAGACTATCAGCTGGTACAGCACGAGGTCCTATATTCCATGACTAATCAATACGAGGTACTTGAGTTCTTGGGGCGCGGTACTTTCGGCCAGGTCGTAAAATGTTGGAAGAAAGGTACAAACGAGATCGTTGCCATTAAGATTTTGAAAAATCATCCTTCATATGCCAGACAGGTTAGTACATTCACGCGCGCAAACACCCACATACATACATACATACATACGCATAATTTTTTTGTTTTTATTAATTGTCATTATTTCATAGGGTCAAATTGAAGTGAGCATCTTGTCAAGACTGAGTCAAGAAAATGCAGATGAATTTAATTTCGTCCGTGCATACGAGTGCTTTCAACACAAGAACCACACATGTCTTGTATTTGAAATGCTTGAGCAAAACCTCTATGATTTCCTCAAACAAAACAAGTTTAGCCCCCTGCCTCTTAAATACATCAGGCCTATCCTGCAGCAAGTACTTACTGCGTTGCTCAAATTGAAGGTATGAAATATCAGTTTTTTGATTTAATATAAAATCATGTCTAATAAATTCAACAAAATTCTGATTGCGTATTTTATTAATATGTCTTGCTAATTTCAAAGGGACTTCCGATTTTGAGTTTTGAAATTTGTATCAATTTTTTTTATGCAGCAACTGGGCCTCATTCATGCAGACCTGAAGCCCGAGAACATTATGTTGGTTGATCCAGTGAGGCAACCTTATCGAGTGAAAGTTATAGACTTTGGTAGTGCGAGTCACGTGAGTAAAGCTGTATGCAATACTTATTTGCAATCGAGGTATTATCGTGCACCCGAAATAATTTTGGGACTTCCCTTTTGTGAGGCTATCGACATGTGGTCTTTGGGTTGTGTTGTAGCCGAGCTTTTTTTGGGCTGGCCTCTATATCCTGGCTCTTCTGAATATGATCAAATACGGTATATAAGTCAAACTCAAGGTTTGCCAACAGAACATATGTTAAATAATGCGTCCAAGACGACAAAATTTTTTTATCGCGATATGGACAGCACTTACCCTTTTTGGCGACTAAAAACGCCGGAAGAACATGAAGCTGAAACCGGCATAAAATCAAAAGAAGCAAGGAAATACATATTTAACTGTATCGAAGATATCGGCCAAGTTAATGTGCCGAACGATTTAGAAGGGGGGCAATTAATGGCCGAAAAAGTTGATCGGAAAGAGTTCATCGATCTTCTGAAAAGAATGCTTACAATGGATCAGGTATAATACATTTAATAAAAAATGTCATTTCATCGATTACTAAAATGAATCCGTCTTTCCATTTTCCTTTTTACACTAACTATAGGAGAGACGAACAACGCCAGGCGAAGCTTTGAATCATTCGTTTGTACGTTTGGCCCATCTCGTCGATTATGCTCACTGTAACAACGTAAAAGCTAGCGTACAAATGATGGAAGTATGCAGACGAAGTGAATACAACAGTTCAAACTCCGGACCCCATCACCAATCGTCTCAGCAGGCACCCTCGTTAGTTGCCAATTTTGTGCCGAGTTCAAACGGTAACGTCACCTTCACTATAAACAATCAGCTGACGAATCAAGTACAGAGACTAGTAAGAGAAAGATCAGGTTATGATAACTTGGTAAGTTTTGGCTGTAGAATCATATGTAATAATCCTTGTTCATAAATTATTCTTCTTTCAGTATCAAATATATAATAGTCGTTCTGTTGGTCGACAGTACACAACGGGAAGTCGGGCGGATCCGTTTCAGCATCAGCTTGTTTCGAGTATTTTGTGTCCAGCAAGCTATCAAGGGATGGGAGGCTCACCTGCAAAGCACGTGACAGTAGTACAACAACCGCCCCTTCAGATTCAGCCTCCCATTCTTAGTCAGCCCAGTCAACAACAATACGTGCCCGTTAGTGTAATGGAACCGAGCGGAAGACAAATGTTGCTTACGGTTAGTTAGTTTCACTTTGTTCTAATTCTTATAATATTCTTCAGTAACCCTGAAAACCATATATTCGACTCTAACCTCATGTCGTTTTCGATTATTCAAGATTTTAGGTCGAATATATAGTTTTTGTGTTTATCATTTTCAGGGATATCCAATGCAATGCTGGAGCGTCTGTAAATTTTTATAGATAATAAATTTGTAACTAATTTTCATAACTATATAATTGGTAACAGTCACGTACGCACACGTATGACTACTATTTAAACGCGTTTTCAATTAACACTAATTGTAAGGGTAATATGCTTTAAAAAAATAAATTAAATATATTGTAATGTAATTTCCAAATTTAGTTTATTTGAATTGGTTAAATATATATTTACTGGGTGAGCAAAACGTTTGTATTACTATAAAAAAAAAAATAATGAATATAAATACTCATATATTTCTCCAGAATGCCGTGCAAACCTCTTGGCCCACTAACCGTCAAATGGCAATAGTACCGTCGTGGCAACAGATACCTCCCCAACACGCAACAACTATTCAGCAGCCCTTATTATCCGACGCGCCAGAATGGGGACGTCCACTATTAGTCGATTCTTCGGCCATCCTGCAGGAACAAAGACCAGTTTTTCCCGTGGACGTGACTGCCGAAGTGTATAATCCCACATTGGTGGAACATAATGCGGCCAACTGGAGCAACAGTAAAAGGGGTGCCAAAAGCCACCACATACAGCCGACTAGTTCTCATCACGCCAGTCATCATCATTTAATGGTACCGGTTCATCATAAGTGAGTGTTTACTTCTTTTTTTTTTTTTAATAATTGTGTGAAATTGTCATAAATCATTTGTTATTGTTTTAAGATCTCATCACGAAAAGAAGGAACAGACTCAATTAAGTCCTGTTAAAAAACGGGTAAAAGAGAGCACACCTCCTTCAGAACATCTCGGTAATTCTTACAGCGGTAGTAGTAGAAGAAATTACAGTCCCAATGGAAACAGTAACGGACATTGGCAACATGTACAACAAGCTCAAGTAAGTGTCCATCTTTCGAGTGCAACATATTTGTTCATTACGATCATTAAAATTTTTCAGAACAACAATAGTAAACACTCGCATTCTTACAATCACAATCATGCACCGTCGTCTTCTTCCTCGAATAACAACAACAACAATCATCACCACCACCACCACCACCACCATCATCATCATCACCGTCAGCATACGATAACGATAAACGATACTCCATCGCCTGCCGTATCAGTAATAACAATATCAGATAGTGAAGATGATGGCGGTAACGTGGGAGCCTCGAGGAATGTGGTAGTCCCATCCACAAAATCGAACGGTGCAGTTACTAGCAATATATCTGGCAATTGCCATTCGACTGGGAACGGAAGTAATCATCGTAAAAATGTAGTAAATTGCGTTACTTTACCGGACAGTGATAATGAAGTTGATAATTGTAGTCCTGACAAGGTAAACATACATATGTACGTGTAGGATGTATTACAGACAACAAATGTATTTATTCTTCAGCATCAACAGTCCAGTAGTGGCTACCATCAGCAAGTGATCAAACACGAACCTCCCGTTCAGCCTTCGACAATTGCCACATCGTCTTCGTCATCGGGTAGCAGTTATGCGCAGTCGCAGAAAAAACGTCTTCTCGCGAAAGCTCAGTCCGAATGCATGTTAAACGTTCCTACGAAACAAGAACCGGTCGAATATCATCATCAGCAGCAGAGACCGAATGAATATCTTATTCCGCCTCAATCACAATCGCAGGCGCATTCCAGTTCACATTGTACCTCGGCATGTAAAGAGCTGCCCCAATATCATTACATTAATTCATCGAATGGAAATGGCGGACAAGTAAGTTATTGATAGTACAATATATATATATACGATATAAGTTGCGTATTAAATTAACGATGCCTTCGATTTTTTTTGCAATTGTTTTTAATCATCGGCCAACACTAAACAAACAGTATGTATACATAATTCAATTTATAGGAGCAACAACATGTCGTCTATTCCTCGAATGACAAGAGGGTATCGTGGGCACCCCCGACAGCTCATGCTCCTACTTCGTCCCACAGGAAACATTCGGCAGTACCTGTTGTAAATTTGAGAGACTACAACCTGGCAGCACAGCAGCATAAGGAGTACGTGCAACCACCCGCTGCTCATAGCACAAGGGAAAACTTGCTAGCATCTTCAAAAAACTGGGGCCCATCGCAGACTGTCCACCAAACGTACAGGTAAGCTGAACTTGTTTCTCTTAAGCTTTACAATAAATAAACAATTATTATTTAGTAATCTCGATTTTTATTTACATTTATTTTTCTACAATAAGTAATACCGTTTTGATTTTATTTGTGAACAGGTTAATTCATAATACTGATTGTAGACACAGCAGTACGCACATTTCGCCACAACCTCTGACCGGTGCTGCACGTTTATCGCCGCAACATCCTCTTGCTGCTGCAGGTCAGCCTCTTTATCACCAAACCGACCTTTACCGTCGACCCGCTGTTTATGTGACAACGACACAACCTGCATATCTGCCCGCCACCCATCAAGTAGCGCCCACTGGGTAAGTCGAACCATACCATTTTCTCATAAGTATGTTAGAATGCGTTGCACTTGAAAATTTCGCTTACTGTTTAGGAAAAATTAATACCGAAGAGAGTTATTGGTGTTGTTCTATTAATAGAGTATTCACAAATTAATTGTTAATATCTATTAACAATGAAATATCGAGAAATATTTATCTTTTTCCTCATTAATTTGAGGTAATTTGTAGATGGTTCTTGAATTTATTTCATATTAATGTAATTAATTGTTAGTTTTGTAAACAATTTGATTCCTATTTCATGATCTCTGTATCGATGAAAATGTTTGTTATAATTTGCGAATAAGAGTGCGACGATTAATTCTTACAGCAGAGGATTGCCGCCACCTCCGGCGCATCATTCCAGCGCCCGGCCCGTAATTGCGAGTCACGCGAGCCATCCGTTGCCCGCTCATCTACAATTCCCTTCGCATGCTCAAGTAGCTGCATCTTACGGATTTGCTCCTTTGAGTCCTGCAAAAACGCACCAATATCAAACAAGTCTCTGGTTTGCTGATTAAAATAGGATGCACGGGTTTTATAAATTATAAACTAAAATGCACGTTATTTAAGATTCTGTGGACGTCATTTTTTTTTCCTTAATTTTTAAGGGAAAGAGATTTATTTTCTTGCTTTTGCTTTACTAAGAACGTGGGTCCATTGTCTTGATATTAGTTTCAAGAATAATGCGCCTGTTACAATTATTGCATATGCATATAAAATATATATATATATGTCAAACGTATTTATCTACTATCATTCATTGGATGTGGTTTCTTTATTGTTCTTACTTGTTGTTTGGTGTTTAGCAAGGTACCATAAGTTTTTTTTTTTTATGTAAATAGTTCTTATTCAAAATGCTTGTAATGTTTCTGGATGTTGTATATACATTAGGTGGGTTTTTCGTTTTCTTTTCGTAGCCGTTAGTGTTACCAGTTTCTAATTTATTTTAAGCGAGTAGGGAACGTAGTTTTGAAAAGAATTGCTGCTTGTATTTTATTAAAAAAAATAAATAGTTCATTATGTCATTTACGAGCTATTAATTTTAAACGGTGGCCGTTTTTTTTTTTTTACAATAATAAGCATGAAGGATACTTTAATCGTTTCATTAGATGGCATTATATTTACTTTCAAAATTAACAACGTTTTCAATCAGAATTTTATATTTAGTTCAATTAATTTTTTGATTTTCTAAAAATTTTAGTTCATCATTGACAATGGCTGTGAAATACTTGATGATATTGATTTTGCCGTTAATTTTGTTTTTGAGAACCTCGAAACAAGTTTCAAAGATTGCTTATTATTGTTGCTTATTTTAGTTTATTGTGTTTCCTTTTTATTTTTTACTTACATTTGCGTTGTCTAATTCGCATAAAAATAAGTGTTTTGCTTGTTTATTTATGTTAACCTGCAGAAATGGTGTTTGTCTACATCACCAAGTTCACGTATAAGTAATTAAGAATGATAATGTATGATAATTTTAAGAAACAATTGCAGTTGTACAAAGTAGTGTTATTTTTCACTAATAATTTGAATATTTTTTAGAATCGGAAATAATAAAACAAAAAAAATCTGAAATTAAATAACGACTAAATGATAAATACAAAATATTAAAATGGCTAACAAAAAAGGCCCCATTAATAGTGTCCTAATTTTTTTGTCTAGCAATGTTAGTATAGGGTTTAATTTGGATTGCTTTAGGTTTTTTTATGTTTTACGTTGTTTAGTGTTTTTAGTGAACTTGTAAACAATATTTAAACTTGGGTAATTGATTAGTACATAATAATTTATTTATCGCAGCGTATTTTAATCGCATGTATCTATTTTTAATCATATAAATCGATGTGCCTGCCTGATACGGACTGTCCATACGTACTCTGATTGACGTCGAAACTGCTTCTCGATCGCGCTGTAGACAATACCTGCAGTACATTATATATATATCGACGTCAACGGAGTTACGGTTATAGTTGTGATATATTATCATATATTAACCTATTAGAATTGTAAATATTCGCTTCTCTATCATTCTGCTAATACCGCTATTATACTAATAATTATTGTAGTTGATAAATAATTTATTATATCAAAAGAGAAAAGGGGTATCTTATGTTTTCTGGGTTATAAGCGCCAAACCGCGCAGTTAAAAAAAGAATGCTAAGTGTCCCTTCCTGATATGCATATATATACACATTTCTAGCGTTTCGTAATAATATGTATCTGTACAAATTTTAAAAATAATATTTTTAACGTTTACACTGACTAGTTCTTATTCAATTGTAATTAATCAGTAACGCTTCGTATTAGTTAAAATCTAACCGAATGTTTGTAATTGTTAAAACTAGAACAATTACAACCACTAATAAAAGTAATATAGACTTTTTATCATTATTATTAGAGTTGATTTGTTTATGATATGATTAAATTAAAATTAACCGGCATCAGTGTAGAAATAGGTGTTTGGGATTGTTAAAAATTTTCTCTAAACGGTAAAAAATCTAAAAAAAATATGCTAATCTTAATATAAATGTTTACATTACATATACGCATATATAAAATAGGTGGAAAATAGGTGTTTCTTTTTGGTAATTGTAACTTGTGTTATATAACCGTTCACGTTATGTTATTTATCATATGAAAAATCATCGGCATCCGTCGTTTAATTATTGATTAATTTTAATACTTCTATTCTTTGGTTTTTTTTTTGTTCCTCTAAAATAACTTCCATTGTTACATTACAGGGTGTTTAACGACCATTATATATATTATATGATGTGCACATTTACGTATGTGTTCGCTAATTAATTATTTAGAAATTGAATAAATTGGATTTTTTAAGCATATCTGAAAAAAGTGGGTTTACTGTTATTTTCGTTTCAACGAGCATGAATACCGTTTATTGTTCATTCGTAATTTGTAACAAAGCATATTACACGTTAAAATGTTAAAATATAACTAAAAGTGTAAATATTTATTATTCCTTTAAACTCGTGGTATATAGTGTGATCATGGTTTCAAAAAAAAAAAAAAAAACAAATTGTATGTAATGTTATATATATATATATATATATATATATATGTTTGCCACTTTAGCTCGTTTTTCAGTAGTTACGTACCATAATTAAAAAAAAACTACTATAAATAATAATAATAATATTACATGTTTTAGTACGCTGTAAAATTCTTTCTGTACATTCCGCACTGATTTTCTTCTTGTTATTAATTTTCGCGGTGATACCCACAAATTATTTGTTGTAATAATTTTTGCTATTTCTTAATGGTGTTGCGATTGGTGACAACAATCATTTGTTCAGCTGATTTTTTAGAAAGTCGTCGCCTAATTAAAAAAAGTAATGGAAAACAAAACTGTGCACAATAATATAACCAAGTACCTCAAATAAATTAAGTCGATCTCTTTCTCTTTCTGTCTCTCTGTTTAATAATCAAATACGTCTTCACGTATTTTATTGATGATACTTTCAATGTTAGTTTGTATACTGTATGATGTATATACATTCATGAATGTATATACATACCTATTGCTTGTGAAAATTACTGTTTAAATGTAAAATATACTAGCTTTTAGTTACCAAATGTTGCCTTTACTTTGGTTTCATTCGCTTTCTTATTACGTATTATTAATAATGATACTTTATAGTATACCTCATGCGTTCATTTAATTATTTTAATAGTTATCGCAATGGACGATATTTATTGGGCGTATGAAATTTTCGTAGAGGCACTTCAAAATTAAAATTAGTCCATTAGAAGGTACATACAAAGTAGATTATTGTTTTTGATCTAAAAGGCTGCACGACAAAAGTAATTATTAGAGAAACATATTATAAAATATATTATTATAAAAACTATATACATATATGTACCTATATTGAAAGGAAAGGGGTTGGAGCGCTACGCCAAAAACGTGATAGGGTATAAAAAAAATATACTGCATTATAAGCAGGGACAATTCATTAATAAATTGTTATTATATGTATGTACATATTATTAAATACTAAAACAGAGATAAAGAAAATTAGATTTGATCAATTAGGGGACGCGGTCGCTCTGACCCCTTGCATATTTATTACTTACTACTAGTGTGTATTCAAGACTGGTGTTTATTGATGTCAATAGCTCTTTAAAAATATATGCACCATTTTATGGGTGATATGCTATAATATTATTGTTATTTTGTTAACAAACACAAATAATTTTATATCTCTTATCTTATGGATTGTCGGTCTTATTCAATTTAATAAATAATATTATAGTGTGCTTTATTACATAAAAATGTGTCTCGTACTCAAATAGTGCTTCGAGTATTTTTTGACAATAGTATACAGTTACTCATTTAATATAAGTACATACATGTGTATGCATGTATGTATGTATGAATGTACCTACTACACCTAGTAGATAAATAGTTCTTCGTTGTTTTTTTTTGCGACACTATTTGTTCTGGTGTTTTCACAAAATTTACAAATTCTAAAAAATGAAACATTTGCAGTAAAAATAATATAATTTTATTATTACATTAACATCGCGAATTGTATTGCCAAAGAATGCGCATAACAATTCGCAATCTGTACAATTTATCGGAAAGATACACACAAAGTAAATAAATATAAAAAAATACGATTTTGTGACCACAGTGCATGTGTATTCGATAATTCTATATATAGTTTATGATGTATGTAGAGTACAAAAAAGATACTAATACGATTAAAACTACAAAAAAATATAATTGCCTTTTTTTATATTCCAATCAATCAAAATAAAATTAGCGATGAATGTCACAAAGTACTAAAAACATTTATTATTTATTGTATATGTTGAACGTTTTTTCTTAGACAATCTGTCAGTGTGACCTTTGGTGGAAGTTTACATTTTAATATGCATTATATTAACATTAACAATATATGTACAATTATCTGTAATACTGAATACTTAATTTTCTTTGCCTAAATATATCTCGATTTGTGATTAATTGCCACTGACGTTGACATGCGTTGACACTTTAAAAAATTTGGTCCTTCAACCTGCGCAAAAATAAAATACGATTGTTTTAGATGAGTGTACTAGCTCAAAATTATTAATTATTTCAAAGACTTTCGAATGCCGTAATTCTTCAGACTTTAAATTAAAATAACATAATTTTGTTCATATTGAATTGCTTTTTTAATCTTCTTTTAGATTAGAAGTAATGCCGTACTCAATCAACAACAGAGTAAAATATGAAAAACTTTAATTTTTATGATTAAGAAAGAAATATTAAAACACTAAATATGAATACAAAAATCTGTTTGTGAACGTTTTCTGTTTACGGTTGTAGACAATGTTACTAAAATGATCGTATGTTTATGTCAAAAGAAAATAACTGCGCTCCATTTATTCGCATTAATAATTTAATTTTAGGACTTTTAAATCTTCACAATAATTAATTATTGACTGCAAATTACAACTTGCCATAGTTAAGTTTGTTGGACCAAGTTTAACTACGTCGTAATTTTTATAAATGGCCTCAGAATTTATAGGACTTGTTAATGTTAAATAATATTCGTTACCTATGTAAAATGCTAGATAACCAGCTTGACCACTTGTCAATTATTTAAAATAATCTTAGATGTTCAATGTTTCATTTGAGTAAATAATAATCGAGAAATGGATTTTTACTAAATTTTGTCTTTTTCCTGCGTGGATTTTATTATTCCGGGTTTCCTTTTTAAGTTTATTTGACGCGTTAATGATATGTTCTATTAAAAATGTAATGACTGATACAAGTAATTCAAATAATGAACAACGTAGCATTTTACAGTACTGGTACTGTTTAGAAAATTGCATGTATTTTACATAATGTGGCTATAAAATGTAAAATACATTTTCATAATTGTTGCCTTTTGTCCAAAAATAAAATGGTACCTATTAGATCGTAGGAATGATCATAAGCAGTAGAAAAAAGCCACACAACACATACATAAGTAATTAATTATACATTGTAAGTAATTTTATCTAATAAAAAATATCACACCTATTCTATAATTACTGTTATCATTTTCAATTTAAACATACACCTATGAACCCAACCTGTTAATTTGTTGTTAAATTTAATCTAAAAAAAACGTGAGGTACTAAGAGAATGGGGAGTGCTACTTGACTTTCCTTTTTAAGTTCTTTGTTTCGCGTCACCCCTGCAATTATAAATTTTTAATAATTGATAATCGGAAATTTTATTTGGAATAGACCCTTATTTCTTCCATAATTTTTCATCGCACTAAATCCAAAATAAAAATACAGTTTAAATTAATAACGAATCAAACAATATAATGTTTACAAGTTTTTGAGAAAACGGTTGAAAAGCTTATTCAATTAGAAATGTCATAATTAGATGTATCTAAAAGCTGTATTTATATAGGCACCGGCAGCAGTGGATAAATAACACCCCTTATGAATAGTAATGTTTACTAAATTACTAATTATAACGAGGCTAATGGACTTGACTGTTATTGTGTAACGGCAGAAATTATAAACAAATGGCAGATTATTTGGAACTTTTGATTTAGGTAGTGCATTTTAAATAAAATAGACAATTTCTTTTTTCAATCTCTTCAATTTTTATCCTTTTGGAGTTTCTTTTTGCAATTATTTCCTTAAATAAAAATATCACGAAAATGTTGTTTATTTATTTTGACTTGTCGTCATACCCACTAAGTAATGTGTAACGAGTTATATTATTATATTATAATATAATATCACCAACATAGCTGTTTGTCACACGTTATTATTTTTAAAACTTGCTTGGCAATGTGTTTCATTGCATATGTAGGAACAGTAGAATTGTACATCAAACATAATATATTATCCTCTAGTGCAATAGCATAACACTTGTGATACTCTGAACACCAATAAGTTTCTGTTCCTACAGTAGAACTATAATTCTGATCGGATTTATTCTCGTTTCTGTCCAACGATGAATTTATTTCGTTATTTTTATCTGCTTCTAATTTATTTTTAGTAAGAATGAATGTTAAAACGCTTGTATAAAAAAAAGTCCTCAATATATCCAATCTATGTGAATTGCTACAAATACGTTTCTTATCTGCAGAAGAAGGACTTGATGATATTACATATTTCCCTCTATTTTTATTAAGTAAAAGTAATCTACAAAGAAAATAATGAATATTATTATATTTATTTATTCTTTAAAATCTCGTAGTCCAAATTACCCCAATATCCCCACGTCCAACTGTAATGACTCAGGAATATTTCTAGGATAACATTGAGCTGCAGAATTTAAAACTTCTAGAATTGTCTTGAAACAATTCATGGCAGATTTTTCAATTTCATTCAAAGAATGTTGCTGACTGGCCAGACAACATATATGCACATCAGATGTAGGGCTGCATGTTATCAAGCGATAACAGATCTAATGATTAAAAAAAAAAAAAAACGAGTTACAAATAGTGCATACAACTTCATAAACATAATATCTGTACTTACATTAGGACTTTTGTAAGGTAAAAATACAGGCACATCTTTAATATTAGATTTGAAATTTAAATTACCTAAAAATGCTAATAGTTTCAATTCTTCCGGATGCAACTCCCACCATTCTTCTGTTGCAACTGCTATTTTTCCATGAATCAAGATGCAAGTGTAAACAGAACTTATACATTGTGTATACATATCGAGTACAACCTAACAATTTGTCTATTTTTAGTACTATACTTATTTATTTAGTTATATTTAAATATGTAATCACAAACCTTCATTTGATGACTTTCAGTACACAAAATTACTTCAGTAAAGGAAATTAAATCTGAACAATTTTTAGAATACGAATCTCCACAATCCAATGAATCTAGTAGTCTATCTATAACAGGGTAAATTACCTAAAAATGGTTTATTAAAATTGATAATTGTTCCCAACCTACGCTACCTCAACAGACCCGTAGTTCTCTTTTTACTTTTTCTACATTCTTCAACGTTCTAATTTCATCTATTCCAACTGCTAACACAATACCATTAAAAACAGACAATAAAAGTTTTTCCAATGCATCTATTGTACATCCACTTGAAATTCCAATGACTAAAATACTAAATTAGCACTTGAATTATTAACGGTTTATTAATTTATTTATTCATTCATTATGCATTATCTTCTTCCCCTGTGAGTAGCGATTTATAAAGATAATATTATTTACCTTTCCAAGTATTCTTTCCAAACAACACAATAATCGGTTGTTGAAGTATTTAATAACGTAATGGACTGGGATTTTGTAAACATATGAACCCCATTTAATGAGCCTATTACAGAAAAGGGAAACTGAAAATAGCAAACATTAGAGATGGAATCTCAATTCTATGAGCACCAAGTATTAATTACATTTTCTACGTTGCCCCTTTTCCTCGAGAATATCGGTATTCCAGAACCAGAAGCAATACAAATTACATGAACACTCATTTTCATAAATATATTAAATAATTAAACGATTCCACCACTAAATTTCAAAATAAGGTTATGTTATTCATCATTTATTCATTTTTAATGATCATAGACAACAGAGGCATATAATTGACAAACCTTTTTTGAAATATTTTAGCGTACTCAAACACGTGGCGCCCCAACTAAAATCAAAAATCACGAGATTTAAATGGATTTCAAATTTTTCAACTTGTAACAATTCACAAAAAAAATTAAAATCTATTTGAATCTCGCGGGTTTGTTTTGATTTTAGTTGGGGCACCACGTCTATGAGGGCGCTGAACTCAGTCAAAAAAGAGTTCGTCATCTATATCCCTTCCTTCTGTTTGGCCAGTAGCCTAACTTGCCTTCGTTCGTAAAAGATAGTCCATACAACATAGCGAATTAATGTTTTATGAACCATAATTAATAAAAATCAATAAAAAAAATATCAATAATGCGGGTCTGACTTAAGGATGAACGTTTGTTTAATTAATTATACAAACAATTTTTTACGATAGAGCAACAAAGAACAAGCGACAAACATTTAATCAAAATATAAAAACCCAAAACAAGTGGAGCTAATTTAAATGAGCCCTGCAACGATAAATTAAACAACGCTTTTGCCCATTTTGCCACTTGTTAAAAGTGATTTTAAATAATACCTAGTTATTTCTTGTACATATTCCTTTAAAATTAATTGACACACCTATTATGAAAAGAAACTTTTTTTATACGGGATATATTTGTTTACCTACATACGTATACATTATATGTCTATGTAGATAGGTATTGTGAATAGTAGATAGGCACGTATATATGTACTTATCGTTAGTAAAAGAAGTAGACGCAGCATGTTTTTAAAAAACTTCGACATCGTTGTTTTTACTGTAATATGTAGGATTTACGTTTGAATTGTAAATGGGGTTTGGGTCTTCCCTGCCCGAATTCTGTAGAGGACGTGGATTCAATCGAATTCTATAGTTTCCTTGGTAAGAGAAACTGGAATAACGCGTTCCCGGAAATGGATTAACCGATCGTTGATTATCGATATTCAAAGTGTTACCTTAAAAATTTAATCAAAGTTGCAATTATATTAAAAGCAAATTAATTAATTCAGTTTAATGGTTTTACCGTTATTATCTTCACACTTAATAATGGTATCGACATACTGTAAATCTTGACTGGATTTTGAAAGTTTATTGCAAACAACGGTTCCTTCAGGACAAGTTACTCCATAACAATCGCGAACTCCTAAAAAAAAAAAATATATAACGGAAACATGCATGAAGGTATTTAAAAAGAAAACGGTTGTTTCTGATGAATTTTTAGAACAAAATAAAATCTTATTGCAATTTATTACCCATTTTTGTCCCCAATAATTCATAATTATTGTCGGCTAGAACACCGTTATAAACTAGAATAGGGAAAACACTGAAGATAATAAAGAATTTCATTTTAAATCGGCACGATCTTCAGTAAATGCACCGATATAAAGACAGAAAGACTTGTTGTTTTAATTATGTATTAGGTATTATTAATGCAATCTCGTACTTTGTTTCGATAACATTTGACATACAAATAATAAATAATATATCACATACATAGGGTTGGATGGAGGTCATCATATTGTGTTAAAAACTTTTTTATGCAAAATAACAAAAACAATTACCGATGATGATAATGATAATATATCTAATAATATATAGGTACGTAATAATATATAAACTTGAACTTGAACTTGAGCTATTAAGTTGTTCCAACAATATTAGGCGTACATTCTACCAAATTTGTCGAGTTTCTTTTCTGTACAGTTAAGTAAGTTAAGTAAAAGGTGTACGAGTAGGTAGGTAGGTAGGTAGGTAGGTAGGTACCTATTTTACTCTATTGAAATAATAGGCACTTAATCGCTTTTATCGGCTAAACTAATTGATATGTGTAGGTATTATAAGTTTACGAATATTTTCAAACTCATCGCCAGTCAAGTAAATCTACGTAATAGGTACACAGGCACAGTACATACTAATAATCGTAAGTCAAAAGATTACACTTTATCGTGCCTCGTGATTTAAAATCACGTTCTTCTAACGGTCTCGTGTAGGTACCTGTGTTGATAAAATTATGAACTCTGACCTGATAAAGTTCGATAAACAAGACAAAACGCGTCAATAGAAATTCTTTCTTCTTTCTACGACATCATTTTAAATTAACTTTGCACATTATAATTTCGTTTTCTTTCTTTTGATAAAGTCAAGTACGTAGGTATAAAAGAAGAATCGGACGATACAGTAGGTATTGTACCAATATCAGTTTGTGCAGAATAAGTATCTACCTATAGGTAGAACATACCTACCAAGTAATTTTTCCTCATTTAGATAGATATCTACTTCAGAAGAGATTATACATAATTCATAACATTATGAAAGTTGTTGTAAGTAGATAGATACCTACCTAATATTATTGTAGATTCAAATTTTATTTACTAATTTATTGTGCGTATTACCTACACACGTTTTAAATTTATTAATTTAGAACACAATTCCGCCGAAAATGATCGACCCATCGGAATTATATAGACCAGAACTTAATTTCGCTGACAAACCAGTGCAAGATTTTAGAAACTATAGTATCGACGAAGACGATCCCATCAAAGCAAGAGTTAGAAAAACTTACTACGATATGCATACTAACCAAACGGTAGATTTTGTGAAAGGTAGGTACCTATCTACGCATAAAATCTAGACCAAAGTACCTATATTTTTCTAACTAGGTTCAACAACGAATTCATTCAATTATGTATCTATATCTAATATCTGTTAGGTAAGATTGCAAAATGGCTCACTTTTTCCCATTTCAAATCAACAATTAAAGACGCTTTGGAGAAACTTAACGATCTAGTGGACGAGAGCGATCCCGACACTGACATCCCAAACATCGTCCACGCATTCCAAACGGCCGAAAGAATAAGACACGATCATCCCGAGTTAGACTGGTTTCAACTTACCGGACTTATTCATGATTTGGGCAAAATTATGGCCTTTTATGACGAACCACAGTGGTGTGTAGTGGGTGATACGTTCGTCGTGGGTTGCCAATGGGCCGACTCTATCGTCTACAGGGACCATTCGTTTGACGATAATCCGGACGGAAAAGATCCCAAATACAAGTAAACGCTTCCTTTTTTTTTTCTTTTTCTTTTTTTTTTTTAATTATCCAACTACATATTTATTTATTTTTCGCTAATTGTTGTATGTACACTTTAACCCTCTCTATAATATTTATAATAAATATTCGCCATTATCACTTGGCGAAACATATTACAAAATTTTAAAATAAAACAAAAAACTTTCACTATAATTTATTAAATAAATCATAACAATATCTACATATACCTAAATATTAATCACAGCACCAAGTACGGAATGTACAAAGCATATTGCGGATTTGATAACGTCCTTATGTCCTGGGGGCACGATGAGTATCTGTACAGGGTGCTGAAACATAACAAAACCGCTCTTCCCGAAGAAGCACTTTATATGATCAAATACCACAGTTTCTACCCCTGGCACACGGGCAACGATTATTCACATCTGGAAAATGAAAAGGATAAAGAAATGAAAAAGTGGGTCTTGGAAATGAAGTATGTACCTAACCTAACCTAACCTAACCTAACCTAACCTACCTACCTTATTATCTATCTATGTATCTCATGTTTTTTTATTTTTATTCACACATTGCATTACGCTCACTTTTCAGTAAATACGATCTATATACAAAGAGTACGACGGTTCCCCATATAGAAGCTCTTTGGCCCTATTACGAAAAGCTAATTGACAAATATATTCCAGGGACACTGGAGTGGTAATGCACAAAGCATTTTTTTGTAATTAATCAAGACCTAGGTACCTACAACCTACATATGTATGTATAATAAAAAAGTACATAAGTATACTGTTTATTGCTAAGATTTTCTTTGTTTGGAAAAAACAATTTCACAATCATTGTTTGATCAAGATTTGATAAAATATTTGGGTAATTGTTTAGCTAAGTGAACGAAAATCGATTTTCTTGAAAATACAATATGATTATTTGCAAATGATTCTTTATACTCGTATAGTAATACATATATAGTAGAATTTATAAATCTGCACAACCTTTATCCATAAACTAAATAATTAAATCTTAAGTACAATCGTTATTAATAATAATTGAAAATGGTTTATTTATATGACATTTACATGAATATATAAACATAATTAAGTCAACAAATAGGACATTTAAACGAAAAAATAAAAGCATTGAAAATGACGAAAGCGCCGGGATTATATTAATTTTAGTCACAACTGAAATAAAAAAAAAAAAAAAACACTTGTTAGAAGTTTTACAATCAAAAAAGGGGTATTTCGGAATTTCAGTTCTTGGAACCTGCAGATTCCCGAACGGACAACAACGAAAAGAGATAATTTCGGCTTCAGCATAATATTGCAAAATACCAGAAAAAAGTTAGCGAAATTAGTTTTTTATCAGTTCGAGTTTTTAATATTAATTATTATGGACAAATACTTAATTGAAATTATGCATAAAATTGTTTTTAAAATTTAATTCCTGTACAAAATATTATGTATTTGATATGTATTATAAACAAATGCTGAAAAAAAATAAATAATAAATTTAAATTAAGTTGTATTTTTTCTTTTATTTATTTATATTTGTATTTAATTTTATTTATTACAATATAAACTACTTTTGAAGTCCTAATAAATAAGAAAAGGTACGTATCATGAAATAATTAACCGTTTTTATTTATTTTTTTAATTATATCATATTATAAATAAATATAATATTAATAAATAATATCAGAAATGATTATAATTAATTATTAATTATGGTGGATGCGCGTGGCGGCCCCCCAATAATGGTAAATAATGTATTTTTAAATTTTGGTGGAGGCGCGTGGAATTCTTGAAGATTTGTGCGACTTAAAATTTCGGATTTTGGTATTAGGAGAGCAGAAGTTTGAGGACTAATATGACCTAGTATATTTTGAAATTTGAAGTTGGCAATACAAGATTTAAGTTGGCAGCTATGGTACGTAAACAAAAAACAGCTGATTTTTGGGTTTGAGGTTATGTCTTTGTGTTTGTTATGACGTTTACTGTCATAATCAACTAATTTTACTTACAAAATGCAATTAGTCGTGATTATTAATGAAGCAGAAGCTTTTTAAAGATACTACTAACTACTAATGACTTGTTGTAGTGTTGTCAGAATTCATTGCTTGCCGAATGCGAAGCTTTTAGAATACAACAATACATGTTGTACGTGTACAACTAAAATTCGGAAAAATTCTTAAATTATGCTTTGCAGCGTTAGAAATATAAAAGGTTTTGTTAAAAAATATTATATTAGTGTTATTATTTGTATAAAGATTTATTTATTGCAGATAAATTTCCTTTAAAAACGTCAGACTTGTTTGAGAACCAAGTTGAACCTTCAGAGTTCGAATGGAGCAGTGAAGGCAAAATAGAGAATGCTGAAACAAGATAAATTTAAATCTGAACATAGTGATTGATAAAGAGAAATTTGATGAAGTGGAGATATGCAGGAGAAGATTGTCATGTAATTAATAAATGTTCATTGACGTGAGGTTAAAATTTTACAAGAACTACCTTTGGAAGATGACGAACTGCATGGTACAGTAGAGGAAGAAAACAATTTCCTTGGAAAGGTATTAGTATGTTTACAATTTATTGTCTTCAATTAATAAGTAGGTAATTCAATGACTTATAAATTTCTTGGTAATTTACAGGTTTACTGTTTGGCAACGAAACTATTCCCACGCCAAAAAGTTGAAAATTTGGCAATAAGGGTTACCTTGGATGGTCTATCTATTGAAAATATTTTCGACTGTCTGTTAGTTCCGGTTGTAAGTTATTCAATTGATTCCTACATTGCTAACTTAAGTGGAACAGAGTAGAAAACGAACAAATTGTGTCATTTAATTGCAGATTATTAAAGAATATTACCTTTTATTAGCATATTATGAGCCAAAACGAGCAGATTTTTTCGTTTAATAGCAAACTTTTAAACAAGATTGCCATTTTTTTAGCATAACATGACCCAGAACGAGCAATTTTTTCCTTTTTTGCAATTTATTATAATTTGGCGAAGTGGAGATACGCAGGAAAAGATAATCATGTAATTGTAGCGATGTGGAAGCCTATTTCAGATTCCAATGAGGAGCGAGTCAAGGTTAGACTTAGACTAGACGACTAGACTTTATTGAAATAAACTACAGCTATTTATTTTCGGTCCATTGGACGTTTGTTAGGTCTACACCCATGTAAAATGAGACGCAGAATCTCGTGGAACCAGCAGATTCCCGAACGGGCAACGACAAAACGAGATAATTGCGGATTTAGCATAATTTTGCAAAATACCATAAATCGTACCATAGCGTAGCTTCAATTTCGATCCATTGGACGTTTGTTAGGTCTATACCCATGTAAAATGAGACGTAGAATCTCGTGGAACCAGCAGATTCCCGAACGGGCAACGACGAAACGAGATAATTGCGTATTTAGCATAATATTGCAAAATACCATAAATCGTACCATAGCGTATCTCCAATTTCGGTCCATTGGACGTTTTGAGGTCTATACCCATGTAAAATGAGACGTAGAATCTCGTGGAACCAGCAGATTCCCGAACGAGCAACGACGAAACGAGATAATTGCGGATTTAGCATAATATTGCAAAATACCATAAATCGTACCATAGCGTAGCTCCAATTTCGGTCCATTGGACGTTTTTAGGTCTATACCCATGTAAAATGAGACGTAGAATCTCGTGGAACCAGCAGATTCCCGAACGGGCAACGACGAAACGAGATAATTGCGGATTTAGAATAATATTGCAAAATACCATAAATCGTACCATAGCGTAGCTCCAATTTCGGTCCATTGGACGTTTTGAGGTCTATACCCATGTAAAATGAGACGTAGAATCTCGTGGAACCAGCAGATTCCCGAACGGGCAACGACAAAACGAGATAATTGCGGATTTAGCATAATATTGCGAAATACCATAAATCGTACCATAGCGTAGCTCCAATTTCGGTCCATTGGACGTTTTTAGGTCTATACCCATGTAAAATGAGACGTAGAATCTCGTGGAACCAGCAGATTCCCGAACGGGCAACGACGAAACGAGATAATTGCGGATTTAGCATAATATTGCAAAATACCATAAATCGTACCATAGCGTAGCTTCAATTTCGGTCCATTGGACGTTTTTAGGTTTAGATCCATGTAAAATGAGTCGCAGAATCTCGTGGAACCAGCAGATTCCCGAACGGGCAACGACGAAACGAGATAATTGCGGATCTAGCATAATATTGCAAAATACCATAAATCGTACCATAGCGTAGCTTCAATTTCGATCCATTGGACGTTTGTTAGGTCTATACCCATGTAAAATGAGTCGCAGAATCTCGTGGATCCAGCAGATTCCCGAACGGGCAACGACGAAACGAGATAATTGCGGATTTAGCATAATTTTGCAAAATGCCATAAATCGTACCATAGCGTAGCTCCAATTTCGGTCCATTGGACGTTTTGAGGTCTATACCCATGTAAAATGAGACGTAGAATCTCGTGGAACCAGCAGATTCCCGAACGGGCAACGACAAAACGAGATAATTGCGGATTTAGCATAATATTGCGAAATACCATAAATCGTACCATAGCGTAGCTCCAATTTCGGTCCATTGGACGTTTTTAGGTCTATACCCATGTAAAATGAGACGTAGAATCTCGTGGAACCAGCAGATTCCCGAACGGGCAACGACGAAACGAGATAATTGCGGATTTAGCATAATATTGCAAAATACCATAAATCGTACCATAGCGTAGCTTCAATTTCGGTCCATTGGACGTTTTTAGGTCTATACCCATGTAAAATGAGTCGCAGAATCTCGTGGAACCAGCAGATTCCCGAACGGGCAACGACGAAACGAAATAATTGCGGATTTAGCATAATCTTGCGAAATACCATAAATCGTACCATAGCGTAGCTTCAATTTCGGTCCATTGGACGTTTTTAGGTCTATACCCATGTAAAATGAGTCGCAGAATCTCGTGGAACCAGCAGATTCCCGAACGGTCAACGACGAAACGAGATAATTGCGGATTTAGCATAATATTGCAAAATACCATAAATCGTACCATAGCGTAGCTTCAATTTCGGTCCATTGGACGTTTTTAGGTCTATACCCATGTAAAATGAGTCGCAGAATCTCGTGGAACCAGCAGATTCCCGAACGGGCAACGACGAAACGAGATAATTGCGGATTTAGCATAATATTGCAAAATACCATAAATCGTACCATAGCATACCTTCAATTTCAGTCCATTGGACGTTTTTAGGTCTATACCCATGTAAAATGAGTCGCAGAATCTCGTGGAACCAGCAGATTCCCGAACGGGCAACGACGAAACGAGATAATTGCGGATTTAGCATAATTTTGCAAAATACCATAAATCGTACCATAGCATACCTTCAATTTCGGTCCATTGGACGTTTTTAGGTCTATACCCATGTAAAATGAGTCGCAGAATCTCGTGGAACCAGCAGATTCCCGAACGGTCAACGACGAAACGAGATAATTGCGGATTTAGCATAATATTGCAAAATACCATAAATCGTACCATAGCATACCTTCAATTTCGGTCCATTGGACGTTTTTAGGTCTATACCCATGTAAAATGAGTCGCAGAATCTCGTGGAACCAGCAGATTCCCGAACGGTCAACGACGAAACGATATAATTGCGGATTTAGCATAATATTGCAAAATACCATAAATCGTACCATAGCATACCTTCAATTTCGGTCCATTGGACGTTTTTAGGTCTATACCCATGTAAAATGAGTCGCAGAATCTCGTGGAACCAGCAGATTCCCGAACGGGCAACGACGAAACGACATAATTGCGGATTTAGCATAATATTGCGAAATACCATAAATCGTACCATAGCGTACCTTCAATTTCGATCCATTGGACGTTTTTAGAACTAGATCCATGTAAAATGAGACGTAGAATCTCGTGGAACCAGCAGATTCCCGAACGGGCAACGACGAAACGAGATAATTGCGGATTTAGCATAATTTTGCAAAATACCATAAATCGTACCATAGCGTAGCTTCAATTTCGGTCCATTGGACGTTTTTAGGTCTAGATCCATGTAAAATGAGACGTAGAATCTCGTGGAACCAGCAGATTCCCGAACGGACAACGACGAAACGAGATAATTGCGGATTTAGCATAATATTGCAAAATACCATAAATCGTACCATAGCGTACCTTCAATTTCGGTCCATTGGACGTTTTTAGGTCTAGATCCATGTAAAATGAGTCGCAGAATCTCGTGGAACCAGCAGATTCCCGAACGGGCAACGACGAAACGAGATAATTGCGGATTTAGCATAATATTGCAAAATACCAGAAAAAAGTTAGCGAAATTAGTTTTTTATTAGTCGAGTTTTTAATATTAATTGTAATGGACAAATACTTAATTGAAATTATGTGTAAAATTGTTTTTAAAATTTAATTCCTGTACAAAATATTATGTATTTGATATGTATTATAAACAAATTTGGAAAAAAGTAAATAATAAATTTATATTAAGTCGTATTTTTTCTTTTATTTATTTATATTTGTATTTAATTTTATTTATTACAATATAAACTACTTTTGAAGTCCTATTATAAATAAGAAAAGGTACGTATCATGAAATAATTAACTGTTTTTATTTATTTTTTTAATTATATCATATTATAAATAAACATAATATTAATAAATGATATCAGAAATAATTATAATTAATTATTAATTATGGTGGATGCGCGTGGCGGCCCCCCAGTAATGGTAAATAATGTATTTTTAAATTTTGGTGGAGGCGCGTGGAATTCTTGAAAATTTGTGCGACTTAAAATTTCGGATTTTGGTATTAGGAGAGCAGAAGTTTGAGGACTAATATGACCTAGTATATTTTGAAATTTGAAGTTGGCGATACAAGATTTAAGTTGGCAGCATTGGTACGTAAACCCAAAACAGCTGATTTTTGAGTTTGAGGTTAAATCATTGTTTTTGTTATGACGTTTACTGTCATAATCAACTAATTTTACTTACAAAATGCAATTAGTCGTGATTATTAATGAAGCAGAAGCTTTTTAAAGATACTACTAACTACTAATGACTTGTTGTAGTGTTGTCAGAATTCATTGCTTGCCGAATGTGAAGCTTTTAGAATACAACAATACATGTTGTACGTGTACAACTAAAATTCGGAAAAATTCTTAAATTATGCTTTGCAGCGTTAGAAATATAAAAGGTTTTGTTAAAAAATATTATATTAGTGTTATTATTTGTATAAAGATTTATTTATTGCAGATAAATTTCCTTTAAAAACGTCAGACTTGTTTGAGAACCAAGTTGAACCTTCAGAGTTCGAATGGAGCAGTGAAGGCAAAATAGAGAATGCTGAAACAAGATAAATTTAAATCTGAACATAGTGATTGATAAAGAGAAATTTGATGAAGTGGAGATATGCAGGAGAAGATTGTCATGTAATTAATAAATGTTCATTGACGTGAGGTTAAAATTTTACAAGAACTACCTTTGAAAGATGATGAACTGCATGGTACAGTAGAGGAAAAAAACAATTTCCTTGGAAAGGTATTAGTATGTATACAATTTATTGTCTTCAAATAATAAGTAGGTAATTCAATGACTTATAAATTTCTTGGTAATTTACAGGTTTACCATAAATCGTACCATAGCGTAGCTTCAATTTCGATCCATTGGACGTATGATAGGTCGATACCGATGTAAAATGAGACGTAGAATCTCGTGGAAGAAGCAGATTCCCGAACGGACAACGAGGAAACGAGATAATTGCGGATTTAGCATAATATTGCAAAATACCATAAATCGTACCATAGCGTAGCTTCAATTTCGGTCCATTGGACGTTTTTAGGTCTAGATCCATGTAAAATGAGTCGCAGAATCTCGTGGAACCAGCAGATTCCCGAACGGACAACGACGAAACGAGATAATTGCGGATTTAGCATAATCTTGCAAAATACCATAAATCGTACCATAGCGTAGGCAATAAACAACATGTATTGTGTAAATTGTTATAGACTTTGTATTATATAATAATCAAATACATTATTACTTTTTGTTAATGGTGTTTTATTGTTTAATTACGATTAATTCGGCTATTAAACGTAGGATAGCGCCACTGGTAGCGGCCGAAGTTTACCATCTATATCATTCTATCATTATCTATGGACTCAAGAATATTCATAGACATAGACTTCACATTCGGCTATTACACGCAGGACAGCGCCACTAGTCTTGAAGTTTCCCTTCGCGATTTCAGCTCTACTTAAGCCATCAAGGCGTAGATGGCGCCAGTGGTATTCAATATTTGAATTTAAGTTAAAATTCCAAAAATTAATCAATAAAACACCAATAACAATAAGGAATAATGTATTTCATACATATATAATACAATGTCTCTTACAATTTACACAATACATGTTGTTTATTGCCTACTATTAGGTAACATAAGCTATGCATACAACGTCGATCATTGCCTTATACCTACTACTCATTAAAATTAGCTTATATAAGCGTATTATGAATTAAAATGAGCTTATAACGTCGAGTATTTGCTTAATATTATAAATAAAATTGTTAATATTGAATTTTCATTAACTTCTTGAAAGTACCAGCAGGTGTTCCCTTCATCAAACTTCATTGCTGTTTTTTTCGCAAATGTCTCCTAATGCTGTCTATAGCTGGTACGAATTTCATTCGAATCGGTCGAGCGTCGAGCCGTTCAAGAGAGAAAAATTATTTTCGAAAATAAGTGCAAAATTAATTACCATGAATGTATGCTTATGCAACCGAAATGCATCGGTCTGTATATAAAGTTGCATACGTCTATGTATAAAAAATATCGTAGTTTATATATTAATTGTTAATTTATTTTTTACTTTTAAATGGCAAATACGTGCTGGTGATTATACTATATTCCAAATAATTGATTATTAAAAGATAAGAATGATATTCGAAAATTTTTATCATAAATCTAGGAAACGGGTTGTGAAATATGTGCCATGTGCGAAAGTGGTTTACCAATGAAAGGCTTTAAATGCTACAAAGCTTTTGGAAAAGTTAAATTAATTCAAGTGCTACCTGTTCTTACTCTAAAGTTGCAAGTTTTGTCTGCGATTCGCGCATATTCAATCTGGGGAGGTTTTATAGTATTCTTATTAATTTAGGTTACGTTGTTTTGGTCGCTTTGATACTCCTTTTACAGCGAAACGAGCACGTTCCACCCTTAAATAGTGCAAGGTATGACGAAGAGAAGTTTAAATTATATATTCGAATAGTTAGAGCGTTCGATTTATTCGTTAAAGGGAGTAAATGTGCTTCAGAAGATTTGTAGTTACGGGACACTTGTTGTGAACATTAAAGGTAGGTCATCCTTTTTTGCTTTTGAATAATGTGAAATGGTAAATATGTATTGTATTTTGGTAAATAACGGCCACAGTTTCGTGTAATAACATTAAACAATGAAAATGTTTTCGTAAATAGAACTTAAAGACTAAAAACATTGTTAAACAATACATCTATACGGAATGTTATTAATTCTATTATTCTTCTGTCCTGTAGCAGGTACTATACTACAATATTTGGTATGACGTCGTTATTTCTCGGTAAAATTAGCCAAGTTACAGAGAATATTTTTTTAAAAATTTAATTCTTTATAGAGGGGATGAATCAACCCCCGGACGAAATCTGCACATACAGATAACGTCCACATCAATGGGAGACAACCATATTAAATTTTGGTGTTTCTCTCTTTAAAATTAGCCAAGTTACAGAGAATATTTTTTTAAAAATTTAATTCTTTATAGAGGGGATGAATCAATCCCCGTACGAAATCTGCACATACAGATGACGTCCACATCAATGGGAGACAACCCTATTAAATTTTGGTGTTTCTATCTGTAAAATTAGCCAAGTTACGGAGAATATTTTTTTAAAAATTTAATTCTTTATGTATGGTTATTTATGTTTGTGTATGATAAGTCTATGTCTATGAATATTCTTGAGTCCATAGATGATGATAGAATGATATAGATGGTGAACTTCGGCCGCTACCAGTGGCGCCATCCTACGTTTAATAGCCGTATTAATCGTAATTCGGCTATTACACGCAGGACGGCGCCACTAGTCTTGAAGTTTCCCTTCGCGTTTTCAGCTCTAGTTAAGTCATCAAGCCGTAGATGGCGCCAGTAGTATCCAATATTTGAATTTAAGTTACAATTCCAAAAATTAAAGAATAAAACACCAATGACAATAAGGAATAATGTATTTGATAATCATATAATACAAAGTCTCTTCAATTTACACAATACATGTTGTTTATTGCCTACTATTGGGTAACATAAGCAATGCATACAACGTCGGATATTGCCTTATACTACTCATTAAAATTAGCTTATATAAGCGTATTATGAATTAAAATGAGTTTATAACGTCGAGTATTTGCTTAATAATAGGTGCAAAATTAATTTCTATGAATGTATGTTTATGCAACCGAAATGCATCGGTGTATACAAAGTTGCATACGTCTATTTATAAAAATATTGTATCATATATTAATTTTGATTTTATTTTTACTCTCAAACGGCAAAAAACGACGGCTTGTGATTACAAATAATTGCTGTTTTTTTTTAAGTTAAAAATTATACTCGAAAATTTTTCAATTAATTTTTTTTATTTCGTAAAAAACTTCTTCAAAAAAATATATCTATAATATAAATTTTGGTATTGATAACGTTATTTTTGTTTTCCAGGGATGCTACGAGGCCGTTCAAAACTGGATGAAATCCCATTTGAACGTCGGGATCGGTGTGGGAATAGGACTGGGATTGCTGCAACTATTAGGAAAATTCCTCCTTCATAATTCCCTATTAAAAGCCAATGTTACCTAATAATAAGCCAATAATTGTTAAAATATGCTCATATACGTTGATAATACGTTAATAAAATTCAAATTTAGTTTCGTGTCGAGAAGCATTTTATGTAACTTTTAAACGATTTATGGAATTTTGGATGTTTGGGGTTTTTGAAGACAATGCTCCCACATCCATCTCATCTGTCTCCAACATAAAACCTTTTACCTCAGAATTTTTCTGTAACACAAATAGACTTTATCTAATATCTTTCTCTATCGAAAGACAATTAATTTATTAACATGGATCTTTTTTATTGAAGTGTTGCTTTCTTTGTCTGTCTCACAAAGGTAAAACAAAACAGATACACACGTAGCTATAGTTCCACTTGTTTTCGTCGATCTTCGACAAACAACAATTTTTTGTTGTGCTGATAAGATCGCTTTAACGAACCACGTGGTTGTTAATCGTTCCGATTGACCTTCAGAATGTATGGCATACACGCAGACGCTTTTTACCACTCAGTTATAATCAGTTTAAGTCCGCGTTAATATTCGACGGTTGTGTTATTTAAATATCGGAAAATAAATAGTTTTAATTAGATCAGTGAATTGTTCTTTGATTGACTTTTAATATGAAACTGCGATTTTGTGGAGGAGCCGATGGTAGGAACGATGTTGACTTCTTTTGATGGTGAGTTATGATAAAATACTTATGTAAGGATTATGGTTACAACTGTTTTGTTCAGTTTGTTATCAGGCAAAAAACTACAATATTTAAAACCACCAAAATTAATGGGTAGGGGGTTGAGGTATGAGAAGAAAAGAAAGTTATTGCGTTTTGTCTGGTCAGGAATACATTCCATTTTACTATTAGATTTACGAAGGTATCAAGAAGAACATTGTGTAGGTATTATTTTTGAACGTTCTGGAACTTTCCACAGTATTCTCGAACATTCTAAATATTCTCGAAAAGTCTGGAACTTTCTCGATCATTCAAAAACATTTTAGAATATTGTAGATCACTATCGAACATTTTAAATAATTCCCTAAAAAATTTGAACTTTCCTAAACATTCCAGACTATTATCAAAACATATAGAACATTCTCAAACATTCCGTATTATTCTGGAAAACCAAATTCTAGTACATTCTTGAAAATCTTAGATTTTTCGCCTCTGTGGCTCTTATTTGAGCAGCAGTCGCGTTCGAAAATCCAGTTCGCACAATTTAGCGAGTTTTTCGACCCTGATCACTTAAACGGGAATAAGTCGAGAACGAACGGTCGTATCGAAGTGCGGTTGGCGCCGTTGGAAAGAGCGCGTTTTTCTGCACCGGACAGGACCCCTTTCTTGAAAAAAATTTTTCGAAAAAAATCGAATTTTTTTCTTTTTCGATCGCGACGAGCGCCACATAGGACGACGCGCAATTACACGGCGCGTCGACCTGCGCAAGAATTTTTCCGATCGGATCAATAGTTTTCGAGATATGTGCGATCAAACGTCTATCTTCTGAACGGGCGAGTTTGCGAGCAGGGCTCCGTTCCGCAGCCCGTAGCTCCGCCAAAAATCATCGGAGCCGCTCGATTTTGGACTCGTACGAAGCACAAAAGTCCAGGGCAGTTTTTAGTGACAACGGCGCTCGAATCGGACCCTCCGTTCGCGATAAGGGCCCGTCCAAAGTTGAGAGATTTTCCCTCTTGTTGTTTTTGCGTTTTTCAAAGCGCAATTGTCGTTGACGCTCTGGGCACAAGGCGTTGCTCGATCGAGGTGCGCTTTTTCTAAAAACTTTCCGAGACTTTGGGCAATCGAACGAGGCCAAGATCGCCTCTGTGGCTCTTTTATTTGAGCAGCAGTCGCGTTCGAAAATCCAGTTCGCACAATTTAGCGAGTTTTTCGACCCTGATCACTTAAACGGGAATAAGTCGAGAACGAACGGTCGTATCGAAGTGCGGTTGGCGCCGTTGGACACAGCGCGTTTTTCTGCACCGGACAGGACCCCTTTCTTGAAAAAAATTTTTCGAAAAAAATCGAATTTTTTTCTTTTTCGATCGCGACGAGCGCCACATAGGACGACGCGCAATTACACGGCGCGTCGACCTGCGCAAGAATTTTTCCGATCGGATCAATAGTTTTCGAGATATGTGCGATCAAACGTCTATCTTCTGAACGGGCGAGTTTGCGAGCAGGGCTCCGTTCCGCAGCCCGTAGCTCCGCCAAAAATCATCGGAGCCGCTCTATTTTGGACTCGTACGAAGCACAAAAGTCCAGGGCAGTTTTTAGTGACAACGGCGCTCGAATCGGACCCTCCGTTCGCGATAAGGGCCCGTCCAAAGTTGAGAGATTTTCCCTCTTGTTGTTTTTGCGTTTTTCAAAGCGCAATTGTCGTTGACGCTCTGGGCACAAGGCGTTGCTCGATCGAGGTGCGCTTTTTCTAAAAACTTTCCGAGACTTTGGGCAATCGAACGAGGCCAAGATCGCCTCTGTGGCTCTTTTATTTGAGCAGCAGTCGCGTTCGGAAATCCAGTTCGCACAATTTAGCGAGTTTTTCGATCCTGATCACTTAAACGGGAATAAGTCGAGAACGAACGGTCGTATCGAAGTGCGGTTGGCGCCGTTGGAAAGAGCGCGTTTTTCTGCACCGGACAGGACCCCTTTCTTGAAAAAAAATTTTCGAAAAAAATCGAATTTTTTTCTTTTTCGATCGCGACGAGCGCCACATAGGACGACGCGCAATTACACGGCGCGTCGACCTGCGCAAGAATTTTTCCGATCGGATCAATAGTTTTCGAGATATGTGCGATCAAACGTCTATCTTCTGAACGGGCGAGTTTGCGAGCAGGGCTCCGTTCCGCAGCCCGTAGCTCCGCCAAAAATCATCGGAGCCGCTCTATTTTGGACTCGTACGAAGCACAAAAGTCCAGGGCAGTTTTTAGTGACAACGGCGCTCGAATCGGACCCTCCGTTCGCGATAAGGGCCCGTCCAAAGTTGAGAGATTTTCCCTCTTGTTGTTTTTGCGTTTTTCAAAGCGCAATTGTCGTTGACGCTCTGGGCACAAGGCGTTGTTCGATCGAGGTGCGCTTTTTCTAAAAACTTTCCGAGACTTTAGGCAATCGAACGAGGCCAAGATCGCCTCTGTGGCTCTTTTATTTGAGCAGCAGTCGCGTTCGGAAATCCAGTTCGCACAATTTAGGTAGTTTTTCGAACCTGATCACTTAAACGGGAATAAGTCGAGAACGAACGGTCGTATCGAAGTGCGGTTGGCGCCGTTGGAAAGAGCGCGTTTTTCTGCATCAGATAGGACCCCTTTCTTGAAAAAAAATTTTCGAAAAAAATCGAATTTTTTGTTTTTTTTGATCGCGACGAGCGACACATAGGACGACGCGCAATTACACGGCGCGTCGACCTGCGCAAGAATTTTTCCGATCGGATCAATAGTTTTCGAGATATGTGCGATCAAACGTCTATCTTCTGAACGGGCGAGTTTGCGAGCAGGGCTCCGTTCCGCAGCCCGTAGCTCCGCCAAAAATCATCGGAGCCGCTCTATTTTGGACTCGTACGAAGCACAAAAGTCCAGGGCAGTTTTTAGTGACAACGGCGCTCGAATCGGACCCTCCGTTCGCGATAAGGGCCCGTCCAAAGTTGAGAGATTTTCCCTCTTGTTGTTTTTGCGTTTTTCAAAGCGCAATTGTCGTTGACGCTCTGGGCACAAGGCGTTGTTCGATCGAGGTGCGCTTTTTCTAAAAACTTTCCGAGACTTTGGGCAATCGAACGAGGCCAAGATCGCCTCTGTGGCTCTTTTATTTGAGCAGCAGTCGCGTTCGGAAATCCAGTTCGCACAATTTAGGTAGTTTTTCGAACCTGATCACTTAAACGGGAATAAGTCGAGAACGAACGGTCGTATCGAAGTGCGGTTGGCGCCGTTGGAAAGAGCGCGTTTTTCTGCATCAGATAGGACCCCTTTCTTGAAAAAAAATTTTCGAAAAAAATCGAATTTTTTGTTTTTTTTGATCGCGACGAGCGCCACATAGGACGACGCGCAATTACACGGCGCGTCGACCTGCGCAAGAATTTTTCCGATCGGATCAATAGTTTTCGAGATATGTGCGATCAAACGTCTATCTTCTGAACGGGCGAGTTTGCGAGCAGGGCTCCGTTCCGCAGCCCGTAGCTCCGCCAAAAATCATCGGAGCCGCTCGATTTTCGACTCGTACGAAGCACAAAAGTCCAGGGCAGTTTTTAGTGAAAACGGCGCTCGAATCGGACCCTCCGTTCGCGACAAGGGCCCGTCCAAAGTTGAGAGATTTTCCCTCTTGTTGTTTTTGCGTTTTTCAAAGCGCAATTGTCGTTGACGCTCTGGGCACAAGGCGTTGCTCGATCGAGGTGCGCTTTTTCTAAAAACTTTCCGAGACTTTGGGCAATCGAACGAGGCCAAGATCGCCTCTGTGGCTCTTTTATTTGAGCAGCAGTCGCGTTCGGAAATCCAGTTCGCACAATTTAGCGAGTTTTTCGACCCTGATCACTTAAACGGGAATAAGTCGAGAACGAACGGTCGTATCGAAGTGCGGTTGGCGCCGTTGGAAAGAGCGCGTTTTTCTGCATCAGATAGGACCCCTTTCTTGAAAAAAATTTTTCGAAAAAAATCGAATTTTTTTCTTTTTCGATCGCGACGAGCGCCACATAAGACGACGCGCAATTACACGGCGCGTCGACCTGCGCAAGAATTTTTCCGATCGGATCAATAGTTTTCGAGATATGTGCGATCAAACGTCTATCTTCTGAACGGGCGAGTTTGCGAGCAGGGCTCCGTTCCGCAGCCCGTAGCTCCGCCAAAAATCATCGGAGCCGCTCTATTTTGGACTCGTACGAAGCACAAAAGTCCAGGGCAGTTTTTAGTGACAACGGCGCTCGAATCGGACCCTCCGTTCGCGATAAGGGCCCGTCCAAAGTTGAGAGATTTTCCCTCTTGTTGTTTTTGCGTTTTTCAAAGCGCAATTGTCGTTGACGCTCTGGGCACAAGGCGTTGTTCGATCGAGGTGCGCTTTTTCTAAAAACTTTCCGAGACTTTGGGCAATCGAACGAGGCCAAGATCGCCTCTGTGGCTCTTTTATTTGAGCAGCAGTCGCGTTCGGAAATCCAGTTCGCACAATTTAGGTAGTTTTTCGAACCTGATCACTTAAACGGGAATAAGTCGAGAACGAACGGTCGTATCGAAGTGCGGTTGGCGCCGTTGGAAAGAGCGCGTTTTTCTGCATCAGATAGGACCCCTTTCTTGAAAAAAAATTTTCGAAAAAAATCGAATTTTTTGTTTTTTTTGATCGCGACGAGCGACACATAGGACGACGCGCAATTACACGGCGCGTCGACCTGCGCAAGAATTTTTCCGATCGGATCAATAGTTTTCGAGATATGTGCGATCAAACGTCTATCTTCTGAACGGGCGAGTTTGCGAGCAGGGCTCCGTTCCGCAGCCCGTAGCTCCGCCAAAAATCATCGGAGCCGCTCGATTTTCGACTCGTACGAAGCACAAAAGTCCAGGGCAGTTTTTAGTGAAAACGGCGCTCGAATCGGACCCTCCGTTCGCGACAAGGGCCCGTCCAAAGTTGAGAGATTTTCCCTCTTGTTGTTTTTGCGTTTTTCAAAGCGCAATTGTCGTTGACGCTCTGGGCACAAGGCGTTGCTCGATCGAGGTGCGCTTTTTCTAAAAACTTTCCGAGACTTTGGGCAATCGAACGAGGCCAAGATCGCCTCTGTGGCTCTTTTATTTGAGCAGCAGTCGCGTTCGGAAATCCAGTTCGCACAATTTAGCGAGTTTTTCGACCCTGATCACTTAAACGGGAATAAGTCGAGAACGAACGGTCGTATCGAAGTGCGGTTGGCGCCGTTGGAAAGAGCGCGTTTTTCTGCACCGGACAGGACCCCTTTCTTGAAAAAAATTTTTCGAAAAAAATCGAATTTTTTTCTTTTTCGATCGCGACGAGCGCCACATAGGACGACGCGCAATTACACGGCGCGTCGACCTGCGCAAGAATTTTTCCGATCGGATCAATAGTTTTCGAGATATGTGCGATCAAACGTCTATCTTCTGAACGGGCGAGTTTGCGAGCAGGGCTCCGTTCCGCAGCCCGTAGCTCCGCCAAAAATCATCGGAGCCGCTCGATTTTGGACTCGTACGAAGCACAAAAGTCCAGGGCAGTTTTTAGTGAAAACGGCGCTCGAATCGGACCCTCCGTTCGCGATAAGGGCCCGTCCAAAGTTGAGAGATTTTCCCTCTTGTTGTTTTTGCGTATTTCAAAGCGCCATTGGCGTTGACGCTCTGGGCACAAGGCGTTGCTCGATCGAGGTGCGCTTTTTCTAAAAACTTTCCGAGACTTTGGGCAATCGAACGAGGCCAAGATCGCCTCTGTGGCTCTTTTATTTGAGCAGCAGTCGCGTTCGGAAATCCAGTTCGCACAATTTAGCGAGTTTTTCGACCCTGATCACTTAAACGGGAATAAGTCGAGAACGAACGGTCGTATCGAAGTGCGGTTGGCGCCGTTGGAAAGAGCGCGTTTTTCTGCATCAGATAGGACCCCTTTCTTGAAAAAAAAATTTTCGAAAAAAATCGAATTTTTTGTTTTTTCGATCGCGACGAGCGACACATAGGACGACGCGCATTTACACGGCGCGTCGACCTGCGCAAGAATTTTTCCGATCGGATCAATAGTTTTCGAGATATGTGCGATCAAACGTCTATCTTCTGAACGGGCGAGTTTGCGAGCAGGGCTCCGTTCCGCAGCCCGTAGCTCCGCCAAAAATCATCGGAGCCGCTCGATTTTGGACTCGTACGAAGCACAAAAGTCCAGGGCAGTTTTTAGTGAAAACGGCGCTCGAATCGGACCCTCCGTTCGCGATAAGGGCCCGTCCAAAGTTGAGAGATTTTCCCTCTTGTTGTTTTTGCGTATTTCAAAGCGCCATTGTCGTTGACGCTCTGGGCACAAGGCGTTGCTCGATCGAGGTGCGCTTTTTCTAAAAACTTTCCGAGACTTTGGGCAATCGAACGAGGCCAAGATCGCCTCTATGGCTCTTTTATTTGAGCAGCAGTCGCGTTCGGAAATCCAGTTCGCACAATTTAGCGAGTTTTTCGACCCTGATCACTTAAACGGGAATAAGTCGAGAACGAACGGTCGTATCGAAGTGCCGTTGGCGCCGTTGGAAAGAGCGCGTTTTTCTGCATCAGATAGGACCCCTTTCTTGAAAAAAAATTTTCGAAAAAAATCGAATTTTTTGTTTTTTTGATCGCGACGAGCGACACATAGGACGACGCGCAATTACACGGCGCGTCGACCAGCGCAAGAATTTTTCCGATCGGATCAATAGTTTTCGAGATATGTGCGATCAAACGTCTATCTTCTGAACGGGCGAGTTTGCGAGCAGGGCTCCGTTCCGCAGCCCGTAGCTCCGCCAAAAATCATCGGAGCCGCTCGATTTTGGACTCGTACGAAGCACAAAAGTCCAAGGCAGTTTTTAGTGAAAACGGCGCTTGAATCGGACCCTCCGTTCGCGACAAGGGCCCGTCCAAAGTTGAGAGATTTTCCCTCTTGTTGTTTTTGCGTTTTTCAAAGCGCAATTGTCGTTGACGCTCTGGGCACAAGGCGTTGCTCGATCGAGGTGCGCTTTTTCAAAAAACTTTCCGAGACTTTGGGCAATCGAACGAGGCCAAGATCGCCTCTGTGGCTCTTTTATTTGAGCAGCAGTCGCGTTCGGAAATCCAGTTCGCACAATTTAGCGAGTTTTTCGACCCTGATCACTTAAACGGGAATAAGTCGAGAACGAACGGTCGTATCGAAGTGCGGTTGGCGCCGTTGGAAAGAGCGCGTTTTTCTGCATCAGATAGGACCCCTTTCTTGAAAAAAAATTTTCGAAAAAAATCGAATTTTTTTCTTTTTCGATCGCGACGAGCGCCACATAGGACGACGCGCAATTACACGGCGCGTCGACCTGCGCAAGAATTTTTCCGATCGGATCAATAGTTTTCGAGATATGTGCGATCAAACGTCTATCTTCTGAACGGGCGAGTTTGCGAGCAGGGCTCCGTTCCGCAGCCCGTAGCTCCGCCAAAAATCATCGGAGCCGCTCGATTTTGGACTCGTACGAAGCACAAAAGTCCAAGGCAGTTTTTAGTGAAAACGGCGCTTGAATCGGACCCTCCGTTCGCGACAAGGGCCCGTCCAAAGTTGAGAGATTTTCCCTCTTGTTGTTTTTGCGTTTTTCAAAGCGCAATTGTCGTTGACGCTCTGGGCACAAGGCGTTGCTCGATCGAGGTGCGCTTTTTCAAAAAACTTTCCGAGACTTTGGGCAATCGAACGAGGCCAAGATCGCCTCTGTGGCTCTTTTATTTGAGCAGCAGTCGCGTTCGGAAATCCAGTTCGCACAATTTAGCGAGTTTTTCGACCCTGATCACTTAAACGGGAATAAGTCGAGAACGAACGGTCGTATCGAAGTGCGGTTGGCGCCGTTGGAAAGAGCGCGTTTTTCTGCATCAGATAGGACCCCTTTCTTGAAAAAAAATTTTCGAAAAAAATCGAATTTTTTGTTTCTTTGATCGCGACGAGCGGCACATAGGACGACGCGCAATTACACGGCGCGTCGACCTGCGCAAGAATTTTTCCGATCGGATCAATAGTTTTCGAGATATGTGCGATCAAACGTCTATCTTCTGAACGGGCGAGTTTGCGAGCAGGGCTCCGTTCCGCAGCCCGTAGCTCCGCCAAAAATCATCGGAGCCGCTCGATTTTCGACTCGTACGAAGCACAAAAGTCCAGGGCAGTTTTTAGTGAAAACGGCGCTCGAATCGGACCCTCCGTTCGCGACAAGGGCCCGTCCAAAGTTGAGAGATTTTCCCTCTTGTTGTTTTTGCGTTTTTCAAAGCGCAATTGTCGTTGACGCTCTGGGCACAAGGCGTTGCTCGATCGAGGTGCGCTTTTTCTAAAAACTTTCCGAGACTTTGGGCAATCGAACGAGGCCAAGATCGCCTCTGTGGCTCTTTTATTTGAGCAGCAGTCGCGTTCGGAAATCCAGTTCGCACAATTTGGCGAGTTTTTCGACCCTGATCACTTAAACGGGAATAAGTCGAGAACGAACGGTCGTATCGAAGTGCGGTTGGCGCCGTTGGAAAGAGCGCGTTTTTCTGCACCGGACAGGACCCCTTTCTTGAAAAAAATTTTTCGAAAAAAATCGAATTTTTTTCTTTTTCGATCGCGACGAGCGCCACATAGGACGACGCGCAATTACACGGCGCGTCGACCTGCGCAAGAATTTTTCCGATCGGATCAATAGTTTTCGAGATATGTGCGATCAAACGTCTATCTTCTGAACGGGCGAGTTTGCGAGCAGGGCTCCGTTCCGCAGCCCGTAGCTCCGCCAAAAATCATCGGAGCCGCTCGATTTTGGACTCGTACGAAGCACAAAAGTCCAGGGCAGTTTTTAGTGAAAACGGCGCTCGAATCGGACCCTCCGTTCGCGATAAGGGCCCGTCCAAAGTTGAGAGATTTTCCCTCTTGTTGTTTTTGCGTATTTCAAAGCGCCATTGGCGTTGACGCTCTGGGCACAAGGCGTTGCTCGATCGAGGTGCGCTTTTTCTAAAAACTTTCCGAGACTTTGGGCAATCGAACGAGGCCAAGATCGCCTCTGTGGCTCTTTTATTTGAGCAGCAGTCGCGTTCGGAAATCCAGTTCGCACAATTTAGCGAGTTTTTCGACCCTGATCACTTAAACGGGAATAAGTCGAGAACGAACGGTCGTATCGAAGTGCGGTTGGCGCCGTTGGAAAGAGCGCGTTTTTCTGCATCAGATAGGACCCCTTTCTTGAAAAAAAAATTTTCGAAAAAAATCGAATTTTTTGTTTTTTCGATCGCGACGAGCGACACATAGGACGACGCGCATTTACACGGCGCGTCGACCTGCGCAAGAATTTTTCCGATCGGATCAATAGTTTTCGAGATATGTGCGATCAAACGTCTATCTTCTGAACGGGCGAGTTTGCGAGCAGGGCTCCGTTCCGCAGCCCGTAGCTCCGCCAAAAATCATCGGAGCCGCTCGATTTTGGACTCGTACGAAGCACAAAAGTCCAGGGCAGTTTTTAGTGAAAACGGCGCTCGAATCGGACCCTCCGTTCGCGATAAGGGCCCGTCCAAAGTTGAGAGATTTTCCCTCTTGTTGTTTTTGCGTATTTCAAAGCGCCATTGTCGTTGACGCTCTGGGCACAAGGCGTTGCTCGATCGAGGTGCGCTTTTTCTAAAAACTTTCCGAGACTTTGGGCAATCGAACGAGGCCAAGATCGCCTCTATGGCTCTTTTATTTGAGCAGCAGTCGCGTTCGGAAATCCAGTTCGCACAATTTAGCGAGTTTTTCGACCCTGATCACTTAAACGGGAATAAGTCGAGAACGAACGGTCGTATCGAAGTGCCGTTGGCGCCGTTGGAAAGAGCGCGTTTTTCTGCATCAGATAGGACCCCTTTCTTGAAAAAAAATTTTCGAAAAAAATCGAATTTTTTGTTTTTTTGATCGCGACGAGCGACACATAGGACGACGCGCAATTACACGGCGCGTCGACCAGCGCAAGAATTTTTCCGATCGGATCAATAGTTTTCGAGATATGTGCGATCAAACGTCTATCTTCTGAACGGGCGAGTTTGCGAGCAGGGCTCCGTTCCGCAGCCCGTAGCTCCGCCAAAAATCATCGGAGCCGCTCGATTTTGGACTCGTACGAAGCACAAAAGTCCAAGGCAGTTTTTAGTGAAAACGGCGCTTGAATCGGACCCTCCGTTCGCGACAAGGGCCCGTCCAAAGTTGAGAGATTTTCCCTCTTGTTGTTTTTGCGTTTTTCAAAGCGCAATTGTCGTTGACGCTCTGGGCACAAGGCGTTGCTCGATCGAGGTGCGCTTTTTCAAAAAACTTTCCGAGACTTTGGGCAATCGAACGAGGCCAAGATCGCCTCTGTGGCTCTTTTATTTGAGCAGCAGTCGCGTTCGGAAATCCAGTTCGCACAATTTAGGTAGTTTTTCGACCCTGATCACTTAAACGGGAATAAGTCGAGAACGAACGGTCGTATCGAAGTGCGGTTGGCGCCGTTGGAAAGAGCGCGTTTTTCTGCATCAGATAGGACCCCTTTCTTGAAAAAAAAATTTTCGAAAAAAATCGAATTTTTTGTTTTTTCGATCGCGACGAGCGACACATAGGACGACGCGCATTTACACGGCGCGTCGACCTGCGCAAGAATTTTTCCGATCGGATCAATAGTTTTCGAGATATGTGCGATCAAACGTCTATCTTCTGAACGGGCGAGTTTGCGAGCAGGGCTCCGTTCCGCAGCCCGTAGCTCCGCCAAAAATCATCGGAGCCGCTCGATTTTGGACTCGTACGAAGCACAAAAGTCCAGGGCAGTTTTTAGTGAAAACGGCGCTCGAATCGGACCCTCCGTTCGCGATAAGGGCCCGTCCAAAGTTGAGAGATTTTCCCTCTTGTTGTTTTTGCGTATTTCAAAGCGCCATTGTCGTTGACGCTCTGGGCACAAGGCGTTGCTCGATCGAGGTGCGCTTTTTCTAAAAACTTTCCGAGACTTTGGGCAATCGAACGAGGCCAAGATCGCCTCTGTGGCTCTTTTATTTGAGCAGCAGTCGCGTTCGGAAATCCAGTTCGCACAATTTAGCGAGTTTTTCGACCCTGATCACTTAAACGGGAATAAGTCGAGAACGAACGGTCGTATCGAAGTGCGGTTGGCGCCGTTGGAAAGAGCGCGTTTTTCTGCATCAGATAGGACCCCTTTCTTGAAAAAAATTTTTCGAAAAAAATCGAATTTTTTGTTTTTTCGATCGCGACGAGCGACACATAGGACGACGCGCATTTACACGGCGCGTCGACCTGCGCAAGAATTTTTCCGATCGGATCAATAGTTTTCGAGATATGTGCGATCAAACGTCTATCTTCTGAACGGGCGAGTTTGCGAGCAGGGCTCCGTTCCGCAGCCCGTAGCTCCGCCAAAAATCATCGGAGCCGCTCGATTTTGGACTCGTACGAAGCACAAAAGTCCAGGGCAGTTTTTAGTGAAAACGGCGCTCGAATCGGACCCTCCGTTCGCGATAAGGGCCCGTCCAAAGTTGAGAGATTTTCCCTCTTGTTGTTTTTGCGTATTTCAAAGCGCCATTGGCGTTGACGCTCTGGGCACAAGGCGTTGCTCGATCGAGGTGCGCTTTTTCTAAAAACTTTCCGAGACTTTGGGCAATCGAACGAGGCCAAGATCGCCTCTGTGGCTCTTTTATTTGAGCAGCAGTCGCGTTCGGAAATCCAGTTCGCACAATTTAGCGAGTTTTTCGACCCTGATCACTTAAACGGGAATAAGTCGAGAACGAACGGTCGTATCGAAGTGCGGTTGGCGCCGTTGGAAAGAGCGCGTTTTTCTGCATCAGATAGGACCCCTTTCTTGAAAAAAAATTTTCGAAAAAAATCGAATTTTTTGTTTTTTCGATCGCGACGAGCGACACATAGGACGACGCGCATTTACACGGCGCGTCGACCTGCGCAAGAATTTTTCCGATCGGATCAATAGTTTTCGAGATATGTGCGATCAAACGTCTATCTTCTGAACGGGCGAGTTTGCGAGCAGGGCTCCGTTCCGCAGCCCGTAGCTCCGCCAAAAATCATCGGAGCCGCTCGATTTTGGACTCGTACGAAGCACAAAAGTCCAGGGCAGTTTTTAGTGAAAACGGCGCTCGAATCGGACCCTCCGTTCGCGATAAGGGCCCGTCCAAAGTTGAGAGATTTTCCCTCTTGTTGTTTTTGCGTATTTCAAAGCGCCATTGTCGTTGACGCTCTGGGCACAAGGCGTTGCTCGATCGAGGTGCGCTTTTTCTAAAAACTTTCCGAGACTTTGGGCAATCGAACGAGGCCAAGATCGCCTCTGTGGCTCTTTTATTTGAGCAGCAGTCGCGTTCGGAAATCCAGTTCGCACAATTTAGCGAGTTTTTCGACCCTGATCACTTAAACGGGAATAAGTCGAGAACGAACGGTCGTATCGAAGTGCGGTTGGCGCCGTTGGAAAGAGCGCGTTTTTCTGCATCAGATAGGACCCCTTTCTTGAAAAAAATTTTTCGAAAAAAATCGAATTTTTTGTTTTTTCGATCGCGACGAGCGACACATAGGACGACGCGCATTTACACGGCGCGTCGACCTGCGCAAGAATTTTTCCGATCGGATCAATAGTTTTCGAGATATGTGCGATCAAACGTCTATCTTCTGAACGGGCGAGTTTGCGAGCAGGGCTCCGTTCCGCAGCCCGTAGCTCCGCCAAAAATCATCGGAGCCGCTCGATTTTGGACTCGTACGAAGCACAAAAGTCCAGGGCAGTTTTTAGTGAAAACGGCGCTCGAATCGGACCCTCCGTTCGCGATAAGGGCCCGTCCAAAGTTGAGAGATTTTCCCTCTTGTTGTTTTTGCGTATTTCAAAGCGCCATTGTTGTTGACGCTCTGGGCACAAGGCGTTGCTCGATCGAGGTGCGCTTTTTCTAAAAACTTTCCGAGACTTTGGGCAATCGAACGAGGCCAAGATCGCCTCTGTGGCTCTTTTATTTGAGCAGCAGTCGCGTTCGGAAATCCAGTTCGCACAATTTAGCGAGTTTTTCGACCCTGATCACTTAAACGGGAATAAGTCGAGAACGAACGGTCGTATCGAAGTGCGGTTGGCGCCGTTGGAAAGAGCGCGTTTTTCTGCATCAGATAGGACCCCTTTCTTGAAAAAAATTTTTCGAAAAAAATCGAATTTTTTGTTTTTTCGATCGCGACGAGCGACACATAGGACGACGCGCATTTACACGGCGCGTCGACCTGCGCAAGAATTTTTCCGATCGGATCAATAGTTTTCGAGATATGTGCGATCAAACGTCTATCTTCTGAACGGGCGAGTTTGCGAGCAGGGCTCCGTTCCGCAGCCCGTAGCTCCGCCAAAAATCATCGGAGCCGCTCGATTTTGGACTCGTACGAAGCACAAAAGTCCAGGGCAGTTTTTAGTGAAAACGGCGCTCGAATCGGACCCTCCGTTCGCGATAAGGGCCCGTCCAAAGTTGAGAGATTTTCCCTCTTGTTGTTTTTGCGTATTTCAAAGCGCCATTGTTGTTGACGCTCTGGGCACAAGGCGTTGCTCGATCGAGGTGCGCTTTTTCTAAAAACTTTCCGAGACTTTGGGCAATCGAACGAGGCCAAGATCGCCTCTGTGGCTCTTTTATTTGAGCAGCAGTCGCGTTCGGAAATCCAGTTCGCACAATTTAGCGAGTTTTTCGACCCTGATCACTTAAACGGGAATAAGTCGAGAACGAACGGTCGTATCGAAGTGCGGTTGGCGCCGTTGGAAAGAGCGCGTTTTTCTGCATCAGATAGGACCCCTTTCTTGAAAAAAAATTTTCGAAAAAAATCGAATTTTTTGTTTTTTTTTGATCGCGACGAGCGACACATAGGACGACGCGCAATTACACGGCGCGTCGACCTGCGCAAGAATTTTTCCGATCGGATCAATAGTTTTCGAGATATGTGCGATCAAACGTCTATCTTCTGAACGGGCGAGTTTGCGAGCAGGGCTCCGTTCCGCAGCCCGTAGCTCCGCCAAAAATCATCGGAGCCGCTCGATTTTCGACTCGTACGAAGCACAAAAGTCCAGGGCAGTTTTTAGTGAAAACGGCGCTCGAATCGGACCCTCCGTTCGCGACAAGGGCCCGTCCAAAGTTGAGAGATTTTCCCTCTTGTTGTTTTTGCGTTTTTCAAAGCGCAATTGTCGTTGACGCTCTGGGCACAAGGCGTTGCTCGATCGAGGTGCGCTTTTTCTAAAAACTTTCCGAGACTTTGGGCAATCGAACGAGGCCAAGATCGCCTCTGTGGCTCTTTTATTTGAGCAGCAGTCGCGTTCGGAAATCCAGTTCGCACAATTTAGCGAGTTTTTCGACCCTGATCACTTAAACGGGAATAAGTCGAGAACGAACGGTCGTATCGAAGTGCGGTTGGCGCCGTTGGAAAGAGCGCGTTTTTCTGCATCAGATAGGACCCCTTTCTTGAAAAAAAATTTTCGAAAAAAATCGAATTTTTTGTTTTTTCGATCGCGACGAGCGACACATAGGACGACGCGCATTTACACGGCGCGTCGACCTGCGCAAGAATTTTTCCGATCGGATCAATAGTTTTCGAGATATGTGCGATCAAACGTCTATCTTCTGAACGGGCGAGTTTGCGAGCAGGGCTCCGTTCCGCAGCCCGTAGCTCCGCCAAAAATCATCGGAGCCGCTCGATTTTGGACTCGTACGAAGCACAAAAGTCCAGGGCAGTTTTTAGTGAAAACGGCGCTCGAATCGGACCCTCCGTTCGCGATAAGGGCCCGTCCAAAGTTGAGAGATTTTCCCTCTTGTTGTTTTTGCGTATTTCAAAGCGCCATTGTCGTTGACGCTCTGGGCACAAGGCGTTGCTCGATCGAGGTGCGCTTTTTCTAAAAACTTTCCGAGACTTTGGGCAATCGAACGAGGCCAAGATCGCCTCTGTGGCTCTTTTATTTGAGCAGCAGTCGCGTTCGGAAATCCAGTTCGCACAATTTAGCGAGTTTTTCGACCCTGATCACTTAAACGGGAATAAGTCGAGAACGAACGGTCGTATCGAAGTGCGGTTGGCGCCGTTGGAAAGAGCGCGTTTTTCTGCATCAGATAGGACCCCTTTCTTGAAAAAAATTTTTCGAAAAAAATCGAATTTTTTGTTTTTTCGATCGCGACGAGCGACACATAGGACGACGCGCATTTACACGGCGCGTCGACCTGCGCAAGAATTTTTCCGATCGGATCAATAGTTTTCGAGATATGTGCGATCAAACGTCTATCTTCTGAACGGGCGAGTTTGCGAGCAGGGCTCCGTTCCGCAGCCCGTAGCTCCGCCAAAAATCATCGGAGCCGCTCGATTTTGGACTCGTACGAAGCACAAAAGTCCAGGGCAGTTTTTAGTGAAAACGGCGCTCGAATCGGACCCTCCGTTCGCGATAAGGGCCCGTCCAAAGTTGAGAGATTTTCCCTCTTGTTGTTTTTGCGTATTTCAAAGCGCCATTGTCGTTGACGCTCTGGGCACAAGGCGTTGCTCGATCGAGGTGCGCTTTTTCTAAAAACTTTCCGAGACTTTGGGCAATCGAACGAGGCCAAGATCGCCTCTGTGGCTCTTTTATTTGAGCAGCAGTCGCGTTCGGAAATCCAGTTCGCACAATTTAGCGAGTTTTTCGACCCTGATCACTTAAACGGGAATAAGTCGAGAACGAACGGTCGTATCGAAGTGCGGTTGGCGCCGTTGGAAAGAGCGCGTTTTTCTGCATCAGATAGGACCCCTTTCTTGAAAAAAATTTTTCGAAAAAAATCGAATTTTTTGTTTTTTCGATCGCGACGAGCGACACATAGGACGACGCGCATTTACACGGCGCGTCGACCTGCGCAAGAATTTTTCCGATCGGATCAATAGTTTTCGAGATATGTGCGATCAAACGTCTATCTTCTGAACGGGCGAGTTTGCGAGCAGGGCTCCGTTCCGCAGCCCGTAGCTCCGCCAAAAATCATCGGAGCCGCTCGATTTTGGACTCGTACGAAGCACAAAAGTCCAGGGCAGTTTTTAGTGAAAACGGCGCTCGAATCGGACCCTCCGTTCGCGATAAGGGCCCGTCCAAAGTTGAGAGATTTTCCCTCTTGTTGTTTTTGCGTATTTCAAAGCGCCATTGTTGTTGACGCTCTGGGCACAAGGCGTTGCTCGATCGAGGTGCGCTTTTTCTAAAAACTTTCCGAGACTTTGGGCAATCGAACGAGGCCAAGATCGCCTCTGTGGCTCTTTTATTTGAGCAGCAGTCGCGTTCGGAAATCCAGTTCGCACAATTTAGCGAGTTTTTCGACCCTGATCACTTAAACGGGAATAAGTCGAGAACGAACGGTCGTATCGAAGTGCGGTTGGCGCCGTTGGAAAGAGCGCGTTTTTCTGCATCAGATAGGTCCCCTTTCTTGAAAAAAAAATTTTCGAAAAAAATCGAATTTTTTGTTTTTTCGATCGCGACGAGCGACACATAGGACGACGCGCATTTACACGGCGCGTCGACCTGCGCAAGAATTTTTCCGATCGGATCAATAGTTTTCGAGATATGTGCGATCAAACGTCTATCTTCTGAACGGGCGAGTTTGCGAGCAGGGCTCCGTTCCGCAGCCCGTAGCTCCGCCAAAAATCATCGGAGCCGCTCGATTTTGGACTCGTACGAAGCACAAAAGTCCAGGGCAGTTTTTAGTGAAAACGGCGCTCGAATCGGACCCTCCGTTCGCGATAAGGGCCCGTCCAAAGTTGAGAGATTTTCCCTCTTGTTGTTTTTGCGTATTTCAAAGCGCCATTGTCGTTGACGCTCTGGGCACAAGGCGTTGCTCGATCGAGGTGCGCTTTTTCTAAAAACTTTCCGAGACTTTGGGCAATCGAACGAGGCCAAGATCGCCTCTGTGGCTCTTTTATTTGAGCAGCAGTCGCGTTCGGAAATCCAGTTCGCACAATTTAGCGAGTTTTTCGACCCTGATCACTTAAACGGGAATAAGTCGAGAACGAACGGTCGTATCGAAGTGCGGTTGGCGCCGTTGGAAAGAGCGCGTTTTTCTGCATCAGATAGGACCCCTTTCTTGAAAAAAAAATTTTCGAAAAAAATCGAATTTTTTGTTTTTTCGATCGCGACGAGCGACACATAGGACGACGCGCATTTACACGGCGCGTCGACCTGCGCAAGAATTTTTCCGATCGGATCAATAGTTTTCGAGATATGTGCGATCAAACGTCTATCTTCTGAACGGGCGAGTTTGCGAGCAGGGCTCCGTTCCGCAGCCCGTAGCTCCGCCAAAAATCATCGGAGCCGCTCGATTTTGGACTCGTACGAAGCACAAAAGTCCAGGGCAGTTTTTAGTGAAAACGGCGCTCGAATCGGACCCTCCGTTCGCGATAAGGGCCCGTCCAAAGTTGAGAGATTTTCCCTCTTGTTGTTTTTGCGTATTTCAAAGCGCCATTGTCGTTGACGCTCTGGGCACAAGGCGTTGCTCGATCGAGGTGCGCTTTTTCTAAAAACTTTCCGAGACTTTGGGCAATCGAACGAGGCCAAGATCGCCTCTGTGGCTCTTTTATTTGAGCAGCAGTCGCGTTCGGAAATCCAGTTCGCACAATTTAGCGAGTTTTTCGACCCTGATCACTTAAACGGGAATAAGTCGAGAACGAACGGTCGTATCGAAGTGCGGTTGGCGCCGTTGGAAAGAGCGCGTTTTTCTGCATCAGATAGGACCCCTTTCTTGAAAAAAAAATTTTCGAAAAAAATCGAATTTTTTGTTTTTTCGATCGCGACGAGCGACACATAGGACGACGCGCATTTACACGGCGCGTCGACCTGCGCAAGAATTTTTCCGATCGGATCAATAGTTTTCGAGATATGTGCGATCAAACGTCTATCTTCTGAACGGGCGAGTTTGCGAGCAGGGCTCCGTTCCGCAGCCCGTAGCTCCGCCAAAAATCATCGGAGCCGCTCGATTTTGGACTCGTACGAAGCACAAAAGTCCAGGGCAGTTTTTAGTGAAAACGGCGCTCGAATCGGACCCTCCGTTCGCGATAAGGGCCCGTCCAAAGTTGAGAGATTTTCCCTCTTGTTGTTTTTGCGTATTTCAAAGCGCCATTGTCGTTGACGCTCTGGGCACAAGGCGTTGCTCGATCGAGGTGCGCTTTTTCTAAAAACTTTCCGAGACTTTGGGCAATCGAACGAGGCCAAGATCGCCTCTGTGGCTCTTTTATTTGAGCAGCAGTCGCGTTCGGAAATCCAGTTCGCACAATTTAGCGAGTTTTTCGACCCTGATCACTTAAACGGGAATAAGTCGAGAACGAACGGTCGTATCGAAGTGCGGTTGGCGCCGTTGGAAAGAGCGCGTTTTTCTGCATCAGATAGGACCCCTTTCTTGAAAAAAAAATTTTCGAAAAAAATCGAATTTTTTGTTTTTTCGATCGCGACGAGCGACACATAGGACGACGCGCATTTACACGGCGCGTCGACCTGCGCAAGAATTTTTCCGATCGGATCAATAGTTTTCGAGATATGTGCGATCAAACGTCTATCTTCTGAACGGGCGAGTTTGCGAGCAGGGCTCCGTTCCGCAGCCCGTAGCTCCGCCAAAAATCATCGGAGCCGCTCGATTTTGGACTCGTACGAAGCACAAAAGTCCAGGGCAGTTTTTAGTGAAAACGGCGCTCGAATCGGACCCTCCGTTCGCGATAAGGGCCCGTCCAAAGTTGAGAGATTTTCCCTCTTGTTGTTTTTGCGTATTTCAAAGCGCCATTGTCGTTGACGCTCTGGGCACAAGGCGTTGCTCGATCGAGGTGCGCTTTTTCTAAAAACTTTCCGAGACTTTGGGCAATCGAACGAGGCCAAGATCGCCTCTGTGGCTCTTTTATTTGAGCAGCAGTCGCGTTCGGAAATCCAGTTCGCACAATTTAGCGAGTTTTTCGACCCTGATCACTTAAACGGGAATAAGTCGAGAACGAACGGTCGTATCGAAGTGCGGTTGGCGCCGTTGGAAAGAGCGCGTTTTTCTGCATCAGATAGGACCCCTTTCTTGAAAAAAAAATTTTCGAAAAAAATCGAATTTTTTGTTTTTTCGATCGCGACGAGCGACACATAGGACGACGCGCATTTACACGGCGCGTCGACCTGCGCAAGAATTTTTCCGATCGGATCAATAGTTTTCGAGATATGTGCGATCAAACGTCTATCTTCTGAACGGGCGAGTTTGCGAGCAGGGCTCCGTTCCGCAGCCCGTAGCTCCGCCAAAAATCATCGGAGCCGCTCGATTTTGGACTCGTACGAAGCACAAAAGTCCAGGGCAGTTTTTAGTGAAAACGGCGCTCGAATCGGACCCTCCGTTCGCGATAAGGGCCCGTCCAAAGTTGAGAGATTTTCCCTCTTGTTGTTTTTGCGTATTTCAAAGCGCCATTGTCGTTGACGCTCTGGGCACAAGGCGTTGCTCGATCGAGGTGCGCTTTTTCTAAAAACTTTCCGAGACTTTGGGCAATCGAACGAGGCCAAGATCGCCTCTGTGGCTCTTTTATTTGAGCAGCAGTCGCGTTCGGAAATCCAGTTCGCACAATTTAGCGAGTTTTTCGACCCTGATCACTTAAACGGGAATAAGTCGAGAACGAACGGTCGTATCGAAGTGCGGTTGGCGCCGTTGGAAAGAGCGCGTTTTTCTGCATCAGATAGGACCCCTTTCTTGAAAAAAATTTTTCGAAAAAAATCGAATTTTTTGTTTTTTCGATCGCGACGAGCGACACATAGGACGACGCGCATTTACACGGCGCGTCGACCTGCGCAAGAATTTTTCCGATCGGATCAATAGTTTTCGAGATATGTGCGATCAAACGTCTATCTTCTGAACGGGCGAGTTTGCGAGCAGGGCTCCGTTCCGCAGCCCGTAGCTCCGCCAAAAATCATCGGAGCCGCTCGATTTTGGACTCGTACGAAGCACAAAAGTCCAGGGCAGTTTTTAGTGAAAACGGCGCTCGAATCGGACCCTCCGTTCGCGATAAGGGCCCGTCCAAAGTTGAGAGATTTTCCCTCTTGTTGTTTTTGCGTATTTCAAAGCGCCATTGTTGTTGACGCTCTGGGCACAAGGCGTTGCTCGATCGAGGTGCGCTTTTTCTAAAAACTTTCCGAGACTTTGGGCAATCGAACGAGGCCAAGATCGCCTCTGTGGCTCTTTTATTTGAGCAGCAGTCGCGTTCGGAAATCCAGTTCGCACAATTTAGCGAGTTTTTCGACCCTGATCACTTAAACGGGAATAAGTCGAGAACGAACGGTCGTATCGAAGTGCGGTTGGCGCCGTTGGAAAGAGCGCGTTTTTCTGCATCAGATAGGACCCCTTTCTTGAAAAAAAATTTTCGAAAAAAATCGAATTTTTTGTTTTTTTTTGATCGCGACGAGCGACACATAGGACGACGCGCAATTACACGGCGCGTCGACCTGCGCAAGAATTTTTCCGATCGGATCAATAGTTTTCGAGATATGTGCGATCAAACGTCTATCTTCTGAACGGGCGAGTTTGCGAGCAGGGCTCCGTTCCGCAGCCCGTAGCTCCGCCAAAAATCATCGGAGCCGCTCGATTTTCGACTCGTACGAAGCACAAAAGTCCAGGGCAGTTTTTAGTGAAAACGGCGCTCGAATCGGACCCTCCGTTCGCGACAAGGGCCCGTCCAAAGTTGAGAGATTTTCCCTCTTGTTGTTTTTGCGTTTTTCAAAGCGCAATTGTCGTTGACGCTCTGGGCACAAGGCGTTGCTCGATCGAGGTGCGCTTTTTCTAAAAACTTTCCGAGACTTTGGGCAATCGAACGAGGCCAAGATCGCCTCTGTGGCTCTTTTATTTGAGCAGCAGTCGCGTTCGGAAATCCAGTTCGCACAATTTAGCGAGTTTTTCGACCCTGATCACTTAAACGGGAATAAGTCGAGAACGAACGGTCGTATCGAAGTGCGGTTGGCGCCGTTGGAAAGAGCGCGTTTTTCTGCATCAGATAGGACCCCTTTCTTGAAAAAAAATTTTCGAAAAAAATCGAATTTTTTGTTTTTTCGATCGCGACGAGCGACACATAGGACGACGCGCATTTACACGGCGCGTCGACCTGCGCAAGAATTTTTCCGATCGGATCAATAGTTTTCGAGATATGTGCGATCAAACGTCTATCTTCTGAACGGGCGAGTTTGCGAGCAGGGCTCCGTTCCGCAGCCCGTAGCTCCGCCAAAAATCATCGGAGCCGCTCGATTTTGGACTCGTAGGAAGCACAAAAGTCCAGGGCAGTTTTTAGTGAAAACGGCGCTCGAATCGGACCCTCCGTTCGCGATAAGGGCCCGTCCAAAGTTGAGATATTTTCCCTCTTGTTGTTTTTGCGTTTTTCAAAGCGCAATTGTCGTTGACGCTCTGGGCACAAGGCGTTGCTCGATCGAGGTGCGCTTTTTCTAAAAACTTTCCGAGACTTTGGGCAATCGAACGAGGCCAAGATCGCCTCTGTGGCTCTTTTATTTGAGCAGCAGTCGCGTTCGGAAATCCAGTTCGCACAATTTAGCGAGTTTTTCGACCCTGATCACTTAAACGGGAATAAGTCGAGAACGAACGGTCGTATCGAAGTGCGGTTGGCGCCGTTGGAAAGAGCGCGTTTTTCTGCATCAGATAGGACCCCTTTCTTGAAAAAAATTTTTCGAAAAAAATCGAATTTTTTGTTTTTTCGATCGCGACGAGCGACACATAGGACGACGCGCATTTACACGGCGCGTCGACCTGCGCAAGAATTTTTCCGATCGGATCAATAGTTTTCGAGATATGTGCGATCAAACGTCTATCTTCTGAACGGGCGAGTTTGCGAGCAGGGCTCCGTTCCGCAGCCCGTAGCTCCGCCAAAAATCATCGGAGCCGCTCGATTTTGGACTCGTACGAAGCACAAAAGTCCAGGGCAGTTTTTAGTGAAAACGGCGCTCGAATCGGACCCTCCGTTCGCGATAAGGGCCCGTCCAAAGTTGAGAGATTTTCCCTCTTGTTGTTTTTGCGTATTTCAAAGCGCCATTGTCGTTGACGCTCTGGGCACAAGGCGTTGCTCGATCGAGGTGCGCTTTTTCTAAAAACTTTCCGAGACTTTGGGCAATCGAACGAGGCCAAGATCGCCTCTGTGGCTCTTTTATTTGAGCAGCAGTCGCGTTCGGAAATCCAGTTCGCACAATTTAGCGAGTTTTTCGACCCTGATCACTTAAACGGGAATAAGTCGAGAACGAACGGTCGTATCGAAGTGCGGTTGGCGCCGTTGGAAAGAGCGCGTTTTTCTGCATCAGATAGGACCCCTTTCTTGAAAAAAAAATTTTCGAAAAAAATCGAATTTTTTGTTTTTTCGATCGCGACGAGCGACACATAGGACGACGCGCATTTACACGGCGCGTCGACCTGCGCAAGAATTTTTCCGATCGGATCAATAGTTTTCGAGATATGTGCGATCAAACGTCTATCTTCTGAACGGGCGAGTTTGCGAGCAGGGCTCCGTTCCGCAGCCCGTAGCTCCGCCAAAAATCATCGGAGCCGCTCGATTTTGGACTCGTACGAAGCACAAAAGTCCAGGGCAGTTTTTAGTGAAAACGGCGCTCGAATCGGACCCTCCGTTCGCGATAAGGGCCCGTCCAAAGTTGAGAGATTTTCCCTCTTGTTGTTTTTGCGTATTTCAAAGCGCCATTGTCGTTGACGCTCTGGGCACAAGGCGTTGCTCGATCGAGGTGCGCTTTTTCTAAAAACTTTCCGAGACTTTGGGCAATCGAACGAGGCCAAGATCGCCTCTGTGGCTCTTTTATTTGAGCAGCAGTCGCGTTCGGAAATCCAGTTCGCACAATTTAGCGAGTTTTTCGACCCTGATCACTTAAACGGGAATAAGTCGAGAACGAACGGTCGTATCGAAGTGCGGTTGGCGCCGTTGGAAAGAGCGCGTTTTTCTGCATCAGATAGGACCCCTTTCTTGAAAAAAAAATTTTCGAAAAAAATCGAATTTTTTGTTTTTTCGATCGCGACGAGCGACACATAGGACGACGCGCATTTACACGGCGCGTCGACCTGCGCAAGAATTTTTCCGATCGGATCAATAGTTTTCGAGATATGTGCGATCAAACGTCTATCTTCTGAACGGGCGAGTTTGCGAGCAGGGCTCCGTTCCGCAGCCCGTAGCTCCGCCAAAAATCATCGGAGCCGCTCGATTTTGGACTCGTACGAAGCACAAAAGTCCAGGGCAGTTTTTAGTGAAAACGGCGCTCGAATCGGACCCTCCGTTCGCGATAAGGGCCCGTCCAAAGTTGAGAGATTTTCCCTCTTGTTGTTTTTGCGTATTTCAAAGCGCCATTGTCGTTGACGCTCTGGGCACAAGGCGTTGCTCGATCGAGGTGCGCTTTTTCTAAAAACTTTCCGAGACTTTGGGCAATCGAACGAGGCCAAGATCGCCTCTGTGGCTCTTTTATTTGAGCAGCAGTCGCGTTCGGAAATCCAGTTCGCACAATTTAGCGAGTTTTTCGACCCTGATCACTTAAACGGGAATAAGTCGAGAACGAACGGTCGTATCGAAGTGCGGTTGGCGCCGTTGGAAAGAGCGCGTTTTTCTGCATCAGATAGGACCCCTTTCTTGAAAAAAAAATTTTCGAAAAAAATCGAATTTTTTGTTTTTTCGATCGCGACGAGCGACACATAGGACGACGCGCATTTACACGGCGCGTCGACCTGCGCAAGAATTTTTCCGATCGGATCAATAGTTTTCGAGATATGTGCGATCAAACGTCTATCTTCTGAACGGGCGAGTTTGCGAGCAGGGCTCCGTTCCGCAGCCCGTAGCTCCGCCAAAAATCATCGGAGCCGCTCGATTTTGGACTCGTACGAAGCACAAAAGTCCAGGGCAGTTTTTAGTGAAAACGGCGCTCGAATCGGACCCTCCGTTCGCGATAAGGGCCCGTCCAAAGTTGAGAGATTTTCCCTCTTGTTGTTTTTGCGTATTTCAAAGCGCCATTGTCGTTGACGCTCTGGGCACAAGGCGTTGCTCGATCGAGGTGCGCTTTTTCTAAAAACTTTCCGAGACTTTGGGCAATCGAACGAGGCCAAGATCGCCTCTGTGGCTCTTTTATTTGAGCAGCAGTCGCGTTCGGAAATCCAGTTCGCACAATTTAGCGAGTTTTTCGACCCTGATCACTTAAACGGGAATAAGTCGAGAACGAACGGTCGTATCGAAGTGCGGTTGGCGCCGTTGGAAAGAGCGCGTTTTTCTGCATCAGATAGGACCCCTTTCTTGAAAAAAAAATTTCGAAAAAAATCGAATTTTTTGTTTTTTCGATCGCGACGAGCGACACATAGGACGACGCGCATTTACACGGCGCGTCGACCTGCGCAAGAATTTTTCCGATCGGATCAATAGTTTTCGAGATATGTGCGATCAAACGTCTATCTTCTGAACGGGCGAGTTTGCGAGCAGGGCTCCGTTCCGCAGCCCGTAGCTCCGCCAAAAATCATCGGAGCCGCTCGATTTTGGACTCGTACGAAGCACAAAAGTCCAGGGCAGTTTTTAGTGAAAACGGCGCTCGAATCGGACCCTCCGTTCGCGATAAGGGCCCGTCCAAAGTTGAGAGATTTTCCCTCTTGTTGTTTTTGCGTATTTCAAAGCGCCATTGTCGTTGACGCTCTGGGCACAAGGCGTTGCTCGATCGAGGTGCGCTTTTTCTAAAAACTTTCCGAGACTTTGGGCAATCGAACGAGGCCAAGATCGCCTCTGTGGCTCTTTTATTTGAGCAGCAGTCGCGTTCGGAAATCCAGTTCGCACAATTTAGCGAGTTTTTCGACCCTGATCACTTAAACGGGAATAAGTCGAGAACGAACGGTCGTATCGAAGTGCGGTTGGCGCCGTTGGAAAGAGCGCGTTTTTCTGCATCAGATAGGACCCCTTTCTTGAAAAAAAAATTTCGAAAAAAATCGAATTTTTTGTTTTTTCGATCGCGACGAGCGACACATAGGACGACGCGCATTTACACGGCGCGTCGACCTGCGCAAGAATTTTTCCGATCGGATCAATAGTTTTCGAGATATGTGCGATCAAACGTCTATCTTCTGAACGGGCGAGTTTGCGAGCAGGGCTCCGTTCCGCAGCCCGTAGCTCCGCCAAAAATCATCGGAGCCGCTCGATTTTGGACTCGTACGAAGCACAAAAGTCCAGGGCAGTTTTTAGTGAAAACGGCGCTCGAATCGGACCCTCCGTTCGCGATAAGGGCCCGTCCAAAGTTGAGAGATTTTCCCTCTTGTTGTTTTTGCGTATTTCAAAGCGCCATTGTCGTTGACGCTCTGGGCACAAGGCGTTGCTCGATCGAGGTGCGCTTTTTCTAAAAACTTTCCGAGACTTTGGGCAATCGAACGAGGCCAAGATCGCCTCTGTGGCTCTTTTATTTGAGCAGCAGTCGCGTTCGGAAATCCAGTTCGCACAATTTAGCGAGTTTTTCGACCCTGATCACTTAAACGGGAATAAGTCGAGAACGAACGGTCGTATCGAAGTGCGGTTGGCGCCGTTGGAAAGAGCGCGTTTTTCTGCATCAGATAGGACCCCTTTCTTGAAAAAAAAATTTCGAAAAAAATCGAATTTTTTGTTTTTTCGATCGCGACGAGCGACACATAGGACGACGCGCATTTACACGGCGCGTCGACCTGCGCAAGAATTTTTCCGATCGGATCAATAGTTTTCGAGATATGTGCGATCAAACGTCTATCTTCTGAACGGGCGAGTTTGCGAGCAGGGCTCCGTTCCGCAGCCCGTAGCTCCGCCAAAAATCATCGGAGCCGCTCGATTTTGGACTCGTACGAAGCACAAAAGTCCAGGGCAGTTTTTAGTGAAAACGGCGCTCGAATCGGACCCTCCGTTCGCGATAAGGGCCCGTCCAAAGTTGAGAGATTTTCCCTCTTGTTGTTTTTGCGTATTTCAAAGCGCCATTGTCGTTGACGCTCTGGGCACAAGGCGTTGCTCGATCGAGGTGCGCTTTTTCTAAAAACTTTCCGAGACTTTGGGCAATCGAACGAGGCCAAGATCGCCTCTGTGGCTCTTTTATTTGAGCAGCAGTCGCGTTCGGAAATCCAGTTCGCACAATTTAGCGAGTTTTTCGACCCTGATCACTTAAACGGGAATAAGTCGAGAACGAACGGTCGTATCGAAGTGCGGTTGGCGCCGTTGGAAAGAGCGCGTTTTTCTGCATCAGATAGGACCCCTTTCTTGAAAAAAAATTTTCGAAAAAAATCGAATTTTTTGTTTTTTCGATCGCGACGAGCGACACATAGGACGACGCGCATTTACACGGCGCGTCGACCTGCGCAAGAATTTTTCCGATCGGATCAATAGTTTTCGAGATATGTGCGATCAAACGTCTATCTTCTGAACGGGCGAGTTTGCGAGCAGGGCTCCGTTCCGCAGCCCGTAGCTCCGCCAAAAATCATCGGAGCCGCTCGATTTTGGACTCGTACGAAGCACAAAAGTCCAGGGCAGTTTTTAGTGAAAACGGCGCTCGAATCGGACCCTCCGTTCGCGATAAGGGCCCGTCCAAAGTTGAGAGATTTTCCCTCTTGTTGTTTTTGCGTATTTCAAAGCGCCATTGTCGTTGACGCTCTGGGCACAAGGCGTTGCTCGATCGAGGTGCGCTTTTTCTAAAAACTTTCCGAGACTTTGGGCAATCGAACGAGGCCAAGATCGCCTCTGTGGCTCTTTTATTTGAGCAGCAGTCGCGTTCGGAAATCCAGTTCGCACAATTTAGCGAGTTTTTCGACCCTGATCACTTAAACGGGAATAAGTCGAGAACGAACGGTCGTATCGAAGTGCGGTTGGCGCCGTTGGAAAGAGCGCGTTTTTCTGCATCAGATAGGACCCCTTTCTTGAAAAAAAAATTTTCGAAAAAAATCGAATTTTTTGTTTTTTCGATCGCGACGAGCGACACATAGGACGACGCGCATTTACACGGCGCGTCGACCTGCGCAAGAATTTTTCCGATCGGATCAATAGTTTTCGAGATATGTGCGATCAAACGTCTATCTTCTGAACGGGCGAGTTTGCGAGCAGGGCTCCGTTCCGCAGCCCGTAGCTCCGCCAAAAATCATCGGAGCCGCTCGATTTTGGACTCGTACGAAGCACAAAAGTCCAGGGCAGTTTTTAGTGAAAACGGCGCTCGAATCGGACCCTCCGTTCGCGATAAGGGCCCGTCCAAAGTTGAGAGATTTTCCCTCTTGTTGTTTTTGCGTATTTCAAAGCGCCATTGTCGTTGACGCTCTGGGCACAAGGCGTTGCTCGATCGAGGTGCGCTTTTTCTAAAAACTTTCCGAGACTTTGGGCAATCGAACGAGGCCAAGATCGCCTCTGTGGCTCTTTTATTTGAGCAGCAGTCGCGTTCGGAAATCCAGTTCGCACAATTTAGCGAGTTTTTCGACCCTGATCACTTAAACGGGAATAAGTCGAGAACGAACGGTCGTATCGAAGTGCGGTTGGCGCCGTTGGAAAGAGCGCGTTTTTCTGCATCAGATAGGACCCCTTTCTTGAAAAAAAAATTTTCGAAAAAAATCGAATTTTTTGTTTTTTCGATCGCGACGAGCGACACATAGGACGACGCGCATTTACACGGCGCGTCGACCTGCGCAAGAATTTTTCCGATCGGATCAATAGTTTTCGAGATATGTGCGATCAAACGTCTATCTTCTGAACGGGCGAGTTTGCGAGCAGGGCTCCGTTCCGCAGCCCGTAGCTCCGCCAAAAATCATCGGAGCCGCTCGATTTTGGACTCGTACGAAGCACAAAAGTCCAGGGCAGTTTTTAGTGAAAACGGCGCTCGAATCGGACCCTCCGTTCGCGATAAGGGCCCGTCCAAAGTTGAGAGATTTTCCCTCTTGTTGTTTTTGCGTATTTCAAAGCGCCATTGTCGTTGACGCTCTGGGCACAAGGCGTTGCTCGATCGAGGTGCGCTTTTTCTAAAAACTTTCCGAGACTTTGGGCAATCGAACGAGGCCAAGATCGCCTCTGTGGCTCTTTTATTTGAGCAGCAGTCGCGTTCGGAAATCCAGTTCGCACAATTTAGCGAGTTTTTCGACCCTGATCACTTAAACGGGAATAAGTCGAGAACGAACGGTCGTATCGAAGTGCGGTTGGCGCCGTTGGAAAGAGCGCGTTTTTCTGCATCAGATAGGACCCCTTTCTTGAAAAAAAAATTTTCGAAAAAAATCGAATTTTTTGTTTTTTCGATCGCGACGAGCGACACATAGGACGACGCGCATTTACACGGCGCGTCGACCTGCGCAAGAATTTTTCCGATCGGATCAATAGTTTTCGAGATATGTGCGATCAAACGTCTATCTTCTGAACGGGCGAGTTTGCGAGCAGGGCTCCGTTCCGCAGCCCGTAGCTCCGCCAAAAATCATCGGAGCCGCTCGATTTTGGACTCGTACGAAGCACAAAAGTCCAGGGCAGTTTTTAGTGAAAACGGCGCTCGAATCGGACCCTCCGTTCGCGATAAGGGCCCGTCCAAAGTTGAGAGATTTTCCCTCTTGTTGTTTTTGCGTATTTCAAAGCGCCATTGTCGTTGACGCTCTGGGCACAAGGCGTTGCTCGATCGAGGTGCGCTTTTTCTAAAAACTTTCCGAGACTTTGGGCAATCGAACGAGGCCAAGATCGCCTCTGTGGCTCTTTTATTTGAGCAGCAGTCGCGTTCGGAAATCCAGTTCGCACAATTTAGCGAGTTTTTCGACCCTGATCACTTAAACGGGAATAAGTCGAGAACGAACGGTCGTATCGAAGTGCGGTTGGCGCCGTTGGAAAGAGCGCGTTTTTCTGCATCAGATAGGACCCCTTTCTTGAAAAAAAAATTTCGAAAAAAATCGAATTTTTTGTTTTTTCGATCGCGACGAGCGACACATAGGACGACGCGCATTTACACGGCGCGTCGACCTGCGCAAGAATTTTTCCGATCGGATCAATAGTTTTCGAGATATGTGCGATCAAACGTCTATCTTCTGAACGGGCGAGTTTGCGAGCAGGGCTCCGTTCCGCAGCCCGTAGCTCCGCCAAAAATCATCGGAGCCGCTCGATTTTGGACTCGTACGAAGCACAAAAGTCCAGGGCAGTTTTTAGTGAAAACGGCGCTCGAATCGGACCCTCCGTTCGCGATAAGGGCCCGTCCAAAGTTGAGAGATTTTCCCTCTTGTTGTTTTTGCGTATTTCAAAGCGCCATTGTCGTTGACGCTCTGGGCACAAGGCGTTGCTCGATCGAGGTGCGCTTTTTCTAAAAACTTTCCGAGACTTTGGGCATTCGAACGAGGCCAAGATCGCCTCTGTGGCTCTTTTATTTGAGCAGCAGTCGCGTTCGGAAATCCAGTTCGCACAATTTAGCGAGTTTTTCGACCCTGATCACTTAAACGGGAATAAGTCGAGAACGAACGGTCGTATCGAAGTGCGGTTGGCGCCGTTGGAAAGAGCGCGTTTTTCTGCATCAGATAGGACCCCTTTCTTGAAAAAAAAATTTTCGAAAAAAATCGAATTTTTTGTTTTTTCGATCGCGACGAGCGACACATAGGACGACGCGCATTTACACGGCGCGTCGACCTGCGCAAGAATTTTTCCGATCGGATCAATAGTTTTCGAGATATGTGCGATCAAACGTCTATCTTCTGAACGGGCGAGTTTGCGAGCAGGGCTCCGTTCCGCAGCCCGTAGCTCCGCCAAAAATCATCGGAGCCGCTCGATTTTGGACTCGTACGAAGCACAAAAGTCCAGGGCAGTTTTTAGTGAAAACGGCGCTCGAATCGGACCCTCCGTTCGCGATAAGGGCCCGTCCAAAGTTGAGAGATTTTCCCTCTTGTTGTTTTTGCGTATTTCAAAGCGCCATTGTCGTTGACGCTCTGGGCACAAGGCGTTGCTCGATCGAGGTGCGCTTTTTCTAAAAACTTTCCGAGACTTTGGGCAATCGAACGAGGCCAAGATCGCCTCTGTGGCTCTTTTATTTGAGCAGCAGTCGCGTTCGGAAATCCAGTTCGCACAATTTAGCGAGTTTTTCGACCCTGATCACTTAAACGGGAATAAGTCGAGAACGAACGGTCGTATCGAAGTGCGGTTGGCGCCGTTGGAAAGAGCGCGTTTTTCTGCATCAGATAGGACCCCTTTCTTGAAAAAAAAATTTTCGAAAAAAATCGAATTTTTTGTTTTTTCGATCGCGACGAGCGACACATAGGACGACGCGCATTTACACGGCGCGTCGACCTGCGCAAGAATTTTTCCGATCGGATCAATAGTTTTCGAGATATGTGCGATCAAACGTCTATCTTCTGAACGGGCGAGTTTGCGAGCAGGGCTCCGTTCCGCAGCCCGTAGCTCCGCCAAAAATCATCGGAGCCGCTCGATTTTGGACTCGTACGAAGCACAAAAGTCCAGGGCAGTTTTTAGTGAAAACGGCGCTCGAATCGGACCCTCCGTTCGCGATAAGGGCCCGTCCAAAGTTGAGAGATTTTCCCTCTTGTTGTTTTTGCGTATTTCAAAGCGCCATTGTCGTTGACGCTCTGGGCACAAGGCGTTGCTCGATCGAGGTGCGCTTTTTCTAAAAACTTTCCGAGACTTTGGGCAATCGAACGAGGCCAAGATCGCCTCTGTGGCTCTTTTATTTGAGCAGCAGTCGCGTTCGGAAATCCAGTTCGCACAATTTAGCGAGTTTTTCGACCCTGATCACTTAAACGGGAATAAGTCGAGAACGAACGGTCGTATCGAAGTGCGGTTGGCGCCGTTGGAAAGAGCGCGTTTTTCTGCATCAGATAGGACCCCTTTCTTGAAAAAAAAATTTCGAAAAAAATCGAATTTTTTGTTTTTTCGATCGCGACGAGCGACACATAGGACGACGCGCATTTACACGGCGCGTCGACCTGCGCAAGAATTTTTCCGATCGGATCAATAGTTTTCGAGATATGTGCGATCAAACGTCTATCTTCTGAACGGGCGAGTTTGCGAGCAGGGCTCCGTTCCGCAGCCCGTAGCTCCGCCAAAAATCATCGGAGCCGCTCGATTTTGGACTCGTACGAAGCACAAAAGTCCAGGGCAGTTTTTAGTGAAAACGGCGCTCGAATCGGACCCTCCGTTCGCGATAAGGGCCCGTCCAAAGTTGAGAGATTTTCCCTCTTGTTGTTTTTGCGTATTTCAAAGCGCCATTGTCGTTGACGCTCTGGGCACAAGGCGTTGCTCGATCGAGGTGCGCTTTTTCTAAAAACTTTCCGAGACTTTGGGCAATCGAACGAGGCCAAGATCGCCTCTGTGGCTCTTTTATTTGAGCAGCAGTCGCGTTCGGAAATCCAGTTCGCACAATTTAGCGAGTTTTTCGACCCTGATCACTTAAACGGGAATAAGTCGAGAACGAACGGTCGTATCGAAGTGCGGTTGGCGCCGTTGGAAAGAGCGCGTTTTTCTGCATCAGATAGGACCCCTTTCTTGAAAAAAAAATTTCGAAAAAAATCGAATTTTTTGTTTTTTCGATCGCGACGAGCGACACATAGGACGACGCGCATTTACACGGCGCGTCGACCTGCGCAAGAATTTTTCCGATCGGATCAATAGTTTTCGAGATATGTGCGATCAAACGTCTATCTTCTGAACGGGCGAGTTTGCGAGCAGGGCTCCGTTCCGCAGCCCGTAGCTCCGCCAAAAATCATCGGAGCCGCTCGATTTTGGACTCGTACGAAGCACAAAAGTCCAGGGCAGTTTTTAGTGAAAACGGCGCTCGAATCGGACCCTCCGTTCGCGATAAGGGCCCGTCCAAAGTTGAGAGATTTTCCCTCTTGTTGTTTTTGCGTATTTCAAAGCGCCATTGTCGTTGACGCTCTGGGCACAAGGCGTTGCTCGATCGAGGTGCGCTTTTTCTAAAAACTTTCCGAGACTTTGGGCAATCGAACGAGGCCAAGATCGCCTCTGTGGCTCTTTTATTTGAGCAGCAGTCGCGTTCGGAAATCCAGTTCGCACAATTTAGCGAGTTTTTCGACCCTGATCACTTAAACGGGAATAAGTCGAGAACGAACGGTCGTATCGAAGTGCGGTTGGCGCCGTTGGAAAGAGCGCGTTTTTCTGCATCAGATAGGACCCCTTTCTTGAAAAAAAATTTTCAAAAAAAATCGAATTTTTTGTTTTTTCGATCGCGACGAGCGACACATAGGACGACGCGCATTTACACGGCGCGTCGACCTGCGCAAGAATTTTTCCGATCGGATCAATAGTTTTCGAGATATGTGCGATCAAACGTCTATCTTCTGAACGGGCGAGTTTGCGAGCAGGGCTCCGTTCCGCAGCCCGTAGCTCCGCCAAAAATCATCGGAGCCGCTCGATTTTGGACTCGTACGAAGCACAAAAGTCCAGGGCAGTTTTTAGTGAAAACGGCGCTCGAATCGGACCCTCCGTTCGCGATAAGGGCCCGTCCAAAGTTGAGAGATTTTCCCTCTTGTTGTTTTTGCGTATTTCAAAGCGCCATTGTCGTTGACGCTCTGGGCACAAGGCGTTGCTCGATCGAGGTGCGCTTTTTCTAAAAACTTTCCGAGACTTTGGGCAATCGAACGAGGCCAAGATCGCCTCTGTGGCTCTTTTATTTGAGCAGCAGTCGCGTTCGGAAATCCAGTTCGCACAATTTAGCGAGTTTTTCGACCCTGATCACTTAAACGGGAATAAGTCGAGAACGAACGGTCGTATCGAAGTGCGGTTGGCGCCGTTGGAAAGAGCGCGTTTTTCTGCATCAGATAGGACCCCTTTCTTGAAAAAAATTTTTCGAAAAAAATCGAATTTTTTGTTTTTTCGATCGCGACGAGCGACACATAGGACGACGCGCATTTACACGGCGCGTCGACCTGCGCAAGAATTTTTCCGATCGGATCAATAGTTTTCGAGATATGTGCGATCAAACGTCTATCTTCTGAACGGGCGAGTTTGCGAGCAGGGCTCCGTTCCGCAGCCCGTAGCTCCGCCAAAAATCATCGGAGCCGCTCGATTTTGGACTCGTACGAAGCACAAAAGTCCAGGGCAGTTTTTAGTGAAAACGGCGCTCGAATCGGACCCTCCGTTCGCGATAAGGGCCCGTCCAAAGTTGAGAGATTTTCCCTCTTGTTGTTTTTGCGTATTTCAAAGCGCCATTGTCGTTGACGCTCTGGGCACAAGGCGTTGCTCGATCGAGGTGCGCTTTTTCTAAAAACTTTCCGAGACTTTGGGCAATCGAACGAGGCCAAGATCGCCTCTGTGGCTCTTTTATTTGAGCAGCAGTCGCGTTCGGAAATCCAGTTCGCACAATTTAGCGAGTTTTTCGACCCTGATCACTTAAACGGGAATAAGTCGAGAACGAACGGTCGTATCGAAGTGCGGTTGGCGCCGTTGGAAAGAGCGCGTTTTTCTGCATCAGATAGGACCCCTTTCTTGAAAAAAATTTTTCGAAAAAAATCGAATTTTTTGTTTTTTCGATCGCGACGAGCGACACATAGGACGACGCGCATTTACACGGCGCGTCGACCTGCGCAAGAATTTTTCCGATCGGATCAATAGTTTTCGAGATATGTGCGATCAAACGTCTATCTTCTGAACGGGCGAGTTTGCGAGCAGGGCTCCGTTCCGCAGCCCGTAGCTCCGCCAAAAATCATCGGAGCCGCTCGATTTTGGACTCGTACGAAGCACAAAAGTCCAGGGCAGTTTTTAGTGAAAACGGCGCTCGAATCGGACCCTCCGTTCGCGATAAGGGCCCGTCCAAAGTTGAGAGATTTTCCCTCTTGTTGTTTTTGCGTATTTCAAAGCGCCATTGTCGTTGACGCTCTGGGCACAAGGCGTTGCTCGATCGAGGTGCGCTTTTTCTAAAAACTTTCCGAGACTTTGGGCAATCGAACGAGGCCAAGATCGCCTCTGTGGCTCTTTTATTTGAGCAGCAGTCGCGTTCGGAAATCCAGTTCTCACAATTTGGCGAGTTTTTCGACCCTGATCACTTAAACGGGAATAAGTCGAGAACGAACGGTCGTATCGAAGTGCGGTTGGCGCCGTTGGAAAGAGCGCGTTTTTCTGCATCAGATAGGACCCCTTTCTTGAAAAAAATTTTTCGAAAAAAATCGAATTTTTTGTTTTTTCGATCGCGACGAGCGACACATAGGACGACGCGCATTTACACGGCGCGTCGACCTGCGCAAGAATTTTTCCGATCGGATCAATAGTTTTCGAGATATGTGCGATCAAACGTCTATCTTCTGAACGGGCGAGTTTGCGAGCAGGGCTCCGTTCCGCAGCCCGTAGCTCCGCCAAAAATCATCGGAGCCGCTCGATTTTGGACTCGTACGAAGCACAAAAGTCCAGGGCAGTTTTTAGTGAAAACGGCGCTCGAATCGGACCCTCCGTTCGCGATAAGGGCCCGTCCAAAGTTGAGAGATTTTCCCTCTTGTTGTTTTTGCGTATTTCAAAGCGCCATTGTCGTTGACGCTCTGGGCACAAGGCGTTGCTCGATCGAGGTGCGCTTTTTCTAAAAACTTTCCGAGACTTTGGGCAATCGAACGAGGCCAAGATCGCCTCTGTGGCTCTTTTATTTGAGCAGCAGTCGCGTTCGGAAATCCAGTTCGCACAATTTAGCGAGTTTTTCGACCCTGATCACTTAAACGGGAATAAGTCGAGAACGAACGGTCGTATCGAAGTGCGGTTGGCGCCGTTGGAAAGAGCGCGTTTTTCTGCATCAGATAGGACCCCTTTCTTGAAAAAAAATTTTCAAAAAAAATCGAATTTTTTGTTTTTTCGATCGCGACGAGCGACACATAGGACGACGCGCATTTACACGGCGCGTCGACCTGCGCAAGAATTTTTCCGATCGGATCAATAGTTTTCGAGATATGTGCGATCAAACGTCTATCTTCTGAACGGGCGAGTTTGCGAGCAGGGCTCCGTTCCGCAGCCCGTAGCTCCGCCAAAAATCATCGGAGCCGCTCGATTTTGGACTCGTACGAAGCACAAAAGTCCAGGGCAGTTTTTAGTGAAAACGGCGCTCGAATCGGACCCTCCGTTCGCGATAAGGGCCCGTCCAAAGTTGAGAGATTTTCCCTCTTGTTGTTTTTGCGTATTTCAAAGCGCCATTGTCGTTGACGCTCTGGGCACAAGGCGTTGCTCGATCGAGGTGCGCTTTTTCTAAAAACTTTCCGAGACTTTGGGCAATCGAACGAGGCCAAGATCGCCTCTGTGGCTCTTTTATTTGAGCAGCAGTCGCGTTCGGAAATCCAGTTCGCACAATTTAGCGAGTTTTTCGACCCTGATCACTTAAACGGGAATAAGTCGAGAACGAACGGTCGTATCGAAGTGCGGTTGGCGCCGTTGGAAAGAGCGCGTTTTTCTGCATCAGATAGGACCCCTTTCTTGAAAAAAATTTTTCGAAAAAAATCGAATTTTTTGTTTTTTCGATCGCGACGAGCGACACATAGGACGACGCGCATTTACACGGCGCGTCGACCTGCGCAAGAATTTTTCCGATCGGATCAATAGTTTTCGAGATATGTGCGATCAAACGTCTATCTTCTGAACGGGCGAGTTTGCGAGCAGGGCTCCGTTCCGCAGCCCGTAGCTCCGCCAAAAATCATCGGAGCCGCTCGATTTTGGACTCGTACGAAGCACAAAAGTCCAGGGCAGTTTTTAGTGAAAACGGCGCTCGAATCGGACCCTCCGTTCGCGATAAGGGCCCGTCCAAAGTTGAGAGATTTTCCCTCTTGTTGTTTTTGCGTATTTCAAAGCGCCATTGTCGTTGACGCTCTGGGCACAAGGCGTTGCTCGATCGAGGTGCGCTTTTTCTAAAAACTTTCCGAGACTTTGGGCAATCGAACGAGGCCAAGATCGCCTCTGTGGCTCTTTTATTTGAGCAGCAGTCGCGTTCGGAAATCCAGTTCGCACAATTTAGCGAGTTTTTCGACCCTGATCACTTAAACGGGAATAAGTCGAGAACGAACGGTCGTATCGAAGTGCGGTTGGCGCCGTTGGAAAGAGCGCGTTTTTCTGCATCAGATAGGACCCCTTTCTTGAAAAAAATTTTTCGAAAAAAATCGAATTTTTTGTTTTTTCGATCGCGACGAGCGACACATAGGACGACGCGCATTTACACGGCGCGTCGACCTGCGCAAGAATTTTTCCGATCGGATCAATAGTTTTCGAGATATGTGCGATCAAACGTCTATCTTCTGAACGGGCGAGTTTGCGAGCAGGGCTCCGTTCCGCAGCCCGTAGCTCCGCCAAAAATCATCGGAGCCGCTCGATTTTGGACTCGTACGAAGCACAAAAGTCCAGGGCAGTTTTTAGTGAAAACGGCGCTCGAATCGGACCCTCCGTTCGCGATAAGGGCCCGTCCAAAGTTGAGAGATTTTCCCTCTTGTTGTTTTTGCGTATTTCAAAGCGCCATTGTCGTTGACGCTCTGGGCACAAGGCGTTGCTCGATCGAGGTGCGCTTTTTCTAAAAACTTTCCGAGACTTTGGGCAATCGAACGAGGCCAAGATCGCCTCTGTGGCTCTTTTATTTGAGCAGCAGTCGCGTTCGGAAATCCAGTTCTCACAATTTGGCGAGTTTTTCGACCCTGATCACTTAAACGGGAATAAGTCGAGAACGAACGGTCGTATCGAAGTGCGGTTGGCGCCGTTGGAAAGAGCGCGTTTTTCTGCATCAGATAGGACCCCTTTCTTGAAAAAAATTTTTCGAAAAAAATCGAATTTTTTGTTTTTTCGATCGCGACGAGCGACACATAGGACGACGCGCATTTACACGGCGCGTCGACCTGCGCAAGAATTTTTCCGATCGGATCAATAGTTTTCGAGATATGTGCGATCAAACGTCTATCTTCTGAACGGGCGAGTTTGCGAGCAGGGCTCCGTTCCGCAGCCCGTAGCTCCGCCAAAAATCATCGGAGCCGCTCGATTTTGGACTCGTACGAAGCACAAAAGTCCAGGGCAGTTTTTAGTGAAAACGGCGCTCGAATCGGACCCTCCGTTCGCGATAAGGGCCCGTCCAAAGTTGAGAGATTTTCCCTCTTGTTGTTTTTGCGTATTTCAAAGCGCCATTGTCGTTGACGCTCTGGGCACAAGGCGTTGCTCGATCGAGGTGCGCTTTTTCTAAAAACTTTCCGAGACTTTGGGCAATCGAACGAGGCCAAGATCGCCTCTGTGGCTCTTTTATTTGAGCAGCAGTCGCGTTCGGAAATCCAGTTCTCACAATTTGGCGAGTTTTTCGACCCTGATCACTTAAACGGGAATAAGTCGAGAACGAACGGTCGTATCGAAGTGCGGTTGGCGCCGTTGGAAAGAGCGCGTTTTTCTGCACCGGACAGGACCCCTTTCTTGAAAAAAATTTTTCGACAAAAATCGAATTTTTTTCTTTTTCGATCGCGACGAGCGCCACATAGGACGACGCGCAATTACACGGCGCGTCGACCTGCGCAAGAATTTTTCCGATCGGATCAATAGTTTTCGAGATATGTGCGATCAAACGTCTATCTTCTGAACGGGCGAGTTTGCGAGCAGGGCTCCGTTCCGCAGCCCGTAGCTCCGCCAAAAATCATCGGAGCCGCTCGATTTTGGACTCGTACGAAGCACAAAAGTCCAGGGCAGTTTTTAGTGAAAACGGCGCTCGAATCGGACCCTCCGTTCGCGATAAGGGCCCGTCCAAAGTTGAGAGATTTTCCCTCTTGTTGTTTTTGCGTATTTCAAAGCGCCATTGTCGTTGACGCTCTGGGCACAAGGCGTTGCTCGATCGAGGTGCGCTTTTTCTAAAAACTTTCCGAGACTTTGGGCAATCGAACGAGGCCAAGATCGCCTCTGTGGCTCTTTTATTTGAGCAGCAGTCGCGTTCGGAAATCCAGTTCGCACAATTTAGCGAGTTTTTCGACCCTGATCACTTAAACGGGAATAAGTCGAGAACGAACGGTCGTATCGAAGTGCGGTTGGCGCCGTTGGAAAGAGCGCGTTTTTCTGCATCAGATAGGACCCCTTTCTTGAAAAAAAATTTTCGAAAAACATCGAATTTTTTGTTTTTTCGATCGCGACGAGCGAATGTAAGTTTATTTTGGTGTCGTGTTTGTTGGTTCACTGATTACGTCAATTTTGGTATTCTAGTATTTTCGAAACCAAGTGTTTCATATGATTCTCAGTGCGTTTTCTGCCTTGTTTATTATTTACCATTATCGTTAATCCCCTCTTTCTACGTGTTAATCGATTAACAGTTACACATTGGAAATTATTCTGTTCCTAGTGCTTCAGTTATCGTTCTTGGGGAATTTATTCCTCGTCATCTTTCTATAGGAATAAAGTTGAGAATAAACGTCTCAATTAAAGATATTTTCAAAAATGAAAAACGTATAGTATTTCATGTCCTATTTATATAATACCTAACGTAATTCTTATTTCTTATTCTTCATAATTAAACAAGGCAAACAAATAATTTATATTATCGAACAAAATAGAACAAACGACAAACATTTAATTAAAACGGAAAAAAATCAAAATTTAATACAAGTGGGGCTAACGAACTAGAGATTATTTTAGTGACTTTTCGTTTGTAACAGTTTGAGCTACTGTTATTATTATTATTGTGCCGCAGCTAACTTCAGCATGTTCGATCTGACATTTACTGTCATAGTATTTGTTAATTATTTTTTTATAAACAAATGTGCGAGTACTTTTTCAGTTGCTTTTAGTATTTAATTAGAAACTTGTAATAAGTAACACCTGTCGTGATTTTTCATTGTCTCATTTCAAAATGCAAAGCGTATTGTATTGAATCCTATTTATATAATAGCTGGTGTAGTTCTTATTTATTATCCTTCATTTTTGCAAGGTTAAATAATCTGATGAATAACTGTAAATCAAATGTAGAGGACTGTTTTGGCTTGTTTTTTTTTTAAATCCTGTAGATAATGCTTTTTAATAACACTTTTAGTAAGTAAAATATATCGTAAGTTTATTTATCGCCTCATTTTATGTATTATTGCTCTACACCATTGTCAATTCATTCGTCTTGTTCTTTCTACAGGTCAAGTCGACTTCTAGAAGAGGCTGTTCCTTCTGCTGTTCATTGTTTTCATCTTCTCCAAGCTTACCGTGGAATAAGTCATCTATGTATGCTTCGTTTGCTGTTCACCTTCTTCTCTTCGTTATATTTTCATTATTTTCATTTCTTTTTCAGGTATAATAGCGTTTATTTTATAAACTGTTATATTAATATAAATTTTAGCTTAGAATTAAAAATTGTAAATCAACTTTCTCAATTAACTTTTATTTTTATCAAAATTGTTGATAACCTTAAAATTACCTCGTAATTCATTTTTGGTTGGGTGGCTGCAAGAGGATAGAGACCACACAGTAGAGTAAGGGTCAATTTATATCAATATAGCAGTTCATAATGTACTTTTGCTTTCGATAAATTTTTTCTTCTTCTATTTTAACCATCTTTTGTCGTACTGTTCTTTCTTTTTTTTTTTCTTTTACTTCATGAAATACTGTGTTTATAAATGTTAAACGTTGTATTTGTTATTTACCAGTTTATTGTAGTTTATGTTTAACAATAATTCAATATTAAATATTTAAATTACCATTTCATTGTATATATAAATATTAAATAAAATATCTTGCTGCATACATTGCGTTTTACTGAAAAATTATAAGTTTTGTATAAGAGCATAAGATTGGTAAAAAGCTTATAAAAATTTTTAAAAGTAATTTAAAATTTGTACCAGGAGAGCATAAGTTGAACGAGATATTTTAGGGCTAGCAAAAATTTTCTGTCAATTTATAAATTTCGAATCTTTGTACCAGGAGAGCATAAGTTGGTTAGGAAATATATCAAATTATTTGTTACCTCGAATTTTTTGAAAATTTAAAAATTTCGGGTCTTTGTACCAGGAGAGCATAAGTTGCTGAGGAAATATATCAAATTATTTGTTACCTCGAATTTTTTGAAAATTTAAAAATTTCGGGTCTTTGTACCAGGAGAGCATAAGTTGCTTAGGAAATATATCAAATTATTTGTTACCTCGAATTTTTTGAAAATTTAAAAATTTCGGGTCTTTGTACCAGGAGAGCATAAGTTGCTTAGGAAATATATCAAATTATTTGTTACCTCGAAATTTTTGAAAATTTAAAAATTTCGGGTTTTTGTACCAGGAAAGCAAAAGTTAATGAAGCTGTTCGAATTTAAGACTTTTATTTGGATTCTAATTTATACTTTAAAAAAATAAAACGATTTTTATTATTAATACACAGATTTATTAATAATATTTAAGAAAACACTTACACATTTTTCTTATTTTATTAATTACATAAATATTTAAATTTACAATAAATACATTTTATTTAATACAATTCGTATAAATTACTGCAACTATAAAATAAAGTTTATTTATTAACAATAAATTGTATAACTGTACGAATTTATTCAATACATTATATATCCTATTTGGCACCCACATCTCCCCTTAAAACCCCAATTGATAATAACCTACTTCTATTATACCTAAAGAGTAAATTCTTAATTTATTTGTAATATTTTTTCCTGGTTAATTTCGAATGTTACAATCTCCCGATTTTAACATGGATAAATATCGCTATCTCTATTATAAGGCCTCCACGCCTCCCTTTATAATTAAAATTAATTTGGACAGTTATAATTTATCCTAATTAATTTAGTTAATATTAATACAACAGTTCATAAAAACAATGTATCTACAAGAGAAATGACATGACAAACCTGATGTGAAGTGAAGAAGATGAGCAGCAAGTGAAGTCTATGTAGATGACTCATTCAATGGGAAGACTGGCGAAGATGAAGATGACGAACAGATAGGTAGTCTCCAAGAAGAACGATACCACTGCCAGACATACTCCATCGTATTTAAAAGGACTCCAAATGTCGACCTACAGAAAGAATAAGTCGAATAAATTGACAACGTTGTAAAGCTATAGTATTATGAAATGAGACAATAAATAAACTTACATGTCTTACTTATTACAAGTTTCTAATTTATTCATAAATACTAAGAGAAACTCAAAAAGTACTCGTACAACTGTTTATAATTCGTTAAAATAATTAACAAATACTATGACAGTAAATGTCAGATCGAACATGCTGAAGTTAGCTGCGGCATAATAATAATAATAACAGTAGCTCAAACTGTTACAAACGAAAAGTCACTAAAGTAATCTCTAGTTTGTTAGCCACACTTGTATTAAATTTGGATTTTTTTCCGTTTTAATTAAATATTTGTCGTTTGTTCTATTTTGTTCGATAATAAAAATTATTTGTTTGCCTTGTTTAATTATGAAGAATAAGAAATAAGAATTACGCTAGGTACGTTTTTCATTTTTGAAAATATATGTTAATTGAGACGTTTATTACCAACTTTATTCCTACATGATTCCTACAGAAAGATGACGACAAATAAATTCCCCAAGAACGATAACTGAAGCACTAGGAACAGAATAATTTCCAATGTGTAACTGTTAATCGATTAACACGTAGAAAGAGGGGATTAACGATAATAGTAAATAAATAAACAAGGCAGAAAACGCACTGAGAATCATATGAAACAGTTGGTTTCGAAAATACTTGAATACCAAAATTGACGTAATCAGTGAACCAACAAACACGACACCAAAATAAACTTACATTCGCACAGAATCTAACTAATAAGGCTCCTATACTAAAAGCAAATGAAAGAATACTGGTAGAATTCTTTGTAATTTATAAAAAATGCTAACAGATCGAACATGCTGAAGTTAGCCACGGCAAAATTCTAACAGTGGCTCAAACCGTTACAATCGAAAAATCACTAAAGTAATCTCCATGGTGAAAAACAGCTCCTTAGTTAGCCCCACTTGTATTAAATTTTGATTTTTTTTCCGTTTTAATTAGATGTTGGTTGTTTGTTCTTTTTTATTCGATTGTAATAATTATTTGTTAGCCTTGCTTGTTTATAATTAATTAGACATTTTTTCATTCTCAAGTTAACCTCCCATCATCTATATTTTTACTTTTAACCTCTTGAACACATGGATTTTTATTTACTTTTATTAATTATTGATTGTTCGATCATTGTTGAAGATTGTGGGTTCATTAATAACGTTCATTTAATAATTGTTCGTCAATATTTTTAATAACGAATGTTTCCTAAGTATTGCGCACAATTTTGGAAAATTTGGTGGCACACAACTATAATTTACTACTCAGACACCAAGAGGTGCGAATTAGCGCGATACTTTAGAAAAAAATTCGATTTTTTTTTTCCAAAATTATCCAAATACCCCCCCCTTCTTACAAAATTTCAAAAAAAATTGAAAATTTTTAGGAAAAATTGTGTGATATTTTGCTAAAACAAACCAAAAATTGCTTTGACAAAATTCCTGTCAATTAACAAACAAGTACTTTTTTTTTCCAAATTCACTAGAAGATGGAATAATGTCAGCATTTTTAACATGAGAGAAACAAGATTGTGATCGAGCATTACAGGATAAATTAGACAGAGATAACGAATATTGTAGTGGCGATTTGTTTACATTGCTATTTATAGAGAAAATAAAAACACTTACATAAGCAACAAACCAATATAAACGAAATAATACATAGATGTATGTCAACGAATTAACTCATACGTTATCATTAGCGGTCGTTTATCATCTGACGAGACAACAATACATCATTAAATTACGAAGTGTCAGAAACAGCAAAACAAGAAAAAACAAACCACTGCATCTACTCGAGAAGTCAGATCGAACAGCGGAAAAGTACGAAGCAAGTACGAGGCAAGATATCAGACCGCGGCCGTGGCCTCGAACGTACCCGTCGAACGATGGCACGCTTGAGGGTGTTCGCTCGTGAAAAAGCCGCTGATGATTGTTTTAGTTTCTAAGTCGCCGCGGGTGGCAGCACATCTCGGATCGAGAAGAAAACAAGGCGGAGTTTACGTATTGAAAGGATCGCGAGACCTTGGCCAGACCACATTTCAAGGCATTATTTATTATTTTTGATTATAAAATGCTGAAATAATATTGTGGCCATGCATATCTTAATTTTGGGAAACAAGTAAATTTTATATTACTAATTTTTGTGCACATAATTAATCCTCAATTACTTATGCAAAATTTAATTAGGTAGGTATGTACCTACTTAACGATAAAATTCATTAAACAAAAGAAAAATAATTCGTTCGCAAATCATTCTCTCTTACATTACAAAAAATCCGGAATAATTATTTTTTCGATTCTGGTCTAATTTTTTTAATCATTATATGTATTATCAGAGTTGAGTGAGTAATCATTTTTTTCTCATTTTGATTTTCCGCTCTCATTACATACCTAATACCTACCTCGGTAGGTAGTTATTTTAAAAATTGCATGAATAAGAACATATTCCAACAATAAAAATACACTTAGGTACATATCTATTATTGTCACAGTTATTGGCCGGCTAATAACTGTCTGTCGGCAAATTACGTATTTACAATTGTTAGCCATAGTAAATACCCGCCTAAATAAATAGATATCTAACCAACAATACCTATGCAACCCCTAGAAACACGCAATCTCAAACATTATAATTACAGGCACCATAAATGTATTACCGTAAAATCAAATATTCTTATATAACAACTCACCATGTATTTGTTAATCCTCATGAAATATTGGGTACGAAAAATTTAACTGAAATTGACAAAACTTGGGAGGCGCTCCAGACAGCAGACATTACGAAACGCTTCGAATTTGTTAATAGGTACTCGTTGATTTGTGATTGTGTTGGAAATAAACGTTAACGTTGGTTTTAAAACTTTAATTAAACCAAAACAATATTTATAACTGAGGATACCTACACTTCACAGAAAACGAAACGAACCTTTTTCATCGCGACGCGCGTCACATCGCGAACTCGATTTCAATGTCGTGACGGTCGTCATTGTCCCTTATCTATGTCATTGTCGTCAGCTGTCGTATTCTAGAATTACTAACAGAGGCGGACAAACAAAATTGAAACATGAGCGTATAAACATTTAAATATCCTACAGAATTGATATGCTTCTGACACTAAACAAAATACAATACAATGCAGTTGGAGTGAGGATAAAGTAATGTTTTCAGATTCTAATTCATGGCACAGATTTGTGAATACGGGCTCACAGTATTTAAAAATGTTATATGAAAATACTACGGAAAATAACTAATACCTGACCAACTCGGGAACGACATCGGTCCGCGGAAATGTACGAACCAAATACCAGGCAAAACCGCGGCTATGACCTCGAACGAACCCATCGAACGATGGGTCGTTGAAGGGTACTAGCTCGTGAAAAAGCCGCTGTTTTACGATTTAGTTCCTAAGCTGCCGCGAGTGGCAGCACGTCTCGGGTCAGGAACGAAAACAAGGCGGAGTTTACGTATTGAAGGGATCGCCAGATGTTTTTTGAAATAAAACGCAAATTTTACACTTTGTATTCGTGTTTCGTAGTTATGAAAGAAAATATTTTTTCTACATTTCGAGAAATCTATTAGTAATTTTGCTTCGTATAATTATCCAAAATTTAATCAATTAATTTAAAAAAATCGTTCACAAGTCCTTCATTCTCTCTAATATTGCCGGGGAAAATAGTAAAGCTCCCAATAACAATCAAAAGTTGCAAAAATACCTACGACAGTATTTTATTTTTTTGCTTATAAATTTTTACAAAATACTTTTTTAAAGAAGTAACGCTCACCTAATGTGAAATTAATTTCTTAAAGTTGAGGAATCATCCAAAATAATAAATTTACTTATCTCTCATTTTGATTTTCCGCTCTTATCACGTAGGTATAATATAATCAAAGTATTTTTTACGTCTTTTTGACTATTAAAAATGTTTCAAGAGATAAGCGAGAATTCAATATCCTCCTATTATCAAAAATACTTATTCAGTATTAAAACGAGTTAGTTATAGCTCGAGATCGGATCACGGAAAAGTACGAAGCAAACACGAGACAAGACGTCAAGACCGCGGCCGTGGCCTCGAACGCACCCGTCGAACGATGGCACGCTTGAGGGTACGCGCTTGTGAAAAAGCCGCTGATGAACGCTTTAGTTCCTAAACTGCCGCGGGTGGCAGCATGTCTCGGGTGAGGAAAGAAAACAAGGCGGAGTTTAGACATTGAAATGCCAGCGAGACAAGGAAGGCTACCTGGGTGGTCTGGCTATAATTTCAAGGAATTAATTTTGTTATTAATTATGAAATGTTCACATAAAAGAAATGTACACCAAATACCAAATAACAAAGAGTAATCTATTACATACTAATTTTGGTGGACATAATTATCTAAAATTTAAATATAGATTAAGTACATGAAAAATATCGTTCATAAGTCGTTAATTCCATCTAATTTTGCCGGGAAAAATAGTAAAGCCCTCAATAACAATGAATAGTTGCAAAAATACCTACCTACCCCAGTAATTTTTTTTTTTAATTTTTTTACCCATAAATGTTTTTTTTTTTAAATGTAATAATTTCTAAAAGTAAGGAAATTCAAAATAATAATAAATTTATTTATGTTTCTCTGGTTTTAATTTTTCGCTCTCATCAAGTGAATATTATCAATAAATATCCAAGCCTTACGAATACTTGTATCAGGAGCACAGCAAAACAAGTCGTGAGTCAGAATGAACCGCGGAAATGTACGAAGCAAACACGAGGCAAGACGTCAAGACCGCGGCCGTTTCCTCGAACGTACCCGTCGAACGATGGGTCGCTGGAGGGTACTCGCTCGTGAAAAAGCCGCTGATGAACGTTTTAGTTCCTAAACTGCCGCGTGTGGCAGCACTTCTCGGGTCGGGAAAGAAAACAAGGCGGAGTTTAGGTATTAAAAAGATGGCCAGGCAATGAAATATACTTGGGTGACCAGCCACATTCCAAGGAATTATTTGTGAAATTTTAAAAATGTTAACAGAGGAAAAATGCAGACATTACATTAAAAAATATCAAATAATCCGATGTTGTAAAGTATTAAATCCCTAATTACCTACACATTTTTACATTACTGGTACCCATCCCACTGCGAAATTGTGTTTATGAGGCATACCAACCAAAGTTTTTGGAATTAAAAATTAACAATAAGGTATTCGTGTTTTTTAGTTATGAAAGAAAATATTATTTTTACATTTTGAGAAATATATTACTAATTACTAGTTCGTATAATTATCTAAAATTTAATTAAACGATTTAAAAAAAACGTTAACAAGTCGTTAACTCCCTCTAATATAGTCAGGGAAAATAGTAAAGATCCCAATAACATTGAAAAGTTGTAAAAATACCTACGTACACAGTAATTAATTTTTTTACTTATAAATTTTTACAAAATATATTTTTAATGAAATAACGATCATCTGACGCGAAACTAATTCCTTAAAGTTGAGGAATCTTTCGAAATTAATAAATTTACTTTTCCCCTTATTTTGATTTTCCGCTCTTATCACGTAGGTAATATTATCAAAAATATTCAGTATTAAACCGAGTTAATGTATATTGTTATAAATCGAGATCGGACAACGGAAAAGTACGAAGCAAACACGAGACAAGACGTCAAGACCGCGGCCGTGGCCTTGAATGTACCCGTCGAACGATGGCACGCTGGAGGGTACTCGCTCGTGAAAAAGCCGCTGATGAAAGTTTTAGTTCCTAAATTGCCGCGAGTGGCAGCACGTCTCGGATCGGGAACCAAAACAAGGCGGAGTTTATGGTATTGACAGGATCGCGAGACCACGCGAGACATTAAAAGCTACTTGGGTGGCCTGGCTATATTCCAAGGAATTATTTGTAAAATTCTAAAATGTTAACAGAGGAAATATGCAGACATTACAGTAAAAAATATCAAATAATCGGATGTTATAAAGTAGTAAATCCCTAATTACCTACACATTTCTACATTGTAGGTATTCATTCCACTGTTTAATTGTGGTTATGACGCATACCGGCATACCTATGGAAGTTTTGGGAAATAAAAATTAACACTGAGGCATTCGTGTTTCGTAGTTATGAAAGAAAATATTATTTCTACATTTTGAGAAATTTCTTACTAATTTTGGTTCGAATAATTACCTACAACAGTAATTTATTTTTTTGCTCACCTATAAATTTTTAGAAAATACTTTTTTTATGAAATAACGATCATCTAACGTGAAATTAATTTCTTAAAGTTAAGGAATCATTCGAAATTAATAAATTTACTTTTCTCTCATTTTGATTTTCCGCTCTGCTCTTATCACGTAATAAGTATTATTAAAAATATTCAGCATTTAAACTTAAAACGAGTTAGTTATAGCTCGAGATCGGACCACGGAAAAGTACGAAGCAGACACGAGGCAAGAAGTCAAGCCCGCGGCCGTGGCCTTGAAGGTACCCGTCATACTACGGACCGCTTGAGTGTACGCCTTGTGAAAAAGCCGCTGATGAACGTTTTAGTACCTAAACTGCCGCGAGTGGCAGCACTTCTCGGGACGGGAAAGAAAACAAGGCAGAGTTTAGACATTGAAATGCCCGTGAGACAAGGCAAGCTACTTCGGTCGCTACATTCAAGGATTTAGGTATTTTTAATTACAAAATGCTGAAATAATATTGCCGTTATGCATTTCTAAGTTTATGGAAACAAGAAAAAAAAAAATTAAAATTTACAGTAGGTTGGTATTCATGTTTTTTAGTTATAAAGGAAAATTTTTGTCCTATATTTTGAGCAATCCAATACTAATTTTGGTGTGGTGAGCATATTTATATAAAATTTGTTTAACGATAAAGTTCATTAGAAAACCAGAATAAAAGTTGTTAAAAGGTAAATAATGATAAGCACTCCATAACTTACAGGTTTGTAATTTTTTTTTAAATTGATCGTCATCTGTCACAATATCAAAGAAGTTTTAATTAATCGCGCGTAAAGATTGCCAGCACACATTTTTATTTTAAATATATTTTAATGAGATAACATGTATTTAATGTAATGCTAATTTCCGAAAGTTAAGAATCATTCATACTTAATAAATTTAATTTTCCGCTCTATCATCACGTACATAATAATTAAATGTCAATAAATATTCACCATTACGTCGTCTAATTGTATCAGGAGCACATCAAAACAAGTCGTGAGCCAGAATGAACCGCGGAAATGTACGAAGAAAATACGATACAATACTGCGGCTGTGACCTCGAACGTACCCGTCGAACGATGGCTAGCTTGAGGGTTCGCACTCGTGAAAAAGCCGCTGATGAACGCTTTAGTTCCTAAGCTGCCGCGAGTGGCAGCACGTCTCGGGTCGGGAAACAAAACAAGGCGGAGTTCACGTATTGACTTTGATCGCGAGGCAAGGAAAGCTACTTGAGTGATCAGCCATACTCCATGAAATTATTTGTGAAATTATAAAATGTTTAAAGAGGAAAAATGCCGACATTATTTTAAAAAATACCTCATAATCGGATGTTACAAACTAGTAAATGAATACCTAGACCTACACATTTCTACATTGAAGGTTCCTATTCCATTGTGGGTTATGAAAAGTTTTTGGAAATAAAAAGCAAATTTTACAGTAGATATTCGTGCTTCGTAGTTATGAAACAAAATATTTTTTCTACATTTTGAGAAATCTATTACTAATTTTAGTTCGTATAATTATCTAAAATTTAATTAATTACTTTAAAAGTATCGTTGACAAGTCGTTAACTCCCTCTAATGTTGCTGGGAAAAATAGTAAAGCTTCCAATAACAATGGAAAGTTTTTTTTAACAAAATATTTTTTTGAATGAAATAACGATCATCTAACGTGAAATTAATTTCTTAAAATTGAGGAATCATCCGAAATTAATAAATTTACTTTTCTCTCATTTTGATTTTCCGCTCTGCTCTTAACACGTAACATTATCAAAAATATTCAGCATTAAAACGAGTTAGTTAAAGCTCGAGATCGGGCCACGGAAAAGTACGAAGCAAGACCCCGCCGTGGCCTTGAACGTACCGTCGAATGATGGCACGCTTGAGGGTACGCGCTCGTGAAAAAGCCGCTGATTTACGTTTTAGTTCCCGCATTGCCGCAAGTGGCAGCACGTCTCGGGTCGAGAAAGAAAACAAGGCGGAGTTTAGGTATTGAATAAATCACGGGATCTCAAGAACCATAAATTAGGTACACAATATGCTTTAACTTTTAGAGGTAGTCGTGATTTGATATAAAAAACACTAATTACCATGAAACAAGACAATAAAATCTATTTTGATGTTTCATAAACAATGACTCACATATCTGAATATAGCTACTTAACTTTTACAGTATTACAAACTATGAGAAATAAAACGGAAAATTAGGAAGTGTTCATTAGCTGTGATACGTAAATGAAACTGAAAATATTAAAAGCACAAAAGTGTAATTAGAATAAAAAACACTGATGTAAGAATGTTTAAATATGGCTAATTGTTATTAAACAAAACATTCAGTTTAGTGCTTGTCGTTGATTGAGTATAAATAACTGATTTAATTAATTCTTCTGTGGTTTTATAACGATTTCCTGCGTTATTTTTTTTTGTAATAAACTGTAATAAACCTAGGAAACGGGTTGTGAAATATGTGCGAAAATGGTTTACCAAAGAAAGACTTTAAATGCTACAAAGCTTTTGGAAAAGTTAAATAATTCAAGTGCTTCCTGTTCTTACTCTAAACTTGCAAGTTTTGTCTGCGATTCGCGCATATTCAATCTGGGGAGGTTTTTTAGTATTTTTATTAATTTAGGTTAGGTGATGTTGTTTTGGTCGCTTTGATACTCCTTTTACAGCGAAACGAGCACGTTCCACCCCTAAATAGTGCAGGGTATGACGAAGAAAAGTTTAAATTATATATTCGAATAGTTGGAGCGTTCGATTTATTCGTTAAAGGGAGTAAATGTGATTCAGAAGATTTGTAGTTACGGGACACTTGTTGTGGACATTAAAGGTCATCCTTTTTTGCTTTTGAATAAAGTGAAATGGTAAATATGTATTGTATTTTGGTAAATAACGGCCACAGTTTCGTGTAATAACATTAAACAATGAAAATGTTTACGTGAATAGAACTTAAAGACCAACAACATTGTTAAACAATACATCTATACGGAATGTTATTAATTCTATTATTCTTCTGTCCTGTAGTAGGTACTATACTGCAATATTTGGTATGACGTCGTTATTTCTCGGTAAAATTAGCCAAGTTACAAAGAATATTTTTTTTAAAATGTAATTCTTAATAGAGGGGATGAATCAACCCCCGGAGGAAATCTGCACATACAGATGACGTCCACATCAATGGGAGACAACCATATTAAATTTTGGTGTTTCTCTCTTTAAAATTGGCCAAGTTACAGAGAATATTTTTTTTAAAATGTAATTCTTAATAGAGGGGATGAATCAACCCCCGGAGGAAATCTGCATATACAGATGACGTCCACATCAATGGGAGACAACCCAATTAAATTTTGGTGTTTCTATCTGTAAAGTTAGCCAAGTTACAGAGAATATTTTTTTAAAAAATTAATTCTTTATTTATGGTTTTTTATGTTTATGTATTAGAAGTCTATGTCTATGAATAGTCTTGAGTCCATAGATGATTATAGAATGATATAGGTGGTAAACTTCGGTTGCTACCAGTGGCGCCATCCTACGTCTAATAGCCAAGTTAATCGTAATTCGGCTATTACACAAGGCGGTAAAATAACAAATGACACGAGACGAGACGATAAAAGTGCATCAAAAAGTAAAGAAATGAATTGGAACTTGTTACAGCAATGACGTGACTATATATAGGTATTTACCTTGATGCGCTTCGTTTATAGCATTCATAGCCAGCCCCCTTCGAACGATGTCTTCCATGTCTATGAGGTTTATTTGTTTGTTTTAGTGCTTCCTTTTGAATTCCCATTTTTATTTTACAATTTAAAATTTTTTAATATTTTTTTGACATGTCAACAAACATCCGAACCCTACATTTAATTGTTTATGTATACGTATGGTTATTTATGATTATGTATTAGAAGTTTATGACTATGAAAATTCTTGCGTCCATAGATGATTATAGAATGATATAGATGGTAAACTTCGGCCGCTACCGGTGGCGCCATCCGACGTCTAATAGCCGAATTAATCTTGAAGTTTCCCTTCGCGTTTTCAGCTCTAGTTAAGCCATCAAGCCGTAGATGGCGCCAGTAGTATCCAATTTTTGAATTTAAGTTAAAATTCCAAAAATTAAGCAATAAAACACCATTAACAATAAGGAATAATGTATTTAATTATTATATAATACAAAGTCTCTTACAATTTACACAATACATGTTGTTTATTGCCTACTATTGGGTAACATAAGCTATGCATACAACGTCGATCATCGCCTTATACCTACTACTCATTAAAATTAGCTTATATAAGCGTATTATGAATAAAAATGAGCTTATAACGTCGAGTATTTGCTCAATATTAAGTAAAATTAAGGGTAAACAAAATCGTTCGAACCAGCGGTTTTCTCAGTCTTCTCCGGCGTAGACCTGAAACACATACGGTGGCAATTGATTAGATTGATTAATAACAGGTTTCATTTCTACATATAAATATCTATCCAATATATTAATTACCTTTTAAACGTGCTTCTGAAAAAAACGATCGGCAAAGGAAGACGACGAATAAGAATACCATTTTAGACGACTTGTTTCATTATACGTACATATAACTTCGATAGGATCTCTTCGATGAGTCAAACTAAACAAAAACACACAGAAAGGACGAATTAACAAGGCGGTAAAATAACAAATGACACGAGACGAGACGATAAAAGTGCATCAAAAAGTAAAGAAATGAATTGGAACTTGTTACAGCAATGACGTGACTATATATAGGTATTTACCTTGATGCGCTTCGTTTATAGCATTCATAGCCAGCCCCCTTCGAACGGTGTCTTCCATGTCTATGAGGTTTATTTGTTTGTTTTAGTGCTTCCTTTTGAATTCCCATTTTTATTTTACAATTTAAAATTTTTTAATATTTTTTTGACATGTCAACAAACATCCGAACCCTACATTTAATTGTTAATGTATACGTATGGTTATTTGTGATTATGTATTAGAAGTTTATGTCTATGAAAATTCTTGAGTCCATAGATGATTATAGAATGATATAGATGGTAAACTTCGGCCGCTACCGGTGGCGTCATCCGACGTCTAATAGCCGAATTAATCTTGAAGTTTCCCTTCGCGTTTTCAGCTCTAGTTAAGCCATCAAGCCGTAGATGGCGCCAGTAGTATCCAATTTTTGAATTTAAATTAAAATTCCAAAAATTAAGCAATAAAACACCATTAACAATAAGGAATAATGTATTTGATAATTATATGATACAAAGTCTCTTACAATTTACACAATACATGTTGTTTATTGCCTACTATTGGGTAACATAAGCTATGCATACAACGTCGATCATCGCCTTATACCTACTACTCATTAAAATTAGCTTATATAAGCGTATTATGAATAAAAATGAGCTTATAACGTCGAGTATTTGCTCAATATTAAGTAAAATTAAGGGTAAACAAAATCGTTCGAACCAGCGGTTTTCTCAGTCTTCTCCGGCGTAGACCTGAAACACATACGGTGGCAATTGATTAGATTGATTAATAACAGGTTTCATTTCTACATATAAATATCTATCCAATATATTAATTACCTTTTAAACGTGCTTCTGAAGAAAACGATCGGCAAAGGAAGACGACGAATAAGAATACTATTTTAGACGACTTGTTTCATTATACGTACATATAACTTCGATAGGATCTCTTCGATGAGTCAAACTAAACAAAAACACACAGAAAGGACGAATTAATAAGGCGGTAAAATAACAAATGACACGAGACGAGACGATAAAAGCGCATCAAAAAGTAAAGAAATGAATTGGAACTTGTTACAGCAATGACGTGACTATATATAGGTATTTACCTTGATGCGCTTCGTTTATAGCATTCATAGCCAGCCCCCTTCGAACGATGTCTTCCATGTCTATGAGGTTTATTTGTTTGTTTTAGTGCTTCCTTTTGAATTCCCATTTTTATTTTACAATTTAAAATTTTTTAATATTTTTTTGACTTGTCAACAAACATCCGAACCCTACATTTAATTGTTTATGTATACGTATGGTTATTTATGATTATGTATTAGAAGTTTATGACTATGAAAATTCTTGCGTCCATAGATGATTATAGAATGATATAGATGGTAAACTTCGGCCGCTACCGGTGGCGCCATCCGACGTCTAATAGCCGAATTAATCTTGAAGTTTCCCTTCGCGTTTTCAGCTCTAGTTAAGCCATCAAGCCGTAGATGGCGCCAGTAGTATCCAATTTTTGAATTTAAGTTAAAATTCCAAAAATTAAGCAATAAAACACCATTAACAATAAGGAATAATGTATTTAATTATTATATAATACAAAGTCTCTTACAATTTACACAATACATGTTGTTTATTGCCTACTATTGGGTAACATAAGCTATGCATACAACGTCGATCATCGCCTTATACCTACTACTCATTAAAATTAGCTTATATAAGCGTATTATGAACAAAAATGAGCTTATAACGTCGAGTATTTGCTCAATATTAAGTAAAATTAAGGGTAAACAAAATCGTTCGAACCAGCGGTTTTCTCAGTCTTCTCCGGCGTAGACCTGAAACACATACGGTGGCAATTGATTAGATTGATTAATAACAGGTTTCATTTCTACATATAAATATCTATCCAATATATTAATTACCTTTTAAACGTGCTTCTGAAAAAAACGATCGGCAAAGGAAGACGACGAATAAGAATACCATTTTAGACGACTTGTTTCATTATACGTACATATAACTTCGATTGGATCTCTTCGATGAGTCAAACTAAACAAAAACACAAAGAAAGGACGAATTAACAAGGCGGTAAAATAACAAATGACACGAGACGAGACGATAAAAGTGCATCAAAAAGTAAAGAAATGAATTGGAACTTGTTACAGCAATGACGTGACTATATATAGGTATTTACCTTGATGCGCTTCGTTTATAGCATTCATAGCCAGCCCCCTTCGAACGATGTCTTCCATGTCTATGAGGTTTATTTGTTTGTTTTAGTGCTTCCTTTTGAATTCCCATTTTTATTTTACAATTTAAAATTTTTTAATATTTTTTTGACATGTCAACAAACATCCGAACCCTACATTTAATTGTTAATGTATACGTATGGTTATTTGTGATTATGTATTAGAAGTTTATGTCTATGAAAATTCTTGAGTCCATAGATGATTATAGAATGATATGGATGGTAAACTTCGGCCGCTACCGGTGGCGCCATCCGACGTCTAATAGCCGAATTAATCTTGAAGTTTCCCTTCGCGTTTTCAGCTCTAGTTAAGCCATCAAGCCGTAGATGGCGCCAGTAGTATCCAATTTTTGAATTTAAATTAAAATTCCAAAAATTAAGCAATAAAACACCATTAACAATAAGGAATAATGTATTTGATAATTATATGATACAAAGTCTCTTACAATTTACACAATACATGTTGTTTATTGCCTACTATTGGGTAACATAAGCTATGCATACAACGTCGATCATCGCCTTATACCTACTACTCATTAAAATTAGCTTATATAAGCGTATTATGAATAAAAATGAGCTTATAACGTCGAGTATTTGCTCAATATTAAGTAAAATTAAGGGTAAACAAAATCGTTCGAACCAGCGGTTTTCTCAGTCTTCTCCGGCGTAGACCTGAAACACATACGGTGGCAATTGATTAGATTGATTAATAACAGGTTTCATTTCTACATATAAATATCTATCCAATATATTAATTACCTTTTAAACGTGCTTCTGAAGAAAACGATCGGCAAAGGAAGACGACGAATAAGAATACTATTTTAGACGACTTGTTTCATTATACGTACATATAACTTCGATAGGATCTCTTCGATGAGTCAAACTAAACAAAAACACACAGAAAGGACGAATTAACAAGGCGGTAAAATAACAAATGACACGAGACGAGACGATAAAAGCGCATCAAAAAGTAAAGAAATGAATTGGAACTTGTTACAGCAATGACGTGACTATATATAGGTATTTACCTTGATGCGCTTCGTTTATAGCATTCATAGCCAGCCCCCTTCGAACGGTGTCTTCCATGTCTATGAGGTTTATTTGTTTGTTTTAGTGCTTCCTTTTGAATTCCCATTTTTATTTTACAATTTAAAATTTTTTAATATTTTTTTGACATGTCAACAAACATCCGAACCCTACATTTAATTGTTAATGTATACGTATGGTTATTTGTGATTATGTATTAGAAGTTTATGTCTTTGAAAATTCTTGAGTCCATAGATGATTATAGAATGATATAGATGGTAAACTTCGGCCGCTACCGGTGGCGCCATCCGACGTCTAATAGCCGAATTAATCTTGAAGTTTCCCTTCGCGTTTTCAGCTCTAGTTAAGCCATCAAGCCGTAGATGGCGCCAGTAGTATCCAATTTTTGAATTTAAATTAAAATTCCAAAAATTAAGCAATAAAACACCATTAACAATAAGGAATAATGTATTTGATAATTATATGATACAAAGTCTCTTACAATTTACACAATACATGTTGTTTATTGCCTACTATTGGGTAACATAAGCTATGCATACAACGTCGATCATCGCCTTATACCTACTACTCATTAAAATTAGCTTATATAAGCGTGTTATGAATAAAAATGAGCTTATAACGTCGAGTATTTGCTCAATATTAAGTAAAATTAAGGGTAAACAAAATCGTTCGAACCAGCGGTTTTCTCAGTCTTCTCCGGCGTAGACCTGAAACACATACGGTGGCAATTGATTAGATTGATTAATAACAGGTTTCATTTCTACATATAAATATCTATCCAATATATTAATTACCTTTTAAACGTGCTTCTGAAAAAAACGATCGGCAAAGGAAGACGACGAATAAGAATACCATTTTAGACGACTTGTTTCATTATACGTACATATAACTTCGATTGGATCTCTTCGATGAGTCAAACTAAACAAAAACACAAAGAAAGGACGAATTAACAAGGCGGTAAAATAACAAATGACACGAGACGAGACGATAAAAGTGCATCAAAAAGTAAAGAAATGAATTGGAACTTGTTACAGCAATGACGTGACTATATATAGGTATTTACCTTGATGCGCTTCGTTTATAGCATTCATAGCCAGCCCCCTTCGAACGGTGTCTTCCATGTCTATGAGGTTTATTTGTTTGTTTTAGTGCTTCCTTTTGAATTCCCATTTTTATTTTACAATTTAAAATTTTTTAATATTTTTTTGACATGTCAACAAACATCCGAACCCTACATTTAATTGTTAATGTATACGTATGGTTATTTGTGATTATGTATTAGAAGTTTATGTCTATGAAAATTCTTGAGTCCATAGATGATTATAGAATGATATAGATGGTAAACTTCGGCCGCTACCGGTGGCGCCATCCGACGTCTAATAGCCGAATTAATCTTGAAGTTTCCCTTCGCGTTTTCAGCTCTAGTTAAGCCATCAAGCCGTAGATGGCGCCAGTAGTATCCAATTTTTGAATTTAAATTAAAATTCCAAAAATTAAGCAATAAAACACCATTAACAATAAGGAATAATGTATTTGATAATTATATGATACAAAGTCTCTTACAATTTACACAATACATGTTGTTTATTGCCTACTATTGGGTAACATAAGCTATGCATTCAACGTCGATCATCGCCTTATACCTACTACTCATTAAAATTAGCTTATATAAGCGTATTATGAATAAAAATGAGCTTATAACGTCGAGTATTTGCTCAATATTAAGTAAAATTAAGGGTAAACAAAATCGTTCGAACCAGCGGTTTTCTCAGTCTTCTCCGGCGTAGACCTGAAACACATACGGTGGCAATTGATTAGATTGATTAATAACAGGTTTCATTTCTACATATAAATATCTATCCAATATATTAATTACCTTTTAAACGTGCTTCTGAAGAAAACGATCGGCAAAGGAAGACGACGAATAAGAATACCATTTTAGACGACTTGTTTCATTATACGTACATATAACTTCGATAGGATCTCTTCGATGAGTCAAACTAAACAAAAACACACAGAAAGGACGAATTAACAAGGCGGTAAAATAACAAATGACACGAGACGAGACGATAAAAGCGCATCAAAAAGTAAAGAAATGAATTGGAACTTGTTACAGCAATGACGTGACTATATATAGGTATTTACCTTGATGCGCTTCGTTTATAGCATTCATAGCCAGCCCCCTTCGAACGGTGTCTTCCATGTCTATGAGGTTTATTTGTTTGTTTTAGTGCTTCCTTTTGAATTCCCATTTTTATTTTACAATTTAAAATTTTTTAATATTTTTTTGACATGTCAACAAACATCCGAAACCTACATTTAATTGTTAATGTATACGTATGGTTATTTGTGATTATGTATTAGAAGTTTATGTCTTTGAAAATTCTTGAGTCCATAGATGATTATAGAATGATATAGATGGTAAACTTCGGCCGCTACCGGTGGCGCCATCCGACGTCTAATAGCCGAATTAATCTTGAAGTTTCCCTTCGCGTTTTCAGCTCTAGTTAAGCCATCAAGCCGTAGATGGCGCCAGTAGTATCCAATTTTTGAATTTAAGTTAAAATTCCAAAAATTAAGCAATAAAACACCATTAACAATAAGGAATAATGTATTTAATTAGTATATAATACAAAGTCTCTTACAATTTACACAATACATGTTGTTTATTGCCTACTATTGGGTAACATAAGCTATGCATACAACGTCGATCATCGCCTTATACCTACTACTCATTAAAATTAGCTTATATAAGCGTATTATGAATAAAAATGAGCTTATAACGTCGAGTATTTCCTCAATATTAAGTAAAATTAAGGGTAAACAAAATCGTTCGAACCAGCGGTTTTCTCAGTCTTCTCCGGCGTAGACCTGAAACACATACGGTGGCAATTGAATAACAGGTTTCATTTCTACATATAAATATCTATCCAATATATTAATTACCTTTTAAACGTGCTTCTGAAGCAAACGATCGGCAAAGGAAGACGACGAATAAGAATACCATTTTAGACGACTTGTTTCATTATACGTACATATAACTTCGATAGGATCTCTTCGATGAGTCAAACTAAACAAAAACACACAGAAAGGACGAATTAACAAGGCGGTAAAATAACAAATGACACGAGACGAGACGATAAAAGTGCATCAAAAAGTAAAGAAATGAATTGGAACTTGTTACAGCAATGACGTGACAATATATAGGTATTTACCTTGATGCGCTTCGTTTATAGCATTCATAGCCAGCCCCCTTCGAACGGTGTCTTCCATGTCTATGAGGTTTATTTGTTTGTTTTAGTGCTTCCTTTTGAATTCCCATTTTTATTTTACAATTTAAAATTTTTTAATATTTTTTTGACATGTCAACAAACATCCGAACCCTACATTTAATTGTTTATGTATACGTATGGTTATTTATGATGATGTATTAGAAGTTTATGTCTATGAAAATTCTTGAGTCCATAGATGATTATAGAATGATATAGATGGTAAACTTCGGCCGCTACCGGTGGCGCCATCCGACGTCTAATAGCCGAATTAATCGTAATTCGGCTATTTCACGCAAGACGGCGCCACTAGTCTTGAAGTTTCCCTTTGCGTTTTGAGCTCTAGTTAAGCCATCAAGCCGTAGATGGCGCCAGTAGTATCCAATTTTTGAATTTAAGTTAAAATTCCAAAAATTAAGCAATAAAACACCATTGACAATAAGGAATAATGTATTTAATAATTATATAATACAAAGTCTCTTACAATTTACACAATACATGTTGTTTATTGCCTACTATTGGGTAACATAAGCTATGCATACAGCGTCGATCATTGCCTTATACCTACTACTCATTAAAATTAGCTTATATAAGCGTATTATGAATAAAAATGAGCTTATAACGTCGAGTATTTGCTCAATATTAAGTAAAATTAAGGGTAAACAAAATCGTTCGAACCAGCGGTTTTCTCAGTCTTCTGCAGCGTAGACCTGAAACACATACGGTAGCAATTGATTAGATTGATTAATAACAGGTTTCATTTCTACATATTGGTATCTATACAATATATTAATTACCTTTTAAACGCGCTCTTTCCAACGGCGCCAACCGCACTTCGTTCTCCCGCCGGTCCGTGTAAGTTGATACCGTCGCTTACGCTGACGGTAAGTGGACGTTTAATCGCACATATCTCGAAAACGGTTGATCCGATCGGAAAAATTCTTGAACAGGTCGACGCGCCGAGTAATTGCGCGTCGTCCTATGTGTCGCTCGTCGCGATCGAAATAGAAAAAAAAAATCGATTTTTTTCGAAACTTTTTTTCAAGAAAAGGGTCCTATCTGGTGTAGAAAAACGCGCTCTTTCCAACGGCGCCAACCGCACTTCGATACGACCGTTCGTTTTCGACTTATTCCCGTTTAAGTGATCAAGGTCGAAAAACTCGCAAAATTGTGCGAACTGGATTTCCGAACGCGACTGCTGCTCAAATAAAAGAGCCACAGAGACGATCTTGGCCTCGTTCGATTGCCCAAAGTCTCGGAAAGTTTTTAGAAAAAGCGCACCTCGATCGAGCAACGCCTTGTGCCCAGAGCGTCAACGACAATGGCGCTTTGAAAAACGCAAAAACAACAAGAGGGAAAATCTCTCAACTTTGGACGGGCCCTTATCGCGAACGGAGGGTCCGATTCGAGCGCCGTTTTTACTAAAAACTGCCCTGGACTTTTGTGCGTCGTACGAGTCCAAAATCGATCGGCTACGATGATATTTGGCGGAGCTACGGGCTGCGGAACGGAGCCCTGCTCGCAAACTCGCCCGTTCAAAAGGTAGACGTTTGATCGCACATATCTCGAAAACGGTTGATCCGATCGGAAAAATTCTTGAACAGGTCGACGCGCCGAGTAATTGCGCGTCGTGCTATGTGTCGCTCGTCGCGATCGAAAAAGAAAAAAAAATCGATTTTTTTCGAAATTTTTTTTTCAAGAAAAGGGTCCTATCTGGTGTAGAAAAACGCGCTCTTTCCAACGGCGCCAACCGCACTTCGATACGACCGTTCGTTTTCGACTTATTCCCGTTTAAGTGATCAAGAATTGTGTCGTTCTCCCGCCGGTCCGTGTAAGTTGATACCGTCGCTTACGCTGACGGTAAGTGGACGTTTAATCGCACATATCTCGAAAACGGTTGATCCGATCGGAAAAATTCTTGAACAGGTCGACGCGCCGAGTAATTGCGCGTCGTCCTATGTGTCGCTCGTCGCGATCGAAATAGAAAAAAAAAATCGATTTTTTTCGAAACTTTTTTTCAAGAAAAGGGTCCTATCTGGTGTAGAAAAACGCGCTCTTTCCAACGGCGCCAACCGCACTTCGATACGACCGTTCGTTTTCGACTTATTCCCGTTTAAGTGATCAAGGTCGAAAAACTCGCAAAATTGTGCGAACTGGATTTCCGAACGCGACTGCTGCTCAAATAAAAGAGCCACAGAGACGATCTTGGCCTCGTTCGATTGCCCAAAGTCTCGGAAAGTTTTTAGAAAAAGCGCACCTCGATCGAGCAACGCCTTGTGCCCAGAGCGTCAACGACAATGGCGCTTTGAAAAACGCAAAAACAACAAGAGGGAAAATCTCTCAACTTTGGACGGGCCCTTATCGCGAACGGAGGGTCCGATTCGAGCGCCGTTTTTACTAAAAACTGCCCTGGACTTTTGTGCGTCGTACGAGTCCAAAATCGATCGGCTACGATGATATTTGGCGGAGCTACGGGCTGCGGAACGGAGCCCTGCTCGCAAACTCGCCCGTTCAAAAGGTAGACGTTTGATCGCACATATCTCGAAAACGGTTGATCCGATCGGAAAAATTCTTGAACAGGTCGACGCGCCGAGTAATTGCGCGTCGTGCTATGTGTCGCTCGTCGCGATCGAAAAAGAAAAAAAAATCGATTTTTTTCGAAATTTTTTTTTCAAGAAAAGGGTCCTATCTGATGTAGAAAAACGCGCTCTTTCCAACGGCGCCAACCGCACTTCGATACGACCGTTCGTTTTCGACTTATTCCCGTTTAAGTGATCAAGAATTGTGTCGTTCTCCCGCCGGTCCGTGTAAGTTGATACCGTCGCTTACGCTGACGGTAAGTGGACGTTTAATCGCACATATCTCGAAAACGGTTGATCCGATCGGAAAAATTCTTGAACAGGTCGACGCGCCGAGTAATTGCGCGTCGTCCTATGTGTCGCTCGTCGCGATCGAAATAGAAAAAAAAAATCGATTTTTTTCGAAACTTTTTTTCAAGAAAAGGGTCCTATCTGGTGTAGAAAAACGCGCTCTTTCCAACGGCGCCAACCGCACTTCGATACGACCGTTCGTTTTCGACTTATTCCCGTTTAAGTGATCAAGGTCGAAAAACTCGCAAAATTGTGCGAACTGGATTTCCGAACGCGACTGCTGCTCAAATAAAAGAGCCACAGAGACGATCTTGGCCTCGTTCGATTGCCCAAAGTCTCGGAAAGTTTTTAGAAAAAGCGCACCTCGATCGAGCAACGCCTTGTGCCCAGAGCGTCAACGACAATGGCGCTTTGAAAAACGCAAAAACAACAAGAGGGAAAATCTCTCAACTTTGGACGGGCCCTTATCGCGAACGGAGGGTCCGATTCGAGCGCCGTTTTTACTAAAAACTGCCCTGGACTTTTGTGCGTCGTACGAGTCCAAAATCGATCGGCTACGATGATATTTGGCGGAGCTACGGGCTGCGGAACGGAGCCCTGCTCGCAAACTCGCCCGTTCAAAAGGTAGACGTTTGATCGCACATATCTCGAAAACGGTTGATCCGATCGGAAAAATTCTTGAACAGGTCGACGCGCCGAGTAATTGCGCGTCGTGCTATGTGTCGCTCGTCGCGATCGAAAAAGAAAAAAAAATCGATTTTTTTCGAAATTTTTTTTTCAAGAAAAGGGTCCTATCTGGTGTAGAAAAACGCGCTCTTTCCAACGGCGCCAACCGCACTTCGATACGACCGTTCGTTTTCGACTTATTCCCGTTTAAGTGATCAAGAATTGTGTCGTTCTCCCGCCGGTCCGTGTAAGTTGATACCGTCGCTTACGCTGACGGTAAGTGGACGTTTAATCGCACATATCTCGAAAACGGTTGATCCGATCGGAAAAATTCTTGAACAGGTCGACGCGCCGAGTAATTGCGCGTCGTCCTATGTGTCGCTCGTCGCGATCGAAATAGAAAAAAAAAATCGATTTTTTTCGAAACTTTTTTTCAAGAAAAGGGTCCTATCTGGTGTAGAAAAACGCGCTCTTTCCAACGGCGCCAACCGCACTTCGATACGACAGTTCATTTTCGACTTATTCCCGTTTAAGTGATCAAGGTCGAAAAACTCGCAAAATTGTGCGAACTGGATTTCCGAACGCGACTGCTGCTCAAATAAAAGAGCCACAGAGACGATCTTGGCCTCGTTCGATTGCCCAAAGTCTCGGAAAGTTTTTAGAAAAAGCGCACCTCGATCGAGCAACGCCTTGTGCCCAGAGCGTCAACGACAATGGCGCTTTGAAAAACGCAAAAACAACAAGAGGGAAAATCTCTCAACTTTGGACGGGCCCTTATCGCGAACGGAGGGCCCGATTCGAGCGCCGTTTTTACTAAAAACTGCCCTGGACTTTTGTGCGTCGTACGAGTCCAAAATCGATCGGCTACGATGATATTTGGCGGAGCTACGGGCTGCGGAACGGAGCCCTGCTCGCAAACTCGCCCGTTCAAAAGGTAGACGTTTGATCGCACATATCTCGAAAACGGTTGATCCGATCGGAAAAATTCTTGAACAGGTCGACGCGCCGAGTAATTGCGCGTCGTCCTATGTGTCGCTCGTCGCGATCGAAAAAGAAAAAAAATCGATTTTTTTCGAAACTTTTTTTTCAAGAAAAGGGTCCTATCTGGTGTAGAAAAACGCGCTCTTTCCAACGGCGCCAACCGCACTTCGATACGACCGTTCGTTTTCGACTTATTCCCGTTTAAGTGATCAAGAATTGTGTCGTTCTCCCGCCGGTCCGTGTAAGTTGATACCGTCGCTTACGCTGACGGTAAGTGGACGTTTAATCGCACATATCTCGAAAACGGTTGATCCGATCGGAAAAATTCTTGAACAGGTCGACGCGCCGAGTAATTGCGCGTCGTCCTATGTGTCGCTCGTCGCGATCGAAATAGAAAAAAAAAATCGATTTTTTTCGAAACTTTTTTTCAAGAAAAGGGTCCTATCTGGTGTAGAAAAACGCGCTCTTTCCAACGGCGCCAACCGCACTTCGATACGACCGTTCGTTTTCGACTTATTCCCGTTTAAGTGATCAAGGTCGAAAAACTCGCAAAATTGTGCGAACTGGATTTCCGAACGCGACTGCTGCTCAAATAAAAGAGCCACAGAGACGATCTTGGCCTCGTTCGATTGCCCAAAGTCTCGGAAAGTTTTTAGAAAAAGCGCACCTCGATCGAGCAACGCCTTGTGCCCAGAGCGTCAACGACAATGGCGCTTTGAAAAACGCAAAAACAACAAGAGGGAAAATCTCTCAACTTTGGACGGGCCCTTATCGCGAACGGAGGGTCCGATTCGAGCGCCGTTTTTACTAAAAACTGCCCTGGACTTTTGTGCGTCGTACGAGTCCAAAATCGATCGGCTACGATGATATTTGGCGGAGCTACGGGCTGCGGAACGGAGCCCTGCTCGCAAACTCGCCCGTTCAAAAGGTAGACGTTTGATCGCACATATCTCGAAAACGGTTGATCCGATCGGAAAAATTCTTGAACAGGTCGACGCGCCGAGTAATTGCGCGTCGTGCTATGTGTCGCTCGTCGCGATCGAAAAAGAAAAAAAAATCGATTTTTTTCGAAATTTTTTTTTCAAGAAAAGGGTCCTATCTGGTGTAGAAAAACGCGCTCTTTCCAACGGCGCCAACCGCACTTCGATACGACCGTTCGTTTTCGACTTATTCCCGTTTAAGTGATCAAGAATTGTGTCGTTCTCCCGCCGGTCCGTGTAAGTTGATACCGTCGCTTACGCTGACGGTAAGTGGACGTTTAATCGCACATATCTCGAAAACGGTTGATCCGATCGGAAAAATTCTTGAACAGGTCGACGCGCCGAGTAATTGCGCGTCGTCCTATGTGTCGCTCGTCGCGATCGAAATAGAAAAAAAAAATCGATTTTTTTCGAAACTTTTTTTCAAGAAAAGGGTCCTATCTGGTGTAGAAAAACGCGCTCTTTCCAACGGCGCCAACCGCACTTCGATACGACCGTTCGTTTTCGACTTATTCCCGTTTAAGTGATCAAGGTCGAAAAACTCGCAAAATTGTGCGAACTGGATTTCCGAACGCGACTGCTGCTCAAATAAAAGAGCCACAGAGACGATCTTGGCCTCGTTCGATTGCCCAAAGTCTCGGAAAGTTTTTAGAAAAAGCGCACCTCGATCGAGCAACGCCTTGTGCCCAGAGCGTCAACGACAATGGCGCTTTGAAAAACGCAAAAACAACAAGAGGGAAAATCTCTCAACTTTGGACGGGCCCTTATCGCGAACGGAGGGTCCGATTCGAGCGCCGTTTTTACTAAAAACTGCCCTGGACTTTTGTGCGTCGTACGAGTCCAAAATCGATCGGCTACGATGATATTTGGCGGAGCTACGGGCTGCGGAACGGAGCCCTGCTCGCAAACTCGCCCGTTCAAAAGGTAGACGTTTGATCGCACATATCTCGAAAACGGTTGATCCGATCGGAAAAATTCTTGAACAGGTCGACGCGCCGAGTAATTGCGCGTCGTGCTATGTGTCGCTCGTCGCGATCGAAAAAGAAAAAAAAATCGATTTTTTTCGAAATTTTTTTTTCAAGAAAAGGGTCCTATCTGGTGTAGAAAAACGCGCTCTTTCCAACGGCGCCAACCGCACTTCGATACGACCGTTCGTTTTCGACTTATTCCCGTTTAAGTGATCAAGAATTGTGTCGTTCTCCCGCCGGTCCGTGTAAGTTGATACCGTCGCTTACGCTGACGGTAAGTGGACGTTTAATCGCACATATCTCGAAAACGGTTGATCCGATCGGAAAAATTCTTGAACAGGTCGACGCGCCGAGTAATTGCGCGTCGTCCTATGTGTCGCTCGTCGCGATCGAAATAGAAAAAAAAAATCGATTTTTTTCGAAACTTTTTTTCAAGAAAAGGGTCCTATCTGGTGTAGAAAAACGCGCTCTTTCCAACGGCGCCAACCGCACTTCGATACGACAGTTCATTTTCGACTTATTCCCGTTTAAGTGATCAAGGTCGAAAAACTCGCAAAATTGTGCGAACTGGATTTCCGAACGCGACTGCTGCTCAAATAAAAGAGCCACAGAGACGATCTTGGCCTCGTTCGATTGCCCAAAGTCTCGGAAAGTTTTTAGAAAAAGCGCACCTCGATCGAGCAACGCCTTGTGCCCAGAGCGTCAACGACAATGGCGCTTTGAAAAACGCAAAAACAACAAGAGGGAAAATCTCTCAACTTTGGACGGGCCCTTATCGCGAACGGAGGGCCCGATTCGAGCGCCGTTTTTACTAAAAACTGCCCTGGACTTTTGTGCGTCGTACGAGTCCAAAATCGATCGGCTACGATGATATTTGGCGGAGCTACGGGCTGCGGAACGGAGCCCTGCTCGCAAACTCGCCCGTTCAAAAGGTAGACGTTTGATCGCACATATCTCGAAAACGGTTGATCCGATCGGAAAAATTCTTGAACAGGTCGACGCGCCGAGTAATTGCGCGTCGTCCTATGTGTCGCTCGTCGCGATCGAAAAAGAAAAAAAATCGATTTTTTTCGAAACTTTTTTTTCAAGAAAAGGGTCCTATCTGGTGTAGAAAAACGCGCTCTTTCCAACGGCGCCAACCGCACTTCGATACGACAGTTCATTTTCGACTTATTCCCGTTTAAGTGATCAAGGTCGAAAAACTCGCAAAATTGTGCGAACTGGATTTCCGAACGCGACTGCTGCTCAAATAAAAGAGCCATAGAGACGATCTTGGCCTCGTTCGATTGCCCAAAGTCTCGGAAAGTTTTTAGAAAATGCGCACCTCGATCGAGCAACGCCTTGTGCCCAGAGCGTCAACGACAATGGCGCTTTGAAAAACGCAAAAACAACAAGAGGGAAAATCTCTCAACTTTGGACGGGCCCTTATCGCGAACGGAGGGCCCGATTCGAACGCCGTTTTTACTAAAAACTGCCCCGGACTTTTGTGCGTCGTACGAGTCCAAAATCGATCGGCTACGATGATATTTGGCGGAGCTACGGGCTGCGGAACGGAGCCCTGCTCGCAAACTCGCCCGTTCAAAAGGTAGACGTTTGATCGCACATATCTCGAAAACGGTTGATCCGATCGGAAAAATTCTTGAACAGGTCGACGCGCCGAGTAATTGCGCGTCGTCCTATGTGTCGCTCGTCGCGATCGAAAAAGAAAAAAAAATCGATTTTTTTCGAAATTTTTTTTTCAAGAAAAGGGTCCTATCTGGTGTAGAAAAACGCGCTCTTTCCAACGGCGCCAACCGCACTTCGATACGACCGTTCGTTTTCGACTTATTCCCGTTTAAGTGATCAAGAATTGTGTCGTTCTCCCGCCGGTCCGTGTAAGTTGATACCGTCGCTTACGCTGACGGTAAGTGGACGTTTAATCGCACATATCTTGAAAACGGTTGATCCGATCGGAAAAATTCTTGAACAGGTCGACGCGCCGAGTAATTGCGCGTCGTCCTATGTGTCGCTCGTCGCGATCGAAAAAGAAAAAAAATCGATTTTTTTCGAAATTTTTTTTTCAAGAAAAGGGTCCTATCTGGTGTCGAAAAACGCGCTCTTTCCAACGGCGCCAACCGCACTTCGATACGACCGTTCGTTCTCGACTTATTCCCGTTTAAGTGATCAAGGTCGAAAAACTCGCAAAATTGTGCGAACTGGATTTCTGAACGCGACTGCTGCTCAAATAAAAGAGCCACAGAGACGATCTTGGCCTCGTTCGATTGCCCAAAGTCTCGGAAAGTTTTTAGAAAATGCGCACCTCGATCGAGCAACGCCTTGTGCCCAGAGCGTCAACGACAATGGCGCTTTGAAAAACGTAAAAACAACAAGAGGGAAAATCTCTCAACTTTGGACGGGCCCTTATCGCGAACGGAGGGCCCGATTCGAGCGCCGTTTTTACTAAAAACTGCCCCGGACTTTTGTGCGTCGTACGAGTCCAAAATCGATCGGCTACGATGATATTTGGCGGAGCTACGGGCTGCGGAACGGAGCCCTGCTCGCAAACTCGCCCGTTCAAAAGGTAGACGTTTGATCGCACATATCTCGAAAACGGTTGATCCGATCGGAAAAATTCTTGAACAGGTCGACGCGCCGAGTAATTGCGCGTCGTGCTATGTGTCGCTCGTCGCGATCGAAAAAGAAAAAAAAATCGATTTTTTTCGAAATTTTTTTTTCAAGAAAAGGGTCCTATCTGGTGTAGAAAAACGCGCTCTTTCCAACGGCGCCAACCGCACTTCGATACGACCGTTCGTTCTCGACTTATTCCCGTTTAAGTGATCAAGAATTGTGTCGTTCTCCCGCCGGTCCGTGTAAGTTGATACCGTCGCTTACGCTGACGGTAAGTGGACGTTTAATCGCACATATCTCGAAAACGGTTGATCCGATCGGAAAAATTCTTGAACAGGTCGACGCGCCGAGTAATTGCGCGTCGTCCTATGTGTCGCTCGTCGCGATCGAAAAAGAAAAAAAATCGATTTTTTTCGAAACTTTTTTTTCAAGAAAAGGGTCCTATCTGGTGTAGAAAAACGCGCTCTTTCCAACGGCGCCAACCGCACTTCGATACGACAGTTCATTTTCGACTTATTCCCGTTTTAGTGATCAAGGTCGAAAAACTCGCAAAATTGTGCGAACTGGATTTCCGAACGCGACTGCTGCTCAAATAAAAGAGCCATAGAGACGATCTTGGCCTCGTTCGATTGCCCAAAGTCTCGGAAAGTTTTTAGAAAATGCGCACCTCGATCGAGCAACGCCTTGTGCCCAGAGCGTCAACGACAATGGCGCTTTGAAAAACGCAAAAACAACAAGAGGGAAAATCTCTCAACTTTGGACGGGCCCTTATCGCGAACGGAGGATCCGATTCGAGCGCCGTTTTTACTAAAAACTGCCCTGGACTTTTGTGCGTCGTACGAGTCCAAAATCGATCGGCTACGATGATATTTGGCGGAGCTACGGGCTGCGGAACGGAGCCCTGCTCGCAAACTCGCCCGTTCAAAAGGTAAACGTTTGATCGCACATATCTCGAAAACGGTTGATCCGATCGGAAAAATTCTTGAACAGGTCGACGCGCCGAGTAATTGCGCGTCGTCCTATGTGTCGCTCGTCGCGATCGAAATAGAAAAAAAAATCGATTTTTTTCGAAACTTTTTTTCAAGAAAAGGGTCCTATCTGGTGTAGAAAAACGCGCTCTTTCCAACGGCGCCAACCGCACTTCGATACGACCTTTGGTTCTCGACTTATTCGCGTTTAAGCGAAAATTTTTCTTTTTCGAGTTGGGGCTCTATTTCGTGCAGAAAAAAGCGCTCTTTCCAACGGCGCCAACCGCAGATCGATACTACCTTTGGTTCTCGACTTATTCGCGTTTAAGCGAAAATTTTTTTTTTTCGAGATGGGGCTCTATTTCGTGCAGAAAAAAGCGCTCTTTCCAACGGCGCCAACCGCAGATCGATACGACCTTTGGTTCTCGACTTATTCGCGTTTAAGCGAAAATTTTTTTTTTCGAGATGGGGCTCTATTTCGTGCAGAAAAAAGCGCTCTTTCCAACGGCGCCAACCGCAGATCGATACGACCTTTGGTTCTCGACTTATTCGCGTTTAAGCGAAAATTTTTTTTTTTCGAGATGGGGCTCTATTTCTTGCAGAAAAAAGCGCTCTTTCCAACGGCGCCAACCGCAGATCGATACGACCTTTGGTTCTCGACTTATTCGCGTTTAAGCGAAAATTTTTTTTTTTTCGAGTTGGGGCTCTATTTCGTGCAGAAAAAAGCGCTCTTTCCAACGGCGCCAACCGCAGATCGATACGACCTATGGTTCTCGACTTATTCGCGTTTAAGCGAAAATTTTTTTTTTTTCGAGTTGGGGCTCTATTTCGTGCAGAAAAAAGCGCTCTTTCCAACGGCGCCAACCGCAGATCGATACGACCTTTGGTTCTCGACTTATTCGCGTTTAAGCGAAAATTTTTTTTTTTTCGAGTTGGGGCTCTATTTCGTGCAGAAAAAAGCGCTCTTTCCAACGGCGCCAACCGCAGATCGATACGACCTTTGGTTCTCGACTTATTCGCGTTTAAGCGAAAATTTTTTTTTTTCGAGATGGGGCTCTATTTCGTGCAGAAAAAAGCGCTCTTTCCAACGGCGCCAACCGCAGATCGATACGACCTTTGGTTCTCGACTTATTCGCGTTTAAGCGAAAATTTTTTTTTTTTCGAGTTGGGGCTCTATTTCGTGCAGAAAAAAGCGCTCTTTCCAACGGCGCCAACCGCAGATCGATACGACCTTTGGTTCTCGACTTATTCGCGTTTAAGCGAAAATTTTTTTTTTTCGAGTTGGGGCTCTATTTCGTGCAGAAAAAAGCGCTCTTTCCAACGGCGCCAACCGCAGATCGATACGACCTTTGGTTCTCGACTTATTCGCGTTTAAGCGAAAATTTTTTTTTTTCGAGATGGGGCTCTATTTCGTGCAGAAAAAAGCGCTCTTTCCAACGGCGCCAACCGCAGATCGATACGACCTTTGGTTCTCGACTTATTCGCGTTTAAGCGAAAATTTTTTTTTTTTCGAGTTGGGGCTCTATTTCGTGCAGAAAAAAGCGCTCTTTCCAACGGCGCCAACCGCAGATCGATACGACCTTTGGTTCTCGACTTATTCGCGTTTAAACGAAAAATTTTTTTTTTCGAGATGGGGCTCTATTTCGTGCAGAAAAAAGCGCTCTTTCCAACGGCGCCAACCGCAGATCGATACGACCTTTGGTTCTCGACTTATTCGCGTTTAAGCGAAATTTTTTTTTTTTCGAGTTGGGGCTCTATTTCGTGCAGAAAAAAGCGCTCTTTCCAACGGCGCCAACCGCAGATCGATACGACCTTTGGTTCTCGACTTATTCGCGTTTAAGCGAAAATTTTTTTTTTTTCGAGTTGGGGCTCTATTTCGTGCAGAAAAAAGCGCTCTTTCCAACGGCGCCAACCGCAGATCGATACGACCTATGGTTCTCGACTTATTCGCGTTTAAGCGAAAATTTTTTTTTTTTTGAGTTGGGGCTCTATTTCGTGCAGAAAAAAGCGCTCTTTCCAACGGCGCCAACCGCAGATCGATACGACCTTTGGTTCTCGACTTATTCGCGTTTAAGCGAAAATTTTTTTTTTTCGAGATGGGGCTCTATTTCGTGCAGAAAAAAGCGCTCTTTCCAACGGCGCCAACCGCAGATCGATACGACCTTTGGTTCTCGACTTATTCGCGTTTAAGCGAAAATTTTTTTTTTTTCGAGTTGGGGCTCTATTTCGTGCAGAAAAAAGCGCTCTTTCCAACGGCGCCAACCGCAGATCGATACGACCTTTGGTTCTCGACTTATTCGCGTTTAAGCGAAAATTTTTTTTTTTCGAGTTGGGGCTCTATTTCGTGCAGAAAAAAGCGCTCTTTCCAACGGCGCCAACCGCAGATCGATACGACCTTTGGTTCTCGACTTATTCGCGTTTAAGCGAAAATTTTTTTTTTTCGAGATGGGGCTCTATTTCGTGCAGAAAAAAGCGCTCTTTCCAACGGCGCCAACCGCAGATCGATACGACCTTTGGTTCTCGACTTATTCGCGTTTAAGCGAAAATTTTTTTTTTTTCGAGTTGGGGCTCTATTTCGTGCAGAAAAAAGCGCTCTTTCCAACGGCGCCAACCGCAGATCGATACGACCTTTGGTTCTCGACTTATTCGCGTTTAAGCGAAAATTTTTTTTTTTTCGAGTTGGGGCTCTATTTCGTGCAGAAAAAAGCGCTCTTTCCAACGGCGCCAACCGCAGATCGATACGACCTTTGGTTCTCGACTTATTCGCGTTTAAGCGAAAATTTTTTTTTTTCGAGATGGGGCTCTATTTCGTGCAGAAAAAAGCGCTCTTTCCAACGGCGCCAACCGCAGATCGATACGACCTTTGGTTCTCGACTTATTCGCGTTTAAGCGAAAATTTTTTTTTTTTCGAGTTGGGGCTCTATTTCGTGCAGAAAAAAGCGCTCTTTCCAACGGCGCCAACCGCAGATCGATACGACCTTTGGTTCTCGACTTATTCGCGTTTAAACGAAAAATTTTTTTTTTCGAGATGGGGCTCTATTTCGTGCAGAAAAAAGCGCTCTTTCCAACGGCGCCAACCGCAGATCGATACGACCTTTGGTTCTCGACTTATTCGCGTTTAAGCGAAATTTTTTTTTTTTTCGAGTTGGGGCTCTATTTCGTGCAGAAAAAAGCGCTCTTTCCAACGGCGCCAACCGCAGATCGATACGACCTTTGGTTCTCGACTTATTCGCGTTTAAGCGAAAATTTTTTTTTTTTCGAGTTGGGGCTCTATTTCGTGCAGAAAAAAGCGCTCTTTCCAACGGCGCCAACCGCAGATCGATACGACCTTTGGTTCTCGACTTAT